>JARFIW010001270.1:9694401-11083401 GCA_036346225.1 Platerodrilus igneus
ATTATCACTACTAAAATGTTACAAATTTTGAATGAGCTCCTCTTCTACATGATGTAGTTGTGATTTAAATATAAATATATATTTACAAAATCGGAAAATGTTCTTTTTACTATGTATACTTTACCTTCGAAGCTTATGCAAGGTGGACGATTTATAAAATAAAGTGTAAAAACGTTGTGGACTGCAATAGGAATCATTGTTCCATAAATGATGTATAATAGCAATTTTGTTCCACAAACTATAAGAGTGGTTTCGTGAGGCGTTCTTTTAGAGACTCTTAAAATAGCTGTAAGTAAAATAAGACCAGACGGTTCCATTCTATCAACAACATGCCCGAATATTTTTAACCAAAACTAGAAATTGTTATTTAGTTTGAGTATATCTATAGGTAATACAATTTACCCTAAGATCGAGAATTGTTTCTGTTCCATAAATTAGTAACTCCAAGGTTTGAGTTTCATGTCGTAGGGTTAATATTCTAACATAAAAGAGTAGAAAGAATGCGGCTGAATACATATGCAAGTAATAAAATAGTCGTTGAAATGAACAAATGCCTTTAAACATCAAAAAGAACATAACACACCAAACACCAGTCACAGCAATCGTCCAGTCTTCCCTCAGTGAACCAAATGAATCAAAGTTAGCGTGTCGGTTATTTCGAGGTAAGTATTGCCTAAAAAAGAACTAATAATAATAATAATAATAATAATAATAATAATATGTGGTGAAGTGAATGTTTATGGTCTTTTAGAAATCGGTAAAAATATAAACGCCTGTTAAGCTGACAGGACCAAATGGGCAGAATCGCTTCGGACCTATTACATTATTTAGTACTTATTTGTACCACAAAAGAAAATTTGTACCTTGTGCCGTTCTGAAAAAATGCGTGGCGCTGCTACCTTTATATTAAGCTAGCAGGACTACACCGCAAAAAATACGAAAACGGCAAAAACAAAAATAGAAATGAAAAGAGCTGATTTTATACCAATTTGTACCCCAGATAAAATGTTTATACCTTGTGCTGTTTTTAAAAAATGCGTGGCGCTGCTAGCTTAATATTAAGCTAGCAGGACCACATCTCAAAAAATACGATAACAACAAAAACAATAATAGAAATCGAAAGGCTGATTTTGTACCAATTAGTACCACCAAGCAAAAGTTTGTACCATGTGTCGTTAAAAGAGCGTGGCGCTACTAGCTAAATTAATAAGCTAGCAAGACCACATAAAAACAAATGTGAAAATCAACAGGACTGATTTTGTACCAATTTGTATCAGCGATAAAAATGTTGTACCAGTGCCGTTTAAAGAAACCTAACTGGTACATCAATATTATGCTTACAGCTTACCGCCATAAATACTATTAACACAATTTATTATATGCAGTTTATGCTAATGTTACTTTGTTACTTTTTTTTTTCGTGGCATCCACGTTGGGCGCCAAATTTATGCTACGTTGGCTCGTAGCCGTGCGTAACACCAAGAAAATCAGAGAAATGACCGGGCTCAATCGGAGAGTAGGGGGGTTGTAGAAAGCAGACCAACATATATTGTATGCGGCGGTAAGGAGTTAGTGACAATACCTGCAAGAGAATTAGTTAAGCAAACCTGAAAAAAAAAGAGAATAAGCATAGCAGCAATGAAAAGTCTAAGTTATTCAGTACTTTGTAGAATGTAAAAAAAAGAAACTGTTTAGATAAACTATATAATATAACAACGGTAAAAGCAATACAGAAAAATGTTTAGTACAAAGTGAGGTAATATTGGAGAGTAGCAGAAACGTTTCCTCACACACCAATTAAACATAAATCAGACAAAATGTTAACAAAAGATAAATAAGTAAGACACAATAGATATGAGTAATTCAGTAGTATTGATTCTTTTTTTTTCTTTCTTTTTTTTTCTTAATAGCAGGCAAGTCTATTGTAAAAGATATCAACACGACAAAGAATATTGCAAAACCAACGGATAGATATTTAAAGTAATAACAAGTATGAAATAGTTCAACTTACACAACCAGGAGCACCGGAAGAGTGTCTATAGAGTTGGACTAATTCGGCTACTGATAGCCTTGCAGTTGGAGTTGGTGGAGTGTGGGGTGTCCATGGTTCCATCCCATTATCAACTTGAAACTTGACACTACTATCAACTGCAGATTGTTCTTTTACTTTCTGTAACTGATCGAAAGCCTCCTGATAGCTTGGTAAGCCGGATGCACTGGTGTAGTTTGGCAAAGATTCACAGTCTATTCGCGGGGGTGGAATTTGTGGTACAACAGACAGGAACACATGCAACACACGCAACTAAGAACAATTAAAGTTAGTATAATTCCGATCCAAACATCCGTCAAGAAGTTTTCGTATTGCGGATCTGCTTCAGCAGAAAGAACTTCGTCAACTTCTGAAGCTAATTTCAGTTGGTAAAGGCATTGTTTGAATACGGGGAAACATTTAAAAACACGGTCACTCTCACAACCTCGTCTTTAAAAAATGTACGTTCATATTTTATTTACTTATTAAATGCAAGGTAAATTTAACATATCATTAATACGGAATGAGTTAAACACTTCTGCAATTTCATTTTGCAAATGTTTTAGGGAGTTTAAAACCTGACTAAAGTGGCTCCTTTAAAAATTCTGTACAAGTTTATTGCACTTACCCTGATAAACAAAGGGGACCACTACACTAGATCGCACACATTAATCCTAAAGAAAGAATCGGTCAGTTTAGCAAGTTCTACGACTCCTATTTCACAAGACAAACAACTAAAACAACAAATTAGTAAATTACGCGTATCACTAAAGTAAGTCAATGTTCCGTAAAACGCACGACAAGTTCTATCACTTTTATTTACAACAGAAACGCAACAAAAACAATTAGTAGAGTAACGCGCATCGCTAAAACACGTCCGTCAATCAAACACGTTACACCTCAAAGCACACTTCCTTCAAAAGCAATCAGAACCACATTTTATACAGTTAAAATACAACTTTTATTTCACAAGAAAACAATTAAAACGTGCCGCGCTTGTTCAGGAACAATACGAGAATTGTTACTGCATTAATTTTCACTATTTTCAAAGCAACAGAAACAGTATTTTCCCGTAATTAATGTATATCGGAACAAAGAACAAAACACGACTCTGCACTCTAATCTGTTTATTTAAAACTCGTTGTTACCATGAACTCTTGTCGACTACTATCACGACTTCGTTAATAACATAAGGCACATACAAAACGTGAATGCCCCATCATATCTAATAACTAATTACAGTTGTTTATCGTTTTCGATAAGCCGGAAAGCAATTTACGAATAATCCAATTTAAAACTTCGTTGCAATTTATTTGTTAATGAAAATCAACCTTCAAATTATCTATCTTTAATTAATCTACTTTTAAAATACCCGCGAGTTAATAAATATAAAATATAGAACTAGTAATTTGTAGCAATGTATTTATGAATTGCGTATAGCGTAAAATGTTAAAACTATAAAATGCCCGTTACAACTTGCAGTTTTTAACTAATTATAAGCAGTGTATGGCGCATATGACACTATAAAAATAGCGTATAATAATTATAGACAGCGAACTGCATGAACAAAAGTAATGATTACAACTCTTTGGCATAAATTAATAATGCTCGTGTTATTTTTGCATTGTTTAATAGGTCTTTTAGGTTTCATGTTGAGGTTGTTGTATTTGACCCATGTCCCTGCTTGTGACTATCACTTATCATTTGACAGACTGAAAACTGCTCACCGTTACAGTTAATCACGCAAATGTATACAAATACACGTTTGCCAACCGATCCATCACCTTTACCTAATTGTTTTACAACATCGCCAGTCGCATCTATAAAAATGCACGCATCATTTTGTGTGGTATATTTTTGATAAAGGTTCAGCTGGTGATTAGTCCAATAGTGGATAAACAATGGATCTAATCCAATGTTGTGAATAATAATAGGTATTATACATTGCTGTGCATTTCAAAATAGTTAATGCTGTAATGTAAATAATTTGCTTTAACAGCCTCTGTTTTGACTACGTAAAGAACATTCGAACTGTATAAATGAAGTGGTTCTGGATCTCCTTCGGCCATTAATTCGTCAGCTTTCTCAGCACGATGTACATGAACTGCCTTTTGCTGTAATTCTTTGCCAATAGTTTTACTCGTCGGATTTCTTAAATATCGTTTCCCGCTTCTGTGTATGTGTAATTTAATTTTATACATTTCCCAGGTAACTCTGAATCCTCTATAATGCATTTTAATATACTAACCACGTCTACAAGAACCTGAAAAAAAGGTCTTAGTCTATATAGGATGTCTTAAATACCATGGGACAGTTTTGCTATCTAAGAAACGGTAAAAGTTACACGGTCTATTAAATTAGACAAAAGTTGCAGTTTTAGGAAGTTATTCATAAGATCTTTTCATCATTGTCAAATGTTTATTTATTTCTGAAATACAGGGCGCTTTGTAAAAAACGTCTATAATTAATTTGTGGAATATTTCGAAAACCGTTGATACTGTCTAAAATTGAAAAGCTTTTGAGTGTTTCTTGTCTTACAGCACGGTATTATTTGATTTCAAGTATGACGTTTCGTCTTCGAGGTACCATCATCAACTTCATTTTTTTAAATACAGACCTGGATTTTTATTTAATTTTCCAAAAGAAAATTTAATTTAGAATCCAACCATGTTTGCCGATGTTTCTGACTGAACACTATATAATCAGACCTATTTTTTCAAGAATTACTTTAAGTACGGTCCCGCTGCATTTTAAAATCTGTTCAGTATGTTTAGTAACACCTGGTATGAAAATTGTGTTATTTTCTATTTGGTTCGTCATCGGACAAAAATTCAATTGAAAATAGTAAGATTTACTATATATTTACAACAACCGATCGCTCGAGCTACACATGATAAGTACAAAGCAAAAAACACAAATTGAAAATATTTTTCTTAACAACAAATTACGACAATTATTTCGTAAACATTTTTACGCCGTAATTCTATGGCCGCCGGACAAAATAGCAAATAGACAGAAAGCTTTATATGAGACAATATTTCAATTAATTTTGCCGCAGTACTTTGTGATGTGCGTATGATATTCAACATTATTCAAGGAAAACATTTGTTTGTATTATTTTTGTAACGTAATGTACTTTAATGTGTATTGCAATATAATTTATAAAACTTTAAGGTTGTTTAAGCAAAATATTACAGACTTGGTTGAGTTCACTTACAAACTTTTCTTAATACATACATATTGGTGTAGACGTAGACTATGAAATTTAAAACATTTGAAGATAAATAAAACTAGATATGTGTCAACTTCATTATAGCTTAAGGTAATTCTTGTGAAAAAATCGGTCTGATGATGAAGTGTTCATTTACATACGTCGGCATACATTCATTTGTGTTACATGGCTAGATTCTAACTTAAATTTGCTTTTGAAAAAAGAAATAAAAAATCCGGGACTGAATTTTAAAAAATGAAGATTATGATGGTACCTCGGAGACGAAACGCCGTACTTCAAATCAAATAGTACCCCGTTGTAAGACAAGAAGAACACTAAAACTTTTTAATTTAAACTGTATCTCTAAATTCAACAGTTTTCGAAATATTCCACAAATTAATTATAGACGTTTTTTACAAAACGCCCTGTATTTTAGAAATAAATAAAAATTTGATGATGAAAAGATCTTATGAATAACCTCGTCAAACTGCAACTTTTGTCTAATTTAACAGACCGTGTAACTGTTACCGTTTCTTAGATAGCGATACTCTCCACGTCTGTGAAGTTGGCCCACCGCATGCAAGATTTTAAATTTTGGTCAATACGGATCGTTTGTTTAGGTTTGTTTTGCCATTTTTGATGTTTGTTTAGGCTTACAGATGCGCGGATTTTGAAAAAAGAAACTAGATAGGGGCCAAATTCGCACCAACCGCGTCCATGCAAGATTAAAAAATTTTGTCATGGCAAATCGTTTGTTTAGGGTTTGCTTAGGATTGTTTTGCAATTTTCGACGTTTGTTTAGGCCTATAGATGCACGGATTTTTAAAAATCAAATTGTTCGGGGCCATATTTGCACCAACTCCGTCCTTGAATGATTTTAAAATTTGGTTATGGCAAATCTGTTGGTCTAAACAAACCTCCAAAATAGCAAAACAATCCTAAACAAACGATTTACCATGACAAAATTTTTTAATCCTGCATGGATGGACGCGGTTGGTGCAAATTTGGCCCCCATCCAATTTATTTTTTCAAAATTCGCGCATCTGTAGGTCTAAACAAATGTCAAAAATGGCAAAACAAACCTAAACAAACGATCTGCATCGAAAAATTTTTTAAAATCTTGCATGGGTGGGGCCAACTTCACAGTCGTATACTCTCCCATGGTATTTCAAACAGCTTGTAATAGATACATTACTTCTGAATTGCAAATTCTATAATTAAGTATGCGTACAGGGTGCCCACAAAACTTCAAATCCTTAAGTGCATTTTATGAGATTTGACGTAAATCACTATATCCAAATAATCTTGCTAAAGGAAAGAAAAATCGGAATATCATGACGAGAGGCTACCTTAACGATCGACTTTCGGGAAACTAATAGAGAATTAGCGACGATTTTAGGAGCAATACAGAGTACATTAACTAATGTTAAATATTAAAGCATGAATTTGCCTTTTCGATTTACAAATTGAATCATAAGTCTACCAAATACATTTTTAGGGATATATGCAATATTTTAGGACATTGCTTTCTTTTATTATATTAATTTGGCATTTGTTGATTAAATATCTTCAAAATTTACATAAAAAAGATCATCGACTATCGAGAAATCAAAGATGACGGCCATAAGAAAAACAAAAGTTGATAACGCCCGTCATTAAACGAATGCCTCAATAAACAAATGAAATGCACATTTCATAACCATAATAAAAAGTTTTCCTTAGAATGCTTTCACAGATTTAAAAAGAAATAATAAATATAAAGTTTTCTCAATTAAATATGCAACTTTTGTCCTATTTATAACCAACATTGTATGCCCTAAAGTTTCCAGGGTCCCTTTGGTGGGCGCGTTCATCCTGGACACTCTGTATACCAATGTCTTTTCTGAAATAAATGCTAATGACTCGTGGATTAGTGTAATCAACCACTGAAATTTAGCATTTATATCTATTTTTAAACTGTAGATCAAGTTCGTGGACATCCTTGTATTCGAATTCTACATAGACATTTTTATATCTATAATAATCTTACAGTTCATAACAGCAGACTTTTCATCTGCAGAAATATAATGGGTTTTAAATTGGAAACCAAATTGTAAGTGCGTGGCTTCCCAGAATTTGTTAGTGATGAGTTCTTGTCATTTGCCAGGCAGCAGGATTTTACGTAGTCTATAATACATTTTTCCTGTTTTATTTCCCCTTCGCTTATATATTTTCTCAGTTAATAGGTTTGTAAAATCTTCTCTTAATAAATTAATAACAAAATGTCTTACTTTGCAAGTACTATCCAACGAGGAGTTTGCCGATTTTTCATTGTACAATGAATTGTCGAATTCTCGGAAATACGTTCATCGTTGCATAATTCTTTGTTAAAAAGTTCATCCTTAATACGACAACGGTTGCGCATTGTAAACACATATAAGTTATTTCTCTTCACTTTACTTTTTATCTCTTTTGCTATAACATTCCAAATCTCGTGCGTTTTTCGAATAACTTTATTCTGTTGTATAATAACATCTGTACGTTTTAAAATCGAGTCTTTAATTAATAACGCATCGATTGTTCTCGGTCTTCCACGTACTGGATTCATTATTGTTAACACTGGACACTACAACAGTTCCTTCCTGAAAGCCTACAGTTCAAATATTTATGGATACTTTTTAGCATATGCAGGGTCTTTACGTAGGAAGGTAATTCACAACTTCACCTGAAAAATATCGTAGTGTTGGCACACGTTTCACGATAGAGGGCGACTCTATTTTGCAGTCAATAGTATGGCTGAGCGAATGATGAAGTGATAAGATAGGATTCGCAGATACGTCCACATCCTACACCGTATTTGTTATTCAGATAAATTAGGTAACTGCGATCGTTGGTTACTGGCTCTAAAGATTGTATTTTATTATTTTAAAATACACTGAGCGTCGATTGAAATATAAAACATATACTTCCTCTCCTACAAACATTGAACTGGGTCTTAATGTGGCTAATAGCTGCCCATGCCAGTAAACTGCTGGCCATGGCTAATGTATAAAGGCCCATTGCCGGCGGCCCAACATATGTAAGCCAACATTCCAAAATATACGTGTCGCCGGCAAGTTAATGGGCCATCACATCTGGGCTTTGTTCATAAACCTACTCTACGAGTAAAGTCATTCATAAACCTCAAGAGTTCATCTCTATATCAATCATAAACGTTCGGGTTTACTCAAAAGGTTCTAGTAGCCTTATCTTAATTCAGGGTTGGGCTCAGAAAGAACACTCCTACTTAAAAAGGTGCGCTCTTTTATACGACACACGTTCAAAAAAAAAGAAAATTGAGATTTAGATCATATATAGTCTTAGGCGTACAATTACAGCTAGAGTTTAAATAGAACGTCACACAACGGTTTTGAAAGAAGCTTTAGCTTAAATCAGAAATTCTACTAATGTCGTATTTGCAACTAAATGTCGGCCAGAAGGTATTGACCGGCTGTCGACCGGAGTGACAATGGTTTTGGTCCAATGTAGTTTTGTCAATGCTGGGCTATTATCTAGGGTACAAATTGGTACAAAATCAGTCCTTTTCATTTCTATTTTTATTTTTACCGTTTTCGTTTTTTTTGCGGTGTGATTCTGCTAGCTTAATATTAAGGTAGCAGCACCACGCATTTTTTACAAAACAGCACAAGGTATAAACTTTTTATGGAGAGTACAAATTAGTACAAAATTAGCCCTTTTTATTTCTATTTTTGTTTTTATTGTTCTGGTATTTTTTGATAGCAGCGCCACGCATTTTTTTCAAACCACACAATGTACAAACTTTTATCTGGGGTACGAATTCGAACAAAATCAGCTCTTTTCATTTCTATTTTTGTTTTTGCCGTTTTCGTATTTTTTGCGGTGTGGTCCTGCTAGCTTAATAGTAAGCTAGCAGCGCCACGAATTTATTAAAAACGGCACAAGCTACAAATTTTTTTTGGTGGTACAAATTAGTACAAAATAGGTACTAAATAATGCCATAGGTCCGAAGCGATTCTGCCCATTTGATCCTGCCAGCTTAAGAGGCTTAAAATATAAGTAACATAAGTGGATATAATCGCTTATTGGTAATGGTTTCGATCTCGATCTTTGAATCAGATCGAATAGAAAATTGGATCGAATTCGATCCGATAATCGATCCAATGCATCGGCTTCTTTTTCGATCCGATCTCGATCCAGAACACCTCGATCTTCGATACGATCCGATCTAAAACCCTCAGATCGGAATGAAGATCGTCGATCTTTTTTGATCCACAGAGAATTTTTTTGATAAATTGTTCTAAGGATAAGGGCAAACGCACATAAATAGAGGTAACCTATTTCTAGGGTCTCTGAAGAAATTTAGAAGTATTAGAAGATTATAACTATTATATTAAGAATTGAAAATTTAGAGCATTTGCCGAGGCAGGCTTTTGTAAGGGACCCCTAACGGGTCGGACCGTACCACATCATTAACACCGTTAACAGGCCGCGCCTACTCAGTAGCAGAATCGTTTCTCACCTACAGTCAAAGGAATAACAACAAATTAAATACACTAATAGTGCGGTTATATTAGGAGTTTCAATTCGAAATAAGATTTAATAAGCTGAAAATTTGTATAAATCTTTATTTTAGTATTCTAAATAACGTGTCAGTCTCATATAATAAAGTTCAAAAATTACAAAAATCAGTTTTTGTTTCCTATACGTTAAATAGTTTTAACAACTATTATAAAAGTTGTAGGGCATGATATTCTCTACAATTTTTGTTTAAAACATTTTCTATACCATTAACCGTTTATGAGATATAGCTCGCAGAGCAGCGCTTAGCCGTTCATGACGTAATGCAAAGTCAACCGCAAATCCCAGTTAATATAATATGTGTATAAAATTAATTATTAATAAAAAATTATAATTATGAAAAAATTTTATTATCGTTTGAAAATACTTACTTTGTAATTAAAAAGTTATTAAGTATATTTTAACTATATTCTAATATATCTTAGTTACATTTTAAACCGAAACGAAAATATGTATTTTTTCTTTTAAATGTGTTCAATGTGTACTTATATTACCATTAAGATTATCCTCGGAAATAGAAACACCTATAATACGACCTTTTCTTATGTATAGTCAGTTGGGATAGATCTTTCTTTGTGTAGAGACCAAGAAGGTTTTAGTTGATTAGAAACACGCAGTGTGAGGGTTTTTATTAATTAGGGACGCGGTAGATTATTTTATTTGGCTAGCGTTATGATAATCTCAGGGGTAGGCTTCGGTCATCTTTAAAATAAAGCACACACGTAGTAACTATTTTTAATTAATGAAACTCAACCGATAAACATATAAACTTAAGTGAGTGTTTACACATTTTAACAAACTATACACTTTATACAAAAGCAATGAACAACAATAGTTTGTATGTTATCTTAATATACAAAAGAAGCCGACTCATACCCGAAACACGTAAGGACGCGCAAGAGAGTCGCTTCAACACGCCTCAACGGCACAGCACTGCGCGGCATATATTCACAACAGGTGGGGGTCGCGTATTCTATCATAAAAGATATGTTACACTCTCCCCCTTTGACCTCTAAGCCGTCTCGGCGAGGGGTCAACAACAACAGAACATTTCTTTTTTCTAGGTCTGCCACGTTTCCGAATTGGAACTACTGGTGGTGCATCTTCTAAACCATGGTAAATCGTTAACGCTGACGAATGGTATACACCTAGAGGCACTTTAGGGTTTTTTCAAATCAGCGATTTGATACGAAGTAGGCGAAACCTTTTTTATAATTACATAAGACCCATCTTTACGTGGATGCAATTTTGAAGTAACCTTTTTTAAAGCATTACTTTGAGTATGAGTGGTGACCATAACTTTATCATTTAGGTTGTAATCAGGATTTGGATTTCTTTTCCTGTCAGCGTATATTTTCTGACGATCCTGTTGCATTTCATGCGTTTGTTTGGCTTCAACCCAGGTCCGAGCCATTTTATCTAAAAAGGGCGTGATCTGCGGCACAAAATTTTCTAACTGTACCACTACGCGAAGATCGTTTTGAACCTGATCTGGAGTTCTCAGCTCCCTACCAAACGTGAGAAAAGCAGCGGTATAACCAGTGCTTTGACTATAAACCGAATTCATGGCAAACCGAATCACAGGCAATTTGTCAACCCATGAAGCGTGGTCTTCTTTTACAAGAATAGCCAAGCGAGGCTTTAAATCTCAGTTTTTCCTTTCCACAATATTTGCGGCAGGATGATACAATGGTATCAAGTGCTGTTTAATTCCTAAACAATGGCAAACTTTTTGCATAACAGCTGATACAAATTATGTACCGTTATCACTTGTTATTTTACGAGGTATCCCATACCTAAAAAAAACTTCATTAACAAGTACTTTAGCGCATTCCTGCGCGGTAGCACGCACTAGAGCAAATAGCTCAACCCATTTGGTACTAGGATGTTCCACAATTAAAATCCATTTCTCCCCATTAACCGATTCGGGTAAAGGTCCAAACAGATCAATTGACAGTACTTCAAACCTCTGATTGTACACAGGTGTTTGAACTAAACCAGCAGGTTTTTGATTACTCGCTTTGTACCGTTGGCACTCCAAGCACGACTTAACATACTCATAAATATATCGGCGCATACCAACAAAATAGTACACTTTCATAATTCTTTGTAAGGTGTTTGTGAGTTATAATTAAAGTGACATTGAAGTGCTACTATAGACACGGCAATAAACAGTGCGACCAGAATGACAAGGGAAAGTCACCAATGTTCGTTTTTCGCCAGCATTATTCTAAAAGCTATGTAACTGTACACGCTGTAAAGTTATCCTTATTAATAAAGTATAGTTTGTTGCCATCATTACTTAGTATTAAAATCCCAGTAATAAACATGGCGCAGTTGTTAGAAAATGAATATATTTCGTATTAAAATTAACTGGGAACTTTGATTCTGGCAACATTTGAAAGTAAGGTTAGAAGCACGTTTATTCAAGCAAAATTGGAGTAGTTTTTCGTGTAAGAAAATGTCTGAATACAATAAACCAGGCAAATTGACACTGGAAGGCAACCTTGCAGAAAATTTTAAATCCTTTAAACAACAGGTATCGATTTATTTTACAGCAACGGAAACCGACAAAAAAACTGATGCGGTTCAGATTGCGAGATTGTTAAATTTAATGGACAGTGAAGCTTTAAAAGTTTATAACACGTTTGATGTTGCGTCGTTGACAACTATTGATTTAATTTTGAAAGAATTCGAGTCTTATTGAATGCCGAAGAAAAATGAGGTAATGGAACACTATAAATTTTTCTCGAGAAAACAAAAACCAGGTGAACCCTTTGATGTATTTTTAACTGATTTAAGGAATTTAGTGAAATCCTGTGGCTTTGGGGAAGCAGAGGGCAAAATCCTGCGTACTCAAATTGTTTTAGGCATTGATGATCCCGATATACAAGCAAGATTATTGCGGGAGGACACAACTTTGAAATCGGTAATTGGATACTGTCAAGCAGCAGAAATTGCAGAATTAAATAGAAAAACCCTAGAGGATGACCGTACAAGAATTTCAGTTGTTGATATTAGGTCCAATAAAATACATGGAAAGAAACGATTTGGCACAAATGAAGAGACCAACGTTCAGAAAGTTGCTAGCAATAACGGTAGAGGTAAAGCTTTTGTTTGTAAAAGGTGTAACCGTAATCATATTAAGGGCGAATGTCCTGCAATGGGACAGCAATGTCTTAAATGTTCAAAATATAACCATTTTAAAGTCTGTTGTAAATGGCAAAGTACTGGTAGCGATAAGCGCCAAACATTTGAATTAAGTGAAACAGATAATAAGTTTCAGATTAATGTTATTAAAACTATTCACTACACAGATAAAGAATGGCATACAGAATTGCTCTTAGATAATGTTAGTATTAATTTTAAATTAGATAGTGGAGCAGCAACTAATATAATACCAATGGGAATTTTTAATAAATTGTCTAATCACAAATTAGATAGGACCAATATTAAACTTGAAGCTTTTGGTGGAATTAAAATAACTCCATGTGGCGAATTCAAAGCGACTTTAAACTATAAGGACAAATTAATTGTTACAAAATTTATTGTAGTAGAAAATAATGCCTGTATTCCCATTTTAGGACTAGATTCTTGTGTAGAACTAGGTTTAATAAATAGAGTTAACGATATATGTAAAAATGAAAATTCGGGAAAGGTAAAATTCATAAATGCAAATGAGGATGTATTTTCAGGTTTAGGCTCATTACCTGAAGTAGTGTCACTTAAATTAACGAGCAACGCTGTACCGAAAGCTAGTGCAAGTAGGCGAGTCCCACTTAAAATTAAAGAGAAATTAAAAGTAACTTTAGATGAATATGAAAAAAGGGGAGTTATTATACCTACTAAAGAATCATGCGAGTGGGATAGCAATCTAGTTTGTGTAGAAAAGGCTAACAATCAGCTTAGGTTATGTATAGATCCCACTCATCTTAATAAATATCTAGTTAGGGACTTTTTTGAAATTCCAACGTTTGATGAAATTAGCTCCAAGTTGCCTAATAAAAAATGCTATTGTATTTTTGACCTTAAAGATGGATTTCACCAGTTGGTTCTGGATGAAAAGTCAAGCAAGTTGTGCACCTTTAGCACTCCTTTTGGTAATTACCATTATTTAAGGGCTCCGTTTGGGTTGTCTGTAATACCTGAGATTTTTATCAAGTTAGTTAATAAATACTTTGGTAATATTAAGGGTGTAGTACCCTACTTTGATGATTTATTGTGTGCTGCAAATACTGAAAAAGAATTGCAAATTATAATACAGAATGTTGTAAATGTAGGAAAAACAAATAATATAAAATTTAATCCCGACAAATTACAATATTGTAAAACGGAGGTTAAATATTTAGGTTCAATTTTTAGCAACAAAGGCATCCTTTCAGATCCTGAACGATCTAAATGTACCGAGGAGTTAAAACGTCCTGAAAATAAAAAAGACCTGCAGAAATTTCTGGGAATGGTCAATTTCATAAGAAATTTTTTACCAAACTTAAGCGATGTAATATCACCTTTAAGAGAATTACTTAAAAATAATGTAGAGTGGTTGTGGACGGGGGTCCATGATAATTTATTTCAAAAAATTAAAAAAATGGTTGTTAACAGTACTGCTTTAATGCCTTTTGATGTTAATCGACCGATTGAAATTCAATGTGATTCTTCAAAAGATGCCTTAGGTGCATGTCTTTTGCAAGAAAATAAACCAGTGGCGTTTATATCAAGGTGTTTAACGCAAACTGAAATTCAATACGCACAAATAGAAAAGGAATTATTGGCATGTTCGTGGGCTTTAAACAAGTTCCATTTCTATGTCTATGGACATATGAATGTTGTAGTTTATACTGATCATCAACCGCTAACAGCAATAATTAAAAAAGAAATAGCGGATATAAAAAACAATCGCTTGCGGCGATTACGATTGAAATTAATTTCATACAATTTTCAATTAAAGTATTTGCCAGGCAGATTTATGTATATAGCAGATTATTTATCTAGAAATTTTTTACAAATCCAAATCAAAGACGATGATACTATGACCGAAAGAATTCATGTGATAACAGAGTATGATATTAGCTTCTCAGAAAATAGACTAATAGAATTTAAGAGGGTTAACGATTTAGATAGTGAGGTAGAACCTTTCGTTCCAAAAAGCGGCCCTGTGAATGTCCTACCAAAGGAAACGAGTAATGATATATGTACAAAAAGTGGAAGAATAATAAAGCCACCCAACCGATTAAATTTATAGTTTATAAGACTAGATACATACAATTTTGTTATACTTACATTACATTTGAATTGTGTTTAGTTTAAATATATTGTAACGCGCTACTCCTACCGCGTTTCTTTAATTTAAAACAAGTAATAATAATGGTCTTTATTGCTCACTGTTCACAAGTCTAATTAACAGTATATGCCTTATTCATAGATGTTTTCAGTCCACTCAACAATGAAGCACTATTACACTAATGAATTTACAAGTACTAATATCTTCTTAAATTAACTCCTTTACCATAAGTTCATTAACAACACTAACACAACTATTTGTTTATACACTTCTATTTATTTATGTATACTGCAAGTTGCATGCACATTAGACACAGCATATCATTTATGTATATATTCTAAAAACTCAACTACGTTTACTTTACAACGACATAATTTATATTAGACATTCAAGAATAGACTAACTCTTACATTCATAAGCGGCCTTATATATACCCTGCATTAAGATATGACTCATTATCTAGAACTTTGTAGAAGGATTCTCGAATGCTGAAGAATACGCTGTGCCCCGGGCGTTTGTATGTTTGACGGGTTGCCTAATAGTGGATCGCAACAATATTTTGATGTATAGGTATAAGATTTGTCAACCAGAATTAAGCAGTTTGATGTATTAATTTTCGTGTGTTGTTTTGTAAAAAAAGGGCATGTTTGTGAGTTATAATTAAAGTGACATTGAAGTGCTACTATAGACACGGCAATAAACAGTGCGACCAGAATGACAAGGGAAAGTCACCAATGTTTGTTTTCCGCCAGCTTTATTCTAAAAGCTATGTAACTGTACACGCTGTAAAGTAATCCTTATTAATAAAGTATAGTTTGTTGCCATCATTACTTAGTATTAAAATCCCAGTAATAAACATAAGGTACGTTCAGCACCGTAATGAGCAGCAGTTGGTGCATCGTGGTACTCTTTCAGTACACGGGCTCGTTCATGAGCAGGCACCACTAATTGTGCTTCATCCCCATCTTCCTCAGAATTATAATGATATAAAATACCATTAGTCATAATGTAACCACGATCGGTCCATTTTGTGAAATCATGACATGAAACGTCTTCGAACGTACGAATTATTTTAGCTAATTCTTCGTCTTTCAACTGCTCAGCACGAATGTCTGCAGCAGTTCTCGTGGGCATGTCAACTGTAACCAAGCACACATCAGACGCGGTTTTGGTATCATGTCCACACGGCGGACGAGATAAACAATCGGCAATCAAATTACAACGACCTGGTATGTAATCAATCCGAATGTTATAACTTTGAATCATTAATGCCCAACGCGCAAGTCGACCAGTAGGCGACCGTAAGCTTAACAACCACTTCAGAGGTTGATGGTCAGTAGTAACTATTACTGACGATTTGTCTAGGTAACCTCGAAATTTACTCAGGCTCCATACAACACAAAGAGCTTCGCGTTCGGTGCAATTATAATTTCTTTCAGCAGACGTCAATAATCTTGACGCATATTCTATTGGGTGTTCATTAGGCCCTTCCCCTTGCATTAAAACAGCGCCCAAAGCGTACGCAGACGCATCAGTCCTTAAAATGTATGGTTTCGTACCATCATTTTGTTGTAAAATTGGGGCAGTAACAAGAGATTTTTTTAAAGTATCAAAAGCCTTTTGATGACTTTCATTCCAAACCCATTTAACATTTTTCTTTGTGAGGTCAGAAAGAGGTTTAGAAATTTCAGCAAACCCTTCGACAAAACGTCGATACCATGAGCAAGTCTGTAAAAAAGATTGCACATCTTTGACATTGCGTGGTTTAGGCATATTAGTAATGGCAGAAGTTTTTTCTGGATCAACCTCAATTCCATTCGGTGTGATAACATGACCTAAATATTTTATGCTTGAACAAGCAAAAACACATTTTTCCCTATTGAGAGTTAACTTAAATTGTTTTAACTTTTCGAAAACTTTTACCAAGTCATTAAGATGTGAGTCAAATGTTTCTGACAGTACTAGAAGATCATCCAAATATGCTAAAATCACCATATCTCCCAGTCCACGTCTAAATATATCAATTAGCCTTTGAAAAGTAGCTGGGCCGTTTCGTAAACCAAACGGCATTACTTTATAACGAAACATACCAAAAGGACACACGAAAGCAGTTTTATCTCGATCTGATTCGCGAACACTAATTTGATGATAACCAGATCTTAAGTCTAAAGTTGACATAAAAAATGTACGTTTTGTGGCATGTAACAAATCATCCATACGAGGCAATAGATACGAATCCGGTGTAGTAATAGCATTAAGTTTGCGGTAATCTACACAAACACGAGTTGAACCGTCTTTCTTTGGCACAAGGACCACTGGGGCGGCCCAGGGTGATTCACATTCTTCAATTACGCCTTCACTAAGCATTCTATAGATTTCTTTCCGCATAATTTCCTTATTATAGGGCGACATACGGTATGGGGGGACAGCAATAGGCGGGTGATCCGCTGTTTCTATTCTGTGTTCCGTAAATGGGGTGGTCCCTCCCCCTAGACGGAAAGTATTTTCGTTTGCTTTCAGTAAGCGGTCTAAACGAGAAACTTGAGGAGCATCAAGTATGGTTCCTTCGTTAGAACGTAACGCACTAATAGAATTTATAGCAATGTGCGGTTTGCAGTTCACTATTTCAAAATCTAACACAAATTTCTGTTTTGCGTTGTCTGCAAAATTCCACGTACGGTTTGAAATGTCTAAAACAAGTTTTGCGTCCTCGAGAAAATCTATGCCAAATAAGGTCAAGTTGTTCTTAGCATGAGGTAAAACAATGAAAGATGTGTTAATGGAACGACCATTTAGAAAAACATTTACATTGGTTACTAAGATATTTTGAAACGAAGTGCTTCCGTCAGCAAGTTTAACCGTAACTTGATCTTCATAAAACTTTTGACCTTTTGCCAACAAGGCTTTATGCAACGAGTCGCTAGCAACACTTTGTTTTGCAGCAGTATCTATAATACCAGTGCCAGACATACCTAATATTTGCACATATAAAGTAGGACGAGGGCGGGGTTTAACCAGCCTATCTTTTAAATATATACCACAGAATTCCATCGAATTCACTTCTTGCGTATTTTCTGTAGTTTTACATTTCGGACAGTTAGCGCGAATATAAACCGGGTTTCCACAACCAAAACACGAAATAGGGTTAGCACTAATTGTATTGTTTACTTGAGCAGTCTCGTTGCGAGCTAATTTACGACAATCATCGGTTTTATGACCAAATGTCTTACAGTAACCACATCGAACATTGTGGGTTGATTTCGTATTTTTAGAAATTACTTTATCCACTGATTTATAATTTTAAGCGCGATCAATACGTTTTTCCACAAAAGTCTCTTCAATCAAACGCGCACGTTCCAAAAGTTCAGTAAAAGAATTAACACTATCGCGAGGAATCTTCTCACGTATTTGAATATTTAAAAGCCCATACACCATATCTAACTGTATAGCTTCACTTAAAGTGTTAACCGGTAAATTTGCTAAAATATTACGACATTGACAAACGAAAACGTCCGTCGGAATGCAAGCATCTTGCTCCCGAGAGAATAATTCTCTATAAACACGATATGGAGGTTTTTATGTCCAAACGTGGTACGTAATAAAGCTAAAGCATCAGTCCAATTGTTTACATCAGCTTTCACACCTTGCCACCAAGACGATGCAAATCCACATAAAAGCATAAAAAGTCCTCGAAGAGCATTAGAATCATTTACTTGCGAACAATCTTTGTAAACTTCAATTGCGTCAATAAATGCGTTCACATCTGTGCCTTTTTTCCCATCAAAACGCGAAAGACACTGTGAAAAGTTTCCCCCTGTCGCTGCTGGAGGGTTAACATTATTAATATTTACACTACAGATGCTTTGTAATAATGCTTCAAACTGTTCCTTGGATAAAGTCACAGATTCACTCGTTGAATCATTCATGTTTGTGGAAGTTTGTTTACTTCTTAAAAAATAATCGTGTGACATACGGGTTTGTAAATAAAATTATCAAAATAATTATAACCCGTAAAAACGCTCTACAACCAAGCTGTCCTTCCAAAGGGGTTGGTTACCACAATCTCAGGTATGCTTCTGGTTGAAACAAAACGCGATCGCGTCGCGAATACGTTATAATGTACACGTTTACCGAACAAAATATTTTCAGAACAGTCATTAAATTAAGAAACACTACGTTTCATAAGGCACTGTTTATAGTTGTATTTAATACGAACATTTTTGAAATTGCTATACATACTTCAAAACAATACATAAACAGAAGCAGTTATACAAGCAATACAAAACTTAAAACAGTTAAGCCACTGAAAAATACATAAATACCTGTTGTATACATCCTTATCTACAAACCAGGCAAGCAGGTGTTTACAAACCAAATCCTTATTCCGTCTGCCTTGACCTTGCATCAAAACACAACACTTTTAATAGTTTATCGACAACATATGCGCGCTTATTTTAAATGCCACGGGTTGGGTGACAAATTTAGGTGAGGGTTTTTATTAATTAGGGACGCGGTAGATTATTTTATTTGGCTAGCGTTATGATAATCTCAGGGGGTAGGCTTCGGTCATCTTTAAAATAAAGCACACACGTAGTAACTATTTTTAATTAATGAAACTCAACCGATAAACATATAAAACTTAAGTGAGTGTTTACACATTTTAACAAACTATACACTTTATACAAAAGCAATGAACAACAATAGTTTGTATGGTATCTTAATATACAAAAGAAGCCGACTCATACCCGAAACACGTAAGGACGCGCAAGAGAGTCGCTTCAACACACCTCAACGGCTTAAACGATACTCTTCGATACAACTGATAGCACACGACACAGCACTGCGCGGCATATATTCACAACAGGCGGGGGTCGCGTGTTCTATCATAAAAGATATGTTACAGCAGTCCAATTATTTTCAGACCAGGTAAGCCAATTCGGACCTTGAAACCAAAGTTCAGAGTTTAGTAAGGTTTTGGATCAATTCCTCGTGACAATAAGTACGCGGGGTGGTGTGAAGTATTGATTTATTTCCAGGAATCAATATTTATTAAGTTTTGTATTTGTGAGACTCTGTTCGTACAAAAGCTTTCAACCTATGTGATGATGTATTTATCCAAGAGATAACTATGGTAGAATCACACCAATAAAGGACCTTTTCAAAGTGTATGTTGCTAGACCTAATTACCTTGTTTATAAAATATCTGAACTCTTAAACAAGGTGCAACGAGCACCACATAATTCGAGTCTAGGAACCGTAATAAGTTTTAAAGGTGCAACCTTTATTTTTGCGCAATAAAGATTTGAAGTAGCGTTTCCAAGTGCATCTGTGCAACGTATGAAAATACAAGCGCCGTAGGCGGCTTCTGACGCATCACAAAAACCATGATACTGAACAGAAACGGGAATAAAACATGTAACTTATCTTGGAATGCTTAGTGTGTTCAAATGCTTCAGTTGAGAGCGATAATTTTGTCATAGCAGATATAAATCTGTGGGAACAGTTTCGTTCCAAGGTACTTTTAGATTCCAAAGTTGTTGTAGAATAATTTTAGCAGTAATTATTACAGGTGAAAGTAACCCCATGGATCGAAAACCATTGAAATGTATGACAATATTTGTCGCTTTGTGGTCGTGGATTTGTGTTGTGGAAAATTAATTGCATATTGTAATGTGTCATTGTGCAAAGACAAAAGTAATCCTAAGGTTTTGTTTTGTCCTGTTTCACCTAAGTGTATAATGTTTGATTCACAATCGTATTGTATAGATTTGTCATTGGAAACAAATTTGCGAAGAAGAAATTGGTAGGATTGTAGACGTGTAGAAATTTCAGTTTTTGTTGTTTGACCTCTTCAACAATATCTCCTCAACTGAGGTGTTCTACATAAAAATCGTGGAGTATAATTGAAGCAATTTTTGGATTTTCATTTATGTATCTTTAAGCAACCTCATGTAGAACTCTCCGTACCGTATGTAACAGTGTTAAACTTATAAGCAAGAATTTTGCTGTTAGAATCAAAACGCCATAAAATCTTTTGTAAGTGTTGTTGTTCTTCATGAATAAATACCTGTTGATACATTTTTGCAATATTGCCGCTTAAAACGATGTTGTGTTTTCTAAACCTAAGTAGAATAAGAAATAAGTTGTTCTGAATATTAGAACCGACCAACATTAAATCACTCAGCGCATATCCAGATGAGGTTTTGGCAGAGCCATCAAATACGACCTGCAATTTAGTCGTAGTAGAAGTATCTTTAAAGATGCAATGATGTAGTAGAAAAAATCCAGAAGTTTAGCTTCTCCATTCTTTTTGGGTCCAATTTCCTTTCCCGTTCCTTCTGCTGGTTTTCTTATTGCTAGTTCTCATACGAACTTACTTAAATTATTCGATCTACTTCATGTGGTAGGTGCTTTCTAGATCTTTTTTCTTTTCTTTGGAAACCACGACTTAGTCGACTTTTAGGCCTAGTTAGCTATTATTTTCTTCGGTTGTTCGTTTAATACGATTCTTTGTTACCACAGCTTGAAGTAACTCAGCTTTTCTACCCAGCATTCTTGTTGTTCCCTTGCATACTTTGAGGCTTGACAGTTATTGTCTCATATTGGCCTGTACTGTAGGTTTTCTCCTGACTCCTTTTCTTACTTTTGGGTTTTTCGCAAGAAACCAATTTTTTTTTGAGGTTGAAAGCTTTACTGTTTTTTTACTAGTGATATCCGTCTTTCGACAACTTTTTGCAGTGTTGGGCCATTTCCATCTTTGTCCTCGATGATTGCTACCTTATACCTTTCCTTTTCCTATATCCTTTACACTTGTTGACTTGGTCCGGTGTACTGGTACTTCAAGCCGGATAAAAATTCTTTTGTGTTAGTTCTTGAGTGTTTTTATGGTTTTGTAAATTTTTTTTATTTTATCCTATTAGTGTGTACTAGTTTTTCTTGTAGTTTGTAAGATTTTTTTTTATTTTTCCTACTAGTAAGTACTGGACCTTTATGCCGCATAAAAATTCTTTTGTTGGTTTTAAATTTATTCCTGTAGTTTTTTTAGACAAATTTTTTTTGGTTTGTTTTATTAATATTCTACCCGTTCCGTTGCTTCTACTTCCTACCCGATCTTTTAATTTTGCTAGGGGGGAATTTGTTACGTTTAAAACCTTGCAATTAATTTTTTCTGCATTCATATTTAAAACACCATGGCTTCTACTTCCTACCCGATCTTTTAATTTTGCTAGGGGGGAATTTGTTACGTTTAAAACCTTGCAATTAATTTTTTCTGCATTCATATTTAAAACACCATTGCTTCTACTTCCTACCCGATCTTTTAATTTTGCTAGGGGGGAATTTGTTACGTTTAAAACCTTGCAATTAATTTTTTCTGCATTCATATTTAAGACACCCTAAAATTCCTCAACAAGCTCGATTTTCTACCATCTGAAATTAGTGTTATTTAATAAAATTTCTCAAGTACTTATTCTATAAAAGTTTGCCTTATAAAATCAAACAGATGCTTAGAAAACTTTACGTTACAAAGTAGTTGCAATATTTCCTATCACCTGCAGTGACTACATTTTAGTTACAAGTTGCACATAAATGCACAGCCTTCTTTTTAAAGATAAGGGCACCACCTGCCTACATCTGCTTACAATGGGTTTGTTATCTATAAGTATACTGTTATTCTGCAGCTGCTAAGATGTTACAAAGTAACAAGACTGTTTTCCTTTGTCTAAAAATCTCTTAATAATTGCGTTATCTGCTTGTTGGCAAGCTGTTATAATTGTATTTTGGCAGCTGTTGTCTGGGAATTCTGCACACTTAGTTCTTCGGCGATTTCTTTGAAAGCCAAATACCTACCCCATACATGATTCTGTCCTTATAAAATAGGGACCGTGTTTTAAAAGAGAAGATTGAATACAGCATCTTTTTACCGAAGATACATGTTGTAAAGTTGCACTACTAAAAATGCTTTCTGAGCTGGTATAAATTAAGTTGGTGGGTCCAGCATCCAGCCAATGGAAAAATGCAGCCTCATTATCCCAACCCTAAGATAAGCCCAGCAACAAGCCGATAGCTCAAAATACAGTTTTTTGTTTCGTTATATACTTTTTTTTATGCTGCTGTGAAGAATAGACTTTTCATTTTTTGTTATTACTTGTGATTATCCAATAAATTGGCACCACCACGTCACAAAACTTACACGCGCAATGCACGAGCGGCTATGTTAAAAATTAGTTAATCAAAGTTTATGTTAGAGTCCGTTTTTAACTGTTTCTTTTGTCTTTTTAACGTAAACCACTTACTTATAAATTTAAAACTAGTTGACACTTGATTAATTTAAGTTAGGGTGTATAAGTTTAATGTTACAATATTTCTTGAAGAGGTGTACTTCACACTGCAGCATGTATATATAATTTAGGTATATTTTTTTCCTAGATTTACTGTACAGTTTATGCTTAATTTTCTTTTATAAGTATTGTAGCGGGCTACTATTAACGTGTTTATCCAATTTAAAACAAGTAGTAATAAAAGTTGTTATTACTTACTATTCATAAGTCCAATTAACAGTATATGCCTTATTTATAGATGTTTTCAGTCCACTTAACAATGAAGCACTATTACACTAATGAATTTACAAGCACTAATATCTTCTTAAACTAAGTTCTTAACCATAGGTCTATTAACAACACTAAACACTACTATAATTTATTTATTACACTTTTGTCTATTTATGTACAGCTGTCGATACAATATACACGTTCACATAACACAAATTTATATTTACTATTGGACTTTCAAAAGCGTAACTAATTAACTTTACACGATATAATTTATATTCGAAATTTAGATATAGACTAACTCTGTACTTCATCAGCGGTTTTATAATACACTGAATTAAATGGATGATATAATGCGGTATATGCTATAAGGTTCGAGGCCTCTGAGTACATACATTGCTTACGGCGCTTGTGTGTTTGACGGGTTGCCTAATAGTAGCTCGTAACAGCATTTAAGGTGAACCATTAAGTATTTAGATTATAAGATGTTATATTTATTTTGCTTGCCAATTTTATATGCTTATGTTATGACGCTTTGTTTACCAGCACATAACAAACAAATACGTAACTTATTGGATTTTATTGTTTTGTAAATAGTTAACAATATAGTTTTACAGAGGTTTCCAATGTGTTCTTTCTACTTCACCCACGCCCCTCTGCGACGTTTTTGAACTAGCCCGAGTTCTACCATTCTGTCCTCGTTTTGTTGCGGTATTCGGAGTAAGCGATTTCTTTACTTACTTTTACTATTTTCTTTCATGTTTGCGCGGAATACCGTAACAAAGTGAAAGTAAAAGTGTGGGAGTAAAAATTGTGAAAGTAAAAATGTGGGATAAAAATATGGAAGAAACTATAAGATTTATTTTAGACTCGAAATCAATGTTAAGTTTAGACCTTTATAGAAACTTTTTGAGCCTAGCTTTTTTTTGTTAAAATGAAAAATATTACTATCTGATAAAATCTAGAAGTGAAACTACTAACAAAAGCTATGGTTAATAGTTAAACACATCTAGAGACAAATGGATACTAGAATAGCACTATTGAATAAGAAGGGCATTTTAACTGTTACAATTGTTACCCTTGAGTAGAGCGTATAAACCCTCGTGCGTTAGGTTGTAGAAATGTAAGAGCTATGAGCTTTAGTAAGAAATCACCCTGAAAAATTGTAGCAGCTTGGGTAGTTTACATTTTATAACGGGACTATTGGGAAATGATATTAAATTAGGGTATCACTGTTCACAATAATAATTGTATAAATGCACATGGGGTTTAAAATACCACCGAATCATAAAACATAATAAAATTAATCCATTCAAACGAGTTTAAGAAATGTGTAGTGTTCAACAAATAATCAGCTTTTGGTATTAACTGTAAAGCATGGGAACAATGGTCGTTCATATAGACGATGACAGTGAACTTTACTATAAAACAAGTGTAGACGCACGAACTGTGAGAATGAATTTTTTTAAGGGAGGGAGATTAAAATATAGAGATAAGTTTTAAACAGTTGGTAAGTTACGTTAAGAATGAAATGGTGGTTTAGTGACAGTGTACCTGTAAGCGGTAGGTCCCTCAATGGGTGGCCAATGTCGAATTATTTTGCACTTTGCTGGATAATTAGGCCGAGGAGCTCAAGCACACGTGTTAAGCATGAAATTTAAATCGAGTCAGTGGTGTATCGAAAAAGTGATAAGTGGGTTTTCACTCTGCAACTGTACGGCGGTGACTGTCAATAACTCATAAAGCGAGATGTGTGGACTGTATTTTTTCTATAGCGTGTTTCAACAAGCAACACAATTAATTAATGTTCATGCACATGACAAACAAACAAAGTAGCGTTTATTTTTAGTACTCACCTGCAACGACAACGATGAAAGAAGTTGTAACCAATTCGTGTGCTTGCAGCACACGAACTAGGGCGGTGCAATCAAAGTGTATAATATCTAATTAGCGGCATGTAACACGTGCACACCGGACGCGGCACCTGGACAAAAACGATGCGAACACCAACGCGGTTCACAAACAAAACGGCACTATAATACTCGACTACTGCGGTTTTTACGATAACATTTCAAGCGGATTTTTTTAATAAGCGAGGATATGCGGTTTTCTTCAACGATATTTGTTGAGCGGTTTCAAATACTAGAGCGACTTGTTGCTACGGCGGTTCTATAACATTCTTCTAATAATGCGGTCTCTACGATACTCTACTATCTGCGGGTTCTACGATACTTCAAGCTAATGCGGGCACTCTGCCAAGCTCGTTGAGCGAATTCGTTGAGCAAGTTCCTTGGATATTCCAAATCGATAATCTAGTGCGTCCTCGCGCTGCAGAACATTCACCATTCACAAGGTTAATGTACATCAAATAAACGCATTGGGGAAATTTGACTAACAAGATTTAAATCTATCGCGTCGAATTGAGAACAGCAAGCAAGCCCGAGTAAATAATAAAATCCTAAACTATAAACTATTTACAAGGACGGAACAACAACTAAATGTTGAAATTAAATAGCAGGAATGGGGGATCTAACTGTAAGTACTGTTTGAGCTTGTCTTGTTTTTTTTTTTGTTTACGTTAGATAAATATGTACCGACGATCTTGTAAATATAAATTGTAATTGGTTGGTGGAGCGGTGGAATTAGTTTGCTTATATTTAAACATCATATTATTGGACAGGAGTTTGAAACTTTTAAAACACTAAAAAAGATGTGTGTATTAGTTTAAACGCATTTTTATATTATGGGATGCATTTGTTAATAAATTTCTTTATGTAAATTTAGTATTTTTAATAATCATTGGAATAGCCAAAGCAGAAATTAACATTGCGTTGTTTTTCTATATATTATTGTTATGGGCATTTCCAAATAAATAAGATTTAGAATGTCGTATAAATCAATCTAAGAAACTATAACTATGGAATGGTAGTATTATTTATGGATGAATGTATTTTTAAGAAGTTCTGTTGATAATACCCGACCAGTTGGATTTTGCATGTTGGTTTTTTTATATTAATGTTTGATATTTCTAAAAATAACTGTTAATAAATTTAAGTTTAGATGGAATTTTATTTGTAATTATTTATAGGATAGGTAAAGTTGATCATTGTGAAAGGATATCCAGCTACCATAGTGATGGAGTCACATTTGGAAGAGGTCACTATTGGGGAAATTTGACTAACAAGATTTAAATCTATCGCGTCGAATTGAGAACAGCAAGCAAGACCGAGTAAATAATAAAATCCTAAACTATAAACTATTTACAAGGACGGAACAACAACTAAATGTTGAAATTAAATAGCAGGAATGGGGGATCTAACTGTAAGTACTGTTTGAGCTTGTCTTGTTTTTTTTTTGGTTTACGTTAGATAAATATGTACCGACGATCTTGTAAATATAAATTGTAATTGGTTGGTGGAGCGGTGGAATTAGTTTGCTTATATTTAAACATCATATTATTGGACAGGAGTTTGAAACTTTTAAAACACTAAAAAAGATGTGTGTATTAGTTTAAACGCATTTTTATATTATGGGATGCATTTGTTAATAAATTTCTTTATGTAAATTTAGTATTTTTAATAATCATTGGAATAGCCAAAGCAGAAATTAACATTGCGTTGTTTTTCTATATATTATTGTTATGGGCATTTCCAAATAAATAAGATTTAGAATGTCGTATAAATCAATCTAAGAAACTATAACTATGGAATGGTAGTATTATTTATGGATGAATGTATTTTTAAGAAGTTCTGTTGATAATACCCGACCAGTTGGATTTTGCATGTTGGTTTTTTTATATTAATGTTTGATATTTCTAAAAATAACTGTTAATAAATTTAAGTTTAGATGGAATTTTATTTGTAATTATTTATAGGATAGGTAAAGTTGATCATTGTGAAAGGATATCCAGCTACCATAGTGATGGAGTCACATTTGGAAGAGGTCACTATTTAAAAAATTTCATTAATTCAATAAAAAGTTAATAAGCATTTTTAAGGTATATTAGAGAAAAATAGAGTACGAAGTGACAATATTTGGAAAAATCGAAAATACGAAGACCCATGTGGAATGACAGTTTTCCAGGTAGCGAAAATATCAAAGGAATTGCAAGGATAAGACGCTTTGGTGGTGCCCTTATTTGTAGCAACTAGTAAAACCTTTCAAGGTGAGTGGTATTTATAAATTATTTTTATCATTTTTCCTTAGGAACCCACTCACGCGCCAAAGTAGTTAGCCAGTGCACCTATAAAATTGTTGTGGGTTACTAACCCCTTGTGGGCAAATCAAAATTCGAAACATAAAGTCGTTTTTACCAGTAACAAGTGTTGCTAAAAGACGCACGAGAAATAAAAATTTACATGTGTAACTTTATCTTCTTAATTTTAGAGTTGTGTCCCTTTTTAAATGTCCATTAGTTAATTGTGATCAATGAAACCTCAAATTATTTCTTAAAAATTCTAAAATTTAATAATCACTTACGATAGATAAGCCGCAGAAGTAATTAATGGTTCTATATCATCAGGAATTTGTGAACAATTTAGTTCATGAGGTACCAAAGGTCGAGGAATGCAGCCAACACTAACTCCTTCAAAATCGCAATCGTCTGGAGGCACAATGTTTCCAGTAAGCACCTTCTTTAAGTACACTAAGCTTACACCCACATAGGTTACATCGATCAGTACTGTAAATGAGGCTGTCATCAATATTGTAACAGCAATACCTAAAACATAATATTTTAGTTTTCGTAATGTTTGGCAACTTACCTTTAGTTATTGGTACACATTGCCAGTATGCAATGTATCCTTTTCTGCTGTAGCGTGCTAAAGAAATATATAAGAGAAGCAACGGAAATCCTACTGTTGTTAAAACAACCATGTACGCAAGGCCACAAAGCACTAGAAAATTACATAGCATTAACAACTGAACTGGGAGTCGATTTTGAAAGTAGTGAATTATTGTCGTACTGAAATTCTCATACATTGCTACATGTTATTTTGATGTATATCAAATCCTCTTTGTACATTTTTATACATAATTTAATCATAACTTTGTGTTTAAATTAAACACTGTTCTAAATGTTTACGTTGCTTCCTGTTAAGAATGGTCTGTTTGGATTTTAGCGATCGCGTGACTGTTGTAAACCCGTCAGAATTGACACTTTATCGTGTTTGGAAGAATACAATAGTTTTTCCGGCAGTGAAGTCAACATTTTTATTGGTATTTTCAAGTGATGAGTTAGCTACGAGGAATGCCGCATAAGAAGATCTCTACCTTACTTTTTTTCCTTACACTTCCTTACTTTTCTAGGTGAAGCGGAATCTGCCGATAGCCATATGTCCGTCCAACCCTGAAGATTTTCTGGTGGAAACTCTTAACACTTTAATTATGCTATTTAGTGGGATATGATGTTAATTATTCACTTTGTCTTTGTTAGAGGTAGTTATGTAATTTATAACCCTTAAATTGCACCTTTAAAGTGTAACAATTGATATTTAAACAACGTGTAAATATTCCATTAAACGATATTTTCAACGTGACAAAAGATATTCTCACAAGAGAGCTTTGACAGCACTGCATTTTTTTTTTATAAATTTATTCTAATTTTAATTAATGTATATAGATTTTACTTGGTAAGGAATTGGGGAACTCTAACTGGTTTGATGATTAAATGAAGTATTTCAATCATGGAACGAATTACGAGGAATCGTTTATCTAAAACTTAAAGAAAATGTTAGTCGCAATAATAGAAAAGGAAGAGCAATTAAGGAAAGGTAAATTTAAAGCACAGCACATTTTTAAGGAAAATAGAAAAATTGATATAAAATTACGTTGAAGTTTCTAAAGCGTGGACGTTACGGTAAATAGAAACCGAATGCAAAAAGAGGAAAATCATAAACTTAAAACTATAAAAGCATCGTTTTATTTCAGTTAAATTCATATTGCAATAAAACTTAACTTTAAAAATTATTTTAAATTACAAAAGGGGTAAACAAAATATTTATTTCAGTAAATTTTCATAGCGAAAGCATTTTATTTTAAGAAAGCTTATTAAGTAAATAATCGCAAAATTATCAATGGGCTTGTACCATATCAATATTATTCCAAATATATGAGAACTATTTACAAATTTCAGTTAAATAAATTAAATTCAGCGTTAAATAGTTGCAACACAAAAACCTCAGACACACTTCAATGTTAATACAATATAAAATCCACACGCTTAATAGTGAAATCCCCGAATAACAAGTTGCAGATATAATTTAATCACTTCAATGCAATACCATGTATGATACCATGTATTCATTTGATATTGCTGAAGGCATAAAAAAATACAAACGTTAATCTACGTAAATCACATGATTCCACAAGTACTTTCCTGGGATTCTTTCTGTAAATCTAATATGAAGCTGTACCTCGACAAAATCCCTCGACTAAGCGTAAGCAAGAGGGGAAATTAAATGATGATAGTTACATCTTACAAAAAAACGAATCAATTATTTACTAGCCGGTAATAAGAAAATGTCAAAACGTAGTTTTATGAGGACGTAATAAAGCAGAAATGACTGCGTGGTTGAAGGGGGTGGTATGAAATTAAGTTAAAAAGTAGCGTTGAACGAAACCAGTTTCAAGTATGTAATCCTTTTTCACAAGAACAAATTTAAAAGATGTGCCAGCTTTTGTGGAACTTTGCTTGCAGCTTTGGCAAGAAATGTTTATTCCGTGCACACTGTTTTAAATAAATAAGAGTTACCTGCGAGAACAGCTCAAACAAATGAGTTGTGTGTGTGTGTGTGTTAAAAGAGCTGAATTTTTAGAAAATAAGTAGAAAATGAAAATTCTGATGGTTTCTGGAAATCCTCAATAATTAAGATATATTTGGAATTAAAACAGTGAGTAATATGTGAATTTTTATGTTTAGATTTAATAATTATGTACATGTAAATTGAAACTGTTAATTCTGCGTATTTATGTAATATGGAATTAAAGTAAAAGTAATTATTTTATTGGACTATTCAGCGACCGAACTAGTGTCTATTGATAGTAAAGTATTTTGCAATGAACAATGAAATGACGTAACGGAAAGCTAGTATTTATTTGTTTTCTGTATTTATTATTATCGACATTCCCAGAGATTGTGATTTATAAATGTCAGGTAATATAATATGGGAAACGAAAAAATTTGGAATGATAACATTGTTGATGGATTAGATTTAAATTCTTTTTAGGATTTCCTTTAGCAATACCATGTGATTGATTGGGGTTAAGGAGGTTGATATAAATGTGTGTATAAATATAAATATGCAAATTACAATGAAGGACCAATTGCTTTTATAGCAATAACGATGATGGTGGAGCGGTTATGTAATAACAAAAAAAGACAACTACCAACTAATTAAGGAAGGGTATAAATACCTTAAGTCTTGCGCCGCTGGGGGCAATAGACACTTTCACGCACAAAGCTTTGTCCTGCGCCGCTGGGGGCAATAGACACTTTCACGCACAAAAGCTTTTACGGAGAACCAGTAACACGCTCGACCGGGTGTCGGTCTCGCTTTGAAAGCTCTAATACGACCGTCCTTTCAAGGGTTCGAAGGCGACTTGCTTCTTTAAAGGCTGGAGTACGACTGTCACTTTATGCACTGTTATTGCCGGTATATAAAATGTTTCACTCAAACTGTAGGATGCACGCACAAAGTATTTATTGTCACAAAATACCGAATTGTTCGATGACGACGTAACATACCGCCCACCAAATTCATAGAATTTTGAAAAGGAGGAAGTAGGTTGGGTGAAGGAAATCACATGGGATTTGACCTTGCTAGGAAAGGAGGTAACGAAAGATAGGGTGGTGCACTACAGCGAGCGATATTACCAACTATGCAAAAAATAAAATATATATATGTAAATAAGCAAATATGTAAAATAATATACTACTATACATGTAAAAATGTGTATATACATCTAAACATAAAATAAAGTTAAAATACCGGTAGCGGCGCTAGTTTGACCAAAGGTCGTTTTAATGTGCCATGTGCAGTTTTGATCTGGGTAATACGTGCTGCCGGTAGGTCTCCCATAGGAGGAGTTACCAGGACCGGTTTGGTACGAAAACATCCATGACATGATGATAAACAATTTCCGATTGAATTTTTAATAGAAAGGATCCAGAAATTCTGTTGGATAAGATACGCTGTGGTATTAACACCAGGATGGCAATACCTTTCATGAGTTGACAGAATGATAAGTTCGGTTAATTGGTGCCGCTGAGGCAATAACGCAGGAAACTTTTCGGAATAGGAACGCGAAGAATGTGTCAAGCGCCCACCTACTCTTAAGATGTTTTGTGGATCAACAAATGGAGAAAGTTTTCGCAAGCTTTTAGGTAATTTACGGTTTGCCTTGATCGAAGCTATTTCCTTTGAAAATGTAACATTTTGTACATGCCGAACGATAATCATGAGAGCATTGTGTAATTCAATGTCTGTTAAGGGACCCGTATGACGTTGAGCCATGGGTTTAGAAAATCTATAAATGTAAGCCACGATGCCTTGGATTTTATATAACGATGAAAAGCGGCTTAGTAAAATGTCAATGACGTTTGGATCTGTTTGAGCGACAAATGTTAGGATCTTCTTTTCCGTAGTTACCTCAGCAATTGAGGTTGACAATGTTGGTTGAGGCGGCCACGAGTCACTAGGGTAGTGAAGCCATTCAGGCCCCGCCCACCATAGCGAACATGAAATAACCGCGCTTGGCATTAATCCCGAGATGCAGGATCAGCCGGATTATGCGAAGATTTAATATAAAACCATCGGCTAGGTGCAATGATTTCTTGAATGTGGCTAACACGGTTTGCCACAAAAGTTTTCCAACGAAAAGGTGGAGAACGTATCCAAGTGAGAGCGACCGTAGAATCACTCCACGCTGAAACATTGGAAATGTCAATCAAGCCTTGATAAGAACGAATGGTAAAAGAAAGTAAATCGGTTAATAAAACGGCGGCACATAATTCCAAACGTGGAATTGAAATGCGCTTAATTGGAGCTACTTTTGTTTTAGCGGTTACAAATTGTACAGTTATTTCTCCGGTAGTTTGATTTATGAACTGAAAATACACTACCGCTGCATACCCTACCTCGCTAGCATCGCAAAACCCATGCAAATGACAAGTAAAAGGATCCGAAGGGGTAAACAACGTGGTAACTTTAATGACGATAATAACGGCAACTCTTCTTGATACTGCTGCCATTGAGACGAAATGTCTGCTGATGGGATGTCATCCCAATTCAAACCTAACATCCACAGATGCTGGATTAGGCGTTTTGCAAAAGTGTTAGTGGGGCTAAAATCCTAATGGATCATATATTCTGGCAACTTGTGAAAGTATGTTGCGCTTTGTACATATTTGGTTTAATGGTTTAACCCGAAACGAGAAAATATCTTCTGTAGGTGACCATTGAAGACCTAATATTATTATTGATTCGTCAGAATCGAAATCGAGAGAAGTATATTGGCAAAAATCTGACGGAATGCCCTCCAAAATAGAAACTGAATTAGAACTCCATTTTCGAAGTTCAAAACCAGCCAAATGTAAAAGTCGGATAAGTTGATCTTTAATTTCGCGGGCCGATTGTATAGAATCTCCACCGGCGACGAAATCATCAATATATAGATTTGACCGTATAGCGTCAGCGGCTAACGGAAACCTTTGCCTTCGTCAATGGCTAATTGCTGAAGAGTTTTAATGCTAGATAAGGCGATGACTTAATACCGTAGGTCACTGTATTAAGCTGATATGTCTGGATGGGTTCTTCTGCGGAGAACCGCCAAACAATTAATTGAAACTTTCGATGTTCTTCGGTAACCAAAATTTGTCGATACATTTGGCGAACATCACAAGTAAAAACGAAACGATGAGTACGAAATTTCAGTAAGATTGACGAAATGTCGTTTTGGAGACTAGGTCCAGCCAATTGAGTGTCATTAGTGACACGTTGTTTTTAGCCTTTGCAGAGGCGTCAAAAACCACACGAATTTTAGAAGTATGACCTTCTTCTTTAAACACAGGGTGATGGGGTAAAAGTAATTATCGTTCCCAACGGGCGGAGAATCGAGTAATGCCATATGACCCGCATCAAGATAGTCCTGCATGAAATTGTTGTATTGGGCGCGTAGCTCCGGTTGAGCATGTAATTTGCGCTCCAACGAAAATAGTCTTTTTTTAGCCATCTCAAAGCAATTATCAAAAACGGGCAAAGTATCGTTGAACGGTAACGCAACAATAAAACGACCGCTAGGGTCACGAGAAAACGTGTTTTCAAAAATCAAATCTGCCTTTTCTTCTTCTGGAGAAGTATAAGGCGTGGATGGCAACTCTTCTATCTCCCAAAACCGCCTTAGGGTCTGGTCGATAGGATCTTCTACAGAAGTAAAAAATGCTTGGACAGTATCAGACTGCAAGCTTTTTGTGGGACCGAGAATAGTCCAACCAAAAATTGTATTTATGGCGGCAGGCTGAAGAAATTTGCCATGTATCACACCGCCATTGATGATGAACGGATAAACATCTGCTCCGAGGAGCATGTCAATGGTTCCTGGGAGTTCCAGGTCGGGTCTGCAAAGTGCAGGCCGCATAAGTGTTCCCAATTATTAGGAACTTCAACGCTAGGTAATTTGCCAGATATTGACGAAAGCACAAAAGTTGTGACTTCTAGAGATTTTTCAGAGTCTAACATAGAGCGAATAGTGCAGCTGACGGCACCTCTATTGACTGCTGAAGTTGTCTGCCCAAGTCCATAAATCGGAACTTGAGAACGTATGCGTGGAAGCCAAAGTTTGCTCACGCAATCGTCTCGAATAAAGCTAGCTTGGGAACCAGGATCTAAGAGTACCCTGATCGGTTTGTATCTACCAGAACGATCTTGAACTTCCACAACAGCAGTGGAGAGTAAGACAGTAACCCCAAGATTTGAATTCGTCTGTGAAGACAAAACATTTGCCGGAATAGGAGAGGCTGACTGCGTCCTATTGGCATTTTTATGCATGTGTAGCGGTCGGTTCAGCTGAACGGCTAGAAGCAGGTTGCGATTCAAAATGTAGCAAGGTATGATGCGGCTTGGCGCAAGTTCGACAGGAATTATAAGATTTGCATTGCATGGACGCATGGTCTGTTCGTAAGCAATTTAAACAAAGGCGTAAGCGTTTGACAATGTCGAAACGTTCTGTCGGAGTTTTCCTTAGAAACGATTGACATCTGTAAATTAAGTGATTGCCTTTGCAGGAAGGACAATGGTGCGAAAATGAATTCTTTGAGTCACTGGAGCTACTTGGTGTATCCAGTGAAACTACGTTAGAAGAAACCTTTGGTTTAAATTGAAACGCTGAGGATTTCTTAGGCACTGATGTGTGCGAAGTATGGACAGTCGTCGAATAAGAAACAGGTGCGGTTGAAGAAAAGGGTGTGAGCTTTAACGGTACCAATTTTGATCCCGGAATTTGTGAACAATTTAGTTCATGAGGTACCAAAGGTCGAGGAATGCAGCCAACACTAACTCCTTCAAAATCGCAATCGTCTGGAGGCACAATGTTTCCAGTAAGCACCTTCTTTAAGTACACTAAGCTTACACCCACATAGGTTACATCGATCAGTACTGTAAATGAGGCTGTCATCAATATTGTAACAGCAATACCTAAAACATAATATTTTAGTTTTCGTAATGTTTGGCAACTTACCTTTAGTTATTGGTACACATTGCCAGTATGCAATGTATCCTTTTCTGCTGTAGCGTGCTAAAGAAATATATAAGAGAAGCAACGGAAATCCTACTGTTGTTAAAACAACCATGTACGCAAGGCCACAAAGCACTAGAAAATTACATAGCATTAACAACTGAACTGGGAGTCGATTTTTGAAAGTAGTGAATTATTGTCGTACTGAAATTCTCATACATTGCTACATGTTATTTTGATGTATATCAAATCCCTCTTTGTACATTTTTATACATAATTTAATCATAACTTTGTGTTTAAATTAAACACTGTTCTAAATGTTTACGTTGCTTCCTGTTAAGAATGGTCTGTTTGGATTTTAGCGATCGCGTGACTGTTGTAAACCCGTCAGAATTGACACTTTATCGTGTTTGGAAGAATACAATAGTTTTTCCGGCAGTGAAGTCAACATTTTTATTGGTATTTTCAAGTGATGAGTTAGCTACGAGGAATGCCGCATAAGAAGATCTCTACCTTACTTTTTTTCCTTACACTTCCTTACTTTTCTAGGTGAAGCGGAATCTGCCGATAGCCATATGTCCGTCCAACCCTGAAGATTTTCTGGTGGAAACTCTTAACACTTTAATTATGCTATTTAGTGGGATATGATGTTAATTATTCACTTTGTCTTTGTTAGAGGTAGTTATGTAATTTATAACCCTTAAATTGCACCTTTAAAGTGTAACAATTGATATTTAAACAACGTGTAAATATTCCATTAAACGATATTTTCAACGTGACAAAAGATATTCTCACAAGAGAGCTTTGACAGCACTGCATTTTTTTTTTTTTATAAATTTATTCTAATTTTAATTAATGTATATAGATTTTACTTGGTAAGGAATTGGGGAACTCTAACTGGTTTGATGATTAAATGAAGTATTTCAATCATGGAACGAATTACGAGGAATCGTTTATCTAAAACTTAAAGAAAATGTTAGTCGCAATAATAGAAAAGGAAGAGCAATTAAGGAAAGGTAAATTTAAAGCACAGCACATTTTTAAGGAAAATAGAAGAATTGATATAAAATTACGTTGAAGTTTCTAAAGCGTGGACGTTACGGTAAATAGAAACCGAATGCAAAAAGAGGAAAATCATAAACTTAAAACTATAAAAGCATCGTTTTATTTCAGTTAAATTCATATTGCAATAAAACTTAACTTTAAAAATTATTTTAAATTACAAAAGGGGTAAACAAAATATTTATTTCAGTAAATTTTCATAGCGAAAGCATTTTATTTTAAGAAAGCTTATGAAGTAAATAATCGCAATATTATCAATGGGCTTGTACCATATCAATATTATTCCAAATATATGAGAACTATTTACAAATTTCAGTTAAATAAATTAAATTCAGCGTTAAATAGTTGCAACACAAAAAACCTCAGACACACTTCAATGTTAATACAATATAAAAATCCACACGCTTAATAGTGAAATCCCCGAATAACAAGTTGCAGATATAATTTAATCACTTCAATGCAATACCATGTATGATACCATGTATTCATTTGATATTGCTGAAGGCATAAAAAAATACAAACGTTAATCTACGTAAATCACATGATTCCACAAGTACTTTCCTGGGATTCTTTCTGTAAATCTAATATGAAGCTGTACCTCGACAAAATCCCTCGACTAAGCGTAAGCAAGAGGGGAAATTAAATGATGATAGTTACATCTTACAAAAAAACGAATCAATTATTTACTAGCCGGTAATAAGAAAATGTCAAAACGTAGTTTTATGAGGACGTAATAAAGCAGAAATGACTGCGTGGTTGAAGGGGATGGTATGAAATTAAGTTAAAAAGTAGCGTTGAACGAAACCAGTTTCAAGTATGTAATCCTTTTTCACAAGAACAAATTTAAAAGATGTGCCAGCTTTTGTGGAACTTTGATTGCAGCTTTGGCAAGAAATGTTTATTCCGTGCACACTGTTTTAAATAAATAAGAGTTACCTGCGAGAACAGCTCAAAGAAATGAGTTGTGTGTGTGTGTGTTAAGAGAGCTGAATTTTTAGAAAATAAGTAGAAAATGAAAATTCTGATGGTTTCTGGAAATCCTCAATAATTAAGATATATTTGGAATTCAAACAGTGAGTAATATGTGAATCTTCATGTTTAGATTTAATAACTATGTACATGTAAATTGAAACTGTTAATTCTGCGTATTTATGTAATATGGAATTAAAGTGAAAGTAATTATTTTATTGGACTATTCAGCGACCGAACTAGTGTCTATTGATAGTAAAGTATTTTGCAATGAACAATGAAATGACGTAACGGAAAGCTAGTATTTATTTGTTTTCTGTATTTATTATTATCGACATTCCCAGAAATTGTGATTTATAAATGTCAGGTAATATAATATGGGAAACGAAAAAATTTGGACTGATAACATTGTTGATGGATTAGATTTAAATTCTTTTTATGATTTCCTTTAGCAATACCATGTCTTAGAAGAGATTCTATTATCCTATCTCTTCTATTATTTGTTACGATTTTCCACAGATATATTTCTTTCCTGACTATTTCTAAAATCTCTTTGTTCTTAACTTTCTCTGTTAATGATATCTTCATCATACATCTGTAGCACCAAATTTCAAAGTTATCTGCTTTTCCTACTGTACACGTTTCACAACGGTATATGCTGTGCTTCACACATACTTTCATCAATTTTTTCTTGTTTCTATGTTTGTTGTCTCTGAACATAGTAGCTTCCTTTTCTTATTAAATACAGCAGTTTCGTGCTAGTTTTTAATGTCTTTTGCACTTTCCTCTTTTATTGTTTTCTAAACATTTGTGAAACAATAATTTTTCAATTACTCCTTTCACACTATCAACATTTGCTGAGAATATTGCAAAACTAACACCTGTAGTTGTTTACGACAATCATCAGTTTTCAATACAATTACTTTCTATTCTGTGCTAACCTACACATTTCCCTAAAATCGCCACAGCCTACATCTTTCATTGTCTGTGTACATTAGTCTAATCTAGGTCTACCTGTATCTTTCTTTTTCCTCTCTGCTTCTAATGCATTCCACACTATTTCCTCATTGACTGATATGTGTCCTATTATCCTATCTCTTCTATATTTTAATGCTTTACACATATTTTTTCTTCTCCTTACCATTTCTAGAACCTCTTTGTTCTTAACTTTGTCTCGTCATAATATCAACATAATATGTCTGTTGTACCAAATTTCTAAGGCTTCTATCTTTTTCCAGTCCGCTTCTCCTACTGTCCAAGTTTCACAGCCGCACAGTGCTGTGCTCGACACATATGCTTTCATTTGTTTTATCACCCTTAAAGCTAAAATGGCCTTCCTGCCCCTGTTTCGCATAAACGCAAATTGATATTTTCCTAGTATTTTTCAGCCCGCTTTCACATCAGTTAATATTTTTGACACGTGTGCTGTTAAACTTATTGTTCGAAAATTTTTACATCTATGGGCTTCTTCTTTTTTAATGACTATGATGTTACGTTTGAAATCTTTGGGTATCTCGCTTGTCTCATACATATAGCTTATATGTTGGAAGAGACGTTTTGTCACTGCTTGTCCAGCGGCTTTTATAGTTTCTGCTTGCACCCTATCTATACCCAGTGTCTTAATATTTTTCAGTCCCTTTAATGCCAATTCAAACTCATGTGTAAGTATAGGATATCCCGTCATCCCTTTCAGTGTCTGATTTCTATTTTGGTCCTCCTAGTTCCTGTCCTGCATATAAATTCCTTATAAATTTTTGTCGTCTAACCACTTTCTCTACATTTTTTTATTATGATGTCTCCTCCAGAAAACCTTATACTTTTGCTATATGGTTTTATATTCTTAAAATTCAATCCAATTAGTTTGTATGCTTCGTCGATCTTGTTTGCTTCCATCTCAGTTTATACCTCTTTGCACTTTTCATCAATTCACTGTTCTTTAGCTTTCCTGCATTTGCAAATAATGTTCCTTTTTAGGGCTTTGCATCTGTTTTCCTGATTCGTCAGATTTGTTTTGTATTTCCCTGTTTCCTGACATCTTCCACGAATTTAGAGAAGAGAGGGGAGGCGGTTTTCAGATCTGATGGGAGAACAAATCCAGTTATGTTTATTAATTAGCTGGAATCGTTATTTCAAGAGGCAAAGGTTCCGGTACATACGCGATTAGCTTTAGTTTTAGGAAATTTGAAGGAATCGGTGGGAAATTGGGGTTGGGGGATTAAGCTGGATTATGTAGGATTTTGCACACTTTAAGCGGAAATGATTAGATACGTATTGCGATGTTCAAACCCAACAAAAATGTTCCAAGATTTTAAATATGGTAGATGTGAAAGAGGGTCGCGCACCTATTATTTTTTGAAGCGCTGTATGGAGGCAGCTTATTTAGAGGGACCTCTAGATCAGGAAGAAATTATTGACATTTTGGCTAATTGCTTTAAAGCCAATATTTATAGAGGTATCATAAATTCAAGAGTGAAAACAATAGAAGAAGGCGGAACAACTTTTACGTAGGGGTAATTCGAAAGGTGTCTTGCAGAACCGGCCTTATGAAGAGAAATTGGGAGGTTGGTATCCTGACAATCCTCATCGAGCTTATATAGACCACTGGAACCGAGGAAGAGTGTAGTCGAAATTCGCCTGAGGGAGACCGAGAAATAAAAGAGTAGTAGTTACGCCTTTTAACCATTGTAGGGACGATCTAGTAGAAGAGTAAAAGGTGACAGAAGGGGAAAGGCAAAGATGCAATTGCTGAAAACTAATGTTTTAATAGATACAGGATCGATAATGAGCTGTGTTAGTGAGAAATTCTTTGAAAAGATTTTACAAAGAGTTTCAACAATTCCGCGGTTGCCTGCGTCAGGTGTAACTGTATAGGGTGCTCTACGGGGTGAGAAACAAATTTTAAAACAACAAGTTTAGTTGGATTTTGAAGTCGGTTGGGTGGTGTTTGGGTTAGCGTGTGCCGACATTTCGAAATTTATAAGAGATGTGATACTTACTGGGCAGCGATTGGATGACGCAGAATGCGGTTCGTATGGATTTTGATACATATTTGTTGACTGATGAATTTAATCGAAAAGAATGTTAAATAAAATTGAATAAAACGGATATTGGGGAAGATTTAAAGGCAGGGGTGTACGAGATAAGGATAGAGAGTGAGGGCGTAGTAAGAGACAGATATATTCTGAAGAAGAATTGCGGGAAGTAATCCAAAAGGCCGAAATGTTTAATCAAACTAAAAAAGAAAAATTGTTTAGGTTATTAGAGCACCATAGTGTCGTATTTTCAGCGCAACCGGATCTCATGCGCAGATGCGAGCATTCGATAATCATGAAAGATGACACTCCTTCTTCTTTGAAAAGTTATCCGGTGCGATACGCGTACAAAGAGGAAGTAAGAAGGCAGATTGAGGAAATGATGTCATGGGTGGTTATTGAAAAAAGTCAGATTGAATATGTCAGCCCCCTGGTTAAAAACAGTTTGAAAAGAATATGGTCAACGTGTATTAAGTTAAAAACAAAGCGCTTTTGACTATAAACTATTGTTGATGGAAGATCTCTTTCCTACAAGAAACAACACTGAAGATGACTAGTTTATAGTCGAAAGCGCTCTGTTTTTAACTTAATACAGTTGACTATATTCTTTTCTAACTGTTTCCTGTTCTTTTACGTGCACACTGCAAATTCTTTATTTAACCCCCTGGTTGTCGTAAAAAAAACTGATTCGTCGGTACGTGTGTGCTTAGTCGCACTCCATTTGAACACTGTAATGGAAAGGAATTAAGTTGTCTCACCGATTCCAAACAAATTTATGTTTCAATTTGTAGCGCATCAGTTCCTATCTAATCTTGATCCGATAGCTTTTAACTGACAAGTGCCCATTAAGACTGAGTGTAGGAAATATGTGGGATTTTTATTTGAAGCAGAAACTTATATTCTTAACGTGCTGCCGTTATTAGGGGTTTAAAATTGAGAAGAGATATAGAAGAGTTTATTATGGCATATATGGATGATTTATTGGTTTTCTCATGGCACACAGGTGATCATTTAAAACACCTAGAAATTATCATAAAAAAAATTAAGAACAGAGATCTGACGTTAAAGCTGAAAAAGCGCCATTTTGCACAGCGGAAAGTGAAATATTTGGGTTTGGTTACTTGATTCGAGCGGTATTAGAATAGATCCCGAGGGGGTAGAAGCGGTTCAAAAACTTACGCTAATCAGGAATGTAACAGAATTACGATCGTTTTTGGGATTAATTAGTTTTTAAAGAAGAGTCGTGTAGAATTTTTCAAAGCTGACATATTCTTTTCTTCAGTTATTGAAAAACGGAATCGGCTTATTTATTGGGTTGGGGTAGAAAAGGTTTTCGAGTAGGTAAAGATCGCGTTTCTAAGAATTATTGTGCAGTCACATTACGATTATTTATTGGTACGGATAGTTCGATTTATGGATTAGTGGCGTGTCTGTTTGTTGTTTGTTTGTTTGTTCGTTTATTGTTTGACACTATACCTAGGCCAAAGGCCTATCCTAGTGAATCGATGCATAATTCTTATTTACAAAATCATAAAACTTTAATTTTACAATATATACAATTTTTCGATATTGGTCGGTCTTGCTGATGGAAATTTTGTCCTTATCGCCAGTTTGATCTGAGGTGTAGCTGGTGGTGGAGAATCTGTAGTGTAGTGTAATGTTGTGGGGGTGGGGATGATGGTGTAGAGGGTAATAGTTTTAGAGATGGATTTTGGAGGGAATTTGAGCTGTTTTATTGTACGAGAGGTTTAGTGATTAGGATTTCGTTATGAAAATGGTCAAAATGGTTTGTTACTAGGAAATGTATACTGTGCAATCGGGTAAAAGGATCTAGTGGGGTGGTGTGTTTTAAGTGAGTTTGGTGGGGGACGGAGTTTGGGCATAAGTATATTAGATGGGGAATTAATTGGTGGAAATGTAATTTCTGCCGGAATTTGCTGTGGCCTATCAGGAATCGAATCGTGGATCGTTTGAAATAGGAGATATGGTAGGGAATGTCCGTGATTTTCGGGGAAATGTCGTATGTGTGTCTGCCGGTGGTGTTGTTGTCCCATTGGTTTTGCCATGTGTATGTTAGGGAATCATTTATTAGGTTTATTATGTTTGTCCTTGTCATTGTTTCGTATTCTGCGGGTAGAAGAGTGGGGTCATGTATTTGTATTGGTCTTTTGTTCTTAAGGTTGCGTATTTGGACTTTGGATTTGAGCAGGATGTTTAGAGGTAGTTGTTTCAGGATAGTGTATAATGCAAAGGTGAGGTAGGTTCTGAATGCTCTTGTAGAAAATAATAGGAAAGGTCTTATAATTGGATTTAAGTTTCTGCGGGAGTGGGGGTGTTGTTAACGGGTACCAGGAATCAATTGCATAGCTTAGGATAAGTATAATTATTTGCTGAAGGATTAATTTACGAGTGGGACGAGTCAGTTCTGTGGATTTTGGAATGGATCGATATATATTGTTTAGGATTGATTTTGTTTTGGATCGGAGATATAATAGGTGAGCATGCATTTTGAGTCGGGATTTTATTTGGATGCCAAATTTGGTTGATTCGGAGAGGACTAGGGGTGTATTAAATAAGTGAATTGTAGGTGCTCGTTGGAGGTGACCTTTTACTAGGAAGATATTTGATTTGGCTGGTGATAAGGGTTGTTTATTCAGTAGGTACCAAGATTCAATATGTTGGATTAGAATGCGGGCGGTGTTTTCTAAGGATCTTCGAGAGTTTCCGTGTATAAGGTATATAAGGTCGTCGGCATAGGCAAATGTTGAGATATTAGGGTTGTCTAGGTCTGGGAGGGGATTTATGGAGAGGTTCTATAATATAGGTGAGAGGACTGATCCTTGCGGACAGCCCTGGGATAGAGACTTTGTGACGGAGAAGTATTTGGAGCTAAGGGTTGCAGTTCGTGAACGTAAATAGGATTTTAGGATTCAGTATATATTACGAGGAAAGTTGGATTTTTAAATTTGTGATAGGATATTCGGCCACCAAAGGAGATCAAACGCAGCTTGCAAGTTAAAGAAAATGGCTATTACATATTTGGAGGGGGATGTTTGAACGGTGGTGATAAGGAATCGGATGGTATCTTCGTCACTGTATCCGGGGCGAAAGCCATGCTGATTTTCAGAAAGAAGGAAGTTTATGTTTATATGGGAGCTAATCTTTTGAATAAGGATGCATTCTAGGATTTTACTAATTGTCGGGAGCAATGCTATTGGACAGTATGATTTAGGATCTTCTGGGGGTTTACCAGGTTTTAATATGAAAGTGTTGGATGCTTTTTTAAGGACGTTTGGGAATGTACCTGATTTGAAGCATTTAAGGATAAGTTGGATCAAGGAGTTTTCTATGATACGCCAGGATTTTTGGATAATAATGTAGCGGGCTACTATTAACGCGGCTCGCCAATTTAAAACAAGTAATAACAAGAGTTTTTATTACTCACTATTCACAAGTCTAATTAACAATATATGCCTTATTTATAGATGTTTTCAGTCTAATTAACAATGAAACACTATCACACTAATGCTATTTACAAGCACTAATATCTTTTTAAACTAATTCCTTAACCATAGGTCTTCTTAACAACACTAAACATTCCTTTAATTTATTTATTACACTTTTGTCTATTTATGTATTCTACAAGCTGGTGGCACAATATACACGTTTACATAACACAAATTTACATTTACTAAAAGACTTTCAGAACGTACTGAACAACTACCTATATACGAGATGATTTATATACGACATTCTGATATAGCCTAACTCTGTACTTCATCAGCGGTCTTATATATACCCTGAATTATACAGATGATTCATACTCCGGTATATGCTAGAAGGTTTGAGGCTTCTGTAGTATATACACTACTTACGGTGCTTGTGTGTTTGACGGGTTGCCTAATAGTAGCTCGTAGCAATAATATTGGAAATTTGATCTGGTCCAGGATCTTTCTTAGGATCGAGGTTTGTAACTATTAGGTCTAGTGAATCTATGTCTAAGTCATAGTCAGGTGTGTTATCTGATGGTGTATTAGCGTAGTTTATTATTCCTTGTTGTTCTTGTGTAGATACGTCTGGGATGGTGGAGGAAATGACTGTGTCTAGGAGGGTGGTTAAGGTATTTTGAAATAAGGGATCAGTTTGGTTGGAGGATGTAGATAGTATGTGGTTGGGAGATGGTTTTAACAGTTTTTGGTATGTCTTCCAAGGGTCGCTGTCGTGTTCTTTGATTATGTCCATGTAGTGTTGTTTTTTGGTTGTTGTGATTAGAGTTTAAATTCGTTCCGTGCTGTTTTGTATTCTTGTGTATGTCTACGTTGCTGTAATGTCTACGTTTAGCGTTCTGTAGTTGGTGTCGCATTTTGGCCTAGTGCTTGTCTTTTAGTGTTTAGTTCAGATGTCCACCATGCGTTCGATCTTTGCGTGTAGTATTTGTGCGGGATGGTGTTTTTGGCGGCGGTTTGGATATTTGTGATGATGGTGGTGGCGAGGGAGTTGGGGTCGGTTATTTTGTATGTGTTTCAAGGGAAGCTAGGGGTAATTTTATTTAGGTTCGCTAGGAATTATTGCCAGTTGGCTTTCTGTGTATTGTAGGATGGAGTTTAAAAGAAGGTTCGTGATGGGAGATTTGGTAGTATTTTGAATGTTATAGAATTGTGATCGCTGGTTTGGATTATATGGGATACTTTCCAGGTGGTGATGATATTGGCGGCGGATGGGGTGGCTAGTGTGACATCTATATTGGATTGTTGGGTATAGGATTCCCATGTTGAGCTGCGGGAGGGGGTGTTTAGAATTTGCAGGTTGTGTTGGAGGATAAGATCTTCAAGTAGGGTGCCTCGTTCGTCTGTGCTGTCGTTAAATCACAGGGTCGATCTGGCGTTGGCGTCCGTGCAGATGATTGTGAGTCCGTGTCCTATTATGTTAAGTGCGTTGTCGATTTGTTGTAAGTGTATGTTAATGTCTTGTCCGTATTGAAAGTAGGAAAAAATTAGGAACAGGAAGCCGGTTTTCCAATGGATTTCTATTGTGGTTGTCTGGTTTGTGAAAAGGGATGGTATGTAGGAGGCGTCTACTGTCGGATCTGTGATAATAATGGCTGAGGTAAGGTTAGGATCTGATGGGGCAGGATGGTTGTATAATCTAGCATATGGGGGAAGTGATGAGACTTTGTTATTAATCAGGTGAGGTTCTTGTACTAGGGCTATGGAAATGTGACTATCAATAAGGGATTTACTGAGTTCAGGGTGGCTGCTCGGGAATGTTGGAGGTTAATCTGTATGACATTAAGGAATAGTGGTATGTGGGATGAGTCATACGTCCGTTTCCTTTGTAAGGGTTTAAAGTTCATAGTTTATGCGTCTTTTATAGATGTCTAGGGCTTGTTTATAAACTGGACAAACGGGGTTAGTCACAAGGTGGTCGTGTGGTTTGTTTATTCCTAAACAGTTTGTGCAAGTGGGGGCGGCTGTTGTTGGTCTGGTGCAGTCTCGTATTGTGTGCTGTTCGAAACACCTGCCACAGATACCTGGGACCTACAGACCTTCGCCGAGTGGCCGAACAGTTGTAGCACTTGGTGACGGATACTAGGTCTCGAGTTCGACAGGTCTTGTATCCTATAAACAGGTGCGTGAGGATTGTCAAGATCGTTCTAAGCCGGGGAGAAACGTTGATGATCATATTGCCCGTGTTGTCTGTTTTAGGTCTTCGTACCGCTACGTGTATTTCGTTTCTGTACTGGTCTTCAGGAATTAGGTTGTGAAGGGAGTTTTAAGAGTAAATGAAATTTAAAACGTCGGTGTTGGAAGTTTCTTTGTCTAGGCCGAAGATTATGAGCTGATGTCTTGGGGCTGGAACGTGGACAGAACAGGACTATTGGTTCAAGGTTGTAATAAGTTTAATATCTGAGGGCTTGTCTGTTAGGATGGTGACGGCAGTTTTGATAGGTCGGATGTTTCTTATTTTGAGATTGGGAAATGACGGTTGAAGGTTAGTTTTAATGATTTTTAGGAGAGCCGAGGGGGTCGTAGCTGATGTGGTCCGTTTTAGGGTAATTAATTTAAAAGGTGGTCTTGTTGGGGGAGCGTGTTGGGAAATTGTTTTGGATGATGTTGCGGCAGCGTATGCAATGGGAGTGGAGGCAGAGATAGATGGTTGTATGTCAATGTGTGTAAGGGTTGAACTGAGCTTTACCTTTGTTAGATCTCCTATTGATTTTTCAGCTGACTGTCATTTGGTAATGACAATGTCGTGTAGGTGTGAATTTTCTGTGGCGATAAGGGCCAGTTCTTCGAATTTGGCGATGAGGTATGAAACATTCGGTTTGCTGATCTTATTAGTGTCTTTTAATACGAACTCAATAATGTCTATTTTAGTGTCACTGATTCTCTTTAAAGTTGATGTTGACAGTTGTTCCATGTTGTCATCTTCTTCTCGCGGTCTTTTAGATTTATTTTCAGAGGCGTTAGATCCCACTGAGGATGTACGAGATCGCGGAGGTGGTGAGAGTAACACTTTGAAGGGTGTTAACGCTTTCACCGATGATGGGGGGTGTTAACGGCGCTGTTGGTGTTGTTGATATGTTTGTAGTTGCTGACCTTGGTTTGTCTGGCTGGTGGCTGGTCTCTTAGTGGCACGTGTTTCCTAACGAATGTTTGTTCGAAATTATCGCACACACACCAGGTTTTCAATGGACGACTCCAAGCGATTCTAAACGTACGACTTTAGGAATTGGTTAACAACTCGTTACGAGGATTGTTTCCCGTTAAATATCGGGTTGGTGGTGGTTGTAATTAGCCCGGATATACGGCGATGTTTACCTTAAAAGGTTGCACACTTGCACAGGTGGTTTTGTTCATAGTTTATGCAAAAATAAACCGAATAATATATTTAATTTGGTTAAATTACCCTTCCGTGTCTGTATCAATTATCGGAAGAGGGTGATAAGAAAATTATTACGTTTCATAATCGTACGTTAAAAAGCCGTAACGGAGAAAAAAACGTTGGCCATTTTATCCGTATTGAAGCAATCGCGCGAATATTTGTGCTTGATCGAGATTTGACGATCGTAACGAATCACAAAACTTTGTCCTTCATTCGAACCTGTAAATTATTAAATTTGCGATTATCTAGATGGATCCTATTCTTACAAGTATATTCTTTTGAGATACAGTATTGTATAGGATCAGAAAATGTTATTGTGGACGTTTTATTCCGCTTTCCTAGGATTGCGAAATGCGAGTGGGTTATAAAACGTCCTGACAATAAAAATATTAAAATCTTCGTTATGCAATGTCGTGACTTGATGAAGGGTGTTAAAAAGGGGATTCAATCCATTCAAATGGGACAGTCTAAAGACACCCTCTGGGTATCAATAAAATCAAATTTATGTAAAAAAGACGGTGCGAGGAAGCGGTTGCAGGATTGGTACGTTATACATAACGAGGTATTATTTAGGAGCGGCGTTATAGGAAATTAAAGGGTCCTCGGATTCGTGTTCTGAAAGACAACAATCCCTATTATTTTAGAAGAACATCGCAATCATGGACATTTTGAGGCAGAAAAATGTTTTGCATGGTTGAGCCCATCTTATTTTTGGCAAAAGATGAAAAAGACTCTACGTAATGTTCTTGCTGGTTGCGATACGCGCCAAAAAACTAAGCCTACGGAAGGGTGTCGCGGTCCGGTGTACAGTACGATCCCTCAAAGGTTTCATAAACTAGTTTGTTTATATTTGATTGGTTCACTGCCTAAGGGACAGGGAGGGGTCACCCAATTGTTGGTTGTTATCGACAGTTTTTCGAAATTGGTCAGCTTCTGTCCCATTCGACGTGAAACGGCGCGAAGTATTGTGAGTTGTCTATTAAATAAATATTTTCCTGAAGTCGGAAAACCAACTTAGCGATAATGCTACCTGTTTTACAGAAAAAGTGTGGAATAAAACATTTGCGAATGTGGAAATTCATGCGGTTCATATATCGGTTTATTCCACTTAAGACAACAGTACGCAGAGGGTGAATATGAAGTCGTAAGGTTGTTGTGCGCGTGTTACCATGAGCATCACTCGGAATGGGCTCAAGTCATAGGCGAAGTTAGCGATTGACTAAACGAAGCCATACACGAAAGTTTTGGATGTACCCCAAACGAGGTTCACTTTGGAGTATCGCGAAAGATCAGAATTTCCTGTTAACTATGGTAACGTTAAGGATTTTTATATGTTGGTAAGGGAAAGATTATGTACTAACGCGAGTTACATATCCCCCATATTAGAATGTGTATAAAATAAATGTAATTATTATATCTTAGTAATAGCATGTTACATTGTTAAATGAAGGTTATATAATTAAAATTTAACAGAGTTCATATCAGAAATAAGAAAGGAAACGATTAATTTGTATTCCAAACGCAACCTGATACTGCAGGTGCAGAAATAATGAACTGCAATAAAGCAGTTTTAATTAAATTTACTTAGACTAAGACATTGTATGATTATCGAGAATCTGCAGACAGCAAGATCTGCACTTTCCCACAAGATGAAGTGAGACCAGAGGCTTCATAAATACTGTAAGGAGCCCTTGATCGCTAGTCAGTCTTCGAATTTCATAACTTTAACATTGTTGGTGGTTGAAGCTACTCATTATAATTTTAATTATTGATTTGTTAAAATACTAACTTAGAATACTTTTGTCAACTTCAATTAAATCTCGTTTAATGATCATAAACGCTCAAGTTATAAAAGAAAATAAATCAATGTTTGTAATTATGCAATTAAAAATAAATTTGATAGAAGTGTTATTGGTAATAAAACTTTTTAAAAAGAAGCTCCCAACGACCCAAAATCTATCTTGCGGAGTAAAGGAAGGAGCGTCACCAAAAAGCTAACCATCGAATAACTGTTTTTAAGCAAAGGAATAAAGTGCTGGTGCGATCTCAGCTTCAGTTCTCCCTAGATAATAAGATCATCAAGAAATGTGTTCTGTCTTTTAGAGGTCTCGCTACTGTCATTAGAGTATTCAATCCAAATTCGTAATATATTGTAGAGGACGCGATAGGTTTATCGATGGGCGTCCACAATGTTATCAATTTAAAGCCCTATTATAGTGCCTACTGACTTCATCATGTCTTGGGGTAATAAAATAAATTAGTCAATCCTTCCGATAACTAATTTCTTTGGGAGGTGATGCCCCAGGCCCGATCCTGGATATTTATTTTGCTATTTAATTTGATATGTACTTTTTTTTTCTTGAGTCAGACATATGTGGATAACAGTAAAGAAGAGAAAGGAAAACAAGGAAGTGGAGGTATAAACCTAGATTATACTATTGCACACAGATAGTGAAATAAGTAGGCTGTGGGAATTTCAGGGAAATGTGTACGTTCGCTGAGAATATAAATCAATGGAAGTTGCGTCCAACCAGTTCCAGTGCGCAAAACCTAATGATGATAAAGGTAATTGTATTTAAACCTGATGATTATCGTAAAAGGTCTTGGTTTTGCAATTTTCTCAACAAATGTTGATAGTGCAAAAGGCGTAATTGGGAACTATTGATTTAACAGGTGTCTAAGTGGTGGGGATTATAGTAGCTGTCGGTTCGCATATCATTGAATATTGGCAAAATAGCGTATATTTTTAGAAAATAATAAAAGAGGATAAGTGCAAAAGATATAAAAAAAGATTAGCATAAGGCCGTGCTGCATATAACAAGAAAAAGTAGCTTTTATGTTCGAAAACAACAAACATAGAAACAAGAAAAAATTATTAAAAAAATAGCACTGTACGTCTGTGAAACCTGAACAGTGGAAAAAACAAACAGAAAATGCAGTGCTACAGATGTATGAAGGAAATATCATGGACAAATACAGTTAAGAACAACGAGGTTCTAGAAATAGTAAAGAAAGAAAGAAAGAAATATGTGGAATACAATAAAAAATAGGAGAGATAGGATAATAGGACACGTTCTAAAACACGATAAAATGGTGCGGGATATATTAGAAGCAGTGAAAGGAGAAGAAGAGAGGTAGAGATATACCTAGATTAGACTATTACACACATCGTGAAAGATGTAGACTGTGGGAATTTTAAGGAAATGTGTAGGTTAGCTCAAAATAGGAAACAATAGAGATGCGTGTCTAACTAGTTCCAGTACTGAAGATCTAATGATGATGACGATGAGAATATTTGTTTATTAAATATTTCGTTTATTTACTGACTTTAACATTGACATACATCTTGAACCATTTTTGTATTAAAATGTACATGTATATATTGTTTAAAAGTTCATAACTTTATATTCAAATTCAGCGTCTTTTCCGAATATTTACATAACTTTCTGTTGGGAATGTTGTGATAAGCTTTTGACGATTGTGTGACCGTCGTAAGCCAATGAGAATTGAATTTCGCGAATGGTACGTACAATAAATTTTCTTGAAGTGAGGTGGATACTTATTTCGCTTCCCTGAAATCGTGAGCTGCTGCAATCGAGTGCTGTGGAAGTATATCTTTCCTTTTCTTCCTTTACCTGGTCATAGGTCTTTTACAAAAAGCTTACAGCGGATGGCCACGGGTCTCACTCTGAAGATATTCTTGAGAACGTTCCTCATCTTAAAAATGAAAATTATAAACATTTTAATGTGTTGTGTGGCGGTATTATATGGTTTTAGTAAGATATGAGGTTAATTAATTATTTTATCTTAAGATTTTATGATACACCATTTGCCGCAAGTTACACCCTTTCAAATAACCGTTAAATTAATTAAACTTTTAAGATCTAACAATGACGTTTGATGTGCAGCAAAAGCGGTGGCATTCCAACCTAATAAATACCGTAATGCCACGCTGATAATTCATACAACCATACTTGAAACCTTAATTTTATTATTTACTTAACATAAAGTTTCACCTCGCCACGTCAAATATTCTGCGAAAATCAACATACTTAATGTTAGAAACTAGTTTTTGTAAAAATGTGTTTGACTTAAAAAACTTACAAGCACCAAAATCCATTATAAATCGAAACCATTCTAACATAAGATACAGAGGCATTTGCAGTATTGCAAGAAAGCAAAGATAGTGCCTATATTCAAGGTCTCCAGGATTGTGCTTTAACTGGAAGTAACACAATTAAATTAGCAATTGCGACATGCTAAAAATTTACCAGTAAAAAAGACATAAATGATCTGAAGTTGTGCGTACGGCTTTTTTCAATGCGTTGCTTTTCCACACTTCGTACATACATTTTTGTAGAATCATTTTCTAGCCCATACGCACTGAGAATACTAAAATTAGTACTTTTTTTCTCTTCCATGTTTAACGTTTTAAATGACACCAAATATTAGAGATTATTTAATGCATGTTACTAGATCTTATATTTTGGATTAAAAATATGGGTGATTGAGTTAGCAGTTTATTTAGTAAGTCCGTTTTTTAATTGCCTTGTCCCTTCCCGTTTAAAACTAGATTGAAATAGTTGTTTTAAAGTGTAATTATATTTCTAAAGCTAGATTTTCTACTGCCCGATGGTCCGTTAACGGATAAATATTAAACAAACGGTTTTTTGCTATCCATTAAAAATAAGCATCTTTCAAATAAATCAGAAGTAAATAAATACAAATTCATTGTTTTTCTAAACCATTGTGCCGAAGCGTGAAAATGTTTTGTAGTACGATACTAACAGACTATACGATACCTACCAATCCAGGTAATACAGAAGAAGAATTTTTGTTGTCTCAAAACAACAGACGCAAAATCTGTAATCTAAATTAAAAAATCCATTTCCTCGACTATCTCAGTTAGAGGAACACTAAAAGACCCTCCACCTCAATAGATTGATGTATTGCACCTTTACAAAATTCAAAAGTACAAATGTTAACGAATAATAGAATATGATAAAGCAAAATTAAAATTTTTATGGTATAAAATCACATAAAAAAATAAATAAGGTCAACGTTTCAACTTACATCAAATTTAGTACATTGCATTTACAGCAATCTGATTATACACACTATACAATTTGCAGATTTAAATATGGTCATAAAGTTTCTTATAAAAATCACAAATCTTAAAACTATTCTAACCATAATTCACAGGTGTCTTGAACTAACTCCTGATCTATCATCTTCCCCAAAATACACAATCCAACTGTTAATGCTCCGTCAATAACTCTTCTCCACATAAGAATTACCATCAAATTTACTTAGCGTCGATATTGTTTTAACTTGAATTCAATAATGCAGGACTTTCGGTAGCACTAAGTCGAAAAAATCATCAAGGAATAAAATAAAATCGAATAGGTTCGAATTGAATAGAATTGAATTAAATTTAATCAAATTAGAATTGAATTGAATTACAATCAAAGTCCTAAAAATAATTCCCCATTACTTAAACTAATCTAAAATATATAACACTGCTTACAATTTTACAAAATTGGCAAGATCAATTAACTGTAGACACTTTAAAATAATTACAAATACTTTACGTGCACTAATTTTTATTGACCACAGTATTATTTTTAAATAACTTAATCTGTCAGCAGAATGCCAAGAACAAACCTTTTAAAAGTACTTTTGTCGTTACTTATAACGTTTCATCTAGATTTAGAACAATAACATCGTTCACGACAATTTTCTATTCGATTAAAAGTATTAAACTTCTTATAAATCACGTAGACCAACACCAATAATGATAGTTTCACTTCACAACAAAGTTAGATGGGCGGTGTTACCAATTAATATAACAGAAACTTTGTTTTTCTCACATTGTTCCAATTTGGTTAGTATGTTGTTCAACAATTAGATTATAAAATATAGGTTATCTTACACCTATGATAACTTTATCTCTAATTTGGTATCTCATTCTCACTAAAATAAATTACTAGAATTGCATAAAAATTGCTAGAAATTAGAACATGTTCTATTTCTTTAAAGTTGCAACAGCTGACTGAAAACGTGCTTGAAGGCATGCGCAGTATGTTGCATTTGTATTGCATTGCATCAATATAGCATCATGTAAGCCATAATTTAACATTAGCGTCGATATGTAATATATTGTAATCTTAGGTTAAGCAAAAAATAACAGGACTTTCGGTAGCAAAACTAATAGTCCTAGTAACTTTGAAAATCATCAAGGATATTAAAATTAAAAATTCGAATATTTGGTTTTGAACTGACATAAGAATTGAAATTAAATTAATAATCAAATATTAGAATTTTGAATTTAGAATTACAATTCAAAGTCCTAAAAATAATTCCTTCATTACTTAAACTAATCTAAAATTTATATAACGCTTGCTTGTACATATTTTTACAAAATTGGCAAGATCAATCTAACTGTAGACACTTTAAAATAATTACAAATCACTTTTAGTCGGTGCACCTAATTTTATTGACCACAGTATTTATTTTAGGAAGGGTAACTAAGAGAGAAGCCACACTTTTCAAAGGTATTTGTTGGTACTTTAGTTTTCCACTAAAGTTTAAAAATAAGTAATCGTTAACGTAAGTAATTTTGTAATTGATAAAGCAGTTATTTAAGATCTTTCATTTATAAATCACTGTTAGACAAATTAATAATGGTACGTTTCACTTACAACAAATTTAGTAAACATTGCATGTTACCAATCTAATTATAACAGATTACACTTTGTTTTTCTCAGATTTCCATTTTATTATGGTTAAAGTATTCTGTTAACATTTTATTAAATTTAAAAGTAGTGTTTGCTTACACCAAATAATATCACTTTATCTACTAATTTGTATCTATATCTCACTCAAAATAAAACTAATATTTATTTATCTGAAATAATGTTGATGTTGTATTTAATGCAGAATTGGAACCACAATTGAGTCCCACTTATTGCAGGATCAATAGCAGAGGTACCATTACTGTAATTTTACAACAATTAATGATAAATACTGAAATCATATTAAATCAAATTATTGGGCAAGCTTGAATATGAACAGCATTATATTTCTATGATATTGTTGCGATCCACTATTAGGCAACCCGTCAAACATACAAACGCCCGGGGCACAGCGTATTCTTCAGCATTCGAGAATCCTTCTACAAAGTTCTAGATAATGAGTCATATCTTAATGCAGGGTATATATAAGGCCGCTTATGAATGTAAGAGTTAGTCTATTCTTGAATGTCTAATATAAATTATATCGTTGTAAAGTAAACGTAGTTGAGTTTTTAGAATATATACATAAATGATATGCTGTGTCTAATGTGCATGCAGCTTGCAGTATACATAAATAAATAGAAGTGTATAAATAAATAGTAGTGTTAGTGTTGTTAATGAACCTATGGTAAAGGAGTTAATTTAAGAAGATATTAGTGCTTGTAAATTCATTAGTGTAATAGTGCTTCATTGTTAAGTGGACTGAAAACATCTATAAATAAGGCATATACTGTTAATTAGACTTGTGAACAGTAAGTAATAAAGACGTTTGTTATTACTTGTTTTAAATTAAAGAAACGCGGTAGTAGTAGCCCGTTACACTGGTGTCAGGCATTTGTGGGGTATATAGTGATTAATTTAAAACACAAGTCTAAAGACATTTAAGTAGTTTATATATGCCAGTTACAAGGAGTCAAAATAAGATGGAGGCAGAAAGTTTAATGAATTTCCTTAAGGATTTTAAATCCGAAATGCAAGTGACACTTAGTGAAAATGCTGAGAAAATGGAGGAGAGGTCGGCTAAACTGGAAGTGACACTAAATGAAAAGTTTACTAAAATGCTGCAAAAATAGATGAAAGGTTTACTGAAAACTCTGAGAAAATGGAAAGGTTAAGTGAAAATGCTGCCAAAGTGGAAGAAATGTTGAATGAAAGTACAGCCACGTTAGAACAAAGATTAATGGAAAGTTCCATTGCATTGAAAGAAGATTTTACTGAACAAGTAAAAACAGTTGAGCAAAAGTTGGATAATAAATTGGTAAAAATGGAAGAAGATGTGATGAGGCTTCAAGAACAAATGATTTCACTAACAACGCGACCACTTGAATTACCAAGCCAAGTTGTTAATCAGAACATTCCAGAAATAAGAACAATGGAAAGAAGCGAGTCAATTCCGTCTAAATTTAAAGTAAAACCACCTACATTCGATGGTAAAACACCTTGGCCCACATATTTGAAACAATTTGAAGCTGCTGCAATAGCCAACGGTTGGTGCAACAAAGAGAAGGCTATCTCCTTAATAGTGGCCCTACGGGGAGGCTCTTAACATCTTACAAACGATTCCCGATCACCAGCAGAATGATTACGGCCTCTTAACATCGAAGCTTGAGATGAGATATGGAGATGCTCACCTTCAACAGGTTTACCACGCACAAGTTAAGAACCGCTCGCAAAAGACAAGTGAAAGCCTGCAAGAATTCGAAGCTGACATTGCCAGATTAGTTAGATTGGCATACCCAACGGCACCAGACAGCTTCCTCGAACAACTTGCTGTCCAAACATTCGTGGATGGCGTTAAGGATGGCGAAATACAGCAAGCGCTAAGACTAGCACGGCCAAAAATGTTGGATGACGCACTGGCCCATGCGCTTGAATTTGAAGCAGCTAAGCAGACATCACATAGGGTGAGTCACAAAGCTCGGTCTGCCTTAGAGGAACCTGGTCAAGCTCAGAACAGCATAGATGAAATAGTCAATCGTGTGTTTGAAAAGCGAAAGGCGGAAAGGCTGAAAAGACAACGACCGCGGAGATGGCGTCTACGATGCTGGAGCTGCGGTGAAGTTGGCCATATGCAGAGACGCTGTACTCAACCAAAGAAACAACCGGTTGTGCCAAAGCTGGTCCATGTAAGGGGGCGAACTTCGACAGCACAGCGTAGTGCCCCGGAGATTATCATCCGTGCTGCATCGTCGGTGGAAAGTCTGGACAGCATTTATATCGATGGTAGAATTAATGGTAGGGTTGTCCGATTACTTGTGGATACAGGAGCGACAAGAACTATTGTGAGACCAGATTTGGTTGGTCGTGGAAAAGTGCTACCTGTATCGGTGTGTCTCCGAACGGCAAGTGGTGAGAAGATTGGTACTCACGGAGAGACTGCCGTTATGTTGACAATTGGGGACAAATTAATTAATCATCGAGTGTTGGTAGCTGAAATTACAGAAGAAGTGATCTTGGGAATGGATCTCATGAGAGAATATGGGTTTCATGTAAACATGAAAGAAAATGTGCTTCGGATAGATGATGATGAGATTCCATTTCAAGGTAGGAGTAACCAGACGATGCAAGTACGAATGATTTGCGATGTGAAAATACCCGAGAAGGCGGAAATGATAGTAATGGGACACCCGGATGGTACGCTCCGGGAAGGACAAGTATGCATGATGGAAGCAACTGAATCGGGAATGGGTCAGGAGGACTTCTGATTGGAAGAACGCTGGTAAAGTCTCGAAACATGGTACCAGTAAGGGTGCTGAACATTAATCCCCATACAGTGACCCTGAAGAAAGGCATGATTGTGGGAAGTTGCATTCCAGTATGTCATATTAAACGTTGTGTGGACGACACGAAAATAAACCAACCAACGGTTGCTCACAGAAATTGCTGGATATGTTGATACCCTCGTGTCAAGGATTAAATGGCGACCAACTGGGCAAGGTAAAAGAACTGGTCGGACGATATCGAGGTGTGTTTGCACTGGATGATAGTGAGAAAGGAAGGACGAATGTTGTGCAGCACAAGATCAATACTGGAGATGCGCAACCGATAAGACAGCACCCAGGCGGCTTCCTTTGGCAAAACGTAAGGAAGCTGAGCAAATTATCACCGATATGGAAGAACAGGGAGTGATTGAACCCTCGAATAGTCCATGGGCATCCCCGGTAGTGCTTGTCAAGAAAAAGGACGGGTCGACAAGGTTTTGTGTAGACTACCGGCGGCTTAATAATGTGACAAAGAAAGACAGCTATCCTTTGCCCAGAATTGATGACACCTTAGATACTCTATCCGGATCTAAATGGTTTTCGACCTTGGACTTGAAAAGCGGATACTGGCAGGTAGGCTTGGAGCCAAACGATAAAGAAAAGACTGCCTTTACAATTGGAACTGGATTATGGCAGTTCAAGGTCATGCCATTTGGATTATGCAATGCTCCTGCTACTTTTGAACGATTGATGGAGTCGGTACTGCGTGGGCTGTCCTGGAAGACATGTCTGGTGTACCTGGACGACGTGATAGTGTTAGGTCGGTCTTTCGAAGAACATCTTAAGAACCTAGAGGAGATATTCCAGAGATTACGGGGGGCAAACCTTACATTGAGCCCCAAGAAGTGTCACCTGTTTGGAAAAGAGGTGAAATACCTAGGACATGTCGTTTCGGAGACCGGAATAAGAGCTGACCCTGACAAAATAAAAACGGTACAGGAGTGGCCTACACCAGCAGATATACACCAACTACGCAGTTTTCTAGGATTGTGCACATATTACCGACGTTTTATACTTGGGTTTGCGAACATTGCCAAACCGTTAACAAAATTAACCGAAGATGGACAAGAATATGATTGGAATGACGACTGCCACAGAGCATTTGAACAACTGAAACGGCTACTAGTTACAGCACCAATTTTGAGCTATCCACGGATGGAGGAAATTTGTGTTGGATACCGACGCCAGTAACACAGCTATAGGAGGCGTTCTTTCTCAAGTGCAGGACGGACAAGAAAAAGTTATTGGGTATTTCAGCAAGGTCTTGTCGCGGCCAGAAAGGAACTATTGTGTGACAAGAAGGAGCTGTTGGCCGTCGTCAAATCCGTAGAGCACTTTATAAGTACTTATACGGCCGTAAATTCCTGTTGAGAACAGACCATGCTGCACTGAAATGGTTACTGCAGTTTCGAAATCCTGAAGGGCAAGTGGCAAGGTGGATAGAGCGGCTGCAGGAATATGACTTTGACACAGAACATCGCGTAGGAACTAGCCATCGGAATGCAGACGCTCTATCTAGGAGACCTTGTCCGGTGGACTGCAATCATTGCTCCAAGATGGAAGAGAAAATAAGTGTCATCCATAGAATGACGGTAACCGATGATACTTGGCAACTCGAAAGAATACGAGAAGACCAGGAAAATGACGCCGAATTGGGACGTATTATTGAGTGGAAAAATAGAGGACAACGACCAGCTTGGGAAGAAATTAGTATTTCAAATAGGAGCCTGAAGGCATACTGGGCACAGTGGGACTCCTTGATGATGGAAAATAGAATCTTGAAACGACGCCTGGAATTTGAAGATGGCACTGAGAGACTTCAAGTGATAGTGCCGAGAAGCAGAGTGCCGGAAGTGTTGCAGCACTTGCACGATGGTATTTCCGGAGGGCACTTTGGCGTGAAAAGAACTCTCGAGAGAGTGAGAGAAAGATTCTATTGGCTGAACTGCAAAGATGATGTGAAGGAGTGGTGCCGGAAATGTGAATTGTGTGCCTCTGCAAATGGCCCGGTCTCAAAACGGAAAGCCCCAATGAGACAGTATAACGTGGGGAATCCTTTTGAAAGGGTAGCCATTGATATAGCTGGTCCGTTTCCTGAATCAGAGAAAGGAAATAAATACATCTTGGTTGCAATGGATTATTTTACCAAATGGCCGGAGGCATATGCTATACCTAACCAAGAAGCCGAGACGGTTGCAGATGTACTAGTCAGGAGTTGTTTTGTCGTTTTGGAGTTCCGTTGGAATTACACTCCGATCAAGGTCGAAACTTCGAATCGGCGTTGTTTCAAAACGTCTGCAAGCACCTTGGAATCAGGAAGACTAGAACCACGCCACTTCATCCCCAATCGGATGGAATGGTTGAAAGAATGAACAGGACGTTAGGGAAGTACCTGACCAAAGTTGTCTCTGAACATCAACGAGACTGGGACCAATATTTACATTTGTTCCTACTGGCGTACCGATCTTCGGTACATGACAGCACAGGATACTCGCCCGCTTGCGTAATGCTAGGACGTGAATTGCGGCTACCATGTGATCTTCAGTTTGGATTTAAACCTGGAGAAGAAATCGCAGGTGAAGATTACGTTAGTAAGCTTCGTGGAAGATCAAATAGTATTCACGAAAACGTCCGAAAGAATATACAGGCAGCAAGCGATCGAATGAAATCACAATATGACACGAGAGCACAAGAAGGTGGTTATCAACCTGGAGATTTAGTGTGGTTGTACAATCCACAAAGAAAACGTGGATTGTCGCCAAAACTACAAAGACAATGGGAAGGGCCGTACAAAGTGTTAAAAGGATTAATGATGTAGTGTACCGGATCAGAAGATCCTCGTGGTAAACCGAAAGTGGTACACTTTGACCGTTTAACACCCTACACTGGCAACAACCAGGAAGACTCAAATAATGATAATGGTGTTCGGCAAGTTATTAATCATGAGCCAAATGCAGATTTTGAGAGCTTTATGGCGGCGTATGGTGGTTCCGCTAAAGCGAGATTTGGCGTTGTTGTTGAAAAACAGCAAGATCTGTTTAGAGCACCAGAAGAGTATTCCTTGCACATTGCGTAGCTCAAGATTTGGCAATGTCAAGGGAATAGCTGTTGTTTTCAAGAAAAGTTTGGATGTGTGGATGAATTAGTACAACAGCAGCCAACTGTAGGAAAATCTTTGGTTCTTCAAGATAAAAATCGTTATGTTTACTATCTGGTCACCAAAATTCTTCATGGCAGAGACCTAGTTATGGACATCTATGGGAGGCTTTGCTAAATCTTAAGGCGCAGATGATGGAAAATGGAGTAACGAGACTAGCGGTGCCCAAGCTGGGCTGTGGACTGGATCGCTTGGATTGGAGGATAGTCCGAAATATGCTAGAAGTAGTTTTCCAGGAACCAACGTCCAGGTTCTTGTTTGTTGTTATCAACCGGTTGCCTACCAATACCATGAAAAGAGTGTTGACTGTTACTTCCAACGACGCGGTGGATGCACCAGAGGAGATAGCTGCCGATACCGTCACCAGTCATCGAATTGGCGTCAAGATGGATTTACAGTTACGAGACGTAACGGTTTTAAAGAGGGGCAGTGTTGCGATCCACTATTAGGCAACCCGTCAAACATACAAACGCCCGGGGCACAGCGTATTCTTCAGCATTCGAGAATCCTTCTACAAAGTTCTAGATAATGAGTCATATCTTAATGCAGGGTATATATAAGGCCGCTTATGAATGTAAGAGTTAGTCTATTCTTGAATGTCTAATATAAATTATATCGTTGTAAAGTAAACGTAGTTGAGTTTTTAGAATATATACATAAATGATATGCTGTGTCTAATGTGCATGCAGCTTGCAGTATACATAAATAAATAGAAGTGTATAAATAAATAGTAGTGTTAGTGTTGTTAATAAACCTATGGTAAAGGAGTTAATTTAAGAAGATATTAGTGCTTGTAAATTCATTAGTGTAATAGTGCTTCATTGTTAAGTGGACTGAAAACATCTATAAATAAGGCATATACTGTTAATTAGACTTGTGAACAGTAAGTAATAAAGACGTTTGTTATTACTTGTTTTAAATTAAAGAAACGCGGTAGTAGTAGCCCGTTACAATATATTTGTTTTGATTTTTAAGATAGAAGTTGAATTAACCACAACGTTATTGTGTATAATTTTTATTTGTAACCTATAATGCCATAATGTGTTTAATTTTTCAAAAGGTACGTTTCAACCCATGCAATTATAATAAATAATTTTTAACGTTTGCTTACTAGATTTAATATATTTAACTAACATGCATTTATATAAACATTTAGCGCCTGAATCTGGGCTTGTATTTGTGCTATAAAATTTTGGGATATGTATTTGCTGCCAACATATTTTGTATTTGTTCGTTATTTGTGATGCATTTAACATTTTATTTATGTGTAATTGTTTTATTTCGGCATATTAATCACATTTACAACTGCTCTGCTCACATCTTGGTTTAAACTTACTTATATGTTTGTTGTTGTTGTATATCCTAGCCGATGTTCCTATATAATTACTTAGTGTTTAACGCTTGTGATAATTGTTGTGATGTAATTAAATTGAACCATTGGTATGACCGACCATCTCGTGCCTTTTGCGTTTGCATTTATAACTATGTTGGAGATGGTCTATTAAATAATAAGCGCCTTTTTGCTTATGCGCAATTATACCATAAGTTCATTTCAGCGATTTATGTCGTTTTGTCAATGTACTTGTAGTTGTACCCTTTTGCAAATAATAGGAAGTCGGCTAGCCTTTGTGAAATATTTTGTAACACGAGCTGGAAACTGTTAATGTATGTATGTGAGCACGTGTGTTCGAGCCTTGTTGAATATTACTAACTTTTTATGTCCGTGCGGAGAGGAACATTGATAGTCAAGGCAGATTTTACCTTCCTGGTGTTCCCCTCTTTCAACTTTAGCTGGGTAGTATTGGTTATCCGACCTCAGTACTTACCAGAAAAGACTAGCTGGTTTACAATAACGTTTCTTCAGTTGTCATGTGTGGTATGCCTGGGTAACAGTAGACATCTCGTCAATTTCAGTGTTGGTGATCTGGGTACTTGTACGTTACTCGTCTTTGTCGAAATGTGCCAAATGCAGTTGGAAGTATGAGGGCAGTTTGGGGTTTGCTCTGCCTTGCTCTTTCCCCAATCGCTCAGGTTGAGTACGGCACTGTTTGCTTTAAATGTCATTTTCTATGCTTTTATGCGAATAACCTATTTTTTGGTTATTCTTTTGATTAAATAAAGTTAGGTGAATACTGTAGTTTTATTTCAAACCTTCCCGCCTTAACGCAATTTTCCCAGTGTGAATTTGGGTTACATTATAACAATACGACGTAGGTGTCGTCGAGCCACTGTCACTAGATGTTAGATATGGAGCCCGGTGTGCCGTTCATAGAGGGCGTTTGGGTCAGCCTTCACGTCGGTTACACTACAGCCTTTACATCGATGAGTGTCTAAATGGATTGGTAGTTACAAATAACCTTCAAACATAATTCTTCGTCAAATTCTAATCAACAATCAATAGTTTATTTACTATCAGATTCAAAGTTGATTGTATTTTTCTTAAATAAATATTTTTATAAACAATGAATTTTAGTTCAATTGATTAAACTAACAAGCATAACCTTAAAAATTTATATTCTTAACCTAAAATTGTAATATCTTCTTGTCGAAAGCAAGCAGCTTCAAAGTCAACTTTGAATTTATTTCAATGTAATTGATACTCTGCATTACGATTGGACAAGCACGCCAATTTCAAATTCGACTTGGAAGTGAATGTAAATGAACTTTTAGCCTTCAATATACTGAACGCTACCTTTTTATTAACTGTCATTTTTGATAGTGATTTCGTTGTCAATAATCTCCTTCCTTTTTTGTCTTTCTGCGTTTGGTGCGTGTAATACAGGCGGATACATTTATTATTTACAAAAAAATGGGTTTCCAAAATATTTGGTATTCTCATCCTCGTAAATATGGCCAAGGATCCAGATCATGGTATGTTGAAAATATTGTGTTATATAGTATTCATTATTGGTTACACTTTATCTAACCTCAAATTTTATCTGTATTAGCACATGTTAGCTTATATGGTTAAAAGCATGTAAAACTTTAACATTTGTGAATTGTGAAAGTTGAGGTCATTTGTGTGAAGAAACTGCAAATTTGTTCTGAATATCATTTCTTATCAAACTTGCGAATAAGGTATACGGAGTGTAGGTCCCTAGTATTTAAATAAATGGCAGGTCAGTTTAAATATCATTTTGTGTGACGTATATTAAGTTATGATTCCCGTTAACTGGACAACCTAGTCTTGCTTTTTGTTATATGGTAAATTTATAAACCAACGAGATTGTGTTCACCCGTTGCTGGCTGTACTTTTGGTTTGTTGAGGAGGATGGATGTAAATGAAAAAATTAATTACGTTAGACATTTTTATAGAACTGCTATATAAGCACATTCTATAGAATATCGTGGTTTAAAAAGTGATGATTGTTTCGGAATGATTAGTATTTTAACTTGGAGCAACATTTCAAATATACTTGCATTTGTATTTAATATCTGCAGAAAGATTTGAAATTCCAGTATGCTCATGTAGGACATTGCAATTTAGTTGTCTAAATGGTAGATGTTTGTAAGCTAGTGAGAAGGATACTTTATAAATGTATATTAAAATCTGTAGGTGCTTTTTGTATCTAATAATGCTGAACGAATATTTGTATAAATGATATTAAAATGGGGCTGAATGTTAATTTCGAAGTCAAGCGTAGCTTGCAATATTTAATAATTAATATTGCTAGTGGATAGTTTATATGTTGAAATGAATCTATGCAATAATTAAATTTTAATATAGGCATATCTGCTTATAGTAATAACTATTATAGGTATTCTCAATTTGTTGGCCTTCAATAGGTTCTGCTGTGATGTTAATGCTTGAACTTCTCATCTGTTCAGCATAAATATTAAGGTTTTTCTTTCTGTTAATATATTTTGTCTTATCGATCATTGATTATTTCAGGTGGGCAAGAGAAAAAAAATGCCGTATACTACTTTTATTACTAATTCTCTCGCATATCTTTTGATGGCCAATATCTGAATAATTTCTCAAAAGATAACAGTTGGATGATTTCCTTGAATATCTCATATTGAGAATCTGCTATGGTGCGTTTAACCAACAGATTCAGTAAAAAATATTGGGCTGGGCTTTAGTAGCACAGTACAAACTGAGCAGAAGCTTGATTCACAACGAACAAATACACACATTGTGGTAACTACAAATACATGGATCTGTCGAACAGTAATTTCAAAAAAATTATGAATATTGTAGAGGCTTCTCCAGCTAAATAATTCACTTGATTCAATAATTAAAATAATTAATCTACAGCAAAATCTTTTATTCAGTTCCTGTTTCTTAATAATAATCTTACATCAGTTAACTAATAACATCACCCTCTCCACTTCCTGTAACCTCTATCTCAATTCCCCAATACTTCATTCTGGCACGCAATTTAAATATATCTAAAGCTAAAATAGCCTACAACTCGGCCATCCTGACTGTAGATCGTCCTCGATCTATAAGTCAACATTTCTAATTTAATACAAATAAATTTTGTTTACATAAGACATCAAATGAGAATTGTCAATTACTTATTCTAACATACCTTGCTTAAGCTAAATCATAAAATTGCCTTTCTAAGTAATGACTCTCAATAGAACATAAAGCACCAACATGAATGTGCGTACACTTAAGCATAAGTCAGAACATAAGTTTATTGTAACATAATTTTTCATAACTTGCATAAGCAACATAAAGACACAATAGATAAGGTAAGTAAATTATTGCAAATAGTGTTTTAAACAAGATACATCTAAAACATTATCATAAGGTATCTGACTATTTTGAAACCCAATGATATCTGTGACAACATATCTGTCATGAGGAAGAACAGACTTTATCATATAGGGATCTTTAAACTTTGGAATTAATTTGTTACTAACGCCTATAGTTGTATCAACATTTAATATAACAGGGTTGCCCACCTTATAAACGTGACCCGGTTTATTCATATTATCATAATAGGCTTTATTAGTACTCTGAACTTGTTCATTTTTATTAGCAGCAGCTAACCTAATTGCGTCTAAATCAGTTTTTTCTTCGTTAAATGACTCTAGAATCAACCAAACATTATCATGAATTTTCCTGAGTTGATTGCGACCAAATAATAATTTGCTGGGGGTATCGCCGATTGATCGATTTTGTGTATTGTTTAAACAAAATTCAATATCATTCAAAACTTTATCCCATGACGTTTGTTTTTCATTACTAATCTTAGCTAATAAAGGAGTTATAATTCTGTTTATACGTTCAATTTGGCCGTTGGTCCTTGGTGTACCTGCAGCAACCATTATATGTTTAATGTCGTGCTCTTTTACAAATTCCTTAAATAAATTAGAGGAAAATGCAGAGCCTCTATCTGAAATTAAAATTTTGGGTCTACTATAATTATTAAAATAAGAGTGTGAATCCGTCGATTACTTCAAAAATAAATTTTGCCTTATTTTTCGTACGACCTAAAGGTCCATAATGGTCTATATGCAATATCGCAAAAGGAATCTGTCCCTTTGGGATATTATTTAATAACTCTTCTGTTTTTCCAAATTTTGGATTATACTCAATGCATTTGAGACAATTATCGATGTGATTCCTGACTCTAGTTTTAATTTTGGGAAACCAGTGTCCGAAAAAATTATTTCCAGAGTTTTATCTACTCCATTGCCCTTTTTCCTGCAAACTAAATCTTGCCTTAATTCGAAGAAAGGGTGATCATTCTCTAGCAATTTATTTTTTATTTTAATAATATCTTCATCTGTCCCTTGCTTAACTGCTAAAGTTTGCTCTAAGGTGTTACCTTTAAGAACTAAAAATTTGCCGAACCCTACTTAAAGTATCCACATGACGCATTTTATCATTAGATCTATGTTCAATGGAATAACTATAGTTTTGCAAAATAATACACCATTATCCTTGGTCAATATCCCGCTTATTCATAGTCAATCGAAAACTATCACAGTCTGTTTTATTTTGAATGTGATCCCTTTTAAATGTGCCCAATCTTTTTAATGAATAAACAATTGCAAAACATTCTAATTCGTAGCTGTGATATTTGGTTTCTGCCACTGATGCTCTTTTACTAAAATAAAATACAGGGGGGGGAAGTCCCATGTTCTTGCCTCTGCATTAAAATAGACCCAAACCCTACTACACTGGCATCACAATGAAGCTCAGTTTCATTAAGTGGCTAATAAATGGCCAAAATTGGTTGACTCACTAATTTGCCTTTTAATGTTTCAAACGCATCTAAATGCAAACGCGTAAATTCAAATTTTGTCTCCCTTTTGAGTAAGTTATATAAAGGATTAGCTAGTAAACCGAAGTCTTTAATAAATTTGCAGAAATAACTCACCGGCCTTATAAAAGTATGAAGTTGCTTAACATCGTAGGTACGGAATAATTTTTAATTGCAACTATATTACTCTCGTTCGGTTTTATACTACAACTGTTAATATTGTAACCTAAATAATCAATTTTGGTCATGAGGATTAACAATTTGTCTCGCCTTAATTCTAGTAAGTTATCAGTCATTAGGTTAAACACAACCCTCAATATGTCCACATTTTCTTCAATAGTTTCGGTCGCTATTTGCAGATCGTCAAAGTAAATCAAAATTTTATTTTGCTTAATTAGGTCCTTAAAAATTTTATTAATAAAACGTGCAAAAGTTGAAGTACTTGAACTAAATCCAAATGGCATTTTAAGGAACTCAAATTGTCCTAATGGTGTTATAAACGACGTATATTTTATTGACTCCTCGTCTATTGGCACATGATGAAAGGCGTTTTTAAAATCTAGTTTGGTAAAGTAGCGTTTACCTCTCAAACACTCTAGGTGATCATCAACTAAGGGGATGGGATAGACGTCCCGAACCAAATATTTATTTAATGTTCTGTAATCTACACATAACCGCAGCTCTCCAGTTTTTTCAGGAATTAAAACAATTGGTGAACAATAATGGGACTCACTTTCCCTAATAATATTTCGTTCTGTTAGCTCAGTTAGCATTTCAGATAACCTAATTTTTTTATTAAATGATATACGTCTAGTCTTACTTGAAAAAGGTTCATTTTATATTAAGTGTAATTTCATTTTATAATCGACTTTTGGTTCTTGAGGCTTATCCACAGACACATATCTTTCAAAATAAATTTTCTGTATTTCAGTTTGCACATAAAGCAATTCTGGATTAATGTTTAACTTTTCCGTAATCCGGATCGTTTCATTAATTCTTTCGGCATCTTCGTCCAACACTTTTGAATCATCCACATTAATAGGTTTTAGACCTTGTAAGTCAGGACTTGACCTAATACTAGGATTATCCTTAAAATCAATATACATATTACTAATCGACATAAAATTTCTTCCCAGAATAGAGGCATAAGTCATTGTTGTTTCAGGCACAACATAAAATATTACATTCGGTACTATTTCAGTATTAATATGGAGATCTATCTCAACCGTTCCTAAAATGTTTAACTTAGATCCATTAATTCCTTTAAATTTATCCCTCTCACATTCATTTTTAATAAATTCTGAAGGAATAAATCTATTTTTAATCAAATTAATAGGAGACCCAGTATCTAATAATGCTTTAATAGAATAAGTGCATGCATCTAAATTGCTAAATTTAATATTATAACTAATTTGAATTTCGTACGACTTTACCAGTTGAGATTCAATAACATGCGTAGTATAATCATCCCTGGAATTTCCTCTGGGTGTTGTTTTTGGACAATCGCACTGGAGATGTCCCATAATACCACACTGATAACAGCTACCCTTCCTCCTAATAGGCTTCTTACACATCTGAATGGTATGCCCTTCTTCGTTACAGTTTCTGCGAATTTCCATTCCTATTTGTATCGACGAACTTTCTCATACTGGGCATTTGCTGCCTTGAACTTTGAGACAAACTAGACTGGGCATATCTACTAGAATCTTCGCGTGAAACGTTGGTTAAAATTTTAATTAAATTTTCCACACTGTTCACTTCATGTATCATCATTCTTGCTAGATTTTGTAATTGGCTATTATCCAGTCCATCAATAAGGTATTGAATTAATTCAGGTTCAGAAACAGATGCATTATTCCCCAAAGTAACTTTATCCTGATAATATTCAGAAAATCTCTCACCTTGTCTCAATCTACGACTTTCGAATTTTCTACGCAAAGTAACAATATTGTGATGTGTGTTGAACATTTTCTGCATCTCACATTTAAGTTGAGACTAATTCAAAGTAACATAATCGACTTTTGAATTATGCCATTCTTTTGCCTGGCCACCTAATTTACCCACTGCACCTATTTGCATAATACTGTCTGGAACACAATTGTATTTTGTACCGCACCAACTCTTTGCAACCATACATTTATATCACCGCCTGTGCCCTTGAATTCCAGCAACAGATTGCTTATTTCTTGATTCGTAAACGAAGGTCTTGGTGTTTGCACCTGTTTATAACTTTCCGTGCCCTTAAATTCCGTGCCAACTACTTGTTGCTGCTGAAAAAGCATAATTCCTCGTACTGTTGCTTGAATTATTTCATCCATTGTTATAGAACTAGTTTCTACACTATTTGCACTGCTCCGATTAGCGGCGTTTTCAGAATTTTTCTCTAATCCATCCATAATTGCAACTTATCCTCAAATTAGATTTCTGCACGCCACGTGTATATAATAATCACAAATTTTTCATAATTCCTATTATAGAGTTGCTTAACCCCACACCTGAATTCTGTAGTTGCTTCTCCAGCTAAATAATTCACTTGATAAAATAATTAATTTACAGCAAAATCTTTTATTCAGTTCGTTTCTTAATAATAATCTTACATCAGTTAACTACAACATCCCCCTCTCCACTTCCCGGAACCTCTATCTCTATTCCCCACTACTTCATTCTGGCATGCAATTTAAATATATCTAAAACTAAAATAGCCTACAATATATAAACTCAAAAAACTTTGCAATTAACTTTTCAGTACATTTAAATATAATAAAAACCTTTTATTATTCATTTACATTTCAATAAGAAATGCAATATTAATTATTAATTAGAGTTTTTAATTTTTTCATACTGTTTTAGTACCGAAACTGATGTTTGTCACTGCACTTTGTGTACAATTTAGAGGTCATGTCCTTTATGTTTATTATTTGACGTAATTCAATAAATTAAAAAACCAACATATTTCTGACCATAGGTTTTTAGTCTGTTTAATTATACTCCCAAATACCTTTAAAAAACGTTTCAAGTTTTGTTGGTTTGTGAAATCTTCAGTCTTGAAGACATATTGTAAGTATAAATTAAAGGTTTTGTATGTAAAATACCATTATTTCATAAGCAAAATCGTGAGTAACGTAAATGGGAAATATCGAGTGGCGGCATTGTTCGTTATCAGAGCAAAAATCATATATGTTAATGTTGTTGAAGAAACATTAATGAAATGAGCCCTAAGTTTACAGTATAATTGAATAATGTACAATACATTGATGAGAAACATCTTTTAATGATATAATATACTTTTTGGAAGACGTTATCGCTTTTGTTATACATAATGAAATTGGTGAGGTAATGCGAGTACAAGTGAATGGTGTATCTAAAGTAGATTTATAAAAACATGGCTGGGTTTGCATATATTGATTTGTTTGAGTATTGTCACAGTGACTAACACAGTTTGAGATAACAAGAAAAACCATGGGATGAATGATACCTACTAATTTATTGTTATTACTATAAGTTAAAACTAGTGCTAACCTGCGCTAACGCGCGTGCAGCGTCTTAAAATTTATAATGTTATCCCTATGGCGTTTTTTTGCATGTTTGACATATCATAACTCCGTAGTGGTACAATATTTTCCAATTTTAATAGTTTTTGGCAAATCTACACTTCAAGCTGAATTTTTTGATGTATAATTTGTGTATATTGCCCTTATAATATTTGAAGCTAAAATTGGAACAAACTAACCGCTTACACTATTTATATATAGATCCATTGCAATAATATGTACTTTAACTGTGATAATCATAATTTATATAATAGTGCATGCAGCAAAATAAATATTTACATTTTTTAATAAAAGGATAAGCATACAAGAAATAGTATTGGTTTTCTGTTCCAAATTCTTTTTCAGACTATGAAGACGAGTCATCGTCCCCTAATTGTATGATCAAGAATTCCACTACAACTTCCATAACAATGTCAAGTTGCCACATTTTTAATTCTAAATCTTAAACATCACAAATAGCATTTTCCCAATTGTCTGCTGTTACGTTTGCAACAGCTTCTTGAAACAACGGTCAAAGTTCTGCCAGTATGAACCTTTTATTTTTTCTTGCAGCTTCACCTTCATTCCTATATTTCCTTATTTGTCGTAAATAACATCATCTCCATGCAATCATCATTGCTTCCTATTCTGAGCTAACCTACACTTTTCCCTGAAATTTCCACAGTCTGTATCATTCACTATCTACGTAAAATAGGCTGATCTAGGTCTACCTCTACCTCTTTTTTCCTCTCTGCTTGTAATATATCCCGCACTATTCCCCAAAAATGCCTTAGAACGTATCCTGTCCTATTTTTCCTAACTTTTTTTTGTTTTCCACAGATATCTTTATTCCTCTATTATTTCTATAATGTATTTATTATTAACTTTGTCTGTTCGTGCTGTCATCCTTGTACATCTGAAGCACAACATTCCAAAAGGCTTCTACAGTTTTTCTGTCTTCCTCTACTACTACTCCTATTTCATAGACCTACTGTGCTGTGCTCCATACATATGCTTTCAACAATTTTCTGCTTGTTTCTATGTTAGTTGTCTTCGAACATAGCCACTGCTCTTTCTTGGTAGATGCAGTTCTTCTATTGTTTACAAATATATACCCTATTTCTCGGAAATTCGGTGGTATGTGAAGGGGGTAAAGCAGCCTGTGGCTACCAAGATCCCCCAACACTTGAGCATTTGCCGTATTAATATTTTTCCAATATATCCTTACGGACGATCAACATTAGTTGAATATATTTCAAAACAAACACCTGCAGTTGCTTATAATAAATCATCAGATTTAAGTGCAATTTTTTTTCGTCATTAGGTTTTCCATCTTGAAACTGGTTGGATGCGTACCTCCATTGATTTCTATTCTGAGCTAGCCTGCAATTTCCCTGAAATTCCCACAGCCTACATCTTTCATTATCTCTGTGCATGAGTCTAACCTTGGTCTACCTCTACCTTTCTTTTTTCCTACCTATGCTTCAAATATATTCTGCACTATTCCCTCGTATTTTAGTGCGGCCTGTCATTCTATCTCTTCTATTTTTTACTGTTATCCACATACTTCTTTCCTCCCCTATCCTCTGTAGTACCTCTTTGTTCTTGACTTTGTCTGTCCATGATATCTTCATCATACGTCTGTAGCACCACATTTCAAAGGCTTCTTATTTTTTTTTCTGTCCGCTTCTCCTCCTGTCCAGATTTTCACTGCCATACAGTGCTGTGCTGGACACATGTTTTAAGCGATCTTTTTCTTGTTTCTGTTTGTTGTCTTTGAACACAGTAATTACTGTTTCTTGTTAACTGTAACACGACCGTGTGCTAATCTTTGTTTTATATCTTTTGTGCTCTTCCCAGCTTGCGTTATTTGGCTGCCTAGGTAGCAGAAATCCTTAACCTCTTGTAAGCTCAAGTTACCTATTTGTATTCTAGTTTTTAATTTATTTTTCCCTACTTTGCACACTAGTACTTAGTTTTATTTTTGGTATTCATACCATATCACTCTGTTAGAGCTGTTTCCATTTCATTAAGAACAACTTCTAACTCTTCCTTGCTAGAGCTAATACCGCTATATTATCTGCAAATCTAAGCATTTTAATCTTTTGCCTCTGCATAATAATTCCAAATATCTTCCTTCGTTTGACAGTATTCATTGCCTCTTCGATGTACAAGTTAAAAATTAATGGGGATGGAGCACGTCCCTGCCTCACCCCTTTCCTAATATTTATTTCTCTACGTTCCTGCTCTAATTCTATTACTGCTGTTTGCTCTTTGTACAAGCTATGTACTATCTGTCCATCCCTAAAAGTCATTCCAATCTTTTTGAGTATTTTGAATATTTTTCTGCATTTTACATTGTCGGATGCTTTTTCCAGATCTACAAACCCTATAAACGCGCTTTTTCCTTTTTTATTGTTTTTTCTATCACCCTCAGAGCTAAGATAGCCTCTCGTGTTTCCTTGTTTTGCCTAAACCCAAATTGATCTTCTAGTATTTCTTCAGCTCGTTTTTCGATTTGTCTTTGTACAATTGTAGTTAATATTTTTGACACTTGTGCTGTCAAACTATTGTTCGAAGATTTTCACATCTATCCGAGCCTCTTTTTTTTGGTATAGTAACTATGATGTTACTTTGAAATCTTTAGGTATGTCGCCTATCTCATACGTATAGCTTACAAGTTGGAAGAGACCTTCTGTTACAGCTTGTCCATTGGCTAGTAGAGTTTCTGCTTGCACCTTATCTGTACCCGGTGCCTTACCATTTTTCAGATCCTTTAATGCTAATTCAAACTCATTTCTAAGTATAGGATATCATCCCAAGCCATCCTTTCCTATGTCTGATTCCTGTTCTAATGCTGTTAGTTCCTCTTCTGCAAATAAATTTCCTATATACTCTTGCCATGTAGCCGCTTTCTCTACATTTTATATAATGATGTTTCTTCCCGCGTCCTGTGCATTTTTGTTATACGGTTTTATACCCCTAAAATTTATTCTAATTAGTTTGTATCCTTCTGCACTTTTCATCAATCCATTGTTCTTTAGCTTTCCTGAATTTGCGAATAATTTCCTATTTTATGGATTTGTATCTCTGTTTTCATGCTTCATCTGATGTTTTTGTATGTTCGTCTTTCTTCTATTAAATTCAGGATATCCTTTGTTATCCATGGTTTCTTATTTTCTTTTTGTGTATACCCCAGAATATCTCTGGCCACCATGAATTTAAGAGCGGCTTTCATAATTACGATGTGGCCAGTGTCTATATCTGCTTCTGGGTAGCTTCTAGTCTTTTACTTGATTTCTAAACCGTTGTCTAATAAGAAAATAATCTATTTGATATGCTCCTATATCTCCTGGCATCTTCCACGTGTATCGTCTTCTAGTATGATGTTGAAATAACGTGTTTGTGATGGTTAAACTGTTCTTGTCGCAAAATTCTACCAGCTTATTTCCCGCGTCATTTTTCATGCCTAAGCCAAATAAACCTACTACGGCACCTTTCCTATCCTCACCTACCATTGCATTAAAAGCCCCCGTAATTATTAAATTTTCATGTCCTTTTACGTATCTTAGTATGTCTTTGATATCTTTGTAGATCGCATCTATCTCTTCCTCACTGTATCTAGAGGTGGACATGTATACTTGTTATACTAGTTAAGATTCTAATAACTATGAGTGCTCTTTTGTTCTTTTGTAAGGAGTTTTCTACACAGTGTCCTATTTTTTCCCATATCTATCCCCCACGCCCAAATTTTCTTTCTCTGATCCTGTATGAATTACTCTAAAGTCTCCAATTCAAAAATCCCCCGCCTCTGGCCAACGAACTTAGCTGATCCATACTACGTCCACTGCTAACTTATCAATTTTAATTTTCAAGTTCTCTAGCTTACCTATTTGCTTCATACTTCTGACATTCCACGCTCCGACTCGCAAAATATTCATGCTCTTCCTTTAAACTTTCTGATCACATTCTCCCAAGTAGTCCTCTCCCGGAAATCCAAATGTGGGATTATTTTAACTCCGGAATATTTTATTCCAGAGGATGCCATTATTTTAATAGAATTTAAGTACGCTGTGTACTTGGGAGGTAATGTGGTGGTTTCCCGTTGCTTTGCACATCGCAGTAGTGTGTCTTACAATGCCATATCGACCTCTATGGTCTCTGCCGCTCTAAGTATCGAAACAGCTGCTACTCTCTTTGGGGACCAGTCTTAGTCTGGTTTCTCACTAAAGACCCCTATTACTTTGGTTAAATCTGTAGTTTGACTCTTTAAATCACTGGAATGCACAAGCCATTCCACCCGTTCTAGTAATCTAGAACTTCTTCAAGTTGCAGGTCCATTCGGAATGGTCCATGCAATGATTTGACTTTTTTTTTAAGAATATTATTTCACGATCTCTGCTAAATTATATACCTACTTAAAACCAATTTTATTCAATAGAGTTCACAGGGTGCCTTGTTTTAATTGAAACATTTTGTTATATTCAGATGTGGCATATAGAACTATTAGTGTATGTAGATCATTATTTTCAAAAAAGGAACGGATTATACATTTAAAATAAATCTTAATTTCATCGTCAATGTTGTCCAAAATTGTTTATTGTCAATGTAGTCTGCTTATACTGATGTAGAATGTTGTACACTTTTATCAGTAATACCTACAATAATGATATAATGAATAGGCCATGTTCATACAAATGTATTAGATTACCTGCTGCTTTTGCAATAAAGGCAACATTATCTATCTTATTGCTGTTGGGATTTTGTTCACCACAAACTTTGAATATATTTAAGATCTGCTCCTTATCATCAACAGAAAAATACCTAGATGTGCACTTTTTAGGGGTTGAAAGACTATGTTGATCCACATCCACGCAATTAACCTTTCGCTGCTGAATTAAGGATGAAACTGCACCACTTGTGTGCTAAATTAAGAAAACCTGGAAACATATATCTACGGATGTAGCATCCAGAATTACATAGAACGTATAATTACTGATTTAGCATATATATTATATTATTTGTGGTGCGTTTATAGCATATCTGTCAAACTTAGATATTGATGAAATACAAATAAATACTACACTTATTATGTAAATAAAAATCGCTTGTGCTAAATATTTTTAAACTTTTTCAATATGTGAAATAGTTCAAAACAGGATACCATGTAAAGTCCGACATCACAGTCAGGACAAAAATATTTACTGTCCTTTCATTTTTTCGGTAACTGCTCAGCTTCCTTATAAGTCAAACCGACATATACTGCCATTACTGTGCACTATTTAGGAACAAAATCACCTGCAACACGATTTAAATTATGAAGACGACTAAATCTAATAAAACCTGAAATACTTGTGATTTGCGAAGTACATATAAGCAACTATAAAATAGAGTAGGAGAGCTTTGTGTACATATATTTACTGATGATGCATAGATTTTTGAAATTATAAAACGTATATTTACGGAAGTAGCACTTTAAGTATGTGTTTTGAAAGTATATATTTACGGATGCAGCAGCTAAAGGGTTAATTGCAAATAACCTACACAATTATAGTATTGAAAAGTACTTTTTATAAAATATAATATGATACAGCAAAAACAACGAAAATGAGTAAATAAACAATAACACAATAACAACGAATATGAGAAAGTATTGGACATTTGCAGGTTAGCAATGCGAAAATCATAGTGTTTGTGTGAACCCGGCCAACCAATACAAAAATTCTATTTAAACTTGGCACTCATTTATGGAAGGAGCACCTACTGAATCTGTTTGTTAAGGGCATTATAGTTTTGGCCCTTGCCATTTTGATTTGCCCAATGCTGGTAATTGGTAGTTCACCAACGATTTTGGACAAATTGTTTTTAGACTATGTGTTAATGTCCTTAATTTCTCAATTAATTTGGTACCTTTGTATTTTCTACTTTTCGTATATATCTTAAATGGAAGGGTTAATTGTGATTATGAAATTATTGCAAAATACAGAACTGCCATGTAAAAATGAGTATTAAATTGTTTATCTGAGTCTGTTGTCTTTATATGGAGACTACATTTTTTTAGTAATTATCGAGAATGTCTTGAAGTAGAGGAAATATTTATATTTAATGAACTTTTAAATGTTTTCCTGTAACTAAATATTTTTGATGTGGATTAAATATATTTGGTGTACCAACATGTTAAAAGTATATAATAATGTTTATAATTTAGTATAATCATTAAGTAATCAATTTATTTTTATTTCTTATTAATTGACCAAGTGACTTTAATAAGTTTATCTTTAGCCGCTCCTGCTCAAACAGACATGGTTTAATTCGTAAATATGGCTTGAATATCTGCCGACAGTGCTTTAGAGAGTATGCTTCAGATATTGGATTTAAAAAGGTAAATTAGTTCCCCTTTTTTTATATTGTTTTGCGATTTTGGGTTTTGTTTCAGCTTGATTGAAAAAGATGCAATGCAGTATGTTACATGTATTAATTACACAATAACTTTGTAATGTATAAGAACTTTGAATAAAATGTACAGTTAAAACTTTTAAAGTATTATTTAATTTTTTATTAGTGGAACTAGTTTATTGTTGTTCGTACAGTTGTTGCTTCGTTACGTTCATAATTCAGCAGTTTGCAGTACATTATTTATTTTTTGCTGTTTCATAATACATGGGTTTTATTTTGTCCTTATTTTTGATAATGGTGCATGAAAGTTCATATTTTAATTATCAAGTTACCAAATAGAATTTTAAAATGCCTAATAGTGAACATGATACTTTACATATTTTATTGATTTTGCATGTAATGGAAAGATGTTTTTTGTTCAGATAATGGAAAATCAATTAACTGATTTATTTTTGCAAAAATCTATAACACAAACTTCGTTAATGAACATACACCTGTAACTGAAATTACTTTCTGGTGCTTGAACGAAAGTGTATTACTAGCACTTGGTAGTTGTGCACAAATAAGTGTAGTAGTAAACTTTGTCGTTTTTGTGATGTAGAAGATATAACCACTTGATTACAAACAGGATATTGCAATCAAAACCAATAATGTCAATAGCATTAGTGTCGATTCAAAATATTTGTTTCTAAAGAATAAAAGCAAACAATATGTATTATCCGCTATTTTCGTTAGTTTACACTCAAAAGCCATATAATAAATTAATAACGTATTATTTATCTGCTCTGGTAATAAATTCACTTTGCACTTGCGTTACAAATTTTAATATCTAAATTGTCAGCTAATTTTTAGGGATTTCATGGGCAGAGATATTTCGTTAGTATACACATAATTTTAAATATAAATAGTGTAATAACTTGCAAAAAAATTTTAATAAATTTAAGCATGCACTTTAGCGTTTACACAAAGTATTCTTCATATCAAATGCATCGTTGAAGACACCTTTAACATCCTGAAATAATAATTCATTGAAGAATAGTGCCAGGTCATAGGTAATCAAATATGGCACTTTTATATCTGGTAATGCAGTGACTACAAAAATCAATACTGACATTCTATTACTCTTCAGTCACAGCTAGTTCTCGGCAAATTTAGTCAAAATTTTAACATAATACGTACCTCTGATTTCAATATTGACATGAAACTTAGTAGTAATTAGTGCTGACAAAAACCGAAAAATGCAAACGGGTATAATAAAAACCAGTTTACCGAAACCTATTTTAAAATCTGGTTTTACCAAAACATGTCTTGGAATCATTTTTGCCTAAACAGGTTTTATCTACACTCGGATTTTATCATGCAATTGATTTTATGTATACTGGTGTACTGATTTTAATGAAAATCAGTGTTGCAGTTTTAAACGAAATGGGCTTTCCCAAAAGCAAGTCTTAATTTGTAAGAACGGAACCATATTACATCATATTAAAAAAGAAAATGGTTGATTTAATACTGGGGAAAGATCTAAAATATCAAAATCTTTACAAAAAAGGTTTATAATTATTTATTATGTCTGTTGAACACTACAATGGGACATGGCTATCAGTTGTAGCAAACATTAATAAACTTTTTTTCTATAAATAGGTAATCGTTTTCCAAATATGAAGTTAAATTAGTTCTATTTAATAACTGATGATGTGGCGCTGTGTCTTATTTTATAAATGTAATTAATTGAAACCGATCAGTAATTACTATAAATCAAAGTTCAATATGTTTGTTATTATAGTAATACTTCACATTGGGTAGGATTAGCCTTAATAAAATAAGGAAATGCTGTAACCAGTTTTAAAAATCTACTTTTCCTTATTAAAAACAAATACCATATGCATTTCATTATTTGGCATGACTACTTAACCAGAAAATTGACCATTGGTACCTAGTATAATCGAGACTATGTTTTAAGTAAAAGTACTACACCCAGATAGTTATAGTTATTTCTTTTGTGTATTATTTTGATGTTTGAAGTTTGATACTGCTTAGGCTTTGCTATTCTTAGGAGTGCGAATAAATATGGGCATTGTGGTGCTTCTTCATTTTTATGTCCTGGTTTAATAATAATGCACTAAAAAATTTTCCTACATGAATCCAAAAAATTGTTTTCCAAATTTTAAACTAACATTTCTATACCTGAATGCGAAAAAATAATCAGACTTAAACGGGGAGGAAAATACATTCATAATTTCGCTTCTTTTTACTTTTTATTTACACAGAATAACTGAATTTGCGTTTGTTAATATGAATATTTTACTACTGCATATTACATATAATTTGTTGAAAAGTTTGATTATTGTAATATTCAAAAATAATGAATATAATTTGAAAAGTGCAAGCTATGATACAAAATCATTAAAGTACATAGCTTGGAAGTTGGCTGCTTGATAAACTAGCACAGTGGAATGATATTGACACTTCTAGCATAAAATTTTAACCACGGTTCTAAATACCGAAATTGGTTTTTGAGCCAGATTTTTCAAAATTGCTTTACTAAAAACACTATCAAAACCGATTGTAGTGAAATCGGTTTTACAAAAACCGATTTTACCGAATGTTTTGTCAAAATTGGTTTTTACCAAAACAGGTTTTTGAATTTGATCAAAACTGCAGTTTTACCAAAATCGGTTTACCGGTTTTGCTGAAAACCAGATTTACTGCCAGCCCTAGTACTAATAAAACTCTTCAACTTAATAATGTTCTAACTTCATATGGATTACATCTATATTTAAACGAAGCCACACGAATAATTAATTGTTCTAGCACTGAATAAATAATAAAGCATATTGTTTCAACTCATCCTTTATTTTAAACAAAATCATTTTTCCAGTATCCTTCTTAGATCATTGCACACTATTAGCACAAGTCGATGTCAAAACTGTAGTAATCTACGGTAAAACAACTGCAAACAGGACTAAGAACTAATCTTAAAGACCACCCTGCTACTTTAGAGGTATTTAAAAGGAGATTATCCTGTTAGACCTGGAATTAAGTGACATTCATGCAACACAGAGGAAAAGTACAACTTTTTGAACATCTTTACTTGGTTATTTAATGTGCACTTTCCGTTGAAACATACGCAAGCACACAAACCAAGACAACACGAACTTCTCTGGTTAAACAAAGAATCCAGCTACTTTAGAACAGAATATTGTATTCTTAGATCACAGTAATGATAATATTCACAATAATAATGGCAGTATTGACCTGAATAGAGAACTTCAACATCTTAAGAGGAAATTAAAATATTTATTTCACTACGAAAAGAAAAACATTAATGACAAATACCTAAGTAACTCTGATAATATTACAGAAACCTATGGAAAATAATAAAGAACACTCTGCAAACTGACCTTTCAGGGGTATAACTGAACTGTATGTAAATGACCATAACATCAATGATCCAATTCAGATTGCCACTGAACTAAATATAACCGTCTCAAAGACCTTACCTACATATATACCCCCCTTTCGCAACCCTCTAATAACATATTTGGGATAAACAATTTTATAAATCTTCCAATATCATTGTTCGTACTTTTTCCTACCAACCCAGATGTAATTATCTATGTTGTCTCAAAGTTCAAAAATAAAAAGGCAATTAAAGAAATAGCTTGTTCTTCAAGCATAATCATCAATAGCTGTTTCACTAGGAGCACATTTTCTATAAAATTACTATGTAACGGGCATTTTTAATAGCTTAACATTTTACGCTTTTTTTAACCAATTAGTAAATACTTTCGAATAGTTTTCAGATTTGTATGCAATTTTAGTCGCGTGTATTAATTTTAAAAGTAGATTACTTAAAGATAGATAATTTGAAGGTTGATTTTCATTAATAAATAAATTGCAACGAAGTGTTAAATTGGATTATTCGTAAATTGCTTTCCGGCTTATCGAAAATGACAAACAACTGTAATTTGTTATTAGATATGATGGTGCATTCACGTTTTGTATGTGCCTTATGTGATTAACGAAATATAGTCGTCGACAAGAGTTCATGGTAACAACTAGTTTAAATAAACAGATTAGAGTGCAGAGTTTTAGTTTGCTCTTGGTTCCGATAAATTAATTACGTTGAAAAGACTGTTTCTTTTTGCCTTCATGAACAAGCGCGACGCGATTTTAGTTGAGTTTCTTTTGGAATAAAAGTTGTATATTAACTAGCAGTGTAGTTCTGATTGCTTTGAAGGAAGGATGCTATATAGACGAACGTGTTTTACTCAACCACACGTGCTGTTACTGATTGTTTTCTTAGTTGAGTTTCTTTTTGAAATAACGGGTGTGTACGGAACATTTGACGGACGGTTTTAGTGATACGCGTACTTTACTAATTTGTGCTTTTAGTTGTTTGCCTTGTGAAATAATAGTCGTAGAACTTGCTAAACTGACCGATTCTTTCTTTAGGATTAATGTGTGTGCGATCTAGTCTAGTGTCCCTTTGTTTTATCAGATTAGTGCATACTTTGGATTATTTAAATACAGTGATACTGTAGTTTCTGAATTTTCTAACAACAAAGAATCTAAAATAGATCATTGCTTGCGCAAATTTCGTTATTTGCGAAATATAACAGATTACCGGTTTACAAAGGTATTGGTTGAAGTTTCTCACTGCTTTTTGGGATGTTTACGAAAATAATATACATTTGGTCCCAGTTGAAATTAAACTCGTGCTACAGAATATTTCGAACTTATTGTCTTAGGAAATAGAATTACCAAGAAATTTATCAAGGCTACCTAGTTCCGACGCGTGATAATGTCTGCTGCTAACACCAGTGAAATACGTAGGTGTGATTAGTGTAACGTGTGATAATTTCCATCAACACCCTCACAGTCAAGGGTGAAGTGCTTCGTTAGTGCAGGACATCGTGAATCCCACACTTCAATTGTAAGGAAGCGTTACTGAAGGACCTTTTGTAAGTTGAACTATTTCATACTTGTTATTACTTTAAATATCTATCTGTTGCTTTGCCATATCTTTGTCGTTCTGATACCTTTTACAATAGACTTGCATGCTATTTTAAAACATAAGAAAAAAAAGAAAGAAAGAACAATCAATACTACTGAATTATTCATATCAATTGTGACTTACCTATTTATCTTTTGTTAACATTTTGTCTGATTTATGTTTAATTGGTGTGTGAGGAAACGTTTCTGCTACTCCCCAATATTACCTCACTCTGTGATAAAAAATTTTGTAATGCTTTTACCGTTATTATATTATATAGTTTATCTAAACAGTTTTATTTACATTCTACAAAGTACGGAATAATTTAGACTTATCATTGCTGCTATACTTATTCTTTTTTTTCAGGTTTACTTAACTATTTTTCTTGCAGGTATTATCACTAACTCCTTACAGCCGCGTACATAATATGTTAGTCTGCTTTCTACAACCCCCCCTAATCTCCGATTGAGCCCGGGTCATTCCTTGACTATCTTTGTGTTACGCACGGCTATGAGCCACCGTAGCATAAATTTTGGCGCCCAACGTGGCTGTCACGAATTACGTAACAACTAGTAGTCCATTCATAAAAAAGGAAATGTAGCATCTCGATTACTATAGACCAATCAGACTGGTATCAATATTTGACAAAATAATACAAACTATTATCGCAAAATGATTGCTAAAATTCCTAATACAAAATAACATAATAAATAGCTCACAACACGGTTTCCTTCCTAATAGATCAACCCAGACAGCCCTTAGGGATCTCACACATTTTGTGAACACCGTGCATTTACATTTTCAATGCTCCACCCGAAGGTACTACATTGGCCAGGAGGCGAGTTTTTTGTTGCTTGGAAATTTAGAATTTTGCCGAACCCTTGCCATTCCAGGAAAGGTAGGGATCTTTAACATGCGTGACAACACACGGGACCTCCATTTAACTTCTCATCCAAACGAGGGCATAATTTTTGTGAAAAATGCTCACCTGCCATTTTTCAAGCAGTCGGCCGTGTTGGGATTTGAACCCAGGACCTTGGGATCCGTAGTCTTACGCTTACTACATTGATCCAAGGCGACGCCATTTTGTGAACACCACTATCGAGGAAGGTAGGTGCATTTGTAGTTGCTTGATTATTAGATGCCATGAAGGCATTTAACTTATACATGCGAATCCATGGAGTACCACTCACCTGGTTTAATAGCTACCTTTTGAATAGGTCCCAAGCAGTTGAAATTGTAGATTAATATTGGTTCGAAGTTCGATCCCCATTGCTTCCAATTCATGCCAGCAATGTCCTGCAACCTTTTTCTGTTTCTTATATACATTCATAATATTGCTCAAGTCCTGAACGCCAATAATGCACTATGCATTTAGTATGCAAACGACATCATTGTTCTAATTAGGACCTATACAGTAGCAGCGACTACTTGCCAAGCAATGGCAAGACTGCAACAAACTAAGCTTAAACATGGCAAAAACAGAGTGTATTACATTTCATTCAGCTAGGTCTGTAATCACCATCTCTATCTTTGAATAAGAATGAATTAGATATACTGCTAAAAGGCTGTAAAATTTCTAGGATACCTAGTTGATTCAGTGTTAGTCTCGTTTTTTCATGCTGAGCACATTTGTAAAAACTAGTAGTATCTTGTTTTGTATTACGAAAAATTGTACAAGTCACCTGCGTTTGTAAATACATCAGCTTATTATGCATTAGTATACAGTGTTGTACCTATATTTAAAAGGGAATTTTTAAATCCAGCATGGGAGAGCTTTTTTTCTATCCTTAATTTAAGTTTCTACATGTATAGTTTCACGATTATAGTTTCCCACTAATTTCAGGTATGCATACGTTTGCATTCCCAGGCTAAAAGAATGTGGCATGGATGCAAAAAATTGCAGGGTTGCTATAGTTGGTTAAAACAAAGCCACCTTTAAAGGAGGGACTTTACTATCAGCATTCGACAAGATCGGGCATGAATGCAGTTAAGTACGACGAAGTGATCATTTCCTACTTCTGTACCTTCCTATAGCTAAAAACTATTTCTGTGCTGCGTCGTCCTAAATTTGGACCACACCAGAAAAAATAGCAGATCTGAGAAGCAGGAAACCGCTTTGGCTTTAGTAAAACCCAGGTAAGCTCCTGGCTTGTTTTGTTGTCTTGTGGGCTTCACTGGTGACGGTCATTCATGCAGCCGAATTTGTAGACATAATACTTTTCGTCCACAGTCATGCATGATAGGCGGCTCCGTGGCGTAGTGGTATGTGTGTGACTACTATGTCCAAGGTCCCGGATTCAAATTCCGACACAGTCCGCTTGAAAAGTGTTAGGCGAGCATTTTTCACAAAAATACACCCTGTTCGAATGAGAGGTAAAATGTAGATCTCATGTGTGAGTGTTGTCACGCACGTTAAAGATCCCTACCTTGCTTGGAACAGCAAGGGTTCGGCAAAATTCCAAATTTTCCAGGTAAAAGAAACTTGCTTCCTGGCCAATGTAGTACCTTCGGGTGGAGCATTAGAAAATCACATGTAAGGTCATGCATGATAATTGCTGCGAGGAACTTGAAATTATACCGTAATTAGCATATTTATCACAACATTCATTTCTCGTACGCGATAGCAGTATACGGAAGCTCTAGACAAGCTATGCAGAAAAGAAGTTAGATCATCTACAACCTGTGGCCTTATATTGGCTGCCATGGAAACTTTCGAATCCCGACACGGTCCGCTTGAAAAATGTTAGGCGAGCATTTTTCACAAAAATACACCCTCGTTCGGATGAGAGGTAAAATGGAGGTCCCGTGTGTGAGTGTTGTCACGCACGTTAAAGATCCCTACCTTGCTTGGAACAGCAAGGGTTCGGCAAAATTCCAAATTTTCCAGGTAAAAAAAAACTCGCTTCCTGGCCAATGTAGTACCTTCGGGTGGAGCATTGGAAAATCAAATGTAATGCCATGGAAACTTTAACATCTTAGGAATACTAATTGTATCAGCCTTATACATTTTTACTCTATTAACTTATATCTATAAACATCCACACTTACTTGATTTACATAGATCCAGTCATGATAGTAATACTTGCTTGCTTTTAACCATTCACACTCCCAGCACTTAAACACGCATCTACACAAAGAACTTATGCCGACTGTGTACTGAAATGGACCGTCTAAAAGTGGATCCAATGATATTTGCCCATTATAAATTATTTCGTACTACTCTGAAAAAATTTCTTATAGAGCATGAACCACACTCTGTTGCTGAATTTCTTGTTCGGTTTCCTTCATTTACTCTTCCAACCCAACAGTGTTTGATCTAAATAACTATCACTGCCAGTCTTCCAAACAATCCAAGCACTAATTTTAAAATCCTTTAAATGAATGTTAGATATTAGATGGTGCAATTACCTTACACGCTTTTTAGTTTTATTATTGTAACAAATAATTATTTGCAGCCTTAAGTGTAAACTGACGACCAGCCATGCCTGCAAGCCATGAAACTTTCATTTCTTTTATTTAATTATAATGTAATGTACTTAGTCTGTACATCCAAATGAGTGTTTGACTGTTTGAATATATATACAGAATTTTTAATTTCAGAAACATTAAAAATCTACCTTTACTAACTGTCACAAATAAATAAATATCCATTGCACATTGGGAAAGCTCAACCAAATCCTTAACTACATTGACACATTTAAAAGATGTGTTGTTTTTAACTAACAGTTTTTCCCGCACATAGGATGCTTTTGCACAAATGTTTCATCAAACAAGAGACTTACCAAAATAATGCTTTTAGTCTATTTCAGAATATTTTTATTTCTAAATACATTTTACAGTTAAAGTAGTGCAATATTACATTAGTCTTCTTCATCTGTCACATCTGGAATATGTTCATCTACAATTAGGGCTTTATAAAATCCGTGGCATGAAGCAGGAATTACTTTTTCCGAACAAAGATATGTCAAGTCTTGATGTTTTGCTTTTGATATAGGAATGATATCCTCATATGCTCTGTGAATGATGCAACTTTGAAAATCTTTGTGCGCTCTAATAGTTTGCTTTTGTATGCAAATCATTTTTAGATCATCAGACAACCTACACTTGTAAAAAATTTGCTATGGGGCCGCTTTTATGACCTGTATGTATTTCACATTATTCCAATTAACTTTTTCACTTTCAGAGTTTACAGTTCAATTAGATGCAATATCACTAGTAAATTTTTTGAAATTGTAAAATGAAAAAATTTTCCATTTCAATGGCTTGATACTGTGGAGCATGAGATTTAGCCGTCTCAACAATTTATGGAATTGATTTGGAACGAATACTTTTTGCTTTCTCATTCTTCTCTCCAACAAAGTGTGTACACTGTCAGCTTCATTTTGAGTGAAGCCTCTTTCTAAGAATGTGTGAGATATTGAACTTAGCATTGGTGTGGTAACACTGTAGAGATACATGAAATACATGAATCGATTTCGATTTTGCCCTGAACAATTGTCAGAGAGAAACTAATCTCTGTGGCGCCGTCTTGTACCTTCTTTAAAATATACCTCGGAACACAAGATACAATCTCATTAACACCACGTTTACCATCACCCTCGTTCCAGATGTAGCAATATCAGGTATTAATTTTCATATCAAAAACGGTAAGATTGGAGAGAGATAGTTTTCTTCTATAGTATAACTGGGATGCATTGGAGTATGGGAGATTTATAACCTTTTGTAAATCAAAACGAGCAGCCACTGCATCCATTCGTTCTATACATAGTTTCTTAATTGCATCTTTATATTCACGAGCTGCAACTTTGTTTTGCATGTGGTCTTTCCAAATGGTTTCCATTTCCGACTTTTCCTTAGTGCTACTGCTGTATTTTTCGCACAAAACATAAAGGTCTTTCTTTGGTAGAAAAATGATATATTAAATTTGTGATTAAAAACTTTTCGATAGCACCACAATTTTGCTATTTCTTTACTTTCTTTTGCACATTTTTCACAATAGAGTTGGTACATCTTTGATAGTGTTAAACCCGATTCCAAGTACATCTAATATAACGTAAAAACAACTGTCGAAAAACTTTTTATGTGATTTATAACATCCTCTATAATGTGTGATTTTACAACTGGATGGGAGCTATGCTTCCCTGCGAGTGACACAGCAACTGACCTTCAGAAGACTTTTTCTTAAGCATAGTTTTCACCCACTGTTCGTTTATTCCTAGTGTATGCAAAAAGAACACCTTACACACTTTAATACTTTTGTTGTTTAGTTCGAAATAGTATTCAAGAGTTCGCTTTCTTTTTTTTGGATTGGCTGCTTTTCTCAAACTACGTTTCTTTTCAATAACCATAATACACTTGTTAAGATAATCTCTTTTCCGGTTGATGTCAGCAAGTTTATAGAAACCAGTGAATAGGTTATGTCTTTGGTCATTGGAGATTGTAGTTTTGCACTTACACCAACTGGCAACTTCACATTCAGAACCCATAACTTTTTCTAGAACTTGTTTTCCTTTAGAAGTAGTATATTCTTTACCCTCTTTCCGGATATTCCGTTTCCATATATTTAGATTTCTTTGTCTTTTTTTTGCAGTTAGGCTTTTCTTTATCTTCTAATAATGCAGAATTAGCAGTAAAATTAGTGTCACCTTTTTCCTTAGTAGCCAGTTCAACAGATGTATCTTTCATCTGTGAATGGTGGATACTCACTTCCACTGGACCCTCTTCCGAATCAGCTATGCATTAGTAACATATTAATGCACATATTTTTTACTTTGTAGTTACACTTACCGGCGGTGTTGAAAGCACCAAAGTCATGAATTGTAGTAGTTGAATATAATTTTTCTTTTGCACCGTCCCCACCACGACTGATTGCCTTTATAGGCACTTCTTTATCTGGCCGTTCTTTAGAAGTCGTTGGCGTGTCTAAAGTGTCACTTCTATTATCACAAATTCCTGAAAAGAGTTTCTATATATACAGAATTTTTAATTTCAGAAGCATTAAAAATCTACCTTTACTAACTGCAGCATTAATTTACCACGTGAATTTGACAAACTCATCTTTTACATAAACAATACACCTATAATTATATTAAACGCTTCACTAATTCAAAATTTTTGAACACACTACATAAATACTATTGTTACAATGCAACGGTTATTATTTGAATATTATGAAACTGCTGCATTAATTTAACACAAGAGATTAGGTGAACGTATAATGCAGGAGTGGCAAACAATAATCGTCTTTCATATTATAAAACCGTCAGGAACTACTTATCAGATACTTAGTGCATAACATGCATTTTAACATTGCGTAGCAAAATATCTCACGCTGCACTTTTGATACAGTTAGCAGGTGACGCCTTTATGCAGAAGTATCTTATGTGAATTTACGATCGTTTTGCACGATAATGAAATGTATTTTATTCATAAGATACTATTGTAGCACGTATCTACTCTGAAGTGGCTAGGTGTGCACTTATGATGCTTTTGCACAACACAGATATTGACTTTAGGTATCAAAAACTTCCAATAACATAAAATGGTTATTATGTCACTTAAGATACTTTTGCACTAAACCGTCGATTGCTGAAATTAATGTGTTTGGGTATTATGTTAGAACCTAATGAAATCTATATCACTCATCTTGTAGCTTGATGGGATGTTTGCCGTTCTGAAGTAATTTTTCTTGCAATCACATCTAGTTCTGTGCTCCATACAAAAGTGGGCAGAATGTTGACTTCATTTGTTTTTAATATGACACTAGTTTCCAAAATATTTATTGTGCCAGCATATTATCTCAAGTTGTACAGAACTATATTGCTTTATTTTATAAGTAGAACTGATATGGTTATACATCTGTTGTTTTTTATAGTCGATGTTTACCACAATGCATCTCGTAAATTTAATATTTAATGGTCATGGAATATGAAATTAATGGTGATGAATTAAAATTTGGTCCCAACCCTGCAAATATTATATAACCAGTGCATTTGATAACGTAACAAAAACCTTTCGATTTCAAAAGGAAAACATGTTACTAGTCAACAAGCACAAGGAAAATTACACGAAATAGGTAACCCCAAATTGAGTGGTTTCCACATGAATTTACAACCTAGTAAGAACGAAATTTGTGTAATATTGAAACCAAAACAAGAAGTTGCAAAAGCAAAGCTAATGCCAGTGTTGAGAATAACAGCTAATAAACAATTTTTGAATCTATTAATAAAGTTATACATTTTGGTTGTCTTTTCTAATATGGAATTGACATCTTACTGCATAGTCAGACAGAAAGTATCCTAATACCATTCTTCAATGAACAATTATTTGAGGATCTTAAAGGTATGTCTACACATATTTTAAAATTAAGGATTGCTACAGTTTCAAAAATATGATGTGTGTCCTGCACAAGTATTAATTAAATTAAAAGGGTAAAAACAGTTATGCGTCAATGTAACCGGTTTTAATTATTTTAAACATGCTAATTTTACTGTTAACCTGCTAAAATTAAAAATGCCCTACGATGCGGCACCAATGTAGTAGTTTTAAATAATTTAGGTGAGCGTAATTAATAACAATTATGGCACGTAACATGTGGTAGTAATGTACTATCACCCCAAGAGAGAGTTAGAAATGGCTGTGGGCTGAAATTTTCTTAGTTAAACTGAAAACAGTTTAAAGTTGGACGCCACTGTGGCTAGTAAGTATTAATAAAAAAAAATTATTTTAGGATAGATACAAAAAATCCTTTCATAGTCTGATGATTTTCAATTTTTCTACTTAAATTCTTGGATAATTAATCAGACCTCTTTAACATAGAAAACATTACCAAAATGATAATACTTCTATTCCATAACAAATAATTTGAATCAAATAACAGCGATTGTTAACAAATAAATTATATCACAGCCTTTTTAGTTAAATGATTTTAATGATTTTCAGATCTGGCACTCATGTACAAATTTAATTTAAAAAAACTGGAAATTTAAGCAGTCTTGAGATAAATCTTATTTCGTTGCTCGTAGCACATAAACTCTTTTAAGCTTCTCGTTAGTGAGAGCTTCAAATATAGCAATATTGTCGGGGAGTGCACTGAGTAAGGATGCAATTTATACACAAAAATGTTCATATGAAAAAACAGCAGATATCTTAAATGCGCATTTTACTACAGTGGCAGAGAATCTACTAATCAATAATAATGTACATGTGCCAAGTTCCCATGATTTCCTAAAATGCAATTCAGTGGCATATCAAAATAATTTTATAAATGCGTTCTTAACATTTAAAAATAAGCATTATTCTGGGGAGCTATAATATTAGCCTTATTACCTTTAAAATAGTTAAGTATATTGCTGAATTAATCAATGAATCATTTCAAATAGGGGTGTTTCCAATATGTCTTAAGCATGCAATAGTTATTTCAGTACATATTCTTTGTTCCATTTCATTGTTTCTATAGCGACCCACTTCCGCAACACTATAATTAGCCGATGTACACTCAATTTGTTATGGGATTGCCACCCCTTTTGGGCAGTTTCAAATTTGATAATTTAACGCTTCAAACACTCGTAACAATATATTGTTAAATTTTGTTTTTCCTTTTCTTTTTGATGTAATACCAAACAATGTTTAATAAGTTAAAGAAAATTTTCATTTTCAAAAATAAAAATTAAACATAATACAAAATGATAAAACTAATTATACATTTTTTAAGTCAAAATGAAGGAAAAGAAATGTTTGCCATCAGTATTGAGTGATCCTCTCTACTGCTATCAACTGCTTTATATCTACAACAATGTGGTATGTCTAATAATAAACAATTTTCCTTGTCTTGGGGTGATCTGGTTCATACATCTTAAACTTAAAGTTGAACTTGAGCCTCACAGTGACCATTAATTCTTAGAATGCCAGTGTATAGCATGTACATTTTATACACTGTCTAGAATATTTGGAATTTGAATAACCTAGAGGCTTTTTTTGGAGTACTCTTATTACCTAATATTCGTTTAATTACTTGTAGTAAATAAAACACATTAAAAAAACAATTATACTATTTTAACATATAAATCATAATTATATTTAATATTAAGGTATCCGTTGTACAATAGCATTTGCAATCGAAGAGCTACTGAGTCTCTGAAACAAAAATATTTTTTACTACATAGCTTTTTATCTCATATGGCATTATTATACTAAAGAGTAATGGATTGACGAAAAGTGTAAGAGGTACAAACTAAGATAGAAATAGGAAAGACAAACGAAGCATGCATACTAATTAGAATGAATTTGGGATCTAAAACTGTATAGCAAAAATATAATGGGCGCTGGAGGAAGCGCCATTATAGAAAATGTAGAGAAACTGGTTAAATGGCAAGAATGTATAGGGATTTATATGCAGGAGAGGCACTAGAAGCACTAAAACAGGAATCAGACATTGAAAAGGATGGCTTGGGATATGCTATACTTAGAGATGAGTTTAAATTAGCATTAAACAGTCTAAAAAATAATAAGGCACAGGGTATAGATAAGGTGCAAGCAGAAACTCTAAAAGCCGCTGGACAAGCAGTGGCTGAACGTCTCTTCCAACTTGTAAGGTATATGTATGAGACAGGGGATTTACCAAAAGATTTCAAACGCAATTCACTATCCCAAAAAAAAGGTGCGGATAGATGTGAAAACTTTCAAACAATAGTTTGACACCACACATGTCAAAAATATTAACTAGAATTGTACAAAGACGAATGGAAAAACAGGCTAAAAAAATACTAGGAAAAGATTAATTTGGGTTTAGGCGAAACATGGGAACACGGAAGGCCGTTTTAACTTTAAGGGTGTTAATGGAGAAAACAATAGAAAAAAAAGGAAAGCATGTACATAGGGTTTGTAGATTTGGAAAAAGCATTCAACAATGTAAAATGGGAGAAAATGTTTGAAATACTCAAAAAGATTGGAATGTGTTATAGGGATAGACAAATAGTACATAGCTTATACAAAGAGCAAACAGCGGTAATAGAATTATAGTAGGTACGAAGAGAAGTAAATATTAGGAAAGGGGCGAGATAGGGATGCACCCTATCCCCGTTAAATTTTAACTTATATATCGATGAGACAATGAATACTGTCAAGTGCAGAAAGACATTTGGAATTATTATGCAGGGACAAACTATTGATAGTGTTGCGATCCACTATTAGGCAACCCGTCAAACATACAAACGCCCGGGGCACAGCGTATTCTTCCGGATTCGAGAATCCTTCTAAAAATTACTAGATAATGAGTCATGTCTTTAATTTAGGGTATATAAGGCCGCTTATGAATGTAAGAGTTAGTCCACATAAGAATGTCGTATATAAATTATATCGTGTATAGTGAATGTAGTTGAGCTTTTTGGAAGCCTAAGCGTATATATACATAAATGTTATATGAGCTAAACGTGCCTAATGTACATGCAGCTTGTGGTATACATAAATATATAGAACTTGGATTGAATAATAGTTGTGTTAATGGACCTATGGTAAAGAAGTTAGTTTAAAAAGATATTAGTGCTTGTAAATTCATTAGTGTAATAGTGCTTCATTGTTAAGTGTCCTGAAAACATCTATAAATAAGGCTTATACTGTTAATTAGACTTGTGAACAGTGAGTAATAAAGACCTTTATTATTACTTGTTTTGAATTAAAGAAACGCGGTAGCAGTAGCCCGTTACAATATGCTTAGATGTGGAGATGATATAGCGGTATTAGCTTTTTGCAAGGAAGAGTTAGAAGCAGCTCTTAACGAATTGGAAACATTTTTAACAGAGAGATACGGTATGAAAATTAACAAAAATAAAACTAAAGTACTAGTATGTAAAGAAAGGGTGAATAAGTCGAAAATCAGAATTCAAATAGGAAACGAGAAGTTACAAGAGGTTACAGATTTCTGCTACCTGGGTCAAATAACACAATATGCGAAGAGTACAAAAGATATAAAACAAAGATTAGTGCAAGACCTTTGCTGTATTTAACAGAAGCAACTACTATGTTCAAAGACAACAAACATAGAAAAAAGATTGCTGAAAAATATGTGTGAAGCACAGCACTGCACAGCTGTGAAACGTGGACAGTGGGTGAAGCGGACAGGAAAAAAGTAGACGCCTTTAAAATGTGTTGCTACAGATGTATAATGAAGATATCACGGACAGACAAAGTTATGAGTCAAATGATAGGGGAAGAAAGAAATATGTGGAAAACAGTAAAAAGTAGGAGATAGGATGATAGGACACATACTAAGGCAAGAGGGAATGGTGTATAATATATTAGAAGCAGAGAAAGAAAAAAGGGAGGTAGAAGTAAACCTGGATTAGACTATTGCAAACAGATAGTGAAAGATGCAGGCTGGGGGAATTTCGAAATGTGTAGGTTAGCTCAGAATAGGAAACAATGGAGGAACGCCTCCAACCAGTTCTAAGATTGAAGACCTACTGATGAGCAGCAAAATGCTCTTCAGACTAAATATTGCAAGAAAACGATTGGCCTATGAGCACACTAAAATTTCAAAATACACATATCTAACAAGCTGGAATGAAAATGCAAATTTAACTTTTATCATATTAATTTGTAGCAGATTGTAAATTAAGTTTTTATTAATGTTAGTGGAAATGAAACAGGTACAATATTTATACTCCCTGTATGTTTGTTGTGGTTTGTTTAGCATTCTTTATTTATTCTCATTTCATCACGGTGAAATAAAGCATAAAATTAGAAAACAATAGAAGGGAAACGAGCTATATACATGCTGTGTGAGAATTTCAGAAAACTATGTAGGCTAACAGTTTTGAGATGAAGATGATAATGATGATGAAGCATATTAACAACCCCTATAAAACAGCATTGGTATCTGACAAGTATAAACCCACAATAGGGTTACCTCACAACCATATACAATCTCCGTTGAACAGTATTGACATCTGACAAGTGTAAACCCGCCCTAGGGTCACCTCAGATCCATATACAACCTTCATAGAACAACATTGGTATCTGACAAGTGTAAAGCCGCCATAAGGTCGCTTCAGAACAATGTTAAAATCTACCAAAGAGGTAGCCTAAATTATAATGATTTTTCCTCTTCAAAATAAATATAAAAAAACGACTGCTTAAGCCTTTCAATAATGCAATCGCACACTTTTTAATAAGTATCCTCTCAATTGTATAAATAGAAACATGTTAAAAAATGTTTTCCAATTCCCAAGTTATTGAATTTATATAAAATTCACCAATAAAAATTAATCAGCTGATTTCACGTTAAGCATATTGGCTACCTAAAAAAAAGTCGGTCCCAGGCCGTAACACAAATTGAAAGCAATCATTCTTTTAAACTTTAAAAATTTTTGCTTAGTGTACTCAAACCAAATATTTCGCACATCGATAAATCAAAGTCACCTTCAATTTATATCATAAATGTCAAACTTGAAGTTTTTATTATTTTGACAGCGATCCTAGGTCATGGATCGAAACGTAAATAAAGATGATTTTAAAAACTATGAGTGGTTTAATTCCCAAAGAAGATTAAGTAGAATATTTATATTTTTTAAGTCAGAAAATATGCTTTCTTATAATGGCAATATACTTTTAGAGAATGTGTTAGATTTTGAATCGTAGATGGCGATTGTTTTTCAGTTCCTGCATATAAATTAAAAAAGACGAATCAAATTTGAAACAAAATTCTTTGAAGTATAAAGTGTTTGTGTAAAATCTAATTGTGTAACACGTTACGTTAGATAGAAACCAACTGGGATAGAAGATTTATCTTAAACGAGCAGAATAAATACGGATGTACCTGTATTAAAATAGATTTAGGTGACACAGTGAGACGAAGGATTTTTTCTTTATTGAAAATATAAATTGACTGTAAAAAAAACTCCATTCCATCAAGTGATCTACCTAATTAGGACTCACTAGGAATACTCATCTTCTACAGGAGTGTCCTTAGACCTAAAGAGTTGGTGTCCATTAATTTAGTACAAAAAAAGCCCTTCAGAGTGAGTGTTATTGGTAACGTAGTCTTATCATTGCACCTATTTTTTTACATTTTTTGTTCTCTTAAGTTTTTTTGTTTATATAGGGACCCACTTTCACACTACTGTAGCTAGCCAGTGCACTGTTAATTTGTTACAGAATTTCTGCCCCTTCTGGTAGTATATTAATAAATTTAAATTGCAACTAATTATTTAAAAGACTATTATAATTAGAAACAAGTTTTCTGTTTATTTCCATGCATGTGATTGATTTTTAAACAAACTTTTAACTGAACTAATTGTAGTACTGATTACTTACTTGTGCTACTACTACTATCAAAGATATAATAGATTTTCTTGGTGGTCTACAAATCTTCTTAGTATTCTCTTGACAGCATAGATTAGGAAAGCAGTCCAAAGTTGTTTTACAAGGTTTAGTAAATATATCTAGAATAGGAGGCGGAGCTGGTGTACATTGAAAATAAATTGCATATTCTTTCAATGCTGAAAAATATAACTTTAATAGTATTATAAAATTGTAAACAATGCATTACGTAATAAATACTGCTTGATTACTGGCATTTGGTTAAGTCTTGGTGCACCCATGCGACAATAACTTTTGCCATAACTATTTTGAGGTGATCGTTCTGGGCAGCATATTCTAGGGCCACAGTCTAGATCTGTAGTACATTCCTGAATATCAAACGGTTCTGGCATTGGATATATTGGACAGGCTCTATCTATAACTCCAAATATTGCTGAAACATACTTGAGATTAGAACAAAATCTGAGTAAAAGAGGAACAAAATAGCTGCTATCGTCACTAATGTGCTTTTGCAATTTGAAATAAATATTCAAGGGAAAATTATTAGGCAACAGGATTTAGGAAGTTATGTTAATTTTTGAAGTTACTGTATTGGAACAAGAATACTATAGCGTATGATATCAAGGATGATTAACTGCAAAAGTGCATTTATAAGTGCACACATGTTTGTATCACCCAAGCCTGCGCACAAATATGAAAGCATGCATACATTTGGTAAAGTATTTATGTGTGCTTGATTGAAGGTGTAAAAAAACATTTTTACGCATCTACTTACACACATGTGTGCATGTGCACTCGCATATATATCCACACACACACAATATGGGTGCAAGTGTAAACATCATATGTATTCATACACAAAGATATGACACACATACAATCATGTGCATTTGTATGCATATATGAATGTGTGCTTGAACTCTGAATATATTCAAATGCACCTGCCCCCCATCCACATGTGCAGGCATATGCATGCATGTACATCTATACCCACATCTGAATACAAACATGAGAGTTAGCATGTATGTACAAGAGTTTAGGTACACACATGCATGCTTGTAGTCTACATACGATCTGTGGTAGCAATAAACAACCATCTTTTTTGAGCACATTTAAGTAGGCATACCTGTGTAATGTCAGTTAATTAACTAATGTTATTTGAATACAGTTTTATATAAATTTTTCACTGCTGATTTGTATTATGTATGCTTTACAATGACAGTAAAGTTACTAGAACTTATAACAGTCATGATTATTTATTTAATTCATTAACAAATACAGTCAACTCCATTTTTATTCAAGTTTTTTACATTAAATAACAATCCTAGAAATATGGTAAACATATGCCTATGGAAAGCACGTTTCTGTGTTGAATTTAAATTGTGTTTCCCAATGTGAAAACACAAACGTGTGTCGAGGCACACTGGAAAATGCATTTACATATGATGACATAAAGCACATATGTATATTCACACTTACAAACGTTGATCAATGTTCTATGCAAAGGTATGCTCACCATACATATGCCAAATACAAACAAGAGTGTGTTTGCACTTTATTACATTCAAAACACTGCGAGTAATTTTTTCTGCATTCATTTAAAACACCCTAAAATTGCTCAACAAGCTTCGTTTTCCTATCATTTGAAATTAGTGTTAATTTATAAAATTTCTTAAGTAATTACTCTATATAAAATTTTGCCTTATAAAATCAAACAGCTGCTTAAAAAGCTCTACATTACAAAGTTGCTACAAATAAATTCTACCACTTGCAGTGATTACATTTTAATTACAGTTGCACATAAATGCACAGCTTTTAATAAGACCACTTAACCATCTGCCTAGTAAATGAACAACTGCAATGGGCTTGTTATCTGTTATCCTGCAGCTGTTAAGATGTTTCAAAGTAATAAGATTGCTTTCCTTTGTTTAAAATTCTTTTGTTAATTGCGTTATCTTCTTGTTGGCAAGCTCTAGATTTTTGCAGCTACTGTTTGGGAATTCTGCACACTCGATTCTTTGGCGATATCTTTGAAAGCCAAATATCTACCCCTATATATGGTTCTGTCCTTATAAAATAGAGACCGTGCTTTGAAAGGGGGACATTGAATACATTTTGTTGAAAATAATTGTTTATTTTAAAACCTTTGCAGGGTGCGTTTTTCTAATTTGATTATGTTGCTTGGTTTCCAAAGAAATGTTGTTGATTTTATATACATATGTCAGTTGCAGTATTTTATAAAAACATGTATGTCATAATTTAATGTTTTTCCATATTTAATAGATTAATTTACATCGTTTCTTATTCATTGCATCAAACCACTCTGTGATTCTAGCATTGTAGAAAACCACAAGAGTTTTCCATATTGTCTAGAAAACCACAAGAGGTTATGGGCCCAGGTTACGTATCATCTATGCGTTATAAGTTTTGATGTAATTATGGAATTAGATCGAGTAAAAATTAGTCTACTTCGTGGAGCTGAAAATTGGACAATATGGAAAACCAACATCGTGTTGATGTTAAAGCGGAAGCATATCTACGAGGCAATACTACCTACGTACAAAGACAGTGAGCCTACCATGCCCGCACCTGATGCTGATGCAACCATAAGTTCAACCTATGAAACTGCAAAATTGAAATATGTGGATACAGATTTGGATGCCCAAATCTTAATCCGTACTTCGATCAGTGAGGATTTGTGTTCAATGTTGTCAACTTGTTCAAATGCAAGTTCTATGTGGACAAACTTCTGAGCATCTATGAACAACGCTCTGGACAACGGTTAGATCTACTCTATACGAAATTGTTCACTTATGTGAAAGATCCCAGCGTTAACATTGCCACGCATTACCATGCCATAGAAAGTATTGCAAAAGAAATCAAAGACGAAGTTGGCTCTATGACGGTGGAAGAAGTAATTGACTCAGTGGTTATAAATCGTATTTTGAATACACTGCCTCAAGAGTATTTTGAGTTTAAGGACACCTGGTCTGCAATGCCTAAAGAAAAGCAAACAATGCAAAAACTGCTTGAGCGACTATGTCTTAAGGAGCTCTCTCTAAAAAATCGCGATGGTGGTAAGTCGGTTACAGGTGCTATGTATCTTAAGACAAAGAAAAGTGATCCAAAGGTGGACGAGTCTAAGCAAAACAATAGCCGACGTCATAGGAAAATATCGGTCCAATGTTTTGCCTGTAAAAAATTTGGTCACATAATGAAAGACTGTACCAATGAGAAAGCTTTGAAGAAACACGCTGAATATAAACAGCGTAAGCAGCAGCAACAATTTAGTGAAAAACCAGTTCAAGAAGGAATTTTAGCTGAATGTATACTTTCTGACTCGACTAACTGCTACATACTTGAATCAATGTCGACTGTATCTGAAGAGTGGATTCTGGATTCAGGAGCGTCCCGTCATCTATGTAATAGGCGAGAATGGTTTCAATCGCTCACCTTACTAAAGGTCCCTGGAGTTGTTCGAGTAGGTAATTCAGAAGCTATCTATGCATTTGCAGAGGGTGACATTCAAGTTCAAACAAAAATAGGTAATAAATGGAAAGTAATCTGGCTACGTGGTGTTTGGTATGTTCCAAAAATCGTCAAAAACATTGTATCTGTTGGAGTCGTCACAGCTCGAGGCTGTAGTTGTGTCTATGTTGGTGGAAAGTGCTCTATCATACGATCCAGTCAAACGATTGTAACAGGCAAAAAGGTAAATGGAATATACAAACTAGCAATTAAAGCGAACGTTTCAAACACATCTTCTACCTGCGAGGTTAACTTAAGTGAAGATGTGCAATTGCAGATGTGGCATGAAAGGTTAGCTCATCAAAACAAACGTCATGTCAAGTCGTTTCTGCGCCTAGAGGGTATTGATGTGAATGAGGATAACGAATTCTGCGAAGGTTGTGTTTACGGTAAACAACATCGTTCATCTTATAGATTTAGGCCCAATGGTACGACTAAAGTGTGTGAACTTGTCAGTACTGATGTTTGTGGACCAATGGATGTACCTTCACTATCTGGTAAGCGACTCTATGTGGAGTTCAAAGATGACTACTCCAAATTTCGCATGGTGTATTTTATTAAAGAAAAATCTGAAGTTATTGATCGGACTCGTGAATTTATTGCTCATGCTAAACAAAGTGGACATGTGATAAAAACAATGTTGTCAGATGGTGGTAAAGAATATGAGAATTCTGAGTACCACAAACTACTTGCTGATAATGGTATCATTTTTAGGAAATCGGCCCCGTATACTCCGGAGCAAAATGGTGCTGCTGAGCGTGAAAACCGTACCCTATGTGAATCAGCAAGATCCATGATCCATACAAAGAATTTATCTAAAAAGCTATGGGCTGAAGCGGTAAATACTGCCATGTACGTTCTTAATCGGACAGGTAATACACCAGTTAGTGGTAAAACGCCATATGAATTGTGGTATGGAAGAAAGGCGAAATTTGACCACTTAAAGATATTTGCAACTGAATGCTATGTACATGTTCCTAAGCAAAATCGAAAGAAATTTGATAGAAAAGGAGACAAAGGTATTTTTGTTGGTTATCACGGCGATTATGGCGGATATCGTGTTTATGTACCACACAAAAATCAAGTACGCATATCAAAAGATGTCAAATTTACAACAGAAGTGACAGTTAAACAATCAACTATTGTAAATATGCCCTCCTCTAGTTCATGGTCCCAAACTAATGCTCCTGTGGTAGTGAAACCAGATGATACATCGTTAAGCGACAACATTGCACCTATAGAGTCTCAACATCATGAAGGCACACGGCAACTGCGAAATCGTAATATGTTGAAGAAACCCGCTCGCTACTATGATGGCTGTGATGATGAAGATGAGGTTCTTATTTCCTATGATGAACCGACCAAGTATAGTGAAGCAATAGAGTCAAATGAGTCATCACAATGGAAAAGTGCTATGGATGATGAAATGGATTCACTAAATGAAAACAAAACATGGAAACTGGTTAAGCTTCCAGAAAATCGAAAACTAGTTAAAAGTCGATGGGTTTATAAGGTCAAGGTAAATGCAGATGGCAGTATTGGTCGCTATAAAGCTCGACTTGTAGCAAAAGGGTTTACCCCGAGAGCTGGCATTGACTATGAAGAAAGTTTTAGTCCGGTAGCGCGGATGGATACAATTAGGTCACTCATTAGTATCGCAGCTGCAAAAGGTATGAAAATGCGTCAGTTTGAGGTAAAAACCGCGTTCCTTTATGGAGATCTTCAGGAGGAGATTTACATGGAGCAACCTGATGGCTACAATGATGGCTCTGGCCGTGTGTGTTTACTTCAAAAAGGTCTATATGGTTTGAAACAAGCTTCCCGTTGCTGGAATTCAAAATTCACATCAGTTTTATTGAAATATGGGCTCAAATAAAGTATGTCTGACCCGTGTTTGTTTATAGGTTGTTACAATGGTGAAAAACTGATGATAGCCATCTATGTTGATGACGGTTTAGCATTGTCTACAACCGAACAAACTGCAAAGAAGTTTCTTGAGGAGCTGAAACGAGAGTTTAAAATCACAATTGGTGAAGATTTACATTATCTCGGACTATGTATTCAGCATAATAGTGATGGTTCAATTACGGTCCATCAAAAGGGTTACATTGAGCATACTCTTACAATGTTTGGAATGGATGATTGTAAGCCAGTTATGACTCCAATTAGTAAACCCTTGTCTTGTGACAGTGACAGTGAATTATCTGTAGATGTTCCTTATCGACAAGTCATTGGTCGATTAATGTACTTGGCTCATTGCACTCGCCCAGATATTATGTTTGCAGTGAACTACTGGTCAAGATTTGTCGAAAAACCAACTAGTCATACGTGGATTGGTGTTAAGCGGATTCTTAGATACCTTGCAGGTACAAAGGACTATCAACTCACTTACCGCCATGGCCATGACAAGCTTGAAATCTACAGCGATGCAGACTTCGCTAGTGATAGTGATCGGAAATCTACCAGAGGAGTTTTGTTTAAGTATGGTGACGCAGCAATCTGCTGGATGAGCAGGAAACAATCTGATATCGCTCTATCCACAATGGAAGCGGAATTTGTGGCAAGTTGTGAAGCTGCTAAACATGCCATGTGAATCAAGCGACTTTTCTTCGAGTTAGTCAATTATGATGAAGTTCCTGTTATTAATATCGATAACCAAAGTGCAATTCAAGTTATCAAGAACCCAGAGCTGCACCGCAGTACAAAACATATTGAAATTCGTTATTTCTTCGTCCGCAAAAAGGTTCAAGACGGTCAACTTAAAGTATCATATGTGGAAACAAAAAAACAAGCCGCAGACGGGTTAACGAAAGGGTTGGAACGTTGCCGGTTGGTTCAAGTTAACAATCTTCTCGGATTGCTTTAACGATATAAAAACTAAACAATTAGGGGAAGTGTTGAAAATAATTGTTTATTTTAAAACCTTTGCAGGGTGCGTTTTTCTAATTTGATTATGTTGCTTGGTTTCCAAAGAAATGTTGTTGATTTTATATACATATGTCAGTTGCAGTATTTTATAAAAACATGTATGTCATAATTTAATGTTTTTCCATATTTAATAGATTAATTTACATCGTTTCTTATTCATTGCATCAAACCACTCTGTGATTCTAGCATTGTAGAAAACCACAAGAGTTTTCCATATTGTCTAGAAAACCACAAGACATTTTCTTACTGAAGAGACATGTTGCAAAGTTGCGCTTTTGCAATGATTTCTGTGCTAATATGAGTTATGTTGGTGGTTCCTGCATCCAGCCCACAGAGAAATGCAGCCGCATTTTCCCATCCATAAGATGAGACCAGCACGAAGCCGATAGGCTCAAGGTACAGTTTTTTGTTTTCGTAATTTTTTTATGCTGCTGTGAAGAATAGACATTTTATTTGCTGTTCATAATGTTTTACTCATGATTATCCAGTAAATTATCAACACCACGTTCCAAACTTACGTTCACAATGCACGAGTTAAAAATTAGTCAATTAAAGTTTGTGTTAGAGCCCGTTTAACTGTTTCTGTTGTCCTTTTGCATAGATATTAACGTAAAGAACTTACGCATCAATTTAAAAGTAGTTAAAATTTGATTAATTTAAGTTAGGGTGTATAATTTAATGTTATACTATTTCTTGAGGAGGTGTACTTCACAAATGCAGAATGTATAATTTATGTATATTTCTTTTCCTAGAATTACTGTAAAGTTAGTTTAATTTTCTATTGTATATATTTAAGGTGAACCATTAAGTAAGCATCTAGATTCTACGAGGTTACATTTGCTTACCAATTTTATATTTTTATGTTATGACACTTTGTTTACCATCACACTGTAGCAAATGATTATGCAAATTTTTGGTTTCTGTGTAATTTTGTAAATAGCCTTTCGAGATTGTATGTTGACAATATAGTTTTACTAAGGTTTCCAATGTGTTCTTTTTGTTTCACCCACGCCACTCTAAGACGTTTTTGAGTTAGCCCGAATTCTAATTCAATCTACCACTCTGTCCCTGTTTTGTTGCAGTATTCGGCATAAACGATTTCTTTACTGACTTTTACTGTTTTCTTACGTGTTTGGGTGGAATACCGTAACAACTTTTGCTTATGCTCTTTGGAGCAATCATATGCATATACGCATGAGTATTTACATTTACATTTACATTTACACAAGGAGCCATGCATGCACGTAAGCTTGCCCAGGTGTGTATGTGGCGCCACATGCTCGCTTATATCACATATACATGTTCATATCTATAAATGAATATGCAAGTGCAAACATGCTAGCATTCTGTTGCATACACCCACACAAATATGCACACATGCATTCACAATCCCACGAATCAACAAATACATTTCAATATGCCACTTCGCCCACACATCAACAATTGATTCATCTATAGGATGGCTTTTGAATAGTTGTATGGGAACGTTGTTACATACAAAATAAGATATTTAAAGTTAAGTGTAACCTTTCAAAATGCCGTGATAGCTTAAAGTTACAGAAATGCTTACTGATAATTTTAACTAAGCATCTTCACACTTATCTATAGGAGAACGTTTAAGGCTATCCAAATTTACTGCACTATCATCTACAGAAGAGACTCCAGACTAAGATGATTGACAGGAATAAGGAGATAGGGTCTACTTCTACCCACTTTGTATTTCAAGGTACTGGGAAAAAGACCCAGTTCACTATCCGGCTCCTTGGAACGATATCACATCCCCACTTGCGCCAAACAGGCAATTTTCATTAGCGATCGTTGACAGCCAATCATACAATTCTTAACAGGAACTCACGTAAATGTTCAGAAAAAGGCGCTTAATTTAAACTAATAATAAAGCTATAACCAAAAGTTAAATACTGAAAGGAATTTAATACGCGTCAAAATGAATGTAACAGCGTAGGTGATTTGGCTTCTATAAGGCAGTTTGCAGGATAGTTTTAACTATCAAAAACTGTCATGAATTCAGAAAAATTTTTAATACCGATTACATTTTCAACATATTTGTAGAATCTTAAATAACCATAATTCGTCTTTTTTTTTACCGTGGGTAAGTTATTGCAATGATTGTACACAAGACAAATTTGTTAAAGAACATTGTTTCAGTATAATTGTAATCACCTGAGGATGATATCTGATTGATATTGAAACTAGTTGGGACATATTTTTTAAAAAATTTTAATTGCAGTATACATAGGGAAGGTTTCGAGTTTTATTTTGGTTTCACGATAGTCGTAGAAATAATGCAATAATTTCCCTTTTACATGGTTTTGCTCCATTTTGTGACATTTTTAGCATGCTGGAAAGTTTAGCATCTTTTGTAATCTGTTGATGAATTCACATATACAGTATGGCTGAAGAAATATTAATGATGTTGTTGAGTCTAGTGTAAAAATATTAAATACCAAGCTAGATGTACAGATTATGCCACTAAATATTGTAGCAAACAACCCACTACCATTGTCAAATTTCTGCAACAGTAAGTAAGAAATAATATACTCGCTAACAGAAAGAAACTGGAGGGGCTACCAATCGTAATCAAAGAAGTTCTAACACAGATTAGGGTAGTATACTAACAGCAATGTTTGGATCAATGATAGTGATATTTTCATCTTAAGTTTTTTTGTTTTGTTCTAACTTAAGTTATTATGTTTGAAAATTCTTAATTAAGGTCTTTGCTCAATAGCTTGCCTTGTGTTCTAGTAACTTAATTACACTAAACTGAACATCTAGCATGACACGCACAATGCTCTGCTTCGCACTATCACTCTTTCACTAACTCAAGAAGCTCCGTTCTATTGTCTTCTTATCAAATTTGTGTTGTCTAGAAGCTGAATGGCCTCGACATTCACGTTGTTGATCAGTCTTTGTTCGTGACTACTGGCAAATTTGGTGAATCGTTGCTCAACAGTATCTATCTGAAGGTTCCAATCCAAATCTCTGTTTCAGCAGTACCAAAGTGTGTCAACGCTGTTCCTTAGCGCTTTGTTTTGAAAACATAGAATAATTTGAATGTTGCTTTTACTGGCACAACCCCAAAGTTGAATGCTATAGGTTCAAACAGGTTGCAAGATTTGCTTATATAAAAGTAGTTTCTTACATGTGGATAACGGAGTTTCTTCCAAATAGTCAATACGTTCTTGTCAGTTTGATGCCAAGATCTTCATTTTTTTTTACACATGAACTCTCCAACAGAGTCTAGCATATAACGTCATTTCAAGATATTTAGCTGAGTCACCATAAGGAATCTGGGTATCATTGATTTTGATGGGTAGATGTTGTTTCTATTTTTTAGTGAAGTCAGACTTATTTTCATTTAATTTGATGTGCTAGATTTTAGGCCTGTTATAAATTTTATTAATTGACGTTGAAAGTTTCTCAACAGCCTCTTCATAATGTTTTGTGACAACAATGACTGCGGGTCATCAGCAAATGATGCTATTGTTTCAAGTTCCAGATTCGGGATATCATTAGGACCTAACACACTACCCTGTGGTACTCCTGCTCTGATTTTCTTCAGTTCGGAATAAGCATGTCCTTGTTTAGTTCTGAAGTATCTTTCTGATAGATAAGATTGTAAAAATTGTCAAAGTCGTTGTGGTAGACATAGGTTCAGTTTATAGAACAAACCTTCATGCCCTATTTTGTGAACTGTGAGAAATATCGAAGAAGACGGTGGAGCAAACTTTTCTTTCTTCTAGGGATTTTTCTATGACATTTGTGATCTTACGGATTTGATCAATGGTCGAATGGTTTTCTCTGAATCCAAATTGGTAGCAAGGAATCAGGTTTCAGTTTTTTTAGAAGTACTTTTTCATATACTTTCGAAATGATGTAACAGTGATGTAGGTCTATATGATGTTACATCATTTGGAGGTATTCCTAGTTTAGGGATTGTTGTAACTCTTTGAATAGAATTGAATACAAATATAATGAACTCCTTCTATTTGGATAATTATATTTCAATTATATATTATATTTGATATAACTTATTTTATTACCATGGTTATTTGAACAACGTCCATCCAGTTGAACATGGATCACTACAGTCTTCCCCCCTAAGAAGGATCATACCACAATTCCTTTTATAACCATGACTGTTATCTACACTCGAAATCTTTTAGCCAAGCTGGACGTCTACGAATGCGCTCTGAACGTCTGATTCATGGATCAGCTTCGGCGAACGTTGTATTGTTGGGATCATGAACATCAGTCGCCATCTCTTGTGAACGCGTTTGCAATTCTACTGTACGTCTCAATGTTGGTATCCCTTGTATCTGTCGTTCATTCTGTGTTGTGTCCATCATGTCCGGATGAGACATAATCTGCTTGACATTTGTACTTTTCAATTGATTTACGTGACGTTTCAATGTATAACCGGTATCTAATTTTACCACGTAATGTCGGGTACCTAATTTTCTTTGAATTGTTCCCAAGATCCATACGTATTTGTTGTTACGTAATTCGCATGACTGTACTCTCTCCCCCTCTTGAAATGTTCTAACTATTGAATGAAATAAACTGTTTTGAATTTTTTCTTCTTTATGCGGTATTAAAGCATCTAAACTAATACGAAATTTACGATTGAAGTACATCTCTGCTGGGCTTTTCCCACAAGCTAGTGGAGTGGCACGATATCGAAACAAAATAGCTCGTAATTTTGATAATATAGGTGCGTTGCAGTTACCCATGCATTTTAATTTTCTTTTGAGGGTTTGTACTGTCCGTTCTGCTAATCCATTTGTTGCAGCATGTCCTGGAGCTATGAGTTTCTGGAATATTCCACGTTGTTTACAGTATTTTTTAAACTCTTCGCTAACAAAAATGGTAGCATTGTCAGATACTATAACCTTCGGATAACCATTTAACGAAAATATATCCTCAAGTAATTCCATTGTGCTTGTTGAATTTGGTGCATATGCTATTGATTTGCATTCAACCCATTTCGATTTTGCATCTATGCAAATAAATAAATTATGTTTCCCAAATGAAGCGTAGTCAATGTGTACACGCTCCCAGTTGCCTTCTGGTGTAGACCATGGATGTACAATAGCTTTTACTGGATTTGACTGTACTGAAGCACAAGCTTCACATGATTTTACTAAAGTTTCTATATTTTTGTCTATTTTTGGCCAATAAACGTAACGCCTTGCTAATTGCTTCATTTTAGTTATTCCAACGTGAGTTGTATGTAGTTCTTGAAGTGTTAACTCACGAAGACTCTGAGGTATAACTATTCTGTCATTGAAAATATAATTCCCCCTTCCAAAGTATATGGAGACTCGATTGATTTTGTAAGTAAATTCCTTTGAATTTCTGCTAATGTAACATCTTTTGTCGTTTCTTGAACAAGTATCTCTGAATTAAGCTTTAGAGAACTTATGTCCACGACAGCTTCCATGTATATTGAAGAAACTTCATTATTAATAACTATATCAGTTGAACTATTTAACTGGCTCGCTGTTGCTCTAGACAAGCAATCAACATTCTCATGATGCTTTCCCTTTTTGAACTGAACTTTATAATCGAACTGTGATAAAAAAAACTGGCATATCTTAAAAGACGGGTTGAAGACATCGCTGGTAAATTTTTGTTTTCATGAAATATTCTCGTAAGTGGCTGATTATCTGTAACTAGAGTGAAATGCTGTCTGTAAATAAATTTGAAAAAATGTTGCACGCCAAACATTATCGCAAGTGCTTCCTGATCTAACTGGCTGTAATTTGTTTCTGCGCTTGTTAATGATCTTGAAGCAAAAGCTATTGGCCTTTCCTCATTCCCAACTACATGGCTAAGAACCGCAGCAATGCCACTTGGACTTGCATCACACGCTAGGACAATTGGTAAGTCTGGATCAAATGGTACAAGACCTTTTTCACTTGCTATTTCTTCTTTTAGATTCAGAAATGCCTTTTGACACTCTGATGTCCACCTAAAAGAACCATTCTTTTGTAAAATTTTCCTTAATGGTGCGGTTTTAGTTGCTAAATCATATATAAACCGGGAATAATACGTCACTAATCCTAAAAATCTGCGAACTTCTTCCACATTTTTAGGCCTGGACATTTTTAAAACTACTTCTACCTTTTTTTGTGATTTCAGAATTTTATTCTTCTCAACAACATACCCCAAATATTCTATTTTCTGGGCTAAAAATGTGCATTTATTCTTGTTTACATGCAAATTATTTTCTTGAAAACGAGACAAACACGCCTTTAAATTGTTTAAACATTCCTCTTTTGTAATGCCATGTACAATGATATCGTCGAAATAATATTCCGTTTTTCTTAAACCCTGAAGAACTCTACTCAGCATGCGGTTGAATTCTGCTGGTGCTGTCTTTATACCAAAACTCAATCTCTTCATGCGGTATTTCCCTCTGTGCGTTGTAATTGTTTGAATTTTGCTACTGGCCTCATCTACTGCGATGTGTAAGTATGCCTTATATATGTCTAATTTGCAAAAATAATTTGAATTTTAGACTATGCAAAATATCTGGTATCCTTCGGATTGGATATTTAGCATTTACCAGACATTCGTTGACTCCTGTTTTGTAATCGACACATAATCTAACTGTTCCATCTGCTTTTGGTATTACCACCAAAGGTGAACCCCAATCGCTGGTGATTACCTTAGAAATTACTCCTGCAGCTTCCAATGAATCTAATTCTGCTTCGACTTTGGCACGTAATGCAAATGGTATACTCCTTTCTTTTATATAAACTGGCTGTGTGTCCTTGCGTAGTGTTATTTTGGCAGAATAATTTGGTACACATCCAATTTTTGATTCGAATACCTCTGAATATTGAAATATGATTTGCTCTATAGAAAGACTATCCACTTGATGTGTTGAATTATTTGAAGATGCAGTGTTAACATTGTTGTCGATCTCTTGCAAGCTTATTTGAAGGTGTCGTATCCAAGTGCACCCTAGAATTGCCGGACGACCACTAGGTACTATGAACATTTCTTCTATTGAACTAATGTCTTTGTAACAGACACTTACTGTAACCTTTCCTTTAGGAATAAATACATCGTTTGTATATGCACGGAAACAAATTGACGTTTGATTTAATTGTAGATTTAACATCTTAAACTTGTCTTCTGGTAGTAGTGTAAATCCTGCCCCTGAATCTACCTCAAATTCGACTGGTTTATGGTTCACTTCTACAGTAATAATGTATTTTTGACAATCTTGAATTGGAGCATTAACCGCTTGATGATCATAAATTTCCACTATTTGTAATGCTTCTAAAAGTTTGGAATCGCCTGGACTAATTGAATTAACTCCAAATTGGTTATCATCATTCGCACTAATGTAATTATGTGTTTCGTTATTTGAATAATTTTTATGTCTTAGAAGTGTGGTAATGCAAACTTTTGCGACGTGTCCCTTTCTATGACAGCTTGAACAATGTAGATGATCTCGATTACTACGACAGTCTGGAGTACAATGATTATTCCTGCCGCATTTGATGCACAAATCTGCAATCCCCAGAGATTTATAATCTATTTTTGATTTATGTTTTGATCTTGGGTGTAAGCGATGTTTCCCATCACGACTGGACTTATAGGTCTTGTTTGAACTATTACCTATTCTATTTACTTGGCTAATTGGCATGGATTGCTGGTTTGAAATTTCCTTGGTCTCTATTTGAGATGCTTCTAAAGCTACGGCCTTTGTTAGTACGTTGCTAAATTGGGTTTCTTCTGCTTGAAGTAACTGTTCTCGTATCCAATTATCTTTTATTCCTCTTACAAACTGTGCTCGTAGGAACATATCGGTAACTGATACTACTCTTTCGCATTCACATCTGACTTGAAATTTGCATTCGTCCAAGTCTTTTTGTAAAGTCGCAACAAACTCCCCAATATTTTGATTTTCCTGCTGATAGGTGCTCAAGAAATAATGCTGAGAAATTATTGTGCTTCTGAGAGGACTCAACATTGATTGAAAAGCATTTATTAGTTCCGTATGGCAGCTCTTTAATTGATTTTGTTGGACCCAAAAACACTGAAAGATTATTGTAATGTATACATCCAATTGATATACATAAAAGTTGTGCTTTCTGTTGTTGATTATAAACGTTTTTAATGGTCAGATAATTTTCAAACCTCTCTAAATAACACTTGAACTTTTCTTTCTTGCCATCAAAATTTTCGAATGCTGGAATTGAACTTATATAACTTTGTGTAGTATTTTCAGTATTTGCATTCTGGATGTTGACTTTTTGAAATTGACTGATTAATACTTCTTGATTTTTAATAAAAATTTCTATCATTTGTTGAAACTGTTCTGGATTCATTTTCTTTCTTTTTCAGTTTAATCCTCGTCGCCAATTGTTGTAACTCTTTGAATAGAATTGAATACAAATATAATGAACTCCTTCTATTTGGATAATTATATTTCAATTATATATTATATTTGACATAACTTATTTTATTACCATGGTTATTTGAACAACGTCCATCCAGTTGAACATGGATCACTACAGGGATCATAATGACTTCTACAATTTTCCACAGCTTAGGAACATATTTCAATCTAAAATATGTATTAATAAGATTGGTAAGTTCACTATAGCTTTTTTCAGAAGTTGCTTCAAGACTTTACCAGTAATGTCAAACTTGCCTTTTTTTTTTTGTTGATATTTGTTTTAATTTCACCTAGGACTTCCTTTTGTGTAGTTAATGTGATGATAGCTTTTTCTTGTTCTGGTATAGTCCAATCTTGAGGGCCTTCCCTGCCGATTTGCTGGAAAATGCTTTCTAGATGTTTTTAAATCCTACACTAGTTTTGGATATTGGTTCGGCTCCAGTTTCCATCCGCATTTTGGATTTGGGATTATGCAAAACAGGTTGTTTCATTTGCTTGTTAGCCTTTCATAGCAAGTAATCTGTTTTAATACTGTTAGTTAATTCACTCAAATAGTCGGCAATTGTTTTGTTTTTGATACTCTGAATTTTGTGTTTTAATTGCCGAGTTGCATTGTTCAAAGCTGTTTTGTCCCCAGTTGTCAATTTCGTGCGAGTTTTCTCTTTTCTTAAATAAGGATCCTCCTCTCTTTAGGATAATAAAAACTAAAGCGAAAATAAAAAGAACACAACAATGCAAAATTACACAATTCGTTCGTAAAATAATAAAAAGGCTTGTGCTTCAAGCACTTGTTTTTCTGGCACTTTTGAAACGTGTAGATTGCTAACATAAAACCATTTGCCTGATGGCATTTCAATGTTAGCTTCAAGGTCTTTACATTCTGAAAACATTTTTTTTTTGTTTTCTGGTATAAATTGCCAACGATAACTGTTGTTTTGCAACGGGGTTCTTATTTTAACATATGCGACATAATGGCCATTATCAATTGAACCTCTGTGTTCTACAACACCATATAATGTGTATATCGCTTTGGCTTGATTGGGAATTAACGTTGGAATGTTGCCACATTGTTTTGAACAGAATGGTGTTAGGTTTAGTAACATGGAAAAAGAAACGTAGTTATTTATTTTTGTAGATCTAAAACTGAAGAACTCAAATCGTTTTAAATGTAAAATCAATACAGCGGGTGGATTGTAGACTAGGAGTTGTTTAGAAGTATTAGTATTAACAGTTCTTTGGACAAGATCAAATTGCTTTTTGAGCACATAACACAGCTTACTTTGTTGTTTCCAGTTAGTAACTCACATGTTGAGAATTGGTTTAAGCAAGAATGTACGGAATATTGGCTTTCTTCGTATTGGTGTTTTGGTATTGTGGTGCTGTCCTTTGTAACATTTATTTGGCTGTCATCTAAGTCTTCTGTTTTGTACTGCGATATTGGTGGAATTTGTTTTTCGGATATTGGTAAACTCAAATCTAAAAACAATTCAATCCGACGTGAAATATTCTTACAATCTTGACACTGCAATGTACTAACTAAGGCACCTTGAAAAACTTGTTCAGTGGGTGATAGCAATTCGGATGTTTGTGCTCTTTTCAAGACCTCTTCGCGTACTGCTTCAAACAGATGTCTTAAAAATTCATGTGGGTCATATTGTTGGCCTTTTGCAAATGCTGGCATTTTTTTTTGTAGAGCTTGAAAATAGTATATTAGGGTTATATACTTGTGGTTTGCCACTGTGTAATTCTTGTAATGTTTGTGCTAAATTACATGTTAATGGTCGCCATTTTTCTGAAGTTGCGTTTAGTGAATCTAATATCAATGGATCTTTATCGTGTGGGTTTACTATGTTACCAGGTAGTTGAAAATATTGTCCAGGCTCTGAACTTTTTTTGAATAATTCTAATAGATATGGAGTTTGTCCAAGACATTGTGTGACTGAATTAAAAAAACAAGTGTTGCCTAAATTGGTTAAGCCGCGTGTCCTTGGAAAAAAATTGCTTTTGTTTGTACCTTTTTTTGGTTTGCCTTGACTATTTTGTGTTGACTGTTCAAAATTTTTTTTAGGGATCGCAACTTTGTTATTGTTTCGCTTCCATAAATTATACATATTTATTTCTTTATCGAAATAATTAATTAACGAATGTGCCTTAGAATTATTTATATTAAGTTTTATTTGTATAGTATTGTCTTTAAGTTTATTCGATTTGGGAGTTTGTGGGTTACTGTTACAATTTGGTTGTTGAAGATTAGGTGCAATATAAATATCAGAATTTTGTTTATTTGTTTCAATATGTTTTGTTTTAGAGACTATGCAATTATTATCGTCGTTTAAGTAATAACTGTTATCAATATTTTCTGATTCCTTCGTTTCTGGCATTTTTATTGAATCTGAGATTAAGTTTATGTTTGGTATTGAATTATTGTTATTGTTATTATAAATTGGTTTATTTCTTAGTGAATTATTTTTGAATTGTTTTTTAGTGGATTTGTTAATAGGTTGTAATGGAAGAAGTGTTGAGGGTAAATTGGGTGTATAAGGTGTGTTTGTATTACTAATATTACTTTTTATTTGGTTGAATCTTGTTTTGAGAAAGTTTGGAAAGCTTTGTCGGGGTATGAGGAATAGTTCTTCAAAAGACTTTGAGGGAGGTATTGTGCCTATGACTGCGGCAGCGTTTCCGCGTTGAATGGCAATGCTTATTCTTTGAAATATAAAGCATGTAGCTCTGTGTTCTAATATATTTTCACTTATACGTTTGCCGATTGCTTTAATAAATTGTTGTCCAATAGCTCCAATTACCCCAAAGGTTTCTATTGCAACTGGATAAAAAAGGTATGAATCGGTTAAAATCGAATATTTTCTTGCTTTTAAAGCTTCACTTTTTTTAGTTGCTGCACCTGCATTACTTGAGCAATCGGCAACATGTGATGGGGCAAGTGTATCAGTGCAAGTGAAATCCCAGACCGCGGCTTTACCGTTTTTCCATGGGATGAGTGTAATTCCATTTGGGCGCTTTCCGTCATTTCTGTATAAATGACTTGGTTCTAAGATTGATGGAACTTTAGCGGAAATTAAAGCGCGACGAATTAAGTCATTGACTACACTGTGTCTGGATTGTCGTCCGGCGCTGAGTTGGCAGCTCAAACCATGTGTTCCTGATTCATTCACTAATGCTCCGCAGATGCAATTGTGTGAGATACATAATTGTGCACCTAGCCGTAAACCTATGGCTATTCTGAAGGAATCATTATCTAAAAGTGTGCCCAGAGATGAAGCTGGTAGGACATTTAACCACGCTCCGGCATATTTCGAGGCCGCCGCATGAATACGAGCTTTGTCGGATTGGCAAGTTGCTGATTCAAGTAGATTTTTCGAAACGGTGTCTAACAATAGTTGGTCCCAGTTCTTTTGGATATTCTTTGGGTGCTCTATTACTGTTTTTTGGGTTCTTAAAAGCCACAATTCTTCTCCTGCTAAATAATACTTGTTATTTAAATTTACATTAAATTTTGATAGAACTTGTTTGATTAAAGGCAGTGATGTATTGAAAGAGGACAGATATGAAGGCAGAGAAAGAGATTTCGATAAACGTATGCCAAGTCCGCCTCTATTTACAGGGAGTGTTGCTTGTAGCCATTCTATATCCTTAAATTGGACATTAGTAATTTCTTCCAAACTCCTGCGTAATAGACTATCAAAAGATTCCAATAAATTTTCTTTTAACCATGTGGGATAACATCTTAGGGTATATAATAATTTAGGGATTGCTAGGCAATTTCTTAAGAGAAAAAATGAAATATGAGACGGTAAAGTTAGTTCGCGGAATCTATCTGAGATTAGTTGGAGAGCATTGATTTTATTTTGAAAACAAGCTTCAAATGCTTCGGTACAAAGAGGAGCTCCGAGTAAGGTCCAATTAAGTTTAGAAGGAATACTTATATTTGGTGCTATGGATTGAAATAGTGTGACTATATTATCGTTAGGAGTGAGAAATAAAAGTTCGCATTTTTTTAAATTTAGTTCTAAACCTAGGTTGGAGGAAAGTTCGATTAATTTTATGAGGTTATTCAATACGCATTCAGTATCGCCTCCTAGGCAACCGTCGTCTAAATACCAGCAGTTAAATTCAGAATCAATGCTTTTGGTGAGTGCATCGATTACTAGACAGAAAAGGGGTGGACCTAACGGATCACCTTGTTGAACTCCCCTTTCTGAAAGAATTAGTTTAGAGCCAAAGTTGAGGTAGGATGGAGACATGTAGCATTGAGAAATGAATGGATATAGAAGTGGGAAATGTTTGCGGACAAGTTTGAAAATAGTATCTCTGTGTATGCTATTGAAGGCATTGTGAAAATCAATTTTGAAAAGGACTTTGTTGGAATTGGATTCGTTAGAATTAATAAAGGCTTGAGTGCAATGTGAGATTACTTCACACCCGCTTGGTGTTCCGAACCCAAATTGTATGGGTCTGAGAAGGTCTCCTAAAGGGTTGTGTATTTTCCGACAGCATATTTTGGCAACCAGCCTTCGAAAAAGGATGCCGATAGCAATTGGGCGGATCCCGCCATCTTTCTTTTTGAGGGCGTGTAAGGAGGCGCCATATAAAATAGGGCATATTTGAGGGTTTACATTGCCGGCTAACATAAAATTGCATAATGTGGTCAAGGAATATAGGAGTTTTTGACCATTTGTGCCGCAAGAGAAAGATAGCATGTCTTGTAAATGTAATGGTCGAACACCGTCTATTCCACCGGCTGAACTTGTTTTAAAGGAATTTATAGCTTGGTGAACGTCTTCTTGTGTAATAGTTAATGCCTCATTATTAAAATTTGAGATCAGGGTTTCTGCAGGATTTGCTTTCGGGTGTTTTAATAAAAGTTCATTGAAAACCGATTCGCTGTAAGGGGTAAAAACATCATTAGAACACAAAATGCTAATAGCAGAGGACACGTCTCCATCTGAAATTTTTGAAACTATTCTTTTGGTGTTTGCAGCGTGATTAATTGTTGTGTTTCTTTTTACTTTCGAATTTTCAACTGGAAAAGGCTCTGAAGGCGTTTTTAAATTTTGTAAAATTTGTGAGAGTATAGAAGTTTGGTTTGTGGATTTTGGAGGAGATATTGAGAATGTTTTAAATGCGAAGTATAAAAGTGATTTCCATGCAGAGAGAGAATTTAATTTGATACAATTGTTAATGGTTTCACTTAGAGAAAGGGCACATTGGGATCGTACAGATTTTGGTATGCGCTTTATTAATATTTTGGAGTTTTTTAGTTGGGATAAATGAATGCCTAATTCTGTTATGTTTATTGTTATAGCGTGTGTTGCTTGTTTAACTGAGGAATTAGATATAATTTTATTTGAAGTTGTTTCAGTTTGAGACTTCGCATTGTTAGGTTCTTCTTTATGTGATTTGGTTGTATGTAGTTGGAGACCTTTCAATCCTTTGTACATTCGATTACATAGCATACATTTGCGAAGGTTACCTGTATCTTTGGAGTTATCAGTGAGATGTTCCTTCTTTGAATTCTTGGTGTTGCTGTTGGTGGTGTTGGTATGTTTTTAAAGACGATTTATTTTCCATTGTGTTGGATTCTATTGAATTCAACTTTCAATAACATTTTGAAAGGGTCGATTTTTTTCATACAAATGATAGTTTAAGGTTTGAAATGTCACGTTGATCTATCCAATTGTCAATTTGATTATTGTAAAATATTTCCAGATTTATCTTAGAAATTAACCCCTATTTTTTATTAATACGTCAATCTTTTTACTTTTTATGTGGGCTCGAGGGTTAATGGAGTTTGCGATTACTTCTATGTAAATAATGAATCATTCTTCTAGGAAAAATCAGCTTGAATTGTGACGCGGCAAAATTACATAAATTGTAAGCGAATGGACGTTCCTTAGTGTACGACTTGATATGTAATTTTAAAATACATTTCTTTGATGCGGCATAATTCATAAATTGCATGCGAATGAACGTTCGTTAGTATGCGACGTCATATGTATTTGGAAATTACCCTTCGTTGATTCGGTATAATTACCCAAATTGAACGCGAATGGACGTCCGTTAATGTGCGACTTCTATGTACTTTTTAGTTGTCTTTATGTAGTGCGGAGAAATTACACAAGTTGCATGCGAATGGACTTTCGTTAGTATGTGATTTGATATGTATTTGTAAATAACCTTTCGTTGATGCGGTATAATTTCACAAATTGCACGCGAATCGACGTTCGTTAATGTGCGACTGTATGTGACTTTTTAAAGTGCTTTTTCACAATGAGGAATAATCACACAAATTACATGTAAGTGGATGTTTGTTAATATGCCAGTTTATATGTTCTCGTAAAACACTCATTCGACGTGCGGCATATTCACAAACATTGCATATGAGTGGACGGTTATTAGTATGTGTCTTCATATGGCTTCGTGAACTACTTTATCTGATGTTGCATAATTACATAAATAGTAAGCGAATGACCGTTCATTAGTATACGATGGCATATGTGCTTGCAAATAAACTTTTTGTGATGTGATGTAGTTTGTTCTTAGAAGTTTGGTTATTTACGATAACCATATTTTATCACAACGGGATTTACAGCTTAAATTAATCCTGGAATCAATTTCAAATGCTATCCCGGTTGATGTTCATAGTTAGCTCGTTTTTGTTCGAAGCTTCCTGAGTTCTGTAAATTGCTAACTGACCTTCTGAGAATTGTCCTATGTGGAAGTTAACGGAAAGTTAACTACGCCTAAGGACTTTACCTTGGAACGTCGATATGTTTCTAACATCACAGGAGTAGGCCTTACACAGAATTGCTTATTCTCTTTGTTGAAAACCCTTAACGGTAACACATTTTAACTACATTTTAAAAGCCGTTTTGTTATTCCAATAAGTTTAAAAAATTAATTTTACAATATATTACACTACATTACAATATATAATATAATTTCACACTATTTAATTTAGGATAGTTATCTCCTTTTATTCTACGGATAAGTTGGTGATGTTTTGTCCAATGCTGCTAATTACGTGTTTCCAACAAACAGTTCAGCTTCGTCATCTAGTTGTCCTTTTGTTCTTAGTAGAAAGGAAAGCTCGATTAGTTCCTCAAATTGGATTTTGAAACTTTGCCAATCTGCCACCTTGTTAGTTAAGCTTGGTTAGTTTTTATTTTTGGGTTACACTATCACTTAAAGTAAGAAGTATTGGAGAATGTTCTGAATTCATATCCCAAGCTTTTTCAATTTGGATATGACTTGATACAATATTCCTGATTGCAAAGAAATCAGGAATTTTATGTGGGTCAGTAGACCAGTACGTTAGCTTATTGGTTGATAATACTTCACATTGGAGTTTTGTTGTTGCTGCTAAAGGTTCCTTGACTTTAGTAGTAGTTAATCTAGATCTACAGTGTGTGCGTGTGCTTTGCATTAAACTCACCTACAATGATGAATCTATTCCACATATTGTTCCTTCTTCATAGCATGCCTCGGTGAGCAATATAATGCCGAGATCATTACTTCAAATAATTTAGCTTTGGTACTTATGGCTGTGGCATGTATTTCCACTATTTGGTATTCCATTTCCTGGTGGTGTAAGATGGATTATTTTATGATAATTGTGCTTTCCTCGTCTTTTGCTACATTGTTTGGGTGAATTGTATAGTATTCAATGTATAACTGTTTCATGAAGTGGATCTCCGATATTAAGCATACATCAATTTTTTTCTATGTCAAAGATCGCTTGCAACTCCTGATGATGTTTGAGCAACTCGTTGACATTCCATTCTAGTATTCTTAATTTGTTGGCCTTTTTGGTTTATGAGATCGCTCCTTCTGTGCGATATTCTAATATGGAAATACGTTCATCCATTTTATTCAGCTTCTCTAATATTTGTTGAAGCACAATGTCAATGGGTGGATTTGTTATATTTGTTTCTTATTGTATTTATCTTTTTTGTTGGATACTACTAGGCTGTAAATCTCGTCACTGACTCCAGTTCCTTGATGTATTGAAGCTGTGCTTGTTTTATATTGAGTAATCCTTTGAGGCTTTTGGGAAAAGCTCTGTTTTGCTATTATACAGTCAGAATAGTTAGCAGGATGCTTTTCTCCATAATAAACACTCTTAGGTATTTTTTCCTTAAGTTTTTTACAATTTGATGTGGGATGTTTTCCAATGCATTTCACACACCTGGTTCTTTAGCACAGTATTTCTGGGTATGTCCATAAACTTGGAACTGCTTACATTGCAGCACAAGTCTGGACTTACTAATTGACTTAATGTACACTCTTATACCCATGATATCGGTCATACTAAAGATTTTGTTAATATCTTTATCATTTCTGAATGACATCATGAACATTTTCAGTAGCTGCTTTGTTTTATACTTTAGCTTTCTAGTAGCTATAAGTGGTTTATATCCCCTACTTCTAATGTTGTTATTTCATCAGAATGACAAATATGATAAAGGTTTATGACCATTCTCTTAATTGATTGATTCTGTTTATTTTCATAGGAGTACCACGAGCATTCCTTATTAACATAAGTGAAAACTTGAACTGTTCTCCATTCTTGACATTAAGTTTTATGTTTTTGTTATTAATGATTTTAATTTGGAACCCTTAGTCATAAATGCTATGAATTGATGGAGTGCATTAAAATTTTCAACTCCATCTATTATTGGGAGCGGATGTGGTACTTTTTTGGTTACTCTTTTTCCATTTCTATTGTTTTTGGGTTACTTTGCAGGGAGGTGAGTTCCATTTTCTTTTCTTTTCTATTTCTCTTTTTTGTCCAACCCGCTAACTCTTTCTCATCTGTGTAGTACTGAATTTCAGTTTGTGTCTTCGCTTTCGAGGATGAATTTTGAGTTGATATTTTGTCACATCCTGTATATTTAGTTTGCAGTTCTGTATATAATTTTTGTAAATTTTGTAACTGCATCTGCATGTTATTTAATTTAAGAGCAAGGTTTTTTTAACAAATTCCTCTCTTTTCCAGGTATTAAACAATGCTTGTTAATTTTGTGATATTGAACTATTTTCTTAGAATATTGCATTGCTTTGCTGCATTAAAACTGCTTCATTCAGTGTATCTGCAAATTGGGTTTGCCGACACTTTGGATTCATTTTTAACACGAAACTTACAGTCATGAACCTGACCACCAGATATTACTCGCGTAAAATGATACCCATTAATTATTAATATAATATCAATACTTATTTGATAACAAGCTAAACGTAAATGTACTTATCAACACTACAACGGTTTATACAGTACTCCTTTAAATGGTTAATGTGTTTTTGGTATTGAAATAAAGCAATCTATATCATTGCATTTTTGTATGTAGTTAAATACTTGTTTAGTTGTAGATATCTTGTTTATATTATTGTTGCTATCATATTGTTATGTTAAACCTGCCTCATTTAGTAATTACCATTTCATCTACTTAAGAAATAACTCTGCATTGCCAATATGGGAAACATTGGTTGGCACTTTAAATCTTGAAAAATTATTAACATGCCTATTAAAATCAGACATGTAAACATTAGATCCTCAATCAGCAGATAATGTCTGCTTGCAAAATTTCTGTACAATGGCTTTTATGATCTATTTTGTATTTAAGAATCATGGCTTAGTAAGGACACTACAAATGATTTGTTTGAAGTGCGTGACTATAGTGTGGTTAGGACTGATGGGAATGGACGTGGTGGTGGTGTATGTATTTGTGAAAAAAATTATATAAGTATGAAGTTTTAATGACTAATTCTTCAATCGAACAAGTCAAGCTGAAAAAATAAATAAATAAAATCACCTTTGCAGTAGGCTGTGTATATTGGAAACTCGATTTGAGTTGTAAAACTTTCTCAAATCAAGCTGACCAGGAAAGTGAAAGTTGTGTTAATAGTAACATGTGTGTATTTTGTTCTGTAAATAAAGTAGTTATACATGTAGAAATAGCTGGTTTAAAATCCTAAAACTTGCACAGCAAAAAAATTAATAGTGATAAGTGCAGTTAGTGTACTTTTTATAAAGTGATCTTTACTTGAAAACCAGTGACCTTTACTACACTCCTTTGATATCACATACTTAGCAAGAGCGGTAAAAATGATATTGTGCTCACAATGCAGCAGCAACAATAAAGTCTTCAGCTGTGATAGATACCAAAAGCCTTTTTGTGCTAATTGCAGTGAAGTAGCTGCTTCTGAAATACGTTGTCTTGAGCTTAGGAAATGAACACTTTTGTTTCACTGTAAGGTATGTTTAGATAGTGGAAGCAATCAAAACGCTATACTGCAAAATCTCTTGCAGGATGTAGTTGAAACTAAGATGCAAGATGCTCTGAAAAATCTTAATGTAATACTTTAAAACTGGGTTCGGGGAAATGGCATTTCAAAAACTGCAATTCATGCAACAATGCTAAATAGAGATTTTAATAAATCCTATGCTATCATAACAAAATTTCAACCAGTGCTAGTAATAAAACCTGTTAATACACAGCAAAGTAAGGCAACAAAAGCAAAGATCAAAGATGCAATTAAACCAATTGAAATAGGAGTTAATGTATAGAACATACGCGCGATATCAAAAGGAAAACTTGTAATTGGGTGCAGCAGTCAAACAGACCGAAACATATTGCATAATAAAATTACTGAAAAACTAGATAATAAATATAATATTGAAGCACCTAGTCACAAAAAGTCTAAAATTATAATTAGAAATATCAGCACTAACACTAACAAGATATCGGATGCCCTAATCAAACAAAATAAGCTAAATCCTGATGCAATCAATTTTCACCTAAAAATGCTGAAAGTTATTCAAAATAAAAAGACAATTAATTCTACAATAGTGTTTGAGGCTGGCCCTAAAACACAGGAGACTTTACTACAAATGGGTAAAGCTGCAATCGGTTGGTCAATGGGTAATATTTATAACCATATTAATGTAGTTTAATGCTATAAGTGCCCGAAGTTTAATCATGTGGCCCAAAATTGTACTTCTGAAACAGCATGTTCACTATGCGCAAGGAATCATCATTATAAAAACCATCCTGCAGAAAATAAAAAATGCTCCAACTGTGCATTTGCTAAAGTTGACTAAATAATAAATATGGAAATTGATAATAAACATTCGGCACTAGATATGCAACGTCCTTGTTATCTACAAGCTTTAAAGAAGCAAAACTCTAAAATAGAATACTGTTCATCCTTGTAGCAATTACAAGATACCCATGGATCAATTAATTATCGTTTACTAAATATAAAGGAAAATGTTTCCAGCCAATGCAATTTAGTCTTGTTATTGTCAGATCACGTGTGCCGTCTTTCAATTACTTTGTAGATTTCATCTCGACCCATAAATTTGAGCTTATTGGTATCACAGAAACTTGGCTTTTGAATGAATTTCCATCTACGCTAATACAAATCACAGGGTATAATCTTATCAGAGCCGATAGCCCAAGCAAAGGTGATGAAATATGTTGGTATGTTAGAAGTAGCTTACCTCATAATATCCTAGAATTGATTACTTGGAAAATCCTGCACTTCAACAACTCTGGATTAGTACTAAAGTAAATAAACTTAAACTTGCAATTGGACTTGTATACAGACCACCAAGTACTAATATTTTCAGTCTTAATGAACTGGAATTGGCTCTTGCACAAATATGCACTAAATTTGAAAATATTATTCTCACAGGAGATCTGTTCCGTTTATATTGTAAATAATTAAAGCTAAATTTTATTTTCTGTTGAGTTTGTTGATTATTTACGTTCGCCTCGGGATATTAAAATTTGTGAGTGTAAAATTTACATGGTTTTACTTGAAGCACGCGCAACAAGTGCCGCGAGTGATAAACGTTGTTATTCCGCATGTGCAAAAACAATATTAATTGAGAAAACACACGAAGCGAGAGTATCGATTTGTCGTTCGAACAGACCGCATCGCTGTTTTACATGTTTTACGTAGAACAAATTAATTAGATGAACCGCTTTTTTTCAGAACACCGCTACGTCATAAATGTGCTTCGCTACACCCGCCAAAGAAAAGAGTAGTTTTTTGTTTAAATTGTTTTTGTCGTTGACACGGCTTTGTGAACAACAGGCGAGTGCTTTAAGTAAACGCTTGAACTGAATAAAACCATTAATTATATGATGTTTGTTAAATTATCACTTAATTTTATATACAGTTCACTTGTCTCTACCACAGAGCTATTCGAAATTTACACCGCAATATTTTACAAGATCTAAATACAGATTTTTTTCAGAGAGAATCTAATTTATGTCAAAAGCTTAACTCAATTCTTAATATTTTACACAGAATGTTAAAGAAGCAACTTGAATAACCGAAACAGCTGCATCGCTCATTGGTATTGTGTGCTCAAGCTCATCTGTTACTGTTGCTTAGTGCAAAGCTGAGAATATACATTATATGACTGATCATAGAGCAATTCTATTGCACATTCAATGGGAAATAGGTAGATGAAAAAGTAAATTTTCTTAATAATAACACCATATCTCTATTTGATCAACATGCATCACTGTGCACAGTTGTTATGAAAAAGAAAATGCCACCTTATATAACACACACACAATTACAAAAATAATGAAAATGCGAAATGCAGTTTACAATAAATATGTCAAGAATAAAAATAATGCAAAATTTCAACTATATAGGAATTTAAGAAATCTAATCCCAACAGCTATTAAAAATGAGAAGAAAGCATATTTTGAGTATCAGTGCAAAATCAATAACAGTAATCCTAAGCAACTATGGCGAGTCTTTGATATTTGTCCAATACATACTAAACAAAAAAATCAAATTTCAAATGACATGCAAGAAGCCAACAAAATCAATGAATTTTTCATTCATTCAATTCCGCAAAAAAGTATATTCGATCATGAAATAAACAATTATTACACCCATAGAGTCAATGACCTTCTTGACTTTCAAGCAGTAAATTCTGATATAGTTGAAAAATTCATAACAAGAATCAAGTCAAATGCTAGAGGTAATGATGACATAAATCGTAAAATGTTTTTTCTTAATACTGTCATTTTGTTTGCACTTAATAACCGATATCATTTACCATTCATTAAAATGTGGTAAATTTTCTACATTATGGAAACATTCGATAATTATGCCTGTGACAAAAATTTCACTGGCTACTACATATGCAGATTTGCGGCCAGAATCTTACCTATATTATCCAAAGCCTTAAAATATATAGTTTTTATTCAAAGGATGGAACATGTTACTAAGCTCAACATACTGCCTAAACTCTAATCTGGATTCCGCAAAGGTTATAGCACTGCAACGGCACTAACTAAAGTCGTTAATGATCTTTCCTCTGTAATTGACAAATCAAATGTTACTTACCTGGTTTGCTTAGACTTTAGTAAGGCATTTAATATTATTAATGAGCTGTTGTTATTAGCTAAACTGTACTACTTTGGATGTAATGAGAATGCTATTAAGTGGTTTAAAAGCTACCTGCATAACAGACAACAGTGAGTACAAATAAACAAACAGTCTGAAAGTAATCTTGTAAAGCAAGGCGTACCTCAAGGAAGTATCTTAGGCTCATTGATGTTTGTAATATTTACAACCAACTTTTCTGAAATTTTACCGCAGCAATATAAGTACAGCGCCATCAAGCAAACATAGGACTCAGAAAATATGTGAACTAATTTCCAACAACGACATATAGAACCAATCAGAAAGCGATTTGTTTCATTGTACACTGCGGGAACAAAGCATTTTAAACAAATTTAAAATTCCATGGTGTATGTTATGTAATGTGATTGTTAATTAAATCTTCTAAAATTATTAAAGATTAACAAATACAATAATGCCATTAATGTTGAATATTAATAACCTAACCTTACAAATATTTCAATTAGACAAACAAAAGCTTTCTACTTTTGAGTGTACTTCTTAGCAGGCAGTGACACCAAGGACGCACCTACCAAGTCCTACGTTTGCTTGGTGGCACTATATCATATATATGCAGATGACATACTGCTATATATTTCGGGAGACGCTTTAATGGTCAACGATACAATACTCAAACTTAATGATACCCTTGCAATAGTGCATACACGGACACAAAATAATGGCCAGAGTCTGAACACACCTATAACTCTTACAATGTGCGTTGGATCAAGGAAAATTTGTGTAAAATCTGAAGAGATTTGTATAGTGGACATTAAAATAAATAACAATGTTGTAATTATTGTAAATAACGTAAAATACCTAAAGGTATCAATGATAGGCACCTTACTTTTGAAAGTCGTATTACAAACAAAATGAGACTATGTTACTACAAAATGCTCACACTTTACAAATATAAAGTTATTAAACCCAAATTTAAAATAGAGATTGTGCGATGGCCTGGTATTGGGTCAGATGGACTACTGCGGTGTGGTCTATTACAAATTTTTAACAGCACATCTAAAGAATAGGATACAAATACTCCAAAATATGTGTTTTAGTTTTAGTGTAGAATGTACTGAACATGACTCCATATTATAATGTAAAAAGTCTACTGAAATACCATAAGGGTATGGAGTTATAATTTTGCATGTATTTCTACAACATTCTCAACACACATAAGCCTAATTACTTATTTCAATTGTTATGCAGTAGGGCTTTTGCTCACACTTTGGATTTGAGAAACGCTAATAATCTGTGCATACCGTTCCACTCAACATCAAAATTTCAATCTTGTTTTGCTTATATAGCTCCTCATATAGTTAATAAGCATAAAGCCATCTTTGACAATGTGAATAAAAGAAGTTTTAAGCAACAGATCAGGGAAGTAAGTAGTTATATTAATATTATGAATAATGCTACTACTGACAAAGCCTGTCTAGTCTTAAGTGTACTTTGTTAAATTTAAGAACATAGGAGGAATTTAAAATCAGCAATGCTGAATTCCTTTCCTTTTAATGTTGCATAAACATTTACCAATAAATGATAATTGAATGGAACTAAATTGAATGTATCTATGCCACAACAAAGTGTGACTATTATTGCTGTCTAAGGGATTTTAATATTAATTAAGCGCCACAGACTTTAAAACCATATATTTAATAAAAATAATAGAAGACTTGTTGATTTATGTATAGTCTCCAGCCCTACGATAGTAGAAATATAGATTTCCATTGTTCTCTGAATTTCGGTTAGGATGTAGTTAGAATATACAGGGTGAGTTTTTAGTGTGGCAACGGTCGATAACTCCGTTATTATAAAAGCTACGTAAACCAAATTTGGAGGCATATTAGGCGTGCCTAAAGTGCACATTTTAAAAATATTTGGAAGTATACAGCGTGTTTCATAATTACAGGGCATATTAAACCTATATTTTTTAAATGGAATACCCTATATATTATTACATTTTTGAAAAGCCCATAAAAAGAGCTTTAATTTGATATCAAATTGTATCTATCTATTCCTTTTAGTTTTTGAGATATTCAACTGTTTTCAGAAAAAATGACCCCGATTAGATACATTGCCACTGCACTAATACACAACTTATGTCAATTTTCAAGATGCAGAAAATTTTACCATATACCATAGTATATTTGTAAATATCACTTTTTTGAAATTTCTTCCCAGTATACAGGGTGTGTCAGGTTTCGCAAAATGCAATTTAAATTTTTTTTTAAATGGCACCCTACCAATTTTATTGCTACAATGGATAGTTCATTAAGTGTTCTTTCATTTTTGTTAAGCATTCCCTATACCTAAATCCATTACTTTCTGAGATATTTTTGATTTTCTTCAAATTTTATGAATGTTTTTAATTTACATAACTAAAAATAACTTACTATTGGAGAATATTATAAAACAATTAATACATATTGATTAACAATCAACTACAGTTATCCAATAACAATTTTCACTAAAGATATAACAACCTACAATAATACGCTATCAACAGAATTCTGCCAGATCAACAATATGCATTTTATAGAAAATGTTCAAGCAGGAAATCAGGCAGGCTTGTAAATTATTTGTAAAATTTCGTTAATACCTGATACTTAAAAATGAATTAACTAATATAACTTTCGCACGTAATTTCTGGTTGTTCCTTTATACAGGGTGTTTGAAATTGTTTCTTTTATATTTATTTTAATCTTTTAAAACCACTATAATATATATATATATATATATATATATATATATATATATATATATATATATATATAACAGGAAATTATTCTTGACCATAAAAATAAATATTACTGAAGTTTATTCTTGGAAGTTGGTCAGGTCAGTTAAATAAGTCGAGAAATAATGACTCGTAGTAGTAAACTTATTTAACTGACCTGACCAACTTCCAAGAATAAACTTCAGTAATATATATATATATATTGCTGTGATAAGGGGTTGTTTAAGGGTGTATTTTATAGAAAAGGTCGTGCAGGAATTAGAAATCATAATAGGAAGCAGAAAACTGCATTTATTTAGGAGAAAATTGAGTAATTAGAATAGTTTGTAAATAGTAAGCAGTCAACACCCTGTATATAGAGTATAAGTAGTTTTAAGCGACGCAAATAGTAACAATAAGACGCATAGTTAGCATAGAAATAAGGAATACATGCATTAAGTAGATAACAAATATTTAACACCCGGTATATAGAGTTTTAGTTAATTTAGGTAATGCAAATGACAATACTTTTCAAGGGAAGCACGCGTATTTATAAGTAAGCATAATAAAAGTAATTAAACACGCATTCAAAAGAATTCCAATCAGTTATGATAATACGGAGATAAAAAATAAAGCTTAAAGAAGCGTAGTGTAAGTGCGTACAAACAATTAACAATTTTGATAAGTAAAGGTGATTAAATAGATAAGCATATATGAAAATTGAAAGTCGAATTGCATCAGATATTTGTGTATAATATGGAAAAGCGATTATATTTTTCAAAACACCGCATAGGATGATAACGAAGCAGCTGCAAGCAAACAACAATTACTTGAGAGGACGAGAATGTTACATCAGAAAACTACTTTAAGTGTAGCAAATGGAAAGACTTGATTGGTTAAAATTAGCGACGGGCTTGTAGGCCATGCCCACAGACGAAGTGGGATATCAATCATATATTAACGGCGACAATGATAACGAGCTCAGTTCTCAACTAAACAAAGGCCAAGGTGCATCACTTTGAACCTAAGAGTGAACGCGTAAAAATAATATTTAAAAGTGAAAATTGTTTAAGTGACAGATAGTGCGACAAAGATGAAAATTACTATTGCCGAATAAACGTAAGTAGATTTTGGGGAATTTATTTAAACTAAAATATAATAATATTAGGGCTCTAAGTCTGAGGCCGGGGAGTATACTAATCCAATTCTGAGGCTGGTAAGAATAAATCTAAGTCTGACGATGATATTCTAAGTTGGAGGCGGATGAAAATCATTCCAAGTTTGATAATAATAATTCAACTAATAAATAATTTAAATGATATTCTGAGGCTGCGTGTGGATAGATAATATTTTAAATGGGTATATAATAATTTTAATACGAGGTTAATGATCCAAATGGATGGGATAATAATGCATGGAAAATTCTAGTTGATAATGGATGCGTCGATAATTTTGGTTATGAGAAGGAAATAACGAAGAAAACAGACCAGGTTATATTTTTAGTTTTAAGACATTTTTTTTTCTATTTGAATTTAAATATTGAATATTGAATTTGCTTAATTAATATAAATTAGTGTGACGGAGTCAACAACGAACTTGCATACGTAGAAAGTACGTAATATGGTAAAGGGGTTTGGAACGTTCCAGGATTCTTTTTATAAAAACAATAGGTTTCTTGGTGACTTTAGATTGATTGAAAAGCATATGATTTTTGAGATAAAATAAGATTTACAATATCAATTGATTGAAAAGTGTATTTTAATAATTTTTAAAACCTGTACATAATATTTGTTTCTATTATATAGAATTAACTAACTTCATTTTATAATTGAAAATAAAAGCTAGTCGAGGCCGAATGATAAAATTTATGGGAGTGTAATTCGATAATTTAAACAGAGAGGAGGAGTTATAAGTTGAATACGCCATTGATATCGAGTAAGGCGTTATCACATCAAGTTTCGTTATTGGTCGACACAAGGTCGGTCCACGATAATTCCTGTTTATTCATAGCTATAAATTTATATGGCCGCCCAAACGATGGCGCACGAATAATTGTGAGAGTAACACAGCAATATATATATATATATATATATATATATATATATATATTACTCAAATTTAGATCAGGGTAGAAAATTAAATAATCACATCAAATACAGTATTGCCCGAAATAAACAGTACTGAAACTAAGTTGGCGGTGTTTTTATGCGTGCGCTGTCACACTCAAGTTAGCTAGTATAGACCTGTCAAGTAAACCTCAAACAAGTAATTAGTAGGGCCTAATTGTTAAAAATGGTGTTAAGTACAGAGGAGAAAGTGTTTCTGGTAGAGCATTATTTTAGTTCATACGGAATCGGCCGACATAATGGTGCAAGTTTGCTATACGTGTCTGATCAATTCACACAAAGGTTTAATAAACCTTCTCCAAGTAATGCTGTAATTTTGAAGGTTATTGAAAAGTTTAGAAATACAGGTAGTGTATTGTGCCAACGAAAAGGAAACTCGGGGCGTCCCAGGACAGTTAACAACAACAATAACCATGAACGTGTTTTTGAGCAAATCTTAGAAAAAGCGAAAGTCAGCCAGGCAAGGACAGCGTTACAACTTGATTTAAAAAGAACTTCCTTTCAAAGAATCCTGAAGGAGCTGGGTACATTTTCGTATGTGATTCAGGTACATCAACAACTACATCCTCGTGATTATCGCAGTAGAGTGGAATATTGCGCCAGAATTCTCGCGTTACAGTATGAAAATCCTGAATTTTTGAAAAATGTTTGGTTTTCAGACGAAGCACATTTTCACTTGTCAGGCTATGTGAATCATCGCACAAATCGATTTCTAGGCTTTGCCAGACCCGATGAGGTTCAAGAGGTTCCTTTACATAGTGAAAAAGTGTATTGTGTATTGTGCCAACGAAAAGGAAACTCGGGGCGTCCCAGGACAGTTAACAACAACAATAACCATGAACGTGTTTTTGAGCAAATCTTAGAAAATCCGAAAGTCAGCCAGGCAAGGACAGCGTTACAACTTGATTTAAAAAGAACTTCCTTTCAAAGAATCCTGAAGGAGCTGGGTACATTTTCGTATGTGATTCAGGTACATCAACAATTACATCCTCGGGATTATCGCAGTAGAGTGGAATATTGCGCCAGAATTCTCGCGTTACAGTATGAAAATCCTGAATTTTTGAAAAATGTTTGGTTTTCAGACGAAGCACATTTTCACTTGTCAGGCTATGTGAATCATCGCACAAATCGATTTCTAGGCTTTGCCAGACCCGATGAGGTTCAAGAGGTTCCTTTACATAGTGAAAAAGTGAGGGTCTGGTGTGCTGTTTCCGGACACGGAATCATTGGTCCGTACTTTATCGAAGAGAATGGTAGGCAAGTCACACTTAATCAACAGAGGTACAGACAAATTTTAACACGATTTATCCCTGATCTACGTCAATTCTGTCGTGCACGTAACTTGGCATTTCGAAACCAATTTTTTCAGCAGGACGGGGCAACTTGCCATACTGCTGCCGCAATTCGTCAATTTCTTCAAGAACATTTTCCAAGCAAATTCATATCACGATTTATTGACTTCCCTTATCCTTCACATTCTCCAGACCTCACACCTCCAGACGCATACATTTGGGGCATGGCTAAAAATGCCGTTTTCAAACGGGCACCACAAACCATCGATGAATTAAAGGATGCCGTTAGAGTCTTCTTCGCAGCCCTGAGACAACCCTCGTTATGAAGTCTGTCTCGAACGAGGAGGTGCACATTTAGAACATAATAAAGTGTCAATAAGATGTATTTTTTAAATATACAAAACAATTACAATTTCAGTACTGTTTATTTCGGGCAATACTGTAATTTTAATTACCGCGTAGAAGCTTTGGGAAAAGGTACGCGTTATTAAAACCGTGAAGCATAAAAATTCATTCGTTTCATTAAAAATAAGGGATTTAAATTATTTACAATACGCTTTCTATAAAAAGAAGCAGTATTAAAATGCTCAACGTGTAATTTAATTATTCCGAGTAAAGAAACAAATGGAAATTACGTGCAAAATTTATATTAATTGATTCAAGTTTGGGTAACGAGTATTAAACAAAATGTACAGATAAAAATTGAATATTTGATTAGGATTCACTAAAAATTAAAGGGTATTATTTTAATTGGAGTTAATTGAACCATTAGTAACATATAATATGTATAAAAGCTTGTAAAAACCCAATAATATTCAAATCGTAGAAGTGTTATTTAGAAGTATTATGTTTGAACACCTGCGTATTTTTAAAAGACACGTTCTGCGTAAATTTTGCAGATAACAAATGGTTACAGAGAATGTTGGAGAAACCGTCGCATAATATTCACGAGAAATGCTAATAAGGTGGGTTATTTCACAGTCCACGTGGCTAGAAAATAGCCGATGCTAGGGAGTATCGATTTGTACCACTCGGAACAGGGTAGATAGAGACGGATAATATGCGCAAGACAGAGACACATATAGTAAAAGGCGTGATTTAAGCAACGTCACTGGGTTGCGATTGGTTGAAAATAAGAGGCAAACATGAGAGGTAAAAATAACATTTCTGTATAAAAATTAATTAGTTATTCTCAGACGTTGCGAGCCGTGTCGAAATTTCATAGATTTTAAACTTGGACGTGGGCAAATTTTGTAGAACCGGCGCACGGGCGGTCGAGATGGGAACATAGTATGCGAAATTCTAGAAACTGGCCGTTTTGGGGACAAAACCGACAGACAGGCTAACCATTATATAAACCCGGACTTTAAACAGTTTGGCTCTCTTAGATTTTGATTATTCGATGCTTTAAAAAGTGCTCTTAGTTTTCCGATTTTGATTGAATAATGTAAACAGTTTGCTCGTATATTTTGGTGATTTAAAACAGTTTGTTCTTTACGTGCTACAATGAAAGTAATTTAGTGCACTTAGAAAAGAAGATGCAAGGTAATAAAGTCTAGTTATAATTGCGAGTACTGTACCAATTAGTCAAATTTGCAACGACAAATGAATACACAAAAGTAGGCAGTTTTGGCGTATAGCGTGAAAGAAGTATGAATTTCTTTGCTATTTTTCGGGGGTGTTAAATGATTAAGTGGTTCGTGGACGTGACTGGATCTACAAAACAAGATACAGATATACACAGATGAGTTCCGGAAAAGCACTGAAACAACTTTAGAGAATGGTGGTGTAGAAAATTTTAAAGGCGACCAGTAATCCGAGGACCTAAACATAACCCAGTTGGAATGGTGTGATTAACAGAGGACGATGTACATTGGAGCCACGAGTGCATTAACCTTCAGGTAACTTATGCTTTGTTGTTCGATTTTTGATGTTTTGGTGTGTGTTGAATAACTTTATAATTTATTTACTTAAAATGGACAGTAGTGAAATTGTACTAACAACAAATTTTTAATTTTAAGGTGAAATTTTCTTGTTTAAGTAGAAAGAGGTATTTAGTATTTATGTTCTTGATTATGATGAAAATTTGGGTATGTCTTTGAGCTCAATTAGACGAACCTGGTTAATTAACGTAAAGGGGTGGGAAATGCTCCCTTTGTACTCAGACTCAGGTCTGCATATATTGTTATATTAATTAGTAGGCATCCTACAAGGACTTTAATTCTGGATGCACATTAAAATGATAAACAATTTAATCTTGAAGTTTTCTGATACTGAAATTTATGCTGAAATTTAATTTTGAAATTTTAATGTATTATGAATATTGATGTAAATAGAGTTAACGTTGGTGTTTGTGGTAGGAATGTATTTGTTTTTTTTTTGAATGAGGATGAAAGTTTTAACTAGGTGAGCAGCCGAGGCGGAAAAGAGTAAAGAGGCGATTAACAGAAGAAAGTCAACGGACCAGATTCACAGCATTCTTGACGCCCAATCTGTGGGGCTCGATTTGAAAACCTTAGTTTAAGATTAATGGTGAGGATCACAGCAATATATATATATATATATATATATATATATATATATATACATATATATATTGTTATGTATGTTGATATTTTATATGTAATGATGCTTAAATATACGAGTAAAATAATAGGTGCAACCTGTAATATGGTGTTAGTCTGTAATTGATTAAAATAAAACTCTCTCAATTCAATTATGCCACGGCTTTTTGAAACTCTTTCTCAGGGAAACTGTATCTAGTATTTTAACTCTGTAAGGAGAAGTAGGTTCTTTATCCCCTTACAGGTATTGAAACACAAGCACCTAAAGCGTATACGATCAAAATCAAACTTAACCTCTAAGTCGTGCTTACGTATACCGATTAAACAAAGATTGATAAATCTGTTCTGCAATTATTTATTCTAGTTAACGTTTGAAATTTAATTTATTCAAAATTACTTAATATGAAGAGTAGATAATATTAACTTTTATACCTGTAACTCCGTTGAATGTGTCTGGTTGTACAGGATTGGAACAGGATACACAAAGTTGCCTCAAGCGCTTTCAGTGAGTACCTATTAAATAATATGTCTTAGTATAAAATACAATAATGTTTTTCCTCTAGTTTTAGGTTCTCTTATGGAACTACTTCAACCACTAATTGTTTTATTACTCTACAACTACGAACACCTTATACGTCACCAATTAACTGATCAGCTGCAACTCCTGAACCACAACAAAGGATGCCCCTATGGTGGTATATTTGAATTCCTTTTTTCTTTAACAAATTAATTTTCGTCGTTTCACTTTCACTTTCCTTTTAATAGATTAACTGAAATGCATGCACTTTAACATGTATATTTAAATTTTTCAAAATTCTCAGTACAAGCTCTTAGCAAAACAATTTTATCAAAGTACAAAAATTTATGTGTAAACTCTTTCAAAAATTTTATAATAATTTTTTTCAAACAATTTTATCATAATTCCTTTTAAACAATTATCACATAGACAACAACAAAAAACAAACTTATTTCTAGCCTACTAACTAATATAACATAAGGGGTGCATTCAACATATAAAACTTAATTCTACTTAACTACTATTTTAGAACAGTTTTGTTTTATTTTACATTTTATTTGACATTTCAAAAATTTTATATTGCTTTATAATTTAAATGTATTAAACATATTTCATTTTAGGAAACTCAAAATTATAATTGGCATACAGTATCCTGCAAAAATTACAAATGCTAAACTGAAGACAAAACCTATACACATTCAACCGAAGATGCATTAGATACCCTTCGTATATGCAAACAAATAATAATGCTTTTTATAAACTTCAAACGCTGTACTTCTAGTACGTAATATCCTATATAAGCCTTCAACAAGTAACTATTCATCAATCTTTGTTAACCGTAGTGTTTTTAACTTTTAGTATAGCTTGATAAAATGGAAAATTTATGGAATATATATATATATATATATATATATATATATATATATATATATTATACTGTCAAGAAGGGGGTGGGCTTATAAAATGTTTAAATAGGGCTTCGAAACGACTTTGCTAGAATGGGGTTATATTTGGTTTTGTTTGAGTATTTTCTTTCAGGTATTTTTGGTTTATAAATTAACAACAACTATTCCACGTTTATAAATTTATAAAGCTTTTGAAACTGCATTGCATTCAACAACATATACCGGCCATAGACCAGGCTAAGCTAGTTATAAGTTTGCATTGTATACGTATTTTAATTGTTATGGTTGCACGTATATGAAATTTAATTTGGAGTTAGCGTTTTCAGAACCATTTGAATGTAAAACAAATATCAAAATTGCTTGGTATACTGCACGCTTTTAAAATTTTAAGGAGTTAAGTGATACTCCCGTAAAATTTGTAAATCAATTTCAGTTTGAATATGTTTTAACAATTAAAGATTGGTTATGTAATGACAGGACGTTTACCGAATAAGACATAAATGTCTGTTGCGTACAATTTAAAAGCTGAACCATCAAAGTTTGTTAGCTATTTTCAATATTGTAAAAGTTCAATATACATAAATCACTGGATTACAAACCATCTAGAAAATGAATGTATCTAGAGAAAACAACTGTATTATTAATCAATTATTAATAATTATAAATTACATAGTGTGCGTAGAGATAGTTGTCATGGCAACGGAAACAAAAGAAGACGGTTTTATTTTATAAGGGACTTCAAATTTTATATTACTGAAAAATAGACGTGTTTTTGTACTGTTATGAGTTTTATTACATTTAAAAGTTACGAGAAAGTTTTGAAAGTCAAGTTGTACCTGGAGATAGCAAATAGTAGCAGTTTTACGGCGAATAAAAGTTAATTAAAAGAGGGAGTGCTGGTCTGTACCGTTATTGTTTGAAGACGAAAGCATAGTGGAATTGGAGTTATCTGAGTATTTGTATAACATAAAATTTGTAGAAATATTAGTAGTTTTATAGTCTGGAGATTACCAGTTGCTCGAGTTACTTATTATTTACAGGAGGTGCCTGCAGTTGGTCACTTGGCTTCAGGACGGCTGGAAGGCGGCGCTTGTATCTGGATTCCAGGTATTAGTATTTAATATCTACGCAGTGCTTTAATCAAATTTATAAAAGTGGAACTAGTGTTTGGGAATACTTTTGGCTTTTAAAATTATTTGAAAAATCCTTGAATATTTGTTTGGGTGTCTAGTTGAGAGGTGTTTGCTTAGGACGGACCCACCCTAGGTAGATTCCGCCACGTGTTTGACGGCCCTGTAAAATATTTAAGTGCAGCAGCCGTGTAAAATATTTAAAGATAAATTGTGTGGCATAACTCAACAAGGCTCTAAAATAAGACAAGGAGTGACAGATAGATATATTACGCCTATCACTAATAAGGTAGGATCACAGTATATATATAACAGATACAATTATTTGAAGAATGCTTGTGTATTCGGTTGCAATTGTCATAATTGTCCTAAGATAAAAAAAAGAAAGATCAATCCTGTAATCATGAATAAACAATACAAAATAGGTGGTAATTGATTATAAAGGGTTCTCTATAACTCAATATATACCAAAATATAACAGATGGCGCTAACAACGTGAGGCAGAGTACATTTGTTAGTTGTACGTTGCATATATTCTATTTAAAAGTGAAAATTAATATTTGATTGACGTTTCATATATATTTATTTGACAGTTGTTGAAGGTTTTGAATTTATTGTAGTAGGCTAAGACGTAATTTGATATTCACACTTTGGTCAATTTTAGCGGCGGTAAAACATTAGGTGGGGCTCGAATAGGTAAATAACTTCGCAACAAAATATTTGTTCGCCTAAAGGTGGGGCTCGATAGGGCTGATTCAGATTTGCAGAGGTTGTGTAGCTTAGTGGGGCACATCATTGAAGTTTATTTTGAAAATTAAAGGGACATGTCTGATGAGGAGAGAATCACGAGGTCAGGGAAAGTTTATGGAGTTGAGACTGGTGTGAGAGGGCAACCGGTGGTTAAGACTGTAGCAGCAGGGGATGCTAGGGATGAAGCTGGAGGATATGTGGAGCCGGAGGTGATTATTGTGAATTCAGGGATACATCGGGAGAAAATGAAATTGATAAGGGAAAAGAGAATATGCAGATCCAAGCTGTGATGATGGTTTTGTTGGAATTAAAGGGTCGTTAACTAAGTCGCATGAAGAATTGAGAGGATCATTGTTGGCCGAGGTTAGAAATTCACAAGCGGAAGTTAAGGAAAAATTTGATATGATGGAAATGAAAATTGAAGGAATTAATGTATCAATACAGAGCAGTTTGTGTTCATTTAAGGATGAAGTTCTGAAGGACGTAGAGGATAGAGTCCAGGTTGTAGAAGGGAAGGTAACAACAGGTTTAAATGAATTAAGGGAAGAGCTGTACATGGTCGAAGTTAGACAGACAGAAAATTGCAGAATTTAGGTGAAATAGTTCGGATTCAGACGGAGGACAATATTAACTCTAAAAACGAAATTATAGGCAAATTGCGGGCGAGTCAGGAGGTGGCAGAGAAGCTGAGAAGGGATACGACGGTTCTGGGGAATACGGTAAATGGATTGTCTGGTCTTGAAGGGAATGTTAGACAGATGAGAGAACAGTTGGTTGAATTGGAAAGGGGAAGAGTTGTTTGTGATGCAGGATACCAGTATAGGCTAGGGAAAGAGACCTTGCCGAGGTTTGAAGGCAGAAAGAATGAGCAGCCGATGGTCTATCTTAGCAAGTTGGACGAGATGGTAGAGAGTGAGCCTGAGAGGGTGAAGATGCAGATGGTGAGCGTGACATTGGGGGGTTGTGCAGAGAAATGGCACTGTATCGTGAAGAGGCAATATAGTTCGTACGAGGAATTTCGAAGGCTATTCATAGAACAATATTGGGGAAACACGCATCAGGCTAATATTCGAACGGATTTAAACACTGGGAACTATAGGTCATACCAAGGATCGAGAGAAAATTATGTGATTGAAAAGTATAACCAGGCGCAGCACCTGATTCCTAAATTAAGAGAAGATGAAATTATATTATTGTTGTCAAGGCATATGGAGGCGGAAATAACTAGGGCCGTAGCGATACAAAACGTTCGGACTTTAAGAGACTTTTTGGAAATGATGCGAAATTATGACGTAGCTAGGACGTTTGAAACGAATACCAGGGAAAATAGTGATAATAGGAATTGGGATAGGAATAGGAATAGCACAGACTACCAGAGGACTGGGGTGCAAGGATACAATTATAGGGAGAATGGACAGGACAACTACAGAAAGCAATATCAGGGAAATCAAAGGAGAACGAATAATAATTGGGAACAACGTTTTAATAGAGACGATAATTATAGGGGGAACAATGACTGGAACAGGACTGATAGGAATGACAGAGGTTTTGGACAGCAAAGAACGAGTTTTGGACAGAGGTGGCAGAGAGAAAGCGAGCAGAGATCAACGGATCAGGGGGAAATACCGACAGGGATTAGAGACCGAGAACGGGAGACAGATAGAAACTTGACGATCCAACACGTAACAACAAGAGACACGCGACAGAGATCGGAGGATAGGATAGAGAAAGTGGAGGTCCACGATGAACCCACGGTACAAAAAAAAACGTCGATTTATTAGTGTTAAGAAAATTAGATTTAGGGACACAGCATAGTATTAGTTTAGTAGATAAGTTGTTAGATAATAAGTTTGAAAGAAGGCGGGAGTTACCATTTATTCATATTAGTTTAGGGGATTCTGTTTACACGGCATTGATAGATACAGGGTCGCAGTTATCGCTGGTGAGAGAGGAAATAGTTTTGAAACATGCAGAATTATTCAAAGGGAAAATTTGTAGGGTTAAGAGTATTAATTTATGGTCTGCGATTAAGAGGAAGTTAACTACGATAGACAAAGTTGTACGAGTATCGATTGTATTAGGAAGTACCAGACTAGGTGAAGTAGAGTTTTGGATAGCAAGAGGATTATATTTAGATTTTATTGTAGGGATAGATGTAATTGAGGAATTTGGACTGGTTATAGATGGTAAAGCACGAATGGTAAAGGTATTAAATTTAGAGAAGAAATGGGTGGTGCCTAAGGATAATTGGGATACTAGGGATGAGATAAATACAGATAGTATAGGATCAGGAAAGACTAAGAATAGAATTTATGATGGAATTGATGAGTTACGGTTATGTAATATATTTGAGAAGGTATTTGATGAGGAACAGATAGGATTAATAGGGTGGATATGAAGGAAATGTTATATGAGGTGTTTAATAGACATGCAGGAGTTTTTAGTAATGAGCCTAGGTTTGCGAAGGAGTATACGCATAAGTTAGAGGTCACAGACGAGGGAAGTTTTCGTACTAGGGTATATCCAATACCATTTGCATTAAGGGGTCGAGTGAAAATGAGATTAAAAGATGTTAAAAGAGGGAATTATTGAATCAGCGAGAACACCCTATATCAATCCGGTAGTGGTTGTGCCTAAATCTGATAATTTAGAATTAAGAATATGTTTAGATGCTAGGAGATTGAATGCGATTACTAAACCACAATTTGAACAACCAAAATCACTAGATAATTTGTTATACAAGGTAAGCGAGATGAAAGTTTTTAGCAAACTGGACTTAAAGAATTCTTTTGGCTAATTCCTTTGCATGAGGAAAGTCGGAAGTATACTGGATTTAGCATTGAAGGGAGATTTATCAGTACAGAGTTGTTCCATTTGGTCTTTCAACGTCATCCGCTGCATTAGTTCGAGCCATGCAGAAGTTATTAGATGAGTACGAAGACTTCTGTACGCACTATGTCGATGATATTTTGATTTTTCTAAGAACGAGTTAGAACATTTAGAACATTTAAGAAAAGTGATCCGAAGGTTAGACGAGGGAGGTTTGAGGTTGAATTCGAAGAAGTGTGAGTTTTTAAGGACCAGGTAAAGTATTTGGGGTTTGTCGTTGGCAGCGAAGGAATTAGAATTTGTGAAAACGCTTGGACGAGTTGAAGAATTTGAAACAGCCAAGAAATTTGAAAGGTTTAAGAGGATTTTAGGTGTATTAAATTATTATCGTCGATTCATACCAAAATATTCGGAGTTGTGCATTCCATTGTTGGAGTTGTTAAAAAGAACGAAAGGTGGAAATGGAACGAGCAAAGGAGCAGGCATTTCGGGAGTTGAAGGCGGTATTTTATAGGAACTGTCATTAAAATATCCCAATTTTACGGATCCATTTATTTTAAGGACAGACGCTTCGAGTTTTGCAATAGGGGCTGAGTTGGTGCAGGTTCAAGAAGGAGAGAAGTGCCAATTTGTTTTATTTCGAGGGCTCTGAAAGACTGCGAGACTAGGTATTCGACAGCGGAAAAAGAGATGCTGGCAATCGATATGCTGTGAAGAAGTTAAGATTTTATTTATTGGGTAATAAATTTCTGGTTGAATCGGATAACACAGTGGTCACGTTTCTGAAGAAGAAAGAGTTTTTGAACAGTCGATTGTATAGATGGGCGTTAGTATTGCAGGAATATGATTTTGAGATTACACATAAACCTGGTAAAGAAAATGTTACGGCTGATTTCTTTAGTAGGAAGGATGAAGGGTTGCTAACGGATAGTAGGAATGGATTTTGATTGCATTGCAAGTGTTTGAAGATCTGGGAAGATGGTCGAATGCCAGATTTCATCGGATGCAAGCACACGAAGGAATAAGGGTGATCAGAGAAAAATTATTCAGAGAGAATTTAGAACAAGACAGAGGTTTTTATATGGTCGAGGGAGTTTTGGTGAAAAGGTTATGGGATGATGAATTATTAGTGTTAACGACACAGGTAGCCGTTGAGCTGATCCAGGAAATTCATACTACGTTTGGTCATATAGGGATTCGTAAGACGTTCTTGATATTTAGGGAAGCTTTCTATGCACGAAACGATAGAAAATTGGTGAAAAATTGCATAAATCTGTGTGAGACGTGTTTGTTAGGAAAGGATAAGAATGTGGTGTTGCAGAATCAAGTTAGATGTATAAGAGCGGAAGGTCCATTAGATATTGTGGCAATGGATTACTTGAGTAATTTGATACCGGTAGGAACGGATATCAGCATATTTTAGTTGTAGTTGATATTTTACAAAGTTTGTGCAGCTTTATCCAGCGAGGAGATGTAATTCTAGGCATGTATTGAGTTCTGTAAGAAAGTTTGTAGAACGAATAGGTAAGATGAATAGGGTATTGTTGGACAATGCAACGTATTTTCGTAATCGAAGGGTTGAAAGTAAATTAAGGAAGGATGGAATAAAGATGACATTCTGTAGTATCAGACATCCTCAAGGAAATCCGTGTGAAAGATATATTCGAGAAGTAATAAAGTTTTGAGGTTAATAACGCAGGAACAACATGATCGGTGGGTAAGGTATTTACCGCAAATAGAAGAATATATTAATTTTGTACCAAGTTCAGTGACAGGAATGTGTCCTGTGACATTGATGAAGAAGGTGATTCCAGCAAGACCGTGGAGAGCTGAACAAAAAGTGGAGGATATAACGGAGTTGTTGCATAAAGCCAAACAACAAGTCGAAACGATACAAAGAAGGGAGTTGGAGAAACGTAACAAGAAAATCAAGAAGCAAGTGGTTTTTTCAGTTGGGGATCTTGTTATTGTTAAAAGATTGAGAATGTCAAATTGGGAAAGAAAAATTTGTGCCAAGTTGTTATTTCCATACGAAGGTCCTTATCGAGTGAGAAGAATTTTTGCAGAAGGGAATACTTACGAATTGGAGAATGACAGGGGTGAATGTCGGGGACGTTTTCATATAGAAAATTTGTATCCATATTTCCATGTGGAAAGTAAAGTATCGCAAGAATAAAATTAACACTGTAAATAATACTAACGAGCTTAAAACTATACAGAATATACAGAAACTAACACTTAATCCTCATACATAAAGAAAAAAACTATAGTGATTTTAACTAAAATTTAAAATTTCTCAACCATTAAAAGAATTACTTATATCCAGGAAGCAAATTTTCATTTTATTTAAAATCAGTGGGGCCTTATATACTGTCAAGAAGGGGTGGGCTTATAAAATGTTTAAATAGGGCTTCGAAACGACTTTGCTAGAATGGGGTTATATTTGGTTTTGTTTGAGTATTTTCTTTCAGGTATTTTTGGTTTATAAATTAACAACAACTATTCCACGTTTATAAATTTATAAAGCTTTTGAAACTGCATTGCATTCAACAACATATACCGCCATAGACCAGGCTAAGCTAGTTATAAGTTTGCATTGTATACGTATTTTAATTGTTATGGTTGCACGTATATGAAATTTAATTTGGAGTTAGCGTTTTCAGAACCATTTGAATGTAAAACAAATATCAAAATTGCTTGGTATACTGCACGCTTTTAAAATTTTAAGGAGTTAAGTGATACTCCGTAAAATTTGTAAATCAATTTCAGTTTGAATATGTTTTAACAATTAAAGATTGGTTATGTAATGACAGGACGTTTACCGAATAAGACATAAATGTCTGTTGCGTACAATTTAAAAGCTGAACCATCAAAGTTTGTTAGCTATTTTCAATATTGTAAAAGTTCAATATACATAAATCACTGGATTACAAACCATCTAGAAAATGAATGTATCTAGAAAACAACTGTATTATTAATCAATTATTAATAATTATAAATTACATAGTGTGCGTAGAGATAGTTGTCATGGCAACGGAAACAAAAGAAGACGGTTTTATTTTATAAGGGACTTCAAATTTTATATTACTGAAAAATAGACGTGTTTTTGTACTGTTATGAGTTTTATTACATTTAAAAGTTACGAGAAAGTTTTGAAAGTCAAGTTGTACCTGGAGATAGCAAATAGTAGCAGTTTTACGGCGAATAAAAGTTAATTAAAAGAGGGAGTGCTGGTCTGTACCGTTATTGTTTGAAGACGAAAGCATAGTGGAATTGGAGTTATCTGAGTATTTGTATAACATAAAATTTGTAGAAATATTAGTAGTTTTATAGTCTGGAGATTACCAGTTGCTCGAGTTACTTATTATTTACAGGAGGTGCCTGCAGTTGGTCACTTGGCTTCAGGACGGCTGGAAGGCGGCGCTTGTATCTGGATTCCAGGTATTAGTATTTAATATCTACGCAGTGCTTTAATCAAATTTATAAAAGTGGAACTAGTGTTTGGGAATACTTTTGGCTTTTAAAATTATTTGAAAAATCCTTGAATATTTGTTTGGGTGTCTAGTTGAGAGGTGTTTGCTTAGGACGGACCCACCCTAGGTAGATTCCGCCACGTGTTTGACGGCCCTGTAAAATATTTAAGTGCAGCAGCCGTGTAAAATATTTAAAGATAAATTGTGTGGCATAACTCAACAAGGCTCTAAAATAAGACAAGGAGTGACAGATAGATATATTACGCCTATCACTAATAAGGTAGGATCACAGTATATATATAACAGATACAATTATTTGAAGAATGCTTGTGTATTCGGTTGCAATTGTCATAATTGTCCTAAGATAAAAAAAAGAAAGATCAATCCTGTAATCATGAATAAACAATACAAAATAGGTGGTAATTGATTATAAAAGGGTTCTCTATAACTCAATATATACCAAAATATAAAATATATATATATATATATATATATATATATATATATATAGTTAGAAAATTCAAAACAGGCTAGACGAAGTAGAGAAACAGGCACAAAACCAAATTATTTGTCAATGCAGACAAAGCTAAAGAATAACAGATCGAGTAAAAATCAAATAGGTACAAGCTAAGATGGAAATAGGAAAAACAGACAAAGCATACAAACTAATTAGAATGAATTTTAGGTATATAAGGCCAGATAGCATAAATATAAGAGGTGCGGGAGGAGACGTCATTATAGAAAATTTAGAGGAAGTGAATAGATGGCAAGAATATATATGAAGTTTATATGCAGGACAGAAACTAGAAGCACTAGAATAAGAAAAATATATTAAAAAGGATGAGTCGGGATATCCCCTGCTTTGAGATGAGTTTGAAGTAGCATTGAAGAGCCTGAAAAATAATAAAGTGCCGGGTACAAACAAGGTGCAAGCAGAAACTCTAAAAGCTGCTGGACAAGCAGTAACAGAACATCCTTCCAACTTGTCAAAAATTTCAAAACTAACTCAATAGTCACTATACCAAATATACCAAAAAAGAGTTTAAACATGTGAAAAATATTAACTGGAATTGCTCAAAGACGGATGGAAAAATGGGTTGAGAAATACTAGAAGATAAATTTGGGTTTAGAAGAAACAGGGGAATACGGGAGGCCATTTTACCGTTAAGACTGATAATGAAGAAAACAATAAAAACAAAAGAGAAAGCGTGTATATAGGATTTGTAGATTGAGAAAAAGCATTAAAAAATATAAAATGGAAAAAATGTTCAAATTATTAAAAAGATAAGAATGGGTTATAGTGATAGATGGATAGTACATAGCTTATACAAAAATTAGAGCTGGAACGTAGAGAAGTAAATATTGGGAAAGACGTGAGACAGGAATGTGCACTATCCCCATTAATTTTTAACTTGTATATCGAAGAGGTGATGAATACTGTCTCATTTAGAAAAATATTTGGAATTGTTATGCAGGGACAAACGATTAATATGCTCAGATTCGCAGACGATATAGGGGTATTAGCATATAGCAAGGGAGAAGTAGAAGCTGCTCTTAATGAAAGGAAGCAGAGAGATACATGATGAAAATTAACAAAAATAAAACTAAACTAGTATGTAAAAAATGGGTAAATAAGTCATAAACCAGAATACAAATAGGAAACCGGAATTTATGAGGTTAAGGATTTCTGTCACCTAGGAAGCTAAATAATGCAAAATGGGAAAGTACATAAGATATAAAACAAAGATTAGCACAATGCCATGTTGCAGTTAACAAGAAACAGCAATTAGTATGTTCGAAACATGAAAACAAAGCAAGGACTGCTGGAAGCATATGTGTGGAGCACAGCACTGCACGGCTATGAAACGTGGACAGTAGGAAAAGTGGCAGGAAAAAGATTGAAGCTTTTGAAATGTGGTGCTACAGACGTATGACGAAGATATTATGGATAGACAAAGTTAAGAACCAAGAGGTACTAGAAATGGTAAAGGAAGAAAGAAATATGTGGAAAACAATAAAAAATACGAGCATGAAGAAATAATGAGGAATATATTAGCAGCAGAGAAAGAGAAAAAAAGAGGTAGATGCAAACCTAGGTTCGACTATTGCACATAGATAGCGAAAGATGTAGGTTGTAGGGATTTCAAAAAAATGTGGAGGTTAGCCCAGGAAACAATCCAGAACTGAAAACTAATGATGATGATTGATATAATTCTTTTAAATGTGTCATCCCTTTTTTTAGTTTGTTAGCTTTAAGTTTTATAACAGCAATTTTAAATTTAACTAAGTTAAATCCTGTCTTGGATCATTAGTAATAATCATAAAAAGTTGAAGCGCTTTGATCAACTTGAATAAATAATAAAACAAATGTGCAGGTTCAATGACAATTGCTTATTATAGTAATCGTTTACTATTGTTTGAAATACTATATTCCACTTAGTTGCATGCAGATTAATAATATAATTTACAGTACGCTGCTAACCATAATATAAATAGTATGACAAATTTGCCTTTAATCAACAATACATTTAGAAAAAATGTATATATTATTAGATAAAAGTGTCTTTCAAATTGGTCTTTTAACACCATACTGTAAATTTTCTGTTAAGCTATATTTGATGTGCTCTATAAGTTAAAAATGTTTCAATTTGCCGCTAACACTATTAAAGCAGTAGTACTTACGCAAATGTCTAGGTTCAGGTTTTGGTGGTATTAAACCCTTCGTACAAACTCTATGGCAACATATATATGCATTTCCTAAAGCTGAACACCCTTTATTAGTTTTGCATGGTACAGACCAGAACGTTGAAGGAGTACGCTTGGATGGACATACTAACTTTAATGCTTCAATTTTATCTGTTGAGTTTGTTTTGTTTGACTTGAGTGCCAGTTGTTTTGATGGTAAACCTGTAGAATTAAGTTTCGTTAAATATACCTTTCATAATCAAACAAAAAGAATTATCGTAAACTTACACCTATTACACAAGACATAATATCAGCAATAGGCACAACGGATTTTTACATCACATTGATTTGTAAAAATTTAACCGTTTAGATGTTAAGCGATATAATCATTTATGCAGCAATCAAGAAGTGTATTTTAACAGATAGAATAAAAACAAGATATGCCCATTTCTTTATTTCTAACTCCGTCATGGTAATTTCGCCGTGATATATTAAAAGATATGCCAATTAATTACAATTGTACATTGGAATGGGGAACAGAGGAAATAAACTAAAATCAAAAACAACAATGATAAATAAAGCTGTTATTAACCAAAGATCCTAATAAAGTAACACTACAAATGGGAAGAATAACACTGAATCACTCAAGAACTACACGCTAGTCATACTATTATTATTGATAGTAATTCAAGTTGTTTGTATAAAACAAATATATACTATAACTATTTTTTCCTAATTATACACCTACTTCATTACTGTGCAGTTTTGAATAATGAAATAAAATGATAAACGCTCCATGCGATAGTAAAACCGATAAACTATATGTTACTTATGAAAACTATATACTATAATTAATTTAACATTACTAACCCTAAGAGCCGATATTATAGGTTCAGTTAAAATCTTCAATTTACTTAAACCTTAAACTATGACATTGATTCTTTGTTGGAACTTCTACGATTGGGTCACAAAATCGAACAGAGCAAGATTCATTCGGAAAAGTTCAAATTGCCTCCTGTTAGAAACAACCCTTGACTCTTAGAACCTGATTTGGGTTACAAACACCCTAAGGTATCTTCTATCATTATGTCACATGATACCCGTTGCTACTCGTCCAACACTAAACCAAAATAAATTTTCTTCGGTCGTTCTTTATACCCTGTCTATAATTCAAATAAGCAGGTGGCATGTTACAACTATACCAAATAGGCCATACATCTCCTCATTGTACTCGTCCTTAAGTACTACATTGCTATGGTTGCGGACGTAACTGCCCTAATAATGTGACAAAGAACACCTCTTGGTTATATTGTTAACCAGGATGGTCTCCTTGTTGATTCTGACAAAGTTTCTGCTATCCTTAAGATCCCTTGGCATGACCAGTTGGTACCGGCGTTTTATCCCGAATTTTGCAATCCTTACTGCTCCGCTTTCTCACCTAACCCGCAAAAACACCCCTATCTCTTGGATCCACGATTAGCAATCTGCGTACCTTTCCCTTAATTAACACCTAGTTTCTGTCCCACTTTTTCCTGCCCTGACTTTACCTTTCCCTTCACCATCCAAACTGACGCCGCTCACTTTGGTTTAGGTGACATCCTCAGCCATTCCTATTTCGACAGCAAGAAAGTCGTCAGCTATATCAGTCGTTCTGTTACCAAGCCTGAGCGCAACTACTCAGTTACTGAGAAGGAGTGCCTGACAGCGATGTGGGCGATTGAGAAGTTCCGTCCTTACGTCGAGGGTTTCCATTTTACTGTTATTACTAATCACCATTCCCTCCTTTGGCTTAATAAACTCCAAAGACTTGCCGGTCGCCTAGCCCGCTGGTCCCTTCGCCTTCAACAATATGACTTTGCCATTATTGACCGTAAAGAAGGTTATGTTGCTCCTGATGCCTTTTCGTTCTATTCCGGTTCATGAACCAATTTTTATTTCTGCCATTACCTCCCTCGAAGTCGCCCTTCACACTCCTGACCCGTGGTACAATTCTCCGGACGAGTGAAAAATCGTCGTACTTTCTGAGCAGCGTAAAACTCTAATATCCCTCCATTACAATCCTCCTACTTCTGGTCATTGTGGCGTTACCAAAACTTTTGCTCGTTTTCTTCAAAAATATTTCTGGCCCTGTCTCAGAACTGACGTCGCTCGTTACATTCGACGTTGTCCGGTTTGTGCTGCTCACAAAGTTGGACAGTTAACTCTCCCTGGTCCCTTCGCTCGTAGGGTCAAACTATCCTATCTCTGGCAAGTCATTTTCTGTGACATAGTAGGTAGTCTTCTTCGTTCCATTCGTGGTCTATCCTTGTAGTGGCTGATTACTTTACCAAGTTCTGTTCTTTCCTATGTGTAGTGCAACTACAGTATCCGTATCCAAAATCCCTGAAGACCGAGTCTTCCTACTTTTTGGTGTTCCCCAATATCCTATTACAGATAACGGTGTGCAATTCCGTAGTCGTCAGTTCACCTCTTTGTGTGCCCGTTATCATTCGAAAATCGTTTTCACTCCCCGTTACCATTTCCCCAGCTAAACGTGTAAACCGCTTCCTCAAGACTATGCTTGCTTCATATGTCTGTGACAACCAACGTCACTGGGATATCACTTGTCCACAAGTTTCCTGCGTCATCCGAACGTCCAAACTTGAGATCCTTAGTTTGTACTCTTTTCTTTGCCCTGTTTGGTCGAGAACATACCCTCTCCGGCGATTATTTCAGACAACAGTCTGAGATATCCGACATGTTCTTTCCCGATCCCGAACATTCTTCCCTTGATCCCGAACACTTCAAAAATATTCGGTCCCATGATCTCAAGAAACTATCCACGGCCTACAGTAACATCCATAACTGGTATAACCTTTACCATCGCCGTGTGTATTTTTCATTAGGCGATTCCGTTTGGAGTCGTAACGTCACTTTGTCCGACGCTTCGCGTCATTTCAATGCTAAGCTCGTTCCTAAATTCCTTGGTCCTTTCTCCATCAGTAAAGTTGTTTCTTATTGGACCTATGAACTTACCGATCCTTCCGGTGCCAAGAGCATCTGGCATGCCAAAGTTCTCAAACCTGTCCATCCCGACCATCCTAACGCTCCTGATCTCGCGACGCAAACGTTTTAAGCCACATTATTAGTCCTCTATATCACCAATTTCTATGCTGACCTTGTCTTCTTTAAGGTTTGATTTTTGAACTTTACGATTTTTTGGTTTCTAATAATTTTATTATTCTTTCATTTATTTCGTTTTTTCTCCTCGAACTCACTTAACCCCGTGTGGGCCCGGATTAGAATATTCCCAGGGTACGACCTGTCTGTCGTAAGAGGCGACTAAAACGGTCCAACAACCACTCCACTGACACACACACGCTCTTCCTCTCTCTGTCTCTCTCTCTCTCTCTCTCTCTCTCTCTCTCTCTTTCACACACTCACACACAGACACACACACGCCCTTACACACACACACACACACACACACACACACACATACACACACACACACACAGAGACATTTTTGATTGTTCTTTCTTTTTTTTAGTTTTGGTAATACTTACCTAAAGTTTTATTTTTAGGTTAAAGTTTTTTTTTCATTTTTGGTTTTAGTTCTCCGTTCCTTTTGATCAACCTTCCTTTCGCTATCCTTCTGCTGGTTTTCTTACTGTTAGTTCTCATACGAACTTAGTTAAATTTTTCGATCTGGTTCCTGTCGTAAGTGCTTTCTAGACTTTTTCTTTTCTTCCGAAACCACGATTTAGTCGACTTTTAGGCCTAGTTAGCTATTCTTTACTTCGATTGTTCGTTTAATACGATTCTTTGTTACCACAGCTTGAAGTATCTCAACTAATCCATCCAGCTTTCTCATTGTTTCCTTACATACTTTCATTGACATTTATTGTTTCATTTTGGCTTCTACTGTTAGTTTTCCTCCTAATTCCTTTTCTTATTTTTTATTTTTTCTTGAGGTTAAAAACTTCACTGTTTCCTTACTAGAGATATCCGTCCTGCGACAACTTTTTGCAGTGTTAGGCCATTCCATCTCAGTGATTGCTACCTTATACCTTTGCTTTTCCCATATTCGTTACACTTCTTGACTTGCTCCGTTGTACTGGTCCTTGAAGCCTGATAAAAGCTTGTTACTTCTTGAGCTTTGTTTGAAGTTTTGTAAGATTTTTCTTTTATTTATTCTATTAGTGTGTACAGGTCCTTCAAGCCTGATAAAAATTCTTTTGTTGGTTTTTGTTTTTCCTGTAGTTTTCGTAAGCAAATTTTTCTTTTGGTTTATCCTATTAGCATGCTATCTGCTCCGTTGCTTCTGCTTCATAACCCGACCTTTTAATTTTACTAAGGGAAGTCGTTTATTTCGCACTAAATTGCAGACTATACGCTACCAAATATACGCTTACAACACGAACAATTATGTACATTATTCTTAAAGCTTGCGTTAGAGCGTTTTTTACTATCTGCTTTGCTATGTAAATTAATGTTAACGTCAAAAATTTAATGTTGCGTTATTTTTTAAATTTTACGAGGTGCACTCGCCAAAACAGATGATACGTTATATCTTGAAGAGGTGCACTTCACAAAAGCAACATGTATAAATTATGTATATTTCTTTTCTTGTAGGTAGAATTACTGTAAAGTTTATGTTTAATTTTCTTCTGTATATTGTTACGAGCTACTATTAGGCAACCCGTCAAACACACAAGCACCGTAAGCAATGTATGTACTACAGAAGCTTAGAACTTTCTAGCAAATACTGGCGTATGAATCATATATTTAATTCAGGGTATATATACAAGACCGCTGATGATGTATAGAGTTAGTCTATATCTAAATGTCGAATATAAATTATATCGAGTTAAGTTAATTAGTTACGCTTTTGGAAGTCCAAGAATAAATATAAATTTGTGTTATGTGAACGTGTATATTGTACCACCAGCTTGTAAAATACATAAATAGACAAAAGTGTAATAAATAAATTATAGTAGTGTTTAGAGTTGCTAAGAAGACTTATGGTTAAGGAATTAGTTTAAGAAGATATTAGTGCCTGTAAATTTATTAGTGTGATAGTGCTTCATTGTTAATTGGACTGAAAACATCTATAAATAAGGCAAATACTGTTAATTAGACTTGTGAACAATGAGTAAGTAATAAAGACTTTTGTTATTACTTGCTTTAAATTGGTGAAACGCGTTAATAGTTGCCCGCTACAGTATATTTAGGGTTTGAAGCCCTACGTATCTAGATTCAAAGACTTTATATATGCTTGCCAGTTTATATTTTTATGTTATATAATATGGAAATTGACGTTTTGTGTACATCACGTTATCCGGGACGATTACCTGAATGTGTTTTTGACTTTTGTAAATAGTCTTTTGGGACTGTATGTAGATAATATAGTTTTACCGAGGTTTCCAATTCTTTTCTTTCCGTATTATCCACTCTCCTCTGCGACGTTTTTAAGTTAGCCCGAAATCTAATACTTTTGGTTTTCAATTCTACCATTACGTCCCTGTTTTGTTGCAGTGTTCGATGTACGCGATTGTCTTTACGACTGCTTTCTTTCGTGTTTGCGCGGAATACCATAACAACGTGACCGCCTTCGTTCATAGTCCCGACTATATACATAACTCCATATCTATGAAAATATTTTTAATTTCATAAAAAAACTCAACTTTGTTTGGCAGTACACCGCAAACACATCTACACTTTGTAAACACACGGTACTGGGTGTATTCATAGAGAATACTTCAGGTAGAACGCACGCCCGGGGTGATATGAATCTGGAGTGCAAACAATGTTCGATTAATTGATGAACGGTTAGGGAACACACCGTTAAGGTTATATACTATTTGTTTTTATTCTTGTAAACTACCTTTTTGAATTTACGGGAATCTTTGCAGGCAAAAGGTTGTTCCAGTTGCTTGTTTGTCCTTAGGACTTGAGTAGTGTGTATCGGTTTTAAAATAGTAAAAATTATAAATATTTAAATGGATAAAGAGGAATCCATATTTCGTGATCTCATGATTGTAATTTTTCTTCAATTATTATAATTCCAATAGGAATATGATAATATAGGAAACAGTAATGAGCTGTTTTAATGGTGGTGACATCAACACAAAACAGTAGAAGTATGAATGCTCCGCGACGTATTCGGGATTACATTGAAGATTTGGGGTGGAAGTAAAGTAAACGGCGCATTGCGCATGTCGGGCAAAATTTATCCCAGCTTCAGACCGGGTTAAATAAGGCGCGTTCGGTGTGCGCTTTCCCAACAATTTATGAATAAATAACTAAAGCGTAAAATGGTGTTTATGAACGCTTTACTAGCACCCCAGTATACTACTCGTCTAAGTGGGTGTTATTTATGAACGCACCCCTAGTTTAAAGAGCAACTTTAAAGCGACAAACTATAAAATTTTAATCAGTACCATGCTCCCTACGATAAATTTGCTAGCAACAATTAGCAAAAATGCTTATGTTGGAGTTTAAGAAGAGACACACGGTACTTACTAAATTATTATATGCAAAATCTTACCCTTACTAACATTATCCACATTATTTTCAGAAGCAGAAGACGCACTTGTAATTGCAACAAAAAACAACACTAACAATTTATTCCCAGCGAAGGTTTTCATCTTATGTTCACAGTTCAAAATGTATTAAATCGTTGCGTATTCGTGTTGGTGTAAGATATAGAATATTTGTGATTGCAAAAGAGAGTGTTGGCCAGGAAATTCCACTGGCATAATGAGATGCTTTCATTATTTACATTAGGGAAGAAACCAAATTGCGCGACTTTTCTCCAAAAAAAAAAGGCATAATTTCGTAGGTATAATTTATAAATTTTATAGGTCAAATCGCGCTCTAATACGAAAAATCCCAACTTTGTAATATTAATAATATATGGCTGTTGAAAATCGAATCTTGTGAAAAAATATTTTATTGAAGTAGGCGAACTCTTATAAATTGCAGGCGTGTCGTTGCCGATGCTGTAATTGCATAACACTTTCACCGATTCTCTATATTGAATATCGTTTGTTAACACTTTCGTATCTCACATCTGTAGATAATAACATTAAGAATTTTAATTTATATTACGTAAACGCTCGTAAGGTATAATTTATAGCCATACTTCGTTGCTCAAATGCATATGCATATGCTTGATAGAAAATACCGGAAGCTGGTGAAGTACTTACCTACTTGTAATTTAAAATATATTAGTGAATGAATTTCGCTTACCTGAAGAACGGTAACCCAATTTAATACGGATAAAAATAACGTTACGAATTTCCCAGTAGGGACGGAAACTATGTAACAATTTTATAGGCGCACCGACGGACTTTCAGTGGTGTGGTCGTGAGTTCCTATGGCAAAGTAATAAAAAAAATTAATAAAATACAAAATATAAAGTTGGTCAAAATACAAACCAACTTACCCTGAAAAGCTTTGCTAGTTGTCAAAATTAAAGGGTAATGAAATCCAAAAACAGAGTATTCTTGTGTAAAAATAATATAATAGTTAGAAAAATAAAAATTACAGCAGAGCGCTTTCGGCGTTAGCCATGTCCAATCATTATAAAAACTTACATTCCATCATACTAATTCAAGCAAAAGAGATCATTTAAATTACTTAACTAATATCACATAATAAAAGACTAGTTAACAAATTGATTGTTCCAATAAATATGTAACATCTTGTCTACGTTGTTGATGAAGTCGAAAAGCGCGCACTGCTGTAATTTTTTATATTTCTAACTATTATATTATTTTTACACGAGAATACTCTGTTCTGGATTTTATTAAAAAATTTCGTGTACACAGCCAGGAAGTTTTCATATTCAAAATTAAGAGGCACCAAACCGTCATATCATAGCAATTTCGTCGATATATTTGCTGCCAGGAAGACAATTGTTGCGGAAAGGTCTCTTTACTTTCGATGTTCCAATCTCGTCCTCTCATCTTTTACCTTTCGTAATTACACCTTAGAGATGCTCCTTTATCTTTTTTTTTTATGTCAAACTAATACAATTGTCCAAAATAAAGACCTCTCCCAAAATCCGATTTCATCATTGGACTGCATGGATATCCTTTAAGAATGCTCACTTTTACCTATATTATAGCTAACTGAAAGTAAAATTCCTTTTAAATTTAGACAGTAAATTTCAAAACATATCATTGCACTAAATTAACCTTAAAACAACAACCCTAATCTACATCTTACTAACCAGATATTATTAGCATAACTCTAAAAAAACATTAACCTAAAAGTAGTACTACCACCAACGTACTAATTTTTTACCGATTGATCTATATGTTAAAACCCCTTAACAAGAATACATAAAAAACGGCGCAATCTCAACTTTTCACGTAACCATATTGTTCATTTAAAATACCGAGTTTACACCCTTTAACAAATATTAATTCCACTTGAGCTTGTGTGTACATAGATTTTTGTTCTTTTAAAATATTCAAAATTTTTTCACTAATAAAATTATGCTTACATCATCAGCATTAGGTCTTCAGTCCTGGAACTGGTTAGAGATGTACCCTCGTTGTTTCCCATTTTGAACTAACCTCACATTTCCCTGGAATTTGCAGTCTGCGTCTTTCACTATCTGCGTGCGATAGTCTGATCTAGGTCTACGTTGTTACGTTTTATTTTAAAGCTTTCAAATATTATAATTATTAATTTAGAAGTTAGGGACTTTATTTTAATATTTGTAAAAATTCTCGTTTAATTAGTGCCATTCCGTTGGTGTTGTGAAACCCTGGAGTTAGTAATGTTCACACGGATCTCGGCGCCAGTTGCTTATCATTGCAAACGTAAGCGCTGACGCAGGGTTCTGCGTGAGAAGAAGTTATCTTCCTACAAACACAGGCTGAAGCGCGCCGACCTCGGTTGGTGGGAGAAGCTCTAAAAGCGAGGACCACCGATTAGTTAGGCAAATTCTATTGTACCGCCACACCTATCTTATAGATAAACTTATGTCACCGTTGCCGGGTAGTGCTGACGCGAGTGTTGTCGTTTCCCCTCTTTTGCGTATCCTATCGTCTCGTCAGGGAAGCCCTACCGGTAGCAGCAGCAACTCTAGCAACGCTACAGGACAAGCAGAATAGACCGCGCTCCCTGCGACACTCAACATTTGATAATACTCCAGGGTGTGTGTAATAACCATAATTCGTTTGCCGGGAATTTATTGATAGGGTTGAGTGTTATAATTAATGAGTGTTATAACATCTATCTCTTTTTCCCTATCTCTGCTTGTAATATATCCCGTACTATTCCCCAAAAATGCCTTAGAACGTATCCTGCCCTTCTATTTCTCTTTTTTTTCCACAGATATCTTTATTCCCCTACTATTTATATAACCTATTTGTTATTTACTTTGTCTGTCCATGCTATCATCTTCATACATCTGAAGCACAACATTCCAGAAGGCTTTTATCTCTTTCTGTCTGCTTTTCCTATTGCCCCTATTTCATGCTGTGCTGTGCTGTGCTGTGCTCCACACATATGCGTTCAACAATTTTCTTCTTGTTTCTATGTTTGTAGTCTTTGAACATAGCCATTGTTCTTTCTTGTTAGATGCAGTTCGGTTCCTTTCTCCTGTTTTACAATTATATACCATGTTTCCCCGATATTCAATAGTATGTGAAGGAGAGTAAGCAGTCTGTGGCTGACAAGTCCGGCAGTACTTGAGCATTTGCCGAATCAATAGTTTTCCAATATATCCTTTCGTACAATCAACATTAGTTAAAAATATTGCACAACCAACAGTATATGTAGTTGTTTATAATAATCAACAGATTTAAGTGCACTTATTTCTTCGTCATTAGATTTTCCGTCTTGAAACTGGTTGGACGCGAGTTAAGGTTCGTGGCTTGGGAGCGGCCTTTTAAAAAACCATTTCCAAACTTCTTAACAATTAATTTTTATTGATACAGAATTGACTTATGGAATTTTGACCATTTAGTTGAATATTACTTCAATCGAAATTACACTAATTAATTGTACAAAAATAAGTAACTAACGAACTGCAATGCTAAAGCTGATCGATGGATTAACTGTCGTCGACTAGGGCTCCCGGGCTTTTATAATATCTTTATTCCCTCACATAGCTGTGGGAACTTGCAGATCTCATGTCTGCTTATTCTTAACTCTATTTATAATTACATTGTTGCAATCTTAATTTCTAAGTAATCACAGTACCTGACCGTCTTTGATCGCCTGTGACCTGACATCTGCGGTGTCACTATCGTCTGCGATACAAAGTAGCGCTTCCGTTCCCATAATCGTTAATAAACTGTATAAATTGTCCTTGATTTATTTTGTTGCACTTCACTTGGCGTATTCTTAACACTTTCTAATACTTTCCTAATTATTCTATTTTAATATGTATACATCAATTGGGGGATACATAACTCCTCCCGACGTACATTAAAAATTAAGGGTTTTCCTTTTCTTGATTTTTAATTTAATAAATTCATTTAATTTCATTTCTTAAAATTCATACTTTCTAATGGTACATTTGTTTCTTTGTTAACATTGGTTGCCTTAAATCTAAAACTGTTTTCTTTATTTTTATACCTAATGTACATTTTGTAAATTACATAAATGATCAATAAAATAGTCAAAATAATTAATACAGTTGTCCATACACTAATGTTATCGAAGTGCACTTTAGGCGTTTTAAGTTCGTTTAGATGTTCTTTATAATCTTCCATGAGTTTCATGGCGTGGTTGAGGTTGTCTGGTTCCAGATGTTCGAGTTGCATGGGTTTTTGAAGTATTTCTTCGGCTTTGTCTTACGTTATCTTGATTTGTAATTCGGGTAAGTTTGCTAATTTCTTGGTTTGTACGGGATCTTGGTAGACTCTGATTATTTCATTTTTCAATTTTAAATAACAATTTTCCTTAAGGAATTAATTTACTTCCGGTTAATGCTAAGTTGTTTTCGTCTTGATTGCAGTAAATTGTTGCTATTACTTCTGTGGGCAAAATGGCTATCCATTTATTTTCTGTTACTTTCTGGATTTTTATATTAGTGATTTGTACAGGTTTGGCTTCACAGTTCTCGTAATGATTTGAAAATTTTAATAATTGTACTTTGCAAGGGCTGTCGTCTTGAATAGTTGCCGTTGTCCACGATTGGCATAAATATTGATTTGGTGTGACTTCATCACATTTTTCGTTTGTATAACCATATCTTAGTTCATTTAAGAATAGGAATTTGCTTTTGAGTATAATAACTTGGTACGTGCTAGTAATTTTCATTGGCAAAGCAAATAAATGATAATAATTATAATTGTTAATCTCTACTATTGGGATTTCAATTAAAAATGTTATGTCGTTATTTTTTACATAGCCTTTAACTATAGCTATTTTTTTCAAATATTAAAATGTTTGATTCTACTACATCAAAAGGTAATTTACTGTTGGTTATATATGATTTAATTCTTAAGAGTTATCTTAATAAATCGATTGGTTCTATGATACTGGCATGTAGGGTATTTAATTTTGAAAATGTTACTGTGTTCTCTAATGTGGCTAAAATTTGTTGAATTAAGGTCATCATTCATTCATCATTTTGTTTTCGACCTTACTTAAGGTCGGTTTGGCGCAGCTCTAACTTCTTTTCTATTCTGTGCTAATCTAAAAAGCTCTACATACCCTTCACAACCTAAATTTCTAATAATTTGACTAATATAGTTTGGTCTAGATCTTCATATATCCTTCTTTTTCCTATCCACCTGGCTCTACATAGATATTAGCAACCTGATGGTTGTTAAAGAACTCTAACATGTTTACATGATTACTATTTATAAGGAAATGAAATTTAACCTGGTTATCCGCTTCAAAAAAGGAAAAGTGTTAAATTATATGTTATGGTAAGGCTTAAGCAACGAAACGCTACCAACATGCCAGACTGCTATGTCATGGTGACATTTAGTTAACTGATTTTTATTTTTTTTTTGTTTTGTTTTCGAACACTTAAAGTCGGTTTGACGCAGCTCTAAATTCTTTTCTATTCTGAGCTAGTCTAAAAAGGTCTGCATACCCATCACAACCTAAATCTCTAATAATTTGACTAATATAGCTTTGTCTAGGCCTTCCTACTCTATTTTTATTTGGTAGTCTATAATCTAAGACTTTACTAAATAGTCCCTCATGTCTTAACTGGTGCCCTATCATTCTATCTCTCCTGACCTTCAATTGTTTCCACATACAGGGTTCCTCACCTATCCTTCTATAAACTTCCTCGTTTGTTACTCTATCTGTCGAACTAATCTTTAACATTCTCCTATAACACCAAGTTTCAAAAGCTTTTATCTTTTTCTTATCTACTTCTTTAATTGTCCAAGTCTCACTACCGTATAGTAGAACGCTCCATACTGCGACTTTAAGAAACTTTTCTATTATCTAAACTAATACTATTAGCTATTAGTAAGTTTTTCTTTTTTAAAAACATTTTTCTAGCTTGAGCTATTCTAGCTACTATATCCCTTCTGCTACGTCCGTCTTTTGTAATTATACTACCTAAATAGCAAAATTCATCTACCTCCTCTAAATCAGTATTACCTATTTTTAATTTTGGTTTAGAACTAGGCTGTAACTCACTTGTCATTATCTTTGTCTTTACTGAGTTAATTCTCATACTATAGTTACTCTAAAATATTTAAAAACTCTCCTAACTCTTTTCTAGACTCTGCTATAATGGCTATATCATCTGCAAAACGTAACATGTCTATTTTCTGTCCCTGTACACTAATACCTATCTCTTTTCTCTCTCTAGCTAAGTTTAAAGCTTCCTCAATATAAACATTAAAATCAAGGGAGACAGTATACAACCCTGTCTAACACATTTCTAATCTTAGCTTCCTTTTCTATTTCATCAAATCTAATTACTACGCTTTGGTTTTTATATAGACTGTAAATAATTTTTCTATCCCTATAAGAGATTCCTATTTTTTGCAAAACCCTGAACATAACAATCCAATTAACCCAATCAAATGCTTTTTCTAAATCTACAAACGCAAAATGAGTCTTTTTATTTTTTTGTAACCTTTTTTCGATAATTACCCTAATCATTAGTATGGGTTCTCTAGTCCCTCTGTCTTTACGAAAACCATATCGGTCTTCGCCTAAATAATTCTCAGTCAAAGCTTCTACTCTATTTTTAATTATTATTGTTAGTACTTTGGAAGCGTAGGAAGTTAAACTAACCGTTCTAAAATTCTCACACCTATCAGCTCCTGACTTTTTTGGGATTGGGATAAAAATATTTTTTTCGAAATCTATTGGAACCTCACCTGTGTCATATATTACTTTTACTAGTTCATATAATCTGTCTAAAGTTTTCTGACTTGCATATTTTATTAATTCTGCGGGAATATCGTCTATCCCTGGCGCTTTATTTAGTTTAAGATTCCGAATAGCTCTATCAAATTCCTCTCTTAATATTGAGAACCCTATTTCTACATCCTCTTCTTGGTCGTTCTCTAACTCATCAATATCGTCTGCCTTATATAAATCTTCTAAATATCTTTTCCATCTATCTGCTACCTCAACTTTATTTATTAGACGCTCATTATTCTCGTTTCTAATACCATTATATTTTTTCCTATCTTCCCCAAAAAACTTTTTAACTGCCCTGTAAGCCCTGTCTGTCATACCTACTCTCAAATCATCTTGTATTCCCTTACAATTCTCCTCCATCCATTTATTTCTAGCTTTTCTACACTCATGTACTATCTTATTTCTAACTGTATTATATTTTTGTTACTTTCACTATCCATTTCTCCGAGAGGTTTAAGCTTTCTTCTATTCTCTATTAAATCTAATATCTCCTTTGTTACCCAGGGTTTTCTCGCTACTATTTTTTTCTTACCTGTAGTCTGTGTTGCTGTATTATGTACAGTCAGTTTTATTTCTTTCCATCTATTTTCTATGTTCCCTCCTACAGCTATCTCTTTGCTCTTATTATCTAATACTTGTTTATATTCCTCTTTTACCCTACTATCATTAAGCTTACCTAGATCCCATCCCTCGCTTTTAACCTTTCTCAATTTTTTGAATTTTAGTTTACACTTCATTTTAACTAAGTTATGATCGCTATCTATGTCAGCCCCTGGATTTTAACTTGGTTTCTAAATCTTTGTTTAACTAAAATATAATCTATTTGGTATCTAGCCATATCACCTGGCACTTTAGAGGTATATCTTCTCCTAACATGTTTGAATAGGGTGTTTACAGTTACTAATCATGTTCCTGGCAAAACTCAACTAATCTTTCTCCTCTATCATTTCGTCTGCCATACCCAAATTTTCCTACCATTTTTCCCTCACTACCTTCTCCCACTGACGCATTAAAATCGCCCATAACTATTAAATTCTCATCTCCTTTTACTTTTCTCACTATACTATTTATATCCTCGTATACCTTTTCTACTTCCTCATCCTCGTACTGAGTTGTTGGCATGTAAACCTGTACTAAAACAGTGTCTGTGGGTTTTGTACTCAATGTAACCATAATTATTCGATCACTAAATTGTAAGTACGCTTTAGCTTTATGCCCTAATCTTTTACCTAACACTATTCCTACCTCTGCCTGTCCATTAGTTGAAGAAGTTGTAATTATTCTATAATTATCTTTCCAAAAGTCATTACTATCTGACCATCTCCCTCACTAATACCTAAAATGTCTAGCTTTTCCTTTCTCATTTCGACTAATAAATTCGTTAACTTATCTACTCTAAGTAATGACCTTACATTCTAAGTCCCTATCACTAAATCGAACTGTTGTTTTATATTCTTACGATGACGAGCCCCAAGTATCTCCCGGAGATCCAAATGAGGGAGTATTTTACCTCTGGACATTAATTTTACTTGTGAGCTCTCCATCATATGTATTTCGTGTTTTAGGCCACGCACACCGGGAAATATTGTGGTAGGCTTCTATATCTTTCCACAACGCAATTTTTAAAGATTTTAGCAAAGAGCCGTATCCGTCACGGCCAACCCCCAACAAGCTTGTAAATTATTGAGGATCGCCCGAGACCAACCGACCCTCCTCCAATATCTTTTAGCCAGTAAGGCTGCTGGCCCTTGCTGCTGCTTTTTAAGGTAAGGGTTGATATTATCTGGGTGTATATCGTATTAAATCTGATTAAATCTCGCATGCCTAACATGGTAGTTTGCATGTTATTTTCAAGGGTTTGTATTCGGTTGGGTATACTATCTTGGTTTCTAACTAATTTTCTTAGCGTTTCGTTGAATTTTATAATTGTTGATTGAGTTAATGATATTTCGTTACTAATTATGGTTTTGATATCGTTCTGATTTTCAATTAACTATTGTATTGCATTGTCATAAAGTTCCGTGTCTTGATTATTTAAGTTGCCGGTTATAGCTTTCATTATGTTTCCTAATTTGTTGATTAGTCCTCTTTTTTGTCTCGTCGTTTGTTCTGTGGGTATTAGTCGGTTAAATTTGTCTTCTATGTTTCTCGAGATACTTTCTATTGTGCTGTCATAGTTCATCATTTCGATTGTATAATCCTTTCAGAATTTTGTTGTGTCCATTGATTGTTTTAGTCGGTAATAATTGTCTTTGATGTTTGAAATTCCTGTTTTAGCTCTGTTAAGTCGAATTTTTGTGCAAAGTCTATGGAATTCTGCATACTGCCTAATTTTATTGGTAGTATACCGGGGTTATTTTTTATGTCTTCAATTATTATTTCGGTGTCCGTTCTACCTGGGTGGAGGTTGACGGTCTTAAAATTTTCAAGTGAATATATTTCGTTATCTTGCCGTTGTCTACTACGGCTATGTTTTTGTCCGATATTCTTTTAATCTTAAAAGGGCCTAAATTTCTAGGTGCTGTTTTGTGACGTTTACTTTGAAAAATTTTCTCGTATACGGTCTGTCCTATTGAAAATTTATTTACGTCTGTGTTTTTATTACAGGTTGTGGTAATGCGTTCTTTGTCGTTATCTAATTTATCCTTTACTTTGTCGTAAGTTATTTTTAGTTTTTCCTTATGATCTTTGGCGTATTGCTGATAAACTTCTTTGTTATAATGTATGTCATAAGGGTTGCGTGAATCTGAATGTCCTAAAGTTAATTCTAATGCGGTAAAATTGGTTGATGAATGAATTGTGTTATTATAGGCGGTTAATGTGTATGACATAAAGTTAGGTATGTGTTCCTTCTTGTAGGTTATTCTTAATAATCTGATTTGTTCTAACAGGGTTGAATGTAGTCTCTCAATTAGTCCGTTGGATTCAGGGTGGTTATCAGTAATAAAATGAATTTTTATTTTGTGTAATTCCAAAGCGTTTTGTATTGTTTCATTTTTAAATTCGCTGCCGTTATCTAACGTTATTGTTTCGGGTGTTCCATAAAATGTAAAATACTGTAAAAATCTTGAGTTACGTCAATACTATTTTTAGAGGTGATTGGTATTGCTTGGCCTATTTTTGTAAATGCGTCTAAGAATGTCAAATAACTTTGTGCTTTTACTACTAGAGTATAATTTCTGAAAGGGTTTGTCAGGTGTTTTAGTCAACATTAAAAGTATCTTTGAGGGTTTCCTGTCATATTTTGCTTTGTCACATAGTTCACATTGATTAATAAAGTCTATAGTTAGTTCTTTCATGTCCTTGAAATAATATCGTCTCTATTCAAATACGGGGTGATTCGTTAATATACTTTTGATTTTGTCTACGGCTTTAATGAATTCCGGGGTGTGTTCAATTTTGTTTTCTTTCTTTAAACAATTTGTCAGGGGCTTGGTTATTTGAGCATAACCTTTAATAAATTTGTGGTAGTAACCACTAAGTCCTAAAAATCCTTTTACTTCTTTATTCTTTTTTGGTATGGGGTAATTTAATACGGCATTTGTTTTATCGGGGTTCGGCATGACTCCTTGGTGTGTTATTATATGTCCTTGAAATACTACTTCTTTCTGTAAAAATTCGCTCTTATCTAATTGTACTTTAAATTGTGCTTTTCTTAATCTTTCGAACACTTCTCTTAATCTTTCTATATGCTCCACTAATGATGTTGAATAAATTATGATATCATCTAGGTACACAAGGCATTTTTCGTTGTGTATCCCACGTAGTCTATTATCCATAACTCGTTGAAAAAGTTGCGGGTGCGTTCTTCAATCCGAATGGCATCCTTTTATATTCGTAGTGTCCTCTAGGTGTGCTAAAGGCTGCTTTTGTGTATCCTTATCTTCCATTTCTACTTGATGGTATTCTGAGGCTAGGTCTAATGTCGAAAAATATTGGCACTTGCCTAATATATCTAAATTTTCAGTTATATTTGGTAGCGGGTATTTATCGTCTACCGTTTTTTTATTTAGTTTTCTGTAATCTATTACCATTCTATATTTTCGTTTTCCTAATGCGTCCAGTTTTTGGGTACTATTAATATGGGGCTGCTCCATAGTGAATTGGAGTGTTGTATGATATCTTGATCTAATAAGTCGGCTACTTGTCTATCAGCTTCTTTCTGACTTGCCTGGGGTAATCTGTATGCTTTTGTGAATATAGGTTTGTTATCCGTTAGTTCGATGTTATGCTTGACTGTATTTGTAAATGTTAGGGGTATTCCTTCACAATGAAATATGTCGCGGTATTCGATACATAAATTTTTGATTGTTCTTTGTTCTTCCTGATTAATGTCGGTGTTAAAGCGGATATTACTTAAATTTTTTCTTAACATTTCGTCGTTTTCTACGGGGTTGTAATTGTCGTTTAAATTTTCGTCTACTTCCATCTCGTTAAAATTTAATTCTTTTACGTTAATTGGGTTTGTTAAAGATAGTTCTACGGGGTAGTCGTTTGAATTTAAAATCGTTGTTGTAGCATAATTATCTTTGATTTGTACTAATGCGGTTGGGGTCTCTACTCCTTGTTGAAGATTTATGTGATTTATTATTCCTAATTTGTTATTGGAATTTACGGGAATTTTATCTTTTTCTCTGTTCGGGGTTCTAATGTGTATTTTTCTTCAACTTGGGTATTTTGAAATTTAATGGGGATTCGTCCATATTTTGTTCTTAGTAAACGGTTCTTTATGTCGATGTTGGCTCCTAGTTTTCTTAGAAGGTCCATTCCTAATAGTCCGTCATATTTGTCATTAAATTCAAATATGCAAAATTTGTGTTTCATCTTTACGTTAAATGTTTTGAGTTAGGGTATGTTTGCTACGAATTGGTGTAGGGTTGTTTGATGGGCTGTTTTAATTTTAAACGGTTCTCTTTCTACATAGTTTAAATAATGTTTCTTTATGGTTCGGGGGCTAATTAATGTTTTTGAGGATCCGGTATCGATTAGTAGTGTTTGGATTCGACATGGAGTATTTCTATATTAGGTAGTACTAGGTGACTCATATTATTTAAGTTTATTAAGTTTGGTCGTTTATAAATCGGTCTATCTGAAAATTTGAGTACGCGTTTTCTTCGTCGTCCTCTTCATAAGTTTCGTATGATTCTTCGCGTTCATAATTCTTCAAATGGTTTTGTTCATTGTCTGTACTTGGTCGAATGTAATTATTCTGATCATCTTCATATTCCTCTACTTCTTGATGAAATAGTTCTTCCGATGTAAAAGTGCGTTTTTGGTTAGGGTTCGGCCGAATGTTATTTTTGTGTTTGTCTGGTACTACCAGATGAGGTATCCATTGGTGTGGGTCTATAATAGTTGTTAGGATTGTTATTATTATTTGTCATTGGTGAATTTCTGACAGGGTTTGCGTTGAATGCTGGTCTTTGTTGATTTACATTTTGGTTGAATCTTGCTCGAAATGCGGGTTTCGTAAAATTTGGGTTGAACGTTGGTTTTGAAAAATGTTTATATTAGTTATTACAGTTTGCGTTATTAAAATGTGGATTATTGGTTCGCGGTTGGTTTGTTTGTGCATTGAATGGGGTGAATTTTTGTTGGGGATTTGTTTGTCTCGCGGCTTGTATGGTTTTTATGGGTGAGTAACTTTTATTCGCGTTAGGGTTGTATAATCAGTTTCTGTAATACATTACGTTTTCTTCCTCGATTATCATGTTCATAGCCTCTTCTAAATTTTGGGGATGTTGAAATCTGATTTTGTCTGAAAGTCGTTCTAGTAGTGTCTAATGCAATTTTGTCATACATTTTTGTCTTTAAAAGTCTGATATTTTGGTCGGGTTCTTCAATTTTTAGTTTTGTCAAGATTAAACTTCTTACATCTTGGCATTTCATTCCAAATTGGTAAGGGGATTTATTATTTTCCATTCTAAGGTTTATTAAATCGCGTATTAGGAATTTTAGGTTCCTCTGATCACCAAAATATGCAATCAATACTCGTTTGAAATCATCCCATTGTTCTAGGTCATCTCGACTCGCAATTAATCTTAGTGCCCTTCCAGTTAGTTTACTGATAATAAGATGTAGGAGTAATACGTTGCTTTCATTGTCACCGGGCTTATAGAATGTTTATAAAAATAGTTCACATGTAGTTATATAATTTCCTAACAGGGTTTGATCACCGTTATATGTGGGGATGGTCTCCAAATAAAGCTTCATATCTCCACTCATTTTGGCGGGGGGAATGTTCTAATAATTAATTTTTTGTTTGACTTTAATTATTTTCAGATTTTGTAAAAATTTTGATTTATTTCGTAGTTTGTGTTGTTATTCCTTGCTTGAATTTATTAATTTTCTGTTTAGATTGTGTCAGGTTACTTGCTATTTTTAACTTGGGTCGTTTTAGATTATTTAAAAAATTGAGTTGCTTATTTTGTATTTAATTGCACGGTGCTGTAATTATTTCATGGGTTATACGCTTGATATGGTCTTGGTTACGTTTATTTTTAATTTACTGATGTTAATTTTATTGTAAATTTAATCTCTGAAGTTTCAGTGTGACTGAGTGATTTTGTGGTAGTTTATTTCACTTCGCTTGCTTTGCGTCAGTTAAAGCTTTTCTATTTTAATTCCGCTGATTTTAATTCTGTTTATAGTAGTTATCTCTTCCCGTGGGTTTGTGTAATTTATAAGTGTGTCCGCGATGCTTCTCGTCTCGTGAACTTGTGTTAATTATAAGTTTGCAAGGTGTCGTCTTTTGCGTTGTTAAAAGTTGCATACAATGGTCTCGTCTTAATTACAATGTTTTAATTTACTGTAGGGTGTTACTTTTCAGTTAATTGTCTGCGTCAGTGTCTCTGTTGCAAGGTTATTTTTAATTACAAGGTTCTTTGTAGGTATAATCCTGTGGTATAACACAATTTATATTTTATTTGATCTTCCTGAAAGCTTTTGTTTGAATAGATTGAGTTTTTTCTATAATTAATTATCTCGTCTTGAAATATTTAATTATACAATGCCACGTTTGTGATAAATGCACTTTTGTGTTGCTAATTTACTGAAGTATTATAATTTTCAAGTTTGAATGAGGCTGCAATATGCGTTTGAATAACGTAATTATTTATAGATTTATTACGTTGATTTTATAATTAGACGTATTTAAGATGATGTTTTATAAACGTTTCCGGTCGTAATTTCTATGCTTGATTTTAATTCGGAATGCTTTAATTTTTATTCTGGCAAAATGAAAGTTTTTCTATGGTTACGCAAATTCAGTTGATTATGGCTATGAAGGCTTGGTTTTCGTTGCGTTCAAGGTTGAGTTTTAAATTATTCACTTTTAATGATGAAATTCGCGTTTGGATTTGCGTTTTGTTAATTCTCGTATTGTTATATTTAGATTCGCTATACGTTTTAAATAACTTGTGGAGTTTAGGATGGTATTGTTCCGTAGTTATAATTAGATATATATATTCGTTTCCAATTATAATCGTTTTATAGCGTTGCGTGAATGATCTGTTCGAAGATGAGATACAAATGTAGGTTAATAATAGATTGTAGGCTGTGCCTATTATTTACGGAATACGATGAGTTTGCGTCTGGGTAGTTTGTTGCAATATTCTATCTGCGTTATATACAAGGATTTCGGTTTTTAAATTCGTGATTTAATTTCGTTTTTATTATTTTTTTTTGTATTGCGCCAGTTAATACCGTGTTGTTGAATTAGAAATTCGTTTTTGTTTTGTTTCTAATAATTCTTACGCCAGTTAATTTAGTAATAATGGCCTCAAGCGCGCTTGAATGCGACTTTTGATTTTCTCAAGTTTTTATAGATCTCTTTTATACAAGAAATAAATTTTTTCAAAAATAGCTTGAAGATAATCCCTTGCAATATCTAGGTGGATTACTTTCATCAAATTGCATAAAATAATGGTACTAATAATCAATATACTTATATAAATCATATACTAGCAAATATCAAATATGTTTGTAAAATAAAATAAAAATTCAATTGATTTAAAGGAAAATGAACTTACACTAATTGGTTTGTTTCTTTCATGGAGTCCGCCGATTCTGTACTTTCTCCATGTCGGTTTTCGGATTTGATCTATGCTTGTATCTTCTCCGGTTTTTTTTCTGTTGAATTTGAACGATTTTGTTTCGCCTTCAACTTCTGTTTGTTTGCTGGGTTTGAACAATTCTTGTTCCGCCTCCAACTTCTGTTTGGTTCTGTTAAATTCGGAATTGAAATTCCAGACCACCAGTTCTTCGAATTTGGGTTCCCTAGTGACCCTTATGGAATTTTGACAATTTAGTTGAAAATTACTTTAATCGAAATTACACTAATTAATTGTACAAAAAATGGTAATCTAACGAACTGCAATGCTAAAGCTGATCGATGGATTAACCGTCGTCGACTGGGACTCCCGGGCTTTTTATAATGTCCCTATCCCCTCACATGGCTGTGGGAACTTTCAGATCTCATGTCTGCTTATTCTTAACTCTATTCATAATTACATTGTTGCAATCTTAATTTCTATTGATCGCCTGTGACCTGACATCTGCAGTGTCACTATCGTCTGCGATACAAAGTAGCGCTTCCGTTACCATGATTGTTAATAAACTGTATAAATTGTCCTTGATTTACTTTGTTGCACTTTACTTGACGTATTCTTAACACTTTCTAATACTTTCCTAATTATTCTATATTAATATGTATACATCAACTGGTGGATACATAACTCGCGTACCTCCACTTATTTATATTCTGAGCTAGCCTACACCGTTCCCCGGAATTTCCACAACAGCCTATATACAGCTATGTTTCCCTTCCATTGTTTCCTCACTATATGATTCTTGTCTTTGAACATAGTAGTTGATTTATCTTGTTAAAATAGCATGTCCTTGTGCTAATGTTTTATATCTTTTGCGCTTTGCCTATTTTGCATTATTTAGCTTCCTAGGTAGCAGAAATCCTTAACCTCTTGTAAGTTCTCGTTACCTACTTGTATTCTTGTTTTTGATTTATTTTCCCCTCATTTGCATACTAGTACTTTAGTTTTATTTTTGTCAATTTTCATACCGTATTACTCTGTTAGAACTGTTTCCGTTTCATTAAGAGCAGCTTATAACTCTTCCTTGCTAGATGCTAATACCGCTATAACATCTGTAAACCCAAGCATATCAATCTTTTGTCCCTGCACAGTAATTCCAAATGTCTTCCTTCATTTGATAGTATTCATTGCCTCTTCAATGTACAAGTTAAAAATTATTGGAGCTAGGGCACATCCCTGTCTCACCACCTGTCCACATATTTACTTCTTTACGTTCCTGTTCTAATTCTATTACCGCTGTTTGCTCTTTGTATAAGCAATGCAGTATCCGTCTATCCCTAAAACTCATTCCAATCTTTTTAAGTATCTCGAATATTTTCACCCATTTTCCATTGTCGAATATTTTTTCCACAAACTCTATATACACGTTTTCCCCCTTTTCTATTGTTTTCTTCATTATCACCCTCAGAGCTAAAGTAGCCTTCCGTGTTTCCCTGTTACGCCTAAACCCAAATTGATCTTCTCTAGTATTTCTTCAGTTCGTTTTTCCATTCATCTTTGTCCAATTCTAGTTAATATTTCTGACATGTGTGCTGTCAAACTTATTGTACGAAAATTTTCACATCTAGCCGTGTCTCTCTTTTTTGGTATAGTTACTATGATGTTACGTTTGAAATCTTTAAGGTATCTCGCCTGTTTCAAACATATAGCTTATAATTTGGAAAAGACGTTCTGTTACTGCTTGTCCAGCGGCTTTTAGAGTTTCTGCTTGCACCTTATCTCCGCGCCTTACCATTTTTCAGACCCTTTAATGCTAATTCAAACTCATCTCTAAGTATAGGATATCCCGAGTCATCAATTTCAATGTCTGATTCCTGTTCTATTACTGTTAGTCCGTCTCCTTACAAGTTGGAAGAGTTCTGTTACTGCTTGTCCAGCGGCTTTTAGAGTTTCTGCTTGCACCTTATCTGTACCAGGTGCCTTACCATTTTTCAGACCTTTTAATGCTAATTCAAACTCATCTCTAAGTGTAGGATATCCCAAGTCATCTTTATCAATGTCTGTTTCTTGTTCTAATGCTGTTAGTTCATCTCCTGCATACAAATTCCCTATATATTCTTGCCATCTATCCACTTTCTCTACATTTTCTATAATGACGTTTCCTCCCGCAACCTCTTTATTTTTGCTTGCAGTTTTATATCCCTAAAATTCATTCTAATTGGTTTGTATGCTTTGTCTGTCTTTCCTATTTCCATCTTATTTGTACCTCTTTGCACTTTTCATCAATCCATTGTTCTTTAGCTTTCCTGCATTTGCCAATAATTTCTTATTTTATGGCTTTGTATCGCTGCTTTCCTGTTCCGTCTGATCTATTTTTGTATTGTAGCGGGATACTACTACCGCGTTTCACTAATTCAAAACCAGTAATAACAAGAGTCTTTATTACTCACTGTTCACAAGCATAATTAACAGTATATGCTTTATTTATAGATGTTTTCAGTCCAATTAAGAATGAAGTACTATCACACTAATGATGTTATAAGCACTAATATCTTCTTAAACTAAATTCTTAACCATAGGTCTATTAACAACACTAACACAACTATTTATTTATTACACTTTTGTCTATTTATGTATTCTACAAGCTGCATGTACATTAGACACGTTCACATAATATAACATTTATGTTTACTCTTGGACTTCAAAAGTTCAACTATGTAACTTTACACGATATAATTTATATTCGACATTCTGATATAGACTAACTCTGTACTTCATCATCGGTCTTATTTATACCCTGAATTAAAAAGGATGATTCATCCTCCAGTAATTGCCAAAAAATTCTCGGTCCCTGGAAAATATACAGTGCTTACGGCGCTTGTGTGTCTGACGGGTTGCCTAATAGTAGCTAGCAACACTGCCCCCTCTTTAAAACCGTTACGTCTCGTAACTGTAAATACATTTTGACGCCAATTCGATGACTGAAGACGGTATCAGAAGCTATCTCCTCTGGTGCTTCCACCGCGTCGTTGGAAATAACAGTCATCATTCTTTTCTTGGTCTTGGTAGGCAAGCAGTTGATAACAACAAACAAGGGCATGGACGTTGGTTCCCTGGAAAACTACTTCTAGCATATTTCGGACTATCCTCCAATCTCAGCGATCCAGTCCACGGCCTAACTTGGGCACCGCTAGTTTCGTTTCTCCATTTTCCATCATCTGAGCCTAAAGATTCAGCAAAGCCTCCCATAGATGTCCATAACTAGGTCTCTGCCATGAAGAATTTTTGGTGACCAGATAGTAAACATAACGATTTCTATCCTGAAGAACTAAAGCTTTTCCTACAATTGGCTGCTGTTGTACTAATTCATCCACACATCCAAACTTTTTCTTGAACACAATAGCTATCCCTCTTGACATTTGCAGATCTTGAACTACGCAATGTGCAAGGGAATACTCTTCTGATGCTCTAAACAGATCGTGCTGTTTTTCAACAACAACGCCAAATCTCGCCTTAGCGGAACCACCATACGCCGCCATGAAACTCTCAAAATCTACATTTGGGTCACGATTAATAACTCTTCGCACACCATTCTCATTACTCAAGTCCTCCGGGTTGTTGCCAACATAAGATATTAATCAGTCAAAGTGTACCACTTTCGGTTTACTACGGGGAGATCTTCTGATCCGGTACTCTACATCATTAATTCTTGTTAACACTTCGTACGGGCCTTCTCATTGTCTTTGTAATTTTGGCGACAGCCCACGCTTTCTTTGTGGATTATACAACCACACTAAATCTCCAGGTTGATAACCACCTTCTTGAGCTCTCGTGTCATATTGTGATTTCATTCGATTTCGATCGCTTGCTGCCTGGATATTCTTTCGGACGTTTTCGTGAATGCTATTTGATTTTTCACGAAGCTTACTAACGTAATCTTCACCTGCGATCTCTTCTGCAGGTTTAAATCCAAACTCAAGATCACATGGCAGCCGCAATTCACGTCCTAATATCACGCAAGCGGGAGAGTATCCTGTGCTATCATGTACCGAAAATCGGTACACCAGTAGGAACAAATGTAAATATTGATCCCAGTCTCGTTGATGTTCAAAGACAACTTGGGCTAGGTACTTTCCTAACGTCCTGTTCATTCTTTCAACCATTCCATCCGATTGAGAATGAAGTGACGTGGTTCTAGTCTTCCTGATTCCAAGATGCTGCAGGCGTTTTAAAACAACGTTGATTCGAAGTTCCGACCTTGATCGGAGTGTAACTCCAACGGAACTCCAAAGCGACAAAACAACTCCCTCACTAGTACATCTGCAACCGTCTCGGCTTCTTGACTAGGTATATCATATGCCTCCGACCATTTGGTAAAATAATCCATTGCAACCAAGATGTATTTATTTCCTTTCTCTGATTCAAGAAAGGGACCAGCTACATCAATGGCTAGCCTCTCAAAAGGAATCCCCACGTTATACTGTCACATTGGGCTTTCCGTTTTGTGACCGGGCCAGTTGCAGAGGCACACAACTCACATTTCCGGCACCACTCCTTCACATCTTCTTTGCAGTTCACCCAATAGAATCTTTCTCTCACTCTTTCGAGAGTTCTTCACGCCAAAGTGCCCTCCGGAAATACCACCGTGCAAGTGCTGTAACACTTCCGGCACTCTGCTTCTCGGCACTATTACTTGGAGTCTCTCAGTGCCATCTTCACATTCCAGGGGTCGTTTCAAGATTCTATTTTCAATCACCAAGGTGTCCCATTGTGCCCAGTATGCCTTCAGGCTCCTACTTGAAATACTAATTTCTTCCCAAGCTGGTCGTTGTCATCTACTTTTCCACTCAATAGTACGTCCCAATTCGGCGTCATTTTCCTGGTCTTCTGGTATTCTTTCGGGCTGCCAAGTATCATCGGTTACCGTCATTCTGTGCATGACACTTATTTTCTCTTCCATCTTGGAGCAATGATTGCAGTCTACCGGATAAGGTCTCCTTGACAGAGCGTCTGCATTCCGATGGCTAATTCCTACACGATGTTCTGTGTCAAAGTCATATTCTTACAGCCACTCTATCCACCTTGCAACTTGCCCTTCAGGATTTCGAAACTGCAATAACTATTTTAGAGCAGCATGGTCTGTTCTCAACAGGAATTTACGGCCGTATAAGTATTTATAAAAGTGCTCTACGGATTTGACGACGGCCAACAGCTCCCTTCTTGTCACACAATAGTTCCTTTCTGGCCGCGACAAGACCTTGCTGAAATACCCAATAACTTTTTCTCGTCCGTCCTGCACTTGAGAAAGAACGCTTTCTATAGCTGTGTTACTGGCATCGGTATCTAACGCAAATTTCCCCTCCATCCGTGGATAACTCATAATTGGTGCTGTAACTAGTAGCCGTTTCAGTTGTTGAAATACACTGTGGCAGTCGTCTTTCCAATCATATTCTTGTTCATCTTCGGTTGATTTCGTTAACGGTTTGGCAATGTTCGCAAACCCAAGTATAAAACGGCGGTAATATGTGCACAATCTTAGAAAACTGCATAGTTGGTGTATATCTGCTGGTGTAGGCCACTCTTGTACCGTTTTTATTTTGTCAGGGTCAGCTCTTATTACGGTTTCCGAAACGACATGTCCTAGGTATTTCACCTCTTTTCCAAATAGGTGACATTTGTTGGGGCTCAATGTAAGGTTCGCCTCGCATAATATTTGAATATATTCTCTAGGTTCTTAAGCTGTTCTTCAAAAGACCGGCCAAGTGACCCCGTTGTGAGTGAAATCATTTGTTCTTGCAGCCTCATCACATCTTCTTCCATTTTTACCAATTTACGGTCCAACTTTAACTGTATTTACCTGTTCAGTGAAATCTTCTTTCAATGCAATGGAGCTTTCCATTAATCTTTGTTCTAACTTGGTTGTATTTTCACTTAACTTTTCTATTTTTTCCACATTTTGACTTAGTGTTACTTCTAGTTTAGCCGATCTCTCTTCCATACCGGATTTAAAATCCTTAAGGAAATTCATTAAAGTTTCTGCGTACATTTTACTTTGGCTTTTTGTTACAGGCATATACAAACTACTTAAATGTCTTTAGACTTGTGTGTTCTACTTTTAAATTAATCACTATATACCCCAAACAGGCCTGACACCAGTGTAGCGGGCTACTACTACCGCGTTTCACTAATTTAAAACAAGTAATAACAAGAGTCTTTATTATTCACTGTTCACAAGTCTAATTAACAGTATATGCCATATTTATAGATGTTTTCAGACCAATTAAGAATGAAGCACCATCACACTAATGAATTTACAAGCACTAATATCTTCTTAAACTGAATTCTTAACCACAGGTCTATTAACAACACTAACACAACCATTTATTTATTACACTTTTGTCTATTTATGTATCCTACAAACTGCATGTACATTAGACACGTTCACATAATATAACATTTATGTTTACTCTTGACTATGTAACTTTACACGATATAATTTATATTCGACATTCTGATATAGACTAACTCTGTACTTCATCATCGGTCTTATTTATACCTTGAATTAAAAAGGATGATTCATCCTCCAGTAATTTGTAACAATTTTATTTTCGCATTAAAAATCTCTGCATTAAAGGTATAATGAATGTTAAAACACCTTTATTAACTAAAGTAATAATACGTGTAACAATCAAATTTTTGCATTAATACAGTATCTAGAGTCGTTAGTCTATAGGTAGTCGATAGGTAAAAGCAGCGACAGCATGCATTCGAAGAGAATGGCGAGTGACCTCCGGGTCGCATTAATTGTGTAACACACTTCCTGAGTAACGGTTGGTATTGTATATTCGTTATCATAGTATCTAATTTAAAAATTTGTTTAGCGCAACTACGACTTACAAACTACGACTTACAAACTACGCAACGAAAATTATATTTATAACTAAGATTAGACCATGGAAGATTACGCTACAAAATTTATGCAACTTTGAATCAATGTAAGAAACCCACTTCGCTTTGACACCTGTATTTAAGGCATGGAAAGCAGGAATAATTAGCTGCAGACTCCGCACGGCGATGCAGTTCCCAATCTAGCCAAGGACAGCAGCCTGGGGTTTGGTTCGTAATAGCTTTAAGATTTCCTCAGTGCTTCCTTCTAAAAGCACGTTATTTCGTTTTGTTTTATAGAAGCACAAATTTGTTATTCAGTTTATCTGTAGCTAAGCTGGTTTCTCCAGTATCAAATTTAAATTTCACTTAGTTTCGTAGATATGTGACTACACGTGGCTTCAGCATAAATTAACAGCTGCGGCTACGTCACCTGTTTGTTTGAAATATGCCGTCAACAATTGCACAATTGCAAGCAGATGTTTAGTATTACATTACTACCACCTTTGATAAAATTAGAGAATATCTTTGTGAATATTTTGACTTCAAATCGATTTTAATACTGTTAACTTAAAAAGAAAGTTTTGTATATTAATTTGTAAATGACCTACACAGATCTGATTGGGTTAGAAAACCTTAGTATAACCAGTCACACTGGGTTGTAATATATTTGAGTAAGAATCAAGTTGATAAACTTTACAATAATTCTTCAAGTAATTCAAGTATTCATTTTATTTTATTGCATTAAATTTTATTTACAGAAACAGAGAAAATTCTTTCTAGTAAATTTATAATCCACGCTTAAAGTCTTTTTATTCTGATCTAGTTTGATCAGACCTGATAAACAAAAAGCAATAAGAGTTCAATTTTTATGGTACCCTTATGTAGGAAACATTCTTTTTGCATTTTTAGATATATTTGAGGGACACAAATAGTGTTCCCATTTTTTATGTGACTTCATTATTATTTTTCCTTACAGGAACAGCGTCTTATTCTGTTAAGACAGGTTTTTGTCAGCGAAGGCGATCTTTTTTTCTTTGGGTCTCCACGTCCGCCCTTAGAAATTAGCCATGCCATTTACATGAATCAATCTGGACTTGGTGGCGCCTGTTTGTTTTAGTTTGAGTGTGACCCCCACAGATTTCGACTTCCCCCATTGCTCATAGCTCTACCCAAGGAATAGACCCTAGTTACGTCGGAAGACTTTGTTTTGCAGACACCTAACTTGGAGCATGGTGATTATAAAGTAGTGTCGGCCAGAAGTATAGAAAAGCGTTTCACTAGCGCCCATGCGTGAGGCTAGCGGAGCCATTTAGAGAGAGGAAAAATTGTTACACTGGCGCCGGCAACGTTTGGGGCTTCGAAATTTGTTTGTTCATAGTTTGATTTACCTCGAAATTTGTTATTCATAATTTGATTTGCTTCGAAATTTGTTAGCTCAAAATTTAATTTGCTTTGAAATCTATTTGTCCAAAAATTATTTTGCGTCGAAATTTGTTTGCTTAAAGTCGATTTGACATTTAGATTTGTTTGTTTGCTTTTGATAAAAGATTGGTTGTAGCGTTAACCCTCATACAGTCAATTGATTGACTTGGTCAAATTTATTTTGACTTTCGTTCTATTTTGACCCCATATAATTTTTGATATTGTTTTGGCAAAATTATTTTACCAAAAACACCTTTTGATTTTACCTACGAATTTGTTTTGATCACTTTTGTGAGGTTCAGATCAGTTAGATTTATCGGTTTGATTCCATTAGACTTGAGTAATCATGTCGGAAAAATTCCAAATTGTTTGTCTACTTAAAGAAGAATTGGAGTATGAGCTGAGAATCAGAGGAGTGGTGAGTGAGAGACCAGTGTTGGAGAAAAGGAAAATTTTAGGTAGATTGTTAGCTAAAGAAATAGATAAGCCTGGTTGTTTGATCGATCTTTCGTGTTATGAAGTAGACTTTGCAACGGAAAGTAAAGAAATTTCAGTTTCAGTCGAGTCAGTTCGTAATGTTGTGTCCGAATTTGAAGGTGACTCATCAGACTCAATTTTTAGGAGAGCTTGTTCAAGGTTAAACCACCTTTCGGGGCGAGTTAAGCGCATGAAAATCCCTTCAATAAATTCCGAGGAAGCAATTAAGTTCAGAAATGAGACCGTAGCAACGATATTAACCCTTGAAGCTGAGTTATACGATAAAATCAATAAAAGTACAGAGTCCACCTATTTGGATCGGTCCATTGTAGTATCTCCTTCAGTTGCTAGTGCACCTATTCATTCGACTTCGTATGTAACGCCTTCCGTACCTATAGGTTCATGGCCTGTAAAATTCTCAGGTGATCCCAGACAGCTGTATTCATTTTTAGATAGAGTTAGTGATTTAGCACAATCTCGTAAGGTATCCGATGCTGATTTATTTGGATCAGCATGTGAACTTTTTGTGGGTGACGCTTTAGTTTGGTTTAGAACAGTAAAAAATTCATTGAGAGACTGGAACTCCTTGTTAGAACGTTTAAGGGAAGATTTTCTACCCGGTTCTTCAGATCATGACATTTGGGAAAAGATCAGAAATCGTCGTCAAGGTAAAGACGAAAGGATTATTTTATTTGTCGCGCATATGCAAACCCTGTTTAGTAGACTGACCAACGAGCCAGCAGAAGTTACTAAAGTTAAGATGATAAGAAGAAATTTGGTTCCTGAATATATTTCAGCACTTGCATTGTCGGACATTCAAGATTTGTCTACCTTAGTAAATTTGGGTAAAAGGTTAGAAGAAGCTTCTTTGATGAAACTAAACTTGGTTTTAGCATCTTCTAGTAAACCTAACAAGATTTGCAACCCTCTAAGCATCTATTTGAGAACAAACATCCTGGGTTGAATGAAAAGTTTGTGCTGTTAAGAGTAGGGTGTTTCAGAATAAATTAGTTAATCCCAAGTAACAGTAGCGGATAAGAGCTCTTGAGTCCTCAGTTTGTAATTTCTTTAGTCCCGACAAGAGAAATAATTTTGTTTGTTGGAATTGCTCCCGTAGTGAACATTGGTTTAGAGATTGTAGAGCAACCAAGAAAATTTTTGTTTTGGATGTGGTCGAAAAGGCGTTAAGGCAACGTCATGTCCACAATGTTCAAAAACCAGTAAGGCGGCAGGCGCATAGTGGTCGGCATCCTGTTCCGCGTAATAAGGCCATGGTTATGATTTGTAAACAAGAAAAATACTTTTGTAAAGACGAGTGGTCGAGATGGCTTACAGTTGTTAAAAATTTTTGTCAGGACTCTCCGAAGCCTAAGAATAATACTTTATTCATTGAGAAGCAGTGTGATAATCGACCTTACATTATGGTGAAGTTAATGGATAGAGACATTACCGGTCTTCTAGATTCGGGATGCACTACCTCAGTGGTAGGATCCTTAGCTCTTTCAATTGTTAGAAAATTAGACTTGAAAATTTTTAGTTCAGCAAAAACAGGTATTACTACAGCTGATGGTTCAATAAAGTCTCGGTTGATTTGCCAATTTGTATAGGTAATGATTGCCGCATCCTTAATGCATTAGTGGTTCCGTCCCTACCTCACACCTTTATCTTCGGTAGTGACTTTGCAAAATTATTTGGCGTAGTTGCTGACTTTAGAAGTAATAATTGGTTTATCCAAAGTAACATTGGGAACGACATTGGGTATATAGGTTCGTCTTCCATCCCTTTGAACACTGAAGATTCCTTATTTGGTTTACATGACCTTTCAGATGCTCAATGTGTGCAAGCACAAGAGTTAATAAATTCATTTAGTGAGATTAGCAGCGACGATAGATTAGGACGAACTCACCTAATTGAAATGGACATAGACACAGGCAATGCCAAACCCTTCCATAAGAAACCATATGTCATGTCACCATATATGGGTAAGATATTGAATGAGGAGTTGGACGACATGCTTAAACTTAAAGTTATAGAACCGTGTACTAGTCCGTGGTCCTCTCCAGTTTTGTTGGTTAAGAAAGCAGATGGAGAATATCGCTTCTGTTTTGATGGTAGAACCCTGAACGACTTAACTGTTCATGATTCGTACCCCCTTGCAAACGTAGACAGAATTCTCAATATGTTGAGAGGTGCGAACTACATTTCGTCACTTGATTTGAGAAAATCGTTTTGGCAAATCCTCTTAGTGAGTCGTCTAAGGATAAGACTGCCTTCAGTGTTATTTCACGAGGACAATTTAGATTTACATGCATGCCGTTTGGGTTGAAGAATGCTGCGCAGACACAACAGCGTTTAGTAGATGCAATTTTTGGTCCACGTTTTGAACCCCATGTATTTTGCTATTTGGACGACATAATATTATGTTCGTCATCTTTTGAAGAACACCTAAAGTTATTGGTAGAGGTTAAGCAACGTTTAAAAGAAGCTAACCTCACTATAAACATAAGTAAATGTGAATTTTGAAAAAGACACTTAAATTTTTGGGTTATATAGTAGGCTCTAACTCACTTCGTACAGATCCCGATAAGGTGTCGGCAATGGTTAACTTTCCTCGTCCGAAAACCACAACGGAGATTAAAAGGTTTATAGGAATGTGCAGCTGGTACCGTCGTTTTATAAAGAATTTTTCGTCTTTAGTTTCGCCTATCAATGACCTCATTAAGAGTAAGAAAAAAGGTCAAACTGTAAATTGGAGTGCGGAAGCAGAAAATTCATTTGTGCTGATCAAGCAAGCATTAGTTTCTGCACCTCTTCTTTCGCAGCCAGACTACTCAGCACCCTTCATTGTTGAGTGTGACGCAAGCAACACTGGGTTAGGAGCAGTTTTGATTTAAAATGTAAAAGGAGAAGAGCGTGTAATTTCGTACGCAAGTAAAACCCTGAGCCGTACAGAGCGCAATTATTCCACCACAGAAAGAGAGTGTTTAGCAGTTATTTTTGCAATTGAGAAATTTCGTCCGTGGGTAGAAGGAGTTCGCTTCACAGTTGTCACCGATCATTTTCGTTACTTTGGTTGAGTAATCTTCAGAATCCAACTGGAAAACTCGCCAGGTGGTCAGTTCGATTAAGGCAACATTCATTTGAATTGGTGCATAGGAAAGGAAAGTTTAATATAGTCCCAGATTGTCTTAGTCGTGGTGTTCCTTAGAAAATCCAGAAGTTAATTTAGTAGAGATTAAACTTGATGGTGTAGACTTGTGGTATGAATCTTTGAGAAAGAAAATTTTGTTGTCACCCAAAAGCTACCCACAATGGAAAGTGGAAGATGGGTTTATTTATAAGTTTATACCTTCCTATTACCGCATTCGGCGAATGTTGTAGAGTGGAAGTACTTAGTGCCAAAATCTCAGCGTATAAATGTCATTAAATCATGTCATGACCCCCTTCAGCAGGACATTTTGGTTCTTTAAAACTTTGTCTCGTGTCCAAGAATTATATTATTGGCCAAAGATGATCTTTGACGTACGTAAATTTTGTAGGAAATGTTTGGTTTGTGGTGCTCAAAACCACCCAATAAAGGTCCCCTTGGGATGATGGGAAAGGAAAAGAGGTTGGACTACCGTTCCAAACCATTGCTTTAGATTTGATGGGTCCGTTTCCTCGTTCCAAACGCGGACATAAATGGCTTTTAGTTGTTGGTGATTGGTTTTCGAAATATTCGATTTTGCAACCTTTGCGAAGTGCCACGGCACATTTGATTGAGAAATTTTTGGAGGAAAAAGTATTTCTTGTCTACGGTGTACCACAGTTTGTTATTTGTGATAATGGTCCACAATTAATTGGACGTATTTTTAAAGCTTTGTGTGCAAGGTACGAAATTCAAAGATTTGGTATAATGCTGTTTATGCTCCCCAATGCAATTTTGTGGAAAGAATCAATAAGACAGTTGGTACAGCAATCCGTTCATACGTAGAAGGACATGATGCGTGGGATAGTGAGATATCAAAGATCCAATACGCAATCAACTCAGCAAAACATGAGTCCACCAACTATTCTCCAAATTTTTTAGTCTTTGGTCGTCAGGTACCCTTAAGTGGAAAAGCTTATAATGATGATTTTAAACCTGGTGAGGATGTTGATGTCGTCTCCAGTAGTAGACCTTCTTATGTTTTGGATCGCCAACTTTTATTTGATATTTTTGGGAATGTCCGTGAAAATTTGCATGTAGCTTATCAACGTTCGAGTAAACGCTACAATCTTAGGAGAAGAGACATTTCGTTCCAAGTCGGAGAAAGTGTTTGGAGAGCTAATAAGGTCCTCTCGAGTGCTAGTGATAAGTTTTCCGCTAAATTAGCTCCAAAGTTCATTATGAGTAAAGTTCGAAGAAAACATTCCAATTTAGTGTATGAATTAGAGAACGAAGATGGAACAAGAGCAGGGAAATGGCACGTAAAGGACTTGAAACCAGTTGAAGCGTCGTATCCAAATGAAAATGATGATCCTGACGATTAGTTCCGGTCCGGTCATCTCTTTGATGTTAAGTAATGCAGTAGTGGTTTGCTGTGTTTTGTTCCGATTTTTGATTTAGTGTCGGTTCATTAATTTTGAGTATTTTGTTTGAGAAGTGAAATAAGTGGTTAGAGAGTTTGTAGGTTTTGTAAGTTTGAGGTGTGCCTTGGTGTGCACGCTGGTCGTTTTGCTCGCGCGTTATTCGGAGATGTGTTTAGAAGATGTCTTTAACAGATATCTTTACAATGTAGAAGTAAGTGGGCTATTTAATTGTTAGTCCTGATTTCTACTTATCTAGGTAGAGAATATTAGTTTATTCTTTCCTTGTTTTTTGACTGTTCGAAATTTTTGGTTTGATAAGGTCAAGGTTGGCTTGGTGAGTCTCACCATTTGGTCCATCACTAATGAGATCTGTTGTTTGTTGGAACTTAGTGATAGGATAATCAGTAGGGTGTAGGATATTACAGCCCTAACTGGTTCGATTTTGTATTTGAATTTGTTAAGTAACCTTATGGTTAGGTTACCTTTATTTTGATTATCTCTTTGCAATAAAGTGATAATATTTTGTATTTGAATTTGTTAAGTAATCTTATGGTTAGGTTACCTTTATTTTGATTATCTCTTTGCAATAAAGTGATAATATTTTGTATTTGGGTTTGATAAGTAACCTTTCGGTTAGGTCACTTTTGTTTTGATTATCACTTTGTGATGATAGTGTTTTAAATTTAGACCTATTAGTAGGGTCTTCTTTTTGATTGTCACCTTATAGTGATAATACTTTGAATAGTTATGCTGTTTTGATGAGGAAACATTCCTTTTTTTAGAGAGAGCTAATTGAGCTCCAGGAAGTGAAGTTTTTTTGTGGAATTTGAAATAAATTGTAAAATGTTTGGTTACAGGTAGTAAATATTAGCCTTGTTTGAAGTAAGAACCTCAAGTTAAAGAATTATCGTGAATTTGAATTTTTTGTCCCGTGGAGTGTTTGACTTTCTAATTTGACCCCTCCCAATTTTGATTAATACCGATTGTGACTCCCCGATTTTGTCTCCCGATGGACGTCAGGTACACGTAGTTACCAACACACTCGCATTTGTAAATATTTGTCTCCCCATTTGAATAAATTCATAAAATTGCATAATTAATTAGGAAGGTAGAAAAGGCTAGTATTATTATAATAAAAAAATTTTTGTATTTGTTATATTTGAAGTTGTTCCTTAAAGGAAAAAAACTTTTTCTTTTAGGAAAGGGTAGTGTAACAATTTTATTTTCGCATTAAAAATCTCTGCATTAAAGGTATAATGAATGTTAAAACACCTTTATTAACTAAAGTAATAATACGTGTAACAATCAAATTTTTGCATTAATACAGTATCTAGAGTCGTTAGTCTATTTGTTTCGGAGGTCGGTGTATTCCACAGCCACAGGCACGCGCGTGAGAGGATTGACAACCCCCCTCGGGACCCTCCCACCATGCAAGAACGCGGCAGGGGCACTCGTCGATAGGTAAAAGCAGCGACAGCATGCATTCGAAGAGAATGGCGAGTGACCTCCGGGTCGCATTAATTGTGTAACACACTTCCTGAGTAACGGTTGGTACTGTATATTCGTTATCATAGTATCTAATTTAAAAATTTGTTTAGCGCAACTACGACTTACAAACTACGACTTACAAACTACGCAACGAAAATTATATTTATAACTAAGATTAGACCATGGAAGATTACGCTACAAAATTTATGCAACTTTGAATCAATGTAAGAAACCCACTTCGCTTTGACACCTGTATTTAAGGCATGGAAAGCAGGAATAATTAGCTGCAGACTCCGCACGGCGATGCAGTTCCCAATCTAGCCAAGGACAGCAGCCTGGGGTTTGGTTCGTAATAGCTTTAAGATTTCCTCAGTGCTTCCTTCTAAAAGCACGTTATTTCGTTTTGTTTTATAGAAGCACAAATTTGTTATTCAGTTTATCTGTAGCTAAGCTGGTTTTCTCCAGTATCAAATTTAAATTTCACTTAGTTTCGTAGATATGTGACTACACGTGGCTTCAGCATAAATTAACAGCTGCGGCTACGTCACCTGTTTGTTTGAAATATGCCGTCAACAATTCCACAATTGCAAGCAGATGTTTAGTATTACATTACTACCACCTTTGATAAAATTAGAGAATATCTTTGTGAATATTTTGACTTCAAATCGATTTTAATACTGTTAACTTAAAAAGAAAGTTTTGTATATTAATTTGTAAATGACCTACACAGATCTGATTGGGTTAGAAAACCTTAGTATAACCAGTCACACTGGGTTGTAATATATTTGAGTAAGAATCAAGTTGATAAACTTTACAATAATTCTTCAAGTAATTCAAGTATTCATTTTATTTTATTGCATTAAATTTTATTTACAGAAACAGAGAAAATTCTTTCTAGTAAATTTATAATCCACGCTTAAAGTCTTTTATTCTGATCTAGTTTGATCAGACCTGATAAACAAAAAGCAATAAGAGTTCAATTTTATGGTACCCTTATGTAGGAAACATTCTTTTGCATTTTAGATATATTTGAGGGACACAAATAGTGTTCCCATTTTTATGTGACTTCATTATTATTTTTCCTTACAGGAACAGCGTCTTATTCTGTTAAGACAGGTTTTTGTCAGCGAAGGCGATCTTTTTTCTTTGGGTCTCCACGTCCGCCCTTAGAAATTAGCCATGCCATTTACATGAATCAATCTGGACTTGGTGGCGCCTGTTTGTTTTAGTTTGAGTGTGACCCCCACAGATTTCGACTTACCCCCATTGCTCATAGCTCTACCCAAGGAATAGACCCCTAGTTACGTCGGAAGACTTTGTTTTGCAGACACCTAACTTGGAGCATGGTGATTATAAAGTAGTGTCGGCCAGAAGTATAGAAAAGCGTTTCACTAGCGCCCATGCGTGAGGCTAGCGGAGCCAATTAGAGAGAGGAAAAAATCGTTACAAATTGCCAGAAAATTCTCGGTCCCTGGAAAATATATAGTGCTTACGGCGCTTGTGTGTTTGACGGGTTGCCTAATAGTAGCTCGCAACAGTATTTTCGTCTTTCTTCTATTAAATTCAGGATATCCTTTGTTATCCATGGTGTTTTATTTTCGTTTTGTGTATACCCCAGAATATCTCTGGCCGCCATGTCTAAGCTGGATTTAATGTTATTCCATTCTGTTTCTACTTATTACAATAAGAAATTTTTCCGATATCTTACAGTAATTCATTCTTTTTTCAAATTTTTAAATTTAAGAGCGGCCTTCATAGTTACGATGTTGTGGTCAGTGTCTATATCTGTTACTGGGTAGCTTCTACAGTCTTTTACTTGATTCCTAAACTGTTATCTAACATAAATGTAGTCTATTTGATATCTTTCTATATCTCCTGGCATCTTCCACGTATATCGTCTTCCTATTTCCATCTTAAATCTCCATCAGTTTATTAGTTTGCAAAAGTGCATATTCTATTTCTAATTAATTAAGATTAGAGTAGCTCTTGTATCAAAGAAGGTTCAATTTTCTTAGTATATTACAAAACAAATGAAGCATGCTTCTAATCCAGTTCTGGCATATCGTCATTTTCGAGATTCTTCCGTATCCCCCTAGATAATTAGTCACCTGGGTGATGTAATATTAACAAGAATTTACACCGTTTTCGCACTTTAACGATCCAATTATGATTTATGTTTTATCATAAAAAACATGCCGTTTATCCTTGTCTAATGCACGAAGTTACTGGTTGCGTCACATTCTATCCTATTGTAACCCTAAAAGCTATAAATTAGTTCTTATCTATCTCGGTTTTATTTAATTGCATTTCAATATTCGCGCTCTTTAATGATTTTAAAAACATTTCTTAGTAAAAATAACGTATTTGAAAATTCTAGAGAAATGTTTTGTTTGAAACTTTTAAAATGAATTTAATTACATAAATAGTTAAGTCTCGCAATTGTTTTACATCCTAATAAAGTATGGATTTCAGTAATTCAGTGGAGTACATTTTCAATAACTAACGTACATATTTTAAAATAAAACTCGTTTTTACTTAATCATTTATACACGGAAAAATTAATCGCAATTGTTTTCTTAATGATTGATTTGTATTCTAATAAAGTTAGTATTCTTAAAACACCAATTTGGATTTAGAAAAAATTTACTTTTACGGCAGTAATATTACATGTAACCGATGATATACTAAAAAGTCTGTGATGATTTTAAAATAACCTATCTATGTTCTCGACTACTCCAAGGCTTTAGATACCATAATTCATGTAACACTACTGGTCACTCTACATTACATAGGACTAGATTAGTTAGGTATTAAGCTAGTACAAAAATATTTCACCAACATGTATCAATCTGTCAAAATGAGTAATGATGTCGGTCCTAAAAAAGTTACCTGTTGTATCCCATAGGGTTCGATTATGGATCTATTATTATTTATAGTTTATACATCATACATAAGAATTGTTTGTTGTCTAGTAATCTCTATTTGTATGCTGATGATACCCAGTTATACATGTCATTTGAACGACGAGGTTGCACAGGCTAATGCTGCCTTGAATTATGATTTATCTCAAATTATGAATTGCCGTAAATGATTGCCTTACAATTGGAGATACTGTTTTAAGTGGTAAAAGTGATCTTAAAAGCCTCAGAGTACGTATTGATACAAGTTTTCGGTTTTTCAAGCCTGTATCTAAATGCGTGCAGAGGGCATATGGTAATCTAAAGAGTATCTACCCAAAAAGGCATTTGTTTACTGTTCAAACTAAGATCTTGTGTAATTCCCTGGTACTCTCTTATTTACATTTTGCAGATGCAGTGTATGGTCCTAGTCTTACTGTAGTGATCGAATAAAATTCTAAAAGTACAATATCCTTGCCTCTATATGATATATGGATTAAAAAAGTATAAGCACATTAGCTCTAAAAGAGTGGAAATGTAATGAATGACTTCGTATGATTAATAGACGGACACTGTATGCTTAGTCTCTATTTCCTAAGATTATGTTAACAAAAACTCAGCCGTACATGTGCAACAACATTACTTTCTGCACCGATGTCGATAACGTTAACTTAAGATTTAAAGGTACTTTAACTCCTCCATCACATGTAAGCGCTATAAACGAATGTTCATTTACTTATTGCACCACCAAGAACTACAACAATGTTCCAACACACATGAGGAAATGGCCAATAATGTCATTTAAAAAACTCTGTACCAAGTACTTGTTGTAATGTAGTTGTAATTCACTTAAGAAGTCTGAACTTTAAATGCTAGTAGTGTTTAGCCATATAATAATATTTAATATTTACATAAGGTAAATCAAATCGTACCTATTTTAAGTTATGTTGAATGGCTTAGAAGTGTTGACTAAAAGATTAATTATTTTGCTTGAATGTTGGCTAGAATATTAATTATTTTGCGCAATTCATGTGGGTTAAGTGGTATAGCAATTGATGGTTATGTCACATCAAGTTGAACTTCGCCCACATCTTTATTATATTGCTACTCTTTGTTTTGCAAACACATATTGTACTCTGTTTAGTAACAATATTTAATAATTATAAATAATAATAACCACTACTTTGTCACATTCACTAATCTCGCTTAATCGAGAGTATGAGTTTGTACGTTCAGAAATAGTAATTCACTTGAAATACAAAATCATCTTTATTTTTTAAACATATAATTAATAAACTTAAAGTAAGGATACTACTAGGTGAACAATTGTTATTTGTTAAGGGTGTTTGAAGCATTAAGTTCTTAAATTTGGAATAGCCCAAAAGGGGCGAGAATTCCGTAACAAAATAAGGATACACCACTACACCAGCCAACTACAATGATGCAGCAGTGGGTTCCTATAGTACTAAATGGCAGAAAATTAAAACAAATTTGCATAATAATCAAAATTTCACTTAGGTATGATTTCAGGCTACGTTATTACTACCATTTACCTTGTTAGGTTTTCATTCGTCAAGTTTAAAGGACGCCAACAATGTCTGGAGTAATAGGGATTCCACTGGCTAACATGTAAACCAGAGGATTGTAATTATCTTGGCGGAGTGGAGGTTTCTACACGCCGTTACCTGTTCATTGCAACAAATAAAACTACTCTCCACTCACCTCTACTTAATTCTATTCTACAAAAACATCATGTAAACATTAACAAATAGGAAAAAACAACAAAGTTTAAAATGTACCTACAGTAATAGTCGGGTTAGTTTTATCCCTATAAAAAAGTACATATATTAAACCAAATTTGGTAAAATTCAATAGAAATCTATTCTTAATACAGTTAATCTTATATTCAATCCAGTTGCACGGTTATTTATTTTTACAATTGTTACCTTACAGGTTTCAACTTATATTGAACCAACAAAACATCTCCTCCTATGGGACCTTGAATTCCAAAATATTCTGCTGGGAAGCAAACCATCCCAATTCAAATTTGTTTGTTGATGGTCAAAGCACAAAGGTTTTGATTTCCCAAGATTTTTTAGGGTCTAAAGTAGAGCGTATTATGCAACAACTGGCATATCTATTGACCGCTGAAGTTGTTTGACCAAGTCCATAAATCTGAACCTGAGAACGTTTGCGTGAAAGCATAAGTTTCTTTATGCACTCGTCGTGAATCAAACTAGCTTGAGAGCTTGAATCTAGAAGTGCCCTGACTGGTATAAAATTACAATAACGATCTTGAACTTCTACAACCAATAGAGAGTAAGACAGTAATCTCAGAATTTGAGTGTGCTTGCAAAGACAAAACGTTTGTCAGAATAGGAGAGGCTGAAAGCGCAATATTCACATTTTTATATTTGCGTTCGGTTGAAGGGCTATCAGCAGCTTGTGTTTCAAAATGTAACAATGCTACATTTTTTCTGGCCAGCCTCACACATGGGTGCTAGTGAAACGATATTTTCTTATCCCTCTATATTTACACCAGCTCCACGAAGTCTTCCGACGTAGCTAGGGTCTATTCCTGGGGTAGAGCAATGAGCAATGGGGGTAAGTCGAAATCTATGGAGGTTACACTTAACAAAAAAACAAACAGGCGCCACCAAGTCCAAATTGATTTATTTTAGGGGCATAGCAATTTTCTAAGGGCGGACTTGGAGACCCAAAAAGAGATCGCCTTCGTTGATACACAAACTTGTCTTAACAGAATAAGACGCTGTTCCTGTAAGAAAGAATAATAATTAAGTCACATAAAAAATGGGAACACTATTTGCGTCCCTCAAGTATACCTAAAAAGTATAGAGAATATTTTCTGCATAATGGGATCATAAAAATTTAGTTCTTATTGCTTTTGTTTACCAAGTCTGATCAGACTAGATCAGAATAAAAAAACTTTAAATGAAGAATATTAATTTACTAATAAGAATTTTCTTTGTTTCAGTAAATAAAATATCATTGTAATTAAATAAAAATTTGAAGTACTTGCAAAAATGGTAGTAAGGGTTATCAACTGATCCTTACTCAAATATTTTATAATTCTATGTAACTAAAAATGCTAGAGTTTCTTTATAACCCAATCAGATCTGTGTGAGTCATTTACAAATGAATATACGAAATTTTCTCTTTAAGTTAACAAACTTTAGTTTGAAGTCAAAATAATCACCAAGATATTCTCTAATGTTATCAATAGTGGTTGTACTAAAATGCTAAACATGTGTTAGCCATTGGGCAATTGTTGACAATAGTGATCAAACAAACAGGTGATGTAATAGCAGCTGTTAAATTACGTTGAAGCCACGTGTGGTCACATATTTACGAAGCTAAGTGAAAGCAAATTTGATACTGGGGAAAACCAGCTTATTTACGGGTAAACTGAATAATAATTTTTGTACGTCTAACAAACAAAATGAAATAATGTACTTTCAGAAGGGAAGTACTCAGGAAATCCTTAATTCTATTACGAACCCAAGAGCAGCTGTTGTCCTTGGATGTAATGGAAACTACCTGCAGCGCGGAACAGCAACTAATTATACTTGCTTTCCATGCTTTAACACAGGTGTAGGAGCAAAGCGGATTCCTTACTTGGATCACGGCAGCATTACTCGTAACGTAATCTTCCGTTGTCTAAATTTATTTACTAATATAATTTTTCATTGCGTAGCCAACAAATTAAGGTTTCTAAATTGTAACTTCAAAGGGATCATGTTGTCTCAAATTTTACAGTTGCGATTTTCGACGTGGCGTGCGATATCTACGTTATCCATGCAGTTTTCTAATTTCTCGTTGCGATTTCAGATGTGTCGTTGCGAGTTCAGATGTGTCGTTGCGAGTTCAGATGTGTCGTTGCGCGTTACTCAGGAAGTGTTTCACAAACATAGAGCGACTCGGAGGTCACTCGCCATTCTTTTACAATGCATCTTGACGCTGCTTTTAACTATCGACGAGTGTGCTCGCTGCTTTCTTGCATGGTGGGAGGTTCCGGATTTTAGTTCTCAGACCTCTCACGCGCGCGCCAGTGGCTGTGAAATTACACCGAACTCGGAAACAACTCGACTAATAATCCTTGATATTATAATACTATAAAAGTTTGATTGTTACTCGAATATTTATTTTAATTAATAAAGGTATTTTAATATTCATTGTGCGTTTAATGAATGGATTCTCCTACTGCAAAAATAAAATTGTTACAACAAGGTATCGTGGGGTTCGGCGCAAGTTCGATTATCGTTTTTTGAATTGCATTGCTTGAATACATGGTCTATACGTAAGCAATTTAGACAAAGATGTTCCAACTTTTATATTTGACTCACTGTAAACTCCGTTAATAATTTAGAGACAAGATTTTGTCGTGATTATTAAATATTTTGTCCTTTATCATGAAATGTAAAAGATAACTCTTTTGTTAAGACTAAACCTTAACATCTTATTCTTATTGGATTTAATTGTCATAATAGTTTGTTTAAACACAGAGCGAAACTAGATTTGAATTAGTTCAGTGATATTAAATAGAAATTTTCTAAAAACAACAAACAAGATTGCCTTATGTATACAGTGTGGACATTTATTTTTGTGTTCAATAATGAAAATTATGAATCAGTTAATACGTTTTTTTATACGAGTACACATCTTTTATTGAGATGATCCAGATGTACATAAGTGGTTATGATAAAATCTTAGAACCTTCCGAGGTTCCCCAAATATTATTATTTATTTTATTTTTGAGACTCAAATTGCCATCTCCATTTGTACTTTACTAACTTTTTATTTCAGGCATACCCTGTCCATAGTCAATCTTTTTGTTATCCGGTATTGTTACATTATATACATGTGCCAATTGTATTTAATCATTGCTTCACTCATGATTTGCTTCATTGTGCACGTGAGTGTTAAACAACAGTTGTGAGAATGACGATCCCCGGGTATCCACATTAAAACATGAAACTCAGATGTTCTCCTTACCATCCTTCTGTTTTAATCTAATTAGGCCAGGTCTTGCGCATGTTAATTCTGGTGCTAAGATAAAGTTAATAATAAAGACACTTAGAAGAAACCCTCAACATGACACTTTCAACAAAATGAAAGACCTTGCAAGTATATTCCTTCCTAGTAGCTAAAAAAATTTACATTCTTAACCAAAGTTCAATTAGTAGCACAAGAAAAATCTTACTTCGTAGAGGACTTGAATTATTTCAATTACCAGCTGGATACACTGGTCACAACCTTGTTGGAATACCAAAAAGAACCAGACATGGTAGCAGCAATCCATCATCAACCACAACAGTAGGAAGGAGAAGCAGGAAGATATGCAGACATGCCTTGTTAACAACACGCTGAACTGCATATCCCTTTTTAACATCAGACGATAGGATGACAAAAACAACTGGTTCTTGCTCTTACGCACATAATAAAATATGCACATAAAGTTGCATAAATTCTTAAACAAGCAAAAGGGAATTATACCATGTACGCACACACCCAGTTGTTATGTTGAATTCAGATACATGCATATAATGCGGCGTACTCCGTCTATTCTTTATTAGGTCCATGTGTAATTAATATTAAGTAAAATTAGGCAACTGATAAAATATATTTCATAATCATAAAGTACAAGCTAACTTAAAAATTTAATTATGAAATTACATTTTTGCAAAATTAATATCTAAATATTTGCTTATGTTATATATTTTAAGTAGTGATCGACCGATAACATGGTGTAAGATGAGATTATGTTAGAGTTGTACAGCGCCCTTATAAACTCTTATATTCAAGTAATTAGAATTTAACACCAAACTCATAAAAGTGAAGCAAACAAAGTTTATCGATAATGCTTTTCTGATTATAAGTTTGTTCCATAAACTATTATCGAGGCACGAAAGAACTGATCTTTAACATTGCTCAAGGTTTCTATGTTAATTCATTATGGATAGCTTTTATTACTCCGGCCAGATATTTAATATTTTATTTTTCATTGTATATTCCCAGTAATCATAATATTTTTAGTTATCATTATATGTACGATGTAGTTATTTCCACTTAATTTATTATTAGCCGTTATATAATAAATATACTTTTTTACGTCCATTATAAAACTCACATTTTTAAAATTATTTTCCGTTCATAAAATATGTGATTATTGAATGAATCAAAAAGCGTTTAAAAAGTGTCCTAGCGGTTCATTTTTTCACGCTTTTGTGTCATTTTTTAATGCAATTGAAAATGTTTGTACAAACATAGTGTACTTTAAATGCTTCGCTCTATGTCATCAATTAATCATCTAAACTGTCAAAACGATTTGAGATAGATAACTGTTGAAGATATTATTTATATAAACTCATTAAATGTTGACAATTTGAATACTAATATAGTACCTTTAACTACACCTTCACTACAATTTATTAATGCTCAAAATTGTACGTTTAATATTACTGTTACTATATAAATAAAAATGAATGACGATTTTACCGAATTTTTTGTATGAAATTCTTAAGTAAAGTAACTTTCTTCACTCATAGGAAATGCCGCACTCGCCTTCGGATTGTGCGGTCAAATTTCCCTACTTGTGAAAAAAAGTATTACTTTATTCACTTATTCAATAAATAACTATTCTGGAATTAAATGTGCAACAATCAGCAACTTCAAAGTAATTTATGTAACATTTAATTAAGGCATGTCTCGTTCAATGTCTGTTAAAAAAGCAATCTGTCAGTTAAATAAAGTATTACATATTAATGTTATAAATTTATTTCAAATTTACCTAGTCGCTTATGATTTAAATCTCTTTAAAGAAATCAAATTCAACAAAGAAAAGGCACATCTCCCTCCAATGTGCTAAGCTTTGACATTTAATGTATTCTTTCTGTAAGACTGAAATTTCGTTTCTTGACTGTAGCACTGTATAACTTTATACAGATATATTTTTGTTTTTAAGCAACATACAAAGTGCAAGAAATACTAGCAAATCATCAGCGATGCATTCCCATCACAGAAGAATCGCCAACGTAATTGACGTAAAAACATTAGCAGCTGATGCTAAAAAAATGACGCTATCAGCTACCGAAGCATCGGTCGATCTCCAATTTTGAGCTACTATTGGAAGCCACATTTTATTTAAATAAATTTAATTAAATATCTCTAGAAGCACATGCCAAACCATAGTTTTCGCATCAGATACCACATCCATATAAAACTTAATAAAAATGCTTGGGTAATATGTTAATTGTTAATTCTAATACTAACAAATTTCGAAGTTGACACATTATATAACTATTAGTTCGTAAACATATCACATTATATATAGTCTGAAATTATAGTAATTACAACTTAATTGGTAGATCTACTACGAGCCTGCAACTGAGCATTTAATATCATTAATTTTTCACCCAATCTTGCATTATGGTCCTTTAAATGTCTTATTAAGTCAGCCTGAAACCCAATTATTAATACTTTGTATTATAATTTTGCAGTTAGTAACCTGTTTTTCAATAAAATCGTAAACTTTATCGCCCAATTGTCTGTATCCAATTTCACCTTGGGCAAAGTTATCAATTGAAGTACAAGCATTCCATTCTTCTTTTTGAACATCCGGAGGCGGTTTTTGTTTGTTAAACCTCCTAACATGAACTGAAATAGAAAAATGCCAATAGTATTAAAATGCTAATGCCAGGAACACTACCAAGAGCCACCTCCCTCAAAATCATTTGACTTCTCTTTGAGTGGCCTCCCAAGTTTTCAAGTTAATATATTATAAATATAACTGATTTTATATGTGAAGGTGTTCCAATATAAATAATTTTTCATCTGAACATATGTATATTTTATCAACAGCATTTATACCGTACAATTAGTTCTTGTTGAAGCAAATAACATAGAAGTAAACAATTTTTGTAAAACGGCACTGTGTAACACATTGCGTTATGTTATAAATAAATTAGACTGGAAAGGAAAATTTTTAAAATGTGAATGGACAAACCAAATTATGGACGTGCCAGTGTAATAGATTTGAAAAAATAATTCAGATAATTGCATACCAAAAGTTCCAAAGGATCTTTATAGCCAACACTAATTGGCCCCATCTATCATCAACTTTATATTCTGGCGATACAAACAAATGCAAACATTATGGTTGCCAAATGCCCCTGCAACGATACTTCATTTTGGTCTGAGATTGCAAAATTTCAACCTTCCAATTTAAATGTCAAGGTTTTCTTTTTTGAATTCAGTACATAGTTCATTTATATTACACAATATATTATCTTAGTACCATTTTCTTTCACTGAAACGCAATCTTTTTTGCCAGGCATGAAACAGCTATTATTGTCATCTTCATAAAACCTAATAAGCTTTTCGATCGTGTTTTCATTTATCAAATTAGATGCATTTTTCTTTTGTAATGCAAGTAAAATTCAGTTCTTTCATTAAATGCCTTGTTAATTTAACAAAACATTCTGACACATTAAATTCATCACTAACTTTTGCTCGACTTCAAGGAGTTGGCAGTAAACTAATAATCTTAATTTTATCCTCTTAGTTTGAAATACGGTATTAGTTTTTGGATTTTCTATCAAATCATCATATTCAGTTGGAGAATTTTAAGAACTTTCGTCTGGTATAGAACAAATTTGATTTTGAAATGAATCTTCCAAATTCTTTTTGACTGTAGTTGTCACTTCTCAATTTTTGCTTTCAAGACAAATGGCCCTTTTTCTTCACTTACTTTTCTAATTTTGCTAGCAGGCGATACACCTAGGATTTCATAAGCTGAATCTACTTTATTTACTTATAGTTTCTGATTCATAAAATTCTTTATCTGAACTATCGCTAATATCCCTTTCTTTGTTAATTACAAATATTTTAGAATAACATGTTGGACACAATGACTTTCCTGGTATGATATTGATAAAACGATTTCTATTTTTGGAATAACGATCAATTATTTCTGTTTTCAAAATTGCAACCAATGACTTTGAGTTATTAAAAATATATTAAGGAATACATTCAGCTAGTTGATAATGCATTTAATTTGTAGGTCGTGTGTTGAACTAAATGCTTTTTATTTGAAAGGCCTCGGGCAACCTATTACTGAATTATTAAAGAAACCACTGATGTTTGCAAATGTGAAAAAATGCTTGCAGTCTGAAACAAAAATGGTCGCCGTTTCTAAATGATAAGCAATAAAAATTTTTTAAAAATATTTTTGAGTCCACTAAACATTAGGGAATTCATCCAGCGAATACCAAAATTTTCTGAGTTCATCAAGCAACCAATTATTTTTTCTGGTACCACTTGGTATGGATTAACCCAATTATATGGAGATATCGCTAGGTGTATTTGCACAGGAAAATATTCTCTTACATGACTTAAATACGTGGAAAACACATTTTTCTGCGGACATCTTCCTGCCATCATATAAACATATAAACTCGTCAATGATACTAGGATCTTTGGCAAACAATATGGGAAGATGCATACAAATTTCTTTGAGTTTACTTCAAAACCCCTCTATTTTATGGTAATTTCAATTACTAAAATAAACACAGGATCACAACAATTGGCCCTGTTGCAAATCTGTAACAAATGAAGCATCATCGCAGTCGATGAATGCATACAGTTCTACATCACGTAACTAGGTTCATTTCGATACAATGATATTTAAGAAATGCACATAAAAACACAATACAGACATTAGGGATCTCTACATGCAATATATAGCCAGAAGGAATTGTGCTATGTTTATTAATGTTTATTACAACAGATTTGACGTATGGTAACAAAAAGAAACACCTATAGTGTTTCTAGTCATCCAGTAATGCATCATACTCATATTATGTTGTATAATTAGAGTGTGCTGACATGTGATAGTGTACTCCACTTATGCAATTCGTAAATGTGTGGATATAATCTACTTATAGTATGTAATATGCTGTGACTGTACTTGCTAATTCAGTGCAAACGTTAATTTCTTATTTACTTGTTAAAATCTAAACAATCAGTATTTTTTAATTGGATTATAAAAAATACATCATTTTGACATATTTCGCTAATTTATTTTCTTTTTTTGACTCTCCCGATTTTTACAACCAGCCTCAAAAAATTGTACATACCAAAAAAAACTCCATTTGTCTTTGTGGGCTTATGTAGGCAGCACTTGCAGCAGAAAGGGTTCCATGGGTATTTCTGAGAAATGCCACAAACTCGCTACTGCAAATGTTCTCTAGCCAATAATTGGCATATAAATTGTTTTAACCTATGAAGTATTCTATTCTACTGCCTGCCAGCGATGGGTCAAGGGTTACTAGCCTTTGGGTGGGTAAATACCCGGTATTTACCAAAAAAATTTATATTTACCCAAAATATGGGTATATACTGCCTAAGCATTTTTTAAAGTAACTATTTTATAAAAACTTTAAATATGTCAGTCAGTAGTGTTTATATTTTATTATGATGGTTATAGGGGATATACTCAAGAATTGCACAAAGTCCCCTACTGTGTGTGTTTAAATTAGATACATTGGCTGCTCCGATTTTAAAATCCATTATATTTATATTTATTATCTGATAGGGTTCAAGTGGTGTAGGGATTTCCTTTTGTGTTGCGTCTTTGTGTGTTTTTAAATTGAATACATTAGCTAGTCTGGTAATTTTCTGTGTTAGTGTATTGTTGAATATTGACTATCACAGTGCTAAAATAAAATCAGTTTAATAATTACAAAGCGGGAAAACATAAAGACTGAGTTTGGAAACTTTTTTTCTTAAAAAGTCATAGATCAGTAGACTGGAAATTTTGTGGAAAAAAGACATGTTCGTCAATGTTAACAAAATGAAAAATCATGTGTCAAATGCCCCCATCAAGCGAAATCAACAATAAAAATAAATACATATATGTCACTTGTGGAGAGACATTCATTGAATACGTATGACTGCAGCTTCTACATCAGCTGCAGTTACCAATCCAAATCCAACTGATATTGCCGAAGGACAACAAAGAACAACACAGTTTAAATCACTGCATCAGTTTATCGATTCTATGACTTCAGATGAAGCAACTAAAATATTAATTTGTAAGTTCATTGTTTTATTTTTAGAAAATTCTTAATGAATCCCTTGCTAAGATCATATTTGTAAGTGGAACACCTCTTGCAATAGTGGAGCATGCACAATGGAAAACTTTTTAAAATGATAAGACCAGCCTACATTTTACCAACATGAAAGACTATTGACAATCAGAATGCGGAATAGAAGAGAACTGGATAATAAATTACAAAATTCTGCAAACTTCTTATTCCAATTGTAGAATGGGATAAATAAAATTCAAGTAAATGATTCTTGCATTCATAAAGTTTACGATGCAATGTCCATAACTAAAAAAAAAATTGATTGAAATTCTTCCAAACAATCCAGTTACATGGGCTGAAGAGAAACAAAATTTTGGTTCCTTTATTGCTAGAAAAGAAAAAGTACTTCGTCCTATTCATTTTGCAGCGATTTTATTGGGCCCATTACATCAGGGCTGGAATCTTACTCCAGAGCAACAAATTGATGGAATGGAATTTATTTACAAAAATGCAATTGATATGAACATGATCAACAAGACATAATGACTGACAAATTAACATGTTAAATTTCATTTTTGAAATAGAGAATTTCTTTGCATGAGTGCAAGCTCTACGGAACCGGTAGCTTGGTGGGAAGGAATTTGTGGAACAACATTACTTTGAAACGTAACTGTTAGAATATTAACTACTCCAGTTTCTTCAGCTGAAACAGAACGAACATTTGGCTAACTACACAGAGAGCTGGAAAACTGACATATTTAGCTCACAATTGAAGACTAAGACTACGCAAAGTAACTACCTCTGTTATTTCAGATGACAAAGCTGAAAGTATAATATCGATGATGATGCTAGTAGAAGTCGTACATTTGCCTGACAAGAATGACAAAATACAGAACCTGCAATCTGCTATCGAGGATGCAAACGACGAGCATTTAGAAAGTGAAACCGAATCTAAAGACAACTGATGTGTTAACTTCTGACGAGGATATGCACCTATACTGATAATAGTGATAATGATAATATAACATAATAAAATGTTTTTGTATATTTTAGTTTTTGCTAATAAATTTTGATTTTAGTAAATATTATGTTGCTTTTTATTAAAAAGATTGTTTCCATGTTTTAAAATTTATTCCCAAGACTAATAATTACAATACAAACAATATTGGGTAAATACCTGGTATTTACCCTAGGTATTTACCTAATTTTTATTTACCAGGTAAATTTCCATTACTGCTGTCTGCTGCCATCTAGCAAATCCCACAAGTCACGTTTTCACAAACTCGCATAACTGTAACTAATGTTGGTTCTACAGTTGGTTGCTAACGAACCAAACTTTTCTTAGATTACAAGTGCTATTAGTCAAAACATTTAATGCAGTTTTAGTTTACTATGTAAGACAGTAAAAATATCTAACTAATCTATGAAAAACGATATTGTAGATCTTGGTTATATTAATTGAAGTAGTTCTATATTGTATATTCCTGCCAAGGCTTCAAATAAATAAGCTACTTGTGTCTGGGTGCAGAATTTCAAGTAGACACCCGAAGTATGCCAGATTTTAAGTGGCAATGTGGAGACATGGGACTTCCTATAATCGTCCGGTATTGCAAGAGGTTGAATCCTGAATTATTCTTTGGTTTTCCATAATGTTTCACACCTACCTGAAAACTCTGAACGGTATAAGAAGCTGGATCAGAAACCGGATTGCAAATACAAAGTAAAGGCTTAATTATTATATAATAGCTGTGCTATGGTATATAACAGTTGGTAATTACTTACAAGTTTATTTTGATTTTGTTGCAATTTAATTATTAGTTTAAATAAGGTACACCTATCCCCTGATTTACACGGTACTTGTTTTACACGTTCTCGCTTTTACACGGTTTTCCAAATAAGTTTTTTTTTTGTTTTTATCGCACTCTACTAAATGCTACTGTGATTGAACACGTGTGCTGTGTATACATCTCACGGGGAATCCCGAGCTTATGTGCTGACTTGCTGCACACGCTCACTGTGTCTGTATTTCTTCGCATAAAATTAAAGTTTTATCTACGGAAAATTGTATTTGAGTGAAAGTTTCGCAGTTTCAAAAAGATTTAATTTTCCATATTCGTAAATTACAAGTGAGTGCATAATTTAGATTATTATAAATTAAATTTCTGACAGTGATGAAGGATAATAAAACACCTTTGGTTTTATTTTTTGTTCTTCTGTTTAATGTACATATTGTAATTAAATAAAAAAACAGTGTTTCCGTAATATATTACATATTTTAACCTGTCAATGCATTTTATTTTTATTTCTGTGTACACCTAAAAATATTGAAAAAAATCACAACTGTTAAATAGCAAAATTATGCATTTTCTGCAAGCTTTTCGATTTACACGATTTTGACTTGAAAATTTTAAATTTTCGATTTACACGTTTTTCTCAGGAACGTATCTACCGTGTAAATCGGGGGATAGGTGTATTGTTATCCAAAACATTTGGTTTTGGCTTATCAAGTAGGGTTATCTTGGTTTCGTTATGATAACTGGTGTGACAGGTCAAGTGGAGAGTGTAAATAGGCATTGTTGATTATACAGTGCTGGAAGGTTAGCATTTTCCAGCTCAAGAGCCTGTGTGTGCTTAATTGACACTTTGCAATTATTTAAAAATATATTTTTCTGTGACGGGAAAAAAATTTGACATTTAATGTTTCTTGACAGGTAAGAAAATGTCACATTTATGAATTTACTTTTTCCCTGGGAAAAAATAGTACTTTTTTCCCAGGTATAAGTAAGAACACAAAGATATTTAATTTAAAGCCGGGTCCACACTTGTAACATTCGGGTGTAACATAACATCGTATCATGACTTCGTTGCGTTCAAAACAACCGATATAAACAACTTAAGTAAGCAATTTTTGAAACCACTCACAGAATTAAATTGACAGATATTTTATTATTTTAAAAGTTTCCTTAGCAAACGCAAGTCTAACTGTCCCTATAAGTACAACAACCTACTTGTTTGAAACTTCAAATTTGACATCAATTGATTTTTGACTTTAATATATTGTAATATTTTTTCAATATTAAATCATCATTTTGCCTGTCAGAAAAAAATAGTGTATTATACAAGAGTAGAAATGTAAGATTTCAACTCTGTGTTTACCATTTAATGTGAGCATTTATCAATTTGATTGTAATATTCTAAATTTAACAAGAACGTACTTCAATGTGGCGATAATAATTTTTGGTCTAATATGAACGTCCTTCAACTTTACCGTAATACTTGGATTTAATAAAATGTTCTGCAATGAAGCCGTAATATTTGAGATTTAACCGGAATGTTCTTCAATTTAATAGCAATTCTTTTGTTTCAATCTAAACGTTCCATAATTAACATTTACGAAAATCTTTTAATTGCTATGATGAACTTACAAGTAATAATGTGGATAATTACACTCAAGATAATTGTTTGGATAACGAACTAAATGCAGTAATAGATCGAAGCTTTGCATTTTTTGATAACTGTTTGAATGGATTTTGGTTTGTTCCGTTATTGCGTAGAGGAAATACGCTTTAAGCTTGTATAATTCGCTCCAAGAAACGCGCAGTTGGTTGGTTTCAGTACAACATGTGAATGGTGACGTCATCATCTGGTTTAATACAATGTAACGCTGTCACACAAACAAGAACCTGAGGAAACAAGGTAAGCGCTCTTTATTATTTTTACATGACGTCCGCATTTGGCCAACATTGATTCAAGGCAACATCTGAAATAACATTGTGATGACCTATAAATAGTATTTTGCTTAACAAACTATAAAGGACTTTTGATGTTTTTTTTATTGTCAATATTAAATCCAGCGAATAACCGTTATTATTATTAACGAACTTAAGCACCTCAATTGGGTTCTGATTAAAGTTTCATTTATGTGTAATTATAGTTAAAGCTTTTGAATGTTGAATTATTAGATTTTTGATATTTTCATATAAACTTGTAAACCTAATAACAGATCTGATAATTTATTTGAATTTATAATTCTACATCTGTGTAGAAGGAATTAAAGTACCATTTTTGATATGTAAATTTTGTACATACAACTTTTTATCATGAAGCAACATTTAATTAAAGAATCACCATTTAATTCATTTAATTAATTGTTTTATTTTGAATAAGTGAGTTCAAAATAGGGTAATTGGATCAAGGAACAAAAGGCATAAATACCTTCAATATAATGATATTTGTAGCTTCCATTTGACGAAGGAGCACTGATAGCTCTTTCAGAATTTGATGCCTAATATTTGTGTCTATAAAAGTGTGTGCATAATTAATCTTTACAGCATTTTTTATTATGAGGTAGCAAGAGTATACCTCTTGTGTCCTCACTTTGTTAATTTAATTCAATTTTCTTTACAGCTCCTGCGTAAGCAGTTAATACGATATTCCTCTCTAAGGACTCCAAAGTCCCCCTTAGGGAAACTCTGTGTTTAAAATTTAATGACTTGGTGGCGCCCTCCCTAAACCCTTACTTTGGTATGAATTAAGCCATAGTAAGTAAATAATGTTTTGTAAAAAGAACCACGACCAATCCTCATAAGCTCTACCCGAGGAATAGACCCCTATCATAGTCGGAGATAGTTGCATCCCAACATTTTAAGGAAATCCTTCCTTAAAGTTCACTGGTTCCATCAGAGAATATTAAAGAACTCACGGGTTACTTTAATTATTCAGTCAACCAATTAAACAGTAACGACAAATTGAGTAAGAATACTAAACAATTAATATAGTGACAAATATTATGATCTTTAGTTTTTATCATGGGTGATAATGAAAAACAAGAAAAGAAAACAACCAGAAAAAGCATTTCAGTGGAAACTAAAATGCAAGTGATTAGAAGATTAGATTCTGGTGAACGTCAATCTCAAATTAGTGCTGTATTGAATTTGGCAACTTCAACAATAAGGACAATTCTAAAGAATAAAGAAAAAATACTGTCATCGACAACTGCAACCACGTTAAGCTCTGCAACTAGAATTACCCGTTCTAGAAATAACATTATAGAGGAAATGGAAAAATGACTGTCTATGTGGATTCACGACAAAATTGAATGCAATATGCCATGAAGCCAATCTATCATAATGGAAAACCTAGAAGAATTTTTCATTACATTCAGGCTGAGGCAAGTGAATAAGTGAAACTTTTGTTGCTAGTCGAGGATGGTTTAATAGATTTAAAGATCGAAATAATTTTCACAACATAAAGATTACAGGAGAAGCAGCAAGTGGTGATACAAAAGCAGTGCCTGAATTCCCAGCGACATTAAAAACAATAATTGAACAAGGAAACTATCCACCGGAATTGGTTTTTAATCTTGATGAAACAGGCATGTTTTGGAAAAGAATGCCAGAACGAACATTTCTATCCCTTGAAGAGAAACGAGCACCGGAATTTAAAGCTGCAAAAGATCGCTTAACACTTCTACTGGGTGGTAACTCAAGCAGAGATTTCAGATTAAAATCACTACTAATTTATCACTCCAAAAACCCAAGAGCGATGAAAGGCATATCTAAATCAACTTTACCTGTAATTTGAAAGTCTAATAAAAAATTATGGATAACTATGAAAATTTTCCAGGATTGGTTCACTGAACATTTCTGCCCGTCTGTTAAACGTTATTGCAAAATTAAAAAACTTGAACAAAGAGCACTACTATTAATTGATAATGCTCCAAGCCACCCAACAAATTTATCAGACTTAACAACATGCATTCCAGTCGAAGTAAGTTTCTTGCCGCCTAACACAACTGCCTGAAGCCAACCTATGGACGAAGGCGTTATATCTAATTTTAAGGCTTATTACTTGCGGCGAACATTTAAGCATTAAGCAATACCATGAATGCTTGTAGCAAATATAAATCTTTCTTGGAATGAGATAACAGAAAGATCTTTGAAAGGAGTATGGAAGAACATTTGCTAGATTTAAGTAAGAGTGAAGACATTGGACACTGTCGATATGGATGAAATAGTTGAATTAGCGAAACAAACCGGTTTAGATGGGGTAAAAGTGGAAGACGTCGAAGAAATAGATCAAGAAACAGCAGCTAGTCTTTCTGATGATGAGCTCAAGGAATTAACTGAGCAAGAAGAAAACAAAAATGTTGATAGTAGTGATTTCGAAGAAGAGCAAAAAGAACTTTTGATGGCGTTTGTAAAAAGGAGTTTGATCACTATAACTGAAATTGTGGACTAATTTGTTGAAAATGATCCAAATTTTGACAGGACTTCAAAAGCAAGACGGGGTGTTATAGATGCTTTATCCACTTATCAACAACTTCTAACAAAACGCAAACTACATTAGACGCCTCCTTGACAAAAAGGCAGAAAATTGGAAACAGGGAATAAACTGAATGATCTGACTGACTTAGAACTTTTTTTGTTTTTATAAGTATTTGTGTAAGAAATAAATGTTTGGTTTTATTTTTATTAAAAAAAACAAATATTAAATTTAATACCAAACCAATTTTCTATCCCTCTTATTTATTTATTTAATTAGCCCAATGCTATTAGCAGTATACATAAATGAATTAAAAAAAAACAATTTAATTTAAGAACTAAAGAAAAGAAAATGTAAAGTGTTCACTTCTATAAATAAGTCAGATCCTTAACTAAATACAACCGTCTTGCAGATACACCACTACCATTACATAATTTCATATTTTCCTTTTATACGAGTCCTAACTTTCTTAGAAAACAGTTTCATGTCTTGAATATCTTTAATGTCAGATGGAAGATTGTTAAATAAACAAAATCCCTTATATATAATTGTTTTCATCGTCAAACTTCTGTTCACTCTACTCACATTAATATAATCTTTGGTTCTGATGTTATAGTTGACATATGCTGATCTATAATGTATATATTGCAAAAGATATTCCGGTGCCTGATTGTATTTAATCCTGTGGACTAGGACCATAACAGCATGTTCAACTTGTGCTTCTAGAGGCAACCAGTTCAGTTGCCGTAACATACTGTTAATTGAGTCATAATGTTACATTTTAGTATTACACGCATTCCTTGTTCATCAGAATTTGCAGTCTTTGTACGTCCTTTCTTTTGCACATAAAGAGCACAGTCTGGCAGTAGTTGAAATGTGGCAAAATTATTACATTATAGACAACACACCTAGCCCATAGTGTTAAATGGGTTGAGAGTCTACTTAAAAGCCAATTTTCTTGCCCATCTTCTTACATAATTCATCAACATGCCCAGTAAACTTAAGTTCTGAGTCAATATAAATCCCCAAGTATTTGATTGACTTTACAATCTCAATATTACTACCATTTATAGAAATATGAAGGCCACTATCTACAAAATCATTGTATTTTTGTGGAACCAATGAGCATGCCTTTTGTCTTATTCACATTCAGTTTCAATTTATTTATACATAACCATTTGTAAAACTTTTCTAGCTGATTATTAAATACTGTTATTAGATCCTGTATGTTATAACCAGATACTGACAAAAGTGTATCATCTGCAAACGTATTCACAAAACACTGATCCACACTCAAGTACATATCATTCATGTAAATTATAAAAAGTAACGGCCCAAGAACACTGCCCTGTGGCACTCCATATACACTAGTAGTCACTTCTGATAATCTGTCTCCGTACTTTACTTTATGACCTCTATCATTCAAATAGCTAACAAACCATTTTAAAGCAATTCCTGTTATACCATAATACTCCAATTTTTGTATCATAATGTCTCTGTCTATAGTTTCAAAGGCACGTTGCAGTTCTACAAATACACTCAAGATTGTCATATTATTATCCATGTCATTTTTCCATTTAATAATGGCACATTGTACAGCCATTTCACATGAATGACCTTTACGAAAACCAGATTGGTACACATACAGTAATTTATTAGTTTCACAGTATTCAAGTAGTTGTTTATGCACAACAATCTCTATTATTTTTTCAACAACTGGCAAAATATTAATTGGTCGAAAGCTTTCAGGTGTAGATGCCTTAAACACTTTTGGAATAGGAATAATAGTACTTACTTTCAGTTCAGTTGGTATTTGACCTAGTCTTAATGACATATTGACTAAATTTAAAAGTGGACAACCGATAATGTCAAATAAGTTTTTAATAACTTTCACATTTACCAAATTAGGAGACGCCTTATGTTTAAGGTTCTTGACAATTTTAGTTAACTCACTTAGGGTAATAGCTTGAAACTGTTTGAAACATCCGATTGAACCCTGTACCCCATACTGCACCCAGTTACTATTCACTACTTCTATAGACTCAACAATACCCTTAATACTATCACAATAAAATTGATTAAATTTGGTTTCAATTGTCCCTTCCTGCTTACCAAAGTGAATATCATAGTTTAGTTCCTTCTTTGTGCCAGATATTATTGTTTTTAATGTTCTCCACATTTTCTTACTATCATGTTTACATAAATCAATGTTCCATTCTAAAAACGATCGTTTCTTCCTTCTTATTAAATTTACCACTATATTTTGCTGTATTTTATACCTATCCCAATTGTCATTTGTGCGATTCCAAGTGAATCTTTTATAGGAAATATCTCTTGCTTTTTGTGCATTTCTTATTTCACAGTCAAACCACTCATTTTTCTTATTTAAGAATATTTTCTCATGCTGTGGCGCTACTTGATCAATCACACTAGTAATGTTGTTATTGAAATTGTGATAAATAATATTTATATCAGCGGATTCATACAGCCAATCTTTAGTCACCAATTTTTGTTTAATCTTATTCATATTAACATCTGACCAATCTCTTACAGAGTATGTTTTTGTCTTATTAAAGTTTCTTGTAGTACTAGCAATAAGTGTTCCAATGATATCATGATCAGTAATTTTAGGCCATTTATGATTAGTAACTGGTTTTATTTCAAAGCAATTTGTTACAATTAAATCAATTAAAGTTTGTGACTGTTTTACTATTCTGGTAGGTTGAGAAATTATCTGTGTGTAACCAGCCGTATTTATTATATTTTTTAACTTTCTAGTATCACTATCCTGATTATTATTATAGTTAATATTAAAGTCCTCTAATATAATCACTTCATTCACCGAGTAGTTATCAGATTTCAATTATGACTCAAAATAGTCCCTAACCCCATTATTTACATGTTAAGATAGCCTAGTTTAGCACTGTTTCGCATTATGCTCTACTTTGATGCAACATATCCTAAGCATTAAGCGAGATCTTACTGTATAATAAATAACTATTTTGAGTGCCCGTTAGTTGGACACATTAAATAATTGAATAAGAGCAGCAACCCATGAAATTAACGGTTACTTAATTTGGTAACTGGCAATTAAAATAGTTCAGCATCTAGTGGATCATCTACAGGCCATCAGTGCATACAAAGGCAATTTATGAAAAGAGTGGACTGAGTCCCACATAACTGGGTATCAAGTATTTATGACCTTAATCAAACTCTTATTATCATAATTTTTTTTACTCTCATGTGAAACGTTATAAATACAGGTAGCATTTATTATTTCAATGATTAGTTAAGATTCACCAATTATAGTATATTCAGAAATATTAGGAGTAGACATTTATTTACAGCATTTTTATGAGGACTACACCCATACCTCGCTTTACGGCCTAGATAAGTTCCGCGAAACTTGGCCACAAAGCGAAAAGTCATATAAGGAATCAATTATTCTAATACAAATTCAATGGGATCGGTTCCAAATTTGTTAAATATGTAACATGGTTTTTCATTCAAAATGCATTTTATCAACTCTATAAACAAAAATGAAACAATTTCATGTTACATAAAATATGTGTATGTATACAAACATAATTTTTTTAAAATGGCTTTCATCTGAAGACGATGAAGAAATGGTAACCTGCAGATCACTGTCGTTATTATGAGCACACACTAAATAACGCTCGTAAACAATAGAAAAGTGTGCATCGAGATTGCACTTGTGCAAGATTGGCAACGTGTAGATATATCGACATCGAAAAAAAGTTTTTTTGCCGTTATAGCGAAACATTTTAGGCCGTAAATCGAAAACATGCCTTAATTGAAGAGGGCGTTTATAGCGAAATGCCGTATAAAGAGCGGCCGTATAGCGAGGTATGACTGTATGTTATTTGTAAATGTGCTACTATTTCAAATAGCCCAATTTGTTATCATAACCAATATGTGAGATGGTATCAAACCATTCAATAGTGTTTATTTTATTTTGATACTACTTATATAAAATACCGTTACATACTAATTATGACTTTCATTTGACTATGTTTCAGAGCTTATTAATATAACTAAAGAAGTAATTCATAATCGACAACAACATAAATAATCCAAAGAATCCATTCCCTGGGCTTTGAATACACTCACTGTGGTTTTTTAAAAGTCTCTATCAGTCACTTTAAATCGCAGGATAGTGCTGTAATACTATTTTGTTGTTTTAAATATAAATAAAGTGCCACAGGTAAACAGGTGAGCATGCTCTACCATTATTAACTAGTGTGGGATATATGTAAGCATTGAGTGCCACCATGGAAAACTTGTTATGAGGCCCAATGTGGTCACACATTTTTTTCTTTAATTAACTTTTCGGAGCTTAATATGTATATTGTCAATTGTTATTTTCTTAAATTTTAGTAATTAGTGAGAAGTTTGGAAATTCTTTTGTTGGGCGGCATTTGTCCCCCGTGGCAACAACGACCATAGATGTACCATAGATGTTCTAATGGCCATGGGTGGAACCCACGTACTGTACACGTGCACCAACAAATACCACCGTCGCTGCATTGTGTTATAAATTGTTTTGTTCATTCGTGTTTGAGACGCCTAGTGTTGAAGTCTGTATTTGTGCATGTAATATAAAACGAGTTATGAAGGTGAACAAATTAGATTGCAAAGAGTTGTGAGCTGATGTGTTATCTACTGGTGAAAGAGATTTTTCACCTATTGAAAGTGAATATTAACCTTCTAATTCTTCGAGATCATCTGACGACGATCCAGAAACACCCAGAAAAAGCCAAATGCTACCTTTACCAGTGGAAAAGTTTTACAGTGTACGTCGACGTGTTTTGCCTTATTCTACAGTTAGAACCTACATGTGATTTTCCAATGCTCCACCCGAAGGTACTACATTGGTCAGGAAGCGAGTTTTTTTTACCTGAAAAATTTTTGAACTTTGCCGAACCCTTGCTGTTCCAAGCAAGGTAGAGATCTATAATGCGTGTGACAACACTCACACACGAGACCTCCATTTTACCTCTCATCCGAATGAGGGCGTATTTTTGTGAAAAATGCTCGTCTAACATTTTTCAAGCGAACCGTGTCGGAATTCAAAACCGGGACCTTGGACGTAGTAGTTGAAACCGAAGAGGAATTAGAAACCCAAAGTCATGAAAGAAGTACAATAATCTGGTCATCAGTAACAGGTTCGTATTTGAAAAATTATGATTTTTTTGAACAATTTATCCCTTTGTTTATGATTTATATGATAAGTCACCTTACGAGTTTTATAAACTTATGGGTCTCTGATGAAATATTTCAACTATTTGTAAATGAAACAAATTTGTATGCGCAAGAGAAGGCCAAAAACTCAACTCCTAGAAGTCACATGCAACAGTGGAAACCAACAGATCAAAATCAAATGGAAAAGTTTATCGGTTGTTTAATGTGGATTGGTCTGGTTCAGCTGTCATCATTAGCTGGTTATTGGTCTACAGACCCAATCTATAATAATTACATTAAGAAAGTAATGTCGAGGAATCGTTTCCAAGTATTGTTAAACAACTGGCACTTTGTAGACAACCAAAATGTCAAAGATCCTGACCGTCTATTTAAGATAATTCCTTTATTAAAAAAACTGATGATAAGTTTTCAAAGTTTTATTGTTCCATGTGAATTTATTTGTATAGATGAAACCTTAGTACCTTTCAAGGGTAGACTAAAATTTAAACAATACATCAGTAACAAACGCCATAAATTTGGTATTGATTTTTAAATTGTGTCTTCAAAAGGGGTACTGTTTCCTCTGGTCAAGAAAAAGAGGCTGCGGATGGAAGTTCAGTTCCGTCAGCAGACGTGTTGAAACTAGCAAAAGATTTATCACATAAAGGATGTACAATTCTTGCGGATAACTACTACACTTCTGTTGAATTAGCCCATGACTTACTTGAGAAAACGCATATTATGGGGACTGTACGCAGTAACAGAAAAAATTCAAAAAATGTTATACAAAAGAAATTGAAAAAAGGGGAAGAAATTTCAGAGGAAAGTAATACTGGAGTGTATATGCAGAAGTGGCACGAGAGAAGAGATAGTAAATCTAAAGACGAGGTCTGGAGAAACACGCAAACCTAAAACCTTTGTCAAATATAACAAACATAAGGCATACTTTTATAGCGGGTGTAACAAAATAAGTGTAAAACATTTCAGGGGGCGATTCCTCATCGTAAAAGAGATAGGGTCTTTCATATAAAGAAACTTCATTGGAGCATCCCTTGTTAAGATACAGCCCCTTAAAGGGGGTACATAAAATTTGTTTTTCATTTTTTTTACAAACACTAAAAAAGTTACAAAATTGAAATTAAGGTGACATTTTTTACTATCAAATACACTTACTCATAATTTATTTGGTTTACCCCATGGTTGTAAGTGGTGGAAAATGCAACCCCTAAAATTTATTTCCAATGTAACAATTTGTCCTATTATTTGTTTGTCATTTAAAAATTTATTTCCAATAGCTTATTTCATTCTAAACAAAAAAATGTCTCTTGAATTTTTTGCCCAAAATTAACCAGTTCGCAGAAAAAAATTATTTTACAAACAACTACAGAGATACATCGTCATAAATGCGAACTGGATTATTATTGTTATTTTATAGTTACTACCTGCATCAAAGTATGATTAAAGATGAATAAACAAAACTAATTTATTAATAACAAAACATACAACATGTAGAAATCATAGTAAATGTTCAATATATCCATCTTCAGTCATTACACATGCGTCTAGACGTCGGCGCATTGGGCCACATATTTGCTCAAATATTCTTGGAGTCTCTCTAATTACCCTACACGTCTCAATGATGCGGTTTCTTAAGTCCTCTACATCACGAACAGGAGTAGGATAAACCAAACTCTGTAAATGGCCCCAAGTAGAGAAATCGAGAGGATTCAAATCTGGGGATCAAGCGGGCCAATTCTGTGGTCCTCCTTGACCTATCCAATGATTTGGATATGTTTGAGTTAAATGCTGACGTGCTGCTTGACTAAAATGGGCGGGAGCCCCCCCTGCATAAAAAACATAACCCTTATGATACCACAAGGAACTTCCTCCAGCAGTACTGGATGCACTTCTCTTAAAAATTGAGTGCATGCCTCACCATTTAATCAAGGAGGTAGAAAATGAGGGCCAATTAAATAATCCCCAATAACTCCGACCCACACGTTAAGACAAAAATGTTCTTGATGGTTAGCTTGGACAATAGCGTGAAGGTTTCATCAGCCCATATGTGGTTATTATGAAAATTAATAATCTTGTCCCGAGAAAAAGTACATTCGTCCGTGAATTCGATCATCTTCAGAAAGTCAGGATTTCTTCTAATCATTTCCAGCATCCAATTGAAAAATTCAAGACGGTTCGAAATCTCGCGGTAACAGTGCCTGTACTTGTTGTAGATGGTAGGGGTATAAGAGTTGTTCCTTTAAAATCCGAAATACCGTCATATGATCAACATTTAACTCGAAAGCAATCTTTCTAGTGCTGCTAGTGGGTTGTTCTTCAACCAGATTAAGCACTGCTTCTTCAAGCTGTGGTGTTCTAACTTCTCTGCGTTCTTCTTTCGAATGAACCATATTCTCGTAATCGTTGATGAAGTTGGGCAAATATTCTATGCGAAAGAAGGTGCTGTTGAGGATACATTTCAGCATACCTTCTACAAGCTTCTAACCCATTACCCTGCGACAGACCGTAAACGTAATGCATATCAACCATTTCCACATTTGTGTATGCCATTTTAAAAACAAGTGAATTATTAAACTAACAAATTAAGAACAGAACAAAGACACACAATTATTAATTCAATTTCAACAATTTACAAACTGACAGCGTGATAATAATTTAATTGTCACTATCACTAATAGCGGCCTACTAGATAAATTAGTTTCGCATTTTCGTCTTATGACGATGTATCTCTGTAGTTGTTTGTAAAATAATTTTTTCTGTGAACTGGTTAATTTTGGGCAAAAAATTGAAGAGACATTTTTTATTTAGAATGAAATAAGCTATTGGAAATAAATTTTTAAATGGCAAATAAATAATAAGACAAAAAGTTACATTGGAAATAAATTTTAGGGGTTGCGTTTTCCACCCCTTATAACCATGGGGTAAACCATTTAAATTACTAAGTAAGTGTATTTTTGACAGCAAAAAATGTCACCTTAATTTCAATTTTGTAACTTTTTTAGTGTTTGTAAAAAAAATGAAAAACAAATTTTATGTACCCCCTTTAAGGGGCTGTATCTTAACAAGGGATGCTCCAATGAAGTTTCTTTATATGAAAGATCCTATCTCCTTTACGATGAGGAATCACCCCCTGAAATGTTTTACACTTATTTTGTTACACTCGGTATATCAGGTAATTTCTTCCATTATCTCTGTTGTAGTATTAGTTTGTTTTGCTTACAGATCAAATGAAGTCATATAATTCTTCATTACGTCGTGGTGTGGAATTGTATAGAAAGTTGGCTATAGAGTTGGTAGTTGGATCATCTTTAGTCAATGCATCTTGCCACGGTAAAAATTCGATATCTAATCGATATAATGGGTTCCTTAACGTTACGATGACAACTAGTGCTCCGGAATAGCTCAGAAAAGACTCATCAGGGTGGTGGGTAATGAATCGCATTCATGGACCATAAGGAACCACTAGAAAGGTCCAATAAGTCAAAACTAACTATTTTATTAATGGGCGCCAGGAACAGGAGCGAGCAGAATCAACGAGAAATGTTCCACTATTCTCGGGCGAAACCCAAGGTAACTCACTATATCAATAAATTAACAGGGCACAGAATTAAACCTGAATTTATTGAAGTAACTACAATGCCAAACATGAAATCAAACATATAAATATAAATTTCACTAGAACAAATAATTCTACAAATAATAATACATACAAGATTCAAACCTAAATGATTCAAGAGAAATTACCCAAGCTAAGTGCTCACAATAAGCAAATATATGTTTACTCCAGGTGATTGTATAAGTAATATTTAACAGTAGTAACGCAATGGTGTTCAGAATATCCGGGCACGAGCCCGACGCATAAAATAATTCGTACTAAGTAAAAATTGGGGTACACGCAGACTTGGTGGCCACTAAGTAAGCTGTAACAGCATAACTCAAGCGGTAATAATTTAACCAAGGGTCTAAGCTCGTGACTAGATTTACAATCAATATGTATAAATCACTGGAACGCATTAACGAGTGGTTAGCATTATTCATAAAAAACCTAGCACTTACTAAGGAAGCATTCAACCATTAGTACCTTAATAATTTTATCATAAATACAGATTTCGTTAATTATCGCAACCCACCCTACACACAGGTGTAAGTATGGTTGCATGCAAAGCAAAATATAAGCGGGTGAACATAAGGTTTCATACACAAAAGTATTACTCCAATAATCTCAACAGAACATAAACACAACACACTTAAATAAGGAAGTATACGACCTCAAGAAGTAATTCCAATGCACCAGTAGCAGTCAAGGATTCCAAATCCAACTTAACAGGATTACACCACTTAAAGGTAGTCACACAAAATCGCTTCAGGTGTAATATTCATCCACAGATACTCCAACAGGTTTCGAATAATATTTCGGTAGTCCAGCAGATGGAACTTATGGTATCAATAATTAATTCTTCGTCGGGAGTTTCAATACCATCTATTTCAGTAAGTTGTCGAGGTTGGGTAATCGTAATACCACCAGAACGATTACTTAAACGAATCTTCACAAATGTGCATCTACTTATATTGGAACTGCTAAACCTAAAATATGCAATTACTCTTGGACTCGCACGCAGACGTAAACTGGGACTTAAATTTGAAGTTAAATTTGAACTAAACTCTGGAGTTAAGTTTGAAGTTAGATTTGAAGTTACATTTAAACCCTAAAATTCATGTAATACAAGAAGTGCTATAACGCTATTACTTACCACATAACAATGTGGGTAGCATATAACAAATATCACAAAATGTGCTTCACGAACTGAGTGAAAGCCAACCCAATAGTATTAATCAAAACGACGTAAAATCCGCCTAAGGCGTAATAATTAACTTTCATACTCACAAACATCAGAAAGATTAATTTTATCCAAGGTAGTAAGCAAGAATCCGCTACAATAAGCGATATAAAGTTTGCTAACATACCAAGATCGTCGTTACAATTCAAAGGCTGGATCAAGAAGAACGAAGAGCCACCACATGGGCTCGTTATCGCCCTTAGGTGAGATAACATTTTCCCACAATTAAACCACTTTTATGAACAAAACAAATTAATGTGCAACAATTAATACAGTTTACAATAACAACTTGACAAATGTCAATTCAGTGAAATATCTAACCAAAGGAGAGATCCAAAGGCTTCTAACCACAGAGCATTATGTTAAAAAGATTCTAAAAATTGCAATGAGTTATAAAACTTAAAACGGGACGTTCCACTCCCCCTCAACTTCGAAGGAAGTAAACTCCTTAAAGTTTACGACGTTCAGCAGCAGGCTGAACCTAACATAACCAATAACACAAAAAGCTATTCAATCATCATCAAATACATTATCAGGTTTCAGTTCTTGAGCATGCCAGATACCCTTAGGTTGTCCATCTTCAGTTTCCAGTTCGTAAGTTGCTATTCCTAATTTCTTTTTAACTTTATAAGGGTCTAGGAATTTAGGAGCAAGTTTTGTTGAAAAGGACTTGGTCGCATCACTCAAAGCCTTATTACGTCGCCACACAAGTTGACCAGGTTCATAGTGAACAGCTCTTCTTCGCAGATTATACGTATGACGAAAGCGTTCATGCGCTTGACGTAATTTTTCTTTAACAGTTTCAAACATTTTCTGATAACCAGTTTTACGTTTTCTATATGTTCATTTAAATCTAGATCGGTGTTTCAATTTTAACTTAAAGTCTTCTCCGCAGGAAATATGTTCACGTCCAAAATTTATAAAGTATGGGGTGAAACCAGTAGTTTCGCTAACAGAAGTTCTAATTGCACAGGTCACAGCAGATAAATTGATATCCCAATTTTTCTGTGACTCTTTAATATATGTTGCAAGCATAGTCTTGATGACTTTGTTCGTACCTTGGTTGGATTTGCACGAGGGTAATATAAGGGAGTAAATATCATAGTAGATTTATATTTTTCATACAAGTGTCTAAAGCGTTTACTTTCATTTGTCCACCATTGTCGCAAATAATGTACTGGGGTACACCATAGACCAAAATATACCATCTTCTACGCTCGTGCACAAAGTTTTAGCACTAGCAGATCGAAGGGAAAAGTAAGTACATATTTACTAAAATAATCGGTGACAACTAGCAAATATTTATATCCTTGAGTAGATCGAACAAGGGGACCCATAAAATCTAAACTTATCATTTGCCAAGGCTGTATGACAGGCGGTCGCTCACCCATAAGACCAGCAGGAGCTTTTTGTTCGGGCTTATGTTGTTGACAAGTAAAACAATGGTTAACATACCGGGTAATATCACACTTCATTTGGGGCCAATAATATAACATTTTAATTCTAGAGTAAGTCTTGAAGATTCCTAAATGACCAGAAATGGGATCATTATGATATCGCCACAAAAGTTGGGAACGTTTTCTTTAGGAACTACTAATCTCCACAAGTCATTTTCAGTAGCTAATTCAGGTATAGTTGGTTTAACAAACTTATAGAGTCGTTCGTCTTCCACACGCCACAAAGGAAATTTTAAGGGATTACAACTAACTTTCTTAAGTACTTTACGATACCATCTATCGGTAGTGTTAGAATAATCATCATCGTCCACTTCAATAGGTTCAATAGAAACAGGGACAGCACGTGAAAGAAAATCGGGTACAATATGCTCTTTACCTTTACGATGAATTATTGTGTAATCATAGGATTGCAATCTCAAAGCCCAACGTGCCAAACGTCCTTGAGGGTCTTTCAGTTTATGAAGCCATAATAGAGAATGGTGGTCGGTAATTATCGTGAAGTGATGACCTTCCAGATAGTGTCGTAATTTTTCAACCGACCAGATAACGGCAATACACTCACGTTCGGTGGCAGAATATTTTTGCTCTTGCACAGTAAGGGAGCGAGATAAGTAGCAAATAACTCTGTCGCCAATATCAGTGGATTGGGTAAGAACGGCACCAATACCATAAGCAGAGGCATCAGTTTGTAAAACAAACGGCTTGGAAAAATCAGGGCACGTCAACACAGGAGCAATTATTAACAACTCTTTGATACGATTGAAGGCGGTTTCGCAATCAGAAGTCCAACGCCAAGTACAACTTTTCTTAGTTAGATTAGTCAAAGGTTGAACAATAGTAGAAAAATCAGGGACGAAACGTCGATACCATGATGCTGTACCTAGGAAACGTCGAAGATCAGTAACAGATTTCGGATACGGGATGTCTAATATAGCTTTCACTTTATCGGGATCAGGTCGAAGTCCATGTTGATCTACCAAATATCCTAAATAACGTAACTCCGATAAACAGAATTTACATTTATCGAGGCTTATGACGAGACCAGCTTCAGTTAAACGATCAAAAACTTTGCCAAGAATTTCTAAGTGATGGTCAAAATCTTTGGATACAATAATTATATCATCCAAATATTGCAGAACAAAAGGTTGTAAATCAGCACCAAGTGTATTATCAATGAGACGCTGGAATGTAGCGGGGGCATTAGTTAAGCCAAATGACATTCGATTGAATCGATAGAGCCCACGACCAGGAACAGTGAAGGCCGTAAAGTCTTTCAATGACTCACTAACAGGGACTTGCCAATAAGCAGATAATATATCAATAGAACTCAAATAACGAGCATCTCTTAATTGATCTAAAATCGCAGACATGTAAGGTAGCGGATAAGCATCTTTGATAGTTACAGAATTTAATTGACGATAGTCAATACAAAATCTATACGAACCATCTTTCTTCGGTACCAAACAAACAGGAGAGGACCAAGAACTTTTACACGGTGAAATAATTCCATCCTTTAACATATGGTCTAATTCTTTATCAATAATCTTTTGTTTAAAAGGGGAAACAGGATAGTACCGTTGTTTAATTGGTTTAGTACCAGGCAGTACTTGATTACATGTTCGGTTGTTTTACAATAACCTAGTGCAGTTCCCATATTTTGCAATTTTTCCCTAAGAAGGAGATTTAAAGCAGATCGTTGACCAATTGTTAAAGCATCTTGAGTATTAATACCAGAAACATTGTTTTGTATTTACTATTAGGCTCTGACTCTGGAGAAAATGCCAAACACCTTCCTTTAAATTGAATTATACTCATGACCTTCCAAAATCTATACCTAATATAAGGACATGGCTAAATTCAGGTACTACTAAAACTTTTATATATGTAATTTTCCCATCAGTTGTACAGGGGTTGAGATATAGCCTAAAGCTTTGCAAATATTACCACTAGCAACAGTGCATTCAGATGGGGATTTGATTAAAGTTAATCCTAATTTCATTAACAATTCATAACCAGGTAAACCTACAACAGTTTGACTTGCACCACTATCGAATAAAGCTAAGATAGGATGTCCTAAAATTTTAACTTCAAGATATGGTCTTTGGTCATCTTGGGCATGTGACAAAACAAAGTCCAATAGTGACTGATTAGGAAAATTATTATAATTCGAATAAATTTTATTTTTATTTTCAATGTTGGCCAAGGTTGGAGAAAAGGGAGGAACCACTTGACCTATTGGTTCCTCCGGGTAAGTTTAAATGACGGTTACAATCTGGGCATGTACGTACCGTAAAATCATGTTTACCACACTTGTAACAAATTAATTTCTTTGGTTCGGGACAAACTTTAGTCAAATGTCCTAAACGAGAACAATTATAACAAACAATTGATGGTGAATTGGTTCTAACTTCATTAACATTCGTGCACATAACCGATTGATCATGAACACCAGCAATATTTTTAGTCGAGACCGATACAAAAGCAAAAACAGGTTCCACATAAGAGCGTTGATTTTTATTAGGGGGTACATAACTGTCTACTCTAAATTTCTTCAATTCTAATTTCAAACATTCCTCTTCCAATTTCTGTAAAGAATCCACATCAGGTAACTGGGTTGTATAAAATGGGGATAAATTATGGGAAACAATATCAAGTTGAACATCTTCAGGCATAGAACCGTAACGTCGAAACATTGAGGTCATACAGGATAAATAGTCAATAATACCTTCAGAAGGATCTTGTGTTCTTGCTAAAATATCCTTGAAAAGTCTACGTTTATAATCAGGAGGTTCAAAATGTAACAATAATAAGGTAGATAAGATTTCCAATTAGAAAACCTATGGCGATTACTTCTATACCAAAGGAGTGCCTTTGACTCAAATAAATCCACAGAGGACTCAAATAATTCAAGTTCAGAAATATTTCGGGCTCTACGGAGCTCGTCAACTCGTTCAAGAAAATTATGAACAGTAAGTCCATCAGGATCGCCGGAAAATTTTAAGTTCCATTTCAACACTGGTAATGATCTTAAATTCGAATTTGGAGATGAAGTATTAAATGTATTATTTGGGTTAGCTGCAGCTTCAGATAATTCTTCATCAGCCTCAACATTAAACGAGGGTTGTTTTGATAATAAATTACTGAGATTTTCCACTTCTTTAGAAGAGTGAGAATCCAAAGTATCTAATAAAGTAAGAATTTTTGTTAAAAGACTCGAGCGTAACTCTACTTGTTCAGGTGATAGGGTATCTACTGATATAAGATTAATTCGTTTCCACAAATGAATCGTCCGAGCACAAATAGTAGCAACAGGAGAATCAGCTTTCTGTAAATTAGATTGTAATTTAACTATCTTTTCAGAAATAATAGTAAATTCATCATCAGGTATAAGGTCTGATGTATTAAAAGAAGAAGCAATACTAGTTTGTTCCATTTTTAATAACGGGCGTAAATAAGCTCGCATACCTTCAACTGTTTCTTTCGCTAATACAGTAACACCACGAATGAATAATTCAAAAGATAATTCATCCTTACGAAGTCGATGAATATCCATTTTATAATCAGACATTTTAATATAAATTGAAAAAACAAATTATTCACTAATATAATGTTCAAATCGCAATTCAATAATAAATATTTTATATTTTATCAAATAATTATGTAAATAACCACTAACTATCTCTGCAAGTGAGATATGTGTTCAATTTTTGTAATTACACAAATTTTTCTTTATATCATCAATAACTTCACAAAATATGCACCTATAAATTCAGTACCAATAATCAATACCAGAGTATTTTAAACACTTTCAAATAATAGCACAAATAAATGTTTAAGAAAGCACAAACTAGCACAAGCATACAAATCAACATACAAACACTATAATAATATTGTTGCCTAAAATTGCAACTTCACTAAATATCCAATAATCCGAAAAAAAAAATTTAGGGGTTGTAGAATGAAATGCAAAACAAAGTCTTGCACGTTGAGAATTAATTTTTGTCGTTGGGACAACAAGCAATATAGTATCAATTCTGTATTTCGAACCACAAACCACAAACGTTGTGTCAATTTTTGCCAATTCGAGGTACAAACGTTTGGTCGCCAATTTTTGCCAATTCAAGGCCACAAACGTTGGTCGACAATTTTTTTGCCAATTCAAGGCCACAGACGTTCGGGCGCCAATTTTGTCACGGTAAAAATTCGATATCTAATCGATATAATGGGTTCCTTAACGTTACGATGACAACTAGTGCTCCGGAATAGCTCAGAAAAGACTCATCAGGGCGGTGGGTAATGAATCGCATTCATGGACCATAAGGAACCACTAGAAAGGTCCAATAAGTCAAAACTAACTATTTTATTAATGGGCGCCAGGAACAGGAGCGAGCAGAATCAACGAGAAATGTTCCACTATTCTCGGGCGAAACCCAAGGTAACTCACTATATCAATAAATTAACAGGGCACAGAATTAAACCTGAATTTATTGAAGTAACTACAATGCCAAACATGAAATCAAACATATAAATATAAATTTCACTAGAACAAATAATTCTACAAATAATAATACATACAAGATTCAAACCTAAATGATTCAAGAGAAAATTACCCAAGCTAAGTGCTCACAATAAGCAAATATATGTTTACTCCAGGTGATTGTATAAGTAATATTTAACAGTAGTAACGCAATGGTGTTCAGAATATCCGGCACGAGCCTGTACGCAAAAATAATTCGTACTAAGTAAAATTGGGGTACACGCAGACTTGGTGGCCACTAAGTAAGCTGTAACAGCATAACTCAAGCGAGTAATAATTTAACCAAGGGTCTAAGCTCGTGACTAGATTTACAATCAATATGTATAAATCACTGGAACGCATTAACGAGTGGTTAGCATTATTCATAAAAAAACCTAGCACTTACTAAGGAAGCATTCAACCATTAGTACCTTAATAATTTTATCATAAATACAGATTTTACGTTAATTATCGCAACCCACCCTACACACAGGTGTAAGTATGGTTGCATGCAAAGCAAAATATAAGCGGGTGAACATAAGGTTTCATACACAAAAAGTATTACTCCAATAATCTCAACAGAACATAAACACAACACACTTAAATAAGGAAGTATACGACCTCAAGAAGTAATTCCAATGCACCAGTAGCAGTCAAGGATTCCAAATCCAACTTAACAGGATTACACCACTTAAAGGTAGTCACACAAAATCGCTTCAGGTGTAATATTCATCCACAGATACTCCAACAGGTTTCGAATAATATTTCGGTAGTCCAGCAGATGGAACTTATGGTATCAATAATTAATTCTTCGTCGGGAGTTTCAATACCATCTATTTCAGTAAGTTGTCGAGGTTGGGTAATCGTAATACCACCAGAACGATTACTTAAACGAATCTTCACAAATGTGCATCTACTTAAATTGGAACTGCTAAACCTAAAATATGCAATTACTCTTGGACTCGCACGCAGACGTAATCTGGGACTTAAATTTGAAGTTAAGTTTGAATTAAACTCTGGAGTTAAGTTTGAAGTTAGAATTGAAGTTACATTTAAACCCTAAAATTCATGTAATACAAGAAGTGCTATAACGCTATTACTTACCACATAACAATGTGGGTAGCATATAACAAATATCACAAAATGTGCTTCACGAACTGAGTGAAAGCCAACCCAATAGTATTAATCAAAACGACGTAAAATCCGCCTAAGGCGTAATAATTAACTTTCATACTCACAAACATCAGAAAGATTAATTTTATCCAAGGTAGTAAGCAAGAATCCGCTACAATAAGCGATATAAAGTTTGCTAACATACCAAGATCGTCGTTACAATTCAAAGGCTGGATTAAGAAGAACGAAGAGCCACCACATGGGCTCGTTATCGCCCTTAGGTGAGATAACATTTTCCCACAATTAAACCACTTTTTATGAACAAAAACAAATTAATGTGCAACAATTAATACAGTTTTACAATAACAACTTGACAAATGTCAATTCAGTGAAATATCTAACCAAAGGAGAGATCCAAAGGCTTCTAACCACAGAGCATTATGTTAAAAAGATTCTAAAAATTGCAATGAGTTATAAAACTTAAAACGGGACGTTCCAATCTATACTGCATCAGCAAGTAACTTTTAACAAAATTACCATTACAAAATTTCGCGATGAAGTAATAAACGGTTTGTTGTCAAATAATTACTATAATATGTATCCTAGCTGAAATATTTAATTTTTAGGTTTGTTAAAAATGAACCACATTCCCTTTTCTGAAATAGAAAATAGAAATAACAGTCATGGACTCGAAACCTGTGAAAGAGAACTCTGTAGCGGTTGTTACGCCCTAACTATAAAAGCGTCTGGTCGATTGGTAGCAAAAAACACTGCACCAAAAACTAAATTTCGATGTAATGCATGTAAAAAATACCTTTGTTTAAATTGCTTTTTTAATGTTCACCAGGTAGAGCCTTTAAATCAATAACATAAAACTTTATTTTTTAATTAATTTAACTAAAATCATTGTTGTACTTAATATAAACGCCCTACATCAAAACCAAGTATATGAAAATGTTGCCCATAACATCGTTGAAGGTAGTACTTGTGAACTTACTTATTTAGGAACTATATAATCCAGTTACTGTGAATGTTGTGATGTTTTTGTTTACATGTTGTTGATTTTTTTGTAGTACTGCCAATAAAAAGATTATTCTACTTTTCATCCTTATGTTAAAATATAAATAAGCACTTCCATAAAGACCTCCAACAGGTTATGGGCCCAGGCTACATTTAATATATTATTTATTAATAGGAAGAAATCGAAGAAAATATTTGACAGGAAGTTTTGAGCTGTTTCATCTGATAAACTGTATTACATACAATAAAGTATGCGCAGTCATCAATTTGTTATCGAGAAACTGGACGGTGTCTTTAATTGGCAAACATGGAGTTTCGCCATGAAGCATTATCTCAAACAAGAAAAGCTCTGGATGATCATAGATGGAACCATGGATGACAAGCATCCAGATTGGGATAAAAAGAATGAACTAGATGAAATAACCTTGGCCACGATAATACTTCTTATAAAACCACATTTATATCCTCGTGTAGAATCAGCAAAGAATGCTAAAGCGGCAGAGATAGTATATCCAAGACATTAGGCGATCGTGGATTTATGGAAAGATTAAAAGTACTGAGACAACTATTTTCAGTAAAACTTAGCAATTACAAAAATATGTCTAAGTATATAAGCGATGTTTCATCTTTAACAAAAATTAACTAATATGGGCACACCTCTTGAAGACGAATTCATTGCTGTTATTTTTTTGAGTGGTTTACCGAAATACTATGATCCATTCATTATGGGGCTCGAGTCTTCTTCTACAAAACTACGATCAGAAGATGTTAAACAAAGATTGATCAATATGGAGTTTCGATTAGATTCTGACTGAACAGTCTGCAGCATTTTATGGAACAAAGCAGAAACAGCATAATTTTCCACGTCAAACTTCTAACAACCAGTTTACATCAACAAACTCGAGAAGGAAATTTAAATGCAATATTTGTAAGAAATGAGGCAACCACAAAAGAAGTGAATGTCTTTTTAAACAGTCAAGCACAGAATAAAATCCAAAATATCAAAATAAAAATTCTGATATTGGTAAATCCAATAAATCACAAGCTTTTTCAAGTACTATCTATCAAAATAGTAACTCCGTGGATACTGATGAAGTTCTTAATAAAAATCAATATGTTATGATGGTCGATGTAGATGAATCACATCGTGATTGGTTTCTAGACTCTGGATGTTCAAATCACATGTCAAAACATAATGACTGGATGAGAAATTTCAAAACAGACTTACCAGCCACTGAAATCATATGTGCTATTAAAGCAAGTGATAAATTCGAAGGATATTGGTGATGTTCTTATTTGCACACAGGGTGGCATGAAACGCATCACAAACACCTTATATATGCCAGAACTGTCAACGAACTTACTGTAAATTAGTAAAATTGCTGAAAAACAATTAGTTTGTATTTTTGATGACAACAGTTGCAAAATTTATCCAAAAGAGGATGTAAAAATCGTTGGAAAAAGTTGTGCCATTGCATCAAAGATATATGGCATGTATAAATTAGATACCACTTCAGTTGCAGATATTCTAAGGATGCATTCAACAACAGAATTAGCGAATATAGCTTCAAATGCAGATACTTGTTCAAAAATCTGGCATAAATGTCTAGGACATTTGAATATTGAAACATATAATCAACAAGATGTCATCAATCAATTTGACACTTTTACCTGCCCAATATGTTTAAAATCAGATGACATTTCTAATTGGATCGGATGTGACGGCTTATGTGGTAAATGGTTTCATGGCACATGTGTAAATCTATCAAATACACAAATTGTAACTTTAGGATGTACAAACGAAGAATGGTTATGTCCAAATTGCTCACTATCCTCTACTCCTACAAAACTATCTTGCCCTCACTGCCCTCCAGACTCCAATAAGAAATTTCACGGACAATTAGGATTAAAAATCCATATAAAGAAAATACATCCCTCAGTCAATTCCCAAGACTTGGATCACTCTTATCATCCCTTAAGATAAACAACAAAATCGTCAAACGTATCCCAAGAGGAGCTCGTTCTAGTGTCGCTACAAAACTCTCAGCCGTTATTCAAAATACTATATCTCAAAATTCAACTGAATCATGGCAAAATCTTTTCTTGTTTGCGTATAACGTACTCCACATTCCATCCTCAGGAAAGAAAGGCAAATTGAAATCTTTGACTGCTGCAATTAAACAAAACACGACATCTGTAAATCCTGTAACAATTGAGAAGAAGAAACAAAAAATACGTCCCTAGTTAGATTTATCGAATGCAAAGTCTCCGATGGTGATTTAAAAGGCGCGATTAAAATTCTCTCCAGTGAAGACCAATTAGCAGATAACAATGACGCAACTTTTGAAAATTTGAAAATAAACACCCAACTCCCCAAACATTGCTATTCCTCCTGTCTCCGAAGAAGAACGGACTTTATATTTAACCGTTAAAAGGAACAAGTTCAACAGGCAATTTTTCCTTTCCAAATGGGAGTGCAGCTGGATTAGACGGTCTTAGACCTCAACATTTGAAAGATTTGATAACACAAAATAACGGAATAGCGGGACAAACACTTCTCAAACATTTAACTACCTTATGCAATTTCATGTTTGAAGGCAATGTAAACGAAAACTTCATTCCCTACATTTATGGAGCATCCTTACTGCATTAACAAAAAAGATGGAGGTATAAGGCCAATTGCGGTTGGATCAACTTTACGTCGTCTTGCTTCTAAATTGGGTTGCCGAGCCTGTAGTAATGATCTCGTTGCTGAGTTCGAACCACATCAAATGGGCTTCGGCATAAAGGAGGATGTGAAGGTACCGTTCACGCAGCGAGATCATTTATCGAAAAGGGTTCCGGAGAAATATTTGTCAAAGTGGATGTCAAAATGCCTTTAACTCCGTCAACCACGCCAACATGCTGGATCAAACAAAACGAATCATTCCAAAACTTTATCCTTATCTCCATCAATGCTACTCTGAACCTTCAAATTTATTCTACAACAACAAAATTATTAAATCGTCCCATGGCTGCCAACAAGGAGATCCTTGCGCTCCAGCAATTTTCAGCTTGACTATTAATCCAGTTGTTCGAGCTTATCTTCTTGTTTTAATGTATGGTTACTGGATGATGGAAGTTTAGGTGGTAATGGCGAGGACGTAATACAAGATCTTTACAAAATCAAAACTGATTTTCAAAAAATTGGTCTCCAATTAAACACTGAAAAATGTGAAATCTTTTTCTTCCCATCAATCTCTCCAGAGAGAAAAGAAGAACTTTATTCTCAATTAACAACAGTACTTGATGGCTTTAAATGCCTTTCTTCTCATGATTTTAAATTGTTAGGATCACCATTAACCGAAGACAACATCCCACAAATCTTCAATGAAAAAGAATCTCAACTAACTTTGTTTCTCCAACGCCTCGAAAGTCTAAACCCACATGTCGCCTTCTACCTACTCCGACACTGTTTATGGATACCCAAATTTATTTATTTACTGCGAAGTTCTCCAATTTATAAATACATCAACCATCTAAGAACTCTGGATTTCAAAATTAAGCTATTCTTGGAAAATCTTTTCAATATAACATTTACCGAGGAAAGTTGGTCACAATGTTGTTTACCCGTAAAATATGGAGGAATTGGAATTCGAAAGATAGAAGATATTTCACTTATTAGTTATATCACATCCACCTATTGTACAAAAACCCTCATGGAATTAATCTTATCCCAGTCTGTCACAGACTCTGAGATTTTGTACCTAGACGATGCTGTATCAAGTGGAAGTTAGTCTCTAACATTGAGATTCCGGAATCCCCAAAATTCAAGCCAACTGGGATGTCCCTATTATTAAGCTAACTCTTGATAAACTGTTAAATAGTTCAGAAAATGCAAAACCACGTATCCTGGCTGTTTGCCAACCAGAGTCTGGAGCTTGGTTACATGCCTACCCTTCCCCACAATTAGGCACTTTATTGGATAAACAATCACTACGTATATCAATATCACTCAGAATTGGTGCAGATGTCTGTCACCCCATATATGTGTTTGTGGTGAGAAAGTAGATGCTTCAGGAGTTCACGGTTTATCGTGTAAAATGAGTGCTGGTCGTTTAGCAGACATGCTGCAATTAACGACATTCTTAGGAGATCATTAGCTTCATCAGGATTTCCATCAACTCTCGAACCGAATGGTCTATTTCGTGAAGATGGTAAAGACCTGATGGAATGACCCTCATTCCTTGGAACAAAGGAAAAGCTCTAGTCTGGGATGCTACTTGTGTAGACACTTTAGCTCGCTCTCACTTACATTTATCATCAAACGAAGCTGGATCTGCTGCAGATCATGCTGCTGTATTGAAGATTAATAAATATAAAACAATCATCGAAAATTATGACTTCGTCCCTCTTGCTGTTGAAACTTTAGGATCTTTTGGTTCAGACGCAACTAAACTAGTCAAAAAAATTGGAAGATTACTCAACATTACTTCCGGTGATCCTCGTGCCAGTAGTTATTTAAAACAAAGAATTAGTCTAGCTATACAACGTGGAAACGTTGCCAGCATATTAGGAACTCTTCCTTCAACCTTTTCCATGGAAGAAATATTTTATTTGAAATAACAAAATTTTATAGTCTTTCAGTAATGAATTTAAAATAAATAAATATGCTGTCAACATTAAATTGAAATATATCTACAAATATTGAAGATATGAAGACATTAAAACAAATGTCAACAGGCCTTAACTTCACAAATATTTTGGATGAAACTTGTGTAGCTTGCTTGAAAGAAAAGCAGTGTAGAAAGGCCTTTAAGGAAACTGTACCACATGCTAAAGCTATGTTAGAGCTAGTTCACACAGATCTGGCAGGACCAATGGAAATACAATCCATAGGAGGTTGTCGTTTTATGCTTGTATTTGTTGACGATTTTTCTAGAATGAAGTTTGTTTATTTCCTAAAAGAAAAATCAGAAGTTTTGGATAAATTTAAAATCTTCAAGGCACTTGTCGAAAATTATACAAACAAGAAGATAAAAGTTCTCCGATCTGATAATGGTGGTGAATACGTGAATAAAGAATTCGCTGTCTTTTTAAATAATACGGTATCAAACACAATTTCACGATCTCTTACACTCCTGAACTCAATGGTGTAGCTGAGAGAGTTATACGTTCTATATGCAAAAAGGCTAGGTGTTTACTGCAAGATTCGAATTTACCAAAGTCTTTTTGGGCAGAAGCTTGCAATACTGCAGTCTATCTACTTAACCATTCCCCACATAAAAAAATACCAAAAATGACGCCGGAAGAAGTGTGGACAGGGGTTAAGCCAGATCTATCTAATCTTCGGGTGTCTGGCAGCCGCGTTTTTGTACACATTCCAAATCAACTTAGAAGAAAATGGGATCCAAAAAGTAATGAATATTTATTTGTAGGTTACTGTGAAGATTTGGTTGGTTACAGAGTCTTTAAAGATGGGAAAATAACTAGAGCCAGGGATGGTTATTTTATAGAACAGCCATTAGCAGGAAAAAACCAATTTTTTATTGACAATTTTGATGCAGATTATGTGTTTCTACCAGAGTTTTCAGTTCATAATAGCACATTTGAAAAAGTTGAACCAATTCCTTCAGTGGGTGCAAATGAATATCAAATTGAACCGGAAGAAACTCAATCTGATAATGAAAACCATAATAATAGTGTAGGTGAAATGCAAAATGAACAAGAAATAACTCGAAGATATCTGTTAAGATTACGGAAAACCAAAGATTTTCCTGATCATATAGTGTATTTTTCAAATGTTCAAAACCTTTCTGATCCACTTACTGTTTCTGAAGCTTTTTCAAGACCCGACAAGAACGAATGGTTAGCAGCAATGCACGATGAATTTAATTCTCTAATAGAAAAGGAAGTTTTTGTGCTAGTTGATAAACCAGACAACGTAAATGTAATACCTTGCAAATGAGTATTCAAGTTAAAGAAAGGCACAAATGGTCAGCCATTAAGGTACAAAGCAAGAGTAGTTGTAAAGGGATTCGCTCAACGTGAAGGCATTAAATACGAGGAAACCTTTTCTCCAGTAACCAGACGTGAAGTTTTACGAATGTTGATTGCATTAGCAGCACACAAAAACCTTGAAATTACCCACATGAATGTGCAAACTGCATTCCTAAATGGAGATATTAATGAGACAGTTTACATGAATCAACCTGAAAATTTTGTAATGCCTGGTGAACTAAACAAAGTTTATTTGCTTAAAAAGGCCATTTATGGTTTGAAGCAAGCCTCCAGAATGTGGAATAATAAAGCCCACAATGCAATGTTAACTTTAGGTTTTACTCAAAGCAGTTATGAACCTTGTATATATTACAAATTTTCAGAGAAAACAACCATGTTTATGGCTCTCTATGTAGAGGATTTCTTTTTGTTTTTAAATAACAAAAAGGAAAAGGAAGAGGTAAAAAGAAAACTCATGTCCAAATTTAAATTAAAAGATCTTGGAAGAGCTGAGTTTTGCCTAGGAATGAAAATTACCTATGGAAATTCTACAATAAAGTTAAATCAGACTCAGTACATTCTTGATCTTCTTAAGAAATTTAAAATGGAAGACTGCAAACCTATTAAAACTCCAATGGAAGTTAATTTAAAATTGCAGAAGTCTGAAGAAAAATTACCGGATGTACCATACCAATGTCTTATAGATAGCCTTATGTACTTATCGACATGTACAAGACCTGACAGCGTTTGCTGTAAATTACCTTAGCAGATTTAATACTAAATATTCACTAGAACATTGGACACATGCTAAAAGAATTCTTCGTTACCTGAAGGGTACTGTTCACCAGGGTCTAGTGTACAAACCTAAATCTAAGTATGATCTTACAGGCTTTATTGATGCAGACTGGGGTTCAGACATTGAAACCAGACGTTCAAATACAGGACACGTGTTCATGTAGGCTGGCGGTCCCATCTCTTGGGGTAGCAAGAAACAGCAATCAGTTGCTACTTTAAGCACTCAAGCTGAATATATAGCGCTATCCGATGGACTGAGAGAAACATTATACCTAAGATGGATTCTGGCAGAATTATGGCAAATAGATGGTCCTACGGTAGTGTGCTCTGATAGTCAAAGTGCTATTAAGCTTGTTAATAACCCAGTCTTTCATTCTCGAACAAAGCACATTCATATCCGTCATCATTATGTGCGAGAAGTCGTTGAAAAAGGAGAAGCAGAAATTCGTTATTTATCAACTGACAATATGATTGCTAATATATTAACGAAATTCTAGGGAAACGTTAAATTTGAAAATTGTAAAAATGGTTTGGGCATGTTTTAAGAAACAAGTACGTCACAGTTACTGTCTTAAATGGGTGTGTTGAAGTTAGTACTTGTGAACTTACTTATTTAGGAACTATGTAATCCAGTTACTGTGAATGTTGTGATGTTTTTGTTTACATGTTGTTGATTTTTTGTAGTAATGTCAATAAAAAGATTATTCTACTTTTCATCCTTATGTTAAAATATAAATAAGCACTTCCATAAAGACCTCCAACAAACATCGCCTAACCATCTACATACGTTTTGCATTGATCCGTCACACAAATGTTGTTTTAAATGGCCATGAGTAAAATTCTTACTGTCTGATATTGTGTGTCCCCCATGGCCATTCTGTAACAAGTTTTTGTTAAATAGGGGATATGGCATGTCCCCCGTAGCACTTTACGTGTTAAGTGTCTATGAATTTTTATTAGCAAACATCCAAACATGTTTTAACTTGATAAATTTGCATTCTGTAGTGATATTTCAAATTATTGTGCTTATGTATTATTTGTATACTTTGTATGAAGCACTATAATTTAAATAGGATAATGATGTTATACTTAAAATCTCATACACATACATATGTTCCTAAGGTGCCAAGTATTTTTATTAAATTTTTTGTGTTCAGAATTAACTGTTTATATGACTCCAAGGTATAAATAACTTACCTATATAACTTATTATAATAGATGCCATTACACAGAATTCCACTGTTATCACGATACACATATATGTCATTGGAAACAGCAATCCCCTTTGCCTGCATTTATCAATAAAATTACAAGGATAGATATATTGCATAATAGCTTGAATTAACAAAATCACAGTGGTCCATAAACTAACCACATAAATGGGGACTTGCTGAAACATCTGAATCTTTTTGTAAAACTCTAAATAACCATTCATTCGAAGATTGTAGTGTTTTACCCTTGCAATTTGATCTACAAGCTGTATAATAATTAATATTAAATAAATATTTCAATAATATTAAATTACCAATGCAATAAACCACAGACCAACGTGCCCATAAATCAATATAAAATATTCGATACAATTGGACTGTTGGCCAGGATGAATAACTGCTAAACTTATAGCAGCAATTTCTAATGCTAGAATAGCTACCAGATGAATGCTGAAAGGTATTATAGTACCTAAAGGTTTGAAAAGCCAATAGACTGCAAAACTGGCTGTAAATATTCTTGATCGTCCATATCTACTGTTTCCGTAAAAAAAGTACCGCCCTTGAATAGTTTATTTACATTCATTGTTTTTTCGATTATATCAACAACTTACTCCACCTCCAGTATTTATACTAGGAGATAAACTCACCATTTCATTTTAATACTAATTATTTATATTTAATACTTAATCTACAAAACAAATTCTTAATGTCAGAGTTTTTCAGTTGTAATGAGTACAACAACAAATATCACGTTTATTTGACAGTAAAAGTATTTTATAAACAGGAACTGGAAGTGTATTGTACATCGACATAAAATACACTTGGCCATAAATTAAAGCGGATAGAGTAATGGTTAGCCAATAAAAAACGCTTGACATTTTTGTTAGCTTTCAGATGTATAAACCTCGTTCTTGTGACACATACATTATGCTTCATATAGTTACTAAAAATGAATCAAAGAATAATTTATATATTGTCGTTCAAGATAGTTAAATATTCCGAAGCAACAACCAGCAACTTTAGTTTAACCGAGAGAAGTCATTGTATTTGATGACAAGAGGTAAGATTTTAGTCCATTCCAGCATAGAATAAGAGTAAATTCCCTCCTCTCATTGATACGTTTCCGTTTATCCGATAACAAATTACAATTCTGGAATAGTTGCAATAGTCACATTTTATTTTCCAACGGAAAAGTTGGTTGAAGCTGAACAATTTTCACCCGTTGCTCCGTTGACTTCGTAAAACTGTCAGTTATGTTACAAGTGTTAACAAAACAAACACAATTATTTTTCTGCATTGTCTAAAATAGTAGTCTGTTAGCACCATAATCCAAAGGTAAAGTCTCATTGCAGTGTCGTAGTTTAATTATTTCCAATAGTTGCTATTGCGTCTAAACAATTAAAAAAATGGATTACTGTTTAGTGTTTCAAGCAGGTATTAAACAGATTACGACCGTTACAAGTTGGTTGAAGGTGAACAATTTTTATTTATTATTCTGTTGATCTTGTAAAGCTGTCAGTTTCTTGTGTTTGAGTAAATAGATTGTAACGCATTTGCGTTACTTTAAATAGAAACCAGGTTAGAAAGGAAAAAATTAGTTTTAAACAGGTTAAATAAATACAGAGGTACCTATATATTATGACAAGACATTTCAATAAATTTTAGTTCCATATAGGGAATTCAGCTAATAAACTTAAACGACAATACCTTAGTTTCTTTATACAATACTTAGTTGATGGAATTCAGGTCAATAACGTATTTCGAACTGCAAAAAGGAGAAAATTTCAATATTACGCGTTACGAATCCGAATACAAATATACAATTCTTCTTAATCTTCTTTGGGAATTAAACCACTCATAGTTTTTAAAATTATCTTTATTTACGTTTCGATCCATGACCTAGGGTCGTTGTCATTATTTTGACAACGATCCTAGGTCATGGATCGAAACGTAAATAAAGATAATTTAAAAAACTAAGAGTGGTTTAATTCCCAAAGAAGATTAAGAAGAATGCTAAACAAACCACAACAAACATACAGGGAGTATTTACAAATATACAAGTGTAGGTGATTACCGTAGTTAGTATGGGCAAACACAAAAATTGCAATAGTACATTTACACAACGTTATCATGTTACTTTAAGGAAGCTTTTAGAATAATTAAAGGGTAAATAACAGTTAAATTTGTTAAACTCTTTCGACTGCACAATGCTTTATTTTCCCATCATTATTATTGTAGATATAAATTAGGTTACAAAACATAAAATTGCGCTTTCCAGTTCTCACGTATTGCAGGAGAATAACCTACAATTTTATTGTGTGTATTCTGTCAAACAAGCATTTTCTCATGTCCAAAACAATGTAAGGTTATTGAGCTAATCAATGAAAACGTTTACCGGTTGGTGGAAAACAAGGACGAGTTTATAAGAAAGACGCATTTTAACACCTTATCTTCAACTATCTTACGGTATATTATGTTTAGTACGTAAAATCCAGTGAAGTATATCCGTGAATTTCTTACCTCTCCATTATCTCCTACCTTAATATCGTCTGCTCCCTAAAGTTGTAAGTTCAACAGCCAACTTTACTGCAGCAATTTTACAAGAAAAACAAACACCCAGACCTCGCGAGAACCTTTTAAACAAATTAAACGCCAGCATAGATTTACCTTAAATTACGACTATTACTCAAAGGAAGGCTTTTGTTTATTTGTAGTTAATTATATTGCCTTCATTGTATTTAAATTTCTTGCGCTATCTGCTGAACTATATATGGTACTAACTTTTACTTTTAACTAGCATTTTCTCGATAATAATTTTGTCGATATTTATGTTTCACACAATAATTACCCCATAAATAGGAGAGCTTTTTACACTTTCAGTAGAAATGAGTAAAATTAAAGTTATCTGGAAACCAGAGTAGTTAAAGTACATAGTAACCCCAGGTAAGATAAAAGATATTATTAAAATGTAGCTTAATCAGATAGGCTCGGCTGATGACTTAGTGGGATTCACAAATATCATGTAACGAGTGATCCAACCAGACAAAATAATAAAAACAACGATAAATTTTACGATGTATCTACCTACAAACTGTTGAATACATAGGCTAACAATAATTTGTATCAAACCATAGGGAATCACGTATTTTTCGCGTAATCTAATAGAAGACCGTAATGCAATGACATACCTCTCAAACACATAAAGTAGGGATCAGGATGACGGGAGTTACAGGGCGAGAACAATTAATTATTTACTCGTTATCCGGTGACGAGAACATATGCAGAGGACAACAGTTGATAGGTTAATCAAGGAAACCCCTTGAACTATGAGATAAGTCAACGGAAGTTAACCAAGATTATATCTAAAGATTATTCGATAACGACCGGACAACAAGGATAAAAACTTGGACGAACTGGTTCCACGCCTACAGATGTTGGAGATGATTTACATGTTGGAAAGTGAATTCAATCCTGGCTCTATGGAACTCTTTACTCACACGAAATTTCAGCTGAAAGTTTTATTAGATAACTGTTTTTTTGTTGGTGGCATTGTGCACAAAGGTTTTTAAATTAGACATTGATGAAATTATGAAACGTTCACCATCATTGTCATTTTATTAGATGTACACAATCTGCACATTGAGATTTAATTTGAAAAAGTTGAGGACGCGATTAAATTACTATAATTGGATAGGTAGTTGTAACTAATCGAAAGTGACTTAATTTATGTAATTTTAACATCTTGCGTGTTTACCTGATTAAAGGAATTATGTTATGATGCTTATATTCAAATAGATTAAGGTGGAGCAGTGTGACGATATTTTTCTTTGTTAAGAATATGGATTAATTGTAAAAAGAACTCCATTCCACCAAAGGGCCGACCTAATTAAGATCCTCTTTGGAAAACTCGTCTTTCAGAGGATCGTCCCTTAGATCAGACGGGTTGGCGTCTATAAATTAAGCAGCCTCGAAAAGCTTTTCAGGGTAAATGTTTATGGTATCGTAGATTGGTAATATTAACTTTCCTATTATTTTTTCTGTACTTTAGTAATTTGTTTATGTAGGGACCCACTTCCGCACTACTGTAGTTAGCCGGTGCATCCTCAATTTGTTACGGAATTCCCGCCTCTTCTAGGCAATTCAAAATTTAGCAGTCTATCAATTCTTTCAACCGCTAACAAGATTATGTTATAAATATTAACAAATCAACCAAAATTCTTTTCTGTATTGCTTGAGATGGTAGTCTGTTAGCAATTGTTACGTTCCATTTCGTTTTTAACAAAATTATTCACTTGTTACTTTAAAATCCCTTTCAGTTCATACTAATTTAAATTTACGTTTACTACATTTCTCTAAATTCAATCCGCATAGATAGGCAACCAACTTTACTCGTCTTTTAATTAATTCTAGGTTTATGCATACTTTTGAAGTAGATACTTAATTCATTGTGTTGTTAGAGCTTTGTTGGGCAATATAGGATTGGTGCATTTTAGTTAAAGTCATTGTTCACTTTGAAAAACAAAAGTTGTATTTGTTTGCATCGTTTTTGTCTTATGCGACACCGACAATTGTAGCATTCTTTTTATAAACAAGCGTTCGTTTGTTGTTTAAAACATAAAAACAACTTTAAGTGAGATATAACAGGATAGCTAGTGCTACCAAGCAGTTTTAACCCTACTATAACACACGGAACATGAAGTGAAAAACAACTTTTAAAATGGTAGATTACTGCGGTAAGAAAATGATTGTTTTGTTTACGTTTGTATACATGATATTTATTTTATAACAACGAATGAAAGTGTTGTGACTTTTTTTAAACTTTTTTAAAGGAAGACGGCATTGAAAGTTGCATCAACCTTAAAATATTATCACTAAAACGGTTGAGCACTAAAGTGAATATTCGGAGATAAAATTATGGCAATATTTAACTTGAGTTACTGTGGAAAATGCTTTAGAGCGAATCGGCCTCTACAACTAGTTAGTTATCACGGCATTCTTCTCTTTCTTTTTTTTTCGTTGAGGTTATCGATGCCGACTACCTACGTTGCTTTCGTTGTTTCCTTTTCCCGTCCGTCATTCCCAGTACTTTCCTTCAAATTTAATTCTTTTACCTTTTGTTGCGAATACCCCATAATTTGTTCTGTGGCTCGTAGTAATTTTCTGTTAATTTGAGATCTTGTTAGTTTGCGGTTGGCATTTACTTACTTGTAGTTTCATTTTCTAGTTATTCTTGTTCACGATGACACATTGGTGCATTCACATAACCGGCTGCGAGAAACTAAACTCCAGTATGAATTAGATTCTCTCGGCTTTAATTTCAAGACCAATGTGGACGAACTACGCAGGTCCGTGCAGAGAGCTTATAGCATAAAACGTAATAAAGGACTTTCTTCTATTTTTGTCAAATCCTATTTCGTTTCCGAACATGCAGTTCCACTTCTATTAAGGAGCTGCAGCAAATCCTTTGCCGAATTTGATGATGATAAGTTCTCACTTGCGTTAAAACGTATTAGTTCCTTGTGGCTCCACACGAAATATCGCTGTACTAAGATGTCTCCAACAAAACCCATTGCCAATTGCTTCTTACTTTGACCAATCTCGCAGTTCTTTTGAAACTAACATAAAAAAAATTTCGTCACGCTAGTACTTTATCAGAGACTCCGGTCGCTACTTGTAGTCCGGCTCACACTTCGACTGTTGAGTAGGGCAAACCTCCGTTACTTACTTCTGAATCGGAATTAGAACGGATACCTGAACTCTGTCCCTTTGTTAAGCTGAATGCAATGCGGCACCTAGCGACAGTGACTAAGATAGGATTTCCGTTTCGGTACTCTGCCGCTGGTAGACGGAAATGCTGGCATACGGACGACATACTTAATTGGTAGAAATTGAAACGAGCTGATAGCGGAATGTTCCCACCCTAGTGTGAATGTTGGCGTCACATGTTTTAAAACGCTTCGGAAGCGGCACGGATGCAAATTGTGCTATACCGGGCTTCAGCGCTGGTAGTGTGGTTATAAGGGTATACTTCATTTTATTCCGTTAGATTTGGTGGACACAATTAGGTAATCTGAAAAACTCAATTTATGGTATGTTATTAAAGTCCTTGATTTTTTTATTGATTTAAAACAAATTCAATTAGATCTGAGTAGATGGGCCCCACATTTTACCCTCAATTGACTGCACACTGAAGCATTGTGAGCTCATTATAACCCAGTTTTATTTGTTATGCCTTTTAAACCTTTAATAAATTAAAACAAAATTTACAGACCCGTTTACCCTTTACAACACAATTCATATCCTGAATCAATTTTTAATATATTCTATATACACCCTTTTTCAATACTCAAAATTTAGTAAATTGTCCTGTACATGTATCTTATCAAATAAGTTTCTAAAACCATAAATATGCCACAAAAGTCAACCACACAACACAAAAATTCCACAGATGTTTATACAATAACAGAAGTTTCAAATAGATTACCTGGAGAATTCTTCACTCTTCATTGCCGTCGGAGAAGGTTACCATAAAACCCCTCGGCGTTGTTTCCATTAACTATGCTGCTTGTCGAATCCACAGGCCTCTACCATCTGATATTTCAGCAAGATATTCGTTTCGTCTCACAATACCATTCCATACCCATATATCATGCACACAAAATAGATTACCAGCTCTGCTTCCCCGCATATCTCATGTATCCATTTAATAAATTTAGTGGTAGTAGCCGGACCTTTATTTTAATCACGCACTAACTCGTGCATCACTTCAATAATTGGAGGTCCGCTACTAAAGTTTATACTTTTAAATACGATATCAAATGTAACTTTATTACACACACAAACTACTCACCAAAAGCTTTATTATATTATCTGAATTGGTATTCAGCACTTAATCGACGTAAAAGAAACGAGAACTTGAATATTAGAGCTCCGGTATTTATATCATTTTTCTAACCCCCTATCAGACGCGTTTCATTAGAAAAGCTTATTTTCTAAAACAGTTTCTAAAAACTTTGAGCATAACCGTCGGTTGATTCCGAAAATTTCTCCGGCTGTACTAGTTGCTTACCAAGAAATCGTTCTCAACCTTCGCATGTGCGTTCGTTTGGAAAACTGTTCTCTTTCAACCAATGACAAAATTCTCTGCCGTCACAAACTCCAGCTAAGCTCTATTCATCTCTGTTTTATACATGTTTCCTGTCTTTTTCAAAACCCCACTGAGTTACAGAAAATCGATATTGTTGACATCCTATCTCAACTCCACGTGTATAGTGTACGTGCATTTCAATTCCTTGCTTGCTTTATATCTGTCTCTATCTGTTGTATATTACCGATTGTCTATTTTCCTCACTCCTTAAGATGTTTGTTACCCTAGCTGTTTATCCAAACTGACGGTTGAACATAATTTCTATGAAATCTTATCGTAACCTACGCTCGACTTCTTTGAACGTAACCTTTAACAAGCAGGTGTTTCTGTTAATTATCGACGTTTGAACATAACAATTTCTCGACTTTCTGCTTCTTGGTATCTGTATAAAACTGACGTTGGCTTTTTAAAACGAATACATTTGCCTTGCCAAGCGCGCTTCCTTATGCTTACATGTCTTTGATTAAAATAAATTATGGTTAATTATGCGTATCCTTGAACTTCTATTTACTTTGAAGCTTTCTTCCTTTATGTGATTCTTAATATTCCAATTATTAAATATAAAAATACGTTAATACTCGTCCGTTTTCACTAAGTAGATTACATTGATTTCGCTCGTAAATAATTTACTTTTTTCTATATACATGGTTGCTGAAATTTTATTGTTTCACACTAATTTACCTCTTTGAATCTACAACAATATATAGATATATATATATATATATATATATATATATATATATATATATTGCTACGATCTACTCTGACTATCTGAAGATATCTGCTTATAAAGTTTGCCACGGCTGCTCAACTGCTTTCTGAAAATAAACCTAGCTACTCAAAGAAACGCTGCTCCGGCAAATTTTCTACTTTTATTTACATATCAAGAAAAATGTATACGCCAAAATTTTATTATTCCAACCCAAATATTCACTTACCAATACATTTCGACAATAAAATTTATTCCAGATAAATTTTTCCAATTATAGGGCTTTCCTACATTTCTAATTTAACCCAGGTTCCTTACGAGCTCATGGTAAACCTTAACCTGTCGTGCTTATTTTTGCACATCAATAATTAAAATTACCCTTTTACCTTGTACATCAATCAAATATTATTAATCACACCTTATCCTAAATTCTCACATGAAATACAATAAACATAATTCAAATTAAATTGTTCAATCAGAAACCTTTTCCATGTTTGTTCATAAAATTATACACCTCAATACACAAAGTCATTAATCACCTGTTTACAAACAAATACAATGAGAAAGCATCAGTTACCTGGATTCAATAACTGCACTCGGGCATACCATCATTCCATCAATTACTGCGGCATTCAGAAACACCCGAATTTGGACTGCAACCACCTCAACTGCAAGGCTGCAACCATATTGCTAAGACATCATCTTGTTCATCAATTCGATAGGGCTTCCAAACTCCGAAACCTCTTCAATTAATAACATAAATTTGTTGGTAAACAATCAAACCGACCAAACACTGATATCTACTCCTTTTCCAAGTGCATAGTTTTGAACACCTAATACAAATTAAAAGCAAACTGTTTTTATTTACATCAAATTAAACTTGTATGCAAAACGTAAAAGCATATCTGGCATTAGAGTCGTCAGCTTGTTGAAATAAAATAGCACTAAGCTAGCGATGTACGCTTATTGAAAACTGAGAGCATAAGAGACCATCATCTCAAGCTTTTGGGGCTTATATTCTCTTTCTCTTCCATCAAATTTGCTAAATTCTTAAAAAATTTTATAATACAAACATTCGTGCACAACACATTTTTCGTAAAACTTTCAACGGCCACTCGTTTCTACAACTACCTCCCTAACGTACACAACAATTCCAGAAACTGCCCCACACAAAGACAATCCAACAGTCACCGTTTCCCAAAACCTTTCTAACGTACGTTCAAAATTCCTTGTATTTCATTTAACGGACACTCATTTTTTTGAAAATCACTTGAAGCTAACAAACCGTGGCACGTTACTGAATAATTTGCGCGTATTTTGACACCCTACCTCAAACTAACCTTGTACAAATCCCAATCAACGTACAATATGGTTTTAAACTACGCCCCTCAATATAATATATGTTATGTCTATCTCACTTTAATCTACGCGCTAAAATCAACTATCCCTTACGCTGTTTTCCATGTGTGTGGTTTAAATAACAACTGCTATTCATTCCACTCACTTTATAATCACTCAAATCAACAAACGTTTAACATGTGTTATATCTATCTCACTTCTATACATGCCTTCAAATAATCCCTCTTTGTTTCTTTGTTGTCAAGCTTCATTCGTAACGGTCAAAACGACCCTTCCAACTTAAGTTATACATCTTTCTAAGAAGCTATAAATTTATTCTAATTGACGTTGGAACTAAGAACTACCTGGAATTTTTGTTTGTTTGTGCAGTCTTAATCTACCTTATTTAATAATACACGGAGAAATACACGGTTTATCTCGCCTATTTAAAACGGAAACTTGATTTATCGAAGCATGTTTTAAAAGCTTCCAACAAAATAATATAACTGCCACTTTGCTTGTGAATTAAACGGTTTTAAATCTTAGAAATAAAGTTAAAGCTTTTCAGAAATTATCTCCACAATTTACACTTATTCAATACGAGAGTTAAAATATGCGTATGACATGACCTTTTAAATGCTATTTTACACACGGAATGTTTCTAATATGACACATTCTATACTCTATGAGTATTTATATCTGCAGAGTTATGAAAATTAACTTTTAGCTTACTGAACTTTTTCAGTAAAATTATTAATTTCTAAACTAATGATTTTAAAAAGCGTTTTAAATTGTTTGTTGTTTTTGCACATACTGAATCACGAAATAAATTACCAATTGACAAATAATAACGCCCCTTTAACCCTTAAATATTACAGTATATTCCCCCTATTTGAATACAAATAAAAACTAATTTTGGTTTTTCATGTGGGTTCAAATACACCCTTACACTCAATTACTTCCTAACCTAATATCTATACTTTTATTTACAACTATTATTTACTTAAATCTCACTCTCTTCTTAATTCGTAGAGTCATCCTTCTCACATATTTTATAACATGGGCTCTTAATCTTTCCCTTATGTCACTTAATACTTTATTAACTGCTTTGCGAAAAATTATATTATCATCAACGTACTGACTACAAAATTGTTCATACACCCCTAAAATTGCCTGCATGGCTTTAATCAATGCTGCACTTGACGTAGACAAACCATATGGCACCAATTTAAAATTCTAAATTTTTTCTTTCACTGAAAATCCTGCGTACCTTCTGAATTTTTATGTAACGGAATCAACCAGAAAGAATTTCTCAAATCAAGCTTACTGAAAATTATTTTACCACTTAACCTAGTAAAAAGTTTGTCCATGGATGGTGGACAATGAAATTGCGGTTTAGTCCGTTGGTTAATTTTTCTGGCACAAACGAATGCTATTGTCTTTCTTCTTAACAACTACTAACCGGTTTAGAAAATGTGTATTCAAATATTCAATTATGCCATCACTCAACATTCTTGCTAACTCATGATTTACTTGCTTCCTATATGCTGCAGGTATCAGGTATATTTTAGAATTAAACAGTTTTGAATTATCAAGCTCTAAAACATGCTCATACCCTAGCACTGTGCTCGCCTCCACACCTACTAATTCTGAATGTTTCCTTAAAAGTGCCTGAACTTTCTCTAATTTCTCTTCTGGACATTTAATAGTATCTAACTCCTCTACTTCCCCATCATCTTTAGTGACGTCATAACTATCCTACCAGGGCAATACAACATCTCCAATCTTTACTAATCTCTTCTTCATGTCTATAATCAGACCTAACTTCACCATACAATCCATCCCCAAGATACTTTTAAATTTTAGTCCTGGAACAATCACAAATTACTGCTCACAACTTAACGAGCCTATCTCTACTTTTAATACATCAACGCTATTTACTACAGCAAATATCTTCTTGTTCGGAGCTACTAAATCACTCCTCTTTATTGGCATAATTCGATCACAAATTTCATCCCTAATTTCTTTCACACATTCTCTGATACTAAACTCGCCTCCGCTTCTGAATCGAGCAACGATCCCACCTTATAATTTAATATTTTAATCTCTACTATTGGCAAACAAATTTTGCACAACTCTTTCTGGTTCAACTTCCTCTTCAATTGTCATAAATTCTCGCGGATGTTCATATTTACATATTCTAACTTTAATGGTTTGTCCTCTATTGAAAATCCTGCCTCACACGCATCTCACTATTCGGTCCCCCTTGTCCTTCTACTACTTCTGTATAAGTTCTACTAACTTCCGTTCTACCCCTAACTCCACTATTACTGCTACCTGCACTACGTTGCTCTCGTGAATTTTCCGGTGAGCTATTCTGTCGTTGCACACTCGGTCCCTGACAGGTATTTCGAGTATTAGTGCTACTTCGATAATTATTTCCCCTAGATTCCCAGTTATTTCTGGATCGTGGTCTCTTAAAATTCGTTCCCTGTCTATTGTAAACATTATTTCCCCTGTTTTCAAATCTAAGTTGATTCACATTTCTATCCCGGTATTCCCTCGGTCTTCATGTACATACATCATCGTATCTCTGTAAATACTCCAAAAATATTTCTCGTTCCGTAATGTTTTGTAATGCTACGTGCTGTCTAACTTCGACCTCAAAATATCGTGATAAATATTTGATGATCTGTCTGTCCGTCAATGGAGGACTTAATTGTTTGGCTGCACTAAATTTTCTGATAGCATATTGCTCTCTAGATTCTAAAAATTCTTCTTTGTATTTCCCGCAATCAAATCATCTCTTACTTGATCTTGTTTGTGATCTTCCCAATAAGTTTCAAAAATTTCCCTTCAAAATCCAAATCTGAATGTATGTGCTGTCCCACAAGATTATACCACGCTTCCGCATTGTCTTTTAATAAGACCTTTACTACATTTAACTTCGCCTGTTCATCATGCAGATTGTGCACTAACGCCCTAACATTATTAATAAAAAATTGCGGGATTACTCGATTATTCCCATAAAATTTCATGTGCTGATCTAACGATAAATTATTAGCATAATATCTCAGTCCATTCCCCTTAAAGCGGTCACGTTTTGTTTGATTCTACTCACTTCTCTTTCAAATCTACCCAACTAGTCCCTGCATAAATCAGTTACTTATGTCATTTTAAAATTAATCTCCTCCTCACAAAAAACTTTACTCCCGTTTTCAGCTGTCCTATTTCCTGTCTAATCTCAACTATATCTTTTTCATTCCGTTCTACACGCACTTCAACGTCCTCCATTTTTATATTTAAACTACTCTTAAAATCACTAAATTCCTTCGTTGACTTATCTATTTTTTCACTTATCTGGTCAAAGTTCCTGATCGACTCTTCCCTACCTTGTCGCATTTCCTTTAACATTATTATAATCAATTCGCTTCCTTGTTCTCGCGATTCCGTCTTCGACTGATCCATACTTTTTCCTGCCTCTGCTTCCATTTCCGGTTCCAGTTTATCAAACAAAGCACTATCGCTACTTTCAATCTCAACTCCTTGACTTTTCAACCACTCTTTTCTCAACATACGTTCAAAACACCACACACACACACACACACACACACACTCACAACAAAAAAATTCTCCAACGCAATCAACCCTTAATCAGTTTCCTGAAATGAATTAAATTATCTGAATTCGAGCCTCACGTTCGGATCGCCATTAATTACTGCGATCTTTGGTTCGAGCTCCACTGTTGGGCGTTACTCAATAATAGAAAAAGATTTCCTCCCCCCGTTTTAGCGACATTAAATACTGCAATCTTTCAATTAACATACCAAAAAGCCCCACGTTTAGGGCGCCATTAATTGCTACGCTCTACTCTGATTACCTAAAGTATCTACTTATGAAGTTTGCCACGGCTGCTCAGCTACTTTCTGAAAATAAACCTAACTACTTAAAAAAGAACGCTGCTCCGGTAAATCGCCTACTTTTATTTACATATCAGGAAAATGTATACTCCAAAACCAAAATTAAACTCCTGTTTTACACATTATTTACATATTCTATAACCCCCCGCTCCCCAAATATTCACTTACCAATACATTTCGATAACAAAATATTCCAGTTAAACGTTAGTCAAAAGGGGCACAAAATGCAAATTTTCAACTACAAATTATAAAAACGCTAACTATCACAACACTGATGTATACAAAAGTGCGCTCTTTATTAATTAAATGATTGACATTCTAGCTTATCAAAGAAATCTTCAATAAGAAACACTTTTTTATTTTTATTAATTCAAACGGACAGAAACCTACGTTAACCATGAAAAACACGCAAATGCGTCTATTCCTAATTAGAAAATGCGCTTCATATTTATGGATTTATGGATTTCTATGCATGTATTCACCAAAAAATAATAAAAAGTACTCAGTAACTTTTATTAAACCAATATTGAAAAATTGTATCGTCATACAAATCTTAATACTATAAAAAACTACAATTTTTAGCGATGAGCGATTTGTCATGTATGCCACGGTTAATTATTTGTGTAAAATATACATTTGCTAATTATAGTAATACCTAAATAAATAGTTATTTACCTAGAGAAGCATTCGAAATTGAAAGCAGGTTTTTACATATCGCATATGGCATTGAAATAACAAGAATCAAAACGCTGGAGAAATAGGATTCTTTGTTTTTAAAATAAAGCTTTTTGGTTGGACATGGAGTACGTGATTTTTGCCAAGTATTCTACGCTTCCTCACAATGAAATTCTGGAACAAACGGTTCGTTTACGTGCATTAAATGCTGTAAATACGAGTCGATTTATTTCGAAATAGGTTATTACAATTTGTACGATCCAGTAAAATGTTTTAAAATAATAAAGTACCACTAAATAGTGAACGTATGAAAAGTGAACGTATAATTTTTGTTATTGAAAGTGTAGTTCAGTTCAGCCGATACTAATATCGTAAGTGTTCTCAATTAGTTAGAAATTGTACTGTTTTAGGGCTTCGCTAGTTACTTTGAGTTAAGCTTCAAACCGTAGGCTTCTAGTATTTCTTCAAATAGATTTCAAGTTTTAGACTACAAGTAATATAATTCGAATAGTACTGCTAACATTAATTTGTACTTTTAAATCTGATTGTTTTTCACAATGACCTATTTAGTTCGGCAATGATGAAATTGGGTTCGTGGTTAAATGATTTTTCATTTGAACCAGTACGGGTTTTGAGGTATTAAACATGAAAATTCTGTTCAAAGCTAAAAAACATTATGTGGTTATGTCTCTGGAATTAATTCTACTCTGCTGCATTTTAAGGTCAGGCTAATTGTAAGAATTTGCGTTGCTCTATAAAGGACTCTTTGTGGTGATTATTGTATGTTATAAAATTTTTGTGAAATTTATTGGCTTTACGATTTTATTAATTCAAAAATTCACTTAGGTAACCATTTAGAACGAAAGATAATTTACACGTATATTTAGGTATATTTGCAAGAATAAAACATGGAGATGAGAGTACTCCTCTGAAATACCATGCAGTGAAAAATAAGTGTAAGCCCATATTTTAATTATTTTATTGTTTTTATTATTTATGAGATTGATACCGCTTTAATTTTTTTACACAATTATTAATTGTGATATTTATACTCACAATTTTGTAAGGTCAATGTATTGATTTATTCGAACAGAAGAGTGTTTATGTTCAATCCACTGAGCTAGTTGAGGAAGTGGTTTTTTTACTTTGATAGGAGATTTTGCGTCTGTGAAGGTGTAGGGAAGTTTGTTTATAATTTACGACAGCAAATTGGTGTGGAAGGTAGGGCTTATCTATTAATATCACAGCAGAAAATTGACGTTCAATTTGTAGGGGCACAACTCTAATATCACAACATAAAAATGGCATCCGCAACGTGGGGCTCTCTCGACATCTTTAACATCATCACAATATATTGGTAAGAAAAGGATACCATCATAGTCCATAAGGATTGAATATCAACTTTGAGTGATTAACTATAAAAGAGCTAACTTTTTTTAAATACACATGATGCTGAAAATGCATTGTATATAAGCAAAGTTAAACAACATTTTATGCGTTATTTGATTCATTTAGCAGTCAAAAGTATTGGCAAACATGAAGGAGCAAAATCTTTATGAAGTGTGCTTTATTTCAGAGAAGTTGAGTAACATTTTATATATCATTTCATTCATTAGCATCGAAAGTTATTAACGCTATAAACGAATTTATTGAAAAATTGCACGTACTTCGAAAAATTATGCCAATATTAATAATATGGGAAAAGTCGCGCAAATGTTAAATTGAGAAGTTCAAATTCTTATAATTAAGCATATTACATTTTGTCGATCTCGTAAGCTAACAAATTTTTTGTTGTATAAATCAACACTTGGAGGTGATAAAGACGTTATCAAAACAACGCTGTTATTTGCATTTGGTGGTTACAGAATTGATTGAATATAAACATTATTGGAATTTACCTATGAGAATGACGTCGAACTAGCGATGTTCAAAGCATTCAACGCTTAAATTTTATATTTTTAAAATCGCATTGCTCATAGTGGTCTTAAAAATGAAGGAATGACGGCAATAAAGCATGACGATGGAGATAACACGTGTAAATATGTTAATTAATGAAAGCCGCATGCCGTGAAATGTCACTCTTCTAAAGATTACATCATACAGACGGTTCCAGAGCAAACGGGCCTTTAAAATACAACAAATCAGAACGTAGAAACGACGACCAGAGATTTATGAAGTACCACAGGACTTGCCTATATCTTCAATTAAAAGAGACCATTGAAGCCAGTTGTTGAATACTTATTTTAAACGTCACACTACTATTGAACTAAGATATTCTGTGCGTTAAGTTTCAATAGTGGAAGTTTATAGTGACGGAAATATATTTAAAGTAAGTAAGATTTTGAAGTAGATAATTAAAGTAAATGCACACTGATGAATTACGGCTAGATTCATTTTTAATTTGAATGAAAGCATATGGTATATGCATTTTGAAAAGCATTTAATGGTAAATTAATTTTTAAAAATTAAGCGATATTTGTATATGGATTTGGAAAGCATAAACGAAGTTTAATTGCATTTAATGATTTTTGACATGGATGCTGGTTTACATATGGAAAAAGGACGACCAGCATAATTTAACGGTAAAACAAGAATCTTATTGTTTTAAAATTTTTAAAAAAACATTCTTTTTATAATTTGACTATGTTAAGATACGTAGGATTTTGTGTGTAAATCTAAGTGTGAAAGTAGTTAATTTAATTTGAATGTGACTGAACTTCGGTAAGCTTGGTCAGTATATAATAAGAATTATTGAACATAACTGATCAGCTACGTTTAAAACCGATTTAAAAGGAGTTATTAGAAATTATCAAACATAACTTCTAAAATTTTGTACATAGTACGATTTAAATAGGGAACGATTTATGAATGAAAATCGTAATCGGAAAGAAAGATTTTGAACTCTAATTTAGTGTAAGCGAGTGATTATCTAGTAGCTGTAAATATTTGATCTTCGACTTAGGATATTATTTGAAAAAAAAAGCCGTTGTGGTAATATTGGACTCTATTTTAAGTTAATGTTTGTATGAAAGTATTATTTTTGAGGTTACATGTATCATATTGTTGATTATTTGAAAAATTGTTTGTTAAAGAATATTTGATGTCATTATAAGTTTAATGTTTGATTCTAGTGGTTTCATTTAAACTGACCTAGCACAATAATTAGGGTAATAATTTTAATAAAATCATCTTCACAGTTCACAGATCTTTTATCAACGCCAAATTTGGGGATCTTTTTATCGCTACAATCTACAGCACTTTATTGACGTTCAACGTCGGGCAGCATCAGCCACAATCCATAGCATTTATATTTGTCTCTTAACGTCGGGGCCGCATCAGCTACAATCCACATCAATATATATATATATATATATATATATATATATATATATATATATATATATATATATATGAATCAACTTTTGTGCTTCCACGCTTAGTAGTGTTGGAGTTTGCCACCTGTTGGCTATATTGTTTACTCTTGCTATAGTATAAAGGTTCCTTCGAACTTATAGCTTTATAATAGCTTTGATTACTTTATAAGGTTGTTAAGAAACTAGTCAACTCTTTCAAGGCTCTAAGAAAGCCGAAACCGGTCAGTGGACGTTTTTTTTCCTTATGAAGTAATAAAATTATCGTTTTGTTAATGGCTATACAACTATTAGTTCGATTTATATGGGTAAATATGCTTTTATTATTTACATAAAGGTTTATTTACGGATACATCTAAGTAATCTTTTGTTGTACACAAATTTTTCAGATTGCGGACTGCAAATATCTTGTCTGTATTATTGTTATTATTATTATTATATATATATATATATATATATATATATTGTAGTGATCCGTAGTGATTCCTAAGTCGATTCTCATTGGTTGATAATTGTTGCAAATATTTTAGTGAACATTTCGATATTCGAAGGTATTTTTTGAACATTACGGTAACCACTTCCAAGTTTCCAAACGTACTCCGTGACGTCAGAATTTACCGTTGTAAGGGCGATCGATCTTGCTTACAAGCTCTAACTAGACTGCTTTAGCATGTCAAGATAAAAGGTCGAAAAGCTTCACTTGTCGGTTTTATTAAAGGTAATGTTTTTAATTGTATGCTATTTTTAAGTTATCTAATTGCATCGAAGCTTCAGTAATTGTTTGATGTTATTAGCTTGTGTTCTAAGGTAGTAATTTAATTAATAATCAAATTGTCATGCATATTTTTTATTTGTAACTTTAATACCACTTGTGTTCAACTTTTAAATAATGTTTATAGCCGATGCAATCATAATAATAATTTCTGACTTTTGCTTACTAGATTGAATATATTTTAAAGATTTAGAACCTAAATTTGGGCTTTTGTTTTTGCAGGATTTGGTATGTATTTCTTACCCACATATTTTATAATTTGTTTTCCATGTTCTAATAATTTGTCATAATTATGTAATTGTTTATTTCAGTTTTTAGTCGTGCGTTTATAGCTGCATAATTCATGTCTACATTTTAAAACCTAACCGTAAGTTAGCTTGATGTGACTGGATATTCTAACCTATACTTTTATCGACAACTAGTATTGAGATTTATTTATTCTTGTTATGATGTAATTATAGCGAACTTCTGCTATGACTCCGTTAAATAACGCGTTTCTATTATGTCTATGTTGGAAATGGTCCATTCAATTTGTACCCTTTATTTGGTACTATCATAGAATACGTTCATGTTTATTTATAAATATGTGTTTTTGTCAATGTATTTGTGGTTGTTTTTATGCAAATGATAGAATGTAGGTTAGTCATTGTAAATCATATTGCCAAACGGGCTGAAAACTGTTAATGGTATGTACGGTAAGCGCGTGTTTGGGTCTTTATTGAATTTATTAATATTTTATGCCCGTGCGGGGTTGAACATTGGTAGTCAAGTGCCTTATCTTCCCGGTGTTTGACCTCTCTTCAACTTTAGCCGGGTAGTAATGGTACAGCCGTCCTCGGTACCTTCTAGAAAAGATAGACTACACTAACATTTCTTTAGTTTCATGAATGTCTGAGTAACAGCTGACATCCCGTAATATTAAAAGTACCGAGTGTGCTTGTTCGCAGCCCCATCCTTGGACAGGTGTATTTATACAGTTAGAAGCGCATGATTGTTGAGGTTTTATCTGCCGATGCTCTTTCCTCAGCGCGAACCCAGGAAGTCCGGCACTGTTTGATCTTGTAATTCGTGTATAATTGATAGTAACCTAATTTTGAGATTATCATATAATATTTAAAGTAGAAACGCTAACTATTGTAGTTTTATTGCAAACATTCCCGCCTTAACGCCATCTCAGTGTGTATATTTGGGTTATGTAGGTGTCACTAGCCACAGTCATTAGACGACTAGATCACATAGACAGGTTTTGTCAAGAGAGAGCGTTTATTCGTCTGCAGGTAGGTTACATTACAATATATATAATGTGTGTGTGTGTGTGTGTGCGTGCGTGTGTGTGCGTGTGCGTGTGTGTGTAAGTAGTACGTTTATAAATAATAACTTAGACTTTTATGCAAAGCCTAAATAATCGTTTCAAATCGAGATAGTAATTGAAAGATGGAAAAAATATAAGGCATAGGATAGAATTCCAACCTGCAACCTTTGACATATAGGTATATATTCTACAAATGCGCAAAACAGCAAACTACACTACGCACAAGCATAAAATGGAATGCAAATGATATAGCGGTACTGATTATAAACTAAATACTAGCTGTCAATCTATATACGGTATGTATAGACCTATTACTATAATTTTAAAAATGAAAATTTAAGTTGCATATATAAATACATAAGTTAGTTGTGTGCGTTCTTTGGAAGTTGAACTAAACGTTAAATAATAATTCCTAATCAATTATTTCCATATTTCTAGTTATTTCCATCAAGGCAATTGACTCCAATGTATTTTATAGATGAGAATTACTTTTTATTATCTTGAGTTCCAAATAACTTTTTGAGAAGAAAACTATCTTGTGCGAATTCCGTAAGATTTTCACCATCTTGAATTGAATCGTTAAAATCCGATTCCCACGTTAAATTTTTCTTTGTTGGATACGAAAATGGTATGAGATCGTCGTATTCTATTGGTGGTTTAGATGGCATTACGGTACGGATGTTTTCTGAAAAAAAAATGGAATAATGTAGAGTACTCATTTTAGAACAAGTTCATAAGATTAGTTTAGAAAGTGTTGGCATCTAAAGTGCGATTATATGTTTTAATATAATGCCTTTGTACAGTTATTATTTTTTGCCAAGATATATTAGTCTTTAAATGTTAGTTCTTAGGCAATGTTAACCTGCAATACAAATATATTTAGCATTCTTTAATACAGAGAAGCTAAAACACTAGTGCGTTATTGAAAAGAATATTTTAATTAATATACATATACTCGGTGGGCTGTGGTGTTGGGCGCCGGTGAAATAAAAGTGGATGCTCCACGTTAGGGGCTCTAGGGAGCAAAATTAGGCGCAAGTGCTATTTTACCTGCCCATCCGCTGTACCAACGACTAGCTTAAGGTTTAATTCATAGGAGAGCATGAGTTTGGGCATGGGTAAAATATGGCAACTCAAAATTTCAGAAGAAAACAGGACGCCACCACATCTTTAAGCATAAATAAAATTAATTTAACTGAGAGGAGATACAGAAACCTTCTATCAATTAACCCAAGATCTATAAATATACATTAATTTACTACAAATATTTTCTAAATCAATGTGATTACCGACATACCACAATTTGTTGTCAACGTTGACTCTGAAAAGAAAGTCACTTAATTAAATTTATCATTGAAGACGCAATTTGTGCTCTTTTAAAAATACTAAAAGTTATAAATTATAAATACACTTGCTAGAACACAAAGTAACGAATATAACCTTTAATTTTATTACTGGTACTCTTTTAATTATGTTATGCGTTTCTCAAAATATTTCATATGTTTCTTTTCAGTTCTGTTACGTTCCGTCCCTGCGGCTAAATAATTTGGCGCATATTTAATTTAAAATTACATATCCAGTACTGTTTTCACGATTATTTGCATGTTTATTAAGAAGTCCAAGCCCCATTTCAATTTAAACAATTACTTATTCAACACCTTGTAGGTTTTATTAGTACATGCAAGTTTACTCTTTCAATATAGTATTAAATCTGGTATTTTCCTTAAAGATTATAATACGTTTAAACCACGGGTTTCGATTGTTAAAACATTTGTCTTCGGAAAAATTACGTATTTGCCTACGTGTTTTATCAAACAGGTCTCTCGTTATCGGTTGTTGTTCGCTTTGAATTTCTAATGTGGCATATTCAAGGATCGTTGTCGAATTTTTATTTTAAATCTATCTAATGCCTTGTATTTGTCCGAAACAGAAGTAGTATATCTTAGTCGTCAAGATAAACGGGTGGGCTCCTATTAATGGATTTATAATATGGGATTCTGAAATTAGTTTGTACGAAGTTGTTTCTTTGAGATATGGAATTTTTCTAACAACTAAATCATCTATTGCAATAGGTGTTAATTTAGTTTCAACTAATTCAACACATCACTACGTAACGTGTATAGACATATATCCTAGATCAGATAATGATTTGGTAGGAAAGTGTAGAGGTACTCTGTTCACCTTTACTCTGAATTTGATTCACTTGGTCTTCCAGGAGAAGATTTTGGTTGCTGTGCCATGTGATCCCGCAGATGTCGAATATAAGAAGTTGTGGGGCCTCAACGAAACGTTCGACCTAGCTGTAAGAATTCCGATTTCTTTTCTGCGTCGCTTTGATGACCTACATCAGGAAGAATTGGATCTTGGATTTGTGTTAATCTTTTCTGGTTGCTCATCACACAAATTGAGGTATCACGGTGTTGATATTAAACTTATTTCACTCAAACTAGCCGAATATACTAACGAAGACAGCTTATCTTGTTTGAGTATCAATTTTAATATATAATTTTCAAACTATATAAAAATTTTGATGTTAATTGTGACGTTTGCTAATATTCTTTTTTAGTCACGAGGAAAAATGCATTTTGACTCGTAGCGAGTATATTTTCTTGCTACTATAATTTACCATTTGTATTTTTTTTTGTAATTGCTTATGCAGAATTACTTGTGGACAATATTGTAACAGTTTGTTTTCCTCTTCTTAAATAACGCATAAAAATTATGTGTTGTGTTACAAAAATTTTAAATTTATTTTTATAATTCAATATAAATCGTACATCTACAACTAATACAAAATTAAAAGAAGATATCATAATTTTGAGACACACCAATTATTGTCCTTCTTTATTTTAATTAACTAGTAAATAAAGTGCATAGTTATAAATGTTCCAGTTTGTATTTTAAAACTATGTTAAAACTCGAACAAGCTATTTAGAATTTCCATAAAGTATCTTCAAGGTAATATCAAATAGCGTGATTTTGCGCATGATGATAGTTGAGGTCGTTGTTGTTGTCGAGTCGAACCAGTCGGCCTTTTATCATTCTAACGTCATCATGGGAAAATTGATTGATCTAGTTTCAAGCAATCCATCGATCTGTAGGTTTTGAAGCTCATCATAGTTTGTAATTTCTAACTTTAAATAAATCAAACTAATTTTTATTTGGTTTTCCTTTAGCGCAACACCAAAAAACTGAAGCAATAATGGTTGTACGAAACCGTTAATTTACTGCGTATAAGATATATACGTTCCCCAATTATAAACATGGAAGCTTTGTTTTAATTCAGAAACAACACTTAAGAACTGATTAATGGTTATAAGAAAAAATTAATTTATTTGCGTATAAAACGTTTACGCATTGGAAACTTACAAGGACTTCATCCTTTATCTTTATGGTTCTAGTTTACGAGGCGTTGTTATAACAATGTAGACAACTACTTTTTGCTTGTGTTTGTTCAATGTTGGAAGTCCACATGTGGGTCGAGTTTGTTTGCTAATTGGTTTGTAAGCAACCATGTCCTGAGTTCAAGGTCGGTAAGTGATTTTCAATTGTTGAAACAATTATCTGTTCGACGTACAACGTCATGTTTAAACCGTAACCTTAGTAGTTTGAACCCATGGACACTAACATCTTAATGATAATATTTAATCATGAATTTAAATTTTCAAACTTTGCTTTAGATTAAATTTATGCTTTATAAAATTGTCTACCTAACAAAATCTTTATGAATTTACATTATGAATAATATAGTCAAGTACTTGCTTACACATGACAACTATTTAACAAAGTTCAAGTTTACTAATTAAAAGATCTTATAACAAAACTGATTTTGTAAGTATGTGAGTCGTTTAGTCAGTACTGAAAAGATGATAAAAAAGCTCATAATTGTGATAACGATATTTATAGTGCCTGTTTAATTTAGAGGCCCTTTTTAAATGACCAAGATTAGTAATATAAATACATAAAATTAATGGAGCATTCAGAAAAATTATAGTAAATATCTGTCAAATTAAATCAGAATATTTTTCAGTTAATATATGTGTTGATATTTAAGAGCTTTGATTTCTTTATAAACTTAGAAAAGGTTAATTACACTCGAGGAAACACTTAAAAAATAGTGTTTATACTATGCAAGCTTATCTTTGGATTCTATAAATTATATATAAACCAAAAGTGCATAAATTCAGTAAGTAGAGTGTCCATGCACTAATACACAACAGAAAAATATCATAGATGCACAAAACCTGTCTGATTTATTGATTTTTTTATTTTGAGGCGCAAACTGCTGTCTCTAATATTATTTTATTTACTTTATTTTATTTCAGGATAAACTTAGTACCGTCTAAAAATACAAAATTCCAATAACAGAATATATTTGTTGAGGTTCCTGTATTTTTCTTAGCGATATATCTTGTTTTTACACCTTACCTAAGTACAGTGGCAACCTACCCATCTGTATTTATTTAACGACCCCCCCTGAGTCTCTCTAAACCGCTGAAGATAGAGTTCAGAGCTAGTGCGGAAGTCTTCAAAAGTTAGTTGTGTTAATACGGATAAAACTACATCTTCTGCACGACTTTTGTGAGAAAATGTAAAGATCCCTTTTAGAAAGTTGCACTAACGCCCAAGACGTGGGGCAAGAAAAAATTTCAATATATAAGTATAGGGCTAGTATGATTATTTTAATTGCTGTGTTATGTAAATAGTGAGATTGAAGTGAGGGAAACAGTTCACTATAAAAGTTTTTTTTAATTGCTGTTCTATCATTGATTAAAGAATACCTAAAGGTAATGGATTTTGGCGACTACATTATTTTCGAACCGAACCAGCTGCGGGGAGCGGAGAAAGCCTCCTTCAGCCTTTTTCAGTCAAAATACTTGTTTGTCAAGTGCTGCCACCTCCTAAATTGCGATATCTATTATAATTTTGAGCGAAGTTGCTACGTGCAGCGACGCAGTCAACAAAAAAAAAGACAACAAAGAAGAAAGAGTAATTGACCGTGCGCAGACGGTGAGTGGGCGGGGTATAGTACCTACAAAAATTAAATAAGGCTTGAAATAAAAATAAATTATTAACCTCTTCGTACAACCTGCAGGAGAAATCCCCGCCTGCAGTTATATCTAAATAAAAAACAAACAAAGGAAATACACATTAACAAAGGAACTCTAATTAGCATAAAAAGGAAATGAAACATTACAACGAGCATTAACCCAGTTTAAGTAAGTGAAAATAAACGTATTTGCTAGCTAGGGTATTTGTATGCAAGATTTCACAATTTCGTTCAGTAATCATAATATTATGATACCTCACATAGGCTCTGATAATGCTAACATATAACTACAATTACAAATACAATGGCAATAACGTTTCCAATGTGCCAACAAGTTTCTATCCCATTCCCGCATTAATAGATAGTAGTTAAAGTTAAGCGTAATATAGTAATCCCATGGCAAGAAATTCCCGTATCATAAATCATTTTCGTACATACAATTACTTCGAGACCTGTATGGGCCCCAAACAGTAATATCTAAGTGGACAGGATTTCGACACAAGCAGAAAAGAAACACTCACCCACGTCTCTACGGTGTTGGATCTCTCGTTCGCTCCTTGGACCGAAGCGGACCTTTGATCCCGTAACGGGCGCAGCCTTCTATACCCCAAGGAGCGGCAATTCAAGGGACTATCGTTTCCCCCGCAGGAAGCTAGAATGATTACGAAAAATATTAATTTATTTACGCCGACAAGTAGGGGTTTATAAAACCATCAATACTCACCACGCTGTAAGGCGTGCGCAAAATTTTTATAAAGAAAAACGGAACAAAGAATCTAACAATTAGGACGAGTGCTTCTTAACATTTTGGAAAATAGTGCACATAAATTCGTTTAATTAAACAACCAGAGCTCTAAGTCATATTGTGGTTATCAAAAAGAGTGATTAGGAAACTTGAAAACATGCTTTTATAGGAAAGTACGCGACCTTAGTTTAAGTCTTTGGATTCAAACCATAGAGAAGGCAATTATACGTTATCGGAATGTTTAACAAATTGAAGGATACCTAAAACAAGGTATTGACTAATATAAATTTTATCATAAACTTGTCATTTCCAAGCAAATAGATTTGAGTTAAACAATTATTGTAAAGCGGGCTTATGATGAACAGGTAAAATATACAGGATGTTGATGAAGGATTTACGAATAGCAACGGAATTGATTTAACTGAACAACAAATTAAAGGAAAAAAGGGGTAATTAATTTATCCCGAAAATAAACGTAACAAAGTTTCGAACGTGAGTCACTGCAACGTTGTCATGCTTTATGTTCATCCATTGATTAAATAATTCCTTAAATCAATGATTCATCTAGCAAGCGGTTAACAATTTACAATTACTATTGACATTGATTAATGTTATCGATTACTTTTCCTTTCAGATTTCAGGATTAAGGCAAAAAGCACTTTAGTGGGTTAATTATATAGGTAGTTTGTATAAAATAGCTAGTTGCGTTTATATTAAATGCAATAATAAGAATAACAGTGTCGGAATATCATTGTACCATTTTTCTGTAAAAGATAAAAATAGGTGCCAACAGTGGATTCTAAACAGTGGCAATGCAGATCTTTTAGATTTAAATCTTGAAGAACTGGCCAGGAAATGTATTTGCGAAGTTCATTTTAATTGATCTTCTATTAAAGGTTCGAATGCCAAAAGAAAATTATTGAATTGGAATGCTGTTCCAAACAAATACTAATGTAATTAACAACAAATTGGACATTTCCCTAAAAATTATGATAAACAAAACCGAATATTCATGTATCACAATATCTATTGTGTTGAAGGCTTAATTTTTTCAATCCAAAGTATACTGTTGTTGTAGGATGATTTGTGAGCTGAAAATTTTAAGTTTCTTCTTACCTCAAGATTAAATCAACACTCTTGAAAACTTTTTTCCGTTGTTCGAAATAGGGGTGGCTATAACTCATACCTCACAGTTCGGGACTTACGAATAGTTCTACAACAGAACATTTGTATTCGTTTGCAAACTACAAGTGAAGCTATTAATTATAAAATGAGCCTTTATTTGATGAACCCTAACTTCTGCACAAAATGAGGTAACAAAAATGATTGTTTTATACTAGACTAAAAATGGCTTTCTTTCAAGTATCACCTTTTACAATCATTTCAGATAGAAAACATAAACAGCAGGATAACTAGAACAATATTACGTGGAATAAACGCCGCGATTTTAGACGCTAATTAATTTTTCTGAGAACCTTGCATCATAATGTTCCACTCTATTCCACAACATTCTACTAGCTTCTGGAAACATAAATTTGATTATATAAAAAAGCGTTTATCAAGTGAGAGGATTTGATTCTAAAATTTAAGTCGCGAGCTGTTGCTATGCGAAGATAGCATTTAAGTATGCAGCAAGCATATTGTAATTTAGTAGTTGCGAAGTTGCAATCAATATAGAAGTGATGTTTTTTTAAACGCAAATTATATACAAAAATGGAATTATTAATTACAATGAATAAGGAAAATTCTTCAATATAACGCTATTTTAAAATTCTATTAAATAATTGAAAGGAAGAGTTAAGGATAATGTACTTTGGTAACTGCTGTTTGAAATAAAGATTTTTTAAATATGGAAAAGCTTGTGAGCTGATTTGACGTCAATTTAAAATAAGATTTTTAATTAAAAGGAACATTTTTGTGGATTCTGCAAGTATTATTTTTAGATTTATTTGTAACTGATATTAGAGTATTTGTATCTAGATTAAGATAATTTTTGTGTAAAGAATTTTAAGCAGGAGTTTGTGTTAAGAGTTCGAAATACTCTGATCCTTTAATAGATTATCATCTGTCAAGGATTTTTTGGCCAAACAAACCATACAAGCGTGGCAATAAACATAACCAGGTAAATCATCCATAAGAATAAATTTATTTCTGTAAATGTAAAATAAGGCAAAGAACATTTATTTTTATACTTCTTAGAAATTATTTTGTTTGAAAGAAACGATGTTGTAAATGCTTTTGTATGAGAAAAAATATTCCATACTGTATAAATGCTTTGTGATATTGCTGTCTTTTATTTCATTTTGAAAACTCCGTCAATCCCATTGAGCTAGCCAGGCAAAGTTAAACAAGAAGGTAAGTGAACAATTTCAAGTTTGACAAATTGCTATATCATTTTCATATCACTCTTTCAGCGACGCTCAACGTGGGCCTTGCCACAGCAATATATATATATATATATATATATATATATATATATATATATTGCTGTGAAATGTACAAAAAGCCTCGCCAGCTTCCTGGAATAAAAATCACTACGATTTGCTGTGATTCTCTTCTGATAAACGCCTCTTTACTGTTTCCGCCTCGGCTGCTCACCTAGTTAAAACTTTCATCCTCATTCATAAAAAAAAAACACATTCCTACCACAAACATCTACGTTAACTCTATTTACATCAATATTCATAATACATTAAAATTTCAAAATTAAATTTCAGCATAAATTTCAGTATCATAAAATTTCAAGTTTAAATTTGTCATCATTTTTAATTTGCATCCAGAATTAAAGTCCTTGTAGGATGCTTACTAATTAATTTAACAATATTTGCAGACCTGAGTCTGAGTACAAAGGGAGCATCTCCCACCCCTTTACGTTAATCAAACAGGTTAGTCTAATTGAGCTCAAAGACAGACCCAAATTTTCATCATAATCAAGAACTCAAACTGCTAAATACTCCTTTCTACTTAAACAAGAAAATTTCACCTTAAAATTAAAAATTTGTTGGTACAAATTCACTACTGTCCATTTTTTTTTCAAACAAATTATAAAGTTATTCAACACGCACCAAAAACATCAAAGTTCGAACAAAATTGTATAATTTACCTGAAGGTTACTGCACTCGTGGCTTCAATGTACATCGTCCTTGCTAATTTTACCATTCCAACTGGGTTATGTTTCCGTCCGCAGATTCCTGGTCGCCTTTTAAACTTTTCTACACCACCATTCATCTAAAGTTGTTTCAGAGCTTCTCCGGAACTCATCTAAGTATATCCAAAATCTTGTGTTGTGGATCCAATCACGATTACGAATAACATTTGACTATTAACACCCCCGAAAAATAGCAAAGAAATTCATACTTCTTTCACGCTATACCCCAAAACTGCCTACTTTTGTTTATTCATTTATCGTTACAAATTTGGATACCTAGTACAGTTATACTCGCAAATATAACTAGACTTTATTGCCTTGTATCTTCTTTTCTAAGTGCACTAACTCATACTAATTTGTATCGTAGCACGTAAATAGCAAACTGTTTTAAAGTATTCAATAATCACCAACAATATAAGAGCAAACTGTTTAAAGTATTCAATCAAAATCGAAAATCTAAAAAAAAGCACTGTTTAAAGCATCGAATAATCAAAAATCTAAGAGAGCGAAACACCTATAATCACCGGTTTATATAAGAGCCCGCCCGTACGTCGGTTTTGTCCCGCAAACGGACAATTTCTAGAATTTCGCATACTATGTTCCCTTTCGACAGTCGGGCACAGCGATTCTTATTAAATTTGCACACGCGCCAGTTAAATCTCAGAAATTTTCCACACGGCACGCAACCACGTCCGAGAATAACTAATTAATTTTGTATCGAAATCGTTACGTCTACACCTCTCATATCTGCATCTGATTACAACCAATCGCAGCTCTCGTGAAGTTGCTCAAATCACGCCTTTTACTATCTGCGTCTCTGTCTTGCGCATATTATCCGTCTCTATCTACCCTGTTCTGAGTGGTACAAATCGATACTCTTTACTATCGGTTATTTCAGTCCACGTGGACTGTTAAATAACCCACTTTATTAGCATTTCCCGTGAATATTAAGCAACGGTTTCTCCAACATTCTCTGTAACCATTTGTTATCTACAAAATTTAAGCAGAACGTGACTTTTAAAAATACGCAGGTGTTCAATCGTAATACTTCTAAATAACACTTCTACGATTTGGGATATTCCACTTATTTTAACCTTCCTATTAGCGATTTGTTTATTAACTTTGGACTTTCCACAGGCTTTTATGCTTATTATACCTTAATAACCGTTCAATTAACTCCAATTAAAATAATAATGAATGGCATTGACTTCTACCGTTTAATTTTTAGTGAATCCTAATTAAATATTAATTATTATTTGTACATTTTGTTTAATACCGGTTACTTTTGAGCATTTTAATTCTGCTTCTTTTATAGAAAGCGTCTAGTAAATAATTTAAATCCTTATTTTTAATGAAACGAATGAATTTTTATGCTTCACGGTTTTAATAACGCGTACCTTTTCCCAAAGCTTCCTTCTACACGGTGATTAAAATTATTTAATGTGATTAATTAATTTTCTACCCTGGTCTAAATTTGAGTAATATATATATATATATATATATATATATATAGTCTTGTATGTATGCATATATACATATATATATATATATATATATATATATATATATATATAATATATATATATATATATATATATATATATATACATACAGGACAATTCACAACTTTATAGAATTATTTTAACGTATGTTTAAAAATGGGCCATAGATTGTTATTAACGTAGAAAAGATTATTTTTCAAAAACTAAAATTGAACCGAATGTTTTTAGAGTTTGTATAAAAGTAAAGAGGCTACCTACCACATCCTCTAATTGAATTCCTTTATGTATGACCTCCAGTATAATGTTTATATAATAGGTATTCCACTTTACAGGTAGTGAGCTTGTAAAACGCTACTTTTAAAAGCAAATTATTTAATGTTTTCTACAAAATTAAAACTTATAGCAATAAATGGCTAGTGTTAATTGATCCTTTTCTATTTATGACTACGATTATTCCATATTTTCAACACTGACACCAAAAAGTAATTTAAACTGCCACTCATGTGCTACTAGCTTGTATAGTGATGTTCTACAAGCTCGGTACCTATAAAGTAGAACACCCATTGTTTGTATCAAAACTAAAGAAATGCTGTTTACTAATTGATTACGAATTAACATTATTTGAAGTGTCGTTTGTTGTCATTGGCGTGGCTTATACTAAAACACATCAGTTCGTGAGTTTGTAAACCTTAAACCATACCATAAACTTTAACGAAAGGCTTGCCATACAGCATAAACATTATACGTACATTATACGTACTCTGAAAACATGCGGCTCAATTTTAGTTCTTAAAAATAATTTCTTTTGCGTAAATACCAATCTGTGACCCATTTTTAAGTATCAGTTAAAATACTTGTACGAAGTTGTGAATCACCCTATACCTAAGAATACCATATATACAACTAATTTCGTCAGGTTGAAAGTTTGTCTACACGCTATATCTAAAATATATTTGTATAGCTCACGAAATAATTATAAGTGCAGTACTGCTTCTTCGTTCTACAGGTTATAAATATTTTGTATAACTAATAAAGTAGTGTAACAATATCCAAAAATTAACATACCATCATCACACTTGCTTGTATATGGCACTATAACAGTTTTGAGCCTGGTATTCTCTTTCTCTTGACCACTCCATATAAAAACATAATAAAGAGATAGCATAATCGCTGCCAAGGAAACGAAAAATATATAAGCAACCACTGTTAAAACGCGCACTAATTTTTTCTTATGTTTGGGTTCGTAAAGTCTGTCTTTCGCTTCATCCCCAGCGAATTTCACATTCACATCCGAGTTTGTACCTTTAATCCAATGCATAGGATCCGAATTCGCTTTAGGGCTGCTATTTAAGGGTAATTTGCAGGACATACTGGAAAGCTGAACGTAGAGAACTGTTTCAATCACGGCAAATAAACTTCCCGATTCTATTATTATATCGTATAAATTTATACTGGAGTGATATTTACAGGTTAATGTGTATTAGTTACATCTTACGTAAGCAGTTTTGCAGAAATAGCTTTTACTAAACAAAAACATTATTCATAATTGAGGTTTATTTTAGGAAACTGGGTTGGTTTTGCTGTAGTTACACTTAACTGTGATAGAAATCAATACAATATTGTTCCGCGTGAACCTCAACCAATGCGCAGTTGCTTGGTTTTAAAAATATTCAAGTTTAACATACGGGGTGGTCCGTTTTAAAAGGACCTGTAAAAAATTTCGAAAATGTAGGCTGAAAAGGATTTTTTTCATATTACAATTTTCCTGCTTATTATTGGACTTGTCTCTCTTTGTAGCTTACTATTAACCAAACTGAAATTTCCACGTCAATAATTATTTTTAACCCTGTTACAGTATTTCTTGCGGGCAAGAAAGAAAAGTAAAGTAAGCAAAGAGAATAGCCTGCGCCGAGTACCGCAACAAAAAAGGAACCCAAAGAATGCCGTGCTAGCTAAGAAGTCCCAAAGTTGGGTGGGTCACAAAGAAAGAAAAAAAAACTCAAGAAAGGAATTCGATTTACAAAACCATTAATGAAAAAAACAAGTTATAAAAAAAAGGAAACAAACCTGTGTAGAAAACAACATTTATTCAAAGCATATCCCGGAGAATTTAAACAGTACAAAAATCGACGCAAAAATACTTAATACATTCCTGACCTACCTCACACTACTTTTTACCCCCAAATCTAATATTTACATCAAATAAAATTAATAAAAAAATACATAGTAGATTGTTTTCAGTTACTTGTTTAACCCAATTTTTAAATACTTTATGTTTACATAAAACAACAATTACAAAAATATATATCTATATACTTACTTAGTGTTCAGAAACACTCCTTAAAAGTAATAGTAGAAGATAACAGCAATACAGAAAAACTATCTATTCGCCGAAATGCATTTCGCAGCAGCGGTGTAAAATTTGGTAATAACATCGCACCTAAACGATAACTTAAAATTTTATACAGAAAATCTTAGGGACAATCAATGCTAATCTTATTTCATCATTAATTCTCAACAATAAAAACTATTGTTAGTAGCATATTCATAACCTTAAACCAAAGCAATTAAAATTTACCAGTTGTTTCTACACAAATTTGTATATCTCAGTGTGATTTGAAAACAATCACGTAAACACATTTTATCTAAACTATACTTTATAATGGAAACTTGGCTATGCAAAATTTTTCACACGATGAATCCCGATGTAAATAACATATTTTTTCATAATTTGATTGCATGGTTCTAAGTTAATTTTTATTACAAAAAAAATTAACATTTTTGTCCTCTAAATTCTAAATGTAATATAAATAAAACCAGAAAGCCTATTACGTGGACTGATTTAGATAAACCAAAATATCGATACCCAGAAAGGAAATATATACATACACTGGTGAAATGATACATTTAAAGGTGTTATTCCAGGCGTTCTCTCTGCGTCCGTGAAAGATTCGACAACACTGAAACAATCATCAAAGGAATTCAGCAAAATCAACAACGCTTCCACCATATGATTCGACCATGATCGGCGATGTGTATAAGTGTAGCGGCAGGAAAAAGACAATTCTCGTGTTTCTAAGCCATTAATAAAAGATCAAACAGTCTGTGATGATTATATTATTGAACAACTTGTATACAGCGAAATTCACGTTTACTCACAATTGCAGTAACTATATTTAAACCGGTATTAGAATATGCCAAAATAACTGCTTATAAAAATTGTAGAAGTTCAACACTGTAATTTTTAAAACTTTCGTAATCTAAGAGTTAAACCAAACACGACGTGGAAATAACAAAAATGTGTAGTACAATACTGTATTTGTATGTATACAAACCGATACGAATTGCCTTTAAAGTACATTTTAAATACTTGGAATGGCGTGAGCTGCATTATTTGTATCACAGACAACAATAACCCGGCTCGCAACAGTAAGAAACTTTAAATGAACTACCACTCAGTGTAACAGGACTCATTTTTATAACAGAAAGCAATTTTTTTCGCTTAAGCAAGAAAAGCAAGTACAATAATAATAATCAAATTCAAATCGCAACTTCCCTCGTAAACATCTATTTGTATATAAACTAATCACATAAAAGTATTTTCCTCAAAACCTCCATCTATTTATAAGATAACCAGAAAACTTATTGAATAAAACCTTCGGTAAACTCGCATAATCAAACTTATTATTCCATTCTAACAAGCGAAACTATAATCGATAATGGGAAAATCTCGGTTAACATCCGCTAAGTAGAACCGGTCGTAGGGCTTTCAAAACAATTCGAATATATTCTTGAAACTCAAGGACTTATGAACGACGCTTAAGGAGGGTTGCCTAACTTTCAACGTAAAATTATAGGAATGTAACATACCAATTAGTAATTTATATTAGATACGGAGTAACAACCATAAGCAAGCCAGCAATAATCTTGTAGATAAACAAATTGTTACGTGCAGTTTCCACACACGAATATTTTTGTTCCTCGCGATTAAATTTTACATTTTTACGCTTTTTTTCACGGTCATTAACAATTTCAACCGCTTTCTTATTTTAAACGGAATACTTATTCACCCAGTAGGATTTTACTAGAATATGCAGTTATAATTTAAAAATGCTTCAATCTATTTTAGTTTGACATAGCGTTTAAATATGGTATTCAATTATTAGAACATATGTTTTCAGAAATTTTACAATGGATTTATCTACGTGTTTTATAAAGGTTATTTCTAGCTCGCTTATCGTTATTTCGTATCTAATATAAATTATTAATTGGTATCCTACATTTTCTATAATTTTATGCTGAAAGTTAGGCAACACATCCTAGAGGTACTGAATATCTCTATGAATTTGATGAACTTTTGTATTGTTTTGAAGCGCTGCGACTGGTTCTACTGACAGACGATATCTGGAATTTTCCATTATCGATTGTAGTTTTGCTTGCGAAAATGAAACCATTGGTTGATTGTACGGCATATATCTCGGATGATTTCTTATTAAGAAAAACCTAGTTTCGTTTGTCTAAAATTAAAAAGATGCTTATTCTCTTTAACAGGGTAAAAATGCAATTTGTGGAATATTTTTGTAAAACAGTAACGTAACATCGTAAAAATCATGATTCGTTTTCCTACTTACCTCTACAGATGGCAATTGTAATACCTAGAAGTAAGCACTTAACATATTTTTGGTTGAAGATAACTTAATCCGTGTGCTGTATTTTCGTCTTCAGTCAAGCAATGTCGACTACAAAAAGTTGTTTGCAGCAACCGTGAAGTATTAGAATCTCTAAAACCACGCTTTGATGAGCTTAAAACAGCAAGGTCATGCCAAGTTATACGGCTTGCTGTTTTTCTCTACACCCGGGGTACCTACGACTACCCTTTCACAATCACACGCACATGTGATCCTGCTAAAATTTTCGGATAAATAATGTTTAACTTGTTCTCTTATCCACTCACTAGCGTTTAACAATTTTTCCCTATTCTTCATACGTTTAATGGGGTGTGATGTCATGGTATTAGAACATTACTATTCCACGTGATCACGCGTGAACTCATATAGTACTATCATGCAAAAGCTACGCGCTTGCGGATATGTTATTCTAGCAGTTTAAAATAGATACATCAAAACCTTGTTACTTTGTATTGAATGATATAATTCAACCTCTCCGCAACCTAATATTCGTGAATTTTAGTAACGAAGAGTATGTGTGTTTTACTACACTGTGTGAATCTGCTTTTGATATAGTCTGAGATTGCTTTGTATTGTAACTATGTGATATTGATTACAATTTGTTTTACTAAAAATTTGTTAAAAGCGCTTCTATATTTGAGATGCATATTAATAAATCCATTGTTATTTATTCATAATTCTTAAGCTTTCTTAAAATGCCACTATTCCGCTATAAAAACTTACTAAAACAAATATTTGATTTACCTTCCTTATGGTTTAAAATAATTTATGAACCTAAGTTCCGTTCCATTATGTACTTAACAGAAAGAAAACTACGCTTTTGTTGTTTTTAGGTTTATGATTTTAATAGAACTAACAATTTATTGACATGCCTTGCTTACTGAACACTATTATTCGTAAAATCAGGATTATACAGGGTGCTTCAATATTAATTTTGTTCCTTTGAAATTAATTATTTTTCTTTTTTTGTATCGGCTTTCTATTTAACGCTAAGCCAAAGCGTTACAGCTGACTTCTGTATTTAGTTTCTTAATAAATGACGAAATTTCATAAATATCTGTAAGAAATTAGGCGCTTTCAGTAACTCAAATGGTTTTGCTGCCGTTACTATTTCTAGCAACGGGTTCATTCTTGAAGCTTTTGGGTGATAACATAGCCGTTTACGAATCAACAACGAACCCTGTAATCCTGAAAGTGTTGACAGCAATTGATAGGATGGGGCCAAAATTAATAAAGATGCCAGCGACAAATTAAGTTTGTTACGGTTATGCGCGGATCTGGAAGGGGGTACCAACAAGAAAAATAAGGTCAAGTAAGAAACACCCGCACGAGTTACTGTAACGTAACGAGAAAAGCCAAAGGCATGCTAGTTTAGCTGAAGATTGGGGCGGGCATAAGGACAGTTACGAACCCAACTCCATCTGCGTAAATAAAATAATACATATAGGTTTCTATTAGTCACTGGACATACATCGAATGAGTACCAATACACGCAGGACGTAAATTAGGAAGCAAAAACATATATTTGTTTGTGAAACATTTGCAGGACAAAACACAAAACGATTGCATATATAAGTGGAACAACAATTAAGAGTGATTTATAAATTTATTTTGTAAACCAAAATTTCCCATTGGTTATTCACATAGGACTTGATAACGCGAATCGAAAGTTAAACGTATGTAGTAGAGTGAGCAACGAAGGGAAAATCGCCTAGTACAAAGTACGAACTATCAACAAATTCCGATAGTAATGTATGTAAAATCCGGTTCTCAATCTAGACATAACTTTACAAAATATTAGAAATTTAAAATATTAACCAAGAAACAGATAACTATATCTACGTGTTTTACCTGCATGAATTAAAAGGAATTGTCATTTTGCTACGTTCAGCGACGTAGTCTAAAAAAGGAAATAAAAACGAGGAAGAAAAAGAAGAAATTGACCGGGCTCAATCGGCGAGTGGGCGGGGTATTATACCTACAAAAAAAAATTAAGGAACGCCTAAAATAAAAATATACTCACTCACGCACAATCAAACATTTACAAACTAAAAACCTCTAATTTAAAAAAAGATCAAAATTATATACAAAACACAATAATACCAAAAATGAACAATTCGTAAGTACACAATATACATATTTACGAATAAAAAAAAGAATTATTTTTAACATGGCGAGCTGCAGTTTTTAGGTCCCCCTATATTATTCTTCAAACAAGAAAAAGGAACAAATTACCCCACTAAAAACCACAGCTCTAAATCAGCATTGTAAGTACAGAATTCTATACATAAAATTATTCTAATAAAGAAATCAGTAAACAAACATTGTAATATCCTCGCACATACAAACAATCAATCATTTTACCACCAACAAGGTGATGCATTCGTAGACCCGTGTACATATGTTATTTCCAACAACTACCGGGTACCCATATAAGAAAATTAGTGTATAAACACTCACCCTCGAGTCATCACGGTCGGGTTGCCTCCTACCGTCTGTAAAAACGGTGCGAAACACAGGTGTGCGTGATCCCTCTTTGGGGTGGTCCTCCCATCATAAGGGGCGACCATTCATTGTGGCTTTAAGGGCCACCCGAAGTAGCTATAGTAATTATAAATAAAATTAATTTATTGTCGTCGAAAAGTACAATCTTATAAAACCCATCACCACGCTGTAAGGCGTGCGCAACTTTTCATACAGAAAAACGAAAACAACCAACCATTCTACATGTGTTTTCGCTGTGTAGATTGAAAAACAAGTGAATATTAATTTCGCTTCACTGATGACCAGAGCCCAAAGTAATATTGTTGTTAAAGAAATAAAACTGGAAAACACGGTTTATTGGGATAATACGCGGCTTTAATTCGACGAAGCTTTCAATGGAAAACACAAAAAGCAAATAACGGATACCTAGAACCAGTTATCACCTGTTTAATTTTAGCATAAACTTTACGTTGAGGAATTCTTAGAAGGAGTATTTATTATTAATTAGGCTCTAGGATGTAACAATAGGAATCGAATTTATACAAATAGATAAATGAATTAACACGTGAAAGGGTTATTTTAATTTACTGAATTAGTTTTCGTTTTTAACGTTAAAGCGATTTGAGTTGAACAGAAAAAAAAATGTACGGGAATTATTTTTCTTGAAATTAAGTGAAAATGCTAACCTGATGTAGAAATGTAATTTGTTAGGTTAGCAATGTAAGAATTTAGTAAGGTGGTACTTTTGGTAAATTTGTTGATTCACAACCATGTCATGGACAAGTTTTGATGTGTATCGTTATTAAACCAAAGTACCAGTAACAAAAATTTGCTAGAGTGTAGATTAACTCACTCTGATGAACATTTTTAAGTTTGGGCATTTTTTGCCAACAAAGATACAGTTTAGATGCAACGCTCATGTGCGTCTGCACCCAAGAAGCTTTAATGTTAGTTTTAGTTCTAGTATATAGGTTATGCAACTTGTCGCATTTGTTTTACTTTAAGTAGTGTTTCATGCTCCCGACAAATTTGTGCTGTCGATTATTAATGTAGTCAAAGACAATGGGGCTACATATTCCGTTTCCTGGTACTTCCTTTTTAAGTTTTTCTTTTATGGCTTTGTCGCGATTGTTACGTGCCAAAATTTGGCACTGGACATTTTAGTTTAGTTTTGATGTGCGAATTTCGCGCCATAAATTTGAAAGACTTGGCGCTTGTATTTCCGTCACGTCAGAAGTGCGTTGGAGGAACTTTGCGTCGACGCGTGTGGGAGAAGAAAAAGTGGGAAGTTTCCGGAAGACGCTGAGAAAACTGGGAACTTTGCATTTCAACATCGAGAAGAGTGGCTGGGTCTGGTATCGTATCTTTATCTTATTATGTAGATTCCCTTGCTTTTTTGATTATTCGTCCCCTATAAACCCGTTCCTTATCGTTCCCGCTACATATAAGTAAAAGAAGACGAAATTTGGATACAACCTGGCAGCAGTCCACGACCCTAGAACGAACGAGTCTAGGGAGCCCTGCAGTAGCTAGCCGGAGCAATCCTGATGGAGGTCGCAGCCACCATCTTTAAATAATTTGGAAAGGGGCCACGAGCAACCCTGAAGAAAGTGATTCTGCAGGAAGCTGGACCTATTCATGTAAGTACCCCGTGTGTGGGATTTTGTTTATAAACCGTTTTATGAAATTGGCATATTACGTCATTTACGTGTAATAATTTGCATATTGTGTGACATCATTGACAGATGGGCGCGCTAATTTCCGTATTATAGATTAGCGTTACCAACTGCCGTTGCGTCGCATATACCGCGTCGACGGTAATGTAAGAATCACGTTAAAATGTAAGAGGGTATGTTTTGGCAGTAATAGTAGAATGACCTGGATGAAGTACAAAAGAGGATGTAGAATTAGTAGCAGAAGAAATTTGGCTCCTGGAGCGGAGAAGAGAATTTGGAGTATTATTCAAAGACCTATTAGTAGTAGAATAACAGTTGGGATAGTTACGGCGAGTAACTCTTTTATGCCCGCAATCATAGCAATGGAGTAATTGAGAACGAGTACAACGTGTCGACACATGACCATGTTGGTCGCAAAACATGTGACCCGACGAGTAGAAGTAGACATCGGAATAGGAACAGAAAAGCTATGGAAGAAGTATTTGATCTAATAGTAGGCGTAAGAGGAACCTTAACTGTTCGGTCATGTGTAGTACAAGTGTTTTCTACACTCAGCGAATTTGAAAGCGAAATCTGGTTCCACTTATGCGTGTTGCTCCGGCTTGAGGATACGTAATTATCGACCCAAAACTTTTCCGACTCCAACTTCAGGCATTCGTCCTCTAATTCTTGTAAGGAGCGGACGGTATGCAATGAGTTGCTTAGAATGGAGCAAGGTTATGAGCCACAATATCCAATTGTATACAATTGGGTAAAGAAGCATACCGACGGAACTGATAGTCCGCGATGCTTTCCGACGGATCCTACGTCCTACGTAAGATATCAAATAGCCTTCGTTTACCATCAGCCATGATAACTCAACCAAAGAATATCACAGCCGACAGAATACGTTAAAATATATGCAAACGAAGAAATTGAAATCTAAACACAAAACTGTTAGGAGCTAAAAGAAATATAATGTAACGGGCTAATACTACCGCGTTTCTTTAATTTAAAACAAGTAATAACAAACGTCTTTATTACTTACTGTTCACAAGTCTAATTAACAGTATATGGTAGTATATAGTATATAGTATATAGTATATAGTATATAGTATATACAGTATATAGTAGTAGATAAAGTAGTAAAATCAAGTAGGATTTCCTCAATGTTAAACAAAGAAGTAGAAACAGGCGAAACTTCAGCGACAAAAGGAGCTGCTTTCTCGACAACAGCAGATAAAAAAACAGGAAAAGGTAAAATTTTGACAACACCAACAGGCATTAACGATTCTGGTTTATTTCAACAGGACCTTTTCTGACAGTATCAGACATTATCGTCACTTCATCTATATCTGCCATCGCAGACTCGACAGGAATTTCTTAAGTGAAATCATTAGAAAAGTGGAAGCGAACTCTTGAGTAGCTACTTGCAAGTTACTAATTTGAAGTATGGGCTCCTATGGTGATGGAGGCACAAGCTGAAGTGGAAGCGAAAACTCAGGATCTTTTTGATCATCGTCCGAACAGCTAAGGACGGAAGAAATTTGGTTTTTATTAGAAGATGTGCGATAAGTTAGGGCGTCATTCCCGTGTGAATCAATATTATAATTCGAAGACGCATATGGCTGAAAAGGATATGGTGTTATGGTAGTACGACGAGCAGGAGGAGGTACAGAGAAGAACGTGGAACTAGACACGGAAGAAATTTTGTTCGAAGTCATATTTGCCGAAGAAGGGTTGTTACGTGCCAAAATTTGGCACTAGACATTTTTTAGTTTAGTTTTGATGTGCGGGAATTTCGAGCCATAAATTTGAAAAACTTGGCGTGTGTATTTCCGTCACGTCAGAAGTGCGTTGGACGAACTTCGCGCCGACGCGTGTGGGGAGAAGAAAAAGTGGGGAAGTTTCCGGAAGACGCTGAGAAAACTGGGAACTTTGCCTTATTATGTAGATTCCCTTGCCTTTTTGATTATTCCTCCCCTATAAACCCGTTCCTTATCGTTCCCGCTACATATAGGTAAAAGAAGGCGAAATTTGGATACAACCTGGCAGCAGTCCACGACCCTAGAACGAACGAGTCCAGGGAGCCCTGCAGTAGCTAGCCGGAGCAATCCTGATGGAGGTCGCAGCCACCATCTTAAAATAATTTGGCAAGGGGCCACGAGCAACCCTGAAGGAAGTGATTCTGCAGGAAGCTGGACCTATTCATGTGAGTACCCCGTGTGTGGGATTTTGTTTATAAACCGTTTTATGAAATTGGCATATTACGTCATTTACGTGTAATAATTTGCATATTGTGTGACGTCATTGACAGATGGGCGCGCTAATTTCTGCATTATGGATTAGCGTTACCAACTGTCTTTGGTGTCTCTTATACCGGGTTTGCGGTGTTGTAAGAATCACGCTTAAATGTAAGAATTGGCGCCTTTAACGTGTTTTAGGTTGTAATATTTCTTTTATGGCTTTACAATGTATTAATTAACGTTATCGATAGCTTTTTGACTTAAAATAAAAATAAATTATCTAATATTCTAATGTCTATTGACCCTAAAAATTTATGTTGGTATTTTGGAACTCACTAAATTTCTAAGATGTCAAGACAGTTGTTATAGTAACTAAATGTAAACCGCCATTTTGGGGCTATTGAAATACAGAGCTTTTGACTTTAAAATGTTTTGTTAATTTAATTTTCTTCCAACTTTAAATGTAGTATACCTTTTTAACTTGAATTGTGTTAAATGGTTGTATAGTTTGTTTTTGAAATGGAATTAAAGTGTTTTCCATCAGCAGTGTTTACAGGATAATATAACCTCACATACATGTTTACACCATATAATTTTGAATGTGAGTATTTTTAATTATAAGTAAACAGCTTATTTTTCTACCTATTATAAAAGAAAAGTAAAAACTTTTTTTTAAAAAAATGCTATAAAATGCAGTTAAATAATCACTTTATTTTTGAAATTTTTCTAACTTATCTCAATTAACTTGTTTTTAGATTAATTTTTAAAGCTACCATTTAAACAACACATATAATGTACCTTTCTATAATTTGGAGTGTCTTTTTGTAACCTAACCGTGATGTATTTCTTTCATTAAACACTATCTTGCCCTCTTACAGTTTTAAATGTGTTTCCTTAGTAATTTAAACAGTTACCGTAATTAAATTTAAATAGTATAACTTACAAATGCCTTTTTAAAGAACATTTTGCCTTTAAATACAATTAACGAAATTATGTAATCATAACTTTTACCTTTCAAAACGCTGTAATAAACTGAATCTCTTTATATCTGCTCCTTTAAACATTGTAATAACAAAATCATCGTTAACGTTTTATATTTAAACTCATTTACGATGGTTGTTGATAACTCCCGCAATATCGAAAGAATATTTCAACAATTTGGAATACTGTTTCTTTATACATGTATCGTAGAATATTTCTTTTGTATAGCGAGTATGAGTTTGTCTTGATAGCATATTGTTTTTAGATATCAATATTTCAACGTAGAACTTTAAGATCTATTAAACGAGATTTACTGTCGAATTTGGTCGTCCAGCTGTATATAAGTCTAGACGAGATTCCATCAATCAAAGAGCCGGTCGCTCAGCGTTACGTAACTCTAGACGAGAATTTGGTTGGTAAGTTGTCGTTTTAGCAATTTGTAAATAATTTTTTTAAGAATGATGTTGAAATTTTTCTTTATTAGTTTGGGTGGAACTCAAACGAGAGCTTCCCATCCCAGTAAATATATGTTTTACAAGATATCTTTCTGTTGTTCAACAATTTTATCAGTGAATCGAGTCTTGATTACTCTTATCTCTTCCCATATCAATTTAAACCTCATTAAATGGCATAAAATTATCTTTAAAATCGTTCAACCCTACGTACATCTAAAAGCTTTTCACGTTTTACTTCTTTGATAATGTATCTAATGTTTTTAGCCCCCTCTATCAATTAGTCAACTTTAATTACTTATTTCCTCTCTTGTACAGTATATACCTCTTACACGTTTAACTTACCTTAAATTAGCTATCTTTTTTCTTTTGGTTGACTTTTCCTTGAACTTACCGTTAGTTATATATCGCTTTATTCTCTACACCCCCCAATATGACTCTGTCGTTTCATTTAATTAATCCTCAAACTTTTCCTACAGCATATTATTTGGTTTTTAGTATTTTTCTTACATCGTTTAATTGTGTGGTAATTGTAGTAACTTTGGTTGTAATAACTCATTGAATTTTTATGATTGGTTTGAGCTGATGTTAGGGTGGATGCTTTCTTTTTTGGGCTCACATAGGAGACGCGGCCTATGCCATTGTAAGAAATAATTCATATTCGCAGTTGCAAAAACTAGGATTGTCTATTCCATGTGTTTTTGCTCTGAATTATTATAGTCGCCCACATTATACTATATCATTATTTGTTTCTTTTCCTACTAAATCACCATAACTTATAAACATTTTTTTTATTGTTTTTTGTTGAACTTCGTGGTGAAGCGCTATCGCTTCTTAGTGATATCTTATTAAATTCTCGGTTGTTTTAGCATATTGGGACAGTGTGTCTGTATTTAACAGCTTATAATTAGGCATCTTTGTGTGTTTAGGGCGTTACCGTTTTAAAAAACTACCTTGAAACAGTTGGATTTTCGTGTGATTGTATCTGTAATGATACTTTTAAGTTGTTGTGTCAACTTTTGTCTGATTTTCTTATCGTAGTGGATGCACTCGTTAGGAAAATGATAGTACTAGTTCTCTTAAGAGTCTAGTGATTTTGTTAACTTATGATTTACTTTATCTTGTCGGATTAATATCGCAGGTGGTCCTTCAGACCGATCTGTGTTTTAATAGGGACAATTCTCTACCTTTTCTCGGACGCTTGTCCAAAAACTCTAATTTTTCTTATCCTACTGTCTCCGTTTCTGCCTTATCTTTCCTTCGGTGGACATGTTCTTGTCCCGGAACACCCGTCTGCCACATAAGAGTGATGTTCCCTCACTCCGGGCTACTGACTACATTGGCTGGTTGAGTAGCGCTTTGCTATCCACCTTTTTCTGTCTCTTTTGCTCAATGCGAGCCCTTCCTCTATTTTTTTCTACCTGGTAGTGCCTCTTATGCATTCCAAATACCCACCTCCCTCTTTCTACCGTTCCTATTTCTCTGCCTTTTCATTTCCGTCAGACACCGTCTGGTTGCGCGGAGGGTTTTCACAGGCACCCGGACCACGTCTCTGGGAATCTTTCGTGAGGTCATGCGTTGCCGCTGTCAGCGCATATGGGCGCTAACAGTGAAGGTATGTATGAGTGTGTGAATGTGTGAGTGGATGTGTATATATAAGTATCGTATATACCGTGTGGATATCGGGTGATTATATCACCGATATCAATTAACGCTGGGTGCAGGGATGCACCCAAATGCCTTTGCCGGTTCCTCGTACCGTTTATTGCAAAACGGGTCTGCTTCACAGGTTGCTCTTTTTAGAGGGTACGAGAAATTTCCATTTAACGGCTCCACGGAGCCACTCTATCGTTATCTTATCTATTGTCTTTGATAATAATTTAAGTTAATATCTTTATCTTATTTATTATCTTTGATAATAACCTGAGTTTAATATCGTTATCTTACCGATTACCTTTAATAATAATTTTAGTTGAACATCGTTATCTTACCGATTATCTTTTGTAATAACTTTAGTTTAATATCGCGTTATCTTACCTACTATCGCAAATAATAACTTTAGCTTAATATCGCGTTATCTTACCAAGTTTTAATAAATTAATATCGTTATCTTACCTACTACCGTTGATGATAACTTAAGCTCAATATCGTTATCTTATCTATTATCTTCGACAACAATGTGAGATCTTGTTTTATCTTTTTATCTTCCTAACGTTTGGTATTTATGACCAGACGTGGGAATTATTTTTCTTGAAATTAAGTGAAAATGCTAACCTGATGTAGAAATGTAATTTGTTAGGTTAGCAATGTAAGAATTTAGTAAGGTGGTACTTTTGGTAAATTTGTTGATTCACAACCATGTCATGGACAAGTTTTGATGTGTATCGTTATTAAACCAAAGTACCAGTAACAAAAATTTGCTAGAGTGTAGATTAACTCACTCTGATGAACATTTTTAAGTTTGGGCATTTTTTGCCAACAAAGATACAGTTTAGATGCAACGCTCATGTGCGTCTGCACCCAAGAAGCTTTAATGTTAGTTTTAGTTCTAGTATATAGGTTATGCAACTTGTCGCATTTGTTTTACTTTAAGTAGTGTTTCATGCTCCCCGACAAATTTGTGCTGTCGATTATTAATGTAGTCAAAGACAATGGGGCTACATATTCCGTTTCCTGGTACTTCCTTTTTTAAGTTTTTTCTTTTATGGCTTTGTCGCGATTGTTACGTGCCAAAATTTGGCACTGGACATTTTAGTTTAGTTTTGATGTGCGGGAATTTCGCGCCATAAATTTGAAAGACTTGGCGCGTGTATTTCCGTCACGTCAGAAGTGCGTTGGAGGAACTTTGCGTCGACGCGTGTGGGGAGAAGAAAAAGTGGGGAAGTTTCCGGAAGACGCTGAGAAAACTGGGAACTTTGCCTTTCAACATCGAGAAGAGTGGCTGGGTCTGGTATCGTATCTTTATCTTATTATGTAGATTCCCTTGCTTTTTTGATTATTCGTCCCCTATAAACCCGTTCCTTATTGTTCCCGCTACATATAAGTAAAAGAAGACGAAATTTGAATACAACCTGGCAGCAGTCCACGACCCTAGAACGAACGAGTCTAGGGAGCCCTGCAGTAGCTAGCCGGAGCAATCCTGATGGAGGTCGCAGCCACCATCTTTAAATAATTTGGAAAGGGGCCACGAGCAACCCTGAAGAAAGTGATTCTGCAGGAAGCTGGACCTATTCATGTAAGTACCCCGTGTGTGGGATTTTGTTTATAAACCGTTTTATGAAATTGGCATATTACGTCATTTACGTGTAATAATTTGCATATTGTGTGACATCATTGACAGATGGGCGCGCTAATTTCCGTATTATAGATTAGCGTTACCAACTGCCGTTGCGTCGCATATACCGCGTCGACGGTAATGTAAGAATCACGTTAAAATGTAAGAGGGTATGTTTTGGCAGTAATAGTAGAATGACCTGGATGAAGTACAAAAGAGGATGTAGAATTAGTAGCAGAAGAAATTTGGCTCCTGGAGCGGAGAAGAGAATTTGGAGTATTATTCAAAGACCTATTAGTAGTAGAATAACAGTTGGGATAGTTACGGCGAGTAACTCTTTTATGCCCGCAATCATAGCAATGGAGTAATTGAGAACGAGTACAACGTGTCGACACATGACCATGTTGGTCGCAATTGAAGCATGTGACCCGACGAGTAGAAGTAGACATCGGAATAGGAACAGAAAAAGCTATGGAAGAAGTATTTGATCTAATAGTAGGCGTAAGAGGAACCTTAACTGTTCGGTCATGTGTAGTACAAGTGTTTTCTACACTCGTAGCGAATTTGAAAGCGAAATCTGGTTCCACTTATGCGTGTTGCTCTCGGCTTGAGGATACGTAATTATCGACCCAAAACTTTTCCGACTCCAACTTCAGGCATTCGTCCTCTAATTCTTGTAAGGAGCGGACGGTATGCAATGAGTTGCTTAGAATGGAGCAAGGTTATGAGCCACAATATCCAATTGTATACAATTGGGTAAAGAAGCATACCGACGGAACTGATAGTCCGCGATGCTTTCCGACGGATCCTACGTCCTACGTAAGATATCAAATAGCCTTCGTTTACCATCAGCCATGATAACTCAACCAAAGAATATCACAGCCGACAGAATACGTTAAAATATATGCAAACGAAGAAATTGAAATCTAAACACCAAACTGTTAGGAGCTAAAAGAAATATAATCTAGAAATACTGATAGAAACAAGTAAGAACAACAAAATAGAATCTAGGACTATTAATAGAAATGGGGCGCAAGTGTTTTTAAGAACTCGAATCGCCAACGAAAACACAATTCTGGTAAGTCGGTAGAACGTAAAACTTACAGAAAATCCCTAAGTAACAGACAAGCAACAATAAAACGAATGCAACAGAAATTTATATCAGGAGGAGCGATGTGTGTACAAAAATAATTCAAGGTCGAATGTTAAGTAGAAATAGAAGTTTCCAGGAAATCTAGCCAAACGTTAAGAAAAGAAGAGGTTTCGAAAATCGGGGCAAAGTTAAGTAAAAAAAATCGGGGCCACACTTAGGTATGCCAAAATTATGTTAAGGTAATGCATGGATCCCGAAAGGAGTAATAAGAAAAGAAAGATCAAGTAAGAAACACCTGCACGAGTTACCGTAACGTAACGAGAAAAGCCAGAGGCATGCTAGTTCAGCTGAAGATTTGGGTGGGCATAAGGGTAGTTAAGAACCCAACTCCATCTACGTAAATAAAAAAATACATATAGGTTAGTCAACAATTAAGGACAGCTAGCTCACTTGTCTGTCTAATAATGCATAAAATAAAATAATAACACTGTATCAAAAATAACAGTAACGTAATTTATTTAACCAACTTAAACGGTAAACATGGCGGCACCAAGTCGCTATAAATAATAATAAATGCTTAAACACTGGATCAAATTAATGATTCGAGCTCGGAAATGAAGGAAAGAACGACAATCTGAAAACTACAATACATTTACATTTTCCTACACCAAAAGATGTTTAACAAAATAAGGGTAACGCAAGGATATGATCTCTAAATGTAATAATTACTAAGGCATTCTTTTTAATTGTTTGAATTTTGATAAACAAAAGGACAAAGAAACAAAATACAGGGAACCGCTTTTAGTAATTAGTTCCCGGTATAAAGAATGATCACTTGTAGAATTAATTTGTACAAAAGCATCAAACAATAAACTGGTTAGTTCGTAGTAAAACCATTAATTAATATGTACCAAAAATTTGAACGATGTCTTGTAAAGGGTAGTCCCGTACTACCAACACTCTGAATAAGCAAAAGAATTCACGGGGACAGCACATATAGTAAGTCTACGTGACGTAAGTTGAGAAAAGAAATCATAGGTCCCCTTACCCTATCCTATCCAGATGGGCAGCATAACACTCAACACTCCATTAGCGCAACGGAACGGACGAAAGCTAAAATTTACCAAAACAGATAGGTATAAAATAACCCCATAGAATGCGGATAGACATCTAAGCCAAGAAAAAAAAGCTAAAAATAAAATTTCTATTAGTTACTGAACACACATCGGATGCATACCAATATATGCAGGACATAAATTAGGAAGCAAAAACGTATATTTTTTGTGAAACATTTGCAGGACAAAACACAAAACCATTGCGTATATGAGTGGAACAACAATTAAAACTGATTTATAAATTTATTTTGTAAACCATAATTTCCCATTGACTATCCACATCGGACTTGATAACGCGAATCGAAAGTTAAAGTATGTAGTAGAGTGAGTAACGAAAATAAAATCGTCTAGTACAAAGTATGGACTATCAACAATTACGATAGTAATGTATGTAGAATCCGGTTCCCAATCTAGACACAACTTTACAAAATATTTAAGGAATTTAAAATATTAACCAGAGGAACAGATAACCATATCTACGTGTTATACATGCATGAATTAAAAGGATTTGTCATTGATAATAAATACCTGCGTAGAGTTATACAAGGTGGAGGCAAAATAACCAACAGGATTATTTAAATTTTTAAAAGAGATCGGAATGGTGCAGAGCAAATAAATGACTATAAATAAGTTAGGGGACGTTGCAGTTCACTCTAAGACATGAAGAATCGGTTCGAAAACAAACACGGAACGTAACAAATCCCCCCCAGCAAAATTAAAAGATCGGGGTAGAAAGCAGAAGCAAAAGGGCCAGGTAGTTCACTATTAGGACAAATTAAAAAGAATTGGTTACAGAAAACCCTAAGAAAACAAAAAGACAAACGAGATTTGTATACGGACCAATATACACTAACACAACGCACCGAAAGAAAATTCTCTTCAAAAACCAAAAAACAAAACAAAAAAGAATCTTTATATAAACTTTTTATATAATCGATTGTTATGGAAACTTGTATAGCTAAATTAATTAGAGTCGACCAAACTGCAATACTAAATAAAACTTTTTATTTGGGGGAGGGGGGGGGGTGAGGGAGAGTTTTTTTGTCAGTTTAGGTCTTATCTTTGTTTTATATCTGGAGATTGGTTCAAGTAAATAGATTTAGTTCAACTACTAAAGCAACGTACTACGTACAATGACGTAGCCGGAAGGAAACGTAAATATACCAGGCTAACTACCAATGCGGAGAGAGGAGGGGTTCCTAGCAACACAAAAAAAATACATCGCCAACGATTTTCTATTTACAAAAAAGAACACAAATATAGAAATTTCTATCGAAACATCAAAACAAAATTAACTAAGGTTACTATTTAATAAAACAATTTTACTCCATGAACAAATTCACTAATTGTTCAACGAAGTGCGCAATTCGTAGCTAACATGCAATAAATCTAATCAGTACCAAAAAGAATAACGTTGTTACTTTCGTATAAGCGGATGGGTTAATTAAAAACAACATTAAATTTAAAAATCTTTCTAGTAAGAATTTTACCATACGAAGCATTTGTAATAACTCTAATCAGTAAAAAAAAGAATACTGCTGATATTTTTGTATAAGCAGATGGGTTAAGTACAAAAAGCAAAAGCATTAAAGTTTGAAACTTTTGTAGTAAGAATTTTACCAGAACAAACATTAGCGCATTTAATTTCAAATTGGATCTATCTTTGGGTATGTTAAAAAAAGAAAACAAGTCACATACATGTGTCAGGATACTTATCTTGTCAGCCCTCGGAAGCGAATAGACACAGCATCGTCGCGGTAATCAGCACCGTAATTGCAACGGTGGTCTACATGCAAGAGCAGTTGATCTACATAAAGGAATAATCGGGCTACGTAACAAGCAATTTAGTCTCCAGCTAAGAACGATCCACACCAAATCTACACATTTGATAGAGAACAAACGTGCATCGCTCTTGGAGTAACAGAACGAGTAGTTTTTTTACAAGGGCATCGACTCAAGCTGTAGAATCAAAGTTTAAAAGGAGTTCAAAATAATACGAACTCGAAAAGCAAACATCCGCGTTATCGAAACACGATTGAAACTGGAAGAACGGTTTTACTGAAGAATAGTAGGATATATATTATTTCGATAAATCTTTAGATGGGAAACCCACTAGAACGCAATTATACGTTATCGGAAGGTATACGCGCTCACGGATACTTAAATAGAATACTGACTTTTTAAATTTTATCATAAACTTGTTGTTTCCAAGCTAATAGATTTAAGTTGAGAAATTATTTGAAAGCGTATTTATTGCAGAAAAATAAAATATACAGGATGTAAACTATTTAATTGTAGCATAAACTTGTCGTCTTTAAAGCAAACGGGATTTGAGTTGAAAAGGATTAGACAGCGTATTTATTATTAATTAAGTTGCCGGATGTGAGAATAGCAACGTAGTTGATTTAACAAAATTATCGTAAAGCGGGCTTATGAATTACCAAGGGAAATTTCTACAGGAAAATTGGAACGTAACAAACGTTAAAACAAAGCAAAGAAAAAACTTTTCAAAACGTTTCCTTCTAGCTTTAATCTGAATTCAATGTTAGTATAGATTTTTTGAAATATCAAGTTGTATTTTTACACAAAATTTAAAATTACATAAAATATTGCAATGAAGTAATTTGTTTTCAAAAATGTATTTGTCTTTCTCAACAAACTACCTTGTAGAATGTACACGAGTTTAAAATCAGATTCAAAAATCGCATATGGTTTTATTAAATAAGTGAGTTAATCAAGGAAAGTTATTGTTTAAAGCATGTCATTTATGTTTTTCAGATCCCTACCCAGGTTTCAAAAAGAAGAAAAAATAATCCGTTTGCAAAATTCCGGTCATCGCCTAAATCTATTTCACAACCAAGGTGTGCACTCGTTGTAGGAGGGGCAAGGAAAACAATCTTTGAAAAAGAAATTGACATTAAAAGAGAAATTTGACAGTATAAAAGCACATTTTGCGACTATTTCTTTGCAGATGAAAACTGCAAGCTCTTCAACCCATTATAATGGTAGGGGAAACAAAGATATACTTGATCAATATTAAGTGAAGCTGCGTGCCGGTTATTTGTGATAAAGGCAACTTCAGCACAATCGGAAAGAAATTTTTCTAGTGCCGGAAAAATAACTCGTAAAGATAGTGCACGATGCTGTGGAAAGTCTTGTATTTGTTTCAGGGAGTATTAAATCAGGTCTCGGAATTAGCCAAATATAATATAATATATAAGTTATAAATTTATAAGTATATAAGTTTCTTTACAAAGATATTTTTGAATATGGAGTAGCAACTTTTTTTAATGCTCACCATTAGCATCTCGTATATCGTATCCGTAAGTGTTACACGTTTGGTTGATGGAACAAAAGTTGTCTTTTACAAAGCTCATAAAATAAACTTTGCAGACACAAAATATCCTGGACCGTTTTCGACTTATAAAAAAAAATACGAAATTTGTAAATTTTTAATTTTGACTGGGATTATAACTTTAAAATGTTCTAGTTATTTTGTGCCGGCAAAGTTCAATTTATGAGTTTTTTGAAAGACAACTTTTGTTCTATTTAACCAAACGTGTAACTCTTACGGTATAAGAGATCCCAATGATTAGCATTAAAAAGATAACGCCCATGTATAAAAAAGAAATTTTGTTTCATTTTGTATATAATTGAAAGAAATATATACTCTTAAATATAATTTTGTAAGAAATTAAATCGATTTGAAAAACTAACCTAGCTTTAAGTTTCCAACATTTCACATCAGTACATAATAAAAATCATCATCATCATTTAGTCTTCAGTCCTGAAACTGGTTAGACGCCTACCCTCATTGTTTCCTATATTGAACTAACTTTCACTTTACACTGACATTTGCACAGTCTGCATCTATCACTATCTGATCTAGGTCTACATCTACCTGCTGTTTCCTATCTCTGCTTGTAATATATCCCATCCTATTCCCCAAAAATGCCTTAGAACGTATTCTGCCCTTCCATTTCCCTTATTTTTCCCACAGATATCTGTATTTCCCTATTATTTCTACAACCTATTTGTTATTCACTTTGTCTGTCCATGCTATCATCCTCATACATCTGAAGCACAACATTGCAAAAGGTTACTAGCGTTTTTCTGTCTGTTTTTCATACTGCTCGTATTTTATAGGCATAGATACTGTGCTGTGCTCCACACATATGCTTTCAACAATTTTCTTCTTCTTACTATATTTGTCGTCTTTAATCATAGGCGCTGGTCTTTCTTGTTAAATGTAGTTCGATACCCTTCCATTGTTTTACAATTATATACCCCATTTCTTCGATATTCAGTGGTTGTGAAGGGGGTAAGCAGCCCGTAGCTGCTAAGTTCGCCTAGCACTTGAACATTTGCCAATTTAATATTTTTCCCAATATATCTTTTTACACAGTCAACATTAGTTGCAGATATTTCACAATCGACACTTGTAGTTGTTTATAATAATCATCAGATTTATCTGCGCTTATTTTTTCGTCATTAGATTTCCGTCTCAAAACTGGTTGGACACGTACCTCCACTTATTTATATTCTGAGCAAGCCTACACGGTTCCCTGAAATTCCCACACAGCCTGTATACAGCTCGGTTCCCCTTCTATTGTTTTCTAATTATTTGCCCTATTTTACCGAGATTCAGTGGCATGTGTAAAGAATTAAGCAGCCTGTGGCTGCCAAGATTCTCCAACACTTAGACATTTGTCGAATTCATGGTTATCCAGTAAATATTTTCACATAATTAACACTATTCGAGAATATTGCACAACCAATATCTGTAGTTGCTTATAATAATCATCATGTTTAAGTACAGTTTTTTTTCGTCATTAGTTTATCCCTCTTGGGACTGGTTGGATGCATACCTCCATTGATTTCTATTCTCAGCTAGCCTACACATTTCCCTGAAATTCCTACAGCCTACATCTTTCATTATCTGTGTACAATAATATAACCTAGGTCTACCTCTACTTCTCATTTTTCCTATCTCCGCTTCTAATATATTCCGCACTATTTCCTTATACCGTAGTGTGTAGCCTATCATCTTATCTCTCTTCTTTTTTTACCGTTTTCCACATATTCTTTTCTTCTCCTACCATTTTTAGTACCTCTCTGTTCTTAACTTTTGTCTCTCCATGATATCTTTATCATACATCTGTAGCACTACATTTTAAAGACTTCTACGTTTTTCTTGTCCACTTCAGATAAGAAAAAGATAGAAGCTTTTGAAACTTGGTGTCATAGGAGAATGTTAAAGATTAGTTGGACAGATAGAGTAACAAATGAGGATGTTTATAGAAGGATAAGTGAAGAATCCTGTATATGGAAACAATTAAAGGTCAGGAGAGATAGAATGATAGGTCACCAATTAAGACATGAGAGACTATTTAGTAAGGTCTTAGATTATAGACTATCAAATAAAAATATAGTCAAATTACTAGAGATTTAGATTATGAAGATTATGTAGACCATTTTAGACTAGCTCAGAATATAAAAGAATTTAGCGCTGCGTCAAACCGTCAAATCAGTTAACTAAATGTCACCATGACATAACTTACAATTAGTTAGCGGTTTGGCATATTGGCAGCGATTAGCTGCTTAAGCTTTACCGTAACATATAACTTAGTAAATGTCACCATAACATAACTCACAATTAGTTAGCGGTCTGGTATGTTGGCAGCGATTCATAGCTTAAGCCTTACCATAACATATAATTTAATAAACGTCACCATGACATAACTCACAATTAGTAAGTGGTCCGGGATATTGACAGCATTTAGCTGCTTAAGTCTTACCATAACATACAATTTAATAAACGTCATCATGACATAACTCACAATTAGTAAGTGCTCTGGCATATTGACAGCAATTAGCTGCTTAAGCTTTTCCATAACATATAGCTTAATAAACGTCACCATGACATAACTCACAATTAGTTAGCGGTCTGGCATGTTGGCAGCGATGCATTGTTTAAGCCTTACCATAACATATAATTTAATAAACGTCAACATGACATAACTCACAATTAGTAAGTGGTCTAGCATATTGGCAGCAATTAGTTGCTTAAGCCTTACCGTAACATATAACTTAATAAACGTCACCATGTCATAACTCACAATTTGTTAGCGGTCTGGCATGTTGGCAGCGATTCGTTGCTTAAGCCTTACCATAACATATAATTTAATAAACGTCACCATGACATAACTCACAATTAGTTAGTGATCTGGCATGTTGGTAGCGATTCGTTGCTTAAGCCTTAACAAAACATATAACTTAATTAACGTCTTTATGGCATAACTCACAATTAGTTAGTGATCTGGCAAATTGGCACCGATTCGCTGCTTAAGGCTTACCATAACATATAACTTAATAAACGTCACCATGACATAAGTCACAATCAGTTAGTGGTCTGGCATATTGGGAGCAATTAGCTGTTTAAGCCTTACCGTAACATATAACTTAATAAACGTCACCATTACATAACCCACAATTAGTTAGCGGTCTGGCATGTTGGCAGCGATTCGTTGCTTAAGCCTTACCATAACATATAATTTAATAAACGTCACGATGACATAAGTCACAATCAGTTAGTGGTCTGGCATATTGGCAGCAATTAGCTGTTTAAGCCTTACCGTAACATATAACTTAATAAACGTCACCATGACATAACTCACAATTAGTTAGCGGTCTGGCATGTTGGCAGCGATTCGTTGCTTAAGCCTTACTATAACATATAATTTAATAAACGTCACCATGACATAACTCACAATTAGTTAGCGGTCTGGCACGTTGGCAGCGATTCGCTGCTTAAGCCTTACCATAACATATAATTTAATAAACGTCACCATGGCATAACTTACAATCAATTAGAGGTCTGGCATATTGGCAGCGATTTGCTGCTTAAGCCTTGCCATAACATATAACTTAAGTAACGTCTCCATGACATACTCACAATTAGTTAGTGGTTTGGCATATTGGCATCGATTCGCTGCTTAAGCCTTACCGTAACATATAACTTAATAAACGTCACCATGACGTAACTCACAATTAGTTGGTGGTCTGGCATGTTGGCAGCGATTCGTTGCTTAAGTCTTACCATAACATATTGTACACGCCTCTTGGAACGACAAGGGGCGCAAATAGAAATTGCCTGGAATGCAGTAGGCAGTAAACCAGGGTTTGTAAGGTAGAGAGTGGACTGTATAGAGTAGAAGGAAGTAAACATAGAATTTTAATACAAGTCACATAAATACTTAAAGCACTTACCGAAGCACATACATCTGGAGCACTAACGCGGCACCTTTCAGTACTGTTTCTGGCCAGAGGTAAATAGGAACGGAGTCAGGAAATGATTAGGTTAGGAAGACATTATAGAAAGTTAATATTGAGAAATTGAATGAACACGTTCGCGTTCGCGGATGGTTGTTTATCGACTCTTTTAAATTATGGTATTCCTTATCTCGCCTGGCTTGATAAAGAATATCACTTTGGGAGAGCGAAATGGCGCGAACACATATAATTTAACACTTTTCCTTTTTTAGAGGGTATAACAAGGTAATATTTCATTCCTTTATAAATGGGAATCATGTAAACAAGTTGGAGTTCTTTAACAACCATCAGGTTGCTAATATCTATGTAGAGCCAGGTAGATAAGAAAAAAATAGAAGAGTATAGGAAAACCTAGACCGAGCTATATTAGTCAAATTATTAGAAATTTAGGTTGTGAAGGGTATGTAGAGTTTTTTAGATTAGCACAGAATAGAAAAGATGTTAGAGCTGCGTCAAACCAACCTAAAGTAAGGTCTAAAACAAAATGATGATGATTATATGTGTGTTAAAGTGCATGGCTACTTGAACACTTTTGGGGATCCTCTTTACAACCACTGTTGATTGTTTTAAATTTGCTAAACTATTGTTAAATGAAAAGCATTATAAATATGAATCTACCGAATTGATGGGTTTTGATATAGCTGATTGGCTTTTATATGTTAGTGACTTACTGTTCAAGTTATGGTTTTTCTTTTGCGTTAATGTTCAATATACTTTGGTTAAAAATATTTTTTTGCAAGACAGTCAAATTCAGTTACCATATTTCCTCCTCTGCTGGATACATTATTATTGGTAGTATTAATAGACAATAAATTTGTATGTACTTTTCCATTGTGTATCTTTAAACCACTGAGATTTTTAAAAAATTTTTTGCAAGTTTCACATTCAAATTTTGAAATCGATATCATTTTTATTTGCTTTGATATCGACATCGGCTTGTTAGATATTTTAAAATCTAAATGTTTTATGTGGTGTTCCGTTTAGCTTCTAGTATTGCTCTATACTAACTTCGAAATTGCTTGCAGTGTTGATTAATAAAATTCCAATACATCTAATATTTCAAAATGTTAAATTTTTTTGGATAGAAGAATATTTATTGATGCAAAGCCAGATTTATGTTTTTTAGGTGATAGAGTTTACAAATCACTAAAATACTTTTCATTTTAAATTTGTAATGATATTGCTTTTTATTTCAAATTAAAATGAAAACGTAATGGCAAGGAGCTGACAGTGTAAACAAATTATTTATCGAGAGTTGAATGATTTTGAAAAATAAATAATTTTAATCGAGAGTTTCATCATTTTTTTTTTAAGAATTTAAATATATGATGCCTTTACGAAAATATCATGATAAAATGGTTTCCGATATTTGTAAAACGAGGCCGTCGAATGCTTTATTTTTAGTTCAAAATATTTTAAGATCTGCCGTTTTAACTGGTAGTATTTAAAGCTTTTATCTGCGAAAAAAGATCGCTTATTTTTTTAAAACCATTCAAGGACTTTCTGCACATTTAAAGTACGTGAAGTTGCAGCTTTCAACCACTTAAAATTGATTGTGGATGTATAACGTTTAAATTATTTCATGGCTTTAAAGATGTATTTTTGGATATATATTTAACAACATATGAAAACCACAACGATCTGAAGCCATTTCTAATACAAACTTTAAAATCTAAACTACTTAACTACTTCAAGTTTATGAACGTAACAGACACATTTTATAAACTTTTCTTTATAGACGCGCCTAACGGAGTTTATATATAGCTTTATCCATACACTATAAAATATAATATAATTGCCTTACTACTTAAATTAATTTGTGTTTACACTGAAAGCTGATGCCCACAGCTCTATAGCTTGATATATTTATCTAGAGGGATGTGTCAATACATAGTATAACGAGTTGTTCTAATTTGATGTATATGCAATATATCAAACATTTTACCTAATCAGTGTTTACAAAAGGATAAAGATAAAAAAATATGTTAACTCCCTATGAATTGTTATAATTTTATTTGCTTTGTGAGTGGACTATTTTGTCGTTGGATGTATTATATTCTAACGAACTGTTAGCAATATGCGCTTTACAACGTACGAGTGAAGCTTATACTTTATAAGTAATTAGAATACAACTTTATTAAATCTTTTGTATACAGGGTGTATAGAAATTGGTGAAAAAGCTCCAAGTAGCGATATTCTTTATAAAATTCTGAATCAAAAACCTTAATACTAGAATGATGTATACTTTGCTTTCCGTGCCCTCACAGTCATTCTCGACTTCTGCGTTGATTTCTTGATCCTAATGATTCCAGCATTTATTTTTAACCCCAACTTATCTATAATATTCAGCCCAAATATACCGTCCATTTTTAATCCAGGTCATCATCATAAGGTCTTTAGTCCTAGCACTGGTTGGACGCGTACCCTCGTTTCCTAGTCTGAACCAACCTACACATTTCCCAGAAATATGCACAGTCTGCATCTATCACTATCTGTGTGCGAAAGTCTGATCTCGGTCTACCTCTACCTCTCTTTTCCTATCTCTGCTTGTAGTATATCCCGTACTATTCCCCAGAAATGCCTTAGAACGTATCCTGTTCTTCTATTTCTCTTATTTTTCATTTTCCACAGATATCTTCATTCCTCTACTATTTCTACAACCTATTTGTTATTAACTTTGTCTGTCCATGCTACTATCTTCATACATCTAAAGCACAACATTCTAGAAGGCTTCTATCTCTTTTTCTCTGCTTTTCCTACTGCCCCTATTTCATAAATGTACTGTGCTGTGCTCCACACTATGCTTTGAACAGTTTTCTTCTTGTATCTATGTTCGTTGTCTTTGAACATAGTTGCTGTTCTTTCTTGTTTGATGCAGTTCGGTCATCTTCTATTGTTTTACAGTTATATACCCTATTTCCCCGATATTCAGTGGTATATGAAGGGGGGCTCCGTGGTGTAGTGGTATGTGTATGACTACTACGCCCAAGGTTCCGGGTTCGAATCCCGACACGGTCCGCTTGAAAAATGTCAGGCGAGCATTTTTCACAAAAATACACCCTCGTTCGGATGAGAGGTAAAATGGAGGTCCCGTGTGTGAGTGTTGTCACGCACGTTAAAGATCCCTACCTTGCTTGGAACAGCAAGGGTTCGGCAAAATTCCAAATTTCCCAGGTAAAAAAAAACTCGCTTCCTGGCCAATGTAGTACCTTCGGGTGGAGCATTGGAAAAATCACATGTAAAGTATATGAAGGGGGGTAAGCAGCCTTTGGCTGCTAAGTTCCCACAGCACCTGAACCTTTGTCGAATTAATAGTTTTTTCAATTTATCCTTTCGCACAATCAACATTAGTTAAAAATATTTCACAACCAACACCTGTAGTTGTTTATAATAATCATTTTTGCGTCATTGGGTTTTACATCTTGATACTGGTTGGACTTGTACCTCAGCTTATTTATGCTCTGAGCTAGCCTACAACATTCCTTGCAATTCTCACAACAGCTGATAGATAATATGCCCTATTTCACCGAGATTCAGTGGTATGTGAAGGGGGTTAAGCAGCCTGTGGCTGTCAAGGTTCCCCCAACACTTAGACATTTGCCTTATTAATAGTTTTCAAATAAATCCTTTCGCACAATTAACATTAGTTGAGAGTATTGCAAAACCAATATCTGTAGTTGTTTATAATAACCACCATGTTTAAGCACAGTTATTATTTTTGTTATTAGTTTTTCATCTTGCGGTTGGTTGGAAGCATGCCTCCATTGATTTCTATTCTGTGCTAGCCTACACATTTCCCTGAAATTCTCACAACCTACATCTTTCACTATCTGTGTGCAGTAGTCTAACCTAGGCCTACCTCTACTTCTTTTTTTTCTATCTCTGCTTCTAATATATTCCGCATTATTCCCTCATGCCTTAGTATGTGGCCTATCATCCTATTTCTCCTATTTTTTATTGTTTTCCACATAGTTCTTTCTTACCCTACCACTTCTAGTACCTCTTTGTTCTCAACTTTGTCTGTCCATGGTATCTTCATCATACGTCTGTAGCATCACATTTCAAAGGCTTCTACCTTTTTCTTGTCTGCTTCTCCTACTGTCTAGGCTTCACAGCCGTACAGTGCTGTGCTCCACACATATGTTTTAAGCAATATTTTCCTTGTTTCTATGTTTGTGGTTTTTGAACACGGTAGTTGCTTTTTCTTGTTAAATGTAGTACGACCTTGTGCTAATCTTTGTTTTATATTTTAATCCAGGTACAATCATAAATTCATTTTCAAATTTCACCTTTCCTAATTCACACTTCAGAATCACCGTATTATTTATGTTTGCAAACTTTTTACTGTTTGGCGCTACCAAGTTACACTTTCTTACAGGTATTATTTTATCCATTAATTTTCCCCATTTAATAAAATCTTCTGAAACGAGCGACGCCTCCGCTCCTGTATCAATGAGTATATTAATCACATTGTTCTCCATAGTCAAATTAGTTATAGGTAATAGATTTTTGTTTAACTTATTTTCCACTACAAATTTAATAAATTCGTGCTGATGTTCGTATTGGTTTATTTTTAAGGGCTCGCTTGGTTTGTCTCTCTTTAAAAATTTGTACGCGCCTGATTCGTAATTTCGGAGTACGTGCGGTTGGTTCTTCTCGATTCATGTATTGGTTCCAGGTGTTCTTGACTGTGTATTTTGATTTGTGGTCTTTTCATTGTTGGTTTTTTCCGTCTCTCGCCTTGGCATGTTACTCGCACTCCAATTATGTCTAAAACCATTGCCATTATTATAATTGTTGTGATTGCCCCTATTGACATTTCTCACGTAGTTGTTACCATTGCTTCGATAATTGAATCGGTCCGTTTCTACACTTTTCTGTGTCCTGATAAAATTTATTGGTTGACTTCTCACTCTATTATCAATCCTACGGTTTAGTCCCATTTTATCATACCGCTGTAGATATACAACAGATATACAACAAAGGTTAAACATCTATCAACAAGAGCATTTAGCTTGTATATATGATAAAAATGCCGCTTTAATTATTATAAAACAGTGTACAAAGGTTTGATAACTTTTAGAATTGGCTGTAGCGTAGGATCGATAATTTGAAGGGAATCTGTTAAGAATATAGAAACATTTCTATCCCGTTTAGTGTAAGATAGTATTAAAAGCACGAGCTTGTTATGGACAGGAAAGAAAATCAATAATTTCTACGAATGTAAATAAACGTTAAAGGCAGACACGGATCGATATTACAAACAACGACGGCCTTGGTTATAGCGCATAAAAGAGGGACACGCAAAAGTCGAATATCAGTTAGACTTCGTAACAAACAGGGAACAAGAAGTGTACTTCTGGAGCTATTAGTTATAGTAAGATGAAAGATGTTCGTATCGATCGAAAATAAGGAAAGGAATTAAGAAATATAATTGGACGTTTTAAAAGTTAGAGAGGGCACTTATTCAAGTGGGGTTCATGATAACGAAACGAGATGGAGAATGGTTGTATACAAAAGGAAGAAAAAGGGTTAGGTTTGTTTCAGTTGTGAGGCATGATCTAGCAGGAATCAATATCCGTCGAGGCTAGTTTTTCGGCGAATGCATCGATCGTTGGACGGTTATTTTTAATTTTCTTGGTCTTTTCTGTGTTTGTGCGTTAAACTCGATGGAGGGTGGAAAACCGTTGATGCTTGTTTCAAAATTAGGTAGAATTTTGTAGCCGTTATGCTTGGACTTTCGAGAAGGCAGCCGATGGTTAGCAAAATAGCGGGAATGTTTGTTTATTCGTTGGAGGATCGTGCGAAGAACAGAAAAACAGGGGGTACGGTTGACTCTATATAAACACCGTAGAAGTAGAGTGAAGCTCTCTTACTTCTTCGCTTGCCATCGAGGTTAACTAAAAGTAGTCAATCTTACATAGTGATTTTATAACAAGTATTGTTAATTATAATTACACAAGTTGGTGTGAAATGCCATAGTGAAAATTTTAAAGTTAATACAGAGTTAAGAGCAAAGCTTTTATTAAGCATGTAAACTACTGTAAACTACTGCTACTTTGGGTGTTGGTACGTATAAAGGCATTCTTAAATGGAATTTTAATGGTGAATGTTGATCTAAAATGGAATGATAGTGGGAGATTTTGGAGGTTTGAATACACTGTATATTGAAAATTAGGAGAGATTTGGATAGCAGCGTGCCGAGAGGAATGGTGATTCAACTTGGAGAGCGGTTCCAAAGCCTAGAGTCATTCTAGACTGCAACCTCTTCGAGGGCTGGTTTCCTGCAGCTTGCAGGATGATGGTTACCAAGTAACGAATTTTTATAAAACATTGTTATGCTGTTTATTTGAAGTGTTTTAACTCTTTTGTGCTATTGGGTGCTTATTTCTATGAATTTTGAGAAACTGAAAATTTTATTGAACTTTATATGTAAACGAACACAGGTTTATAATTAATGTATGGATAATCAGGCTGTTTGGTACAAAGTAAAGGGGACTTTTATTATTGCAGTGCTATAATGTTGCACACAGGATTAGAGTTTTACTGTGAACTCATATTAAGACGAGAGTTAAAGTCAGCTATGAGGATAGCCCAGTTACTTTAATAGGGTAGATGTTTGATAAATACGAACACATTCTTGAAAATGATGCGTTTTCAAGCAAAATTATATTATTGAATGTAATGGAAAGAGTTTCGGAGGATGTAAATTTTATTTCGAGTAAATAGTTTGTGATGTATTTTGTTGAGTTATTATGGGTATGATTGTGAGGAAGTAGTTTCTTTTAAATTACAGCATAGTGGCAGTTAGGAGGAGGTGAGATTCTGCAGTCCAGGGAAAAATTCTTTGAAAGTTTTCCATAAGCATTAGATCCTTGATTTCATAATTTGTGACGTATGCCCTATATAGATTGTACACAATTGTTACAAGAAATTTTATCGACAAAAGTATGGATGTGGTATGGGTTCCAAACTAAGTCCGATACTATCCCAGTATGTCATGGACACATTATTAGATACTTGTATACCAAAATTAACATTCAAATTAGGATTCATTAAGAAATATGTGGAGGATTTAATACTTACACTTCCAACAAATGCTGTCAGTGAAATTATAGAAGTTTTAAGCGGTTATGACAAACATTTGAAATTTAAAGTTGAAGAAGAAGATAGTGACAGTTCTGTGTCTTTCTCGACACTAAGGTTATTAGAAAAGGTAATTGCATTATGTTGGATTGGTATCAAAAACCCATGTCATCTGGGAGATACAAACATTTCCAATTAGTTCATCCATTGTCGGTAAAAGTTAATTTCATCAAACAAATGGCACACAGAATTAGAACTATTTGCCATCCGATATATATTAACAAAAGTTTAAAAAAGTTATCGTGTTTACTAATGGATAGTGGATACCCGAGATCTTTGGTTAACAAGATCATTTTTCAATCCAACAAAATAAATACAAATACCGGGGCAATGGTAGAAAAGACTAATAGTGATGAAAATAGTGGAAAACAACCAACCAATATGTCAATTACCAAATACATCTCTTTACCTCAAATTAGATCCTTAACTGATAAACTAATTAACGTTTTCAAAACAGAAGATATTGTTATAGGAAAGAAGTCACAAAAAGAGTAGGGAGTATTTTTAGTAGATTGAAATCTGGGTTACCGGCATGCGCACAATCACGTGTAGTGTACAAAATTTTTTGTAACAATTGTGTACAATCTTATATAGGGCATACGTCACAAATTATGAAATCAAGGATCTCGCTACATAAAAGTGATGTCAAACTGAAACCTGAGCGGTGTGCCTTAGCATCACATGTGTTCGAATTAGGACATAAAATTGATTTTGATGAAGTAAAGATTCTAGCTAGAGAAGCAAACTTGACAAAAGGAAAATTTCTGGAAATGTGTTTTATTAATGGTGAGACAAATCGGATGAACAAAAAATCAGACACGGACAAATTAAGTGTTATATATACCTACCTTCTGACATCGCCACATTTACATGGGTATGATGGTGCCTTGGATGAGTAATAGAGTCACATAATACATTAGAAGTGAATGTTTCATACAGGACTATTTTAATAATTGTTTAACCAGTTCTGCTTACCGCATATGTTTCGGTACTATCACGAAATTTTGTCAGTCAATTGTAAATTCTAATATTGTTTGGTTGATATTGTTGACATTTGATATTATGTGAAAGAAAATTTTGATAATATAATTTAGTGTTCAAATTGGATGTAACTGTAACTTTATATAATTATATGAGTATTTGTAATTTGACAAAATTTTAAATATGCTGAATGTTTTATTTATTTGACCTATCTCACGTTTGTGTAAGATTTAAATATTGTATTTTAAATGTGTTATTTAGTTATTTGTATTTTAGTGTCCTGAAGAAGAAATTGGAGCAAATTTCGAAAGCTAGACATCACAAATAAAAAGAATGTCCTACTAAAATACTTGTTTTTTCTACCTTTCCCTTAATCTATAATATATATATATATATATATATATATATATATTATAGTGTTAGAGGGAGCTACCAAGGGTTCTAAGGGTTGTTTAGTACAAGGTAGTGTATGCCAAGTAAAATAATCCATATATTTGATCACATAATTTAAAAATGTATGTTTGCCGTACTTTACATATGCTAAAGCACAATTCAAAATGGTAGTTGAAATATAAGTGCCAAAAGGTAAATTAAAATGACTAAATGACGTAGTAAGATGTACAGTGCTCAAGGGTTTATACTGAGTTTGAATTTAATAGGCCATTGAAAGTACATTTGCCGTCCAAAAACCGGATGCGTCTATGGATGTTCACTATCAACCACGCATCCAGGTTCAAGTGTGATTTATTTTGGCTTTTTATTTTAAATAGAATCAATTTTTGGACAAATTTGTAAGCTCAAAATTATTAGTTATAAAAATGTCAAATGTGATTGAAGGACTGTAAATATTTAGGACCAATACTAGAATATTATGTGAACTATGAAAGTGTAAAAGGACATGATTTATGGTATGTGCGACACAAACGTAGTGATTGAATATTATTGGACGATTTTAGTTATGAAATTTGTAATTTAGTAGGCAAGAAATGTTATAATGGTCGCCTTGGAAAGAAAACAAGGGGAGATTATTTCGAAATTTTTTTGTATAAAGACGTGTTTTTATAGAACTGCGCTAATTTGTGTAACGATTTTTAAAAGTTAATAAATGTGTTTGATTGTTGAATAGTTTTGATTGATTGAAGAAGGGTAAAGAGCAGCAGCGAAAAATAAATAAACAACAGCGACGATTAAAGAAGTGTAAAGATTGGTAATAGTGCGACGGGAAAGCGACGAATATTTAATTAGATTTGGAACGATATTGGGAAAGGCAGTAGGACATTCGAGTGGGTATACAAAGGAACAAAGATTGATTTGGATATAGATTTATAGCGGGGCATTGAGTGATTTGAAACAGGACGGCGATTAGATTTGGATTGAATACGAAAAGGCGGACGGATTTATTTAGAACACGAGGAGCGAAATTAGGAGAACAGCAATTGATAGTGGTAGATTCAACGCAGAAATTAGGACAGAAGAATTAGCGCAGGGGAAGTAACATAAACGGGTATTCCAAATTCTAAATTCGGGTTATTTATTTCAGATATTGGGGAGCAGCTAAAATTTAAGAACGACACCTGGAGGCGACACGAAAATTCTACCGGATAGTGCAACCGTGTAAAGGCGCATACGGCGACGAGGATTTTGAGCCAGCAATAACAGAGGCCGAGAACGAAGTATAATCCAGGTGAGTGTTGAAATATCTTAAAACGTCAAAAAAAATCATAAATTTGTGGTAGTAAATTAATTTGGCACAAGGCAACGTTGATCGTAATAGTAAAAATTGGCATATACAAAATTTAGATTCAAAATTTAGTACTAAAACAAAAGAGTGTGCAGTTTGGTTGGGCATTGCACGTCTACTTATTACAGAACTCACGATAAGTAGGTGGACACCCTGAGAATTAAGAGCTTAAATAGTCGAGGCATTTCATTAACAATTTTGAGTATATAACCAACCAAACGTTGCAAGTACGGGGCGTGCATTAGGTGTGCACATTAAAATTTAGGCGCGACAAAAAAGTGTAAAATAAAATAAATAAATTAAAGAAAGAAAGAAGTAAGTAGGGGGGTGGTATAAATAATATATATATTACTCAAATTTAGACCAGGGTAGAAAATTAATTAACGACATCAAATAATTTTAATCACCCTGTATAAAGAAACAAATAGAAATTACGTGCGAAATTTATATTAATTAATTCAATTTTTAAGTAACGGGTATTAAACAAAGTGTACAAATAATAATTAATATTTAATTGGTATTCGCTAAAAATTAAAGGGTAGAAGTCAATGCCATTCATTATAATTTTAATTGGAGTTAATTGAACCATTAGTAATATATAATAAGCATAAAGGCCTGTGAAAATCCAAGGTTGGTAACAAACAGCTAAAAGGAAGGTTAAAATACCATGAAACAAAGCTCGGAGAATTATATTAAAACGTTCATTAGGAGCACACACCTGCAAACTTTTAAATGTCACGTTCTAATAAGTTTGAATAGAAAAACATGCAGCTTCTACGTATATTGGAAACGGTCGGATGTTTTAGCAGGAAATGCTAGATGAGGGGTTATTTTACTGACGTAGGAATCCACGTGGATTTAAATAGCAGATAGACTGGAATATTGATTTGTACCACTCAGACCAGGGTAGAAAGGGATGGATAAAACGAGTAAAGCAGAGACACTAATAATAGAAGGCGTGATTTGTGAGGCGTCACTAGGTCTACGATTGGTTGAAATAAGATGCAAACATGAGAGGGGAAAGCATATCGGTTGGTGTGTAAAATTAATTAGTTGTTCTCGGACGTGTTGCGAGCCGTGTGGAAATTTCTTAGATTTTCAACTTGAACGTGTGCAAATTTTTAGTAGAATCGCTGTGCCGAGCCGTCGGAAGGGAAAATAGAATGCGAAATTCTAAAAATTGTCCGTTGCGGGACAAATTCGACTTGCAAGCGGGCCATTATATAAACCCGGGCTAATAGGAGTTTCGCTCTCTTAGTTTTTGATTTTATTCAATATTTTAAACAGTTTTGCTCTTTATTTTTTTGATTATTCAATTTAAGAAGAATAAGTGGTGATTACGTGCTACAATAAAAGTTATTAGTGCACTTAGAGAAGATACAAGGTAATAAAGTTTAATTATATTTGCGAGTATTACTGTACCAATTATCCAAATTAGTAACGATAAATAAATAAATAGAAGTAGGCAGTTTTGGGTATAGCGTGAAAGAATTATGAATTTCAGTGCTATTTTTCGGGGGTGTTAATAATCAAATGTTATTCGTAAACGTGATAGGATCCACAAAACAAGATTTAGATATACGTAGATAAATTCCTGAGAAGCCCTGAAACCTTGTTAGACGAATGGTGGTGTACAAAAATTTTACAAGCGGTCAGAATCTGAAGCCGTAAACATAAACCAGCTGGAATGGTGGAATTAGCAAGGACGATGTACATTGAAGCCACGAGTGCATTAACCTTCAGGTAAATTATGCATTTTGTTCCATCTTAGATGTTTTGGTGTGTGTTGAATATCTTTATAATTTGTTTGATAAAAATGTACAGTAGTAAATTTGTATAAACAACAAATTTTTAATTTTAAAGTAAAATTTTCTTGTATAAGTAGAAAGTAGTATTTATCAGGTTTATGTTTTTGATTATGATGAAAATGTGGGTCTGTCTTTGAGCTCAATTAGACTAACCTGTTAAATTAACGTAAAGGGGTGGGAGATGCTCCCCTTTATTCAGACTTAGGTCTGCACATATTGTTAACTTAATTAGTATGCATCCTACAAGGACTCTAATTCTGGATGCAAATTAAAATGATGACAAATTTTAACTTGAAATTTTATGATGCTGAAATTTATGCTGAAATTTAATTTTGAAATTTTAATGTATTATGAATATTGATGTAAATAGAGTTAACGTTGATGTTTGTGGTAGGAATGTGTTTGTTTTTTTTTATGAATGAGGATGAAAGTTTTAACTAGGTGAGCAGCCGAGGCGGAGAGAGTAAAGAGGCGATTATCAGAAGAGAATCGCAGCAATCTGGACGGCCCAACGTTGGGGCTCGAGGGTTTTTTTTTACTCTGGTGAGTTTTTTGTAGGTTTCACAGAATCTTGACGCCCAATTCGTGAGGCTCGATTCTTAATACGAGGAAACACAGAAATATATATATATATATATATATATATATATATATAATAATAATATATATTGCTGTGTTAACCCCTGTTAGCCCCTTGTTATTATATTAATATTTAGCCCCGCGATTGGGTCGAGCATATAATGCTGTGATAATCGCAGCTCCTACGCTTGGGCGCGATATAATGCTGTGATATAACCCTTATATTACTCAAGCACTTGTAAAAATGTTAAATCTCTTTGTCTCAACTAGCTGATTCAATTAAATAAAGCAATTCTACAATACACAGTATAATGATTAAATATTTACAACCTTTTCAAATATCTTCCCTCTTTTGAATTATTTACATCTGTTAGATTTTTAGAAAATGAAGCCAGCAAAACGAGATTTTTATTACATTTAGAGATCTTTTAAAACGTTTCAAGATGCCTATTGCCTTTCATAAATTTATCGAAGAAACCCCAGTTTGTCGGCTCTTACATTTTGAATTATTATTGAAATAAAACAGTTTATAGAAATAAATCATATCAAAATATCTAACCTGGATTGGTTCAGTAGGTTCTCTGCATCCCCAATAATTTTCGTGTCTAGTCTGAATGTTCTGAGTCGAATTTGAAGGTCGACATCCAACCAAAATAGTATCCAAATCGTTATTAGTATGTTTGTTGCAATAAAAGGTTTTTCATCTCCGTAATTAATGAATATTTACCATTTTCAGAGATTACCAAATTGATTTAACAGGCAGCAGTCTCCAGAGTCTTCCTGACTCGTATCCAAGATTGTATTTAAGATCGTAATTAAGATCGTTATTAAGAGTTTTAACAGGAGTCGTAACAAGATCTTTATTAAGAGCCCTGTTTTATCTATTATTAGAAATTGTATAAATTTATTAAATCTGGTTTACTTACGTCTGTAATAGTACAGCTCGCTTACACAATTTTACACTCTTTTAAAATGATTTTCACTTTAATTTAATTAACTGTTCGCGTGAATATTTAGCACTTTCGAGTATAGTGACTGCCCAGTTTCAAAAGTATACTAACTCGTTATTTAATTGTCATCATATTTATAGGCCCGGCCCCTTTTGTTTGCGATTCGTTAACTCCACGTGCTGGGCGATACTAAATGTCTTATCTCTTGTTATTCTCGGAAACTTTACCAATTGTATAATTTAATTGCATGGAGGATGCTCAATTTGTCACGTAATTCATTCTTATACCTCACATTTAATTCAGAAATCCCAGGAATCTTCGTTCATAAAATCACGTATTATTGTTGTTGGCTTTATTCTAGTCTGAATGGAATAAGTTTGGTGTTTGTTTATTTCCTAGTTAAATTGGGTTTTTGAACAAATGTAATACTTTTCTATCACGTACGCTTTTCAAATAATGCATAATTTCTGCCTGCGTTTATGATGATATATTAACGCACTTTTTGAATATTTATCTAACCAATCCATACAGGTTTTTCATTGATTTAGTTTCGATGCGTTTCGTTACATTTTTAAATTCTTATCTTTGCTCGTAGCTACTCTTGGATACGCGTTTAATCGCCTGTACTGCTATATACAGTGTGCTCTCAACTAATAATATTTATAATGACCTATTTCCTCTTCTAATATCTGTAATTATGTGCTTTTGTTACTTGGGAGTTTCTTTTGTTTATTCTACGACCCCTATGACTTAACCTACCCCTAAATTAACCCTATAATTACAACATTAATATATATATATATATATATATATATATATATATAAGCGATACCCATGAAGCTAATAATTTTATAAAAAAAAATTAAATATTAATATTGCATTAAGTTATTACATTTATGTGAATACGGAACTATTTTATATTGTAACCTTTTATGTTGAATAATAAATAAATAAAATAATGTTTTTATTGCACTATTTCTATATAATGCAATAAATTGATAAAAGTATATGTTAAAACTATTTCAACAACAACCGATAGCCCTTGATTTAGATAAGCGTAATTGAAAGAAATGCAAATTGAAAAATTTCTAAAATGTATTTACGAAAGAAAAAAATAAATCTTCTTTCAGTTCTTGACTAGAAGGTTATAAATGCAGGGAAAAAGAAAAAATTGCCTTAGAATCGTAATAGGAAAATACACGTTGAGCACTAAATTAATGAACACTGATGTGTATATTTGTACGTTGCAAATGATGACTCAAAAGCAAATGCAAAACAACTTTACTGTCGCTGTAAATAACTAAAGCTGTCTTGGTACTTAATAATGAAGACGGCAGCACTATACAAAAACTGTAATTTCACAAAAGCTTCGTTATTAGATACATCAAGTTATGTGACTTTCTCTATTATCACTGTAACGCTAACATATTATTTAACTAAACACTAAGTAGTAGAAAAAAATTTATTCATTTTAGTAGGTTAATGAGCTTTAAGTACGAAAACACTCTGAAATATTTGTGGAAACTTTGCTGCTTTACATTAATAACCTGGCTATTTTAGTGTAATGTTAAATTAGGACACAGAAATAAACAAGAGTGCTTCTAATGCATTTTAAATACAACCAGAAATAAAGCTCAAGACTTTACACTCTGTATTAATTTAGAAAAGTACAGACTTCGGTAAATAACCCGCTTCAGAAATCGTACTCGTAAACGTTCGCACATATTTAAAAACAAACCATTAAATCATGGAATTGGACCGACACACCCTACAACACCAATAGTTATAAAACCCGCCATACAAAATTAAAGCGCTACATGTAAATCGTGAGAGGCATTAAGAGCTCACACGAATTCAAAGAATCCAAAGCTATGGTAGATTACCACAATAATCATAAACTTATAAATTTACAACTTAACAGAAATGCGTTGTGAGCATAAACAAACGCGCCGCTTTCAAAAGTATATAAACAAGATGAACGTGGATATAAACAGAAAAATATTTAACTGGACAATAAGAAAGGTTTAGGCGCATAATTCATGTGAACAAGCAAATCGGGTAATCTCATGGGACGTTGTAACTTATAAAAATCGACGAAAAATAATAGATAGAGTATTCGAGCTTTTTGTCTTAAGTTATTTAGACCAAACAGTAGAACAGAGCTACGCAATCATTGTCGTGCGAAATAGGTTGTAAATATGGTAGCAAAAGCGACGGTATTTAAAACTCCAGGATTGTTAGAGGAACAAGTTCCTAAACGCCAGTGTAAACGCGGAATTAAAAATACCTTTTCATTGGAGGGATTTATTTAACACTAAGTTGGAATATTGGATTATCTGCAAACCTTTTCCTCTACAAAAAGGTTGTTTGAGCTTTTTACAAGACCAATAAACCTGTAAGTCATTTGAATTTTTGCTTTCCAACCTGCTACACATTTCATGCTGTTGTATATTTAATAATTGTAGTTGGTTATAATCATACAAAGGAATAGAATTTATTATTAAGAGGATTTTTACGTTGGTGCACGCTTAGTGGAAGTGTGTTGTAAGACGGAAATTCTTACAAGGAAAAGCAGTACCATTGTATCCGTATAATTTATATGTACCAGTTAATTTGCTTGGATGTCTACAACTGATAAAATTAAGATGTGATTTTTCTTTTAGATACGCACATATTTGGTCAATCAAGGATTGAACTTAGTTTGTTGTTTCATGTTATTTACTGTGGTTTTCATGTTTGATAATATAGGTTAGTTGAACAAGGCATGAAGTTTTCTTATTATTTGTGTTTATTATAAATTAATAGTTGAGAAAAGGTGTACACAAGGCTCCATCAACCTATATTGCAGTAAGAACCGTTAAGTCGTCTCTCAAAACACTCATCCTTCAGGCAGGCATTATTTAGGATTATGCAGGTGGGTTGGTGCCCAAAGGCTTTATTAGACCGAGAGTAGGTGTAAGAGTATTTAGTTAAAGTGTTATAATTTGTATACCACTGAAAGTTATTTGCATTTGCTTGTATAAAACCTACCCCTTCTTACTGAAAACTAGCTGGTGTTATTTACTGTTAGGTCATTTCGCTTTTGTAGAGTAATATTACTTCAGGTATTTAAGGTCAATTCAGAACGTAACACTACTTAATTTAAATGTGGTTTCTAGTGGTAAAAAGATTCTCCACCGCCCTTATTTGCTTTTAAAGAACTCAAAAACTTTTGGTTTTATTATATAAAATAAGAAAAAAAGCTTCTAGTTGCACAAATGTTGAAAAATGATTGCTTCTGAAGAGTTGTGCTCTGAATAACATATATCTAGAAAATAAAGAGCTCAGCGTACATTTGAAGTAAGGTTGATAAAACTACGAAATAATATTATACGGCGGCAGAATTCGAAAATTAAAACCGTAGGCGTAAAAGCATACGTGAGCAGAATGTAAAAATCAAACGTGGCAATGTCATCACATAAGAGGCGGCGTTTCTTACATTACAGACAAATTTTGTAAAAGTTTCTTTTTCACGAAGTTTGATACATTTTCGCTGAGATATAAATACGTTAATTAAATGAACTATTTAATAATTTAATAATTTATGTGAATTTATTCACCATAATGAGAGAAGGATTTTAATATGGACAATTATTTTTATTATTGGTACAAAACTAAAAATAAAAACAAAGTAAAAGTTTATTGATTAAGTTCAAAACGATTTGTATAACAATTTCGGTTTAGAAAATTTGATGCATGTTTTGTAAAATATTACATCTAGCTTTGACATGGCGGCCAAAGGTATTTTGGGGTATAAACAAAGAGAAAATAAGAAAACGTGGATAACAAAGGTTAATATATTTTTAATACAAGAAAGGTGAAAAATACAAAAGCAGGGCAGATGAAGTAGCAAAACGGAGATACAAAGCCATAATATTGGAAATTATTCGCAAATGATGGAAAGAGGAAATAGATACAAACAAACAGAAGTCGAAACATTGTAACGGGCATTTTTAATAGTTTTACATTTTACGTTTTTTCTCAATTAGTAAATACCTTTCTGCAATTACTATTTCTATATTTAATATTTATTAACCCGTTGGCGAATGCGTCGTATTATATTGAGTGGAGTGCATCGTTCTTGTCTTACCGTTCGTATAAATTTTGTGGCTTATGTGGATATACCAGTCTAGATAAAAGTCGACAAGAGTTCATGGTAACAACGAGTTTAGATAAACAGATTGGAATAGTTGTAAGATTGTTCTTGGTTCCTATATATTAACTACGTTGAAAATACTGTTTCGTTTTACTTTGACAATAGTGAGAATTAATGCGGTATGAATTTGCGAATTGTTCATGAACAAGCGCGGCGCGATTTTAGTTGTTTTCTTGTGAAATAAAAGTTGTATATTAACTGTAGCAGTGTAGTTCTGATTACATTTGAAGGAAGTATGCTTTATATGTAACGTGTTTGATTGACCACAAGTGCGGTTGTTTACGGAACATTGACGCAGGCACTTAGTGATACGCGTTGCTTTACTAATTGTGTTTTTTTGTTGATTTGTCTTTTTTATATTTGAACTGTGTGTGCGATCTAGTTTCGCGGTCCTTTTCTTCTCAGAGTAGCGCATCCTTTGGATTATTTAAATACAGTGATACTGTAGTTTCTGAATTTTCTAACAACAAAGAATCTAAAATAGATCATTGCTTGCGCAAATTTCGTTATTTGCGAAATATAACAGATTACCGGTTTACAAAGGTATTGGTTGAAGTTTCTCACTGCTTTTTGGGATGTTTACGAAAATAATATACATTTGGTCTCAGTTGAAATTAAACTAGTGCTACAGAATATTTCGAAATTATTGTCTTAGGAAATAGAATTACCAAGAAATTTATCAAGGCTATATAGTTCCGACGCGTGATAATGTCTGCTGCTAACACCAGTGAAATACGTAGGTGTGATTAGTGTAACGTGTGATAAGTTCCATCAGAACCCGCACAGTCAAGGGTGAAGTGCTTCGTTAGTGCAGGACATCGTGAATCCCACACTTCAATTGTAAGGAAGCGTTACTGAAGGACCTTTTGTAAGTTGAACTATTTCCTACTTGTTATTACTTTAAATATCTATCCGTTGCTTTGCCATATCTTTGTCGTTCTGATACCTTTTACAATAGACTTGCATGCTATTTTAAAACATAAGAAAAAAAAGAAAGAAAGAAAAATCAATACTACTGAATTACCCATACCAATTGTGTCTTATCTATTTATCTTTTGTTAACATTTTGTCTGATTTATGTTTAATTGGTGTGTGAGGAAACGTTTCTGCTACTCCCCAATATTACCTCACTTTGTACTAAACATTTTTCTGTATTGCTTTTACCGTTGTTATATTATATAGATTATCCAAACAGTTTCTTTTTTTTACATTCTACAAAGTACTGAATAATTTAGTCTTTTCATTGCTGCTATGCTTATTCTTTTTTTCAGGTTTGCTTAACTATTTTTCTTGCAGGTATTGTCACTAATTCCTTACAGCCGCGTACATTATATGTTGGTCTGCTTTCTACAACCCCTCCCCCCCTAATCTCCGATTGAGCCCGGTCATTTCTTTGATGTTCTTTGTGTTACGCACGGCTACGAGCCAACGTAGCATAACTTTGGCGCCCGAACAGGGACTGCCACGAATTACGTGACATAAATTTTTGGCGCCCAACGTGGCTGCCTCGACAACGTAATAACATACATACTATTTAAAATCAATTTTAGGGATATAAAACCAATAGCAAAAATGTAAGGGATGCGGAGGAGACATCATTATAGAAAATGCAGAGAAACTGGTTGGGTGGCATAAATATATATGCAGGACAGGAATTAGAAGCACTAAAACCGGAATCAGACAGCGAAAATGATGATTTGTAATATCACATACATTAAAGAGTCTGAAAGATAATAGTGTAACTCTAAAAGTAACTCTAAAAGTCGCTGGACAAGCAGTAACAGAATGTATTTTCCAACTTGTACAGGCGAAAACCCTAAGGTTTCAAACGTAACGTGATAGTCACTATACCAAAAAAGAGAAGTGTAGATAGAAGTGAAAATTATCGAACCATAAGTTCGATAGCACACGTGTCAAAAATATTAACTATAATCGTACAAAGATGGAAAAACGGGCTGAAGAAATACTAGGAAAGAATCAATTTGGATTTAAACGAAACAGGAGAACACAAAAGGCTATTTTAGCTCGGAGGGTGATAATAGCGAAAACAATAGATTCGATAATTTAAAATAGGAAAAATGTTCGAATTATTCAAAACATTGGAATGAATTATAGGAATAGACGGATAGTACATAGCTTCAACAAACAGCAAAGAGCGCTAATAGAATTAGAGCAGAAACGTAGAGAAAACATTAGAAAAGGGGTGAAGCAGGGATGTGTGCTATCCTCATTAATTTTTAACTTGTGTATAGAAAAGGCGATGAATACTGTCAAATGCAGAAAGAGGTTTGGAATTAGGATGCAGAGACAAACGATTGATATGCGCTGACGATATAGCGGTATTAGCATCTATCAAGGAAAAGTTAGAAGCAGCTCTTAATGGAATGGAAACAGAGAAATACGGTATGAAAATTAACACAAACAAAACTAAAATGCTAGTATGTGAAGGAAAAGATAATAAGTCAAACATTAGAACAAAGAAAAATAAGAAACCAGAATTTACAAGAAGTTAAGGATTTCTGCTACCTGAGAAGCCAAATAACGTAAGGTGGGAAAAGTGCAAAAGATATTTAAAAAAGGATTAGCACAAAACCGCGTTGCATTTAACAAGAAAATGCAGCTGCATTATTAGAAGATAACAAATATTAAAACAAGGAAAGAATTTTTGAAAGCATATATCTGAAGCACAGCACTGTACGGTTATGAAACGAAAATAGCAGGAGAAGCGGACTGGACAAAGATAGAAAAGGCTTTGAAATGTGGTGCTACACTGCTACAGACGCGTGATGAAGATATCATGGACAGACAAAGTTTAGAACAAAGAGCTTCTAGAAATGGTAGGAAAAGAAGAAATATATGGAAAGCAGTAAAAAAATAGGAGAGATAGAATAATAGGTCACATACTGACATGAGGGAATAGTGCGGAATATATTAGAAGCAGATATAGGGAAAAGAAAAAGGTAGATGTAGACTTAGAGTAGACTATTGCACACAGATAGTGAAAGATGTAGGCTGTAAGTGTTTCGGAGAAATGTGTAGGTTAGCTTAGAATAAAAATCAATTGAGGTACGCGTCCAACCAGTTCCAAGGCGGAAAACCTAATGATGAAAATCTGATGATTATTATATACAACTACAGGTTTCGGTTTTGCAATATTCTCAACAAATGTTGATTGTGTGAAAGGATAAATTAAAAATTTATTAATTCGGCAAATGTCTAAGTGTTGGAAGATCTTGGTAGCCGTCCGGTTTCTATAAGCCCCTTTTGAGTATACCGTAAAACTACGCAACTGTAGTCCTAAAGCGCAATTATGGTCCAAATGCACCTTCAAACCAAAATGCATCTAATGCAGCCACTAGCGACATCTAGTGCTTGCCAACTGAATTTTGATATGTGATTATATGAAGGTGTTAGTTCTATGTCTCCACCAGCAGATGGCTTCCCTAGTTATAATTGTACAGAAATTCATTTCCAATCAACAAGATTGCGTCTGTTGCATTAGCTGTTAACTTTTATTTAGACATATTACTTTAAGATCGTATTTAGTCTCAGTGCTGTTATATTTCAAAAGATAATGTTACTGCTATGTATTTCAGATATCGTTAAGTTCCCATTTACGGAAATTTGGATTCCTTGGATCATTCTTGAAAATCATGTTATTTTGTTCCAGAAGTTCACCATGTCAAGTGATAAAGTGTCTAGAAGGAAGATAGGGTGGACAGAGGTACAAGATGTATATTGATCGTAACATAAAGCCATGCCTTGCTGACAAAAACAATGTGCTTACACAGCGTGAAGCTTCTGAAAAGGATAAAATACCGCGAGGTTCTATTATTTTGAGGTTGAAGCAATCCGACAAAACAACATTAGGTCACCTGGTTATCAATGTGTCTTTTGTGAAACAGAGGAAGCAGTGTTTATCCGCCATGCTGAAGAAATATGCAACTTCGAATTTTCAATAACAAGGTTTGATTTAAGGTGCATCGTAAAAATGTATTTAGACAAAAAGGTGTTATTGTAAATTAATTCCAGAATTATGTCCCTGGAAAAACATGAGCAGACATGTTTCTGAAATGCCACAAACAAGAACTTTCTTAGAGGTTTTGCAGCAATATTAAGCCTGTAAGGACTGCTGTAGATGAGGAAACAGTATAATCATTTTCAGGCACTTGAAAGAAGAAATGGACGGCATTCCATCTCATCTCATTTACAACTATGATGAGACGAAAGTAGTGGATGGCCCAGGCAAAAACAAAATGTTAATGAAACATGGTTGTAAGTACCCTGAAGCCATTAAAAACTCGACAGAGGCAGCTGTTAGTATAACGTTATGTAGAAATGCAGCTGGAGACGTTTTGCCTCCATATGTCAATTACAAGCTCAAACACCTGTGGACATTATGGACCTAGGGTGGACCAGCAAACGCTCGCTATAACAGGTCAAAATCAGGCTGGTTTAACACAAACAGCTTTAAAGACTGGTTTTTTAATTCAGTTTTACCGGTTCTGCGCAGAGAAGGGAAAACCTGCTCATAGGTGACAATGTGAGTTCGCATATAAACGTTTATGTCCTGAAATCATTAAATGAGCATAACACTGGATTTGTGACTCTCTCCCCAAACAGCACCCATTTGTTGCAGTCCTTAGATGTGGCCTATTTAAGACCACTAAAATATCAAAGGCGCCAAATTTTAGATGAATGGAAAACATCTCCTGAAGGGCAGAGATCAGTCACTACCTTCTTTTCTAAACAAATTGTAGGAAAGAATTTAAAACTCTGCACAAAATCTGAGAGCTGGCTTTAAGAAAACAAGAATTTTTCGAACAAATGTAACTCTATTTCTGCAGCTACTTTCAAGAACGTCGATGAATCTGCAAATCCAGATTACACAATCATGTGTACAATGCTTAGAAGAGAAGCGGAAGCAAGTTGTTGATTAGAGTAAGAGTAAGAGAAGAAAGAAGAGACTAAATAGTGTGGCAGGAAAAAGCATTTCTGTAGATGCATTACAGCAAATATCTTCACTTTTCACTTGAAAGAACAAAAATGTTCCTTCAACTTCAAAGGGCAGAATGAACAAACCAAGAAAGAAGAAGCTGGAGTCCGACAGCGAAAGTGAAGCTGAGGAATCTGAAATTGCTTATGTTTCTGAATCTTTTTTGAATTTTTCAGTGGAACTAATTGAAGATGTCGCAATAAAAGACGTTCTATTGAATGGTCATGATTACATCCCAAAACCGGTTGACTTTGTATCAGTTGAATATGAAGACGTATATTGGCCGGGGATAGTCAAATCTACCAAAAATAATAGCGCATATGTCAACTGTATGGCACGCTGTGGACAGTGGTGAAAGTGGTCAGAGAAAGAAGATTGTATCTCTTACTCAAATAAAGACATTAAATTTTCAATAAATCCTCCAACAAAAATTAGTACAAAGAGGGCATTATGTCGTGTGCCAGAACTAGAAGTAGATGGAGAAAACTATTGAAGTAAAAACATTAGAACAAACATTCATTTTATGTTGATGATTCCTCATGTAATGGTTTTCTAAAATCTTGACCACTGATTTTTCTCTTAATGTTTGACTGTGGTTTGATAAGGGTTTAATTTTATTCTTTTTCAAGAAAATGTATAATTTTTTTGCACAAAATTGTGGTTTTTGTTGTTAAAAACATGTGTGGCTGTCATGTATTACCAATAAAGTCTCTGTCTAGTGTTGATTTAGTATGGGAATTTCCATATGGACCATATTTGTCAACAGCACATACACCAATGTTTAATAACTAATATATACTTCAAAATCCTTATCTAACACTGTTTATGACTAATAAGCTTTAAAAACAAAGCTGCACTACCTAGAAACACATACGAGAAACTGTTGAAAAGTATCCTACTTCAATTAGACAAGCTTTAAGTAAAAAATTCAGAAATGTGGACTATAGTTGCGTAGTTTTACGGTATATATTTAAAAAGCAATAGAAGAGGAACCATGCTGTTTCTAACCGGAAAAATCAGCTGCTATGTTTAAACACAACAAACTAGAAACAAGAAAAAAATTGTTGAAAGCATATGTGTGGAGCACAGCATTATACGGTTATAAAATGTGGACAGTAGGAGAAGTACACAAGAAAAAATAGAAGCCTTTGGAATGTAGTGCTACATATGTATGACGACGATAGCATAGGAAAACAAAATTAAGAACAAAAATGTTCCAAAAATAGTAGGGGAAGAAAGATGTCTGTGGAAAACAAAAAAAAAAGGAGAAATTAAAGATAGGACACGTTCTAAGGCATTAGGAAATAGTGAGAGTTATACTAGAAGCTGAGATATGAAAAAAGAAAGGTAGATATAGACTTAGATAAGACTATTGCACGCAGATAGTAAAAGATGTAGACTGTGAGAATTTCAGGGAAATTTGTAGGTTAGCTCGGAATAGGTACGCGTCTAACTAGTTCCCAGACCTGAAGACCTAATAATGATGATGATGAACATAATACATGTCAAAACGAGCGAACCCAGTCAGTTTTGCAAATTGCATGAGTAAAATAAAATTAAGGTTTCATAACGTGTTAAGTACGATAGGGTATCTAATCTCGCTTTAAACTATAACAAAAAGATGATGCGATTCCAAATGTAAAAAAAAATCAGCTTCATCGTTTTACCTGAGCGTTGCTATGTTTATATAAATATCTATTTCCTAACTAATGACTTAAGTATTCGCATTCACATAAAAATTTATTACATTACTATTGTTGTAATGAGCTGACTGTAAAAAAAATGTGACGATTCGTAACGCCAGAAATACATTTACAATTTGGCATTTCGGAACGGGGTTAGGTAAATACAAGTTTTACGTTGGTGAACGTTAATATTCTGCAGTTTAATTCTCTTTTTTACTAAAAGTAAAAGTACCATTTTTGGACCATTAAAACACATATAGCTCTACCAATACCAAGGACAGATAAATATTTCAAACGATACAATTTTCACCTGTGATTCAAATTTAAAAGGATTCTTTCGTTTGAAAACGTTTTGTGAAGTTCCGTTGAAATGTTTATAATCACATTACATTTTAATAGTTTCTGTATTAGTAAATCCCACCAATAGGGTGTAACATACTGTTTTAATACGCTCTAATAGTTCTATTATTTCTAAAAATAGTTATTTTCTAGTTTAATTTTAGCATTCTAATTATTAGAATGAAGGTCTTGTAGCATAAATATGTCTGCAATTGTAAGCGGCTGCAAGATCACCCAAGTAGCTTCCTAGCGAAGTTCCAGGAAGGTATAATCCAAGAGTTAATTAATTTTTCTAAAGGCACTTTACTTCAAAGGCACTAAACATGTCAGATTAGTTGCTATCTATGATTAGATGTCAATCATGTTCTAGGATCCTATTTATGTCAGGGTGGTCGGAAGGAATTTTTCAATTAACGGAGTACTCAACTAAAAATTAGTTCCGAGATCTACTTGTGTGGCTATCTTAGTGCAATTGGCAGTTTAATTAATCTTAAAGATTTACGACCGGCGTATCCTAAGTCGAGTATGAGAGCCAAGAAAGGGGTTATTTTTCAATTAACTTAAATGTATATAAAGATGCCAGCCGGTGGTAATCGAGGTTGTTTATTTCCACACGCGTTAGAGGTTGAAGCTGGCTGTTATTTGCCAGATTGAGTGAAGTGTTTTATTTCTCTGAAGTCAAGTGCGTGCCGTTATGTTCTAAGTTAATTATTTCTCTGAGTAAGTAATTAGTATATGTGGTATTACCATGAACTCAAGGCTGTGTTAGGCAGCATAAGTCAGTTATTTGTTTAAATACAGTATTTGTCGACTTCCATAAAATACAACTCCGGGTTAAAGCTCAGTTCAAGTAAATTGATCCGTTAGATTATTGTTTTGGAGACCGCATCGTTTTAGAAGGGTCTTCTATTATATTGTGTTTCGACGGTGCCAGAGGCCGTTATTCACTAAGCCACGAGACTACCTGAGTATGCAAAGCTCAGGTCAGGAGTCACGTTACTATACTATTTGACCCTTGAGAAGGTCGTATTTTTCCTGGTGTTGATGACCCCGTGGTTAAAGGAGGGTCGGCGCCATAAGCAAGTTAAGTAGACTACGGTAGAATTAATTAATTATTGTATTGGGGTGGTTTCACCCAGAACTGTTATTAATATTCATAAAATAAGGATCTTAGTTTAGTTTAGTTAAGTTGTGTTTGTGCTAGCCGGAGACTTTAAAAGATTAGCCCCTGTGAAGTGACTTATTTTCTGTCCTGTAATCTTGGTTCATCGCCCACGAACAAAGTGCGACGAGAGCTATTACCGCGATTGGTCCATGGGCCGTTTAATTCCCATGGTGGCGCCCTATTGTAAATAATGTTATTTACTGTATATTTTTGTTATGCATATGTAATTAGTTGAAGTTTTAGTTAGTAGCCCATTTAATAAAACAATCAGAATTTCGTCTCAGTGTGTTTGTTTAATGAACCCTCCCTCTCACGGACTGCTGCAGCTTGCGAGGCAACGTCCCTAAACGTGAGGGTACGATAGTGCTAGAGGTCCTGTCATTTATTATTTATTGTTAATTGGATACCCTCACGCGGTAGGTAAATATATAAATTACAGGGGTTAGGTTATTTTTTCTAGGAAATATAATTTTTAGGTTACATGCATTTTGATCTAAGGTAGAACTATTTCTGTATCATATATTTTTATACCCAAAGGTTGTCAAATCCATTATGGTGGATTTTAAAAAGTTAAAAATGTTATCAACTTTGTAATTTCGTTGTAATTATTTCAGTTTTATGATTCATTTGTTTTGACTAATAATGTATTATGCTGGCGCCGATGATGTCATCGTATTAGCGCAAAGAAAGGTCACATGCAAATTTTGCTAACTCCAATAAATAAAATAAATATTAATAAGATAAAGTAATAACTTAGATTTTTATGCAAAGTCTAAATGATCAATTCAAATCGAGATAGTAATTGAAAGACGGAAAATATAAGGCCCCTAACAGGATTCGAACCTGTATCTTAGGCTTTTAAATCTATGTGTATATATATATTGATGAGAGGTGATGGAAACCCAAATTCTATCAATGAAACCCACCCAAAGAGAAGGAAGCGGGAAAAAATTGAAATTTCCTAATATTTAATTGCTCTACCCTATCTAAATTAATCGTTGAAAGATATCGTAAAAAGCATATTTTATTGCACTCACCATAAAAGAAGCCCCTTATTTAATTAGATAAAAACTTTTAGACCTTGTGTAAATAACGCCTTCTACGCTTAATAAAAACGAGTTTTTATTCTAAATACAAAGCCATTTAATACATCCGTTTAAAAACCATATAGATCTTATTGCATTTGCAAAGGATAAGAGAGTAATTGCGAGCTTCAATTATTTATGTATTTATGCACTAGGCAAGGATAAACGGCACGTTTGACAATAAAGCAAAATTGTATGCTGTAAACTAGTTTACTACAAGAAACTTATAAATTTGAGTAGTTTCAAACATCAAAGTTATCAAATGCAATTATTTGATTAAGCATCATTTGTTTAGTGAAATGCAAGGAAGATTGAACGTTCTTTGATACAAGAGCTACTCTGAAGTTAATTGATTAAAGAAAAAGATGCATTTTTTAATAGAGGTTTAAGATGAAAGAGGGAAGCATTTAATGCAATTAATTACGTTAGAAATGAGTTTTTAATAAGCGATATAAGATCATAAGAATAGCAAGTATAAATTTTGGATTTCTTTGTTTGCAACTGACAAAAATGATTAAGTATTTTGTAATTTAAGCTAGAATGAGTCTTAGTCATATAATTTTTTTGTAAACGGATAGTTTTTATCAAATTTTGAGGTCAAAGTTCGAAGAATTTTGACCTGTAATAATTATCTGTGAAGAGTTTTTGGCCAAGCACACTTACAAAGCGTGGTAATAAGAGATAGGCAAATTAACTAACTATTAATTAAAGAAGATTTAATACCTTTTAACTAAGATTACATAAGGAATATTTTAATAATTAAGGTATTTGTAGAATTTATTTTCTGTATGAATTTAAGCTGTGAACAGTTTAATAAATTCTTATGTATGAAAGAAAAATGTTTTTAAATGTATAAATTTCAATCATTGGATAACCAGTTTTCATTTCTTATTTTCGTTAAATGTACCGTATTTTGTTTAAAAGTAAAAGTAATTCCCCTTGTTTCATTACTTTGGCCTTGAGCAGGTTGCAAATTAATAGTTAAATTGTAGACTTAGTATGATGTAATACGTAGAAATATGTTAAGATGCCCTCGGGGATTAACATCTCTCTTGCTGGAATTTTTATTACGCCGGGGAAAATAATATGGAACTCTATTGTGCCTCGAACTATTTCTTCCGATAATTAGTCTTCGCTTTTGCCCTCGGGCTCAACTAAAGAGTTGTGTTTTGGTCGGAGTGCAGCTTAGTTCGTTTTTTTGTGATCTAATTATAGTCACATCTGTCGTTAACTTCTCCTTTTATGACACTATTGCAACTGAAAGATTGACGTGGCAGAAATCTGATGAGAACTCGGACTAAGCCTCGCTGAAAACTCGACTTAATTTAAGTAATACCTTATAACCTTGGCATAGACATTTGCATGCCTAAATCGTAAAATTCATTATGTAAAGGTTACGGGGTATTTAACCTGTAGCAATTGGCGTCCAAAAGCAGGGTTGTATTCATTTGCGCTTGCATTTGGAGCGTAATAATTTTCGCCTATTTAATTAAAACGCAATAATTGGCGCCTTAACTTATAAGCGATTTTCTATGGCTTAATATCGTTTATTAATTAAAAATGTTCACACTTGACTTTTTCTTTCTTTGTATTAATTAACTGAAAAGATATAATAACAATGTTTACCGATTGCATGCAACCGTATAGTTGATGCCAATATTTTTTCGTGTTGGTATATTAACTATTATCTAAACTAAAAAATATCAATTCTATTACCGGACAAGAAAACATCCTTTAATTTCGTTTGTGAATAGTACGTTCCTGCAAAGGTTGCATAGGTTTTGATCTTCTAGAATATACTGCTAGCGACTCCTAGTGGCTTTCTTGTGTACTAGATTTCCTTAAAGTAATAGCAAATGTTAATTTTCTCGCATTTGGACACGCTTGTCAAAGTAATAAGTAATGTTTAGGTTTTGATAAAGTTGATGAATTAAAAATTGTGCTTTGCTGCGAATAACTTAAAAGTTATCTAAACATGACCGCTTTAAAAATATGTACTAAATAACTCTTTTAAATCTCATAGTTTATTTAATAACCTATAAATAATTTATTTTCATAATTAGACCTGCATAGTAATTTATTTTGAAACACCGCCGTATTTATTTTAGCATTTCTTTATTTAAAAGATTTATACTAATCTTTAGTTTGTAGTTGCCAAATAAAAATTTGCTCATTTTTAAATTAAATTTTTGTCGCGTATATAAATTTCCTTAGGATAAATATTCATAATTCGTAATAAGTTTTAAAATATTTACTTCAAAATGATTTTTACTTATTTATTTAAGATTTTGATACTTAATAATTGTTCTTTTCTCATATGAATAATAAAATTGTTTTATTCTTTGATAAACGTTTGTAAAAATTTTGTTTTAGCATATTTTGTTTACCTATTTATTAACTAAACTTTAATAACTTTTACTCGCCGAGTTGCAAATATAAACTTGTAAGTTGATGTTTTTACAGACTATTTTCCTTCGTAAATTGAATTTAAATTTTTGAAATGAATGATCTACGAAGAAATTTTTCTGTTAAATTTCTTTTAAAATTATTTATTTCTAAAGTAAGATAGGTTGCCGATCCATTTATATACGAACTTGAAGGTCTTGATGGTTAACCACAAGAAAAGTGGCATATAGACGACCTAAAACTTTTTGCTGATAATACTACTTTACAATAATTAATTTGTTTATCTACCTTTTAAATATATCTTGTATTATAAAATATGATAAACCTCATAATGTCTGTGTTGTCGTTTCCTTTGTTTGCTTTTTCCTTATCTTATATGCAAAAACCTATTCTACTTTTAATATTTAAATGGGTAAAACATCTTAGTTTCTGTAAATATATTTATTCTTTTAACAATTTGCTTTTAAATTTTCTCGTGTTTATGACTTTCATTTTTCATCTATGCAATATACCTCTACTTTCTTTATTTTTTTTTGCTTCTTAGATATTCAAAGCATCTTCACTAAATTTTTTTAATATTTTCTCAGTTACCACTTATCTGCTCTTTTCCGCCTCCCTCCATTTATGATTGAGATATCTTTGGCATGAATAACGCAATAAATCTTTAGGACTTGTCAAAGCGGATGTTGAATCGATGCTGATTGGGGTAAACGTGGGAGTCGAGGACCATGCCTATGTTGGGAAAGTCAATATTTGCAGTTGCAAAAATGAGAATGTCTACTTCTTGTGTTTTTATTCTGGAATTTTCACCCACTATCCTACTCCGTTCCCCCTGACCTGGAAATTTCATTGCATTCTTTTCCTGTTGTGTCTAACATATGGGTAAGACAACATCGCTGCTTTTATACTTTTAATTATGGTGCTGCGATTTACCGTATATGTTTTTCTTTTATTGATTTCTGACGCCTTTGGGTTGAATGTGCTTACTTTTGAGAATAGCAAGGCGTGGTTTTGTTTTTGTTTCTTTATCTAGACAGAGGGTTCTTCAAACTTCTTATACTTCTTACTTGGAGACATTTCTCTTTCTCTTACTGGACGCATGTCCGAAAACTGGACTTTTCTATATCCCGCTGTTTCCTTTACCAGGCGGTTCCGTGGAGCAGTTGATATGCGTGAGACTACTATGCCCAAGATACCGGGTTCAAATCCCGACACGGTCTGGTTAAAATATGTTAGGCAAGCATTTTTCACAAATATAAGCACTCGAGATGAGGGGTAAAATGGAGGTCCTGTGTATGAGTGTTGTTACGCATATTAATGATCCCTAGCTTGCTTGGAACAGCAAGGGTTCGGCAAAATTCAAAATTTTCCAAGTAAAGAAAAACTTGCTTCCTGGTCAATGTAGTACCGTCGGGTGGTGCATTGGAAAATCAAATGTAGTGTCTCATTTTCCGCCTTATTTTTTCTTCGACGCGACTCTCTTAAGTACCAAAAACTACCGCTTCTCACATAAAAGCGATGCTCCTTTACTCCGGGTTACTGACTCTGTTTTGGTAAGTTAAGTCGCGCTTTTCTATCTACCCGATCTACGATATTTTGCTCAATGAGAACCCTTCTTCTTCTCTTTTTACCTCGGAAGCTGCTATGGCATCCAACCGATTCCAACATTCTTCATTTAGTACCTTTTTCTATTCTATCTGCCTCTTTCGTTTTAGTCGTCTTAAGGTCTGAAGACCAAGCAACCCACGGCATTAGACCATGTTGTGCGGATCTCGTTTTCAGCCATGTCACCACTGTCCTTGCCTTAAGCAGTGGCAGTGTCCGAGTTAATTTGTTTGCCTTTGGCATACTTTATCGACTACAGACCTGGGACACAAGCGATCTTGTACCCACAGTAAGCATGCCCCTTGTGACTTCAACATAACGCGTATCGCTTCTCAAACCTCAACTTTGGGCACAAGAAAACTCCCCTTTTAACAATATTACTGAACCAGTCTCTGAATTTAGTTTTAAGTATATCTATGTCTTATCTTGTAATATATCTTTTCTTATAATTTTATCTTTATCTTCAGGTTTTCCTGAAAATCATCTTAGAATTTTATCTTTATCTCGGAGTTATCTATAGTACCATTATCTTTGGGTTACCTTTGAGAAATGTCTTGGGATATTATCTTTATCTTGGGATTTTACTTTTATCTCGGGGTTATCTTTGAGATTTTATTGCTATCTTCAGTTGGCCTCGGAAAATTACCCTTTTGTTCTTATGATTGGACAAAAATTTTTTGGGAAAATTTATTTAAGTGATATTTTGGAACAAAAATCTTTATTACTTGGATGAAAAGTAAAAGTTGAAATAAAGAACCTAACCGTCTTTAGTATTATAAATTGTTTAATTCAGATGCCAAATATGCAGGGTAAAATCTGAATACTTACTTATATTCTTGTAAATATTTCTATAGACTGTTTTATATATCAAAATGTTTATATTATATAGTAAACAAATCTTGAAATAGTAGCAAGCTAAACTAAATTATATTTTAAGACTTAGAATTTAATTTAGAATTGTAGGATTTCAGGTTAAAGATAGTCTCTTACTTTCCGACAGTATGTGTTGCTAGCGAGCATTGCGGAAAAGAATTACTGCGTGCAATAATGAGGTAATCAAGAAATTAGTGGCTACTTATCTCTTTCCGTTTCCTAATTTAGTGCGGGTTGCTTAAAAAAGAAACGGGGGGGGGGGGGTGCCGAGAAACTTTGTTTAGTTATGAATGGCTTTAGGTTACAAGTAGTTGTCCGGACTTTGGAGTTTGTTGAGTCAAAGGAGGGAATGATGATCGGTAATGACGGAAAAGTGGGAAGGTCGCAACTTCTCAATCGCTGCTTGACACTCCTAAGTAACTGAGTAGTTGCGCCAGACTTGGAAACGAAAGACTGATGTAACTGACGACCTTCTAGCCGTCAGCAGAGAACTGGTTTAGGATGGCATCCAAACTAAAGTGAGAAGCATCAGTTTGGATCGTAAACGTTGTTGAAAGGGGCGGGAAAATTGTGGAGTCCGAAGGGGAGGCGACAAAATTGGAATAAATCACTATGAGGATGGTGATGCAGTGATAGGTTTGGAATCGTGAGCGAGAGGGATTTGCCAATATACAGAGAGAATGTCGAGGGAGGAGAGGAAACGAGCATCATGGAGACGGTCTAGGATGGTAAAGATGTAAGGAAGAGGATGGGCATTTTTCTAGGTGACTTGGTCGACTTTGCAGAAGTCAATACAGAACCTATAAAAATCTATTTTTTTACTATAACAATAGGACTAGACCAGGGACTAGTGAAAGGTTTGACAACTCCGAGACGGAGCATCTCATCAAGTTTGGAATAGACTATCTTGAGAAGTGGAGAGAAAGATGATAATAGCGCTGTTTGATAGGTTCTGCGGATGTACGGATATGGTATTTGTACGGAGGTGAAATCCAGACGTGGAGATTATTTGGAAGAAGCAAAGGAAATAAAGGAATCTAACAGATGACGTTGGGCAGAAGTAAGGTGGGACAAGATGTGGGCAGAATCAAAAGTAGTGACGACCATTGACGAACGAGAAGCAAAGATTCATTGGCCATCACGAAAATTGGGAACACATTGTACCGACTTCCAAAAATCGATACCCAAAATCGGTTGATGAGAAACTTCAGGAATGACAAGAACATCGAGAGTACTGACGGAATTTGGAAGAGAAATGGGAAGGGAAACGAAACCTAGGATAGTGCATTTAGAATTATCAGCCAGGCTACAGAAGAAAGACGAGAAGGGAAAGTGTAGAGAACATCAGCGGGTCCAACCGCCAAGAATGATACGGGTGGATACCGTGTCCAGAAGACCAGCGAAAGGAATTCCAAAAATGTGTACGGATAGATATGGGCGACCGTCGCCACGAACATTAGCACACATAAAATCAAGGACGAAGTGGAATCAATCGTTGAGATCCAGAAAAGGAGAATCCGTGATCAATGAAACGATAGGGCCGATGACTTGTTTTGAAGACCCTACCACCGGCTTAAAGAATTTTGACTCTTAGGACAGTTGTATCGAGTAACTCTCTTATGCCCGCAACCATAGCAATGGAGTACTTGAAGATGAATACAATCTGTTGACACATGACCATGTTGGTCGCAATTGAAACATGTGACCTGACGAGTAAAAGTAGACACAAGAATAAGAATAGGAGAAGCTACAGAGGAAGTATATCTTGGCTAGGGGGAACATAACTCTCAACGCGAAATTTCTTCCGTTCGTGCAGTAAACATTTCTCTTCTAACTCTCCGCAGAAAATTAACATTGAGGAATTGCTTGAAGTAGAAGGGGGATAAATTTCTAGAAACAATATCCGATTGCACATTTTCAGGTGTACTACCGTGATTTATACCCAAACCTAAAAAGGCGGATGCGTCAGATCCGGGCAGCTATCGTCCAATTAGCTTGCTACCGGTGCTGGGGAAAGTTTTAGATCGCGTTATGACTACGCGTGTTGAACACCTAGTGCGAGACAGCGGCGGTTTTAATAACCGACAGTTTGGTTTCGTGGAGGGCAAGTCGACTATCGACGCGTTAGAGTTCGTTGTCGGGGAAATTAAGCAGGCAAGAGATGCCAAAGAGTACTGTGTCGTTGTTGCTTTGGACATTTCAGGAGCATTTGATGCTGCCTGGTGGCCATTAATCGTTTGCGAGTTAGATCGTAGGGGTTGTCCGCGAAACTTGATGTCTTTGGTCAAGAGCTATTTCTCGGGGCGATTAGCACAGGTTGAAATTCCGGGTGAAGTTCTGTCGCGTGAGGTGGAAAGGGGATGCCCGCAAGGGTCATGTTCTGGTCCCACATTTTGGAAGTTGTTGTATGAGAGCATCTTTAGGGTCAAGTTGCCCGCAGGATGCTCAATCGTTGGGTTTGCAGATGACACACTTTTAATTGTAAGATCGAGATTGTTAATGGATATGCGCACAAAACCGAACGAGGTGCTTAATAAATTACACGAATGGTCGCAGGCGGTAAAATTAAAATTTAACACGGCGAAGTCAGAGGCGCTTTATTTCGGCACGAAACCAGGACAGAGACCTCCTAGGTTAGAGCTAGGAGGGGGGAGAAAATCCCGTTTAAAGATTGTATTACCTACCTCGGCGTCAAGATCGACAATAAATTAAATTGGAAAGCGCACGTACAATACGTAAAAAGTAAGGGCGGCGAAATATCAAATAAAATGATGGCGGCGGCTAAAATAAAGTGGGGTTTCAGGGGCGAATCGCTGAGGACGGTTTATGCCGGAGCAATTGAGCCGGCAATACTGTACGCAGCTTCTGTATGGGCAGAAGGTTGTAAAGTCCGGGAGATGCGTCAATTGACGAGCGTACAACGCATAACCGCGGTAAAAGCGGCGAGGGCGTACAGGACCACCTCCACGGAGGCTGTCCTGGTGATCAGTAGGTCTCTCCTATCGAATATGTCGTTAGGGAGATTAGAGATAGACGATTAATAAATATAGGAAAAGGGCGCGAAATTATCGAAGATCTTAATCTTGGTAATAGGAAATTGCAAGAAAGATTGTTGTATCTGAGTTAGGGCACCCGGCTGATATTAGAGGATCGAGTTTGTCGAAGGTGATGAGGACGCGATGGGTATCAGAATTTATACGGACGGTTCACGTATGGGCGATGGGCAAGCAGGCGCGGCGTTTGTCGTGTATAAGCAGGAAAGGGAGGTGTTTCGGTTTCAAACCAAACTCGCGAACTGGTGCACTATCTTCCAGTGCGAATTGGTAGCCATACGAGAGGCTATCGATTACGTAATAAACCATACGGGCAGAGACGAGTATTATATAATCAGTGATAGTAAATCGGCGCTAACGGCTTTAACAAACATGAACACCTTGACAGATCTCCAAGCGGACGTCTGGAGGATAGCGCGTACGGCGCTAGAGTTTCGACGTTTAAAGTTCTGTTGGGTCAGGTCGCACAATGGTAACGTAGGAAACGATAGGGCTGACGAATTAGCTAAAGAGGCCGCGACGGGCGACTTTCGAATAACACATTCGTCGATACCGAGGTCTTTAATCAAAAGAAAGCTGCGCAAAAATCAATTCGACAATGGAAGAGAGGTGGAACAACGCTGCCACGGGCAGGTTGACCCACAAATTCATACCGAGCATAGAAGCCAGAGGTAAGATCGAGGTTAAGCTCGATCACAAAATGGTGCAGTTGATAACAGGGCACGGCGCCCTGAAGGCGTATTTACAAAGGTTCGGTCTAACCAATAGCGACCGCTGCGAATGCGGTGAGGGCGCGGAAAGCGCAGACACGTGCTCTTCGACTGCCCGCTTGAGGCGGGAAATCGAGGGTTGGCTGATAGCAAACTAGCTATCCTAGGTCTGGCATGGCCAAAGAGCCTAGAGGAAGTCGGGAAGTGGTTAACCAGAAGGCGTTCTGGACAGCCTTAAAAGAATTCGCGGAAGGGTCGCGAGATTAGACAATCAATGACGACCGCGTGTAAAAATTCGGTGGGGTTGGTGGGAGGATTGAAAATTTTAGATTGACTTGGCGTGAGTAAGGATACGAGCATAACCAAAACCTGATATTAAAAAAAAAAAAAAAAAAAAGATAATTATACCAAAATGTCCAATATGCACGAGAAATCTCCACTCCATTAATACAATCACTGCCTATCTTCATAATTATGTGCGGAAAATCGGGAATAAATAATACCAAATAAACAATAACAAATAAATCATAAACCCTCATTAAATTAAATCAATAAAGTAAACAAGGATAATAAAACAGAGTGCAACCGCGCATCCCCAGGACTTGAAAGTGAAGTGATAGTGATAGTGATTGTGATCCCCCCAAAAACATTTAGTGCATACCCACCAGGACTTTAGCAGTGCACCCCGTCCCACCTTTAGAAGTAAGTTACAGACGACCAGATCTTCGGATGCTGGAGAATTTTATTATCGAGGTAAGACTTAAATTGTGGCGGCTGTACTCGCACAAGCATTGATTTACATTAATTAGTAGTTTTGAAATAATTTAAGAAGCACGTTTGGTGTGTAAAGGCGCTAGCCGACATAATGCTTGTGCGAGTGCACCTGATAAATAGGGTGATGCTTTCGCTATTTTGTGCACTGCTATATGCTTAACGCTTATTAAACATTTATTTATATATTTACATAATTATATTTATTTATATTTTATATTTACACTTATATTTATTTATATATAGCATGTATTATGTGGCTTATTTGTTTTGTTTGACGTTCTGTCGCCATTTTGGTTGCAGTATATATTTGGGAAGGACGAGCAGAATTGCGAAGATTGTAATCATAATGTAAATCAGTTAGGGAACGATAGGAAAGCTAGGGATGGATTTAAATTAGTTAGCTAGATTTGGATAGTTTTAAGACGACCCTTCAGGTCGCACTGGTAAGCAGAACCGGCGTCTGCTATCCGGTATTACGGATCCCTCCCCTCTCATTTTGCTTGTTGATCGGGTACACTCGAAAGTCAGCGCTAGGGATACCATTATTTACAACCCTGTTTTTAGTTTTGTTTTGTTTTGTTCCAGTTTTTGTCAGATTTTTAGGTTTGTTAGATTGTTAGAGTTTGTTAGGTTTGTTAGATTTTTAGGTTTGTTAGATTTTTATTTAGTTTTTATTTAGGGTGAATCAACTATGAAGTAAGAATAAATTAGGAGCACGACTATTTTTCGCGTTTAAACCCAATGTAGTACCTCCGGGTGGAGCATTGGGGACGTGGCCGCAAGTATAGCGGCCCTAATTCAAATTATAATGTACTACCGTGATGCCGAAACATGACCGCCGTGCAAGATAGGTAGTCGATAATACCTTCCGAAGAATCCTGTGTTCGTTTAGAATATTTTTAGATAACCGAAGTTATTTATTCGGATGCTCAAAATGTTGTACAAGTAAGCTGGACAACGACTTCCAATCAGAAAATCTATGACGATTACTACAAAACCACAACAACGATTTAGACTCAAACCCACTGCGGACTCAAATAACTGTAACTTTGATACCTGTCGATCTCTTCGAAGTTCTTTTACCCGCACTAGAAAATGATGTACCGTGATCGTATTCGGACCGCTAAAAAACTTTAAATTTCTTTTGACACTGGTTGGCTATAATTGGAGGCAGGAAGGAAAGGATTGACCTAGGTTTAGAAGCAGGGACCGGTTCAGGTTTCCCAACCGATTCATATTCGGAAATAAACAACGGAGGTTCATCCGGCTCAGCAGTAAAAGTGTGAGCAGGACTAGAAGTAGCTGAAGGAGTCTCTGATAAGATAATGGTGCAACGGAATTTTTTTAATCTTGCTTCAAAGGAACTGCGAGGATTGGTCAAAGTAAGAAAATTGACAATGAATTTTGCTTTCCGTTTCTCTTAGAGACATCTTAGTATAGGGAGGTTCCGTGTAGAGCCACGGGGGACTAATGCGTTTAACGCAAGTGAAGATTTGTTACCACCAAATTCAGCAAAGTACTGGTGCAGTTCTTGTATAGAAGTTGTAGCTGCTGCATGTTCAGAAGCGAAATCGGATTCGACGGAAATAGAAGGAAGTCCTTTATTGCGTTTCATACGATAAACACTCTGCACGGACCCACGTAGTTCGTTCGCATTGGCTTCGGAATCAAATCCACGAGAAACTAATTCATACCAGAGCTCGGTTTTTCGCAACCGGTTTACGTAAATGCGCCAATGTGTCATTATGAATAAGAATAATTAGAAAATGAAAAAAGTAAGTAACAAGAACTCACATCAACAAAAAGTTACTGCGAACCACAAAACAAATTAGGAGGTATCCGCAACAAAGGGTAAAAAAATTAAATGTGAAGAAAAGTACTAGGAATGACGGACGGAAGAAGAAAGGAGTAGAAAAAAATTTGGCCATCAAAGTTTTAATAGGAAGTACTAAAATTATCGGCAAAAACACAATTCCGATAATTCGACGTGAATCAAAAATCTATAGAAAATCTTTGTAACGGAACAATAAAACGGACACAACGAAAATTATCATCGGTACAGAAGTGTGTGTATAAAAAATATGGCCAAACGTTAAGTAAAAAGAAAGGTTTCAGCAATCAGATTCAAACGTTAAGTAAAATGAGAGGTTTCAGAAACACCCCCGTTGGGTATGCGAAATTTTATGTTACAGTATTCCGCGCGGACAACGGCACGTAACAACCCATAAAAATTCTTGCATTTTCACCGTCAGATTAAATGTACTTTGCTATTTAGCAACAAAACTTTCAAAAGACTCTGCGTTACGATCTTCAAATAACTAACAATAAAAGAAACGCGAATTTGAATTCAGTTTAAAAAAGGGTATCCAAAAAAAATAGGTTTATGGTAAATCGTGACTTATTATTACACAAAAATTAATACCCAATTTAAATATCTCGAACACTTAGCTTTAAAATAAAATCAATATATTCCAGTGTAAGTAATTTTTATCTTTGGTAATGCGCTCGTTTTACTACCTAAGGAAGCCTGGTGAGGGGATGATTTTATTAAAAAAAACTAGGGAACTCGATTACTAACGTTATCGCATTGATTTGTGGCAATAAGTAACAAATATTTTTAAAAAATAGTATTTCAGATTATTGTTTTGTTTCTAGATTAAAACATAACTGGTGATTCTATGAACCCTTTTGACTTAAAACTGCACAGTGTCTAAAGCAAATTCTTTTATTTTCTATTTCATGCATATAATTTTAAAATTTAATAGTTGTTTTCAATGTATTAAGTAATGCGTTAACTTTTATGCAAGAATAGTGTCAAAAATTAGCTGGCATGTTTTTCGTCGCCTACTGAAACACCTCTGGAATTTTGAAGATTATCGGATAATCTCAATGCTAAACTAGCTTTGTTATTAAAGACAACCTTTAACAACAATCTTTAAATTTCTCAAATAATTTGAAAAATTAATACAAAAAACAAATAACAATTGCGGAATGCTAATGCCTTACACGAGGTACAAGAAGTCTCGCGCAAGGCACGAGATGAGACGGGATGCGAGGCAAGACGAGATGCAAGACTGCAAACTGTATACAATACAAGACAGGCTACTAAAGGTGCGAGACGAGACAAGACTTTAATTTTGCTCTGGTCTCACATGCATCCCCTGTTGCGTACCGAAGCAATTTATGTTTAGTTTTAATATTTATAGTTAAAATCGCATTATCTGTTCCAGTTGCATATAATTATAACTTTCTAGCTAGCGCTTGAAGTGAACGAACGTGTTTTACGAAGCTCTCGCTTCAGCAGCAAACAAATAAGTTTTTATATAGGGTTCATTATTATATTTTATTATATGAAGCTTTGTTATTTATTGTGTTTAATTATATTATTGTGTGGCATTAATTTAAATACATAGAGTAGTAAATAAAACTAAAAAACAAAATTTAAATGGAATAATAATAGATAAATTGCGTTTTAACTTAAATTTTAACTAAAATCGGCGTTTAAAAATAAACTAGATTGAATTTCGGGCTAATAAACTAAACAACTAATAAACTAATGGCCTAAAATAATTTGAAAGGCGTTTTTAATAAATTTAGAGAAAAAAACGCGTAAATCGTGTAAAAACCGCATAATATCATCAAATAAATTCGGGAAAATTTTGTAGTGTACGTGTAATTAAATAACAAATTAAAAACCATTATCTAGAGCCTTTTGAATTAAACAAAAAGCTTAAAAACCGTAAAATATGAAGTAATTTAAATATAAATATTCCATATTTTAAGTACACGCGTACTTAAAAATTGCTTAAAGTCGATCTTTTACTGTAATTAGTGGTGTAACACTTGAAAGTTGTATCAGGCACCGAGTAAACAAGCGATACGTGCTTACCGGTACAGCATTAAAATAGCACATGTTTTTATTGTTTGTTGCTAATTTAAATTTAAAGTTAGGCATTTAATAAATTCAATTTTTTAAATAATTACCCTTTTTATATTTTAAAATTTGATTTAACGGTTTTTAAAAAATTTAAATAAACAAATAGTGTTGTTTAGGGTATATTTTTATTGGGCTAGCGATTTGATTTTGCCCTCGTTGTTATTTTGACGTTTAGTGTTTTTTGTACATTTATTAAATTTAAAGTTGCATTTGGCGGTTTGAGATTTGAATAAATAAATAAATTTGAATAAATATGTTACGCTCCCTTTCTGCTAGCGTACTTAAAATACATCGTTTTAAATAGCTGGTTGCATAAAGTTTGATTTACATTAATAAATAAATTGAATTATTCGTCGTATAAATTTCGTCCTTATGCTATTATCGAAGTCGAGATAATAGGCGCTCATATGTTATGGTAACAACTATTTTATATCTACAGATTAGCGCAGTTGTAGTTTGTTCTTGGTGCTATATATTAATTATGTTTTTCTTTTTGCTTTAAAAATAGTATTTTAACTGTAAGCAGTGTAGTTCTGATTGCTTTTTGAAAGAAGTATGCTTTATAGGCTAACGTGTTGGACTCGACCACACGTGCTTGTTTTACGGAACATTTACTTTAGTGATACGCGTCGCTTTACCAATTGTGTTTTTTTGTTGATTGGTCGTTTTATATTTGAACGATGCGTGCGATCTAGTTTTTCGTGGTTCTTTTTATCAGAGTGGTGCATATTATCCAAGTACAGTTATAAGCTGAGTGCTTCAAAACAAACAAATGGTGATACAGTTGTAGCAGGTTTAGTAGAAAAACAGGTTGCTTCTGATAAACAGGTATCTAATTCACATGTAAAGACAGTTGATACTGTAGGTTCTGAATTTTCTAACCCCAACGAATCTAAAATAGATCGTTGTTTGCGCAAATTTCGTTATTTAAAAACATTAGATTTTTCTTTGTTACCATAGGTAGTAAATAAAACACCTCACGTTTGCTGTTAGTTTAATGCATTCCCTCGTGCCTTGAAAGCCGTGATCCTAAATTTTTATTATCATTTTTTTTACGATTTGTGTTACAAACTATTTCGGAATTATTGTCTCAGGAAATAGAATTAACAAGAATTTATCAATACTACATAGTTCCATCCGCTGATAGTGTCTGCTGCTAACACCAGTGAAATACGTATGTGTGATTTAGTGTAGAGTGTAAGAAATTCCATCAACACCCTCACAGTCAAGGGTGAAGTGCTTCGTTAGTGCAGGACATCGTGAATCCCACACTTCAATTGCAAGGAAGCGTTACTGAAGGACTTTCTGCAAGTTGAACTATTTCCTACTTGCTATTACTTTAAATATCTACCCGTTGTTTTGCCATATCTTCGTCGTTCTGATACCTTTTATAATAGACTTGCCTGCTTTAAAAGAAAAAAGAAAAAAAAACCAATACTACTAAATTACTCATATCAATTCTGTCTTATCTTTTTATCTTTTATTAACATTTTGTCTAATTGATGTTTAATTGGTGTGTGAGGAAACGTTTCTGCTACTCCCCAATATTACCTCACTTTGTAATCAAAATTTTTTTGTAATGTTTTTATCGTGATTATAATATATAGTTTATCCAAAACAGTTTTCTTACATCTACAAAGTACTGAATAATTTATGCTTAATCTTTGTTTTTCAGGTTTGCTTAACTATTTTTCTTACAGGTACTGTCACTAACTCCTTACCGCCGTATACATTATATGTCAGTTTGCTTCCTACAACCCCCTAATCTCCGATTGAGCCCGGTCATTCCGTGATTTCTTTGTGTTACGCACGGCTACAAGAATAACGTAACATAAATTTTGGCACCCAACGTGGCGGCCAAGAATAACGTAACAAATAAATACAGGAAAGTTTACAATTTATTATAAATCTAGGTATTTTATTGGAGCAGCGTTATGTTTTGTACTCGCTGTTAATTTGTCTTTTAGTTGTTCATTTTAACTTTGAGTTTATTCAGCATCGAAACGGTCAGGGCGCTTTTGATCTGGATTTTTGTTTGTTTCTGTCGTCTTTTAGTCGTTCTGATTTGTCAGCATGGTTGTCCACCGAGATGAGGAGCCGTTACCGAAGAAGAAAAGGGATAATGGGTCGAAGTCTGTCAGGAGCGAGCGGTCGGAAGCTGGGTCGCGAAGGTCGGAGAGAAGGAGCTCGTGGTCATGGTGGAGAAGTTGGTGTCGCAGCCCGACGGGCAAATAGTCGCGTTGCAAGGGGAACCTGGGTCTGCGGTGGTAGAGTCGGAGGGGCCGGCGCCCCTTGTGTGTGGAGCCGGGTCCGAGTCGCCCTCAACGTCGAGAGGCCAGCGTCGTATTTTGAGTAGCAGCAACGAAAGCGTTGCGGCAAGCGATCTACACGAGCCGGACCTTCTGATGTTCAGGGCGAGACTGGCACGCGGCTTCATACACGAGCGGGTCCCTGCAACTTCGGCAACGATTACCGTGGACGACAGGAATGTGATTCGCAACGCCGCGGACGAGTTCCGAGACGTAGCTAATCAGCTTTTAGGGATGGTTAGGGATCTTAGGTTGGTGCGGGGCGAGGTGAAGGAGGCTGTGGCGGAAGTAGCAGTCGCAGCGGAGCGCACGGAGCAGCTCGTTGTAGGGCAGGAGAGATCAACAGCTCGCTTGGTCCTAGGTGGTATCGTACGCCGGTGCAGTAAGCAAGAAGACATCGTCAACGGTCGCGGTTTGAGTCGACGCCAACCCAGGGGTCAAAGAAGACGTCATGGTGACGTTAAAAAAGAAGGTTGATTCGGCCAAGGATGAATTTGTTGTCGGAGCACGTCGGACGCGAGTTATGTGATCCCCCATTTGTTATACCTATAAAACTAATACTTAAGAAAGTTATTAGAAAATATTAGGAAATGTGCAACAATGTCATAAAAGACAATTTGTTACAATTTATTTCAGTTTATAAACGTTCATGGGAACGGAAGCGCTACAAAGTAGCAAAAGGATAAGTGACACTGCAGATGTCAAGTCACAGACGGTCGTAGGAAGTCACGTACCAAGATTACGCAGAAGTAAGCCTGCAACAAAGTAATTATGAATAGCTTTTAAGATAGCAACTATGTATCATGAATAGAGTCAAGTGTAAGCAGACATTAGGTCTGCAAGTTCCCACAGAACTGTGAGGGGTAGGGAGATTATATAAGGCCCGGGAGCTCCACTCGCAGTCAGTTCATCAAACGTTCAGCTTTTGCATTGCAGTTCGTAGATAACTCACTGTACAATTAAGTAATTAGATTTCGACTTAGAATAAATTAATTGAAGATTGTAAAATTCCATTGTTCAAATCTGTTTAAATCAAATAAATTTGTTAAAGTTCAAGGAAGTCTTTTTAAAAAGAACCGCTTGAAGCCACGAAACTTAACTCGCGTAGGGTGGCGTTGTTCTCAAGTGTGCTGGTCGGGAGGACGCCAAGCGGTTGCAGTCGACGGTAGGCGGGGCTTGTCAAGGTCTCACGGCGAGGACCATTAAAAAAAGGAGGCCTTGCATCATGCTCCCTGGGGTAGAGAGGAAGACGACGAAAGAAGAGCTTGTGAAGAGGTTGGTTGTTCAGAACCCCCTCTTCAGGGGTTCAAGGACGAGATCATGGAGAAGCTCCGGTTCGGCGACAGGGGACCCAGAGGTTCGTTGGCCAGCGTCATTTTTGAGCTGTCGTTGGAGGCTAGGAGGTGTTTTTTGGCGGATGCAGTCAACCTGGGATGACGTAGAGTCTGGGCTCGTGATCATTTTTCGATTATTCAGTGTTATCGTTGTTACGAGTTTGGCCTCAGGTCAGCGGAGTGTAAGGAGCGGGTGCAGTTTTGCGGTAACTGCGCCGAAGTGGGGCATAAGTTCCAGAGCTGTAGGCGTGCAGTTTTTTGTTGTGTGGTCTGTGCGAGGTCAAACGATAGGGTTGGTAGTGTCAGGGTCGACACGTATCACGACGCCAGGTATAGCCAGTGCCCCACGATGCAGCGTTTGAAAGTAGTCATCACCAGGAACATCAACTATGGATCCTAGGCCATTGGACGATATTCCGAGAAGCTTGAAAATTAAATGTGCGCAAATAAATTTAGGCAAGGGCAAAGGGGCCACAAATAATTTCGTTAAATTAATGAACGAAAATAAAATCGACATCGGGCTCATACATGAACCGCACCTGTATAACCGTGCATTTACATTTCCAATGCTGCACCCGAAGGTACTACATTGGCCAGGAGTCGAGTTTTTTGTTACCTGGAAATTTAGAATTTTGCCGAACGCTTGCCGTTCCAGGAAAGGTAGGGATCTTTAACGTGCGTGAGAACACACACACGGAACCTCCATTTTACCTCTTATCCGAACGAAGGCGTAATTTTTGTGAAAAATGCTCACCTGCCATTTTTCAAGCAGTCGGCCGTGTCGGGATTCAATTCCAGGACCTTGCAATCCGTAGTCTTACGCTTACTACATTGATCCACGGCGACGCCGCATCTGTATAGCCGTTCATTTACTTTTCCAATGCTCCACCAGTAGGTACTACATTGGCCAGGAGGCGAGTTTTTTGTTGCCTAGAAATTTGGAATTTTGCCGAACCCTTGCCGTTTTAGGCAAGTAGGGATCTTTAACGTGCGTGACAACACTCACACACGGGACCTCCATTTAACCTCTCATCCGAACGAAGGCGTAATTTTTGTGAAAAAGACTCACCTGCCATTTTCAAGAAGTCGACCGTGTCGGGATTTGAACCCGGGACCTTGGGATCCGTAGTCTTACGCTTACTATATTGGTTCCACGGCGACGCCCGCATCTGTATAGCCACAAAATAACAGGTTTTGGGAGAGAGGTTACCGTCTTAAACGCGAACAGCGAACGACCGCGCAGCGGAATAATAATAAATAATGGGAGGTGTGTCGGAATTATATTAAATAATTTATCAAACAAATTTCTATCGACGGCCGAAATCAAAACCGGATTAAATACGTTTTACTTGATTAGCGCGTACCTTCCGCCAGTCGACTCCCTGCGGAAAAATCCTCGAACAGAGGACTTAATAAATCAAATTGAAAGAATTCTTCGTAAAATTGGCAGGAATAAAAATCTAATTATTTCGGGGGAGATTTTAATGCCAAGTCGCCACTATGGGGTAGCTCTATAGAAGACGATAGGGGTTTGCAGGTTGCTGATCTTTTAACGGAATGGGATTTTAGTGTGATAAACACTACTGATTCACCTACGTTTGAGGGGCATAGAGGCAGCAGTTTTATAGATATTACTGCAGCCTCGCACGAGATGTTAGAAATCATTTGTGATTGGAAATTAAGGTCGGACGAGAAAACGCTCTCTGACCATAAATTAATAAGATGGGACGTTGAATTCAAAACAAGCGCAAATGAACAGCTAACTATATTTCCGCGGTTCTGTAATAAAAAAACAAATTGGGAGCGGTTTAAACAAAAATTTGGCGAAATTTTCCCTGCGCTCGAAAACGAACTATTTAACTGCCGAGTGGCAGACGAAATAGGAACGCTCGCGGAAAATTTAAACGACGAGGTGGTAGACGCGTCGTCGTACTCCATGCCGCGAAAGAAAACATTTAAAGATGCGTCCATTGACGCATATTCGCGGTGAAAGCGGCCAGAGCGTACAGGACCACCTCAACGGAGGCGGTCCTGGTGATCAGTACGACTCTCCCTTTCAAATATGTCGTTAGGGAGATTAGAGATAGGAGATTAAAAAATATAGGGAAAGGGCGCGAAATTATCGATGATATTAATCTTGGTAATAAAGAGGTGGAGAGAAAGATCGTTGTATCAGAGTTGGGGCACCCGGCAGATATCAGAGGAATTCAGTTTGTCGAAGGTGATGGGGACGCGACGGGTATCAGAATTTACACGGACGGTTTACGCATGAATGACGGACAAGCAGGCGCGACCTTTGTCGTGTTTAAGCAGGAAAGGGAGATGTTTCGGTTTCAAACCAAACTCGCGAACTGAAACACTATCTTACAATGCGAATTGGTAGCCACACGAGGGCTATCGATTACATAATAAAACATACAGACAGAAACGTGTATTATATAATGTGATAGTAAATCGGCGCTGGCAGCTTAAACAAACATGAACGCCTTGACAGACCTCCAAGCGGACGTGTGGAGGAAAGCGCATACGGCGCTTGAGTTTCGACGTTTAAAGTTCTGTTGGGTTAGGTCGCACGATGGTAATGTGGAAGACGATAGCGCTGATGAATTAGCTAAAGAGGCCGCAACGGCGACTTTCGGGTATTACATTCGTCGATACCGAGGTCTCTAATTAAAAGAAAGCTGCACAAAAAGTCAATCCGACAATGGGAAGAGATGTGGAACAACGCTGCCACGGGCAGGTTGACCCACAAATTTATACCGAGCATAGAAGCTAAAGGTAAGATCGAGGTGAAACTCGATCATAAAATGGTGCAACTGATAACAGGGCACGGCATCCTGAAAGCGTATTTACAAAGATTCGGTTTAACCGATAACGACCGCTGCGAATGCGGTGAGGGCGCAGAAAGCGCAAAGCACGTGCTCTTCGACTGCTCACTCGAGGTGGCAAATCGAGGGTTAGCTTATATGAAATTAGCTATCGCAGGGCTAGCATGGCCAAAGAGCCTAGAGGAAGTCGGGGAAGTGGCTAACCAGAAGGCGTTTTGGACAGCCTTCAAAGAATTTTCGAGAAGGGTCGCGAGATTGGACGGCGATAACCGTGCGTAAATCGGAAGGTGGGGGGTGTGGGAAGATTAAAAATTTTTGATTTTGACTTGGTATAAGAAATGGATTTGAGCGTGGTATAACCAAAACCTGTATAAAATTTAAAGAGAAAATAAAACAATAAAATAACCAAAAGTCTACTATGCACAACGAAACTCCACACCACTAAAACAATCACTGTCTCACCTTAAACGCGCAGAATATCGGGAATAAATCAAAACAAATAAATAATAACAAATTAAATCAAAAAACCCTCATTAATTTAAATCGGTCAAATAAATAAAGAAATAAAATAGAGTGAAACCACGCATCCCTCCAGGACTTAAAAGTGATAGTGATTGTGACCCCCCCCAGAACACTTGGTGCATACCCACCAGGACTTTAACAGTGCATATTCAACTCCCCCTTAGAAGTAAGAAACAAATAGATGTAGGCAGGCGACCAGATCCTCGGATGCTGGAAAATTTATATACGAGGTAAGAGTAAAATTATGGCGGCTGTACTCGCATAGCACGTTTTGTGTGTATTGGCGCTAGTCGATATAATGCTTATGCGAGTGCACCTGATAATTTATTTGGGTGATGATGTTGCTAATTTATGCACTGATACGTGTTTATGCTTATTTTACTTATATTTATTTATATTTATATTATATATTTACTTTGCATGTATTATATTATTTCGGGGCTTGATTTGTTTTTTTTCCCCGGTAAGCAGAGCTGGCGACTGCTATCCGGTATTACGAATCCCTCCCCTTTTACTTTCGTCTTGTTGAACGGACACACTCCAAAATCAACGCTAGAGATACCATTACTCAAACCCTATTTTTAGTTTTTGTTTTAGTGTGTTACATTTTTATTTAGGATTGATTTATTTTGAAGTTAGATTACATTTGGAGCACGTTCATTTCGCGTTTAAACCTAATGTAGTACCTTCGGGTGGAACATTGGGAACGTGGCCGCAGGCATAGCGGCCCTTTTATATAATCTAGATAGATATTCCTCGCTCAGTTATTCTTAAAAAAATAATTAAGTTGTGCTCTAGCAAAGGTGCTAGAATTGTCAAATTTAATTCAATAGTTTCCTGAAAGTTTTATTTATAGGTTTTTTCTTTTGCGTTTCGTGATTGCTTGTGAAAGAAACATTCGGCGTATCAGCCGTTATTGAAGCAGAAGATCGTTTCGACCGCAGTTGTTGAGACTAAGGCCTTACAACAACTCCTGCTATTACACTTGAGGATTCTCCTGGGACAATAATTGGTAAGTTCTATTTTGTGTTTTGTATCATTCACAAGGCGCTACGCCGTTACCTATACAGTCAACCTATTACCATATAAAGGGTACATAACGCCAACATCCCCACTTTCTTGGTGTTGCAGTTTGTCACGAGTATATGTCCTCCAAATTGAAGCAATTCTAATTTTACGGAATATTTCTTCGGTGCATTTCACCAGCACCTCACTTTCAAGTGAAAATGAGTGCATTCGTTTGTGCTGGTTTTTGCTGCAAACCCTATCGTTTGTGCAACTTCCGTTCTCGAGATATTAAAAAAACAAGTTGGGGTGCTACTGAAACGTCCGCACCCCCACTCTTTCATAGGAGGATATAAAGTGGTGCATTCGTATGCTAGTTTGTGCTGCAAACCCCATCGTTTGTGCTACTTCGGTTCTCGAGATATTCAAAAAACAAGTTGGGGGTGCTGCTGAAACGTCTGCACACCCACTCTTTCAGATGGGGATATAAAGTGGTGCATTTGTTTGTACTACGTTTGTGCTGGTTTGTGCAGCGAATCTTATCGTTTGTGCTGCTTCCCTTCTAGGGCGGCTCCGTGGCGTAGTGGTATGTGTGTGACTACTACGCCCTAGGTCCCGGGTTCAAATCCCGACACGGTCCGCTTGCAAAATGTTAGGCGAGCATTTTTCGCAAAAATACACCCTCGTTCGGATGAGAGGTAAAATGGAGGTCGCGTGTGTGAATGTTGTCACGCACGTTAAAGATCCCTACCTTGCTTGGAACAGCAAGGATTCGGCAAAAATTCAAAATTTTCCAGGTAAAAAAAACTCGCTTCCTGACCAATGTAGTACCTTCGGGTGGAGCATTGGAAAATCACATGTAATGCTTCCCTTCTCGCGATATTCAAAAAAACAATTAGGGGGTACTGCAGAAATGAAGGGAATGAAAGTGAGGTGAGTGGTTGAAAATTTATCAAATTTGTTGAAAACGCTTGTAATCGTTTGTGCTATATTAGTACTATATGAAGCACTGAGTTTTTTGCTTCACCAGTCACTCCCCCTGGTTAAAGTTGTATTTTTTATCTAGAAATATGCAAACACAACGAGAACAATTTTTTTCCGAAAATCATATTAATTTTTAACCAGCCTTCAACTCCGTGTATCTTCGCCCCTTCCCGTCTCTTCAAATATAAAAATTTGTCTTGCAAGTAGTTGAACAATATTGAATTGTGGCGCCAACTCTAAAAATATTTTTCTTCCAACTTTAAACCTGTGAATTTTAGCACCCTTTATTCAGTGTAGGTCATTTGGGCGCTGCTGGTAAGGCACGGCTGGCTGGGCACCGCCGTTTGGGGGCGTGAGATTTGAACGCGAGGATAGTAGGGCGCAAGCCGTTAAGGTGCCGCCGGCAGAATTTTTTTTATTTTTGGAGTTTTTGGAATTTGGCTCGCCCCCTACTGTCCTCGTGCCCTAATGTCCAGCGCGCTATCGGCGGCGCCCTATTGTCCCGCGCCTTATCGGCGACGCCCTAAAAACTTGCGCCCTACTGTCCTCGCCTCCAAATGACCCACGACCTATCGGCTGTGCTCTTATGGCCGCGCCCCAATGTCCGGATCTGCCCTTTATTACCATAAAAAAAGTTGAATAAGGAGATCTCAATTTCACGAGCCCTTTAAACAATTTTAATCCACCCATGTGAACAGATAAGATACGACAACTGTAAAAGTCGACTAATTAGGTTTTAGCAATGTTTATAATTATAAACATTATTTATATAGGTATACTATGTATATTTTTTACGGCTACTTTTGAGTGTTGACAATAGACCATAAGTTCACATTGTCAAGACTCAGGGTCGGTTTAAGGGCGCTTTGAAGTGAACAAAGTTTGAAATAAAAGTTTATTTTTCGGAAAAATTGAACGAATATTTTATTAGGAACAGCTTAAAATAAATCAAAAAAACTTGTAAAAACTCAAAATAAAAAAACATTTCATTGGTGAACACTTAAATTGAAGTGCACATTTCATTAGGACAACTTTGATTACAATAAGCTTCTTCCTTGTATCGAACATTTAAGAACTTGTCCTAAAGATCATCATACAATTCCTATTTCAGGCACTTCTACAGCCAGCAATACACGGTGTAATGCCCAATTAATAGAGGATCTCCTTCTGCAACAGGGTTGAATGCAAGAACTCCTCTTAAGGTGTAATTTTTTTCGCCAATTACAACGTGACGGGGAACCGCAGTTATACCCACGTTAACCATAGGACAATGTCCTTTATTGTCCTGTCGCATATACGGCCATGGTTCCATAAACAGGTGGGTGTTTGAAATAGTACTGGTATTCGATGAAATGTTGCAAGTCGTACATTTTGTACTTTAGTTACTGAATCTTTCATCTATAACCTTTTGTAGCTGACAAATGTCATTATTTGCAACATTTACAGTAATATACGAACGCAAAAAGGTTCTTGTGCGATTACATGTAGGACATTCATCACTTTCGACCGAAGAATAGTTTATTAATAATTGTTCCAACAGATAGTATGCTGTACAAGCAGAATTTATATGTGTCAATTGTTCAGTAGGTTTTATAGAATTTGATGAATCGCGTAAGTGAAATTCAATAAGAATGTGTCTCCTCTTGGTATAACTTTGTGCAGTAATACCATCGCGCAAAATGTTACCGATTAATTCAAAAAAATTTGAATGGTAAAATTTGTGTATAAATGCTGCGTAAAGTTGACTGTCTGCAAAAGCGGTACAAATCAGATGCACTGCACTATCAAACGTGCAAGTATTGATAAAGGTGTACAAATTTCCGTCTATCTTGATAGGTTTAAGCGAAAGAGTATTGCCATTTTTCGGAATGCCTATTATTGATGCTTTTAGGATTGGCAGCGTAAACGTAGTACAGACTTTTTACGCACCTGCGTGAAGGTGGTACCGCGCCGACACTTGTTGTTTATTAAATATCTAGTTAAGAGGGTAGCACAAACGATGGGGTTTGTAGCACAAGCCAGCACAAATGGATACATTCCTTTCCCATATAATACGTAACGTCCCATGGGCATCTTTTGGACGTGCATTTTAGTTCCATTCAATGTACGAACATCTATGGACTTTTGATGGACGTCCATAGGACGTCCTGCAGTTAAAGTGGTATGTACGTCCTTTGGCAAACGTCTATTGGCTATTGGTACATTCAATGGAACTAAAACGGACGTCCAATGAACGTTTGCCAAAGGACGTCCATACCGCTTTAGCTGAAGAACATATTTATGGACGTCCATCAAAATTATATAGACGTTCGTTGAAAAAATTAATAATTATTGAATTTGGCGCAAAAATTCAATGTATAACTTGGATGGGGGGTCCCACAGAGTCGAGGGCTGGTTAAAAATAAATGTGATTTTCGGATTCCGTACGAAATTTTTGTTTCTTAATAAGTCTCACGGCTGGTTTCGAAAAAAATTTGTTTCCGTTGTATTTGTATATTTCTAGATAAAAAAGACAACCCTAACTAGAGGGGTGACTAAGTAAAGCAAAAAAATCAGTGCCCCATGTAGCACAAACGGAGCACAAACGAATACAAATGTTTTCAACAAATTTGATGAACTTTCAGCCACACACCTCACTCTCATTCACTTCATTTCTATAGCATCCCAAAATTGTTTTTTGAATATCGCGAGAAGGGAAGCAACACAAACGATGGGGTTTGCAGCACAAACCAACACAAACGTAGCACAAACGAAAACACCGCTTTATATTCCCCTCTGAAAAAGTGGGGGTGCGGACGTTTCAGCAGTACCCCCAACTTGTTTTTTGAATTTATCGAAAACGGAAGTAGCACAAACGATGGGTTTGCAGCACAAACCAGCACAAACAAATGCGCCACTTTATATTCCCCTCTGAAAGAGTAGGGATGCGGGCGTTTCAGCAGCACCCCAACTTGTTTTTTGACTATCTCGAGAACGGATGTAGCACAAACGGTGGGGTTTGCAGCACAAACCAGCACAAACAAACGCACCCATTTTAATCCCCCACTTGAAAGTGGGGTGCCGGTGTAATGCATCTATATTTTTTGACGCTTTTATTTTATACATCAATATATTGTTATTCTTACCTGCTAAAGTATTTCCGTGCTGGTTTTTCTGTGCAATTAAACTTCCTCTACTAAAATTTGATTGGTTTCCTACTTTGTGTACATTAATCTTCATATTGCCAGAAACAACTTCACTCGAGATAGAGTTTTTTTCAAATGGTCCAACAGCGGTGTAAGTAACAAAGGTTTCTGCATCAGATTTCTGTGTCCTAAAATGAAATTCATAAATTATTTGATTTATAAATATCTAAACTTACACTACTATATGATTTAAGGTTATAATATTTCGTGGACTGCTAATTTCTACTTTATTTGGATCACCGTTCCAAATAAAAACGTAATACGCCGAAAGAAAAATTGCGGTTAATGAAACGCTGAAAACGTAGGCTAAAACTGTTAAAACTCTCACTCCTTTTGATTTTGGCTTTCGATCGTAAAATGCAGAACAAACTGTGCTGTTAGTAGCAGGAGCTTCCGAAATGTCAGTATAGGTCATTACCTCTTCCTCCAGTGACATTTAATGTTAATTGCAATGGAAAGTATCACATTAACAAAATTTATTAATAAACTTTTATTACTTTCAGAATTTTATACTGAACATCAGCTTGGTTTGTAAAATGTTTCTTCCCTTTAAATAGAACACTTCGGTATAAATCAGTTTTCAGTACTTGCGTATCAGTTATTAGTTGGTTTGTATTTCAATACTAGAGTACTTTTAGGGACAATTCTAATGTTTTTGCTCAACTGCTTTGTTACTGAGTCGATAAAAGTTTTAGCAGGTGTCAGTAAATGCGTGAAGTTCACAGCAAACAAAGTATTTTGAGCTTTCTTGCATGTTGTTTAATGGCTGCTTGCAGTCCCTAACTCTAAAACAAAACATTTAATAAGATTTTTTTGTTTATTTTAAACGTCAGCATAAAAATATACATTCTCTACATTATAGGAGACATTTGGTTTGAGAAAGCTGTAGAAACAAATCAATTGTCTGAACGTTTTACTGTGAAAATTGCTTTTAATCTTCTTAAAAGATAAAATATAAAACCATGTCAGAGATAAACTTTTACAAAATACATCTTTACAAAACATCGGATATATTTTTCTGATTACCAAAGCGCACAGAATATCATTAAAGCTAGTTAAATATCTACTTGTATAAAAATCAAATAAAAATTTTTTCATAACCTTATATTAGCTAAAACTTCATATCTCCTTATACTTTTATCCTTCTAATTAATATTATCGCAAATCTGCTTGTACAAGAAACTCCATCGTTTCATCTAGGATAACATTTTTAATATGTTAAATAACTATAAGCATTAATTACTTCACTTTTAAACTTGTTACGTTCAAAATCCTGCAAGTAATTTTTTCTGCATGGATATCAATTCGTACTACTTTTATCTAAAACGCCCAAAAATTTCTAAACAAATCATAAAAGCTATCGATCAACAATCCGGATTTCCTTCCACTTGAAGTTAGTTTTCATCAAGTATTTACTCTATAACATTTTGCCTTCTAAAATCAAACAGCTGCTAGAGACTTCACGTTACAAAGTCACTATAAATAAATTCTACCACCTGCAGTAAATGCGTTTCCACCACAGCTGCACCTAAATGCACGGCTTTCTTTTAAAAGATAAGGCCGCTTAACCATCTACCTAGTAAATGAACACTTGAAATGGGTATGCTATCTGCATCAAGTTTATATGTTTTTCATCCTGCAGCTGTGCATGTGTTCCAAAGTAATAAGATTGTTTCCCTTTGTTAAAAATCCTTTGTTAGCCATTATCCCTTTGTTGGCAAGCTGTTGCAGCTGGTATTTTGCAACTGCTGTCTGAGAATGCTTCACCCTTGATCCTTCGGTGATGCTTTTGAAAGCAAAACACCTCTCAAAATACCCCTCAGTGATTCTTTTCTTTATAAATACAGACCGTACTTTGAAAACTGATCATTCAAAACCCAGTCATTTTTTCGTAAATTGTTAAATGGTGAACTCAGTTAGTCAAAGTGAAATTGTTTCATACAGTCCGTTGGCAAGTGTAATAGGCATTTTCCAATCCGCTATGGTGTCAGGGGCAGACAACTGCAGTTCCTAAGATATAGGTACTCTGTTTTACCTTTTCCCCCTTGCTGCTGCGATGAAATATAGACACTTCTTTTGCTGATTGCTAACCATACTGCGTGTTAAAATTTACTTTTTCGTATCTGTGCACAAGTGTTTGCGTGACTGCTTTCTAGTCACAAGTATACAAAACCGAAGCTCGAGTAGAGCAATTTCTTTTACTTTAAAAATTAAGATTAATCAAATGCTTCACAAATTGTTTACTGTTGGTCATGCAGAATAGTTTAACCTTTGATTCATTTCAGTTAGGGTTATTTTCTAAAGTTACAAAGTGCACTCTAACAGCGGGCTACATTTAATGTAAATTTTGTCTAATATTTTTTTATAAAGGCACAAGACACTCTGTTGATTGGGAACCTGAAGATGTAGGTCGGCGTAATCCTAATGCCCCTGATCTTGCTTCATTTTCCTTCTGGCGACGCATACGTCTTATGTTGCATTACTAGTCCTCTGCGTCCCCAATTTCCATGCTCACTCTACCCTTCATTAGGAATTGATTTTTGGACTTTACAATTTCTTGTTTTCTAATAATTTTATTGTTCTGATTGATTTACCTTTTAATCTTTTGTTCTTGCTCTTCGTACTTACCCTCACCGTGTGGGTCCGCATTAGAATAGTCCCACGGAAAGACCTGCCTGTCGCAAGAGGCGACTAAAGCGGTCCAATACATACACACGCTTCATACACCCACACACATTTCTGCTTGATTCTCTTCTTGTACTCCACCCCGTGTAGGTCCGGATTAGAATATTCTCACGATACGACCTGCCTGTCGTAAGAGACAACTAAAGCGGCTCAACAAACACACATACACCCGCTCTTCCAAACACACATACATATTTTTCGTTGTTCTTTCTTGTTTTTAGTTTTGGTAATACTTATAGTATTATTTTTAGGTTAGTTTTTTATTTTTAGTTTTGCATCTCTGTTCTGTTTGGTTCACTTTTCTTTCCCGTTTCTTCTGCAGGTTTTCTTACTGTTAGTTCTCATACGAACCTAGTTAAATTTTTCGATCTATTTCCTGTGGTAAGTGCTATTTTTAGACCTTTTTTTTTCTTTGTAAACCACGACTTAGTCGACTTTTAGGCCTAGTTAGCTATTCTTTTCTTCGGGTGTTCGTTTAATACGATTCTTTGTTACCACAGCTTGAAGTGTCTCAACTTTTCAATGCAGCATTCTTGTTATTACCTTGCAAACTTTGAGGCTTGACACTTATTTTCCCGTTTTGGCCTGTGCTGGTGATTTTCCTCCTAGTTTCTTTTCTTACTTTGGGTTTTTTGCGATGAACCAATTTTTTCTCTTGAGGTTGAAAACTTTACTGTTTCTTTACTAGAGATATCCGTACTCCGATGACCTTTTGCAGTGTTAGGTCATTCCATCTTTGTTGTCGATGATTGTTTCCCTATACCTTTCCTTTCCCTATATCCTTTACACTTGTTGATTTGCTCTGTTTTACTGGTCCTTCAAGCCGAATAAAAACTCTTGTGTTAATTCTTAAGCTTTTCTTGTAGTTTTCCAAGACGATTCTTTAAATTTATCCTATTAGTGTGTACTGGTTCTTCAAGCCGAATAAAAACTCTTGTATTAGTTCTTGAACTTTACCTGTAGCTTACTAAGATTTTTTATTTATTCTATTAGTGTGTACTGATCCTTCAAACCAAATAAAAATTCTTGAGTCGGGTTTTAAATTTTTCCTGTAGTTTTCTTAAACGAATTTTGTTTTGCTTTGTTTTATTAGTATACTGCCTGCTCAGTTGCTCCCACTTCCTATCCCGACTTTTTAACTTTGCTAGAGAGAGAATTTGTTGCGATCAAAACCCTGCAAGTAAATTTTTCTGCAGTAAATTTTAATTCGTACTACTTTTATCTAAAACGCCCAATAATTTCTAAAAAAATCATAAAACCTATCGATCAACAAGTCCGATTTCTTTCCACTTAAAATTAGTTTCTATCAAATATTTGCCGTATAAAATCAAACAGTTGCTTAGAAACTTCACGTTACAAAGTCGCTACAAATAAATTCTACCACCTGCAGTGAATACGTTTCCGCCACAGCTGCACCTAAATGTGCGGCTTTCTTTTAAAAGATACGGCTGTTTAACCATCTGCCTAGTAAATAAACATTTGGAATGGTTTTGTTATCTATACCAAGTTTATACTGTTATTCTGCAGCTGTGCAAGTATTCCAAAGTAATAAGATTGTTTTCTTTTATTAAAAATTCTATGTTAGCCATTATCCCCTTGTTGGCAAGCTGTTACACCTGGTATTTTTGCAGATGCTGTCTTAGAATGCTTCACACTTGATCCTTGTGCGATGTTTTTGAAAGCAAACCACTTTGCTCCCCTAAGTGGTTCTTTTCTTTATGTATACAAACCGTACTTTGAAAGCTGATCATTCCACACCGAGTCCTTTTATCGTAAAAGAGTCCGGTAAGTCGCGTTGCTAATTATAATGCCTTCTTGTTAAATGAACTAAGTTAGTCAAAGTGAAATTGTTTTATACAGTCCGTCGGCAAGTGTAAAACGCACTTTTCGATCGGTCACGGTGCCAGAGGCAGACAGCTACACTTCCCAAGATACAGGTACTCTTTCTTATTTCTTTTCCCTTGCTGCTGTGATGAAATATAGACACTTCTTTTGCTGATTGCTAACCATACATCGTGTTAAAATTTACTTTTTCGTCTCTGTGCACAAGTATTTGCGTGACTGCTTTCTACTCACAAGTATACAAAACCGAAGCTCGAGTAGAGCAATTTCTTTTACTTTAAAAATTAAGATTAATCAAATGCTTCACAAATTCTTTACTGTTGGTCATGCAGAATAGTTTAACCTTTGATTCATTTCAGTTAGGGTTATTTTCTAAAGTTACAAAGTGCACTCTAACAGCGGACTACAAATAATGTAAATTTTGTCTAATATTTTTTTATAAAGGCACAAGACACTTTGTTGATTGAGAACTTGAAGATGTAGGTCAGCGTAATCCTAATGCCCCTGATTTTGCTTCATTTTCCTTCTGGCGACGCATACGTCTTAAGTTGCATTACTAGTCCTCTGCGTCCCCAATTTCCATGCTCACTCTACCCTTCATTAGGAATTGATTTTTGGACTTTACAATTTTTTTGTTTTCTAATAATTTTATTGTTCTGATTGATTTACCTTTTAATCTTTTGTTCTTACCTTTAGTACTTACTCTCACCGTGTAAGTCCGCATTAGAATAGTCCCACGGTAAGACCTGCCTGTCGCAAGAAGCAACTAAAGCGGTCCAACACATACACACGCTTCATACACCCACACACATTTCTGCTTGGTTCTCTCCTGGTACTCCACCCCGTGTAGGTATGGATTAGAATATTTTCACGATACGACCTGCCTGTCGTAAGAGGCAACTAAAACGGCTCAACAAACACACATACACCCGCTCTTCCTCACACACATACATATTTTTTGTTGTTTTTTCTTGTTTTTTAATTTTGGTAATACTTATAGTTTTATTTTTAGGTTAGTTTTTATTTTTAGTTTTGCTTCTCTGTTCTGTTTGGTTCACTTTTCTTTCTCGTTTCTTCTGCAGGTTTTCTTACTGTTAGTTCTCATACGAACTTAGTTAAATTTTTCGATCTATTTCCTGTGGTAAGTGCTTTTTAGACCTTTTTTCTTTTCTTTGTAAACCACGACTTAGTCGACTTTTAGTCCTAGTTAGCTATTCTTAGCGATTCTTTGTTACCACAGCTTGAAGTATTTCAACTTTTCAATGCAGCATTCTTGTTATTACCTTGCAAACTTTGAGGCTTGGCACTTATTTTCTCGTTTTGGCGTGTGCTGGTGATTTTGCTCCTCGTTTCTTTTCTTACTTTGGGTTTTTTCGCGATGAACCAATTTCTTCTCTTGAGGTTGAAAACTTTATTGTTTCTTTACTAGAGATATCCGTACTCCGATGACCTTTTGCAGGGTTAGGTCCTTCCATCTTTGTTGTCGATGATTGTAACCCTATACCTTTCCTTTCCCTATATCCTTTACACTTGTTGATTTGCGCTGTTGTACTGGTCCTTCAAGCCGAATAAAAACTCTTGTGTTAATTCTTGAACTTTTCTTGTAGTTTTCCAAGACGATTCTTTAAATTTATCCTATTAGTGTGTACTGGTTCTTCAAGCCGAATAAAAACTCTTGTATTAGTTTTTGAGCTTTTCCTGTAGCTTACTAAGATTTTTTATTTATTCTATTAGTGTGTACTGGTCCTTCAAACCAAATAAAAATTCTTGAGTCCGGGTTTTAAATTTTTCCTGTAGTTTTCTTAAACGAATTTTGTTTTGCTTTGTTTTATTAGTATACTGCTTGCTCAGTTGCTTCTACTTCCTATCCCGACATTTGATAGGGTTAATCGGATTATTATATTCAGGGTTTTGCGAAAAATAGGAATCTGTCATAGGAATAGAAAAATTATTTACAGTCTATATAAAAACCAAAGCGTAGTAATTAGATTTGATGAAATATAAAAGGAAGCGAAGATTAGAAATGGTGTTAGACAGGGTTGCATACTAGCTCCCTTGATTTTTTAATGTTCATATTGAGGAAGCTTTAAACCTAGCTAGAGAAAGAAAAGAGAGGTATTAGTGTTCAGGTACAGAAAATAGACATGTTACGTTTTGCAGATGATAGAGCCATTATAGCAGAGTCTAGAAAGAGGTAGGAGAGTTTTTAAATATTTTAGATGAGATACTACAGAGTAACTATAGTATGAGAATTAACTCAGGAAAGACAAAGATAATGACAAATGAGTTATAGCCTAGTTCTAAACCAAAATTAAAAGTAGGCAATACCGAGTTAGAGGAGGTAGATGAATTTTGCTATTTAGTAGTATAATTACAAAGAACGGACGTAGTAGAAGAGATATAATAGCTAGAATAGCTCAAGCTAGAAAAATGTTTTTAAAAAAGAAAGATTTACTAATAGCTAATAGTATTGGTTTAGATGGTAGAAAAAGTTTTTTAAAGTCGTACGAATGGAGCGTTTTATTATACGGTAGTGAGACTTGGACAACGAAAGAGGTAGATAAGAAAAAGATTGAAGCTTTTGAAACTGGTTGTTATAGGAGAATGTTAAAAATTAGTTGGACAGATGGAGTAACAAATGATGAAGTTATAGAAGGATAGGTGAGAAACCCTGTATGTGGAAACAACTAAAGGTCAGGAGAGACAGAATGACAGAACACCAGTTAAGACATGAGGGGACTATTTAGTAAGGTCTTAGATTATAAACTACCAAATATAAATAGAGTAGGAAGACCTAGACAAAGCTATATTAGTCAAATTATTAGAGATTTAGGTTGTGAAGGGTATGTAGACCTTTTTAGACTAGCTCAGAATAGAAAAGAATTTAGAGCTGCGTCAAACCGACCTTAAGTAAGTTCGAAAACAAAACAAAAAAAATAAATAAAAATCAATTAACTAAATGTCACCATGACATAACTTACAATTAGTTAGCGGTTTGGCATGTTAGCAGCGATTCGCTGCTTAAGCCTTACCATAACATATAGTTTTACACTTTTCTTTTTTTGGAGGGGATAAACAGGTAATATTTCATTTAATTATAAATGGGAATCATGTAAACCTGTTGGATTTCTTTAACAACCATCAGGTTGCTAATATCTATGTAGAGCCAGGTAGATAAGAAACAGATAAAAGAGTATAGGAAGACCTAGACCATAAGCTATATTAGTCAAATTATGAGAAATTTAGGTTGTGAAGAGTAGGTAGAACTTTTTAGATTAGCACAGAATAGAAAAGAAGTTAGAGCTGCGTCAAACCGACCTTAAGTAAGGTCGAAAACAAAATTATGATATCCATTCTCATCTACACACGCACGAGAACACGATACAGAGAATATTAGAATAATACCCAAACAATGTTACAACGCCCGCTCAGAAAACATTATAAATTATATTATAAGTTGATTACTGTTAAAATAAATGCATGTTATGAAACAAAAGAATTAGTGCCGCTGAAAACAGCTTCGTATCTAATGTGTATATACACAAAACTTATTCAAAATTGTCACCTATTCCAATTAGAAACACACTTTTAATGAATTTACATTACATATTGCAAAAGCCAATTCCTACCCTATAATTTCAGTTTCATATTTTTACTTTAAAATGTTGAAATACGCGTTTATAAAAAAATGTTCAAACTAAATCCCTATATATATTACCTGATTATATATTACTGGTATGTGTGAATATAGGACTTTATACAAACGCCTACGATTCAGGTTTACGAACACATTTTTTTGAAACTATACGGATTAACTTCACACACACACACACACACACGAAGATGATTCAAGCTCCTGAAAATTCGCAAAATATTTTAATAATATCTATGGTAATTTAGACGGAGAAACCTGTTACTTACACGTCGCGCGATGAAATATTACAGGCTGAAAAATATTCTTGTTAAATATTCGTTTCATATGAAGATACTCATGCGCAAAATAGTAAGTTGGTAAGTTGTCATAAAACTTTCTCCAGGTTATGAGAAATTTATACATTGTTTAAGGAAGAAATATTTGTAATATAAATGTGAAATTAAAATTAAAATCAATATATTCGTGTATCATAACTTATTGATATTAAATTACATAAATTAGACAAATATGTCGATTATTTAAGAGTAGTATTAAATATTTTAGAGTTAAAAAATATGGGATTGCTTTCGTTTTTGTGTATGTTGTGATAACGCCAAACCCTAGCAAAATTAGGGAGGCGCTTAATCTAGAAAATTACCTTCAATTTTCTCAAGAGAATTAATTTTAGAGTACATTAACCTATAAAACCAATACTTTGGTAAGAGTTATAGATTATATTAATAAAGCCTGTCAAAACTTTTCTTTTACCTTAAATAAGAAATCACGTATAATACGATGCATTTTTCTGTTCTCACAACATTTGGTACATTTTAATAAACCCTCGCCTGCTGTGAAGTGAGTGCCCTTATCACTATAATTGCACTACGCAATATACGCAGTACAAGAAGATTTATCTCCAAAAATAATTGTAGTATTGAAATGGAACAATTTGATTTAATAATCATCACCAAATATATACAATGTTAGTATTGAATCAAAATCTGTTGATCTTCAATTTTCTCTACTTGATTAAGATACAATTACAATTATTTACAAAATTTCCCACTCTTATTAGAAAATAACAGTTACCACACGTGCACGTAATTAAACTTTACCTTTTCAATGATTGTATGAACACTCTAACACGCCCTTTGATAACCTACAAACTTTTATTAAGTTTAATCGATTTCGTACTTTATTCCAGTATGTGCTAACTTGGTACAAAATAGTTAATGATTCAACTAATTATCAAGCTTTAAGATTACCAACATCATTAAGCTTTTAGTCCTGGAACTGGTTGATCCCATATCTCCATTGTTTTCTATTCGTATCTAACCTACACATTTTCCTGAAATTCCCACAGCCTGCATGTTTCACTATCTGTATGGAATAGTCTGATTTATGTCTACGTCTACCTCTCTTTTCCCTTTCTCTGCTTCTAATATATTCCGCACCATTTCCTCATGCTTTGGAACATGCCTTCAAATCCCATCTCTCCTATTTTTTAATGTTTTCCACATTTTTCTTTCTTCCCCTACCATTTTTAATATATCCTTGTTCTTTGTTTGTCCATGATTTCTTCATGATACGTTTGTAGCACCACATTTCAAAGACTTCTATCGTTTTCCTGTCCGCTTCTCGTACTGTGCACGTTTTATGCCTTAAGCAATATTTTCCCCAGTTTCCATGTTTGTTGTTTTCGAACACAATACTTGATTTTTCTTGTTAGTAAAGCGTATGGAGTAAAACCCTTTTACTACCAGAATGAAGAATAATCAGACTTTTGCCTTAGGTACATGTGATTTTAAACATTTAATTCTTTCCTCATACCGAGCTAAAACAACGGTGTATGACCTATTCAAGTAAGTTTTGTCACAATATATATTGTTTCATCCTTCCTTCTTGTATTGCTAATTTTTGTTCTACAACTTTTTCACTTATCCCATCTTCTGCTATTTGGCTTCCTGGGTAGCAGAAATCAGTAACCTCTTGTAAACTCTGGTTTCATATTTTTATTCGGTTTTTTTAAGTTATTTTCCCTTTCTTTGCGCAGACTAGTACTTTAGTTTTACTTTTCAAAACCTTTAACTATTATTACTGTTTATATTCATTAAGAGCTGTTCCTAACTCTTCCTTGCTAGATTCTAATACCCTTATATCATCTGCAAATATAAGCATAATAATTCCAAATGTCTTTCTGCATTTGACAGTATTCATTGTCTCTTCGATATACAAGCTTAACATTAAAGGGAATAGCGCGTTTCCCTGTCTCACCCTATTCCTAATATTTACCTCTTTACGTTTTGCTTTACTTCTATTGCATCTGTTTGCGCTTTGTATAAGCTATGCACTTCCGCCTATTCCTATAATTCATTTTTATCTTTTTTAGTATTTCGAACATTTTTTCTCATTTTACATTGTCGAATGCTTTTTTCAGATCTACAAACCTTATATACACGCTTTCTTTTTCTTTTATTGTTTTCTCCATTATCACCATCAAAGCTAAAATAGCCTCTCGTGTTCGCCTGTTTTTCCTAAACTCAAATTGATCTTCTCCTAGTATTTCTAAAGTCAGTTTTTCTATCAATCTCTGTACAATTCTAATTAATATTTTTGAGGCGTTTGCTGTTAAACCTATTGTTAACAAATTTTCAATTCTATCCGCACCTATCTTTTGATACAGTGACTACGGAGTTACGTTTGAAATCTTTGGGTATCTCTCTTGTCTGTTGGAAGAGATGTTCTATCACTGTTACATCATTCATCATTTTGTTTTCGACCTTACTTAGGATTGGTTTGACGCAGCTCTAACTTCTTTTCTATTCTGTACTAATCTAAAAAGTTCTACATACCCCTCACAACCTAAATTTCTAATAATTTGACTAATATAGCTTGGTCTAGGTCTTCCTATACTCTTCTATCTTTTTCCTATCTACCTGACTCTGCATAGATATTAGCAACCTAATGGTTGTTAAAGAACTCCAACATGTTTGCGTGATTCCCATTTATAAGGAAATGAAAATCACTGCTTGTCCAGCGACTTTTAGAGTTTCGGATTGTACCTTATTTATACCCGGTGCCTTATTATTTTTCAAGCGCTTCAATGCTAGTTTAAATTCATCTCTAAGTATAGGATAGCCCAAGTCATCCTTTTCAGTGTCTGATTCCTGTTGTAGTGTTTCTAGTTCCTGTACTGCATATAAATTTTCTCGATATTTTAGATAATAGTGTCTCTTCCTGCGTCTCTTATATTTCTGCTATTGGCTCTACATCCTTAAAATTCGTTCTAATTAGTTTGTATTCTTCGCCTGTCTTACCTATTTCCATCTTCGTTTGCACTTCTTTGCACTGTTCCTTGATCCATTTGTAACGTGCATTTTTTTAATGGCTTAACATTTTATTAATTAAAGATAGTTTAATTGAAGATTGATTTTCAATTAATAAATAAATTGCAAGGAACGAATTTTAAATAGAATTATTCGTAAATTACTTTCCGACTTATCGAATATGATAAACCGCTGTAATTAATTAGTAGATATGATTGTTGCATTTTTTTATTGGATGTTCCTTATGTTATGAACCAGTCTAGATAAGAGTCGATAAGAGGTTGTAATAGCAACGAGTTGTAGTTTGTTCTTCGTTCCGATATATTACGCTCAAAATACTGTTTCCTTGTTGCTTTACTAATTGTGTTTTGAGTGTTAGTTTTGTGCTTGGTTCCTAGATATGAATTACGTTAAAAATACTGCTTGCTGTTTGCTTTGAAACTAGTGAGAATGAATGCGGGATAAATTTTAAAATTCTTCTTTAACAAACACGGCACGATCTTAATTGTTTTTCCTGTGGAATAAAAGTTGTATATTAACTGTATAGTGTAGTTCTAATGCCATTTGAAGTAGTATGCTTTATAGGCGAACGTGTTTACTCAACCGCACGTGTTTTAAGGTCATTGACTTAGTGATACGCGTAGCTTTACTAATTGTTTTTTTGTTGCTTTTCTGTTGGAAATAAAAGGAGTAGAACGTGACGTGTGTTTTACGGAACATTGACTTAGTGATACGCGTCGCTTTACTAATTGTGTTTTTTTGTCGATTTATCTTTTTATATTTGATACTGTAGTTACTGAATTTTCTAACCCCAAAGAGTCTAAAGTGGATCATTGCTTACGCAAATTTCGTTATTCAAAAACATTAGATTTTTCTTTGTTCCCATAGGTAGCAAATAAAACACCTCACGTTACTGTTAGTTTAATGCATTACATCGGGCCTTGAAAGCTCGTGATTCTAAATTTTTATTACCATTTTTTTCTAACGATTTGTGTTACAAAGTATTTCGAAATTATTGCCTCAGGAAATAGAAGTAACAAGAAATTTATCAATGCTACATAGGTCCGTCGCGTGATAATGTCTGTTGCTAACACCAGTGAAATACGTAGGTGTGATTAGGGTAACGTGTGATAAGTTCCATCAACACCCTCCCAGTAAAGGGTGAAGTGCTTCGCTAGTGCAGGACCTCGTGAATCCCACACTTCAAATGCAAGGAAGCGTTCCTGAAGGACTTTTTGTAAGTTGAACTATTTCCTACTTGTTATAACTTTAAATATCTATCCGTGTTTTGCCATATCTTCGTCGTTCTGATACCTTTCACAATAGACTTGCCTGCGATTAAGAAAAGAAAAAGAGAAAAAAAAAATCAATACTGCTGAATTACTCATATCAATTGTGTCTTATCTATTTATCTTTTGTTAATATTTTGTCTGATTTATGTTAAATTGGTGTGTGAAGAAGCGTTTCTGCTACTCCCCAATATTACCTCACTTTGTGATAAAAAATTTTGTAATGCTTTTATCGTGATTATATTATATAGTTTATCTAAACAGTTTTATTTACATTCTACAAAGTACTGAATAACTTAGACTTTGCATTGCTGCTATGCTTTTTCTTTATTTCAGGTTTGCAGGACTAATCTTTTTTATTGCAGGTTTGCTATTCTAATTTCTTTTATTGCAGGTACTGTTACTAACTCCTGACCGCCGCATACATCATATGTCAGTCTGCTTTCTACAACCCCCCCTAATCTCCGATTGAGCCCGGTCATTCCTTGACTTTCTTGGTGTTACGCACGGCTACGAGCCAACGTAACATAAATTTGGCGCCCAACGTGACTGCCACGAAAAAACCGTAACACATTGTTCCTTAGTTTTCCTGCATTTACGAATGATTTCCCATTTTTTGGCTTTGTATCTACGTTCTCCAGCTTCGTCTGGATTGTTTTTTATTTTTGATTTTTTTCCATTAAATTTAAAATATACTTGGTAAGTTTTTTACTTTTTTGCTGTTTATACCCCAGAGCATCTCTGGCGACAATGCCTAAGCTGGATTTAATGTTATTCCATACTGTTTCTAATACCTTAATATCGGAAATTTTCCCGATGTTTTTCATTAGTTCGTTTGACTTTTCACAAATCTGTTGTGGGTATCTTTATCTTCTAATTCCTCAAAGTCAAAGTGAATTTTTCCATTTCTGTTTTTTAAATTTTTTAATTTAAGCACGGCTTTCATAATTATCATGTTGTGATCAAAATTTCCCCCGTAGACTATAGTTTGTGGCCGTAAACCTAAACTGGTTAAAACCGACTTTCAATCATTTCAAAAACTAATTACTTATTTTATACAGCATGTGTACAAAAATTAAATCAAACTGCCTTACTAATTAAGATCGTAAGAGATCATAATAACTCGTAAGTGTAATAGCACGAGCAAGAAGACTAGCAAGAGCTTTAAAAAAAATAAGAGCTAAAAGAGAGCTTCTCATCCGTGTCCCGCTTATTTTATAATTATTCCCCACCTCTAAAACATCGTCAAATTCTCTGACCTTCTTTTCATATTATTTTCAAAAATACAAGCATTAACAAGTTCCAACTCTTTAGTTTCAAACCCCTCACATACACAAATCCACACGTAGTCAAATTCTTCGTATTTTAGCCCTCAAAACAAACTCATTAGTAAAACCAAATTTCGAATCGTTATATTTTTAAAAATAATTCTTAGTAAAATCGTCTGCAAAGCCAATAACATGAACACGTGCGCTAAAATCTTCCTAGTATTCGAAAAATCAATACTTCGATAACTTTGGTATAAACCCCAAGGCGAAGAAAACTAACGTCTAGAATACGCTTCTTTCCAACACGTGTTATCCTATCTCATTCATACACATGCGCTCGAATCAACGCTTCTGTCACCTTGTTTTCAATATTGATTGCTTGAACGACAACTGCACTCATGCCTCCCTACTTCTTATCAAGTTTACATTCGTTCCTGAGGTCGTAAATCTTTTCTTTTGCCCTACTAATTAACGCCGAGAACTAAAACTACCTGGAATCTTTGTTGTTTGTTTCATTTGTTACAAAGAAAAATAAACTGTTTGAAAATCATTGTAAAAGCTTTTAAAAAATACCAACTTGACTATTATTAAATATGAGGGTTGTATTTTTGTGTTTTAGATATTAAATTTGAAATACATTAATATTCACGAGATGTTTCTTATATGTCATGTGCCATATTTCATTAGTACTTACACCTGAAATATTATGAACATAAATCTGAAATTCCTGAAAATTTTCTGAAAAAAAATTAAATTTTCAACATTGACTTTTAAAAGTTTTAAAAGTTGTTTTAGATGTATTTTAACATAGTAAATCCAAAAATCACAGTCAAAGTGCAAAATAACGCACTTTTAGTGTACCAAATATTACAATAATATATATATATATATATATATATATATATATATATATATATATATATCAGGGTGAGTTTTAGTGTGGCAACGGTCGATAACTTTGTTATTATAAAAGCTACGTAAACCAAATTTGGAGGCATATTAGGCATGCCTAAAGTGCACATTTTAAAAATATTTGGAAGCATACAGGGTGTTTCATAATTCCAGGGCATATTAAACTTATATTTTTTTAAATGGAACACCCTATATATTATTACATTTTTGAAAAACCCATAAAAAGAGCTTTAATTTGATATCAAGTTGTATCTGTCTATTCCTTTTAGTTTTTGAGATATTCAACTGTTTTTAGAAAAAATGACCCTGATTAGATACATTGCCACTGCACTAATACACAACTTATGTTAATTTTCAAGATGCAGAAAATTTTACCATATACCATAGTATATTTGTAAATATCACTCTTTTGAAATTTCTTCACAGTATACAGGGTGTGACAGGTTTCGCAAAATGCAATTTTAAAATTTTTAAAATGGCACCCTACCAATTTATTGCTACAATGGATAGTTCATTAAGTGTCCTTTCATTTTTGTTAAGCATTCCTATACCTACATCCATTACTTTCTGAGATATTTTGATTTTCTTCAAATTTTATGAATGTTTTAATTTACATAACTAAAATAACTTACTATTGGAGAATATTATAAAACAATGAATACATTTTGATTAACAATCAACTACAGTTATCCAATAACAATTTTCACTAAAGATATAACAACCTACAATAATACGCTAGATCAACAGAATTCTGCCAGATCAACAATATGCATTTTATAGAAAATGTTCAAGCAGGAAATCAGGCAGGCTTTGAAAAAATAACTATTACATGTAAGGGGTCATTTATGTTTATTAATTGTAGTGTGTTGTCATTTAACACATTATCAGTTCTGTTTTAAATGTAATCTTTGCTGGAGTTTTCAAAATGAATTTTACAGTGGAAGAACAAATAAATATGATTTGGGTATTGGGAGCAAGTTTAAAAAATTTCCTACTTGCATCAAGAATATACCAAGAGAGATATCCTGTTAAATGACAACACACTACAATTAATAAACCTAAATGACACTTTGCATGTAATAGTTATTTTTTCAAAGCCTGCCTGATTTCCTGCTTGACCATTTTCTATAAAATGCATATTGTTGATCTGGCAGAATTCTGTTGATAGCGTATTATTGTAGGTTGTTGTATCTTTAGTGAAAATTGTTATTGGATAACTGTAGTTGATTGTTAATCAAAATTTATTCATTGTTTTATAATATTCTCCAATAGTAAGTTATTTTTAGTTATGTAAATTAAAAACATTCGTAAAATTTGAAGAAAATCAAAAATATCTCAGAAAGTAATGGATTTAGGTATAGGGAATGCTTAACAAAAATGAAAGGACACTTAATGAACTATCCATTGTAGCAATAAAATTGGTAGGGTGCCATTTAAAAAAAATTTTACAAACTGCATTTTGCGAAACCTGACACACCCTGTATACTGTGAAGAAATTTCAAAAAAGTGATATTTACAAATATACTATGGTATATGGTAAAATTTCCTGCATCTTGAAAATTAACATAAGTTGTGTATTAGTGCAGTGGCAATGTATCTAATCGGGGTTATTTTTTCTAAAAACAGTTGAATATCTCAAAAACTAAAAGGAATAGATAGATACAATTTGATATCAAATTAAAGCTCTTTTTATAGGCTTTTCAAAAATGTAATAATATATAGGGTGTTCCATTTAAAAAAATATAAGTTTAATATGCCCTTGAATTATGAAACACCCTGTATGCTTCCAAATATTTTTAAAATGTGCACTTTAGGCATGCCTAATATGCCTCCAAATTTGGTTTACGTAGCTTTTATAATAACGGAGATATCGACCGTTGCCACACTAAAAACTCACCCTGTATAATACTTCTCTAATTGCAGTTAAAGGTAACAAAGCGCCATCATATTGAAGCTTCCGTTGAAATTACTGCATAAGTAACAACACCATTTGTTTACACCGTGTGTCTAATTGTGCTAACATTTGTGTATTCGCAAATAACGCAATTAAATTAACAAAACCAAAAGTATTTCTAACAATAACTATTTTTATACGAATTTACAATAATATTCAAAAAAATTATAGATGCTAATGACAACTCAGTGAGAAGCAAGATAACTGACAGTTTACAATAATCTGAATATAAGTTCAGATTTCACATCAAGATATGCTTTAGTTTCAAACCGAAAAAAAGACTTGCCAGCAGTGCATTACAATACCAATAGCAAAAAATAGAATGTTGTAAAATGTAATGTCAATACACAATAAGAATTTGCTACCGACTTACTGTTTTATAAACGGGAAGTAAAAACTATAACCGTTGCGTTTTTACGAACTCTGGTAATAGAGGAGAAGATGTTATGACATCACAATTGACGTCATTATTTTATAAAATGGTAACAAATCCAGTATCACATGTCAGGACCAGAGTTACTAGGGGTTATGCTGCAGAATAACAGTTTTCTAACCTAAATAGATAGTCAAGGAGAGACCCATTTATTTATGGACGATTTAGTTACTCCTGGTGAATAATTGACTGAAATAATTTAAAATCATGAAGGCTCAGACTTTACTGTCGTTGTAAATCTCAATACAGCGAATACTAAATAGTAAGATCCATTACATTTGGTTAATCTAGTAGAAATGAGTTTCTTATTTTTTAGACACAGATGTTGCTGCACGTTTTATTCAATAGTGCACAAATAACCAAATTGAACAACCTGTTGCAGATTGTTCGAAAAATGTTACTATGAATGACTACAATATAGACACTAACTCTATGGTGGAACCAATGCAAATGGTGTGGAATAATAAAAGGTCATCAATAACGGATATGGAAGCTATGGCATTTTTTTTTAAGTTGAGAAGAGAATACTCGTACAAACTTGATGCTCGAACGTCCGTTAAAAATCAGTTATGGCAAGAAATTGCTCAAAAAATGAAACTGTGTAATGCAACGCTTCTGGTAGCGGTAACGTACCTGGACGAACAAACGCCCTCTCTTGACAATACCTGGCCTCGTAATCTAGTGGCTTTGGCTAGTGACCCCTACGTTGTGGAACCGAAACATAACCTAAATACACACTGACATGCCGTTAAGGCGAAAAGGTTTGAAATAGAACTACAGTAGTTGTCGGCCCTACTTTAATTATTACACGATAACTTCAAAATTAGGTTACACGCAATTAAACATGAATTGTATGGGCAAACAGTGCCGGACCCTCTGGCATAGCGCCGAGGAAAGATTATCGGCAGATAAAACCTTAACAACTCTGCGCTTCTAACTCCATAAATACACCTCTGCAAGGATGGGGCGGCGAGTAAGCATCCTGTGGACTTTTAATATTACGGAGTGTCAACTGTTACATAGACATTCTACATATGAAACTGAAAAAATGTTAGTGTAGTCTTGCTAATCTTTTCTAGAAAGTACCGAGGATGGCTGTGCCATTACTACCCGGCTAAAGTTGAAGAGAGGTTAAACACCGGGAAGATAAGGATTTTGACTACCAATGTTCAACCCCGTACTGGCATAAAATATTGGTAAATTCAACAAAGGCTCAAACATACTCCTACCATACAAATCATTAACAGCTTCCAGCCCGTTTGGCAATATGGTTCAGAATGATTAACCTACATTCTATCGTTGGACAAACACAACCACAAGTACATTGACAAAACAAATATAAATAAACATAAAGTTAAACATGAACGTTTGCTATGATGGTACCAAACAAAGGATACAAATTGAATCGACCAACTACATAGTCATAATGCAAACGCGTTAATATAACGGGGTCATAACAGAGTTTCGACATAATTACATCATAACAAGCGTAATTAAATTTCAATATTAGTTACCGATAGAATCATAGGTTAAAATACGTCAGATCACATCAAACTAACTTATGGTTAGGTTATAAAATCAAGACATGAATTATGCAGTTATAAACGCACAACTAAAACTGAAATAAACATTTACATAATCATACAAGTTATTAGAGCATTGAAAACAAATTATAGAATATGTTGGTAGCAAATACATACCAAATTCTACAGCATAAATACAAGTCCAGATTCAGACACTAAATCTTTATATAAATGCATGTTAACAAAATATATTCAATCTAGTAAGCAAAAGTTAAAGAATTATTCATTATGATTGCATCGGCTATAAACGTGCTTTAAAAATTAAACACAAGTGGATTAAAAATCACAAACAAAAAAAATATGCAGGGCAACTTTACCATTAATTCAATTACTATTTTAAGACAAAAACAAATAACATCAAATAAATATTGAAGCTTCGATGTAATCAGACAACTTCAAAATAGCATATAATTAAAAACAAAACCTTTAATAAAACCGCCAAATGAAACTTTTCGACCTTCCATTTTGAAATGTCGAAGCCAGATTTAGCCCCAAACTCAGCTTTTTAAAGCTGTAAACGAGATAAACAGCCCCCTGTCTCGCTGCGCTCCTTTAATTGTAAATTCTGGCGTCACGGAGTGCGTTTGGAAACCTAAAAGTTGTTACCGTGCTGTTCAAAAATACCTTCGAATATCGAAATATACAGTATAATATCTGCAATAATTATCAACCAATGAGAATCGACTTAAGAAATACTACGGATCACTACAACTGTGAAGTTATATGTAAGTGAAGGGAAAGAAACAATTTAGAAATTTTGTTTTAAATTTGCAAATTTACAGAAACAATATGTATTACTGCTATCAAACCCTGTCGTAGTTACACATTAGCACCAATGTACCGAAAACCGTGATCTATCGGATACGTTAAGTATCATTCGAAACGTCCTACAATGTGGAGTCAATACTATAAATAGGATTGACGTCCAAGCAAACCTAAACCAGGTTCCTGCACGTTTAAATAAACCCACGGTGTTTACTTGAGTGACAAATGGCCTAAGGAAAAGGAACCCCTATCAAGATAAAACGACTAACTCTAAATATCAATTCAATGAAGATCACGAGAGTGGGCGTAGGTCAATTTTGCTTCACCTCATACGACAAACAAACAAAGCAGGGCGCCACAACGTTTATTGACTCTAATAAAATCACTACTAAGAGCCCTAGGAGACACGCAGGAACCCCTGAACTCTAAAAATTTTCAAACCAAAAAGTTATCACCAAAGTACTTGTAACTGTCACTCAACAAAAGCGTACCTGAAAAGGAAACATTTTGATTAACCATAACAAATACCAATGTCAGTGGCCAACATATAACAGCTAATAAAACTCAAAACCATAAAGCACTAGTATTAGACATTAGTTTCAGGTTGGATTGATATTACTTACTGCTATAAAATTTTCTGTATATAAAAACTCCTCTAATTATCACCTAAATAAATTTTGAGTCCAAGCTTTGATTAAAAGATGTTTTAGTTGAGTACCCTCTGAAGATGTTTTACAAAATGACACCCCAGGGCTAGCTCTGCTCACTGCATCTTCAGGGATACTCACCACAGCTACTTATTTGCTCTACAACCTTTCTAATTAATAAAAAAATTTAAAATAATAAAAAATAATAATTTTACAAAAACATCCAACCCTTTAATTTTGATAGATAAAATTCAAACTCACACAATCTCAATATTTGCAAATTTGGTCCAACTTAAATATTTTATACTCCCACTCGATAGTAAGAATCATCAAATTAATACACCCACAATTTTCTACTCGTTTACATTTCATTGTGTTATTTTAAAGTAGAAGGGCCTACCCCGGAACCTTTACTGTACTTTTCCCTGGTCTATGGTGAGCTCAGTATAAACCTTTTTCTATATTAGTGTGCAAAATATTAGCACTGAAAAATTATACAAAATACCCCATTTACCTCTTACATCAGTGAAATATTGATAATTATTTTATACCAGTATTTACCTTCAGATTTCAAAGTATCCTTTAAATAGGTAAATAAAATTAATTTTCGGTTCATAAATTTGTCACCAAATAAAACTCAAAAGCACTAATAGTTTAAAGAAATAAGCACCAGCACAACAGTTTCAACAAAAATTTATTACCTGGAGAGTATTCTTCTTCCAGATCACCACCTCTGAAGATGCTAGCCCCTATCGACTGCACGTACCGGGATCACTCCATATTGCTGCCTTCCGTTGGGAACAGCAATTACGTCTCGAACCCGCTGGGCAACCAAATCATCAACAATCCTCAGGACTGTCGCTACAGATCCACACATAATCTCTTCTTACACACAGTGTGCAACAAGCACCCACATTCAATTGGCAAATAATTTTTACTTACAAGTCATCCTGCTTCAATTAATAAAATAATTTAATACAGTTCACCCCGTTTATACTAATTGCACCTACTTGTGCCTTAAAACACTTGTAATTTTAAATTCGGACTGCACTAGTCGCGTGGTTAGAAGCTAGGATGAGTATCTTCCGTAGACTTGAAAACTAAAGAGCAAAAGAAAGCGAAAAGAGAGCGAACGCTACCTCCAACAACGTTTATATAATCTCAACCCATCTTAGGTTGCACGTATTTTGTGTTAAATATTCTTTGAAAACTTGCCAACCACCACTCAATTCCGCACACACACGTGCACGAAAATACAACCGTCCTTTAAAACTTGGAAATCATCAACACAAACATTGCATTCCCGCGAAAAGCTCTGTAAACTTACCAACTGTTTTAATTTTCCTCGAAATCTCCACTCTTTTGTTACCCCCAAACAACTACAATCACGTCTCTCATGTGCGCGTACATACTGTTCTTGCACTCATGCTTTCATAACAACATGTCCCCGCTTTGTCTGAATTTCCTACCTAAATAGTCTACGTTATTTCCACATTTCTTATATCTTTGTCTGCTCCATGTTTTCTGTCTTTATTATAGTCCCTCTATTACTATATTGTCCAAAGTTGTTTCTCCCTTCCTTTAAGTGCGCCTTGAAAAATTGATACCTTCTACAAACGTGTTGCATCTTCGTCCCGCTCATAGGCATTTAAAATATATTCGTCTTACAAACGTTTGCAAGTCACTGTCACTTAACCATCTGATATCTTTCATCTGCCTCTGTTACATATCAAATATGGTCTGTCGCCTATTTTTATCGATCTGTTTTCAACTAGTCGACCGTTGCTTTTAGCCTTGTGTTTGTCCGTTAACACATTTTACACAGAACTATTTTCTCAACGTATACCAACTTTTACAGAAATTGTTTATTTATCGTACGTCTTGTTCCATGAAATCCTTGACTGTTGTAGCTTGTTTTCAAATACAAAACCTTGAAAAGTTCCTTGAATGCTTTAGCTTATGCTAAGTTGCCTACATTATTGATTTTTACACTGAAAAGCTTTACTAAAAATAATATTTGTACACGATTTTTGACCTTGCCCTCGCTCTTATTTATAATTAATTGTTGTCTTAGTGCTAAATGAACGTATAAAAATTAAACCTACGTTATCCTGTCTAATTTTATTCCAACCTAATTATATTGAAGCGTTTTAAATAAATTATTGATTTCTATGTAAAGGGTACCTACAAATAAATAAATGTAACAAATAAATAAGGACACTCAGGGGTGCTAGGGATGTTCGGAGTTGGCAAATATTGGTGCTTCAGTGATAATATGCGTATTGTTTCGCTACTCCAAACGAGCAGTTTACATAAATACTTATCTTCAACAATACTACAGGTGTAATGTTTTTGTGCTCTGTTGTATGGCTGCTGTAATTTTGAGCATGTAGGAGATTGGAATAGACTTAAACATACGGTGGTTAAATAGTTTTGTTGTGGCTTGGGTTTTACTAGTCGTTGTTCTTAAGACATTCTACTGTATTTGAATGGAAACCACATTCATTGGTGTTAGGAGCGCTTAAGCCATACTTTGGTGTGTTGTTTGTGTCTGTGTATTGATATATCGGATGCGGAATTGGAGGGATTGTTTGATTAGGTAGATGTTTAAATTTAAGAGGCTATTTTATATATAAACTATGGTCGAATGTTTAAAACTGTGAGCGAATTTAAGTAACTAAAGACTTTAGAAAAAGATTGGGATTCAGAGTAATTATTTGTGTCTATTTAATTAAGATGTGTAAGGATATAAAAGACATGTATGTAAAAATATGATATTGAATCAAATAAGCTGAGGGTAGTCATGGAAATATCTAAGAGAGAGAGAGTTATTTTTAAAAAAAATAAATAAGAATGACAGATGACTTTTGTAAAGATTGATGGAATTTTAAGTTTTAGTTCTGATACTATAATTTTCAACGAACTTCGTTCGTTTATGAAATCGATTTGTCGTCCGTCTGTCTGTCCGTCCGAGGCCTTTCTAATGGTCGGACATCAATGTGTGATACATCAATCGATTCAGCTCGGTGTCCTGAGCTTAAGTTTTGATGTCAGTTGAAATCGGGCCACGGGGACGCCGTGCCCCCGCGATATTCCGTCAGGAAAATTAAAATTTCAAATAGGTCCAAAATTAATGTGCGATACATATTTGGACTCCCCTAACATAGCTGAGTCGAAATATGGTACCCCCCACAAAATCTGACCACGGATACCCGACCCCCCCGAGGAATTAATTTTTATTTTTATCTGAATACTTATAATTATTACAACATAATAATTTTAATTTCTTTAAATTGTTTTAAAGTAAGTCTACATTTGGAAGTTCGTTGCGACAATGCCTTGCATTTTCAACTTGTTGATAATGTTAACCTATGGGTATGTTATATTTAAAATCCGATAAGAGATTGTAAAAAAAAGGTCTATAATTAAACGAAAATATGTTTGTTGGCAAGAAGGATAGAGTTTCATTTGACCAGAAGTAATTTTCCCAGAGAGTATCAATAACCACAGGAATAAAATAAGACCCACGAGAAAACGAAGCTAAAATACATAGAAAAGACAGAAAAAAGACCCACAAAGTAAGACCATCCACACAAGACCAGGAGAACCAGAGGAAAAACTCAACTTTAAGAAAAGTTAAAACCAATTAAATAGTATTTGCCAGTAGTATTAGTACTCGTAGTTAGATAGGTAAAAAGGGAGTTGGATTTTTACGTTACCTTGTAAGGTAACCATTGTATTTTGGAATAACTGTGATCGAGATACGGGATTTGGACAAGCAAATCAGTCAAAATTTTCTTGACGTAATTATTTACAAAATGGATGTTTTCTTATATAAATAGGGAGAAGAATACAAAACAGTAACACTTATTTGAAGTTACAGGTAAAGATACGAGAGCCCTGCAGCAGCACATGATAGGAAAGACACGTGGGTGAATCGCATATGGTTTCAAATTCACAACACCTGGATAAACAGTCATTTGAGTAAGACCTAATTTATAAGTACTCTATATTTTGTTTAAAATCATAATTTATTCAAATAACTGTATATGAAACGGACAGATGTTTCACAATTAATCTTGAAAAGTGCTTTTTGTGGTGTGAAATGTGTTATATTCAGCCTATTAACCGAAATTGGGCTGTGTTTTTTGATAACTTAGTAAATGACATATCGCCCTAAGACCGACTTATAACACTCTATGCATGATATTTTCTAACGTTTAATATTAACTATCAGCCTTCCTTGGGAGGTACAAGCAATTCTGAAAAATATGCTCTGTCCCGTGGAGTAAGGTGTATTTTTCTCACAAATGTAATAACGCAATTTTTTTTATATCGTGGTTTATGCCTTGATCGTCGAACGATTATAACGCCACGCCTGTTGATATGCGTCTTTGCCTATTTCTACTGGTAAGTTGGCCGCTAACTTTATAAGTTGGCGACCATTAAGCATGGTGCAAATTGGCAACGTTGATGCAACAAACCTCGATTTCGGGCGTGTTTGTTATTTTAGCCGCTAACTTTCGGGTGCTGCTTTCACGCCACCATTAAATGTAGATATTTGCATTCGAAATAATTGGAAAAACACAATAGCATTATATTTGTTAAGCCATATACTGTGAACTACTGATCAACATGATGTCTTTCGTGCTTTTTCCTTAATATTAAAAACATCCGTTCAGTGTCTATACTAAAATGTTCAATAATTTTCACAATAACAGTCTTGAAATAATAAATTTCGATTAATAATATAACAAGAGGTAAAAAAGCATGTTTGAATACTTTCGCAATTCGCTGATAAAACTTTAAAAACGAGTACAAAACAACGAACCTAACATTACTTCTTATGTAATAACAACCGTAAATTTGTCAACTCACTTGGCGATAATCCTTTGTAACCTGTTCATTTTTGTGATACATTTAAACTACTTTTGGCGGGAACTGATTTTTAAGGTGGGGGTTGTTAAGGTCACTGTTATAAAGGGTAAGTTGCTAAAATCCTGTAACGTGTCTATTCTGCAAATCGATTTGTATTGGATTTGTGTGAATTTCTATTGTATGTGATATTTTAGTTGCCTGTATTATATTTGGATTTGATTATTATTATACGTGCATTTAAAATCTGGGTTGGTTTAATGATAAGCTAGTTTTGTAGGTCGACTTCTTCATTCTTATGTTTTTCTTCATTCTTTCTTTTTCTGTCAATCAATGATTTATTCATCCTTTCGTATATTCATACATATGTTTATGTACGTATTCTTTTCATCTTCGTTTGGTTTTGGTCGTATTTGGATGTCCTGTTGGAGATTGAATAATTGGATTCGCGATCTGTGGAGAACAAGAGTGCACATCTGGAATCCTTTCGTATGGGATTTGAAGAAAATTGAAATACTAGTCGTTATCGTTTTCCTGGAGGTACAACGACCGCCAGACAATCAAAAAAGTGGTTTTAATTACAACTTTAAGTTTATTGCATGAAGTCAACTTGATTTTTAATGTTCTATATTAATTTACATTATAAATACGATTACGCTTAACGCATTAAATGTGCTAAAGCTCTGTCTGTTTTACAGAAAAATTTGTGCATAACATTCAGTGGTCTTTATTTTCATTGCCTTAAATTTACAGTTAATTGATTTACCTAAACAATACGTTTTACGTTGTATGCAAAAGCATGCGATTGCACTCGGTTATAATACTGTTTTATTATTTAACACACATCTTGAATTTAAAAAATATAGTTTTTGTAAAACGAAACTAATTATTCTTTCTATTATACGTGTAAATTGAGTGTTTGTTCGTGTGTTTTCTTTCATAAATAAGATTGGTAAATACCGTTGTCCTGCGATATATTACACTTACTAAACATATAGGTTTCTTACCAGTTACGTCTTCGTGATTGACGTTGGTTATTTTAGTACGATCTTGCTGTTTTACCAGGTCAAGAGGGTTGATACGTAACTTCTGTTTGGTGATCCTATCTAGCGTCCTAACGAGTTACTTATATGTAATAATAGCTCTTTTTTGTTGATAATAAAATTCTTGTATATACTTAACGAAGTATATTCTTTCAATTTATTGAACCAACTATTACAAAGACAGGTCGTTATCAAGCACAAGCAAATTTATAATTAAGCTTCAAAGATAACAAACAAGTATTCTAATACTATTGGCATTTTGCCTTTTTGTACATGATATAATAACACCCCCACTTACAAAAAAAACCCACAAAATACAATTAATTATTCATTGATATTAATAATACCCAACAGATTCAATAAACTATGATGTTTTTCAGCTGTTAATCCTTTCGTAAGTAAATCAGCAGGTATCATATCAGAGAGTACATGCTTAATGTCTAAATCTAATTTTACAACTAGAGCAAATAACAATCGAATATCTAACTACAGGTGAAAAAGTTTCCGTTTAATCAACACCTGGCTTCTGACTGAACCCCTTAGCAACTAATCGCGCACGATATTTAATCTCACCAACACTATTTACCTTTTTCTTGAACACCCACTTACAACCTACCACGGTAGAATTTTCTTCAATGTCAGCAAGCTCCCAAGCTTTGTTCTTCTCAAGCGACTTCAATTCTTCTTCAATACCGTCGTTCCAGAGTGCAGCGTCCGGTCTTGACGAAGCATCTGAAACACTAATCGGATCGCTCAACATGACTTCGGCCGCTTTGTTAACATAAGATACTGGACCGCTTTTAATGACATGTTTGTGGGGTCTTTAAGTCCTTCGTAACGGTGCTTGAGGCAAGCTTACATTTATTGAGGGTTCATAATCGCTATCATCATCACTGCTAAAATCTATAGTGTTTTCCTCTCCTGTACTTAGGTTTCCAGTTTCAGTAGCGGTAGGTACTTCCCTACTGAAACTGATGTCGACTCTTCAAACTCACAGTCTATAACAATACCTTTTTCTTTAGTATTTTCCATTACAGTCATCTCGACTGATAATAATTTTTTGTGTGTTTGGGTTGTATAACCTATAACCCTTGACGTGGTCCGCATAACCTACTAAGATGTGCTTTACAGCTTTAACGTCCCATTTCTGCCTATTTGCTTTAGGAACATGCACGAAAGTCGGGCTACCAAATACCCGTAAATGCCCCACTTCTGGCTTTTTACCAGTCCATATTTCAAAAGGGGTTTCTGAAATGTCTGAGACCACAGAGCGATTTTTTAAATAGCACGCGGTGTTGCATGCTTCTGCCCAAAAACGTTTACTAAGAATCTGATCAAAAAGCAAACATCTAGCCTTTTCAACAATGGTGCGGTTAAACCTTTCAGCCATCCCGTTTTGTTCTGGTGTATGACTATTAGTCGTTTGGTGAATAATCCCATTTCTCTTTAAAAAATTCTCAAAAGCTAAGCTACAGAATTCACCACCCATATCAGTTCTAGGGATCTTAATTTGTTTGTTGGTTTGTTTTTCACTAATTTTTTATAAACTGTAAACTTTTCAAAAGCTTCAGCTTTGGTTTTCAAAAAATAAATATGACACATCTACTATAATCATCGATAAATGTCACAAAATATTTAGATCCACCTATGGAATTCTTTTCCATTGGACCGCAAATGTCACTGTGAATAATTTCCAGCAAATCAGTAGCTCTACTGCCCTTATCTGGAAACGGTAAGCGTGTTTGCTTCGCTTCACAGCATACTTCACAATTAGTTGTTAGATCTTTTGGCGATCCTTTGTAAACTAATCCGTTTACAATCGTGGTCATTTTTTTTTAAATAACTTGCGTTTATATGACCCAAACGCCTGTGCCAAAGTCCGCTTGTAATATCAGGTGCTACTAAAAATGCACCTTGCTTGCTTACATCTAATTTATATACATTATTTACTAAATGGGCCGTTCCCACTAATAGATTATTGCTATTATAAATTTTACAACCAGTTTTATTAAAAAGAACTTTGTTACCATTGTGGATAAGTTGGCCTACAGATAATAAATTTGTAGTAAGACCAGGGACATATTGCACATTCTTTAAAATGATATTAAGCGGTTTTTCCTTTATCATAGTTTTTAGTGCGATATCACCAGCGCATTTAACAGATAATATTGACTTATTAGCTACCATAACTTCTGTTACGTCAGGTTTTCTTTCGTTTCTTACCCAATCCTCTACAGCTGTTAGGTGAAAGCTGGCTCCACTATCAATATACCAATCTGTATCTTGAAATTGTCTGTTTGCAAACACTGCGCTTAAAGCAACAACACAATTATTATGTGCATTATCAGGACATTGCGTTTTGAAATGTCCAGGTTTTCTACATCTAAAACAAATAATGTTACTTTGATCTTTGACCTACTTATTAACATCCCATTTGGACATTGTCGTACTACCTGAATATTTATCTTTTGCTTTCTTTGCACGAGGTTTACCTTTAGCAACAAACGCATTTCCTGCATTTATTTTTGTACTGCCGTCGGTATTCATATCAAGCAGCTTAGTTTTTATAGAATCTGTGGTGATCGAAATTCCGGAGTGCTAGACTGCCATTATCATAGGTGCAAATCTCTCTGGCAAACCGGCAAGAAGTAACGATCCCACCCATTCTTCGTTTATATCAAAACCAGTACGACGTAGCTTTTGTGAAGTTTCCATAACTTGATTTATATATGTCTCCATGTATTCGCAATTCTCCAATCGTAAAGATATTAATGTACGTAAGAGTCCGATTTTTCTTGTAAAACCATTGTCAGCATATAGATTTTCTAAGGTTGTCCAAAGGTCAATCGCCGTTTCTGCTTTCCTGATGTGCACGTACAATGATGGGTTTAATGTCAGTACCAATTTAGCTTTAGCTTTTGAAATTAGACCAGTATCCTTTTCGGTACCATCTATGCTTTTGGTTAAACCTTCAAGAACAAATACGTTTTCCAGGGCAAACGACCAATCCTCGTAGTTTTCGCGGCCCAATAATTTTGGAACACTTGCCAAATAATTAACTGCCATGTTACTACTAACTGTTTTAAAAATATAAATGCGTAATTAAAACGACTGTTAGCACGTGGCATTCGCCTGGGTCCATAACCTGTCGATAATAAAATTCTTCTATATACTCAACGAAGTATATTCTTTCAATTTATTGAACCAACTATTACAAAGACAGGTCGTTATCAAGCACAAACAAATTTATAATTAAGCTTCAAAGATAACAAACAAGTATTCTAATACTATTGGTATTTTGACTTTTTGTACATGATATAATAACATTTTTTTCGTTATTCTCCATGGCCACTCCCCTGACTTACACCCTGTACGCATTAGCCCTTGGTTAATAACTACTAGTCAGTACCACCCGATCATTAGTTTGTTATACGGTAACTTTTGCGATATCCTGTAACCGCTAGTATTTTGAGGGGTGCAAATTGGCACCCGTATTGTTGGTGTATTTCTATTTTAGGAAGCGTTTTACAACCCCTTATATCTTTTTACACACGCTAGCATTAAGAATTTGTTTGTCTGAATTATTATTTATGAGGCCATGACCTTGATTCGACGGACCGAGTATAAGATTTGACTAGTTGTAAAAGACATTATCCCTATCTCTAAACGATACTTAAATTAAAACAATCAACCTGTCAATAATACGTTTGCTGCACAAGATTGGTTTTGGGCCTTTGAAGCTTCTTTTTAAAAAGTTTTCTTTTCAAAAACTCTTCGATCAAATTTATTTTTATACAGTAATTACATACATGGTTTGACAACTTGTACGTTATATTTATTAAAGTCTTCTTATTAAAATAATCAAAAATAATAATTACTAATTGTGGCATTAGCTTGAACAACCAACAATGCTAAAGTTGTTAAGTTCGAGACTGACTGACTGACAGGGTATTTATGTAATCCCTGCTCTTGTATCATCTTGTGGGAAGTGCAGATCTCATGTCTGCTACTTCTTGATAATATACAATGTATTACTTCTTAGTAATCTTAATTATAACAATTGATTTCTTATAGTTCATTGTGACCTGCACCTGCAGTATCATGTTGCGTCTGGAATACAAAGTAGTTGTTTCTGTTCCCACGTCTGATTATGAACTTTCATTAACCTTTTATAATGTGTCCTTCAATTATACAATGTAACATTCTATTTCTTAAGACTTAATAATTATATTTGTATACATATTAATTGGAAAATACGTAACTTACATTTATCTATAGATTTTTATTTAAAAGATTTACAATTTTCCAGTTATGTACAGTAACGGTAAAAGTTAATTTAAATACTTAAGGTTGTTCAAATGTAAACACGCTAGATTTAAATCTTTTTCCAAATTTAACAAATAAACAGCCAAACTACAGTTATACGTATGACTACATTACGTTTCTTTTCTAATAAGTTATTGAAAGCTTACACAAACTGACGTGATTATTGGAATGCACTTTTGCAAATGGGCATTCCATTGTATGCAAGTGCATTGTATTTAGAGGTCTTTCAAAACTTCATGGGCTGTTGCGCAGAACACCAATTTAAGTTATTTACGTTAAAGTGCATCTTAAAAACATTTACAACTCAGCTGTCGATTCTTAATTCATCTGTCAATCATTTGCCTGTTAGATTTGTGGTTCATTATTATTGTTTTAGATTATTATTTATGAGATTTCAGTCTTGATTCAACGTTAACTAGTTTTTTCAAAACTACTGCAACTCAGTCTAGTTTTTTACTTGTGGGTATAATGAAGGTTTCAATTCAATTAGAAGAATAATGTTTGGTTTTACAGATTATTTTATTATTTCTAAGCTTTTAATTTTACCAATGAGTAAGCGCAAGAATACAGTTTACAGTTACAGTCAAGTAAGAAAAATTATTTATAGTATGTATAAGTTTATGAAACAAGAAAAGAATGGAATGCCCGTCATTCCTATGAATAATTTACAAGAACGAGTAGCAACAGCAGCTGGAGTTGGACGAAACATAGTCGAGCGAATTATTTCAAAAGCAAAGAGCAAACCGGAGGGTGGCACATTTGTATCACTAAGGAAGAAAATTAATAAGAGAAGTTCTAAATCTAATGTGGGCCAATTTGAGGATTGTGGAAGTAATTTTATAATATTTTAAATTAAATTTCTATGAAATATGCATTCTTAAAAAATAATGAAAGGACAGTATTTTAGCTGCTAGAGTTTTAAAAAATTAGCCTGTCTATTTTTATCCACATACGCACGGAAACATGACACACGAAAAGCACAATAAACAATACACCAAAAGCGTTACAGGTTCCGCATACAAACATTGTAGTTTTATAATTTATATTATATCGATAAATTACTGGTTGTGCAATCCACATAGCATAACGGTTGAGTTAATTCAGAATACGCATTCGGAAATTAAATGTTTTTAGATTTTACTTATATTGTATTGTTTTTTTCTTTTTCTAAGATACCTCTCGCTTCCTTCATTGCGCATCTCACAGCCCATGAAATTTTGAAAGACCTATAAATGGATATTCGTTAGCATGCATTTATACGACCTATTTACGTACAAAGCATGCACATGGTCTTCGTTAGTACGAGATAACACATGCTGTTTAGATTTTTTATGCGAATTAATCATACATTTCAAACAAATGAACGTTCATCAATATGGGACTGCACATGCTTTTGTAAAAGACTTTTGCGTGATGCAGAATAACCGCACAAACTGCATATAAATAATGGTCATTCATTATTATGCGTCCACGTATGTGTTTTTAAAGCACTTTTCTGTGATACATCATAATCACACAAATTGCTTGCGAATGGACGTACGTTAGTATGCAGCATCGTATGTCTTTGTAAATTACTTTTCAGTGATGTGGTATAATTACATAAACGACATGCCAATTGACGTTCGTTAGTATGTGATTTCATATGTGTTTGTAGATTACCTTTCAGTGATGTGACATAATTACACAAATTGCATGCAAATGGAAGTTCGTTAGTATGCGACTTTATATGTGTTTGTAAATTACCTTTCAATGATGTGGCAAAATTGCAAATATTGCATGCAAATGGACGTACGTTAATATGAGGCTTCATGTTTGTAAATTACACTTCGGTGTAGTCGCATAATTACACAAATTGCATGCGAATAGACGTTCGTTAGTATGCGACAGCATATGTATTCGTAAACTATTTTTCTGTGATTCGGTATAATTACATAAATTGCAAGCAAATGGACGTTCGTTAGTATGCGACTGCATATGTCTTCGTAAAATACTTTTTCGTGATGCAGCATAATCACAAACATTGCACGGGAATTGACGTTCGTTAGTATGCGACTTCATATGTTTTTGTAAACTATCTTTCAGTGCTGCAGCATAATTACATAAATCACATGCGAATGGGCGTTCGTTTGTATGCGATAGCATATGTCTGCGTAAACCATCTTTTTGTGATGCGGTATAATTACATAAATTGCAGGCAAATGGACGTTCGTTAGTATGCGACTTCATATGTATTTGTAAATTACCTTTCAGTGATGAGGCATAATTACATAAATTGCATGCGAATGGACGTTCGTTTGTATGCGACAGCACATGTCTGCGTAAACTATTTTTCTGTAATGCGGTATAATTACAAAAAAAGCAGGCAAATGGACGCTCATTAGTATGCGACTTCATATGTTTTTTTTAAATTACCTTTCAGTGATGAAGCATGATTACATAAATTGCATGCAAATGGACGTTCGTTAGTATGCGACTTCATATGTACTTGTAAATTACCTTTCAGAGATGAGGCATAATTACATAAATTGCATGCGAATGGACGTTCGTTTGTATGCGAAAGTATATGTCTGCGTAAACTATCTTTCTGTGGTGTGGTATAATTACAAAAATTGCAGGCAAATGGGCATTCGTTAGTATGCGACTTCATATGTCTTTGTAAACTACCTTTCAGTGATGTGGCATAATTACATAAATTGCATGCGAATGGACGTTCGTTAGTATGCGACAGCCTATGTCTGTGCAAACTATCTTTCTGTGATGCGGCATAATTACATAAATTGCATGCGAATGGACGTTCGTTAGTATGCGACAGCCTATGTCTACGTAAAGTACCTTTCAGTGATGCGGCATAACTACATAAATTGCATGCAAATGGCCGTTCGTTAGTATGCGACTGCATGTGCCTTCGTAAAAGACTATTTCGTGATGCGGCATAATCACAAACATTGCACGCGAATGGACGTTCATTAGTATGCAACTTCATATGTGTTTGTAAATTATTTTTCAGTGATGTGGAATAGTTATATAAATTACTTGCGAATGGCCGTTCGTTAATATGCGACTGTATATATTTTGTAACTGTTTTTTTGTGATGCGACATAATCACATAAATTTAGTGTGAGTGAACGATCGTAAAAGTGCGACTTACTTTTACAACGTGCATAATAAGCACATAAAAAGCATACTAATAATCTATAGGAACACTGTGGCACGATTTAAATAAAATTAAATAAAAACCCTTAACCACAATAAATATTTAAATTACTAAATACGTATTTCGACCACTATGTGGTCATCATCAGTAAGAAACCTCTTAAAAAAAAAACAACAATAATAATAATAATTAGCTGTTGTTCTGGAACACTTCAGAGGATATTCTCCTCACCACTTAGGCTGAAGTGAACCTTCCCAACCTATAATTTACTATATTGTTGCTTTAAGCACTATCGAGGATATTCTCCTCACCCGCAGGCTGGTGTTCTCAACAACAAACAAGTGAATTGTGACAATTCACTTGCTTGTTGTTGAGAACACTAGCCTGCGGGTGAGGAGAATATCCTCGATAGTGTTTAAAGCAACAATATAGTAAATTATAGGTTGGGAAGGTTCACTTCAGCCTAAGTGGTGAGGAGAATAAATATCCTCTGAAGTGTTCCAGAACAACAGCCTTTTTTTTTTCTTTTTCCTACTGATGATGGCCACATAGTGGTCGAAATACGTATTTAGTAATTTAAATATTTATTGTGGTTAAGGGTTTTTATTTAATTTTATTTAAGCATACTAATGGTAGTTCGTTAGTATGTAAACACATACGAACTTTAGCGACACCTCTATGGATTGAAGAATAATTACGCAAATTATGCGCTAGCGAACGTTCCTTAGTATGTGACCGTATTACATTTGTGAAATTACCTTTTGCTGTACATCTAACATGTCAATGGACAGTGTCTGAAGATGAGATCGCATACGTCTTATTGAATAAATTATCGGTAATTTACAATAAACACAAATTCTTGCCTATACAAATCGCGTATTCCAATAATACTCTACTTTTGAGTCGAATTCGTTGAATATTTATAAAGGCATTTCCTTTTAATATCAAACATCGTCTGTAGTAAGTAATACGATAAATGCTACAGGACACTTTGTGCTTCAATATTAGCTAACAATCATGTTCATTTACAAGAGCCTGAAAGAACTAAATCACAAGATTAATTGTACAATTATTTAAACTGCCTTAATTTGAAATATATTACTTCCGTAATTAATTTATCTTAGCAAGTTCTTAATGTATACTCAAAACGTTAACAATATCTAAACAATTATCAACATAACAGCCATTTTAATAGACGTCCTTGTAGGTATTTTATAGAATTGAATGATTTTTAATCTACGACATGACTTTTAAAGCAAACAGAAGAGTTTAACATTACAAATGCACTAGTTAAACGCTTGAAACAGCTTTACAATTACACAATTTGTAACGATTATAAAAAAAGTCACGTGAGGAATGAGGAGTGTTTCCAAGCAGGAACACCTAACCATGAAAAAGATTAAACGAAGTCCAAGATAACGTGCGCATGTGCAAAATAAGGGTAGCGGTTAATTTAAATGGGCAAATAATGAATAATCCGGCTAAAGCTAATGGCGATTAATTAAATACGATTATTATTTTGTATTAATTCTCAATATCACAATCTAAGAGTAACATTTTACTATTAAGTAATACATTTATTCATTCAAAGACTTCAAAGTCCCAAAAATAATGATACTTATATTGATAATAATATTATATAATGCTTTTCAATAAAAAGACCATAAGTAAATGTTGATTTTACAAGCATCTTTACAATCCCAATTTAATATGATATTTAATATGATTGCACTAAATTAAAAACAAAACTTGATTGAATACTCTGAATATCTTCTTCTAATTATATCTAATTTTTGTATTAAATTAGTTTTCTAGTAGCTACTATAATTAAGTAGCTACCTTTAAGTACTTTTAGGCAAATGATAGGTTTATATGTATTTGATTTTGAAATTCACACTTATGTATGTTTATATGGGTAAATAAACTGTTAAATAACCGGCTAATAGAATTGACACTACCCTACAATTCCAATGATACATTTAACCATGTATAAAAGTTTATTACATTAATCTATTTAATATGAAGTCACACACTTGCTACAAATTAAACAATTTTAAGCTAATGTATATGCAAAGAGACGAGCTATTGTTGATACATGTAACGAACAAAATCTTACCTACAAATAAGTAACCTGCATATTTTTTAATCAGTATAAGAACATACTACCGAGAGCTTTTCTGTTGTTTCAGTTGCACAATATTATTTTGAACTTTTGGCATACATTTTTTGTGTATGTAGTATTTTCTATACAATATACTAAGCGTAATCATGTATCTCTGTTTTAGTAAGGAAGATGCGATACATATAACTGTACTTTCTTTTATTTAAAACTCATGTGACTAAAATGTTTTTTAACGCAATAAATAATTTTAACGGCTTAACTACTATTAAAGCCAGTTTTAGCAAATTGCCTGAACTGTTACTGCTTTGAAAATTGGGGAAGTAGCTGAATAGTGTCAGAATTGGATACAGTTGACTAAAGCCACCTGCTTTAAAGCAATTGTTTGTCCTAGATAATTTTTACTAAATAATTGTCATACATGCAAGGTGTTAACATTTCTTAAAAGGCCCATAAGTGAATACAGGAGAATGCTATTTGTGTGGGGAAATACATGATTGCTGTAGTTCTCTAAAATCAGTAGAACCTTGGTTTTCTTCAAGCATTTTACAAGTTTTGCAGTGTTCTAAAAATACAAAAAAAAATGTTCCTTAATCACCATACCAGTTAATTAATTGGTGTCCGATAATCATGTACACCAACGATCCTACAAATGATGGAATCTCTTCTCAGTAAGTATATGTATCCTGGTGCATTTATTTCAATAATTATAAGAAAAATATTTCCTCAAGTTTTGTTTTTAACGGATAAACTTGTTACTGAAAATTTTATATTTTAATTTCATGTATCATAGTGTTCAAAAACAGGACAGTATTTTTATTATAATCATAATCTTAAACCACCTATACAATCGCTTTATTTCAGTTAAATAGATATTGGGGAACTCGAATCAAGGGTTGTAAATTATTTTAAACCACAAACATGTAAACAAAATATAACTGTAAACGTCGGGAGTCAAATCATGTCATTTTTTCAGTATGCTTTAGATTTATGAGCGTGGTGGAGATTGATACGAGGTTCAACAGACGTAACGTTAAACGGAACTGATCTTTAAGGAAAAGTAAAGATGTATGTCACAGAGACAACAAAAACGTGGCATTCAATAAAATATTTGAACTTGCTCTCGCGCGGGACTCGGTAATTCATGCACCTGATGGTAAATTATGGTCGTCGTGAGTCGTGACCGTATGAAAAAGGTAGAGATTTGAGAGTTTACGTTCATCCCGCCATTAAGTTGGAATTTTGGGTGTGTTAGGTCAATGGTAGCTGTCGTTTGAAAAACGAAAATATTATTAACAAAATGGAAACCTGGACACTCTGAACCGTTAGAACAGGTGAATCAACCTGTAAGTAATATTATAGGCTTGTTTGTGATTCGATGTAATTTATGTGAGTGTTGGACGTAACAATGGTTGATATTTAATGACGTATAGGTCTTTCAAAATCTCAGCGACCTGCGCAGAAATCCCAAATATTACTGATAAAACTAAAGACCAAAATGAAAATATTGAAATGTGGAATGATACTCATGGCTCCAACAGCGTTAACGTTACTGCAATATAATTTTAAAATCGATGTTACCATATGAATATTTTTTATACATTTTTCATACTAAAAAATATTTGTTCTGTACTACACCACGTTACGGGTTATATTAATATTTATTAGATTACTTTGTTCTAAATCATATTTATTATTTTGATTAAATCTATGTTTATTAATGTAACAAAAAGTCACGTGCTTCTATTATGAAAGTGGCTTATCTATATTAACTTTATCTAATCTATGTTTTTAACTTACCGCCAAGGCGATACTGCATATTCTAGACGCGTAATTTTGACATTTGCGATTCCTGTCTATTTCTGTTTTCTGTATTTTGTTTAATTTACTTTAGTTAATAATATTTATAAAACAGTCTTTTTCAAGACTACACTTCGTTGTTTATTTTGAAATTGTAAGTAAACGTTTTTAAATTTAATATTTCTTGAGTACATATTTTTTATTTTAGGTAAGATTCGACTTCATTACGAGCAATTCTAAAAAAATTGTTCATAGCCAAGGCTGTGAGATTATATATAATCTTTACAATTAAATGAAAGAGCAGAAGAGCAAAATAGTGTCTGAAGCTACTGGTGTTGGGTTAACAACTGTTAAGAAAATTATTAAAGAAGGCAAAATGCAGCCAGTTGGTGCTAAGTTACAATTTACCTCACCAAGGAAAACCATCAAGAAAGGTAGTCAAAAGTCTACGTTAGATAAATTTGAAAAAGAAATTGTGCGCACAATTATTTATCAATTTCCAAATACACACCATAAACACCCTACAATGCAGGCTGTATTTGAAGCTTTCAAATCTGAAGCAATTAATTTCTGTGGAAAAATCAATTCGTTTAAACGATTGGTGCATAAAATGGGGTTTCGTTGGAAGAAGTGCCAAGACAATCGCAAAGTCTTGATTGAAAAACCAGAAATTTGAACAAAACGAGTCGATTTTTTACGAAAAGTACAACATCGATCAGAAGGAAGAAATATTATATATTGTGATGAAACCTACCTGCACAGTTCACATACTGTATCGAAGTCGTGGGACGATGGTTCAAATCAATGTTCAAAAGCACCATTGGTTAAAGGGAAACGTTTAATTATTATACATGCTGGTGGCAGAAAAGGTTTTGTTCCGAATGGATTGCTAATTTTTAAGTCTGGACTTAAAACTGGTGATTATCACGATGAAATGAATCATAGAAATTTCTGTAAATGGTTACAAGATAAATTATTACAAAATCTTGAACCAAACTCTGTGTTAGTGATGGATAATGCATCATATCATAATGCGACCGAGGAACCGAATTCAACTACGGCTTGAAAAAAAGAAGACATGAGGTGTTGGCTACTGAAAAGAAACATACCTTTTCAGCTTAAAGATACAAAATCAGAACTATATGCAAATATTAACCAACATAAGCCTCTGTGCAAGCAATACGTTGTTGATAAAATTTTAGCTGAACATGGTCATACAGTGTTGCGATTGCCCCCATATCATCCGGAACTCAACCCTTTTGAAAAAATATGGGCAATGGTAAAAAATCATGTTGCTGCAAATAACACAACTTTTAAGTTAGACGATGTATGGGAGTTGACTGAAAATAAGTTCAATACCGTTGGTCATCAAGAATGGGTAAATGTTTGTTCTCGTGTAGAGAAAACAGAAAAAGAATACCTTGTGATGTAAAATTTCTAATCAACCTCCGATCACGTCCCAGACCATGGGCGGTAGTAAGTTATCAACAAAATCGTGGTTGATTTTCTATACCTATCGAGAATTCTTGTAACTTGTAATAAGCCCAGGGTAAGGTTAGATGACAGGCGGCTTTTAGAAAAAGAAAACTCTTATGACTTGTAGCTAGCTGAGCTTTTAACCCACGGTCGCATGAGATTGGGTCAGTGGGTTTATAAAATTAAAAAAAAATAGGATAATGGACGCCACCTAAATTTTTATAAAGTAATTGACTAAATGGATTTGCTTAAAGGAAAAATTTGGAAACCTATATTATCACAAACCACTTCAAATACAAGATTGATTGTCACAAATATGTTACTTACTTTCTTCCTGCTCTAACGAAGCTCTAGGATGGCTCTGAAACATAATTACTACTAGCAAACATGTAATTTATTTAATAATCCTGTGACTATACGAAGTCTTTAATTTTGTTTCAAATACTTATCACTGAATCGTTATATTAATTCCTTTAACAGTCATAAAATCTTCGGGGAAATTAAATTTGTATAAAAAAATGAACTGAAAAAAAAAGGTTTCTACTATATTCTCATTTTAAACAATTATGTACATGATAATGTAACTCAACAAAGATAAATCCTTATGAATATAATTATTACGTTACTCAGGGAATGTAAAAATAGCTTTTTATGTCCACTGAATTTTAATTGAAATGTGTATTTTATTTAACAATATTTATTTATATTTAATAGTTCGAAGTAGCGCTACGGCAACTTTACAAGAAATTCAAATATTTTATACATGCAATAATGTATTTGTTAATTAATCTCTAATCAAAATTTCATTTGTTAGAATGAAAGCACGCAAACAACGTGTTGAAATAAGGTTTCGGTAAACAAGATAAGAATTACATATGTTTAAACAAATGCTGCAAACAACGTGTTATTATGATTGATGTAACTTAATATCTTTTTATACATAGTTTGAAAAAGAATGACTTCTAAATTTAAACATGTGATTAATAAAATAAAATCATTCTATATATTTAAATACTGAACCGTTAAAAGTTAAGCTTCTTTCTATTAATAAATAGGTTGCTAAATTATCTATACGAGAAGGTATTTGTATATCAAAGCATAAAGTAATTCACAAATGAACAATTAAATGTTACGTCGAGGCATATATGTGTATATGAAATAAAATACGGTACATGCAGCAAAATTTCAGGAAATCAAATGTTCTTACCCACCGGCGTGACTGACCTAACAAACTGTTAACACTTCTTTCGACGTCAGCATCCTGTCACGTGTCACAAATCTGCTTACCAATTTTGTACGAACTGGATTTCCATGTAGATAATTTATTTACACATCAACTAAGTAGAATAATCTTAATATTCCATTAGAACCTTTGCTGATAACTGAAGTTGCATTGAAAATTACGGAAGTTACATTGAAATTTACTGAAGTTGCACTGTAATATACTTTATTAAAAGAAATCGTAATTAATTACCTATAAAACAAACCGTTGTAAAGATTAATTACTTCATAACTGTAAGGTTAAATTTTACTTGTTTCGGCGCTTACGCTAGGAAAACTTAATTTTCTGTAACATGTCGTCTGCTTTTATCGCAGAGCAGTGACCTTTCGGCTCGAGGAGAGGACAAAAAGTGAGCATGTCACACAAGTCGACCAACAACATGAGAATCTTAGATATTCTACATACGAGTAGAGAGCACGCGCAAGATTTGTAATTGTGTTATCAGTTATATTAATAAAATGCTTTAATTTTATTGTTTACTAAATTTACAAAAGTATTGGAATTCAAATTGGTTAAAGCGTTAAATAAATAAATGCTAAAATAACGGCCTTGTAGCAGTAATGTTGACGAATAATTTAGTTCGGAATTTTTACATGTTACAACCTTAGTAGGGAATATATAATAGACGACATAGAAGAACTAATAATAAATGTTAACTGCGATAGTGATTCTTCAGACTTGAGTTCGCCTGATGATGATAGTGATGATGATTTTGATTGCAAACCATTACAGTAACGTGCATTATGATTGTGTATGCTATAAGGCTATTTCAATTTGTTTGTAGTGCATATTGTTATTCATTTAAATAAGCAACATTATTGTATTACTTATTAATATTAATAAGTAATATTTTACTTGGGTGTCTGATCTAAATAATATATTTAAGGTTTTATTAAATTTATTTGAAATCATTGGACGAGTTGTATGAAAATTTCAATCATGCTGTCTAAAGTAATTATTATGACTATATAATGTAGATAGCTCAGGGTGAAGTTCAAGCAGTGTATACAATTACTATTTCGCCCAAACTGTTTTGAGTGTTTATTTAACTGAAATATTTGTATAAAAATAACTTTTTGTACTACAGTTACTTTTGCTATCCAAGTCTACAATCTACCATGTCTCCATAACTATGAATTTCTTCTCCATTGTTAAAACCGTGCTTGATGTTACGAATAGTTTTTCAAGATTCAAACAATAAACTACCTATATTCCAAGTTTTATTTTTAATTGAATGTTCTAATTAAAATCTTTGAAGTTCCGTAGAAGTCTACTTTTTGTTAAGGTTTATTGCGCTCATACTGTACAAGTTGTACATCAAGCTATGTCATAATATACATTACATTTTAAACATTTATAATACTTAAGGTAAGAGAATAATACAAACAATCCTCTTTATTCTTTTCTATATATAATACAATTATAGGCACTACAAAACCCAGTCGGCAGTATTTATAGTGAAAAATTCATCCACTGAGTACAAGCAAAAGAATAGAAAGTTTTTCTTTCAAATTTTTTTAAATTGATGTAATTTTTTATACTTTTTTATCATAGATGGTATGTGATTATAAAGTTTTATTGGAAATATAAGACTACTTCTATAAATCATTTCAAGATGATGCTGCTGAAATCTTAGTGTATTTCCCACCCTAAGTCTGTAGGATGATATCTCATTTGAAGTTATACAATGAGTAGGGCACTTCTTTACATACATTACTGCATTTAAGATATAAATTGAGAACACTGTAAGTATTTTGAGTTGCCTGAACAAGTCCCTGCAGGAATGGTTATATTTCTTGAATAATATTAATCTAACTATTCTCTTTTGAAGTATAAATATCTTCCTAGCCTTTCGTGAGTTTCTTCAGGCAACTATGCTATAACTTAACATTGATGGATAGTGATAAGCAACCAGAATATTTAAGCTAACATCCACCCGTAATCCCCATATAATAAAGCACTTGACCTTTAGTTTCTTTTTCACCAATGCTACCTAACATGATTATACCAGTTACGACACGAATCTACTTCAATTTCTAAGAAACGAATGCAGGACTCCTGGCTCAGAAGTTTATTAGATGAGCTTTTTATAAACAAACTATGATCAGGTAACACAGAAAATAATACAGCTGTTGTTTTACAAAGATTTAAGATTAGCCCATTTCTAGAACAGTAAGCCTGCATGTTATACTCGTGCTGAATCCTTTGATGCAGATTCCACAATAGATTTTATCCACACTTATAAACTCTGTACGTATTTGAAAAATTTATACTTCAAAGGTGGTTCTTAATGATATTTGAAGAATTTTAAGTTCATTTTACAGTTTTTTTTATTTTGACAGTTTATTCCTCCTGTTCGAAAGGAATAGTAACTTTGACCTTATAGCGAATATCCCATAATTTTTCTTTATATGATTTATTTAATTCACTTAGTCCCAAGAAGTAATATAAAACTCAAAAGTGAATTACCTTTTATCACAAATTAGTATAAAGGTTAGGTATTTGTTTACACATTAATAATTTGACATTACATTACGGGTTATTTTAGCGAATCGTGATGTTTTTAGGTTGAACTGAAAACAACGTGTTATATCCTTTTCTAAAGGTTTCTCACTTCCCCTATTGCGCATCCCAAGGTCGCTGAGATTTTGAAACAGCTATACCTAAGTAAACCATATTACTCCATATATATATATATATATATATATATATATATATATATATATATATACTGAAAACTCGTGATTGCTTGGATCTAAGCAACTACTTGTCATAGTTTGAGTTTTTAATGATAAACAAAAGGTAGTAAAAAAAAATAGATATTGTGTCAATCATTCCGAATCTTGCTGTTTACTTCCTGTTGTACCGGACCATTATAAGCAAATACAATTTCCTTCGTAATATTACCGAAGATTTAAACGAGTAACCAAACGCATACACACTTTGTGTATCCTACCTATTTGTGTGCGATTGCTCGGTTTTCGTTGGGTCTAGATGAATTCCGTTGATGATGAAACGTGAAGCTTGCTGATATAGCTGCTATTGCTTTTGGATTCTTATCTACGCTGTGATGACCGTCCTAAGCTGTACACGTACTGGAGGATTAACCCATTTCCCAGATAAGTTTTCTTGTTTTTTGTTTACTTTAGACTAATTATTTAACAAGTAAGAGGTCGATAAAGATTGTATGAGCCTCGTGTAAACAAATCCGTATTTTACTAACATATCAGCCTCGTGATCATCGGTATCCATACCTATCGTACGAGTAAATGCAAGAAATATAGAGTTCTTAAAATGGAATAGCTACTTCCTAGGTGCCTGGGTGCTCCTAGCGAGGTCACGACCGTTGTAATAGAACTAGTGTTTTTTATTCAACCCCTATTGTATATATACCCTAAGTGGCGCCTAAAATAATTGTACAACGGATTCACGAGCTCGTTAATCTTTAGCTATCAATGTTGAACCTATGTAAATATGTACGCCACTATGACGGTTTTCTTGTGAACTTACTTTGGCAATATTTACAACCTCTGATTACTTAACACAGAAATATACCGTAGACCTTTTGTTTAAAGCAAATAATAGACTTTCTTATTTATGTTCGCGTATTGCATTACTAGAAGACGTTTGGAAGTGACCTGTTACACCCACCCATCATAAGCAGAGCTATTACCCTGCTTAATGTTAGTTTCAGATACTACCTTTAGGCGTTTATCTGACAGATTGCTATCCTGCCGTAGTTAATTATATTTGTATGTTTACTATACCGTTTTTCTTCCAATGGATTGAAGTGCTGCTAGCGCGACATCCGTGTTATATGTAGTTCAGATCTACCGTTACAATCTACATAAAAAATAATAATGAACGTGATGTGATTAAATGGATAGTTTTTATTTACCATCGTCTAGTACTCACCAAAATAAGTATAGTAGAAACCATAAAAGAAGGCAATACGTCATAGGTGTCTGACTAAATTCACAATATATGTATCAGATTCTTTAAGCGCTTAACGATGCATATGATAAAGATAGCAAAAGAATTTGTGTATGTTTTAAATAAAAAGGTGTATGTTGTGAATTTAGTCAAGCACTAATGACGTAGATGTCTTCTTTCCTGGTTTTTACTATACAATGTTATATTCTCAGTAACTTTAGAAACCCGAACAGATTGAAAACTATATCAAATAAAAACAGATAAGAACAAAGCTTATTACTATAACCAATTTCAAATATGGAGAAGGTATATGTATTTTCCTCATTCGCCTTCCCGCGCTTGAAATTGCTGGAAATTCCAAAACTACAAACTGTAATATCATGCTTATTAGTCATTATATATTGATGTTGCATTAAAACTTTAAACAGTAAGGAAAGTCATAAATAAACTCGAAAATTCATTATATGATTGAAGACGTCTGTTACGAACGGTGTAGCGACACTACGCTAAAACGGACACTAGATTAAATATTGAGAGTGAATGCAGGAATCGAAGCAGGTTGGTGACAGAAAGAACTTTAATTTGATAAATGTCGCAATTTATTTATTAATTTGTTAGCTAAAGCAGGAATACTAAATGTAAATATATACAGTAGTTAGTTAATATTAGATTTGTAAAATGTCCCGCTTTTAGGAATTTTATAATTTTGGAGAACATCAAATAAATAGTGTACACTTCAGTACAAACAAGAATTTGTGTTGGTGCCAATATTGTAGAATCAGAATAATAACGCTCTGCTGCTAAAAACGTCACTATTCACGGTGTGCCACTAATGAATGACCTTTAGCGTGTGGCGAACTGATCTACCCCGCACGCTAGCGTGTGGTTAGCCATGAAGCTAATATTTCGGCTTTTTAGCAACCGCGACAATTTGTGTTATAACCTCAAAATATAACACTCATTTTATTCGGGTTATGTTGAATATTTAAAAATCTCCAATGTCTCCCCGTGGGAAACAGAAAAGAAGTAAACACTCCCATAAATTTAATAAAAATAAAGCCACAAAAAGCAAACGAAAAAAGTTTAATATAAACAAACTATCTATAAAGAAAGGTTCTGGAAATGATATATCTTCTAAACCAAAACAATACAAACATTTCAATCGCCCTGTTAAATTGGAATCTACAAATGAAATGAAACAACTAACTATGGAATATTCTTCCTCTTCAGAGGACGAAGAGAACAATTTGAAACAATTACTGGGAACTTTTGATACAAATGTGATTAGTAAGAAACCTGCTGCTATTGATAGTGATGATAATTTGAGTGAAAATGAAAGCACTGCAGAGGGTAGTCATATTGAGGAATTAAGCAGCGATAGTGAATATGATTCTAAAGAAGAACACTTTAACGAAACTAGTAACAATACAAATATTTCAAGCAGTACTCTCACGAATAATGACATAGTTATGGAAGAAGATGAAGTAGATGCCGAAACACTGAGTGAAGATGGAAATAATTCAGAAAGTTTAGAAGATCCATTTGCACAACATTTATTTTATGACTTGAGCAATAGTCTCCTGACTTCCGTACAATCTTCTCCAATGCTTGTTGAAAATTATGTAGAAAATTGGCCAATATTAGGTAAATTGCATGTTCAAATTCCCATAAACAAAGAAGAGGTATTATCAGTAATGCCAAAAGTTATTATATCTGATGAAAAATGTTTTGCTTCCTCTGGAAAAGTACCAACGCGGTTATCAAAAAGTATTAGCAGCTTAGAATCTGTGTATATAAAATCACAAATAATCAATAACATCGAAAATGCAAACAAATCTGTTACTGCAAGTAATAAATTTTGTTTAAATTCATTGCAAACTGAAATATTTTCTATTTTAAACAATTATCAGGATTTCTATTTTGCTCAACAAACCATGGAAAGCATTGAAGATATTAGATTTGTATATTGTTTACACATTGTCAATCATGTTTTGAAGACACGGACAAACGTATTACATCATAATGCAAAATTAACCAAAAAAGATGAAGTACCTGAAGAATTTCGAGATCAAGGACTTGTACGCCCTAAGGTATGCTTTCAAAAATTATTAATTGGTACTTATATATAAACTATTTAGATTCTTGTTATTGTTCCATTTAGGGATACAGCATATCAAATTATTACAATGCTTATAGACATTTTGATGCCAAACGACAAAGGAAATGTAATCAATAAAAATAGGTTTATTGAAGAATTTACAGGCCATGAAATTGTTATGCCAAAAAAGAACAGAAAACCTGAGGATTATGAGCAATTATTCAAAGGAAATTCTGGAGATGATTTTAGAATTGGCATTAATTTTACTAAAAGAAGTTTAAAAGTAAGTACATACAAAGTTGTGACATGTCGGGAAAATTGATATTGTATAGTAACTATTTGAGTTTGATCTGAAAATGAATATATTTATTTGGTAACCAAAAAGTCCATACGGTTTTTCGGAACAAATTTACTTTACCGGCCATCCTGAAAATGGCGTTTTTTTTATCAAAAATGCTGTCTTTGACGTGACTAGTCAAGACAATTTGATTTTATACTGCTCTCGCATCTCCATTCCGCCCGGCGGTTGCAGACCTGACAATTGCTTTCTTAATGCCCAAATAGCGTAATGGCATGTACCGTTGACCAGAAATGAACATTAGGATGGCACCAAATAAAGAAAAAATACCCCCCAAATCTCATATACACATTTTTATTCGAAAATGACACTGTATGTCAACTAGAAGTACTTGAATGAAAAACGAGAAAATTAATTTTTATTTACTCACAAGTTACATATACAATTTATAATTGGAACATGTTTCAATACATTACCTAAAATCAGTTTATTCCTGCTTCGGTTTTCATCAAATACATTATACTGAAAACGTATTGTAGTTTAAACAAACTAGACATACATATCATTTAAATCGCCGTCCATCTCTGAATCAAAAACTCCTCTCCTATCTGCGATTTATTTACATTATACAGCATACCCGCAGATTTCATGAATTCCACAGTTGGATCCAATTTTTGGCGTCTACACCTGGTGATGAACATGAATCCAGCCAAATAACCAAGAAAAAAACATTTCACTCTTCGGTTATGAGGAACCGTATGCTTGGCATATCTCCATAGTCCTTCAATAGTATTCGTGTGGGCCCCAGTTTCCGGATCTTTGAATTGTAACGAACGATTAACTGTTAGATGTTCGAAATCCATTTGGCCTAAGTCACCATAGGAGTCCCAACAGTCTCTTATGATGGTGGTACCTGGACGGATCCACTGTTCAATCAACGGGATGAAAGTCTCCCGATCTCGACACTCCACTGGCACCAGAAAAAACGCGCCGGACTCTTGCTCTACTCCTCCAAACACCCACTGGCCTTCGACACTGTGACTTTGATGATATTTCCGGCATCCAAATTTACTCTCATCAATTTCGACGGTTTTTCCATAAACACCTAAAACAGTTTTGCATAATTAATTGTAATTATGAAAATACTTTAAACTAATGATTCATTATCACTACCTAAGGCAACGCTACGACCATTACATCTTAAAAATGAAAACTTACCAATCTGTGTGCTTTGATGACAACATGCCTCAATAACCACTTCTCGACAGTAACTGTTCCAGTCTGCTGCAGTGCGGCTGCTCAGATAGTGTTATTTTGCGGTAATTTCGATAGCTACTGATAGTAGCCAAAAGTGGACATGTATACGAAATAACATTAAAATAAACAAATAACGAATTACTTCAAACACTTACCTTTGCGGTTATAACGAAGTGAAGCACATTTATATTCATGCGGCCGTACAAATGGATAACGATAAAAACAATCTGTAGAATGCGTCCGTCTTCTGTGAAATACAAAAGTCGACTCTACTATTTGGTTCTACGTAGAACATGTAGTAATGCGGCCTTCTACAACGAAAAATTAATACTGCTATGCTTCTTGTGTTTTCCAAGTTGATAAGAATGTTCTTGCACAGGCGAAGAGCAGAGTTTATCAGTATCGCGGCACTTTGTACAAGCAAGATGCTTGAAGTAATACACGGTATTTTTCAATAACAATTTATATACCGGGCGAATGCAAATAATCAACAAATTTCAAGGGAAGATAAACTTAACGGTAAATTATGTACAATATAAAATGGAACATACATTAAGCGGTAAATTATATACACTATAAACGGAACAGACAGATATAAATAACACTTCATTAGACTATTAGACTATATATAAAGATAATAATAAGTTTGTATACTTAAACTTTAGTTTCTAGGTCACATATGTATATTTGTTTGTTCTATATTTTTGTCCGGTAAATGGTTGTTACTGTTGGGCAATAAATAAATAAATAAAATAAATAAATAAATAACATTTAATGTTTTATTCATTCCGTGACCGTATGTTCAACAGTACAGTTCTATGTGAATTCCTTGATATAAAATACGACCTCGGAAATAATAAATTAACAAGTGATAGAACCAAAACAGGTATTGTTTTCTAAACATGCCTCTTCCTTTTATTACAGCTACATTAAATAAACCTAACCCAAACCATTTACCAAAACTACCTGAAATGTATCCTTTACAAACAATAACACCCTCAACCATAAATCATTCAACCAGCCAAACAAAAAACCCACTCACCCATCAGACAATAAAAGAAGGGACATATTCAATGCAGTAAAAAGCAATGCACCAAATAAACAAACATCTGCAAGCAGTTTCCCATCAAAAGAAAATGCTATTATATTAAATTCATTGCCAAACACGAAGTTAGAAGATTATCTAAATGCAATCAGGAAATAATAGATCCTAAAATATAATCTTTGCATCAAGAATAGCAAATAACCGGATCTGTATTTATTTAAATACAAAAGAAGACGCTGACCAGTTTGTAAACAACCATCCTAATATAACAGTAAATAACACAGAAGTGGAAATTCGTAAATTACTTACGCCGACCATAAGGGTGGTTATTTCAAATGTTAGCCCATCCATACCACACAATATAATAGAAGACTCACTTATTAAGCTAAATATAACTTTAACAGGCAAGATGTCATTTATAAAAGCTGCTTTATCAGATATAAAATTTAAGCACATACTTAGCTTTCGAGACAAATCTATGTTAAACAAACTGCAAATTTAAACATCCCAGAATCAATAATAGTATTATTTGAAGAAACCCCTACAGACTATTTTTATCTACAGAAACATACTGCTATACATGTAAACAAACCGCCATTCAACCTCAAGCTGCGAGGAACACAATATACAGAGTGAAACAAAACAACCTGAAACAAATAACAAACCTAAATGAAACAATAAGAAATAAAAGACCAAATCAGTCATCTGAAAGTACACCTACAGAAGAACTAAATGTAACTGACATTGAACATCAAATAAGAGAAGCAACACAAAAGAAAAACAAGAAACCAACCAAGAATCAACCCTGTCGAATTTATCACAAACCAAACGGACAAACAAAAACAAAAAGGATCCTACAATTAAAAAGAAGAACTTGGAACAAACTGAATCCCCAAAACACAATACAATAAAGGAAATCATAGAAAGTGATCCAGCCAAATACATTATCTCATTCGACGAATTTCAGGACTTTCTAGAAAACACGATCGAACACAAAAATACTACAATTAAGTAAAACTATACCAAAGATACAAACCAACTCATACAAATGATGCATGAAATCCAAAACAATACTGATGACAAAAAATTAAAACAACAATAACAAGAATAACTAAAACAATGGAGGAACAACAAATTGAGTCAGAAATGTCTGATTCCTCAGTCGATAATCAATAATATGAACATCATCCAATGGAATTGTAATGGACTTCAATCCCATAAAGCTGAATTCCAAAAACTAATTGAAGAAACACAACCTCATTACATATGCTTACAAGAAACACACTTCAAAGAACACCAAAACATAAATACATACAATTTTATACAATATCGCAAGGACAGACTAAACACACATATAGCTAGCGGAGGGGTGGCAATTCTAGTAAACAACAAAAAACATATAGAGGAAATACCCCTAACAACAAACTTAGAAGCAATAGCTATAAGAATCTTGACACCAAATAAAACTAAAGTAACCTTATGTAATATATATCTACCACCACAACCAAACTGCAATCAAGAGTCCATTGAACATTTATTAAAACAGTTACCCCCTCCGATCATTATACTAGGTGACATAAACGGGCACAATATAATATGGGGTTCCCAACAAACCGACAAAAGAGGAAGAATGGTAGAGAAAATAATAAATGAAAACAATTTCATCATACTAAATGACAACTCATCAACACATTTTTGCTCAAAATCAGGTACATTTTCAAATATAGACCTAACGATTTGTGACCCAAAATTACACCAAATCTAGAATGGAAAGTAATTCAAAATCTATATGGTAGTGACCATTTTCCTATACTTATTAGCTCACAAGAAAGTCATACAAACCTCAAACCCCATACATCATACTCAAAATGGAGAATAGAAGAGAATAAGTGGCCCCAATTCCAAACATTGCTAACCAACAATACCAAAAACAAACAATATTCCAGCATAAACCAAAACATAAACGAAATCATAGAATCTTTTAGCCAAGACATAATAAAACAGCCAAACAAACATTCACGTTATTCAATAGAAACAATAAAAAACAGTACCATGGTGGAATAAGGAATGCGAAAAAGCAAGCAAAGACAATAAAAGAGCGCTATACAAATATCGGAAAAACAAAAACATAGAAAACCAAATAGAACTTAAAAGAACAAAAGCTATTAGCAGACGTACAATAAAACAGAGCAAGAAAAAGCATGGAAAACCATGTTTCCTCCATAACCTGTGATACACCTGATAACCAAATTTGGAACAAAATAAAAGCAATTAAGGGATAAATAACATCCCACGTGCAACAGATGTAATATTAATAGGAACCACCAAAATTATTTTAGACCCCCAAGAAATAGCAGAAAAATAGCAGACGAATTTGCCAAAATATCTAGCAATTCAAATTATAATAAAGACTTCAATACAATAAAACAAATACAGAAGACAATCAAATTATCAAAATTGAAGAACAAAACAACCCATTAAACAAATCCTTTACAATGGACGAACTAGAAAACAGTATTTCACAACAAAAAACAAAAAGTTCAGGGCCAGACCAAATAATTCCAGAAATGATCAAACACCTACCAGATAAAAAATAAGAAACACCTACTAGACATATATAACTTCATATGGAACAACAATGTATACCCTATAGAATGGAACAAAGTCATTACAATACCAATATTAAAACCATCAAAAGATAAGACAAACCCAGCAAATTATCGACCTATAGCACTGTCAAATGTATTATCAAAATAATGCAAAAATGGTAAATAAAAGGCTAATGTGGTATATAGAAAATAATGACATATTAAGCAATACCCAAGCAGGTTTTAGGACAGGCAGAACAACAACAGATCAAACACTTAAACTAAAAATAGAAATAGAAAAAGCGTTTGAACTTAAACAACATCTAGTAGCAATATTCTTAGACTTACATAAGGCATATGACACCACATGGAAATATGCGATAATACAAACACTAATAGAACATAACATACAAGGAAAAATACTACACTACATAAAAAACTTCCTGGAAAACCGTTCTTTCCAAGTCAAAACAAATGGATGCTTATCAGAACCAAGAAAGCAAGAAAATGGAGTTCCACAAGGGGAAGTACTTAGCCCCACACTATTTCTGTTAATAATAAACAAAATAACAAAAATTGTGAAGAAACCAACACAAATACTGCTTTTTGCTGATGACATAGTATTATACCACAAAGGCAAAACATCAACACAATACAAACAAATCTACAACAAAACATAACCGAAATAGAAAATGGGCAAAAGAAATACGTTTCACATTCTCATCCACAAAAACAAAAGCAATACATTTCTGCAGAAAAGAAAACAACATATGGATCCAAAACTTCTAATAAACAAATCCCAAATAGAATATACAGATAACATCAAATTTTTAGGCATCTACTTTGATAACAAATTAACATGGAGAAAGCACATAACAGAATTAAAAAAGGACTGCAACAAAAAGATCAATATCTTAAAAATGCTCTCGAATACAGATTGGGAGCGCACACAAAACAGCTATTAAAGATATACACAACTACCATCAGATCAAGACTTGATTACAGTTGTATCACATACAGACAGCCAAACCTACTAATATAAACCAATTAGACACCATTCAAAACACAGCTCTCAGATTAGCAACAGGTGCCTACAGAACAAGCCCAGTCAATAGTCTACAATGCATAGCAAATATACCACCTTTATGGATAAGAAGAAATAAATTGAACCTAAAATATATTGCAAAACTAGCATCAAACCAGAAAATAGAAGCAAACCAGGACATCTTTAAAATTAAATCATGTAACACAAGATTAGATACCAGTACTCCAACAGCCGTACACATAAAAACATAATGAAACAAATAAAACTATCCCTACCTGAAATCCTTCCACAATATTTACCTATATTCCCACCATGGACTAGAAAACATATAACGACAAATGTATCACTATCAAATTATTCAAAAACATACAAGCAAAGCTCAGTATCATCAACGATTTAAAGAACTAAAGGAACAACACAAGAGACATGAATTTATCTACACAGATGGGTCGAAAACTACCAACAAGTAACTGCAGATGTACTCAGACAAGATCAACAAATCCAAATAACACTACATCCATATAGCAGCAGCTATACAGCAGAAAAAGTAGCAATTTTAACAGCCATCCAAGATATAACATCAAACCCAACACACACCAAATATGCAATATGCACAGACTCTTTAAGCACTATTAAATCACTCAAAAATGGTACACAACAGATCCAATAACGAACAACATACATGATGCTCTACACAAAACAACAGAAGAAACCGGAACTGAAATAATACTGATTTGGTCTCCAGCCCACGTTGGAATCCAAGGAAATGAAGCAGTAGATAAACTAGCTAAACAACGAATAACTAATACCAACACCCAACTCAAAACTCCAATAACAGACATCTATGCAATTATCTCAAGCAAAATAGACAAAAATGGGAAGAAACCTGGAAGAACACCCAAAATAACAAGCTTAGACAAATAAAACCAAAAACCGAATCGTATGCACACATCCCAAAATCAAGAAGACAACAAATAGTATTAACAAGATTAAGAATAGGACACACTGCATATACACACAACTACTTGATGACAAAAGAAGCTCAACCTGTATGTGAACAATGTAAAACAAACCTAACATTACATGTGATTTTCCAATGCTCCACCCGAAGGTACTACAGTGGCCAGGAAGTGAGTTTTTTTTTTTACCTGGAAAATTTTGAATTTTGCCGAATCCTTGCTGTTCCAAGCAAGGTAGGGATCTTTAACGTGCGTGACAACACTCACACACGGGACCTCCATTTTACCTCTCATCCGAACGAGGGTGTATTTTTGCGAAAAATGCTCGCCTAACATTTTTCAAGCGGACCGTGTCGGGATTCGAACCCGGGACCTAGGGCGTAGTAGTCACACATATACCACTACGCCACGGAGCCGCCTAACAAACCTAACAGTAGAGCATATCCTAACGAATTGTGAAAAATATCAACAAAAAAGGCTCAAATACAACATACAACAAGATGTACAAACTATCCTGAGAGACACACCCAATATTGAACCACTGCTGAACTATCTTAAAGACATAGAAATCCTACATCATATATAAATTATATAAAAGATAACATATTTGTACCATAGATTATAAATAATACCTCCAACCTCCGCTAATAACTGTAAAGGTGGAAGCGGATAAAAGTTCAACATGTCTTTCTCACTGGTTAGATATAAAGCGAGTTCTACTACATAAACATAGTAAGACTATACTATAAAAGCCGAATAAACTAATATGGGCATCAACTCAGGACGTTCATTTAGATCCATTTTATAATTCTACATGCAGTTTAGTGAACACGTTCATAACTTTTAAAATTTCTACAGCGAGTTGACCATAATCAATAACTAGAAAATTGCAAAATTCTATCACAAATATATTTAAGATATATTTTAAACCGACAAAATCACATCATACTGATAACCTACTTGAGTAGGTTCTCAGTATGATGTGATTTTGTCGGTTTAAAATATATTTTCCAAATGTATTTGTGATAGCATTTTGCAATTTTCTAGTTAATTATGGTCAACTCGCTGTAGAAATTTTAAAACTTATGAACCTGTTCACTAAACTGTATGTAGAATTATAACAAAATGGATCTAAATAAACGTCCTGAGTTGATGCCTGTATTAGTTTTTTCGGCTATTATAGTATGGTCTTACTATTTTTATGTAGTAGAACTCGCTGTATAACTAACCATTGAGAAAGGCAAGATTGTTGCTGAAACATTTGGTTATGTATTGTGAATAATAAAACAGTAAATTGTTACGGTATTCCACGCAAACACGCCGAATACCGCAACAAAACGGGGACAGAATGGTAGAATTCGGGCTAGCTCAAAAACGTCGTAGAGGAGCGTGGGTGAAATAGAAAGAACACATTAGAAACCTCTGTAAAACTATATTGTTAACATTCAATCTCAAAAGACTATTTACAAAACAATAAAACAAATAAGTTGCATAATCGTTTGTTATGTGCTAGTAAACAAAGCGTCATAAGCATATAAAATTGGTAAGCAAAATAAATATAACATCTTATAATCTAAATACTTACTTAATGGTTCACCTTAAATACATACAAAAGAAAATAAGTCATAAACTATACAGTACTTCAGGAAAAGAAATATACATAAGTTATCTATACGTGCTGCATTGCGAAGTGCACCTCCTCAAAAATTGTATAACATTATAATTAGACATTCTAGCTTAAATTAATCAAATATTAATCTACTTTTAAATTGATGCGTAAGTTCTTTTCGTTAATGTTTATACAAAAACACAAGAGAAACAGTAAAACGGACTCTAACACAACCTTTGAATAATTAATTTTTAATTTGAAGAATGATAATTACATCGTCGCTCGTGCATTGTGAATGTGTTTGGTAACGTGGTGTTGGTAATTTATTGGATAAGCATAAGTAACAGCAAATAAAATGTCTATCCTCCACAGCAGCATAAAAAAATTACGAATATAGATAACTGTACCTTGAACTATTTGGCTTCGTATCATGTTGTAGATGGAAAGATGCGACTGCATTTCTTTATTGGCTGCATGCTGGAACCACCAACTTCACTTATACTAAGAAAGCACTTTTAGTAGCGCGACTTTACAACATGTATCTTCGGTAAGAGAATGTTGTATTCAATCTTGTCTTTCAAAGCACGGTCTCTATTTTATTAGGACAGAATCGTGTATGGAGGTAGGCATTTGGCTTTCAAAGATATCGCCGAAGAATCATGTGTGCAGAATTCCCAGACAACAGCTGCCGAAATACAAACTGTAACAGCTAGCCAACAAGCAGATAACGCAATTATCAAAAGATTTTTACACAAAGGAAAACAATTTTGTTACTTTGTAACATCTTAACAGCTGCTGAATACCAGATAACAAGTCCATTGTAAGCAGATGTAGGCAGGTGGTAAGTGGTCTCATATTTTAGAAGAAAGCTGTTAATTTACATGCAGCTTTTAATTAAAATGTAATCACTGCAGGTGCTAGGAAATATTGCTACTTTGTAACGCAATGTTTCCTAAGCAGCTGTTTATTTTATAAGGCAAATTTTTACACAGAGTAATTACTTGAGAAATTTTATAAAATAACACTAATTCAAATGGCGGGAAATCGAGCTTGTGGAGAAATTTTAGGGCATTATAAAAATGAATGCAGAAAAAATTGTTTCCAGGGTTTTGAACGTAACAAATTCCCCCCTAGCAAAATTAAAAGGTCGGGGTAGGAAGCAGAAGTCACAGGGCAGGCAGTATACTAATAAATACAATCTAAACAACGCCAATAAGTTTTCACTAAAACCATATTTATTCAATTTTTTCAGTAAGACAAAATGATCTATTTGGTCAAAAGTTTTCTGAAAGTCTAAATATATCGCATCAACTTGAAGTTTCTGATCAATGGAATTAACAACATACTGAGTAAAAACTGTTAGATTGGATAAAGTACTCCTTTTTTCTATAAAACCAATGCTGGGTTGGTGAGATGATATTTTTTATTTGCATGTAGATTTGTTTGTATAACAATGGTTCAAATATTTTTGCAAAATTACTAATAATTGAAATTGGCCTATAGTTAGCTATATCAGATTTAGCCCCACTCTTAAATACCGGGCAAATTCTAACAAATTTTCATTGAGATAGAAATGTGCAAGATCCAATAATTAGATTAAATATAATGTTTAGTTTAAAGAAATATAAATTTATAATCTTTAATTAAAAATTCTGGTATTTTATCCATCCAGCAGTCATCGAGTTTTTCAAAGTGTTAATTGGATGCATTGCAACGGTAAATTTTCACTTTGAATTTATCACGAAATTGTTTGCTGTTGTTCCTCCACAGGATATTGGAAAACGGATAAAAGGAAATCCTCAGGAATTCCTCATACAACTTCTATTTTCTTTACGACCCACAACAATGTCCACAAAATCGAACGCAAAAATCCAGCCTTCAGAATATATAAATTCCTAATAAAATTTGCCCCGTAAAGGATCTGATATACAAGATAATGATTACGCATAAAATAAGAGAAGCTATAAAAAAAGGGTACCTAAGAAACGTAACAATTAATATTGATTATTAATCAAATCAAAGGCATACTTACACGCTGCTCACATACAAAGACAAATGGTTACTATAAATTCCAGCAAAAATGCCGTTTACCAAAATAACTACGTAAATTGGTATATAAAGCTTCGACTAAATAAATCCCAACAAATTAGTCAGATGACTATTCATAAATTGAATAAACTTAGAAATTTTAGAAGATCCAGTAACACATCGTCTTTTCTTCTTGAGGATCAAAATTCAACAAGAGCTAACGGTTATCAAATTTAAATTGACGGTCAAAATTAACCTTGATAGATTAATAAAATATAAACATAGGTGGAACACTTTCGAACTAGTGCTCAAACGTAATATCAAAGTTTTACTAACTTGAATTAAGAATTCTGAATATCGAACGAGCAAGTACCCTCAAAAGAATGAAAAATCTGATAGAGAAATAATTTTGTAAATCATTATGAGATCAATACTTCGAATAAACGATCGACGAAAATGAATTAGCTTTATAAAACGAAACGCCACTGACTAATTCCTTCAAACAATCAGCTTAACAGAACTGTGCGTGATGACCAGGTGTTGCACTGATATCAATATCTAAATTAGAATAAAGAATTTATTAATCTGGAATAAACTTTGAATGTATATAAATAATGAATGATTTAGAAACGCAATGTTAATCTTAAAATGCTGAAATCTCTGTACTTCTTTTCCACAACGGCAAGATGACTAGAAAATCACTTTGAATAAATGAAACGAAAATCTTGCAATTGATTTCTTCTACTTGAAAATTAAGAAGCGAATATATTCTAATATTTATTACAAGGACAGTAATAATTTTGTTAATAATACAAATAAATTATTAATCGTAGATTTTATATAAGGGAAATTTTTCCTTAATGACGAATGCCTAAGTATATTAACTTCAATAAGACTGAAAACAAAACCATCGCCTATATTACATGTACTAAATCTTAATTAATAAAGATACAAATACAATAAAATTTACGACAGCGAAACTCGACAAAATTGACTGTTATATACTCCCCTTTTTCCCGAAAGAAAACTTTAAAAAAGTTTTCGAACAAAACTATAATCCAATTCCCAAAAGTCTAATATTTACAGAAGAAACTTCCTCGAACCTACTATTTCTCATGAGGATATAGGGTAAAGTCATCTCTATCCTCTAATTCATACGTATTAATTTCCAATTTCTTTTTAACCTTGTCAGGACCAGAAAACTTTTTTGCTAACTTAGTTGAAAAATTTTTAGAGGCATCTGATAGGCTATACTCTCTCTTCCAACAGTAACTCCTTTCATTTAAATGCACGGGCCTATGACGCAAGTTGTAATTATGTTTAGTCCATACATGAGCTTCCTTAAGTTTTGCAGTAACAAACTGCCTTACACTTTTTAATTTATCACATTTCTTTGCAGTATCAGTGTCTCTACACTCAGTATCTGAATTTTCTACAAGAATATTTTTCTCTTCTACGGTCTTGTAATGTTCACTATTAACTATCATCCCTACTCCAAAATTAATAAAATAAGGGGTGTTATGTGTTATTTCAGACCTAGCTGTACGCATTGCACAACCTAGTTTAAATATATTTTTGTCCCAATTTTTCTTATTTTCTCCCATATATGCTGTTAGCATAGTTGTAAAAATACGGTTATACCTTTCTGTAGGATTATTTTCTGGAGAATATAATGGCGTATGGAGTAACTTTACGTTATAATCGTTTACTAACTTTTTAAATTCTTTACTTTTGTATTGTGCTCCATTAACTGATTTCAGATATTCACCCCAAATAATAAAAATACATTATCTTCAGTAATTTTTACAATTTTTGCTGTTGTAGCTGTTCTAATTGGAAAAAATAGTGAAAACTTACTAAGTGGTCACATATTACACATACAAACCGGTTGCCATATGATCTTCTCGGGTGTGGTCCTAATAAATCGGTGGAAATATATTGCCAACATTGTGAAATTTTAATTTTATTCCCCATTTCTCCTGCTTTTTTCCTTTGTTCAGGCTTAGTCTCACAACATTTTTTACATCTTTTTATGTATCGACAAAAGTCTGATTTCATACTTGGCCAATAAAATGTTGACAAAATTTGATAATAAGTTTTGTATATACCTAAGTGTCCTGATAGTACGTCATCGTGGTGTTTTTTAATAATTTTAGAACGATTTTACTTTGATACAACCAATTTCCAATTATCTTTCGAATCGTTAAAGACATTATCTACTACATGTTTATACAATTTATTTTCACTAACTCTCCAGTTTGGAAATTTAAGTGGATGCTTAACAACATTAGTACACATTTTGTCACACCAAGTGTCTTTATTGATGTCTTGTAATGTAATGTTAGTAAGTGTCAAATTGTCGCAGTTGTTAGTGTTAGGTATTGCTCTATTCAAGCAATCAGGCACCAAATGATCTTTGCCTGGTCTGTGAACAATTTGATAGTTAAATTGTTGAAGACGCATTGCTCATCTACCGAGTCTACCACTTGGATTCTTTAAATTATTTAACCATACTAAACTGTGGTGATCAGTTATAATTGTAAAGAATGTGCTTTCTAAATAACAACACAGCTTTTCACACGCGTAAAGTACAGACAAATAGTCTTTTTCTGTAACTGAATACTTCTTTTCGGTATTATTTAAAGCTCTAGATAAATAACAAATCACGTGTTCTTTCCCATTATAGTACTGGCTAAGAACAGCTCCAAGTTCATACGAACCTGCGTCGCATTGTAATATAAACAGAAATTTAAAATCTGGACACGACAAAATCGGTGCTGAAACTAAAGCATTTTTCACCTCCTCAAAAGCTTTTTCACATTCTGGAGTCCATTTAAATTTACAATTTTTTCTAGTTAAGTTCGTCAGAGGATATACCATAGATGACAAATTGGGTAAAAAATTTTTATACCACGAAATCATACCTAGCAGATGTTTAATTTGTCGTGGAGTTTTTGGAGTTGGCATATTCACAACAGCACTGGCTTTATCTGGATCGACATTCAAACCCGAACGATTTACAATAACATATCATCGTCCGAAATAGACCTTTACGTTACAGTTTCTATACCATTGACTTCTACCAATTGAATATTGCTCTCATCTGATAGTTTATAAACACTAGCGAAGTATTCAGCAAATGTAGTTACCATATCTTTAGGTTCATTAAATTCTTTATCATTAAATGTCATAGTAGCTGGAATTTGAGTAAAGTTTCTTTTCTTGTTGATAAATGAACAAAAATACTTCGGATCTCGTTTAATATTTTGCTGTACCTTAGCTAGGTATGTTTTATAATCCTGTTTGACTTTATTGTTACAATAAGTTCAAAGTTGTTTAAACTGATTATACAATGAATCTATTTTATCTTTTTTGTACTTTCTATAAGCATAGGTTTTTTGTTTTAACATACTTTAACATACTTGATTAATATTATCATAATACTCTATAACAGACCAATCTATATACATGAGAAATTGATATAGACCATGATAATCAGCTTTATAAAAATTATAGTTCTTAAAGACATCGCTTATAGAAAATTTGTTTAACCTTTCCGTTTTGATATTGGATTCAATTAGTAAGATGGGGATCAATATTGACCAAAGCAGTGTCACATACTGTTACATTGCATACTTGATTACTAGATACTAAGTCTAATATTCTATTATTTATATTAAATACATTATTAAACTGTTTATAATTTAGACTATTTAGAAAGTTTGTAAAATGTCGACTCTTATTATCCCAGTAGTTAGTTTGAATATAGCTCGGTATATTAAAATCACCCACAACTAACTATACATGATTTGCTATGTAGCCAATTACATCGGGCTAGTTGTTCAAAGAAGGTTTCAAAATATATTAAATCAACCAAAGGTGGTATATACACATTAATTATATAAAGCATTGTACTATTTAAATTTATTTTGCAGGCTACTATATCTATTAAGCTGAAATTATTGGCTAGATCTGATATATGTATTTGACTTGATAGAAAACTGTCTTTTAGTGCAAGTAGGACTCCACCACATTTAGAAACACCACTAACTTCAAATTTTCTGTCACTGCGATAAACCTTATATGCACTAGGATCATTTACATTTCAGTACGTTTTAGTGAGAGCCACAATTTCAAATTTATCATCAGATATTGCCTGATAAAAAGAGTCGATTTTGGTATTAAGGCCTCTTACATTTTTATAGAAAATTCTTATACTATGTGATAAATGGAACAATTAAAGCTATTGGGCAAATTTAGTTTTTGAGGTAATAATTTTAGGGATGCCATTTACATATTTTATTGTAATGTTTTTTCTCCCGCATTTATACGATCATAAAACTCTTTTTTAATCAATTTAAGAAATTCCATTTCCTGTGGGGTGCGATCGTTAACAAGTCTAATATTTTTATAGTAAGATCAAAACTTAATAGTGATTATATACGCTACAAGGAGTTAAGAAATTTTGTAACTCGCTCAATTGGACAGAAGAAAGTTGCATATTTTTAATACCAGCTTAAATTGCGCAAGCACAATCGCAAGAAGTTGTGAAAAGAATTCGAAAGAAATAACATTCATTGAAAATCCCGTAATGAAATTGCGATTAAATTGCAAGATCCTGAAAAAATTAATAGGCATTTTACCACATCAATTGCTTAGCCACACGTAGATGATAGGATATTTATATGAATGCAAGCTATCTTAGTGGTGCTGATTTCTCAATTAGTACAGTTAGTTCCTTCGAAATTCTAAAGATTATAAAATCTATGAAGTCAAGCATATGGTGTAGATCAGCGTTTCTCAACCTTTTTTGGCCTGCGGACCAGCAAAATTTGTAAAAAAATTCGTGGACCAGTGATATTTTTAACAACAAAATTTTACTAGGTATTAAAGAACTACTACATAAGTTAATTGTAACATTTTTATTATCATTTACTTACAATAATATTTAAATATAAAGATAATTATAAAAAAAAATCACAAACTCGTGGACATATGGGAACACAACAAAAAATATCACTCTTACGATTACTAAAAAATTAAATTAAAAGCATTTTAAAAAAATATATTTTGTTGTTTGTTTGTAATAATAATTATTAATAAATAACAAACCCTTGACAAAAATTACAACAAAAAATGTCAGAAATTATAAAAATAATCACAAAATCATTGCATATGAACACAACAAAATTATCCAACGTGATACTACACTAATAATTAAAAATCTATAATGTTTATATAGGCATGTATTGTTAATGAGAAGGTTGCGGCTGCTCTTCTTCAATCAACTTTTCAATTGTGGGTTCTAAATTAGTCAAGCTAAGTCGGAGCGGTGAAATAACCGATAGACTTATTTTTTATTACTCATAGATGTAAATCCCGCTTCACATAAATATGTAGTTGTGAAGGGGACTAACATTTTCATTGCTTTCTCGTATAGAGATGGATATTCATTTTTCAATTTGATTCAAAATTTATCTATAGTCATTGTTAAAAACTAGCTTTTAACATAATATCTGTACTAATCTCAAGAAGGACACATTCTCTGTCACTTAAATTTAACTTACTACTGTCATATGGTATGAAGGGTTTGTTATCCACATTTCTTTCACACATGGTTTCTTCAGATGGGAAATATTTTTCGAAACAATTTTGAAAGATTGTAAGTGATGCCCAATGATTATATTTAATTTTGATAAGTTTAAATCTTGTTGCAAATTAACAAAGTCAATAATTATTAAATACATCAATATTATTATTTACTTTATCCACCCAAAAATTAATTTTTTTCTTAAATCCATCTATTTTATTAAATAAATGACACACTTTTATAGAAGTTCCTTGTAAACTCAAATTTAATTTGTTGATATATGAAGATATATCACTTAAATATGCTAGTTTTGCAACTATATCTACATGAGACAAATGCATACTTAAAGGATTATTATTTTTCTTAAAAATATTTCTACTTAGGTCTTTAATTCAAAAAGCCTAGTTAAAATCTTAACCCATGATAGCCATCAAACTTCTGTATGCAGTAATAACTGCTCATATTCGGCACCAACCTCCTGACAAAATATTGCGAATAACCTACTGTTTAAATCACTTTTTTTTGATAAAATTAATAATTTTTATAGATTCCGCAAAAACCTCATATAATACTGTGGATAAACTTTTCGCTGCTAAATGGTGTCTGTGGATTATACAGTGGGTAATTAATAAATCAGAATTAACTGCTTGCTGAATTCTTTTAGTAACACCACAATGTCTGCCAACCATACTAGCCGCCCATCGGAACACACACCTATGCAATTTTTCCATTCTAAAGAATGTTTAATAACATAAGAATTAAGTGCTTTAAAAATCTCATCCTTTGTTGTATATGAAACCAATTCTATACAATACAAGAATTCTTCTTTTATTTCTTCCAAAATAAAATCAATATATCTAACATATCAAATTAATATGGCCTTTTTAGAAATATCACATGATTCATCGATTTGTATTGCAAAAAGTGTTGATTCCTTTATCTACTGTATTAATTGGTATTCCACATTCTCTGATGATAATTTTTCAATTCTTCTTCTTATAGTATCAGTAGATAAGGGAATCGATTTGATTTTATCAACAGCAGAGAGCCAAACATCTCTAAACAAACGTCTGTTAAAACTGGTTTTATTAATTCTTCCCCAGTAGTAAATGATTTTTTGGTTTTAGCAGTCCGAAGGGCAACTAGGTACGAACATTTTAATAGTGACTTGTTCTGAATAAAATTTTGTTTAAATGTTTTTGTCTGTAATCCTAATTCTCGTTTTTTATGCTCAAAATATTCAGGTGGTTTATTTTCCAGCTCAGAATGTTTAGCCTTCAAATGTTGTAACATTTTCGACGGTTTCATAGCATCATTTACTAAAACTTCATTTCAAATGATACACATCGGACGTACATCTTCTTTCATAGATTTGGGCCAAAAAATAAAACCATATTTTAAATATTCATGGTTGTAGTGTCTGATGACTGGTGTTTTCTTTTTTGCTGATGGAATTCCTGTTTCGTCGTCATTTTTTTGAGACGTTGAACTGGTATTCAAAAAATCAAATAGCGTGCTTTGTTTACGATGCATGTTACTAAGGGTTAAAAAATAATTTTTTATTAGCACCTACATAAGTATATAAATAATCAATAAATTTACTTTTATATTGGTCCAATCGAGTTAAATATATGTAAAATTATTATAATAATGTTTCGTTTAACAATAACTTAAAAACACCCAGACTATACAATGACAAAGCTGTACCAGATCACACATCAAATCTATATATTATAAGTGGCTTAAGTGTCTGTCACCGATAGAGAGTCAGCCGACCGATGTCTGCGTGCCGCATCATGCGCACTTGTAGGCATTTCGGAAATTTTTCTTCAGTGCCGTACTAATAATAAATTTCATAGAATTAAAATTAGTTTAAGATAAGTTAAGAAACAAGAAGAAAATTGTTGAAAGCATATGTGTGGTGCACAGCACAGTATGCCTATGAAATACGGGCAGTAGGAAAAGCAGACAGAATAATGGTAGCAGCCTTTTGGAATGCTGTGCTTCAGATGTATGAGGACGATAGCATGGACAGACAAAGTTAATAACAAATAGGTTATAGAAATAGTAGGGGAACAAGGATGTCTGTGGAAAAAAATAGGAGAAACGGAAGGGCAGAATACGTTCTAAGGCATTTTTGGGAAATTAGTATGGGATATATTACAAGCAGAGATAGGAAAAAGGAGGTAGATGTAGACCTAGATCAGATAGTGATAGATGCAGAATGTGCAAATTTCAAGGAAATGTGTAGGTTAGTTCAGAATAGGAAACAATGATGGTACATGTCTAACTGGTTCCAGAACTGAAGACCTAATGATGAAGAAGATAATTGTATTTTGTAATTTTATAAATTGAAATTTATTTATTATTTTTTTTGATAAGTAAATTTTTTTCGCGGATAGAAAAAATTGTCCGCGGACTGGTAAAATTTCCTCGTGGACCACTGGTGGTCCGCCGGACCAGCAGTTGAGAATAACAGGTGTAGACAACATCCATTTAAATTATGCATATCATTAACTTTTCTATTACTACTGGTGTATTCTCTGAACTCTAGAAGAAATCAATAGTGACTCCTTTGGTGAAAGTACCAGTAGCTAAACAGCTTACTTATCTTCGTTCTATTAACTTACTTCCGACTATTTCTAAAACCATTGAAGCAGTGGTACACAGCCAACTTTCCAACTATGTTGAGATTAACAATATTCTACCCTTAAAGCAATCAGGTTTTAGAATGAAACATAGTACTGCCACATGGTTGACTAAGATCACCAATGACTTAGCAAGCAGCATAGATAAATCTGAAGTAATATACCTATGCCTATTGGACTTCGGTAAAACTTTGATATCATCGATCTTAATCTCTTTATAGTGAAACTTAAGTTCTATGAGCGGGCCATTCTATGGTTTGGTAATTACCTTATGGGAATGAGTCAATCTGTCAAGTTAGATCAATCATACTTTTATATTCCTTAGCTACAGCCACGGAGTTTCACAGGGCAGTATTTTGGGCCCCTTGCTTGTGTCTACAAGTGGTCCACCTGCAATTGTCTGATACTTAATCCTAACAAAAGTGTTGCTCTGCGCATTGGTACGCGATCAAGTTGTGCTACTGCTAGAGTGTTACTCTCTAATCAACTGATGATTAATGGTACAGTCTTAACCATCAGTGATACCATGAAAAACCTGGACGTTATCTTTTATTCACATTTATTCACACTTGACTTTTGAAGAGCATATCAACAAAAAGTAAGCCTCACCTCTTTTAAAACGAAATCGTTGTATAAGTTCAAGTAAGAGCTAAGTGGAGACTTTAAATAGATGCTGGTCAATTGTCTAATCCTGAGTCATTTCGACTACTGCTTTTCAGTATACTATAATTTCTTAACTTAGCTCTTTGAAAAATAGAATTTAAGTAATACAGAATGTCTGTTTGAGATTCGCTTTTAATATAAACAAATATGTACATTTGACACCACATTACATCGATCATACAATACTTAGATTTAACTACAGAAGCTATCCACTATTTACTTGCTTTATATTCAATATTATCCAATATGAATCACCAGGATATCTATTCAGTTTGCTATAATGATGTGGTGCTGTTCAATCTCGAAATATAAGAATCGCAACAAATTTATCATTCCTAAGCACCAGTTTTCCAAATTTTAACAGTTTTGCATATTGCGACTAAAGTTCTTAATAAATATCTTCCATCTTTCGACAGTACTTTCAAATCTACCTTTTGAACATTTTTGAAACTTGCTCCAATTTCCTTACGGAATGGAAATTTGTAGCTTTTAACCGATTATCCATACTGCTATGTAAAGGGTATAATTGAAAATCACCTTTGATGAATTGTACCTTTTGAATAATCCTCTATTGGTGGTGGAAATTTGTTTTGGCAGCAATACCATTACATTATATTGTATTTAGTATATTCTATTATTGTCCGTGGTTATTTAATAACTTATTCTTATTCTTATTTAAAAGTATGTGTAAATTTAATTGGGAAATCCAAATGAATTTTCATTTTCTACATTATATGTTGTTAATTAAACTTTTTTCAGATCTTTGCAGATTTTTACTCCTCTGACGTAATTATAGCATCAACATTGGGTCTTCGGACAATAATTGGAGCTGAAGGGGAACCGGAGAGAGATTATGATTTTCTTGCATCCTTGGAACTACTAATTCTGGACCAAACGGAAATATTTGCAATGCAAAATTGGGATCATTTAATGCATATAATAAATCACTTACATCTTCAACCTAAAGAATCACATGGAACAGATTTTTCTCGTGTAAGAACATGGAGTCTTAATGGATGGTCTAAATATTATAGGCAAACCTTAATATTTTCTTCAATCGTGTTGCCAGAAATAAATGCAATTTTTAATAAAAAATGTTTTAATTATGCTGGAAGAATTAGATCTGTCACTAACATTCATGTAGGCTCAATTTGCCAAGTATTTCTACAACTTCCACATGTATTCCACAAAATTGCAACAAATGATATAGCACAAGTGGCTGACGATAGATTAAATTTTTTTGTTCGTAAAATATTACCTCAATATCAAGAAGCATTGATGAAGCAAAGCCTAATATTTGTTTCTAATTACTTTGATTATGTAAGGTTACGAAATTATTTTAAGAAAGAAGATATTGGCTTTGTTCAAATTTGTGAGTATTCTAAGGTAGATTTTGCTGGTATGTGGATAAATATTTTGTAATTGTTGTTTAATTTTAGGATAGTAAAGTTGCGAGAGCAAGAGATATGTTTTTCCATGGAGATGCTCATTTTTTATTATATTCTGAAAGGTATCACTTTTACAACAGAATACGTGTAAAAGGAATCCGCCATTTAATTTTTTATCAACCACCAATATTTCCACATTTCTATTATGAGATGTGTAATTTAATGCAGGTTTGTATTTGAGCTAAACTTGTTTGCATAGAAATCGACCAATTTTGCATTTTTGACTTCAAATGCTTTTGGAAACACACTTCACGTTTTGGATAGATGTTAATAAACTATTCTTGCATCTTTAGGGTGAGCTTATTCTACTGAGATGGTTCTTGTCACTTTTCCATTGCATATTGTGCAAGGGAAATTTTGTAACTATTATCGAAAGTAATACCACCAGAGCTTTGATATAGCCAGATGTTTTTGTAGTTTATACGAACCTTGTTGTTTTTGGAAATTTGATGAAAAGATTTGCTTTGACAAAATTGTGAGTGCGAAACTTGAATGAATATGGCCAAGCAAATCTTAAAATAAAAAATATCCTGCTAAAAATAGAAGCTAGAATGGTATTTTTTGGGAAAATTCCACAACAAAAGTTTAAAACTTACGTTTAGCATCTCTGGCATCACAAGCTCTTTTAAAAATTAGGTCTGAGAAAGGATTGAAACTGACCTTAAATTTTTCAAAATACAAACTTTGCATCATTTTAGCTGTACTGTTCCACATCGTCTTCACAGCGTATTCTTTACAAGCTTCTCCACTTATTTTTTTATATTAAATGCCCAGTTCATGAGTACATTTTTCAATGTCTGGGCTTCACTTAAATTGAAACACCGTTCCTTGTAAAAAAAACCCTAAATTGATTCCAAATAGATTTTCTGATATTTTGAGGTACTAAATATTCTTCTTGCGAAATTATATTTGCATTAGAACTACTTCCAAAGCATGCCATATCAATATATATTTAACATAGGAGATGACAACTAAAACTAATTTTTGTAATGTCAAAATAGTATTTGTGAATAGCTATATATAGTTATTAATTTTTCTTTCTTCTTATTTATCCAATAGCAAACGTCATTTTTTACTATTCTCATGGATGTTTCATACAGGAGTGGAATTGTCTATTATATTCCTCTAAAACAATTTATCAAGGATTGTATAATTTGTTTAGTGGCATTACAATTGTAGGCTAACCCTTCTTTTCGTAAATTAAACAAGAATGAAAAATAAGTATTACTTTTATTACGTAACATAAAATCAGCTATCATACAAGGTATATAACCTTCTTCCTTATCCATCTAATTTTCCCTACTTTCCAATGATACTAACTATAGGAACTTAGCTTTGGCGCTAAAATTTTAAATTCAAAAATAAATCAAATTTCAGGATAATTGCTTTCACTTTGTCCAACCTGACTAGTGATCGACCACGATCACACTACACAAAATTACAATAATGAACTTAATATCAACATCACCTAAATAAGCAAATATATCTACACAAGGGCATCATAAATTGCATTTTAACATAATATTTTATACTTAACTAAAGTCTAATGATAATTGATACTATAAGCTGGCCCACACTATATTTCTGAGCTAGCTTACATTTTTGGTCATAATATTATTTATTTTAAGATTGACTCATTTCAATGCGCTCCTCAACTTTCAACCTTATCTCCTCTATTTCTATCTTTTTGCGAATATTTAAACTTTCCACAGCGTCCCTTAAATTATCTTTAATGTTACCCACTTGAAGCTTGCCAAATAACAGTAATGATGGTGCTTTTCCTGTAGATCGGTTTACCGAATTATTAATACAGAACTCATCCTCCTGTAATGCAGAAACTCAGTCAATTTGTTTTTCATGTGTGATTTTACAGAGTATTGGTGTTAATAATCTATCCAATCGCTCTATTTGCCCATTCGCTCTAGGTGCTCCTGTGGCAATTAAAACGTGCTTAACCCCATTTTCGAATACGAATTGACTAAATTCTTCGGAAGTAAAACACGGGCCCCTGTCAAAAATTAATATTTTAGGAATATAAAAATTCCCAAAGTAATCTTGTGAATGCGTTATCACTTCCTGAGCACCTGCTACTACATGGGTAGAACCTAGTAAATTTTGTAAATCCATCTATGATTTTAAAAATATACTGTTGCTTATTACGGGTTTTGTAAAATGGTCCATAATGATCTACTTGTATTACTTCAAATGGTGTATTTCCTTTCGGAATGTTATTCAAAAATCCTCCCTTTTGCCCAAACTTTGAATTAAATTCGATACACTTTAGACAATTATCTGTGATTCTGGATTTTATCCCTCATTTTAGGAAACCAGTACGTCGTAGAAATAAGTTCAAAGTTTTATCAAAACCAAATTGACCCATACCATTATGATACATATAGATTATACTAGATTCTATAGTTTTTGGTACATAAAATAAAATATCATCCTTAGACGTGCTATACACTGAACTGCTCCTAAGTTCAAATAAATGATGTTCCGAATTTTGAAGCTGTTCTCTTAATTTAATTATATCCTCATCGGTAGATTGTTTTAAAGCTAATGTTTATTTCATAGTATTACCCTCTAAGATTAGAACATGCCTAACATTACTTAAAGCATCAACATGCTGAGTACGACTATTTGATTTGCGTTCAAATGAATAATCATAATTTCCCAGATACAGACACCATCTTATAGTTCGCGTAACTATATCTTTCTTAGATAATGTCATCTTAAAACTATCACAATCATAGACTATTTTGAACTGTAGTTCATGTAAATATACATGAAACCTTAAAGCGTAAACGATGGATAGACATTCCAGTTCGTAACTATGATACTTCGACTCGTAGTCAGTTGTTTGTTTACTGAAGTAAAATACTAGATGAAATTTGTCATCAGCCTGCCTCTGCATCAAAATAGATCCAAAACCACACGAACTCACATCACAATGCAATTCCGTCTCATTTGCACGACTATAAATGGACAATATTTGCTTAGAAGCAAGTTTGGTGTTTAATAGTTCAAAAACCTCCAATTGGTTTTCTCGAAACTCAAACTTTGCATTTTTCTTTAAAAGATCGTACAACGGTTCTGCATAATAGAAAAATCTTTAATAAAGCAGTGAAAATAACTTGCCAGACCAATAAAACTATGAAGTGCCTTATTGGTTGTGGGAACAGGAAAATCCTTTATTGCTTGAACATTTTCACTATTAGGATTTATTCCATTTTCTCTAACAAGGCATCCCAGAAAATCAATCTCTTTCATAAAAATACAACATTTATCCAACCGTAACTCAAGCAAATTTTCAGGCAATAACGTGAGGACCTGTTTCAAGACCGCTAAATTTTCGTTTATTGTTTTCGAATGAGTTAGAACATCGTCAACATAAATCAGAACAGTGCCCTCTTTAATCAGTTTCCTAAAAATTTATTTATGAAGTGTGAAAAAGTAGCCGCACTAGAATTTAAACCGAATGGCATTTTACAAAACTCATATTGCCCTGATGGTATAATAAATGACGTAAACTGCATAGATTCCTCTTATAAAGATACCTGAAAAAAGCATTTTTAAGATCAAGACGTGTAGAATACTTCGTCTTTTAATCTGTCTAGCTGATCGTCTATTAACGGTAAGGGGAATTTATCCCTAATCAAATATTTGTTCAAAATGCAATAATCTACACACAGTCCATAACTGTCTGATTTCTTCTTAACAAGTACTATCGGCGAGCAATATGGTGACTCATTTTCTCTAATAATTCCCTTCTGTAGCAGCGTTTAAAATTACCTCAAGCGATTGCTTTTCCATAAATGACAATCGTCTAGGTCTAACTGAAAATTGTTGCAGTTTATCGAATGATAAATGCATTTTAAATTCCATTTTTTGTGTTTTAGGACAATCATAATTTATGTAATATTTTAAAAACAGATTTTTAGATCTAAATAAACCTCGTGTAAAATTGTATTGTAATTCCAAACCAAAATCTACAGAAGTTTCATCTTCTACTTACCAGATATCCATAATTTGAGCACATTCGTTCTTAAAAATTAAATATTCATTTGTTGGTGTTATTGCAACATTATTACCATCAAAAGTGTAATCTGAACATTATCATTTGCAATAAAATCTCTACCTAAAAGACAATCAAATGGTATTGCCTCATCTGGTACAACATAAAATTCAAAATTAATCTTGATATTAAAAGTGATTACCTTGAAATTAATTAATTCTAAGAGTATTAGTTTTACCTTATTGATACTTTCAAACTCAACGTGATCTGCAAAAAGCAATTTGACTTATCTCATTTGGCATTTGAGATATTTTCAAGAATGTAAAAAACAGAATTTCCTTTTTTATTTTTAGTGCTGTTATTTTAGATAATATTCGAAATATAAGCACACTTTTTCATGACTACTTTTTATCCCCTATATAATGGGCTCATTCAATTTATCAAAAAACGTTTTGTTTTTACCTGACCATCATCTTTCTTATTTCTTATGGATGCCATTTTGTTTTTTGATCCATTCAGATTTATCTATTTTTTCTAATTACATCAATGTATGATTGGTTTCAAAAAGTTTTTTAAACAATGGTTTAATCATAAACAACAGTATTTTAATATATTATTTTAAAAATTGTAAACATAAACCAACCTCTTATAATTAAATAATGTAACGAAGGAACAATAACTGACCATCATTAACTGTCATTCTTTTACGTACCATTTTGTATTTTGGTACATTCTCATACACCTATTGTTTCTGATTACAACAATGTATGATAGGTAACAAAAAGCTTTTAAAACAGACTTAATTGTCAATATCGGTATTTTACACTTACTATTATTATTAGACCATGAAACATCTAACTATGCTACTCCTGTCATTATCCATTATCTGAATAATGTATTATTTCTATTAGCATTAGTAAATCGTATCGAAAAACGAGATATGTTGCATGTTTTTTATTCCTCTCGTCGAAATTGTAAAATATTATTTAAACCGAGAATTTATCATAATCACAATTTACAAGCTTAATTAATTTATAATGCTCAACCCTATTGATAAATTTTTGGTAAACAAATTAAAGTTATTAAAACACACTCCGGGTATTGTCATGTGTTGTGCTTCTCAGGGAGTGTGGTCCATTCTGCTTGGTCCTTGTTGTTAGAGTTGCAGTTACTTCTACCGGTAGAGCTTCTCTGGCGAGACGTTAAGGAAGGTAAGAAGGGTAGGAATGACAACACTCATGTCAGCACTGTCCTTACGAAAAGTTTATCGATACGGTAGATGTGGCGGTACAATAGAGTCTTCCTGACTAATGGATGGTGCTTGCTTTTTATATCTTCTCCCACCAATCGGGTCGATGCACTCTTGCTTGTGTTCGTGGGAAGATGAACTCTTTGTCATGCCAGAATCCTGCATCAGCGCATACGTTTACAATGATAAGCCTGGCGCTGAGATCCATGTGAATATTGCTATTCCCAGGATTCCACAATATTCACGGTATTGCACTAATTAAACGGGGATTTTTAAAAATAGTAAAGTCCCTAACTCCTAAATTGATGTTTAATTCCTGAAAGCTTTAAAATAAAACGTTACAAATTTCCCAATTGTTGGATTGGAAATAGTGGAATAGTTGAATGGCCTGCTAGATCCCCGGATCTAACACCGTTAGAATCCTTTTTATGTGGAATTGTCAAAGTTCAAGTTTACAAGAAACTTAGAACTAGACTTACTCGTGCATTTGACGCTGTTCCTAGAAGGTCCAGTCAAAGAACTGTGCTAACTGCAAGACAACGTGCACAATTATGCATTAACATAAATGGTCAGTTGTTTGAACATTTATTGTAATTATTGTTTCGTCAATATATCACCTAACTTATAAAAAGTTGTTTAGATTTACAATTTTTAAAATATCACATTTAAATACTGTTATTTACAATTAAGCAATTGTTTAAAAAACTTTTTGCAAATCGTGCATTGCTGTAATAAGAAAAAATAGGTGAATCAGAATGTACCAAAAACCAAAATGGCATCCATAAGAAATAACAAAGTCGAGGAAGGTCAGGTAAAGATGAAACTTTTTTGACAGATTGAATCAGGCCACATTGTACAGGGTGTAACAAGTGGCTATGAGAAAGTGCTTTTATATTTTGAAAATGATTTGAAATAACAGCACTAAAAATAAAAACAAATTCAATTCTTTTACATTTTTGAAAATATCTAGGATGCCAAATGAAACTAGTTAAATTGCTTTGCAGATTATTAATCAGAGTAAAGTTTACCAACTAAGCCTAACTTAAACATACCCCGTATCTCCATTAGTAAGCAAGATTCACATGATGAGCTTCGAATTTGAAGCAAATTGTATAGACATACATGTTTGCTATATTAATATATGTGGAGGTTTAATTTACATAACAATTCAAAATACATCAAGTGAATTATACTGTATATTTATGTGTTATTTAGAAAACATAACAAACGTATTTTAGATCACAGTTTGGATTTTTTGCTACCTCACAGTTTTAAATCAAACATTTTATTAATTTTATTTATTGACTATTGACACACATCAGTTTACACTGGAAACAAAATTATTTACACAAAAAATCTTTTGACTGGAGTCAAAACGCAAAGTTCAGGCACAACAGCTTGCTCTACCACTTAACCTAAAAAGAAGAAGTTAATTTAACAATTTTCAAGCACGGCGAGAAAACAGTAATTATAATACATTTTTGTATAATATACATTAGTAATATTGTAATGAATGAATGTAGTTTATATTTAAACTCAATCAAGTTAACACATCATATGCAAATATCTCCAGACTGATTTATTATTAATTCTATCCTTAGATGTGTTTTAAATTTATATAAGGAAGAAGTTCCATTTTATCCATATGTGAGTTGTAACACTTAGATAAGTTAAAAATTAAAGGCCTTTTCAATATATCGTATTTGTACACCAGAATTTCAATTAACCCTCTCCTACGGTTTATGCTATGAACATCTGTTCTAAAACGAATTTTATTATATAGATAAGCAGGTGTCTTAAAAGCCATTTATTTGTAGATAGACAGGCAAAGTGCAAATATCTAGGGTTGTTCATGTACAACCATCCAAGCTGATTTATCTTTTCTGATACATGATCGAACTTTCTCAGTTCATACATAAAACGTACGCAAGAATTTTGTATTTGTTGAATTCGTTTTTTGCTGAACAGAATTAAGACAAGGACCATAAATACAGTCTGCATAATTAAAATACAATAATACGAATGCATTAGAATTTTTTAAGAAAATGTGTGTCCATGGTTGTATAGTAACCTTCAGAGTAGACTTTTTGAATACACTCGTTAATATGCGTTTCAAACCTTAAATTAGAGTCTATAATTAATCCAAGATTCTTACAAGTATCCCTAATTGCAATAGCGTTATTATCAAACGAAATACTTAATGAAGGAAGTATAATATTTCTCTGATACATTTTCCCAAATAGCTTCATAACAGACTTTTTTGGATTGATTAGTAATTAGTGTTTGGTAGCAGCAATAAATTGTTAAGATCCTTATTTATGATATCAATGGCTTTTTGAACCTTGGTGTAATGAAAGGAATAGTACAACTGTGTATTATCTGCATAGAGGTAATATTTGCAATTGTTAATGTTTTTAACTGTCACTAATGTAAATTATATATAGCAGAGGGCCCAAAATAGATCCTTGAGGCACCCCAATGTTACGTTTTTGAATGAAGACAAGTCATCAGATTGCCTAACTTGTTGACATTTATTTTCGACAAAACTACTAATCATATCTAAGGCACTGGACTGAAATCCATAATATTTCAATATGGCTAACATTAGTTTATGATCGAACATGTCAAACGCCTTTGAAAAGACTATAAGAACTAAAACAGTAAGAAGATTAGTGCCTGATGCTTTTATTATCTCATCAACCACACAAGCAAGAGTTGTTACGCAACTATGATGGCTTCCAAAACCAGATTGTAAGATAGGTAATAGCTATTAACTATATGAAGTAGATGTTGCTGAATAATAGGACAACAAAGAGTGACCGTTTCAATAGAAATCCCGTTTACACCCACTGATTTTGAATGGATATTGTTAATGATGTTGATTAACTCATCTTCAGAATTATAGAAAACTAAAAAGATATACTGTCAAATTTCAAGTTTTTACCATAGAAATGCACATACTGTGGATTCTGAGCAGGTTTTAACTTAACTACCTCACTAACAAAAAATTCATTAATCGAATCCACATTGGAAAAATGTGGTGAAATAACATTCTCACTCGAGATATTAAAAATGTCCGTCTTTTAGTGTTTTCCACATATTCCCTTTGAATCTAAGTGCACATCGTATAAAACAATCACGTTTTTCTTTTCTAATGGCGTCAGTGACCGCATTACATAAATATTTATAAGTATTCCAGCTGTCATGGGATTTTGTATTATACAACTTAAGGAACATCTTGTCTCTTTGTTTTATCAGCTTGTGAACATTATCAGATAACCAAGGTGTTTTCGGTTTGGTGAAACGTCTGCGTTAAGTAGAGCAAACACAATGTATGGGTTAAAGAGGTTCATATTTAAAAATTGAATTATGCTCTCAATATCATTTAGATTAAAATTTGCTCCTGGGGCAACCCCTGCAACTGACAGCAAAAATTATTGAATATTAAAATGCTTAAATTTTTTAAATGATTTATAAACAGGTGGCGAATGTTTATGGAACACACGGTACTTCAAATAGTGATCCAAAATGTCACGTGCAGAAAATACATCAGCAGTGGCAGTATCGAGAGGTTTTGTCACAATTATTTTAAATCAATTAATGAAATAGAATCCTGCCTAATTCGAGTAGGTTTATCAAGTACTTGCTGCAGTTCAAACGAATACTATGAATTAGGTTTTAGTAGATTAATTTTGAAATCTCCAGTACAATAAATATTTTTATAATTAGGACTAACATTGGCAACGTTTTCAAACAGGTTTAGATATTCTCTACATTTTCTACCATTATAATGGTATACCACCCCAAACAACCATTTTTTTTCAATTTTAGTTGATATCCATAAGTATTCAAAATAATTATTACTATCAGAAAGCAACACAGAGAAAGAAATCAAGTTTTTTATATAAAAATTGACTCCACCTTATCGTATCGTTTCTCACTAATGTACACCCTTGTATATGAAAGGCATCACTATTAATATCAGAATTCAGCCATGCCTCCAATAGAGCTACGATAACAAAATTATACTTTAATAACATGTCTTTAAAAATATCAAGCCCAGTGCCAAGTGACCTTATGTTAAGGTGTGCAAATTTCATGAGCATTATGCAACAACATTCTAATCTAACTAGGAATTTTAACAATTTACGATACAACTTTACAAGCCCGCTTACAATAATAAAAATTACAATGTTATCAATTATCAATTAAACACCAATTGACTCGTTAGACCAATTCAAAGAATAAATTTCTAATATTCAATAAAGACAAATTAATATTTTATAAATAGCAAAATTAAAATTAATTAATAAATTACTGTTTTGTTTAGATATATGGCGATTGGTGATATACTTTACTTAGCGCATTCCTTGCAGTTTATCATCTGGTATAAATTTCCCTTGACAAAATATGTTTGTTTTTGGACCAAGCGTTACAGTAGCCAACTAACTTTGGTGCATAACTAAACAGTTTTCATCTATGGTGCGTTAGGTCTTCCTTAATCATAATGTTCGAACTTTCAAGAAATTTTTTGTTCATTATAACTTGCCTCTATAAAGTAAGATTAGAGAATTTTACGATTATCAGACGACACTTTGTATTCTGGGTGTTATAAATGTAGACAGATCTGAATGCTTTTCAGTTCTGTGACATACGTCAATATCCGGTGCTTACGTGTCAACTAATAATTCTATGGTAATTATATAAAACACCTTGTCTGTTACATTTTCATTTGGACTTTCCTTAATACCATAGATTCTAATGAAGCCTCTTCGGAATATTGTTCCAAATCATCAACTTTCCGTATCAGTTGTAAATTATCGCTTTCAAGTTTGGCAATTCGGTCTTCATATTTATTAATAATCTTATCAAATATTTCATTTAGATCATCTTATCAGTAGAGCATGTATTGCCATTAATGTGTGCGATTACATCTTTTATCATTTCAATAGATCTTCCTTTTGGCCTTTTGTAAGCACCATTATATAAATTGACAAATTTAATTAATAGTATGCACCACACTCGCTGTACAATTGTTTATGTACAAAAAAATTAATTAAACACCAGTATTAATCAATAAATTATACATTAAAATGGATCCACTAAATATCATGTTTACTCGCGATGAGCCATATTGTTTTCAACGATTTTAAACAATTCAACAGTTGCTTAGTCACTATGAACGTATTTTTTAGATCTATTTTTGTTTATTATAAAATGCAGATTTATTCACGGTATTCCATTCCAAAGAACTATTTTATTGGATTTTTGCTTATTGTAAAGTTCATTAATTTATATCTTAAATAAGGTTAATTCGTTTTAAAACATTTGATATTTAATTCTATTCAACATGTGAAGTATTTGTGTGGGTGTACTTTTATAATCAAATTTAAATGGTTGCTTTCTAACGTTTGACTTTTTTTAGGATGCGAATATGAATAAGAAAGTTGGCAGTACATCCAATATGACAGTAACAATATTGTATTCCAAATATGATGTTCATCAACTTGCGGGAATTATTGGAACAGAACGAGCAGCACGAATGGTACAATCTGATAAAGATGTTCACATGCTTGTAACGGATGGAAAATAGTTTTAATCAAAAGAAATGATTTACTATTACCGTTCAACTGTGAATATTTATTTTAAACCATGGAGCATTATTCGAACCAGCAATCCAAAGATGGGACTGGGAGCTATGCTCACTTGTACATTCAAAAGATCCTTGGCAATGTCTGAATAATTCTGTTGTATTTATTTATATTGGTTTACAGATAAGCTGTAATAAACCTTGGAAGTTTGTATGAATAATTAGGTGTTTTGTAAATATCTTTCTTCTGGCAAACTTTGCTCATTACAAGTAAATTGGAACATTACATAATTCTGCCGTTCTACGAATCAATGGACACACTTTTCTTTCATTTATCAAGGTGTAGTGGTTTGGTGTTGGGGTAATTAATATTATCCCGTTTCTCTTTAACAATTCTCTTTATTTAAAATGTTATCAATGGTAAGTACAAAAAAAGACTGCCATTCCATTCTCTCATGATTAATTACTACATCTCGATTAAGAAAATATGCAAAATCTATCATTTAACAAGTTGCTTAGTGTAGTATTAGTTTATTGTACATTGAACATGAACACTGTATAGTAAAGAATACAGTAACGGCATGGAATAGGATTTGAGTATGCATGTGTGAATCTCTGCATTCCTTCCATTAAAATTCGTAAGAGGGCGCATTGAACAATGTTTTTCTATGGTTTGAGGTTAGATGGTTAATTTGTTTTTGTTGTATACATGTCATATTGTTACGTGCCAATTTGGCACTAAACACTTTTTAGTTTAGTCTTGCTGTGTGTGAGTTCGCGCCATAAATTTGAAAGACTTGGCGCGTATTTCCGTCACGTCAGAGTGCGTTTGCGCCAGATCGCGCTGACGCGAGTGGCGGGAGAACAAGAAAGAGTGGGGAAGTTTCCGGGAGACGCTGTAACGTGGCTTTTTGCCTTTGAACTTCCAGAAGAGTGGTTTGGTTTAAGTATCGTATCGTATCGTTATCTTTATTTATGTAGATTTTCTTGCCTTATCTGATTGTCGTCCCTATACCTGTTCCTTATTCGTTCCCTACATAGGTAGAAGGTAATTTGCAAGCAGTTAGCCGGAGCAGCCACCATCTTTAAATAATCCAGAAGGGGGTCCTACCAGCCCCGATGGACGTTGCAGACGCCATCTTTAACGTATTCCGTAGGTAGCTGGACTTATTCATGTGAGTATTCAATCTTTACGAACTGTTTGCGAATTTGATATATATATATATATTTCGTCAATTGCGCGTTTAAATTTGCATATTGTGTGACGTCATTGACAGATATGCGCGTTAATTTCCACTTATTGGATTAGCGTTACCAACTGCCTTTTGCGTCGCATATACCGCGTCGACGGTTATGTAAGTATCGTTAATAAATGTAAGAATTGCCGCTTCAACGTGGTTTTTAGGTTGTATGATTTCTTTTATGACTACAGAATGTATTAATTATCGTATATATATATATATATATATATAGATATATATATATATAGCTTTTTCACTAAAAAAATTTATTATCTCAATTTTTTCAATATCTATTGACCTTAAAATTTCATGTTGGTATCTTGGGACTCACTAGAGATTTTCCTAAATTGACATGTCAGCTGTTGTGATGAAAACGGTCATTTTGAGCTATTGAAAGGCATTGTTCTTAAACTGTTTATTAATCTAATTAATTTTCTGGTAACTTTAAATGCAGTGTATAACTGAAATTATTTGAAATATGTGATTAGTCGTTTTAAATGGAACTACAACTTTTAGGAGGGATTTTCAATACCTTAACCTCACAAACTATACACGTGAGTACACATAAATAAACATAAACAATTAGTTCTTGTTTGCATTTTTCATTGTTTATTACGAAAATTATCTACTTTATATTAGATTAAAACATAACCCTTGCTTGTTTTTCGACTTTAAAAAACTGTTTTAAAAGCCGTAAATAAACACTGTCGTGTGTTTACATTTTAAAAGTGTCTTTTAGTAATCTAGCTATTTATTTATGATATTCGAATTACTTTTAAAAGAAACCTTGTGTTTGAGCCTTTAAAATATCTTTTAAAAACGTTAGAGTAACGGGATCTTGTTTTATTTGTTAAATAACACATATTATGTACCTTTTTATAATTTGAAGTGTCTTTTTGTAACTTAACAGTGATATATTTCTTTTATTAAACACTATCTTGCCTTCTTACAGTTCTAAACGTGTTTCTTTAGTGATTTAAATACTTACCGTAATTAAATTTAAATACTATAACTTACGAATGCCTTTTTAAAGAAGATTTCGCATTCATATATAGTTAACGAAATTATCTAACCATATCTTTTACCTTTCAAAATGTTGTAATAAACTGGATCTCTTTATATCTGCTCCTTTAAATACTGAAATAAAGGAATTGTCGTTAACATTTTATATTTAAACTCATTTACGATGGTTGTTGATAACTCCCGCAATATCGAAACAATATTCCAACAATTTGGAATACTGTTTTCTTTATACATGTATCGTAGAATATTTCTTTTGTATAGCGAGTATGAGTTTGTTTTGATAGCATATTTTTTTAGATATCAATATTTCAACGCACTTTAAGATCTATTAAGCGAGATTTGCCATTCGAATTGGTCGCCCAGCTTTGTAAGTTTAGAACGAGACCCAAAGGGCCGGTCGCTAAGTATTATAAGTCTAGACGAGGTTTGATGGTAAGTTTGTCGTTTTAGCAATTTGTAAATAATTTTTTTAAGAATGTTGTTGAAATTTTTCTTTATTAGTTTGGGTGGAACTCAAACGAGAGCCTCCCATTCCAGTAAATATATGTTTTACAAGATATCTTTCTGTTATTTAACAATTTTATTAGTGAATCGAGTCTTGATTACTCTTATCTCTTCACATATCGATTTAAACCTCATTAAATGGCTTAAAATTATCTTTAAAATCATTTAACCCTACGTATATCTAAAAGCTTTTCACGTTTTACTTCTTTGACAATGAATCTAATGTTTTTAGCCCTCACTATCAATTCGTTAACTTGAATTGCTTATTTCCTCTCTTGTACTGTGTATATCTCTTACACGTTTAACTTACTTACCTTAAATTAGCTATCTTTTTCCTTTTGGTTGACTTTTTCTTGAACATACGTTACTTGTATATCATTTTATTCTCTACACCCCCTAATATAACTCTGTTGTTTCATTTAATTAATCCTCGAACTTTTCCTACAGCATATTATTTGGTTTTTAGTATTTTTCTTACATCGTTTAATTGTGTGCTAATTGTCGTAACTTTGGTTGAAATAACTCATTGAATTTTTATGATCGGTTTTAGCTGATGTTTAGAGTGGATGCTTTCTTCTTGGGGCTGACATAGGAGTCGCGACCTATGCCATTGAAAGAAACATTTTTTTAGCTTAGTCTTGCTGTGCGTGAGTTCGCGCCATAAATTTAAAAGACTTGGCGCGTATTTCCGTCACGTCAGAGTGCGTTAGCGCCAGATCGCGCTGACGCGAGTGGCGGGAGAACAAGAAAGAGTGGGGAAGTTTCCGGGAGACGCTGTAACGTGTCTTTTTGCCTTTGAACTTCCAGAAGAGTGGTTTGGTTTAGGTATCGTATCGTTATCTTTATTTATGTAGATTTCATTGCCTTATCTGATTGTCGTCCCTATACCTGTTCCTTATTCGTTCCCTACATAGGTAGAAGGTAATTTGCAAGCAGCCTGCCCGAACCGCAGTCCACGACCCTACCACGAATGAGTCCAGGGAGCCCCGCTAGCAGTTAGCCGGAGCAGCCACCATCTTTAAATAATCCAGAAGGGGGGTCCTACCAGCCCCGATGGACGTTGCAGACGTCATCTTTAACGTATTCCGTAGGAAGCTGGACTTATTCATGTGAGTATTCAATCTTTACGAACTGTTTGCGAATTTGATATATATATATATATATATATATATATATATATATATATATATATATTCCGTCAATTGCACGTTTAAATTTGCATATTGTGTGACGTCATTGATAGATATGCGCGTTAATTTCCACTTATTGGATTAGCGTTACCAACTGCCTTTTGCGTCGCATATACCGCGCCGACGGTTATGTAAGTATCGTTAATAAATGTGAATAGATATAATAATCCAGCATTTATTGTTAATGTTCAGTTTGCGAGTTTCTTTTGTACAAAAAAACAATTTAAGACCACTGTGAATTACCTATTTTGTAATTTTCTTAGTGATGTAGTATTAGTATTATTGATGGTTAATTAGTTTTGTTGTTTACATAGTATTTGTTAAAGTTCGGTTTCTGAGTTCCTTTTGTACAAAAAATAAACAATTTAAAGACTACAGTGAATTACCTATTTTATAATTTTCTTAGTGGTGTAGTATTAGTATTATTGTATTATAAACAATGGAGGGGCGCCTAATTAAAAAACTAAAAGTGAGCAACATTTGTGCTGTGCCATACTGCAAAACAACTTCCCAAACTGAGGGTGCAAGTTTATTCAGATTTCCAAAGCATATTACAAGGTATGTAATTACTTTAGTAAATAGAGTGTATCTTATGTAAATGTTGTGGATTGTTTACCTTGTTTTTACTATATGCTTAATTTTTGTTCAATATGGGGCGTAAGGTACAAGGCTTTATATTAATGTAACTTCAATAAATAAATAAGTTGTGTATTGAAATTAGCTTAGCATGCTATGCCTAATTAATATACATACACTACTCATAAATTTTTTGTTTGATCAAGGTACGTTTTATGTTGTTCCAAAAACTCATTCATTTTGCACATATCGAGAGATTATTATTCCTATATTTATCTTGCACGTTCTATTTGCAGATGCAAACACTGGTTAAAATTATCTGGATCCAAATTTTTACTACAACCTGCTACTTATTCAAACAATTCAATCTACTGAGTTTGTCATTTGCACTTTGATTAAATAATGTTTAAGAAAGTTAGCAGTGGAAGGAAGTTACTGATAGCAAACGCGGTACCAACACTTGATCTTCCCGAAACAAAAAGTTTAAATCTAGCTCAGACAGTAACGACTGATAATTATCCCTACAATATAGGTGAGTGAATCCTGCAACACAGTATATATTACTAATAATTTTTTTATAGTACAGTGTGTCCCAAATTGGATGTATTAAATGGGTAACTTATTTGTTATTAAAGATACAATAGAACTGTGTGTAATGTTAGTAAAGTGAGCGTTGAAATCATTGGATTTGAGTACTACATTGTCATTGCATTGGATTTTTGTTTGATTGTTATTTATTAAACTCCACATACTTTTCATGGGATTAGATGAATTTTTAATAAATTGATTAGTGGCTTCAGTTTTGGCTTTTCTCAGTTCCTGACGATAGATTGTCGTGAGTTTATTTCTTAGTAATCGAGTATTTTCATTACCATTCTTTTTCACAATGTTATCTACAATATCCACAGATTGCTGTAACCACAATAAATGTTTACTGAACTTTAACTTTGGTATTTTTGATTTTTGGTTATTAGAACATTTTTTTGTAGAAAAATTTTTTATCAGATTATCAATAATGATGTGTAAAAAACAATCAAATTTTTTGTTAGAATTCAAGCTATCATTTTTTATGAAATCCCAGTCAGAATTACACAAACCATTATACATTGCAATTTTTCCTTGTGTGGTAAAGGGTCTAACTATTTTACAAGCACGTTCTAGTTTCATAGGACCGATAGGGGCAATGTCATAGTGATCCCGTAATGGTCTGAAAGAAAAGTTCTCAACATCAATATTTATAGCAAACTTCGTATCATGGTAAAAATTGGTGAAAATATTATCAATACGGTTGTTTTGTCTTGTATTAAAGGTTACTAAAGAAACTAAATTAAAGGAATGTAGAAGATCAGAAATCTGTAAAGATTCTTTAGAATTTTGATTGAAATGTACATTGAAGTTCCCACATATAACAATTCTATTCGAAAAATCAAGCATTGTGCAGATTTTATACAAAATACTAATAAAAAGGTCAACATCTCCAGATGATGAACGATAAACATTAATGATTACTGTGAAAAAATCTTTAAGAATGATTGCTGAAATTTCATAATGTAATTCTACTGATAAATTAATTAACTTCTTCAGAATTAAGTAATTACAGTTTTTTTTACAAAAGTCACTACTCCTCCATGACTAAGTGAGGATCTACAAAAATAAGATGTTAAAGTGTGGTTTTGCAAGGTAAACTCATCTAATTCATTTTTTGATAACCAATGTTCTGTGAAACATACAATAGAAATATTTTTATCAGCCAAAAATGCTTCTATCTCATTACCCTTTTTTTAATAGATTGTATATTTAAACAAAGTAATTTAAGCTTATAAACTAGATTTCGACTGATGATACTATCATGAAATTGTATTGTTTTATTACTACGAGTTTTATAATTTGCTTCACTATTTAATGAATTTGTAATACTAATGTTTCCACAATTAGCAGAAGAAGGGTTATTAGTTTCCTTGTCAATTCTTATCAAAAACCCCTGCAGGTCTCCTCCTGTATTCTGTTTTTCTTACACTTTGAAACAAGTGATTCGTTTGCAGTAAAGCTTGTGATCGTTTCCTCTCAGTTACCAATACTCTTATTGCTTGCTTTCCTGTGGTAGTATTAAGTATGTTACATAAGCAGTTAACTAGTTTGTTTTCCCCCGATCTGTTTAAATGTAGCCCATATGCTGTGAAGTCATATCTTGTCATTATGACATTGCTATTTAAATAACTCACTAACGGTGTGTTCTTAAACTTGGCTTCTAAGGCATTGTTGATAAATGAAATTTTTGAATTTAGATTCGATTTCAATCCATCATATCTGAGCGGTATATTACATAAAATGACATTTGTCATTTTGCACTTATTTATAGCTATTTTAACGGAGTTTATAATAGATCTTACATTACCCATCTCAACATCATTTGAACCAGCCAATATTACAACATAATCCTCACAAGTAAAATTACTAATTAACTTTTCAATATCCTTGCATACCGAATTGAACTTAGCATTTGGCTTAACAATGGTCATTAGTTCGAAATTGTTATACATATTTACATTTCTAAACAATGAAGATAGATATCTACCATGACTATCAGTTAACATTAGTACATTTTTTTTTGTAACTGGTTTTATTGTTCCAATTTCAGTATTGGTTGTTTGGCCATAATTGTTTTTAGAAGTGATTTCTTTTGTTGCAGCTGAAGAATTTTGAGGTGTCCCCCCTTTAGTAAAATTTGTTTGGTCATCATAAGGCAATTTGTTTAGCAAACACCTATGTTTATTTGCATACTTCGCCATTGTAGATGTGAGTGGATTTGGACAAATTTGACATTCACGTATGGATTTTTTTTGTGTTTTTTATATGGTGGTGATTTATCAAAGAGAATTTTGAACCATTCGTCTGAATAAGTAGTGTCTGCACTAGTGTCATGTTCGTCTTTAATTGTAATCTCTTCAGAGTCAAGTGTCTTCTCTGGGACTTCTTTAGTGATGTCTTTATTAGTTAGAGTTTCTAGTAGACCAGTAATGTTAGTAGTAGTTTTCACATAACTTTGTGCATTAGTTTTGTTATTAATATCCTTGACACATAATGCAGACATTTTCTTGTAAGGTTTGTTTAATTTTTCTGGCTCTTTTTTGATTCAGGTTCAGTTTGTATTTTTTTATCAGTTACCTGTGAAGATAATTTACATTCCTGGACTATCTTTTCAAGAGATTTTATTTTCTGTTTGGATAGCTTAATTTCATTCAACATGTGTTTTTCATTGATTATAGTTTCATTCATAAAACTATTAAACTCTTCTTTGACCTTAGAAATGTAGTTATCTTTTAAAATGCAATCTGCTTTATGTTCTACTATCTGCTTTTCAAGTTCATTTATTAACATGCCCTTGTCATCTGGCATATCCACATTTTGCATATATTCACATTTATAACACACTATAATGTTATCATGCACAAATCTATTTGATTTTAATCTAATTGCACAGCTTTTATGTAGCACTCCATAACACACTTTACAAATATAACAGTTCACATCCTTTTTTTTACAGCATAAATATTTTATATTTTGAGAGCTACATTCACTTAATACTTCACTTTTGGCCATCTTGGCCCCTGTAAGATTAATAGCGATATTTCAATTGCAAGTATGTATAACTTTGTGAAAAACTTTCCAAATGTGCAATGTTCTTATGACCTGTATCGTAAGGCCGTAAAAGAAAAAAAATAGGTTTCAAAATTAGGACACGAAGAATGTGAAACATGCGAAGAGTTCCAATTACACGCCAAAGATCACACTAAAGATAACGTGGAAGAAAGTTGTAGTGAATGTCAAACGGTTGAAGCATTTTGAAAGAGCAACTAAAGCAGGGGAAGAATATTGACGTTGGGCTGCAAAAGAGCAAGAAGCTGATATCATTTGTGTATCAGCAGACCTACAGAAAGTGACCATGTTGCCCCGAATACATTGTTTTAAAAGGGTAGTATTCACTAAACGCAAAGTGGTTTACAATGAAAGTTTTATATCTTTAGACAGGCAATCTAAAATACTGCCTCTTGCAGTCCTCTGGCATGAAGCAATATCTGGAAGATCCAAAGAAGATATCATAAACACATTTTATACTTTTATGTTAAAGAACAGGGACAAAAAAGAAAAAATCATGTGGTTAGATAACTGTTCAAGCCAGAACAAGAATTGGACGCTATTCAAGTTTCTAGTATACCTTATTAATTCACATGAAATTGAGGCAAAATCAATTGAATTTTATTATTTTGAATCAGGACATACTTTTATGAGCTGTAATGATTTTCACCATCATATTGAAGTCTCTAAAACACCAAGGAAAGACATGATTTTGAGAATTTCGTGTCTGCAATCAAACAGGCTAACAAGGGTAAATCAGAAGTAGATGAAATGCATTTTAGCAATTTTTATCATAGGAAAGACTGTACTTTGCTATATAAAGTTAATAAACTAAATCCACGACCATACTTATCAAATATAATTGGTGTAAAGGCAGAAAGGGGCAAAAAACCATCATGGTGAAGTATAATTTTCCATTTGTTATCTTTTAAAACAACAACTTATTTCAGTATCGAAATGCCTATGATGTGCCAATTATAGAACTTGATTTTTTTAATAAAAAAGCAGTAAATTCAATGATAAAGCCAAATACAAAGGACGAATGTTGTGGTGTACCCGAAGAGAAAAAAAAAGACATTTTAGAAAAATTAGGCGGTGTAATTCCAGCAAATAGAAAAGTTTTTTGGGCAGATTTTACCAACTACATAAGAACATTAATTTATAATCTTTTTACTTCTAATACATATATATATATATATATATATATATATATATATATATATATATATATATATGTTACCATTTTAAGCTTAACCATTTTAGATAAGTGACATAAAAAAATCATATATTCTCTGACAGTTCACTGTTTTATTTAAATAACCTAATTGTGTCTGCTTATTAAAAACACAGTAGACCATAAATACTAGATTCTTACTTAGTAGCGGCTGTTACTCTGCGAGGCACGCTACTATGCAAAGGCACAGTAAACACGCATACTGTGTTTTTATTTAGTTCCGGATACCTTTGGAACCTACCGACAGCTAACTAATATCACAAAAGCACTTTTCTGACGACAATTTAAATATAAAACTGGTATTTATGTATGTATAATATGATTTTATGAAAAGATCAACTAATACGATACGAAAAAAGTTCAAAAATCTAACTGTAAAAGGTTGGCACAGCCTTTTTTAGTTTTGCCATTTTTCTCAGTTCCAATATTTTTGTAGTTAGTGTTTTTGCTTATGACAGCAGTATAGTGAAAAATACAATAACGACACGGAGCGTCGGCTCCTTTGATCTTTGAACGCAGGATTTGAAAATAAGCATGGTCGTCTCGGCGTTCCTTCAGTAATTTTACGCTAAACGGTGCATACAATACGCCCTAAAATTTTAAAATTTGTATTATTACAAATCATTTTATTTTACTAATACTTAATTTGGAAATCGTTTAATAACTGCAATGCTTACTGGTTAGATAATAAAATTTCTGAATGTATCAAACTAAATTAGATAATAACACAGAAAATTCCAAGAACTTACCAAAAATCAGGAGGTTGCTATTTTATAATTAAAGAGACGTTTATTCTGAATAAAAGTATCAGTTAGTTATTTTGCTGTTTCTTTAATTGATATATACTGGATACACGTAAACATTTCTGTTTTTATAAAGCTTATGAATATGCACTAATTGAATTTGTCAATGAACTGATTTATACCAAGCTTAGTACTTTAAACACATTCTAATAATTAAATTAATTGTGATCATAGTTTCATTTATGTAATGCAAATGTTAATATTATGTAATTTACTTTTTTTCTTAACCGAAATAAATTCTTACAGACTTCCAGAGATTCTTGAAATATAAATTTTATCAAATTAAGTTCTAAATGGTTCCTAATAATAATGGTACCTTATGAATATTGCTGACAATATACGATTCACTGTATTGTGACCTATGTATGCACATTTATAAATAATAAAAAACAAAAAAACTGATATGTGTAGTAATCTGATTGTTTGTTGATTGTAAATAAGAGTTTTACATATGAAAAAAAAATATTTTGAGACACGAATAAAATTAAAATGAAAGTGAAGTGTGGTAGAAATTGTATTATATAGAAATTGCTATTTAAACATGTTTCCATATAAAACTTTTTCTTTGAACTCGTTCTCCCTTACTGTGGGTAAATTTAAAACTAGCATTAATAAATTTAAGAGCAAATAACTTCATCCTGCTATATAAATTTATGAAATAAGTCTGCAGAAAATGTGTGCAGGGTTGCTGTAATGTTGCGGTACTGTAAATGTTTTTAAATTTGGACATATTACATTCTAAAATTAATTTTTCAAAATTCTCATCAAACAATTGTTCTAACATATATATACAAAAAAATTGTCATTTGGCATATACAACTTGCCAAAAGTGTCCAAATTTTTAGTCTGATATGCTCAAAAGTGACAATATAGATGTTTTTCAAGGTTTTTATGGTCATTTGCATACTTTTCACAGACATCACACGTGTTGAGACAAGCACTTTCTAATTAAATAGCCAGAAATGTATCGTATTCCATTAATCTCTATCGTATGAAACCTGTAGTCACAATCATTTAAATTTAGTGTAATCTTTCCATCACAACTACTCTGATATTTCGTTTTTATCCTCATACATGGATACTTTCAATATACAAGTTTAAGAATTTGATAAAGGGAGACAGTTCTGCTTGTTAGATCTAAAATAACTTGTAAAAAGTTTTCTGAATGCACGCTGAAACTGAATTGGAGTAGGGTTTGCAGCATTGCCACTCTGCTGTCTCACAGATCCAAAGAAATTCTCCAGGGAATCTTGAGATAATCTTCTCGTCATTAAGTTATCCAAACAAGCTCAAATATAGATCTTCTTAAGCTCCTAACTAGAAATGTGGTCATAACAAATACACAATCTGACATTGCAGCCAATACCGTCTCCAACTGTAATACTAGCAAAAAAGAGCCAGTAACACTTTTAAATACTGAGAACTCGACCCACATGAGTGTAATATGATAGATGCGGTTTCCTTGAATGATAATACTATGCCTATTAAGAATCCTATTACAACATTATATGCTAATGTCCTGAAAGAACCAAAAAGACCAAGAATAGCTAATAATCGTAATAAGTTAATAATAGGACTTGCTCCACATAGTGCTGTATGTCGCGATTTAGAAGAATTTATAGCAGTTACTCCACGGCCATGCTACTCAATGCTACATATCACACATGTCAACCCATCAGTTCTTGTGCAGAAAGTAATAGACTATACATACTCTAAATTAGGGGGCAACACTAACAGTGAATCGTCTCCTTATGTGAAGGTAGAAAAGTTAAATTCCAGGTATCCTGATAATTATAGTTCATTTAAGTTAACAATAAGCTCAGCGCATATGAAAACAGTATTGGATGCTGGTTTTTGGCCAAATGGTGTAGCGGTTCGCAAGTTTTTAGAAAAAAAAGCATAACACTAATAAGCAAGAACACAGTGTGTTGCATTCAACTGATGAACCATCTAAACCTATGTCATAGCAATTAGCCGATGGTTTTGCCAGAAAGAAATCGTCTAATGTTACATACTGCTATTTTCAAAATGTGCGAGGACTCAGAACAAAAGTTCAATCCTTTTATGCTGCTTCTTCAGAATGTGAATTTGATTTAATAGCTTTAGCGGAGACATGGTTATTAACTGCTATCTCAAATTCCGAATTATTTCCAGGCCAATATATAGTAATGCGTGACGATTGGAATTATGATGCTTTAGATACCACACGAGGAGGTGGAGTACTACTAGCCGTTAAAAATTCATATGTGGTCAAACCTCTTGATCTCACAAGAATTACAACTGCATGCCAATGATTGACATTGTAGGCTTTAAATGCTATAGTGAAGGAAATACCTTATATATTTTGGTGGTTTATGTCCCTCCAAATACAACCAGTATTATCTTGGCAGCTCTTGTTGAGTACTTGCAGGAGTACGCTGAATTCCAGATACTTGTTATGGGGGACTTTAATGTTTCATTTTACTATGATAACAGTAAAGTTGATGTGCGTACTAACATTCTTCTAAATTTTTTACATTTTACCAATGTCAGGCAACATAACAATATTGTAAATCAGAATGGCAGACTACTTGACTTAGTATTTTCTAACATGAACTGTAAAATTTCAGAAGATGTGTGTCCATTAGTTAAGAAAGACAATTATCATCCACCACTTTTCATAAATATTGATAGTAAGCTACATTGTAGTAATTTTTGCAAATGTGACAAAAAACGGTATAATTTTAAAAAAGCTGATTATCCAAACCTCTATAATGCTTTAACAGTTGCCGATTGGACTTTTTTAGAAAATTTTACTAATTCTGAGGAGGCATGTAAGGCATTTTATGCCAAACTGTATCAAGTCTTGAATTTATATGTTCCGATTCATCGCAATTTTAAACGTCATTACCCTATATGGTATAATTCTAATATTAGCCTCATCAGGGAGAGGCATAAGATGCGGCAAAAATTCAAAACCTACAAAAATTTAAATTGTTTATTAGAATTTAGACTAAGAGTGCTATCTAAAGCTCACATCCAGACTGCATATACGAATTATATCGTCGAATCAGAAAGTACTATCCAGAAAGACCCAAAAGCTTTTGGTCTTTTATACAACAGAAACAATATAGGTCTCGCATTCCTGCAGAAGTCATTTACAATGGTCAGAACTAAAATACCCCTCAGTACGCTTCTGAAGCTTTATCTAACAAAAGCAATATTGAACTTTATAATATTCCTTTAGGGGAACAAACAACTGCCAAAACCTTCAGTATTGTTCGGGATTCTTTACAGGATGTGAAACTCTAAAAAATATTAAGCGTTCAGAAATCTTATCCATGGTTTCACAAGTGTTTTACCCTATTGGCCTACTGATGCCTGTTATAGTCACTGCCAAACTGTTAATACAAAAACTGTGGCTACAAAAAGTTTCTTAGGATGAAAGCATTACACAGCACTTAAATGCCGAATGAAATTGTTTTAAAGAACAATTAAGTGAACTAAAAAATTTACACGTACCTCGATGCATAATTCCAACTGACTATATTTATTTAGAGCTTCACGGCTTCAGTGACAGCAGTAGCTATGCATATGGTGCGTGCATCTATCTGCACATTACCGACACTTATGGTAACCATTATTTTAACCTTTTGTGTGCTAAGTCATGCATTGCCCATCTCCAAAGAGCCACAATTCCCAGACTAGAATTATGTGCAACGGTGCTTCTGGCACAGTTTATACACAAGGTCAAATCGATCTGTTCCGAATAAATATAAATTGTTTGTTGCTATTCGAATAGCCACGATACAAGAAGTAACTAACGAAAATTCCTGGTATCACATACCAACCATCAAAACTAAATCCCACGGATCTAGTCTCTCTACTCGACTGCCCCTTGTGGTGAAAGAATCCTCATTTTTTAAATGAATTTTATGACACTTGGCATGTTCCATCTATCGACCTTAATACTCCTAGTGACCAAGAACTGAAACCTTTGTCGAATAATAGTTTGAATATACTAATTTTAATAATTTTTCAACGCTAAGCCGTTTGCAACGGGTTGTTGCTTGGATATTTCATTTTGTGAAAAATACTACACCTGCAATTTGGGCTTCTGAGACTCCTTAACTTTAATTGAGTTACAAAATAGTCTTAAAACTATAATAAAACTTTGCCAAGCTGAAGTTTTGCTTCAGTAATACACGATTTAAAATTTAACAAACCCATTAAAGCTTATTCAAATATATTATCTTTAAATCCCTTCTTAGATGAAGATAATATACTTCGAGTTAGACGTCTAAAAAATTCAACTTTCTATATTTCCCAAAAAACATAGATTAACAAAACTTATTTTTGAATATTTTCATGCAAACTTGATGCATTGTGGTGCGCAGTAATTGTCAGCTGCTGTTCGAGAACTTTATTGGCCTATATCTGGTCTTAACACTGCTAAACAAGTTTGTCATGAATGTATCAAATGCTGTAAAACTAAACCAATATCAAATAATCCACTTATGGGTAACTTGCCTGCTAAAAGACTGCAGTCTGGTAGTCCAGTATTCTATAATACAGGGATCGACTATGGTGGCCTGATATTAATAAAAGACCGCAAAACACTTGGAGCTAAACTCATAAAAACTTACATGTGTCTTTTTATTTGTATGGTACCTAAGGCTGTACATTTAGACTTAGTGACAGATCTGTTAACTAAAGCTTTCTTAGCTGTTCTGAAGCGATTCATAAGTCGCCAAGGAAAACCAAACCCTATTACCTCTGACAATGGTACAAACTTTGTAGGTGTTGCTAGGCAACTTAAATAGCTTCAAGAGTTTCTTTCTAATGAAGATACTAAAGATCAATTCTCCAATTTTCTAACTAATCAGGCAATCAATTGGGCTTTTATTACTCATCGTGCCCATCATCAAGGAGGATTGTTGGAAAGTGGAATAAAAATAACTAAAGGCTCACTTGAAACGAGTCTTAGGTAATGCTAACCTAACTCATGAGGATTTGCAAACTGTGTTAATTTAAATTGAAGCCACTTTAAATTTACAACCTATTCGCCTTTATCTGACGATTCATCTGATATGAGTCCTATAATTCCTAGACATTTGCTTATTGGTAGACCTCTATGTTCCTTACCTGAACAACGCTTGTTAAAGCTGGCTGGTAATAGATTGGCACCATATAAACGAATGCAAAAACTAGTCCAACACTTTTGGAATCGTTGGAAGTTATTCCAGAGATGCAAAAAAGAGTTAAATGGTTTACAAACCTTACTCAATTATTAAAGGTTGGCTCTCGTGTTAATGAAAGAGGATAACCTACCTCCCCTCAAATGGTCCATGGGTAGGGTTATGGAGCTATATCCTGCAAATGATGGTGTTCTAACAAATGTCACAGTTCGACTTCCGAATGGACACTTTGCTAAACGTTCAGTGCATAAACTGTGTGTACTGCCTGAATTGAAATTAGACATTTGAATGTCAAATGTTGTTAACTATTATTTACATGTTTTTAGTTAAGTTGCCTTGCTACTTGGAATCGATACCTTTTACATTCCTTTTACCTAGTATTAAGAATTTTGAAACTTACTCACATTTGAAATGTTTCTATTTAGTTAAGTACTTTGTTTGTGTACTTATATGATTAATGTGTTGTTTCGAAATCTTGGTGATTTTAAGGCGGCCGGTATGTTACAATTTCTAAGTCTATGCTAAGAACTCTATGATCTTAGTTTGATTTCATGTTCTAAAACTTCACTTACTTGTATCTTACATAACTTTGGAAACAAAAGAAAATAATGTCATTCAATTCAATAATCTAAAATATGTTTTCTTTCACTGCTATTTTTCTATCAACTAAAATAAATCAATTGTACAACTAAACCTTACATAACTATATAATAATTGAATTGCAATCTGTGCCATCCAGTAAATTAGAGTGCCTAAGAGTTTTACAAATAAACTGCCCTAACTTACTACAGAAGTGCATGATCTACTCAGCCGAGGATGTACTAAGCATCTGAAGGCGATAATCTGCAAGAGGATTAAGCACATTTTATTAAATAGGTCCTTTGAAATCTTTCCACACATCCTCCACAGAACATAGTAGATTTCTTTTGCGTACCCAATGAGTTAATCTTGTTATTCCTGGATGTCAAAGATACTTGTTAGGCTTGACAACAGTATTCTCGGAGCCTGATTGATAAACTATGCCGAAATAATATCCTGAAAGTTTCAAACACCAACGAAGGATTTCATCAATTTTTATTTTGCTACCGTATTTTTTTCCCAAACATGAAACTGTCAGATTTCTGATTGGTAATTAGCTTAAATGGCTTGCTTAATAGGCAGACTCCACTGACTCAAGGATTCCACTACAGCGTAGACTTCCTTCTCAATTGCAGAGTGTTTAAGCTCTGTATCTGATAATGTTCTTGTAAACGCAAATTGGATAACCAACTTGTGAAAGCGTTGCAGCAATAGCGAACTCAGGTGCATCTATTTCAATGAAGTGTCTAAATTAATAACATCCACTGCTGAATTGGCAATGTCCAGCTTGAGTTGATTAAATGACTCTATTACTTCTTTACTAAGAGGGAACGTTTTCGATCTCAATTAGAGAGGGTATTTTTTAGAATATCTGGCAACGTACTTAATATAGTGTGCAAAGATTCCGACTCTATGTACAGAGGTTAGATTTGTAGTCATTAGTAGCTCAATGCGTGTCATAGCGGACGACCAGGGCGGTTGTGCCGCTGTGAAGTGCAAAAAGAAACTGTTACCTAATGAAAAAGTGCTAAAATGTTGCGGCGCTTGTAATTCCCGCTATCATATAGAGTGTATTAGTGTTAGTGAAAAGAATTATGAAGCCATCATGATCCTAGGTGATTTAGTTAGTTGGTTTTGTACAAAAGTCAAGAAGTTCCTGAAAAGTGTTATATTAGCAACAAGCAAGAATGCTTACATAATTCTGACATTGATGCTAACTTAAAACAAATCAATGATAAACTGGACAAAATCTATACTTGCACTAACCTCATATAGGACAATATCAATGCAAAAACATATCGGAAGCAGTACTCAAGAACGCATTAAAATCCCTTCCAAGCCAATAATCAATGCTCCGGGTATTATAATTACACCAAAAGTATTACAGCAGTCAGAAGTTACAAAAAAAGATATGTAAGATAAAGTCAACCCTAGCAAAGCACAAGCAGGAATTTTAGGAATTAAAACAATAAACAAAGGAGGGATATTAATAAAATGCAGTGATGTAAATGCTACAATGAGACTGAAAGAAATAATAGAACATAATTTGGAAAATCATAATATAACTCTAACTAAAATGAAAAACCCTAGACTAGTTATAAAAGGATTAGACAAGAACTATAATACAGAAGAGCTAATGGAAGACCTAATTGCACTCAATTATTACATAAAGAAAGAAGATGAAATAAAGGTAGTACACAGTCGACAACTAAAAAATAATAAGTGGATAATTTATTTTGAAGCTACAGGTTCGACATATCAAAAAATTGTAAATCAAGAAGTTAACATTGGGTGGTGTTATCGAATACCCGTTCTTCGTAACAGGATACAAATAGAACCACCTTGAGTGCAAAAAGCCGTAAACAAGGGGTTCCGAGATAGAGCGTGGACTGTAATTATTAAGGGGTTAGGGTGAGAACTGTTTATAGGAGTAGAATCATACAAAGGCATAAAAACACTTACCGAAAGTTCCTTGGGCACTTGAGAGGCACTAAACACTGTAACTACCGCTTTTGGCCAAGGGTTGAAGGAAAGGAGGGAGACAGGAAAGGAAGAGGCCAATGCCGGATTAGAAGAAGAGAGCAGACTTATTTTGACTCGTTGTGGCTATCACGAGACTTGACGACCGACTCTTATTAACTAGCGCGAACCATTCGGACCCGCTCGCGCGGAGAGACGGAATGCCCCGAACGGGGACAGATATGGCGCGTACATACCGCCCACCTAAAATTAAGAAAAATTTTACAAAAAAACGAAATATAATTAGAGCTAGGCATTTCCTCCTAGCCGCAGAGTACGGTTAACCCGCCGATACTCGGGTGGGGGAGAGGAAAACAAAGAGAAAAAAAAACAACTAAACGAGTGACTAAAATCGTAAAAAAAATTAAAAATATCCTAACGAAAATTTAAGCATTACCTTTCTAAAGGATGGGGAAGAATTTTATTCGCGGGACGAACGAAGTTACCACGAGAAGTTTTTACTGAAACAACACGAGTAACTCCGTCGCGACCGGGAAATAGCTTTTCGATACGGCCTAGCGACCATGACAAAGGCGAGGTATTTATTCCTAGGAGAAAAACCATATGACCCACCTTCAAGTCGTTATCCAAGGAACGGTTCCACTTTGTCCACTGCGTGAGTGTAAGTAAATATTCGTTCGACCACCGGCGCCAGAAAGATTGAGTGATTTGACATAAGCGTTGCCAACGTGAATGTAATTTGATACTCTCGGGAAGAGTGATTTCTGGCAAACTCAGAATTGGACCCCCAATCAGAAAATGACCAGGGGTTAGGTAATCAGGGCTATCAGTAGCGTCCAAGGAGTAGAAAGCTAGAGGTCGGCTATTCAACACGGCTTCGATACGAGTAAATATAATTGTGAGCTCCTCAAATGTGAGGGCCTGATGACCGATAGTTCGTAGTAATAAGGCCTTTGCGGATTTTACGCAAGCTTCCCAAATGCCACCAAAATTAGGTGCATATGGGGGGTTAAATTGCCACTTAACTTGAAGAACAGCCATTGCAGAAAATATTTCCTCATGATTTTGACGCAAAAATTCACTGGCTTCTTTCAGCATGCGAGCGGAGCCAATAAAATTTTTGCCACAGTCTGAATAAATGGAATCAGGAGCGCCGCGACGAGAAACAAAACGATTAAAGGATGCCATAAAGGCGTTTGTAGAAAGTTCAGAAACCAGCTCTAAATGCACAGCTCTTGTGCACATGCAAACAAAGGCACATAGATAAGATTTTCGATTAGAAGAATTTCGATTTAACGAAGCTTTCGTTAAAAAGGGGCCAGCAAAATCAATTCCGACGTGAGTAAATGCGCGAGTTAATTGTACACGAGAAGGAGGCAGATCGGACATTATTGGCTGAGGGGGCTTAGCGTTTAATCGAAAACAGGACAAACAATGGTAAATAGTTTGCCGAACTAAAGAGCACAGACCAAAAATCCAATAAGTTCGGAGAATAAGAGAATGTGTCATAGAGGGGCCTGAATGTAACGATAAATGGTGATAATGTTTGCAAATTAATTTAGATAAGTTCGCCCGTTTAGGCAATAATAGGGGATGCTTGCTAGTATAGGGCAACTGAGAATGTTTCAAGCGACCACCCACCCTAAACAAGCCTTGGGAATCAATAAAGGGCGATAACTTTCTAAACGAGAGAGGAAGATCCTTATTTTTTTCATATAATAATAATTCTGAAGTAAAAAACTGACGTTGAGTCAACTTTACACAAGTCATCAGACCATTTCGAATTCGTCGCAGGAAATGGGGCCTAACATTTTTTCTCGGGGGTGGCGACAATTGTGAATAAACCGATTCACATATGCCATGCTGTATTGCAAATGAGATAAACAAGAGAATCGCTCCATAAAATCACAAAATTCATCTTGTTCTGTAGCGATAAGCGAGACAGGAATTTGTTTCAATTCGGGAACTTCCCCTATAGGAGGGAAAGAGCTGTTGAGGTTGATAAAATCGTAATTGAAATTGCACGAACCATGCCACCACAATTCGTTGTGCAATAGTTGAAGTGGAGAACGACCTCTTGAAGCCACGTCTGCGGGATTATTTTCCCCGCAAATATGACGCCACTGAGAAATAGTAGTATATTCCAGAATTTGGCTAACTCGATTTCCTACAAATGGCTTGAGCAAATATGAAGGAGTCTGTAGCCAGGTTAGTACTACTTGAGAATCAGAAAATAGTTTCGTTTCTAAAATTGGGTAAGAAAATTTATTTAAAGTAATTGAATGAATTAATTTTGCTAATAAAAGGGCGCCTGAAAGTTCTAAGCGGGGGATACTTAAATATTTTAGAGGAGCAACCTTGCTCTTAGCTTGGATTAGGTTGCAATTTACTGAATCACCACAAATTATATGTAAATAGACGCAAGTGCCGTAACCCCTTTCGCTTGCATCACAAAATCCTAACAATCTGTAGGTTCCCGTGAATTGAGACAAAAGACGAGGAATTTTTAGCTGCGATAATATTGTAACTTGGTTACAAAAATCTTGCCATTCAGAACACCAATTATGGTCGGGGACATCATCCCAACCTAATTGTTGTAATCAAAGCCGTTGTAACAGGTGTTTGCCTATAAAAATTACCGGGGTTAACCAACCTAACGGGTTGAATATACGAGCCACATAAGAAAGTACGGCGCGTTTATTAAACGGGCCTTCAAAGGGAATTACGTTATAAGTGAATACGTCTAATAAAGGATTCCAAACTAAACCTAATATTTTTATACCGCTCACTTGATCAGAGAAAGTAATAAGAGTTTCTAATTCCGATTTTTCAAAATCTTGTAACAATTCCACGGCATTGCTTGACCATTTGCGCAAATGAAATTGTCCGAGAAAGACTAGCTTAATAAGCTCGTGCTGTAGCTGTCTCGCTTCTGTGACACTACAGGCACCAAAAATTACATCGTCCATGTATGTGTGATGCATAATAGCTTCGGAGGCCATAGGGTAAAATTTACCCTCGTCAATTACTAATTGCTGAAGTACTCTTTGAGCCAGAAATGCGGAGGGTGCTAACCCATACGTGAGAGTTTTGAGTTCATATTCACAAATATTTTCTTGAGAAGTAGATTGCCAAAAAATGTGCTGGAATTGACGATCCGAGGAACAAACCAGAATCTGACGGTACATCCTTTGGATGTCCGCACAAACAGCAATTTTGTGACAACGAAATGCGGATATTATTTCGGGTAGATTTCCTTGTAGTTTAGGGCCAGAATATAACCGGTCATTAAGAGAAATTCCTAATGAATCAGTAGCAGAACCATTGAAAACAACGCGTAGCTTCGTAGTGCTACTTGTTATTTTAGAAACTGCATGATGCGATAGTACATAATCGGAGGGGGTTTCGGCAACGGACATGTGACCAAGATCAAAATATTCCTGCAAAAAGCCATTATAAGCATTTAGCATTTCAGGAGAGAGTAAAAGACGCCTTTCTAAATTTAAATAGCAAGTATAAGCGGTACGACGATTTTTACCAAGCGGTTCAATACTATGATTGAAAGGAAGAGCAACCGTGTAACGACCAGAATCGTCACGCGAGTGGGTTGCGAGAAAATGCGTCTCACAAAACACATCTTCTGGGAGGTTTCCGTGGGAATTTTAATTTCTTCCAATTCCCAGAAATTTCTTATTTCTTTATCTATAGAATCAGATTGAATGAAAAGTGAAGTAGCATTAACCGTAGGGTTAATACACGGAACTTGACCGAGCAGCACGTAACCAAACATGGTTTGAATCGCCAAAGGGCGGCCAGGAATAATAGCGGAATGTTCGGAAAACAGTACTTGGCACATACCTCGGCACCTAGAAGAATTTCTACGGGCAAGGACTGATGGAAACTTTTATCAGCCATTTGCATATTTTAAATTTATTATAAACAGAAATGGGCAATGAACTACCGGTATATTTCCTGTTATTTTAGGAAATATTGAAGCCTTGAATTGAATTCTATTTTGAGAATATTTAGAATAGACTGTGCAACAAACAGTCCCCTTGGACTTTATTAAAGCGTCGGAAATTCCACTAACTTGGCGGGAATCCCTAGTATGCTGAAGACCCAAACGTTGAACACATGTACTCGTAATTGCGTTTATTTGAGATCCAGAATCAAAACGCACCTTACGGGTTGTAAATCCTGGTTTATATCTAAAATAAGAGCCTGCGCTGTTGCCAACAGCACAGTATAACTTTCATGAGAATTCGAAACATTACAAGCCGAAACAATTTCGGGTGCTATTGCAGTAGAGAATTTTCCGAATTATGCACCACCTCGTTGGGTAGGGGTTTATGCAACAAAGTATGGTGATATGAGGAATGGCAAACTTTACATTTACCTTCAGAATTGCAACCTCGAGTATGATTACCAAAGCATTTAAAGCACAAATTTAAAGTTTTAATAGTGTAATAACGATCGGCAATATTAAGTGCATGAAATGTTGAACAACCATAAATTTTATGAGCTTCACCACAGCACGGGCATGAGACTCGGACAGCTTTAGCAGTAGCGGCATTTTGCGAACTTTTCATTAAGAGGGACTGATTGAATTTGGATTTGAAACGAGGATGCGCATTAGGTTTAATAACCCTATCTTTTTTCATATCGTCATAAAGCTCAGAGGTTTTGCTTTGCAACGATCAAGTACTAAATTATTTACGAATTTGTAAATTAATAAAGACCTACGTTTGTATGTCTTTGAATCGATGAGGCGAGAAAGAGAGAACGATATAAACGTAGTTCTAGATCCGGTCGATGGAGCAAATTTTTGTTATCGAATACCCGTTCTCCGTAACGGGATACAAATAGAACCACCTTGAGTGCAAAAAGCCGTAAACAAGGGGTTCCGAGATAGAGCGTGGACTGTAATTATTAAGGGGTGAGGGTGAGAACTGTTTATAGGAGTAGAATCATACAAAGGCATAAAAACACTTACTGAAAGTTCCTTGGGCACTTGAGAGGCACTAAACACTGTAACTACCGCTTTTGGCCAAGGGTTGAAGGAAAGGAGGGAGACAGGAAAGGAAGAGGCCAATGCCGGATTAGAAGAAGAGAGCAGACTTATTTTGACTCGTTGTGGCTATCATGAGACTTGACGACCGACTCTTATTAACTAGCGCGAACCATTCGGACCCGCTTGCACGGAGAGGGGGAATGCCCCGAACGGGGACAGATATGGCGCGTAGAGGTGGTCTTCAAGAAAAATAATGGAAGATCTAAACATTATGAAATGTTTCGATTGTAAGCAATATAACCACAAAACAAGAGACTGCAAAAACCATGTCGTGTGTTCTGATTGTGCAGGAAATCACAGAACCGATTGCTGTAAAAATTCAAAAGATGCAAAAAAATGTACAAACTGCTTACACATTACAACAAAATTTAACATTGTAGATAGAGACATACATCATTCAGCAGATAGTGAACAATGCCCTACATATTTAAGAAGAGTACAAACCACTCGTGAACAAATAAACTATAGAATAGAAAGTTTATGAATCAATTTATAAGAGACTATGATAGTGTTAGAATTAAAACAAAAATCATAAACAATATCAAAAACTATCAACGCAACTTAGATTATAAAGGTAAGAATAGATTCTTAAGTATACTACACCAAAATATTCGTAGCATAACAAAAAATTTTGATGAGTTTCTGGTATTTTTAAGTCAGTTCAAAAGCAATTTTGATATTATAGTGTTAACAGAAACATGGAATATAATAGATATCAACCTCTTTCAAATACACGGATATGAATTAATTTATAATCAGAGCCATTTTAACCAAAATGACGGTGTGGTAGTATACATCAAAAGTAAATTCAATCAAAAAACAGTAATAGTTCAAAAAAACAATACCAACATTATTGACATCAATATTAGGCATTAAAATAAAACTATTAACATTGGAGCAATATATAGACCACCTTCAACTTGCATCAGTCAATTCATAGATGATGTATATCCGTATTTAATAGCATCCAAAAATGTAGATTATAAGTTTTAGTAGAAGATATTAATACAGATATTTTAGCTGACAATGATTCGAGTAATGAATATCTTAATGTTCTTAGTGAACAAGGATTTGAATCATTAATAAATAACTATACAAGAATCGACAAGCAATCCAGGACTTGTGTTGACCACATCTTTGTGAAAAGCAACTATGGATTAGAAAACTTCGACCCAGCAATACTACAAATAAATTTAACTGACCACTTCACTACAGTAAACATTTTTTACAGTACTGAAGAAAATGGGAGATGTAAACCTTTCCCTAAATTCATAAGCAGACTTAACAAAGCAAAGTGTGAAACCAAGCCAAACGAAATACATATCACTAGAAAAAATTATGAGAATGAACGTGGAGGATGCGACAAATCATTTCATTGAGCAAATACAACACGCCATCACTGAATCAACAACACAGGTAAAGATAAAAAAGTGAAATAAAACGAAAAGAATGGATCACAGAAGGACTAGTCAATGCAACCATTACTAAACAAGCACTTAATAATGTATGGATGCAGAATATCAAGATGAAATAAAAAAAAGTAATTATATAAAGTACCGCAATATGCTCAATACACTTATAAAAAATGCAAAGTACAGTGTGTCCCAAATTGGATGTATTAAATGGGTAACTTAGTTGTTATTAAAGATACAATAAAACTGTGTGCGCAGTCATGTGCCAACTTTTTGAGATCAATTCAATGGTGAAATCACAAATGAGCGATCTTCTTTTGTTTTCGAGTTATAGCCAAAAATTGATATTTTTAACAATTCTATTAATTCGCATAACTCGTTTGTTTGCAAAAACATCCAAAAATACTGAGGAAGTCTTTTATACAGTTTTTTACGTAGAATACAGTGGCATACGCAAATATTTAATATTTATAATACTTTTGAGGTTATAATATAAACTTGCATTTTTTTTAATGGAAACCACAATCGGTTGTCACTTTATTTAAAAGCTCTTTTTGACAGCTTTTCAAAAATATATAGTTTAGTATAATTATTTTTTCAAATGGTCGATTTATTCCATGTTTTTGATATAATAAAATAATTTATTGTATTGGTAATTTATAGTTGGCCGCGAAACAAAAGGTAAACACAAAACAAGAGTTTATTATTGTACCACACCACTCTAAACAACAAAGTTTGAAAGCTAGAAGAATACAATATCATAACTACATATATTACAAAAATTAATATAACTACATCTTAAATTGAAAATTATACTTTCCTATCCACATTTAAACAGTCTATAATCCATATATGGATACACAAATACACACATACTCACACACCTCATACCCTCACAAACACACACACACACAAGCACGCGCCCATGCATGCACGCATGCATGCGCACACAACCACACACACCCTCACCTACACACACTCTCACACATAATATATATAAAACACTAGACCACAGATGGGAATACTACAATAGTTTTATTTACTGATTGTTTAGGCTTATTTACCCTATTTACACGTTTTACCTTAAGCTTATAGATATTAATTAATGTCGCTTATCCTTTAACCTAACAGTACTTAACCCCTTCCTATAATCCGGTTCTATCCACTACCTACCCACAAGAAAAGGGACTAAATGGTGAGAAAAGACAGAAATACCAGTGCTTCGAAAGTCGTAGTAAGCGTCACATGTACGCAATATGTTGTCGTGGTTATTTTGCAGTAATTAGTGCCGTACAATCGGTTCGTGTGCTAATTAACATTACTACAGTCCGCAATCAATTAATAGTTTCGTTACATTGATTGACCAGCGTTGAATCAAGATCGCAGTCATTAAAGGTAGGTGAATTCCATATCATTGGTTCATCCCTTTATCCCTACATTTTGGTTCCTTTCGACCGCATTAATTAATATTTGCATATAAAATTGATTATCTAATCAAACAATTAGAGTAATCAGGTCAGTTTTACACATTAATAGTAATTGCAGTTAGGCTTATTCATAATATTTGTGCATGCCGTTGCATTTTAAAAAGTTACTTCTTAAAATTTAAGTGCATTAAAAAGGCAGTTAATTTAAATTAAGCGTATACAAATAGGAAAAACATCATTGCGATACCCCTGTTCTAAGAACTTGCATTGTATACCTGAAGCTGCACTAATCTATTTTGGTGAGAGCTTAAAGAACCGTTATTCCTCGAGGTATCTTAAGGGTTGTGGTCAACACAAGTCTCATTTTAACGTTAAATTAAAGTGTCACTCAGGATTAGCGACATAATTGCTAGTTTCTGAAAATTGGTAGAGTAGTTACATGTTCATCATTAGTTTGGGTCTACATCTTTAAGATTTGTTATTTTTGTGACAAGGGTACTCGTGTTTAGGGGAATAGCTATTTTGTTCGAAATGACTCAGATGCTTATGGACCGTCTTATAGTAGATGGAAAAGGGTGTTTGGATAGAATAGAAAATTTGTGTGAAGGTATTTCAAAGTTGGAATATAATCTTGAAAACCAAGCAATCGCTTCGATGATGGTACAGTCAGCTGTAGAGATAAAGGAAGAATTTGATGCATCCTACAAAAGGTGTGTGTTAGACGAGGATGATTCGGACAGTTTGAGTCAAATTACAGCAATCAGAATTGAATTGGATAAAACTTTAATATCAATTAAAGTTATTGGGGCAAAATTTGTTAGTTTGGTTGAAAGTAAGCAGGAAGCGAAACCGTTTTCTACAAGTAGATCGTCGTATGATACCGCTGGTATAGGTATCACCAGTAATTTAAAACTTCCAAAGGTCGCAATTGGGAGCTTTTCTGGACGCATAGAGCATTGGGAATCGTTTCATAGTTTGTATAAAAATCTCATTCATTTAAATACACAGTTATTACCAATCGAAAAGTTTTTATTTCTTACTGAAGCGTTGGATGTAGATTCCAGAAATTTAATTCGTCATCTACCAATAAATAATGACAATTATGAAATTGCATACTCTGTTATAGTACAACGCTATGACTCACGTCGTTTGATTGTCAATACATATTGGCCAGCTCTTGAAAATTGTCCTAAGGTGAAAGCAAAATCACATACAGAACTTAGGGATTTGTTGAATTGTTTTACAGAGAATTTGTCAGGTTTATGTCAAATAAAATTGATTTACTTAATTTAATATTGTTTAATTTGTTGAGCAAAAGGTTGATGATGACCTCTTAAAGGCATTTGAGGTTGAAAATAATGAAGAAATACCTACATACGAGCAATTGAAATCATTTCTTGAAAACAGTGTAAAGCTTTGGAAACTAGTAGTATGATTTCGTCCGAACCATCGAAGTCAAGTTCAAAACACACATTGAATACAAACATTAAGGAAAAGCGTTTTTCTTTTAATCCGAAGTCATATGTTAAAACCTCATTACTTACAACTTCAAACGCGGTAAAATGTTTGGTTTGCAATGGTAATCATCAGATTTATCGTTGTCAAATTTTTTGGATAAGGTTCCTCAAGAAAGGTATAATACTGCAAAGGATAAAAATTTGTGTATCAATTGTCTTCAAGATACACATAAAATTGCAACATGCCCTTCAAAATCGGTATGTAAAAAATGTCACAAAAAGGGTCACAATACCCTCCTTCATTTTGAAAATTCTGCTGCTGTTGTTGAAACAAAACCTGCTGCTGCAGATGTTTCAAATGTTGCCTCTACCTCAAATTGTAGTACATTGTTCTCGTCGAAATTGTCAAGTGCTTCTACATTGTTATCAACAGTTCAAGTTTCTATTCGCAATGAATTTGGACAAGCGCAAATCGTAAGAGCATTATTGGATTGTGGAAGTATGGAATCTTTTATAACGAAATAGGATCACTAGATTCTGGGAACTGGAAAACATTCCAGACATTCCAACACACAAGTTATCCCCACAAGAGGAAATTTGTGAAAAACACTTTCGTAGTAATTATTCGAGAGACAAAACAGGTCGTTTCGTTGTATCGTTGCCGTTTAGTGGTCCTGAACCGTTGTTTGTTGGGTCTCGGGATGTCGCACTTAATCGGTTTTTATTATTAGAACGTCGCTTGGAAAAGAATCAGGAATTATACACTTTGTATAAACAATTTATGCAAGATTATTCCGACAGTGGGCATATGACACCAGTAAATGCCTCAATGAGTAGCAATATTCCATCGCCGGAATATTATATTCCGCACCATGCGGTTATGAAACCGGAAAGCACTACTACACAAATTCGAGTGGTGTTTGACGCATCCGCGGTTTGTCCCAGTGGTGGTTCATTGAATGAACATTTGATGCCAGGACCTCCGCTTCAGAAAGATATTTTTGCTTTGTTGTTGGATTTTCGTTTATATCCCATTGTATTAACTGCCGATATTAAACAGATGTACAGGCAGATTTTTGTTGCTCCGAATCATCGGGTTTATCAAAAATTACTTTGGAGACCAACGTCATCAGAGTCAATAGTCGAGTATCAATTGAATACTGTTACCTACGGAGTTACTTCATCACCGTTCTTGGCAATGCGTGTTATTAAGGAGCTTGCGAACGCTGAAGCACCTAAATATCCAAACGCTGCCAAGGTTTTGTTGTCGGATGTTTATGTCGATGATGTGATTACCGGGTGCAGTTCACCTGATGAAGCTAAACGTCTAGTTTCTGAATTAAATCAGATTTGTGAGGCTGGAGGTTTTACATTGAGGAAATGGAATAGTAACATTGCTAGTATCATTGATGATTTACCAGAATCTTATCGTTATCAACAAGCTGTTTCCTTCGAGGAATCTAACAATGTTACCCAAAAGGTATTAGGTTTGCGTTGGCAACCGTCGCTTGATCAATTCTTCTATGATACAAATATCATAGACAGACCATGTACTAAAAGAAATATGTTGTCCGAAGTAGCAAGGATCTTTGATCCGTTAGGGCTATTAGCGCCTTTAGTATTTTTGGCCAAGCATTTAATACAATCGTTATGGATTTTAGGAATTGAATGGGATGACAGTCCCCCGTTGACCATAAGTTCAAAGTGGAAAATTTATTTGCAACAAATGTCGCAATTATCAGACCTTAAAATTCCTCGGTGGATTATTTCTGATGATGTTCAAGATCTACAGCTGCATGCGTTCTGTGACGCTTCTGAGGCAGGGTATGCTACTGTGATTTACTTTCGTACTGTTGACATACAGGGTGATATAAAGGTTGCCTTAGTATGTGCAAAATCTAGACTTGCGCCCACAAAGCGCATATCGTTGCCAAGACTCGAATTGTGCGGTGCTGTGTTATTGTCTGATGTAGTGGCATTTGTCCAAAATACATATAAAACTCGTCTGTCGTTAGATCGTATAGTTGCTTGGTCCGATTCTACAGTCGCTCTGTGTTGGATTCGATCGTCATCTTATAACTGGAAAACTTTTATAAGTAATCGGATTTCGCATATTCAGGATCGCGCTCCTCCTGCATCTTGGAACCATGTTCGGTCACATGATAACCCCGCAGACTGCGCCTGTAGAGGATGTTAGCATCAGATTTAGTCAATCATCAGTTATGGTGGACAGGCCCTCCATGGTTGTCACTTCCAGAAGAAAATTGGCGGTTACCCACATGCCAAAGTTAATCGATACATCTCCAATAGATGTGGAGAAACGTACATTGGTATTAAATGTTGTTGTGACAGATAATTTTTAAATTCATTACTAGAGAGATTTTCAAATCTACAAAAATATGTAGAATTGTTTCATATGTTTACCAGTTTGTTCGTAAGTTACAATTTGCTAGACAGGCAGTTGGTGAGAATTTGGATAACGTGTCTGTGTCTCAGCAACACGCTATGGAATTATTGATTAAGAGAATTCAGCAAGAATCATTTGGTCAGGATATAGAAAATATTAAACGGGGTAAGGTAATTAGTAAACATCTTCGACCTCTTACCCTTTTATCGACTCGCATGGTTTGTTGAGGGTGGGCGGTCGGCTCAGAAACTCGGAATTACCATATGAAACAAAATTTCCATTGGTACTTCCTCGCACTCACAGATTAACAGAATTAATCATCTTGGACTGCCATAAAACATACTTACACCCTGGTCTTAAAGCCACACAATTTTTACTAACTCAAAATTATTGGATTTTGTCAGCAAAAAGAGTCATACGTCAGTGTTTAAAATCTTGTAATCGATGTTTTAGAGTGAAACCAATTGCTTATTGTCCTCCGATGGGTGATTTGCCTGCATCAAGGTTTACCTCTGTAAAGGCCTTCCTACACACGGGAGTTGATTTTGGAGGTCCTTTCTGTATTCTCATGAGCCGTAATCGAGTGTAAGGTCACTAAAGGCTTACATTTGTTTATTTGTTTGCTTCAGCACAAAGGCTCTTCATTTAGAGCTTGTGTCAAGTTTGTCGGCGGATGCTTTTATAGCCGCGTTACGACGCTTTATAGCCTGCCGGGGTAAATGCCTAAAACTCTATTCCGATTGCGGTACCAATTTTGTTGGAGCATCGAACGAAATCTCGCAACTGATGACTCAATCAGCGCATGCTGAAGGAATTGAATTCGTGTTCAATCCTCCTCAGCTCCTCATTTTGGAGGGTTGTGGGAGGCTGGAATTAAGTCTGTCAAGACACATTTAAAAAGAGTGATCGGCGACCAGATATTATCATACGAGGAATTAAACACGGTTTTAATTCAGGTTGAAGCCACTTTAAATTCAAGGCCTCTGTGCCCCATGAGCTCAGATCCGAATGATTTTCATTTTAAGTCCGTCCCATTTTTGAATATAGAGCCTGTTTCTGTCATACCCGATCCAGTTCTCCTTGAGTTGGAAATATCAAAATTAGATCGTTGGCAACTTATTCAACGCATCCAACAATCATTTTGGAAGCGTTGGCGTAATGAATATCTGCATTCTTTGCAACAGAAGGCAAAATGGTTTACCCCTACTTCATGACAATCAAGTCGCACCTTTACATTGGAAATTAGGGCGCATAGAAAAACTGTATGTTGGTTCAGACAACATTAGCCGCGTGGCAGGTGTGAAAACAATGCAAGGTTTTCTCAAAAGACCACTTGTTAAACTATGTCCTCTTCCTTTGTAAAAATAGTTTTAGTATTTTTCGTAAGTGTATACGTATAAGTATTTGTTGCCGTTTACTTTTAAAATAAGTTGCTTCACACTTATTTTGGTGGGCGGTATGTTTAGGCTTATTTACCCTATTTACACGTTTTACCTTAAGCTTATAGATATTAATTAATGTCGCTTATCCTTTAACCTAACAGTACTTAACCCCTTCCTATAATCCGGTTCTATCCACTACCTACCTACAAGAAAAGGGACTAAATGGTGAGAAAAGACAGAAATACCAGTGCTTCGAAAGTCGTAGTAAGCGTCACATGTACGCAATATGTTGTCGTGGTTATTTTGCAGTAATTAGTGCCGTACAATCGGTTCGTGTGCTAATTAACATTACTACAGTCCGCAATCAATTAATAGTTTCGTTACATTGATCGACCAGCGTTGAATCAAGATCGCAGTCATTAAAGGTAGGTGAATTCCATATCATTGGTTCATCCCTTTATCCCTACACTGATAATTCAGAGATATTGTTCAAACTGGCCTCCCTCTTAAACAAAGTTCGCATCGTTTTATTAAAGACTTAATAGAATTTAATAAATAAACCGCCTTAACTTTACGAAATGCTGCTTCAATTGAATTCCGCAACTCTTCAATACTATGGTTCTGGGTTTTATAGATTTTCTCTTTCAAAAAATTCCACAAAAAATAGTCCAATATCGACAAGTCAGGGGATCTAGGCGGCCACTGAACAGGTCCAAACGTACCCATCCATTTATTGAGATATTCTCTATTTAAATAATCACGAGTAATTATAGCGTTGTGCGGGGGTGCACCATCTTGTTGGAACCACACTTTTTGTCTTTTTTCGAGAGGCATGTCCTCCAGTAATTCGTGCAAGTTGGTATACAAAATTTCAATATAGCGACAAGCTGAATAATTGTTTTCAAAAATATGGTATTGAAATTTGCCACCAACAATGTAGCAACAAATATTCAAACCATAACGGCTTTGTTGACGCCTCGTATGTTTGATAGGTATTTTCATTCGACCAACAAGTGCTTCATCAGACCATATAATGTTATTTCCAAAATTGTTAGTAGCAGCACATTTACGAAGATACCATTGACAAAATCGCCTTCTTTTTTGAAAATCGTCGGGAAACAAACTATGTATAATTTTATTTTTATAGGGTCGATATTTATTACGCTTCAATATTCTTGAAGCTGCTGATTTAGAAACACCCATTTCCCTTTCAATTTTCCTTCATGATGTTCTTGGGTGTGTTTCCACACATGCTATGGTTGAAACAGTAGTTTGCTCTTAATTAAAAACTGCATACTGTTTCGATCTAGGTTTTTCAAAGCAGCCAAACTGTTGTAAATTACTATCTATCCTTTTAAACATGTTAATATTAGGTTGTTGTCTTTCAGGGTATCTGTATTATTTACAAACGACATAGTAATATTATTTGCTATTAGTTACACAATTACCTGTTAAAATATAAAGTTGCACTTTACCAAAACAGGACAAAAGTTGGCAAACAAGATCGACAAAGTTTCAGATAAAATCAAATTTGAAACAGAAAAAAAACCCTAATACAATATTCCTACGTCCAACCAACGAAAACGAAGTCATAAAGTATAAACGGAGCTAAAGGAAAATAAAGCGCCAAGGATCGACGGCATCACACCAAAAATAATTAAAAACATTAAACATATAATAACACCAGCATTAACAACAATAATCAACAAAATACTGGAATCCGGAAAATGCCCAGACGCATTCAAAAAGGCAGTAATTATACCCATACATAAAGATGGCGACAAAAATAATCCAGAAAATTATAGACCAATTTCACTAATATCAAGTAAAATATTCGAAAAAATCTTAAAAGACAGACTAACAAATTTTCTAAATAAGTACAATTTAATATCCTCAAATCAATATGGTTTCCGCGAGAACAAATCAACACAAGATGCACTAATTGAATTAGTAAGCAGAATACAAAATTCCTTGGACACAAACCAACGATCCCTTTGCATATTTATAGATTTAGCAAACGCGTTTGACACGGTCAACCACGAGCAACTATTGAAATGCCTAGAATGCCTGGGAGTAAGGGGAATTGCACATAAATTAATAAAAAGCTATCTCCATAATAGAAAACAATGTGTCAAAATAGGTGACAAAATCAGTGATATGACAACAGTCGAATGTGGAGTACCACAAGGAACTGTACTTGGCCCAATTCTTTTCACAGTTTATGTAAATGAGATCTTTAAATTACAACGACTGGAGAAATTATTGCCTTTGCAGACGACACAGCCATTTTCTATGCAGACGCAACATGGAAAGAATTAAAAAGAAAAACAGAAAAGGATCTAAAAATGATCAAAAACTGGTTTGACAAAAAGCTACTAACAGTTAATTACAACAAAACTAAGTACATTGCCTTTACTTGCCGTAACTACAACTTACCAACATTTAACAAGCTATGCATAGATGATTACAATGGATCTAGTATAACAGTAGAACAAGCAGACCACACAAAGTACCTAGGAATATATATCGACAAACATCTAAAATGGGACGTCCACACCAACAAATTAATAAGTAAATTAAGAGGGATCTTATACAAATTCCGAATTATTAAAAAAATATTGCACTTGAACAACTTAAAAATAATATACCATGCTCTTGTACAGTCTATTATTCAGTATGGAATTATTGCTTGGGGCTCAGCAGCATATAAATACCTAAAGAATGTAGAGATAGTACAAAAAAGATTCATTAGAATACTATACAACAAACACTGGAGACACCCAACGGAATTGTTATATAATGAAACCGATATATTTAGTATTAAAAAATTGTATTTCTACAACCTGGCCACTTATCAGTACAACAATAAACACCTACTGCGTACAACAGAACATAAGTATAACACAAAAAGTAGGGAAAATGAGGAAAACATTATAACCAGAACAAGTAAACAAATAGGCCTAAGATCACCTTCTGTTTTAGGTCCAAGAATATTTAATGTATTGCCGATAGGAATCAGGAATAGTAGTAATGTAGTAAATTTTAAAAATAAATGTAAAAAGTGGATAAACCAAAGCAGTAACTACATAAATTATATACTTGAAAAGTACTAGTGCAATGAGAAACAAAATAAATAAATAAGAATTTAATAATAAATTACTAAAGTATAGAAAATGATGATAGTAGGTTAATATTAATTAAGGTAAGTTCAATAAGTATGAATATTAAAAAAATCCACGCACAAGCATTGCTTTAGCGGATAAATTCTGTTTATTTGAGACTTGAACTATGTAAAATATTATTATATTCGTAGATAAAAATGTGTAGATTTAGATAAGTATAGTAAGATAGTTAGGAAACTGTACCTACTTACGCAAATGTACGTTTAAGTAACTCAATAAACCAATTATTATTATTATTATTATAATCAAAGGGTGAAGTCTTTCTAGATCAGGTTTAATTACACTGCCTGAGATGTAACCTAATATTTTAATATCTGGTACAGAATATGTACTTTTCTTTTCATTCACGATCAGATTGTATTTGAGCGATGTCAATAAATGCATTGTTTTCAATCGTTATCTTCTTGAGTTACACCTCAAATAGTTAAATCATTCAAATAAGATGCCACCCCTTCTAGTTTTTGGCCATGAATAATTTTGTGGATCACTCTTTAGAAGCACACAACACCAATTGTGACATAAAATGGAATTCTATGAAACTGGTACAGATTGCTCAGGCCTTTGAAAGTTGTATATGGTTTTTAACATCTCTTCATCATTAGGTCTTCAGTCCTGGAACTGGTTAGACGTGTACCCTCATTGTTTCCTATTCTGCGTTAACCTACGCTTTTCCCTGATATTTCCACAGTCTGCATTGTTCACTATCTGTGTGCAATAGTCTGATCTAGGTCTACCTCTATCACCTTTTTCTTATCTCTGCTTGTAATATATCGTACACTATTCCCCAAAAATGCCCTAGAACGTATCCTGTCCTATTTCTCCTATTTTTTCCACAGATATCTTTATTTCCCTACTATTTCTGTAACCTCTTTCTTTTATTAACTTTGTCGGTCCATACTATCATCCCCATACTTCTGACGCACAACATTCCAAAACGCTTCTACGGTTTTTTTGTCTGCTTCTCCTACTCCCCCTATTTTATAGACATACATACTGTGCTGTGCTCCACACATGCTTTTAACAATTTTCTTCTTATTTCTATATTTGTTGTCTTCAAACATAGCCGCTGCTCTTTCTTGTTAAATGCAGTTCAGTTCTTCTAGTGTTTATAAATATATACTTTATTTCCCCGATATTCAGTAGTATGCAAAGGGAGTTAAGCAGCTTGTGGCTACCAAGATTCCCAAACACTTGAATATTTGCCGAATTAAAAGTTTTCCAATATATCCTTACGCACAATCAACATTAGTTGAAAATGTTTTAAAACCAACACCTGTAGTTGTTTATAATAATCATCAGATTTAAGTGCAATTATTTTGTCGTCTTTACGTTTTCCATCCTGAAATTGGTTGTATGCCTACCTCCACTTGTTTCTATTCTGAGCTAGCCTACACAGTTCCATGAAATTCCCACGGCCTAGATACAGGTCGGTTCCGCTTCTGTTGTTTCCTAATTATATGCCCTATTTCACCAAGATTCAGTGGTATGTGAAGGGGATTAACCAGCCTGTGGCTACCAAGGATCCCCCAACACTTAGTCATGTGCTGAATTAACAGTTTTCCAGCAAATCCTTTCGCACAATTAACATTAATTGAAAATATTGTAAAACCAATACCGGTAGTTGCTTATAATAATAATCAGGTTAAATTACATTAGGTTTTCCATCTTCGAATTGGTTGGATGCATACCTCCATTGATTTCTATTATAAGCTAGCCTGCACATTTCCTTGAAATTTCCACAGCCTACATCTTTCACTATCTGTGTGCAATAGGCTAACCCAGGTCTACTTCTACTTTTCTTTTTTCCTACCTCTGCTTCTAATATATTCCGCACTATTCCCTCATGCCGTAATATGTGGCCTATCATCCTATCTCTCCTATTGTTTACTGTTTTCCACATATTTCTTTCTTCCCCTACCATTTCTAGTACGTCTTTGTTCTTAACTTTGTCTGTCCATGATATCTTCATCATACGTTTGTAGCACCACATTTCAAAGGCTCCTATCTCTTTCCTGTCTGCTTCTCCTACTGTCCAGGTTTCACAACTGTACAGTGCTATGTTGCACACATATGCTTTTAGCAATCTTTTCCTTGTTTCTATGTTTGTTGTCTTTGAACATAGTAATTGCTTTTTTGTATTTTAGTACGACCTTGTGCTAATCTTTGTCTTATATCTTTTGTGTTCTTCCCATCTTGCGTTATTTGGCTTTCTAGGTAGCAGAAATCCTTAACATCTTGCAAGTTCTCATTACCTATTTGTATTCTTGTTTATAATTTATTTCCCCACTTTTACATATTAGTACTTTAGTTTTATTTTTGTTAATTTTCATACCGTATTTCTCTGTTAGAACTGTTTCCATTTCATTAAGAGCAGCTTCCAACTCTTCCTTGTTTGTTGCTAATACCGCTATGTCTTTTGCAAATCTAATATATAGAAAATATTTTGAACTATTCATAAACCTTGACATACAAACAAAAACATTCTAAAGTATACTTATCATTAATTATTGTACTATAGTGGCATGTTTAAGATCAAAAATTTCGAAATTACTTTATTTAAACAACCAACTAAACTAAACATAGAAAAGGATCCATTCTTTGTAATATATCTAGCCAAAAACTGGATACAGAATAAAAATTTAATTATGAAAATAGGACTTGTAATACTGGTTTGGAACAACGTTCTTATCAATCAATGCTTGTAAGTCCGTTCTTTTTGCATCAGCCAGTGGAATGTTTTCTGTGTATGCTTGAGTCAACTCAACAGAAACAGAGGATTGTTTTGCAGTTCGTCATTTATGAACACGAACAAAAGTTTTTTTAAAAGTTTTATCTGCAACTCTTCTTCTACTCTAAGGATTTTCATGTCATGCCACTTGACTTAATTTTTTTGTTTGTCTACAGTAAATTTACTGCTCCATGATTCTTGCTAAGCTTTGACGTCGTAGAACCTGTCATAAGTTATTTTAACAGCATAAAGACAACCATATCAAAGTTAAATGAGTTTGCGGTGAGTAGATTAGACCTAACTTTAAGTGTCTTTTAATGTGTTTCTCAATAACGCTATATACATTGTCACCTTCATTTTGAGAGTGACCACGAATGAGAAACTTATGCGTAATCGATTTGACTTTCATGTTGAGAACAGCATAAGCATAGATAGACTACACATATTTGTTTTTTTTTGGTTGACCTCAGCAATTAACGAAGTAGAAAATGATATGTTTCTTTCTTGGGGTTCTGATCCAATAAAGCTTTGATATATTCCAATATGTAACTTCCAATTTCAACAGCTCCCCTTGCTCCTTCGGTCTTGTACTAAAGGAATAAACCACGTCCTTTGCCTCAAAGTCACTGACAGTAAAATTCAAGCAAGATATAAAAGAAGAGTGATACTTGTCCTTTTGGCACCTGCATAACTGCTTGCAAGTCATAAACTGCTACAAATGTACCATCTGTCCTGGCCATATCTATTTCTTTGAGATAATGTTCAGAATTCGGGTATAATTTTCGTTTTCCTTATTCATTTAAATGAAATATTAAATTCTGTATTGAATATTCTGATGAATGTTGATGCTGTAGCAAGGCAAGCTGATCTGTTCTCGTAGTGCTGTATAATCTAAGTATAATTTGGTCAGATATTTATCAGTACAAATGAATTCTCTTAATGTTTGCACTCTTGGGTAGTGTGGTTCGATCCTTTGAATACAATTTATAAAATCTTTAGCACTGTTCTTAATTTGTAGATCAATAGTTAGTTGAGTCCCGTGTTTCCCTCTCATTTGCCTTCTATCATACCTGACTTTGATTTTTGCAAAAGTGCAGTTTTAATATCTCTATCATTTAGGTCAAGGATGGATTTGAAAAATGCTTTGCATGCTCTAATTCTTGACATTAAATTCAAAATGATATGCTGTATTTAGAACTCCTAAATTTTGCATAGTAGAGTACCTATACTTTGGTTTAATTTCTTGAGAAAGTCGAACTATGAACTAACTCTCTTTGTCTTTGAGCATCAGCTAGCCCCCAAAATCAATCGAAAAATTACTTCCTTGATGGTTCATCAAAATTGCTTATACATTTGAGCTGCCACTTGGTTTTACAAGGCGGGCAAAGTTATCTCTCTGGAACTTATTTCTTTATTTTAGACAAAGAGTGGTAGGCTTTGCCAGTGGTCCCATCAATTCAATATCTCCAAACATACATTGCAGTTTTCAGAAATGTCATCAGCAAGGTCTTCAGGATCAAGTTGCGAAATTCTGGCAAATTGATGACTATTCAGATAGACTTCCCTGTTCATCAGAAGAAGATGCGTGCGAGCTCACCTTTCAAAGCGTACTCAAAAAGGTCGCTTCATTGTTACGATTCCATTTAAGGAATCATTAGAAAGGTTGGGAGAATCTAAATCAGCAGCGTAGGTTTCTCAATCTAGGGCGTAAGCTTCACATTCAACCTCAGTTGAATGCCTTATACATTGACTTCATGCGTGAATACGAATCGTTGGGTCATATGCCGCAATGCAAAGATTCCGATGATTCCAATATACCTTATTACATCCCTCACCATGGGGTGTTAAGGGAGTCTAGCACAACCATAAAACTCAGAGTTGTATTTGGTGCTAGTTGTGCATCGTCAACAGAATATTCATTAAATGACCTACAGATGGGTGGCGCTAATATTCAGGAAACCGATTTTCAATACTGTTACGTTTTCGTCAATATCACGTAGTTATTTCAGCTGATGTCGAGAAAATGCATCGGCAGATTCTGGTTGACCCATCACAACATTCCTTGCAACGAATATTTTGGAGAGAAGCTAAGTTAGCTCCATTAAAAATTTACAATTTAAATACGTTAACATACGGTTCTTCTTCGGCTCCTTTCTTAGCAACAAGATGCTTGCAGCAACTTGCCATTGAATGTGGACGAGAACTGCCAATTTAATTAAAACCAACATGTATGTTGACGATTTACTGGTAGGAGTAAATGCTGTTCAAGAGGCGCAACACATTGCATCGACAATCTATGAAGTCTTGTCATGCGGTTGCTTCCATTTACGTAAATGGTGATCAAACATTCCTGAAGCAATATAACACATGACCGAGTCTTCATCGGCATCGTCACATCACTTTGGTATGGTAGAACAAACTAAAACATTAGGGCTGTGATGGTCTTGCAGGGAAGATCACTTATCATTCACTGTTTGTCCCTTACCTAAGATTAGATTCACAAAACGATCAATTCTATCACTTACATTCCAAATCTATGATCCATTAGGATTGTTGAACCCTTGTATCATGATTCCATAATTAGTTATTCAGAAACTATGGATGGATAAATTATCATGCGATGCTGATATTCCATCACACATTGCTCCATTGTGGTTCAAATTCTACAATGAACTTTCTTACATAGAAAATTTACCAAATTCCTAGAAAAATTCATGTTCTAGTCCTGTAGATGTTCAACTACACGGTTATTCAGATGCTTCAGAATTAGCATATGGTGCTGCAATCTATATTCGTTCCATTAACACAGAGGGTGAAATTAAAGTGCATCTACTTTGTACTAAATCACGAGTAGCACCATTGAAAAGTCTTACCATTCCTCATCTAGAATTATGCGGAGAGCCATTCCTTGCCAGACTCGTTAATAAGTTCAATCTTAGCCTCGATTTACAATTTTCTATTGTTACTTGCTGGGCAGATTCCAGTGTGGTTTTAGGGTGGATACAGACATCTCCCAACTTATTAAAAACATTTTTCTACAATAGGGTTGCCAGTATTCAGAACCTGAAATCAATTCATGGCGTAATGTTCCTTCAGAATTTAACCCTGCACATATTATTTCAAGTAGTATGAGCCCACAATTATTATGCCAGGCCACACTCTGGTTGCATGGCCCAGAATTCTTAAAATATTCACAATCATCTTGGCCAGAAAACAAGTTTCATGATATTCTTCCTGAAGTGTGAACCAATCAAGTTATATTTTACAGTCACTTCAAGCACTTGTAATTTTCCCTTCGAACGATTTTCATCATTACTCAATTTAAAACGCGTTACTGCTTATATGTTACTTTTTCGTCACAATTCTAAGCAGCACTTGACTAGTTCACGCATCACAGGCTCACTATCAGTTCCTGAATTAGAAAATGCATTCGTTATACTTATTAGAATAATGCAAATGCAATGTTTTCCCAAAGATTATTACAAGTTAACTCATAATCAAACAATAGCAACTAATAGCAATATTATTAGTCTCACTCCTTTCATTGACTCATCAAACCTTATAAGGATCGGAGGTCCATTAGGTAACTCAGAATACTCATACGATAGGAGACATCCTATACTACTCGATCCTCATCATAACTTAACAAAGTTAATAATTTCTTCAGAACATATAAGACATGCATATAGGTCCACAAGGATTATTAGCTTCCATTCGTGATCTTTATTGGCCACTAAAGGGTCGAAATTTAGCGAAACATATTGTGCGAAAATGCATTACTTGTTTTAAATTCAATAGTAAAGTCATACAGCCAATAATAGCAGATTTACCTGCATCACGTTTGCAAGCAGGTTTAGTATTCCAATATATAGGAGTGGACTATGCAGGTTCCTTTTTAATAAAGAATCACAAGGGTAGGGGTTCAGGCTATCAAAGGCTTGGTTATGGCTTTTTATGTGTTTCTCTACTCGTGATGTACATCTTGAATTAGTATCAGAATTATCATCAAACTCACTCATAGCTGCATTACGTAGGTTTACTGCTCGTCGCGGTAAACCAGTTAAAATATTTTCTGCCATGGGACAAATTTTGTGGGGGCAAACAAGGAACTGCATCAATTTATTGAACAAAATTCAGTAAATATAATAGACACTTGTTCTAATGATGGTATACAGTGGAGTTTCATTCCTGTCAATTCACCACATTTCGGTGGTATATGGGAGGCAGGAATTAAATCCAGTAAACACCATCTACGTCAAGTGTTAGGTAGTGCTCACCTCACATTTGAGGAATTTTATACTGTGCTTACACAAATAGAAGCAATATTAAATTCTCGCCCACTATTTCCATGTTCATCCAATCCTAATGACATCCTCACCTACCCTAGCACACTTCCTTATCGGAAGACCTACTATCCTAATACCAGATGTTAACCTATTACATGTCAAGGAATCAGCCTTGTGCTCATAAAAGAGGATCACACCCCACCACTTCAATGGCGACTAGGTTGAGTGATACAACTGCATCCAGGCTCGGATGGAGTTTCACGTGTAGCTACTCTGTGAACTGCCAAGGGTACTACTATTCGAGCTATTGCCAAATTATGTCCACTTCCATTAGATGAAGAAGATCTTTCGAAAGAAACAAGTTCTTTCAAGGTTGGGGGTATGTTAAGGAATAATTCGATGCTCCCACCAACACTACCCACCCAGGCTAGAAGAGTGTCTAGATATACACATTATCTATTAAACCTCGCTAGCAACACATCAATTCAACCATTATTACATGTACATTCATCTTCTTATTTGTTTGCAGTATATATTAAATACATGCCATCAGTTTTTATTGTACCAATAAACAAGAAGTAGTCAACAGTATATTAACAATTACAGTCCGCTAATCCATTGAAATTCAAGAACCAGAGCATTTCATTTCAGTCCTATTCACCTTGGAAGAATTGTATTCACTAATAAATTTTAATTTTTGAGTCAATTCAGTTTTGATCTAGTTGTGCGATTTACATGCATACATACATACACATAATTTAGAATCACACATAGCTGTTAAACAGTCTTGTGATATTTTGCGAATATAAACTACCCGTCTACAGCAAAACACCATTGCCTGGACTCTAAAGTATTTATTTTTTTTTGTTTTTGAGAATAAGAATACAACTTTTTGTGACTTGTCATCGTATTTCAACTTTGACAGTACTCTTTCATGGCAAACTTAACAAAACTATATAAACAAGACAAAACGACAAACCTTTATTAACAATACATTACTACTACAATTAACCAATAGAACATTGCACGTTTAGGCCCTTTCCAACATTCTCCCACCTGAGAAGCTATTGTTTTAGTTTCTCACAAACATAACACAAAAGCTCTATCTCAAAAAAAACATCAACAATAAAATTTATGCACTGACATAACTTCTAGGTAAGTTGACCTATCTGCCACTATGTGTAAATTGCACAGTTGATCCCCCGGTTTTAACACTTGCTGTGGCTTCTATAGTTGATCTACCCAAAGCCCCACCTACTTCGTTCTGAACTGATTGCCGGTTTTGATCTAAGGGTTCATCAATAACAACACCGGTCTCTTCGGGCATGTACACTATCTGGACAGGACGCAGGACTTGACCCTTCGCAGTTGTTAGTCGTACTAACCACACTTGTTCATCCTTTCCCGGGTAAAGTTCAACTACAAGCCCAATAGGCTAATTCAAACGTTTGTCTTTATCATTGCCGATCATCACTACCTTTCCGATGGTTACCCGCCACGACGTCTTTCCAGTAGACTGTAACTCCAATTGTCTAAGATACTCGTTTCGAAATCTTTGTCGAAAATCGATACGTAGTTTTCACATTCGTCTAATTTTCCTGCAAAGTGAAGATTTGTTTAATGCATTACACTCCGGTAAACCATTTTCTGCTTATTCCCGTAGAAACATGACTGGTGTCAATGCCCCTTATCTTTGGTTCCAACACCCTGCGGAGCAATACCTTCAAGGATCTAATTAGCCTTTCCCAAAAACCACCCAACCACGGTGCAGTTGGCGGGTTAAAACGCCAAGTTATATGATCTATGGCAGATGTTTCAACGATTTGATTCCAATCAAATTTATTCCATGAATTTTCGAGGCCTACAAAATGTATCCCGTTGTCACTATACATCACCTTAGGTCTTCCTCGACGAGCCCTGCTAAGTCCACCTTCGTTATTTCAAACGCAACTACATCGTGCACGCGATCAACAGGCAAGGGTGAGGTTTTAACTATAAAAGTTTTACAGTGTGTCTTCGATAAACAACACATTTTGATAAAACACTTTTAACATCGCGGCCCCCTTAAAATACAATATTTTTCTCGTAGTACACTTAACAAGCCTGTATGCCTACGTGACATGATTTTTCATGAAGTTCAAAGAGCAATTTGTAAACTACCATATGTTTGGATGGCACGACAATTGGTAGTCGAAAATGTTCGGTATCCGTTCAATGTATGATGCGAGATTTCAACCGAATAACATCAGACTCATCCTTAAAGACATCAAGCGTTTTAAGTCGCGCGTCTTCATTTCTGAACACTTTGCTTTGAACGATTTTGGAAACTGCTAATTCTGCAAAATCGAGTTCTTCGGCTAACAAACTACCACAACGTTTTAAATTCGGCTGTCGAACATTGTTGATAAAATGGAATACCTACGCCATCGTTCTAATTATCTTGGTATAAGGAGAAAAATAATTAAAATAACTCTCAACAGAATCTCGATTAGTCAAGACGGTGATCATCTTCCGTTTTTCTTTATTTATTGTACCTTCATCAAACTGTGTAGTTTCCTGAGGCTAAAACTCCTCTGATTCGTACAACCACTGAGGAACAGGAACGAAGGTACTTTTCCCATTATTGTCCACCTTAACATGGTTTCAATCATGGCAAACCCACACTCTAAAACATGTCACGTCTGTGTACAATTTATCTGCGACGTCTTAACCAACTAACAACTCGATAGTGTCAGATTCACGTATAGTGTCGTGTAGCACTATGTTTAAGTCTACTAGTTCTTCCATCCAGGGTCCAGAGAAAATAGGAGATACATTGCTGCAGATCTTTCGTTGATTCAGCACCTCGAATTTGCATTTATACCCATTGTGTGACAACGTAACTTCATAAGACTGGCGAGTTTGTTCAGACAACCCTCCCCCAAATAGGCAATGCATTATTCGTTCTTCCGACTTAGGCGACAACCTCAATTTGTGAGAGGTTGATCGTACAATATAAGAACATTGAGAACCCGTGTCTATTAAGGCACGTGTGCTACAAGAACACCCCTCCCCAACTATTGTGATTCACAAAGTTTGCAAAAAGACATGTCTGTTGATACAGTTGGTCACGTTTAATTCTGGTGAAGGATCGTTACCTTTCTGTACCTCGGGTTCTTGCTTATTTGCATTCACATTTGAACACATCACAGTAACATGACGTTTTGCGCAAACATGCTCTATTTTTTGTAATCAGCTGTCTCTTCTTTTCTAAAGAGAAATCCGCGACTTTTGTACAATTTGAACTTTCATGCCCACTATCACAAAAAATACATTTGAGAACTTTACTGTCGTTTACTAAATCCGCTGCTGTTGGTAAGTATGATTTGAAATCTGACGATTTCGTTTCAACGTTGTCATCGACAGTATTACAACTCGTTTTGTTTTATGTAACCCAAAACCTTCAGATGCCATTACTACACATTGTTCATTCTCGACTTCCTGTTGTAGAAACTGCATCAACACTTTTAGACTTTTCTAAAGTAATTGCCACACCTGCTTTCACTGAAATCACTGTTTCAGGGGTGGTGACATCTGATTTCAACCTTACTGAACTTCGTTGCAATATACGTAAAAGTTCCTCGGGCAGGCATGATTCAATAACGGGAAAAGCATTGCATGGTATTTATCAGATGTTATACCCAGGGTTTCGAGCGCCCGTAACTGTGTTTCGATATTATCGTAAAGCTTAGGCATGTCTAATTTACCTTTTGAGACGGCATTGTTCAAGACTAATTTCAAAAGTTCACGCACGTACACCTTAATTTGCAGGTCTTCCTCCCGAAGCACGACTTCAAACTGGCTATCATTTTTGTATAATTTTCACCAGTCGCAGGATAACTGTCTACAAGATGCCTCGTCCTACTGCCTGGTATAGTAGCTTAAATTATATATTCCACTTTATCGGCAAGATCGATGTGTGGTTCCTTGTTCACCTTCTTGAACTGTGCCCAAAATGAAAGTCAGCCTCGCACGTCTCCATCAAACCTCTTGAATTGGATGACTGGCAGCTTAAATGCACGCTTAGCTGCAACTAGCGACACATCTGTCTCATTGTTCCGATCCGCCGCTCTCTCAGGCTCGTTCTGGCAAAGCTTATTACAACGAATGTAAAGCTCTTTATATCATTTAACATATGCATCAGACCCCTCTTTGTCCAATAGTAAATCATCTTCACCAGTGTCTGCATCTACAGCAAATCAAAAATCTCGGAACTTACAATTTTTAGTTCATCATTTGTTTTCTTGTAACTGTTCCTGACACACCTGTATCTGCTCTAGATCAAAACCAGGTCGCAATAGGAAGGATTCCAGCTCGGTAGAGTATTTCGTAAACGCTCCTCGAATAACTTTGCGTACTTTCTTCTTCTTGTTGAGTTCCATATTCCCAAGTGTGATAATTAAGCATCGAATGTTATGTCTATATTGTTGATATACAAGGCTAAATCGATAGATTCCCTATTAGTACTGTGAATCTCTACATCTGTAAAAACGCATTACTTTACACTTTGAGGTGTTCAATTTTAATTAGTTTTTATCACAAAAGGACACAAAGTTATCTAGATCCTCTTGTATTTTTATGCAATCTGATTTTGAATGTACAACCCTAAAAACTTTGTCATTGGCATAGGGTAACACTTGATAACTAATGATGAATAGTAGAAAAAAATAGGGCACGCGTGATCGTTGCAGAATGCCTAAGCTTACTATAGCTCTAAAAAAGACATTTCCCATTTTTACGCGCTGACTTCTACCTTATAAATGGAATTGACTCCATAATAAATATTTATCCTGTAAACTTAGTATTAATTTTAACATTAGTTGATGACAAATACTGTCAAATGCTTTGCTCACATCTGTACAAATGACATCAATCTGACGCGTTTTAGATTGTTTATTCAAAACTTATGAAATAGCAAGATTAGTTGCAGTAGAACGGTCTTTGTAGAACCTGTATTACTGACACCAAAATAGTTTGCTTAAAATTTCTAAAAGTTCATCTGTAATTATTGATTCCATAATTTTAGAAAATATGGGCAGCAGTGATATGCACCTATGATTAACAAGATCCAACCCATTTCCAGATTTAAATACAGGAAACAGTGTACATATTTTCCAAACCTGTGGAAAAGTTCCAGCGTTGCACTACACTGAAATAATATACAAATAGGGTTCACCAATGATGAGCAGCAGTTCTTCAAGAGTAACAAGGGTATACTATCAGGACCACAGTTTTTATTGGCATTAAATGCAAGTATTTTTTCCTACACCTCATTGGTGGGAAATTTATGGTAGTATAGGAACTTGCAATCGTTGTAGGTATACAAAGAAAATAACAAAATATTGGTGTGCATTGCATAAGAACTCTCAAAATGTTCAGCAAATGAGTCTGCAATAAGGTGTATGTTGTCGAGTTCGTGCTCCTTGTAAACCATCTGCCAAAAAATACTGTTGGAGAAACAATGGGACAATTTACACTAAGCGTGAAACCCCAGATTATTTCCTTAGAGCAAGTGGACTGTGACTTGGGGGTAGTGTTGCGATAAAATACTCTTAGCGGTAAATCAAACAATGATCATGCACTTACCTTAATGTTCATACTGTTGGCTTCTACGGAAGTGGTTAACAGCATCCAAACCAGAACAATCTCCGCTGACGGAATTATATAGAAGCGCAGTAACCCACACACCAAAAAATGTATATTGTTTTAATACATGACCGCACGGGCCGAATGCTTCGAAACGAGTGTACAAAACCAGTGCTAGATAAGACCGCCTGGTTTATCGCAAAACAAAACCTTGACTGTTTTAAATGAACAACATTGAAATTAAGAGTGGCGTTCTAACCCAATTTTGAACATACCCCCTACCCAAAATAATTAAATTTTGATAGCTAAAAGGGGTGAAGAAAAGAAAAAAAAGAAAAAAAAGGGAGAAATTAAAAAAAAATGCAAATAAGCTCTATTGGTGTAGTTGTGTAGAGATAAAACGAGAAAATAAAAAAACTCTAAAGAATGATCAATTAATGTGATTGTTGATCACGTCATATTAATTTTAAGGAGGTGGAAGCGGTACCACCTTATTTATTGGTCGTAACGTTTCGCCTGAGGGTGTCTTCAACCAAACAACACGTACTATGCCATCACTTCCAGGTATCAGCTTTGTTACCCTTGCTAAAGACCAACACGCAGGGAGTGTACCTGGGGTCAAGTACAACACCAGATCGCCTTCCTCCAACTGTTTAGCCGGGGTAGTCCATTTGGGCATATGCTGAAGGGTGTGCAGGTATTCATTTGACCAACGCTTCCAGAACTCCTGGATTAACTGTTGACAAAGCCGCCAACGAGTGAGTCTGTTAGTAGGAATGTTTGTCAAATCTACTTCGGGTCGTGCCAGAATAGGACCGCCTGTCAGGAAATGTGCCGGCGTCAATGCATCAATTCCATCATCGGGTGAAGCTGGTAAGGAGCAAAACAACCGAGAGTTTAAAATGCCCTCAATTCTAATAACGATTGTGTTAAATTCTTCTGCAGTAAATTGGTTGTTACCAATTATTCTCTTTAAATGGAATTTAACACTTTTGATTCCTGCCTCCCACAATCCACCGAAATGGGGTGCGTAGGAAGGATTAAAAGACCATTCAATGCCCCGAATAGCTAAATAATGTGCAATCTCGGGCTTAGACGAGTCAAAAAATTTTGAAATTTCAGAAATTTCTCTAGCAGCTCCGCGGAAGTTCCGTCCTTGATCGGAATAAAATTTTGCCGGAAGTCCGCGTCTAGAAATAAATCTGTCTAGTGCGGCCAGACATGTTTGGGAAGTTAACGAGGTGACGAGTTCGATATGAATGGCACGCGAGACCATGCATATAAACAAAGCAATATGTTCCTTCTCATACCTAGCTGTGCGCAGATTAGGTACTTTTACCATAAAGGGTCCGCCAAAGTCAATCCCCGTGTGTGTGAAACATTTTCCCAGTTCGAGTCGGTAAGCTGGAAGATCCGCCATAGGTGGTTGGATAGGTTCCGCCTTATATCGGTAACATGTAAGGCAACGAAAAATACGATGTCGAATTAAGTGTCGAATTGAAGGAATCCAAAATCTCCTATTTACAAGAGAATGTACCAGGCGATTTCCACCATGGCCCGAGTATATGTGATAATGATCGCATATCAAGATAGCTAATCTGCTGTCCCGTGGAATTAGGTAGGGATATTTAGTAGCAATTGGGAGCTTCGACTGGCGCAAACGTCCTCCCACCATGATTAAACCCACAGGGGAGAGAAAAGGGGACAAATGACGATAATTTTTTGTGCAAGGTTGACCCTTTTTTAATACCAAAATTTCGTTTCGATTGTGTTCGTACTGAGAAATTCTTATAATAAATAACAAAGCGTCATTACATTCGAATGACGTTAAGTTGCTGATCGTTTGGAGCATCATGAATGCGCGCAAGGCAATTGAATTTGAATCTAAGTATATACGCAAAAATTCTTTGTACTTTAACAAACCTTGAATGTCGTAGCAAAATGTCCGTAAATGGTTGAACGTCAATTGCGGACAACAAGGCTTGAGGTGTCATAGGGGTAGAAACGTCTAACCCTTGTGTAGTCGAGTATTCAAATGTACTACCTGGCCATTCAGAAATGTTCCGATATATGAAGTCGGGCCCTTTCCACCACAAATCACAACAAAGCAGTTCCGATGGCATTAACCCGCGACTTGCCGGGTCAGCGGGATTATCTGCACTAGGTACATGCCTCCAACGAGCTGTGGGTTGATTTTCGTGGATTTGAACAACCCTGTTGGCAAAGAATATTTTTAATCGATGCGGAGGGGTGCGAATCCACGACAGGGTGTTTACTGAATCACTAAAACAAATAGGTTCCTGAAGGTGTAACGAATCAAATGCTGGGGAAGTAGACTTCATAAGTTTTGATAGAAGACATGCCGCCCTAATTCGAGACGTGGTATCGTCCACGTTTTAGTGGAGCCACGCGAGTTTTTGAAATTATTAAATTTATGAAAATTTGGCCATCAACCTCTAATCGTAAATAAATAACTGCAGCCATGCCAAGCTCGCTAGCATCAGCAAAACCTACCATGAAACCTTTTACTTCACCAACTTTCCATACACAGCGCGGAATAAACACGTTTTCGAGAAGTGGTAATTCGGCTTGAATTTGATTCCACTTCTGTAACACTACGGCAGGGAGTTCGTCATCCCATCCTACTTTTAGTAACCACAATTGTTGAATAAGAGTTTTAAGTATAAAAGTAAATGGACTGATGTATCCATTAATGTCAAAGGTTCGCGCAATACGGGAAAGAATGCCTCTTTTCGATGGTGTATCAGAGGCATTTCGAACTTTGCATTTAAGTACATCTAATCTTAGATCCCAACAAAGCCCTAAAACTTTATTAATAGAATCAGGACTGCAATTATGTAATTGTATCGTATCTGAAGAATTACCAATTACATTGGCATGTGAACTGGCCCATTTGCCCAGTTCAAACCCACCCAGTTTTAACAAATCAATGAGCTCAGTTTTAAGAAGTAGAGCATCTTCAATGGAATCTGCTCCTGTCAAAATGTCGTCTACATATGTAGAAGAACTGAGAGCGCACGAAGCTCGTGGAAATTTAGAACCTTCGTCAACCAATAATTGTTTTAGAACACGAAGGGCAAGGTAAGGACTGCAACATGCACCGAAAATAACGCGTGTGTGTCTAGCTCTGTTAAAGGTTCATTTGGATTAAACCTCCAAAATATGTGCAAGAATTTCCGATCATCAGGGTGTACTAAAATTGATCTGAACATTTGACGAATGTCACACGTAAGGGCCACTTGTGGAATTCTGAATCTTGTGATAACAAGACCTATATCCGTTTGTAGTTTCGGACCCGGTATTAGAATATCATTAAGGCATTTATTATTACAGTCTTTATCAGTCGGGTTGAAAACTACACGAATCTGGGTATGTGATGCGAGATTCTTTAAAACCCCGTGATGAGTCATCACATGCTGGGATACGTCAACCGCAGGTTTAAGGTGCTTCTGTGATAAATAATCACTAATGTTTTCTGCATACAATTTATGAAAATTTGCATCGCGTTTGAAACGCGCTTCAAGCTTTAAAAACCTATTGATTGCATGTTCTCTAGTCGAACCTAGAGCTTGGGAAACATTGTCTTTAAACGGTAATCTGACCATATATTGACCTGAGGCCGTACGCGTAGTACTAGATTTGAAATGCTCTTCACAAGCATTCTCCTCCGGGGAGGGCAAAGGTGGAGAAAATATTTCTTCGGATTCCCAAAATAAACGTAAAGTTTCATTTAGAGATTGCGTTTCTACCATATTAGTCAATAAAGCGACGTTCATAGGTGAATGTATCATTTTAGGTACCTCACCCATGATTACCCATCCAAAAGAAGTAAGAAATGCCGCGGGTTTGCCTTTCAAGTATGAAGGCTCGCTTGGCGTGATATCTAAAACAGCTGACACCCCTAACAAAATATCAACGGATGCGGATACGTGAAAATCGGGATCAGCTAACTTAAGAGAGGAAAATTGTTGTTTTAACTGTATGGGTAACGTAACTGTAGGGAGATTCGTGATAATCTTTGGTACAACTACAGCTTCACAATTTAAATAAAAATTGCTGTCGTATAAGGAGCCAATTTTACAGTCGACTAGACCCTGAACTTTTGTTAAATGCGACTGTCCTACACCACGTATTTCAAATGGGCACTTTCTTCGTTTGAGGCCTAACCTATCAGCTAAATCGATAGTGATAAAATTCGAATGAGATCCTGTGTCTAAGATTAGGCGACAGCGCTGCCAACTACCATCAGTCGAGAGTACTTGTACTTGTGCTGTGGCTAAGAGCGCAACTGGTCCGTTTTCGACAGCGCAAGAATGTACAAAATTTACTGGCATAGAAACTTTTTCTATTACATTGGTATTGGCAACAATCTGTACATCGGCGTCTGTACATAAAGGCGTAGTATTAGAGGGGCTCTGTACAGGGCTAGGATTATCGAAATGTAGTAAAGAATTGTGCTTTTTACTACCGCAATGTAGACATCGAAATTTGGATTGACAAGAAGAAAGTGGATGCGGATTTAAACAAGCAAAACATCTACGGTTATTCTTGACTAATTCATGTCTATCTTTTGGTGACAATGCTAATAGTTTCGGGCATCTATTAAATTTATGAGCTTGATTGCATGCCGGACAAGAAACGGAAGCCATTGTGTGTACAGTAGGACCCTTAGACGCGACTTCTTGCGAAGTCATAGAAATGCGCTTGTTACCAGCATTATTGTAGCGATCTCCAGATTTGTTTGCGGCACATGACGTTGGTATGCTCTTTGAAGCAGAGGTACTACCAACTAACGCTGAAATGGAGCATTTATTACGTAAAAACCTTATAAAATTTTTAAACGTTGGATATTTGTGTTCTAAGTAATGCTCTTTTTCAAATTCTTGTTTTGTTTTGGAATCTAACAATCCAAGAGAAAAATGTAAAAATATATAATCGGCTAAATCGGAAGTTTCATATCGGTTAATGCTGTAACATTAGCTTGCAGTGTTTCGCATAAATCATTAAGAGCTTGAAAAGAATCTGTCTTTAATTGAGACAGTGTAAAGATTTTAGATAGATAATGATGAGCAATTAAGCGTTTATTTGTGTAGCGTTGGACCAGCAGGTCGTACACTACCGAATAATTTTCTGGTGAAAACCGCACGCTTTGTGCTAACTTTAAAGCAGAATTTTCCAGGTAGGAGAGCAAGTATGAAAACTTTTCGATGTCACTCAACGTATTGTTTTTGTGAATCAAGGTGTCGTACAAAGATCTAAATGCGTCAAATTTTTCAGGATTACCTTCGAACTTATACAATTTTAATTCAGGTAGGCGAACATTCGAATCGCTGTTCGATGTTGTATTACCGTAAGAACTAACGTTCGTGGTTGTGGTGTATCGACCAGCAACGCTTAAAATCTCGAAGTATAAACCGTCAAAACTAGATTCTAATGATACTGTATCTGTTGTAAAGTTTGCATGTACATTCGATAAATCCGACAATGCGTCTAAAGTTTGTAGAAATTCATCTCTAACTGGCATTAAATAGCCAACACGACTTTTAAAATGATCTAATTTAGCAGGTAAATCTTTGATCAAATCAAAACAGTCCTGTAATCGCCTAAATAACCTTTCTTTACGATTGTGTAATCTCTTAAATTCAACAATACTTTGCTGATCGGGTTCCATGTTGAAGCTGATAACCAGAGTTGAATGAAATTACCGTTAAATTATTTATTGTTTACAATAATAATAACGCGAGCCGTAATTTATAATTTCGAACAATGAACCTGGCAACAATCACAATTGGCGATAAGGTGAACTATATTATTTTTCAAGTTCAAGAACAAACTTTGAGCTTTGATTAGAATTATGCACATGTATCAATGCAATTAGTGAAATTGAATATAATAGTATTTTATCTCTACACAAAATTTACATATGGATCCGTTCTCCGAAGTGACCACAAATGTTTATGTTGGAGAAACAATGGGACAATTTACACTAAGCGTGAAACCCCAGATTATTTCCTTAGAGCAAGTGGACTGTGACTTGAGGGTAGTGTTGCGATAAAATACTCTTAGCGGTAAATCAAACAATGATCATGCACTTATCTTAATGTTCATACTGTTGGCTTCTACGGAAGTGGTTAACAGCATCCAAACCAGAACAATCTCCGCTGACGGAATTATGTAGAAGCGCAGTAACACACACACCAAAAAATGTATATTGTTTTAATACATGACCGCACGGGCCGAATGCTTCGAAACGAGTGTACAAAACCAGTGCTAGATAAGACCGCCTGGTTTATCGCAAAACAAAACCTTGACTGTTTTAAATGAACAACATTGAAATTAAGAGTGGCGTTCTAACCCAATTTTGAACAAATACCATTGTTCTTTTTTAAAGACTTGGTAAATGACCACAAGTATTTTATACTAGTCGGTATCAGAAATTCAGTTTTAGACAATAATCTTTGCATAGTGCAGATCAATGAGCTTTGGTTTCTCTACATAGGTTGGAATATGAGTCATAATCATTAAATTTTGTACACTTAAACTTTTGATAAAGTTTGTTTTAACCTATTCAGTTATCATTTCAGCTCATTGTTGAACAACTTCGGATATTTAGTACTGTGTTGTGCCTTTTGGGTTTTACGTTTTATTTTAATATTTAATTTTAGGATATTTTTAAACTCGGAATGAGGAATCTTTTTTCCCATACTTATGTTTCTACCTACAAGTTCTACGAATTTCAAGATATTAACCCATGAGTTATAGTATGTAAACTGCATGTTATGCGTTCTCAGGCTAAAAGAATGTGGCTGTGATTAGCGCGTTTACCACGAGAATAAAAAATAGTGAGGTTGCTATAGTTAGCGAGAACGATGTATCTTAAAGGGAGGAACTTTACTATCAGCGTTCAACGAGATCGGACGTGTGTGCGGTTAAGTTCAGCAACGCGATTCCTGTACCTTCTCCCTCTACCTACAAACTATCATGTTTCCCTATCACGTAGGTACTTCATTTTGTCGACTGTAAAATTTGGAAACCTTAGTCGATGAGCTGGACCCGAGACAGTCTTGGCCTTTACTAAAAAACCACGTATGCTCCTGGCAGTTTTTGTTAACTTGTGGACTTCACTTGTTATGCCAATCCTTGCAGGTGAATTTGTAGACACAATACCTTATGTCCAGGGTCATGCATGACGTGAAATTAAATCGTAAGTGGTAAGCTTATAACAACTGGAAATAACTATACTTGGAATGTATTTATGCAAACCAACATAAATACTTGAATAGGATTCAAGAGCAGTGTCAATGCTCTTGCTTCGTTTAATAAATGGTCAATTGTGAGTGTTGTAGTAATTGTTCAACCTTTTAAAATCAGCTCACGTAAAAGCAACGCCTTTTCAGTTTCTTTATTTTTAACTAAAAGAAAAGACAAATTTCAAAAAATGATTCCAATGAAGGGTGATAAACATAGACTTTACTTAATACGGTAGAGGTTGTCAAATCTTAAAGTTCGCCGTTTGTCAAGTGTCGTGTTGAGTAGTTTAGTTGGCGGGAAAAATTTAATATAAAAATAATAGATCATATGATTTGCAGCCATAATTTGGTGTCAATGGAATTTATTGATGTAAAAGGTTTGTTTCGTTTTAAATTATGCCAAAATGGTATACAAATTGTAAGTTTTCTTTATATAACGATTTAGTATTAATTATTTATTTAAGGATTTGAATAAACTGTAAGAGAGAAAACTTTGAGTTTGCCTGTCTCTATAAATCGCAGTTATTCCAGTCGTTGTTTGCCGCAAGCGTAAAATTCAAAGCGACCAATCAAACTTAACATTTACAAAATAATTCAAATCAATTTTGGTATAGTAAATCAAGAATGATTTGTGTCCTAAGTGTTCGACCCCTTAGCGCCAAACCGATATGGTTGAATGTCCTATCTGTAAGAGGTGGTTCCATTACGAATGTGTGGATGTAGATGATGGTGTTGTAGAAATTGAGGATTGGCGTTGCCCATGTTGCACTGCTTTGTCTGCTGTTCCTAAAGCAAGCTCAAGAATGGTCCCGTTCGAGAAACATAGAACAGCTAAGCATAACGAAGTCGGTGTTGGTCAATGTGGTAAACCGATTATACCATTGAGCACACAGTCTACCACCACTAGTGAACGTCGGCGGCAACGTTGGGAAAACCTACGGGAACAAAAGCTGTTACTTGAAGAACAGCAAAAATTAATTCAAAACAAATTAATCATTTGTCAACAAATGTCGTCACTCTTAGTGGAGTCTGATGATGAAAGTCAAAGGTTAGATGATGATGAAATAGAAGAAGCGGATCCAGAAACCAATTTAGAGCTCTCTAGACGTCTTGAACAAGCAGCCACCAGAAGTCTGTCGTCCAGCGTACCAATTTTGATTAATCAAAATGAGGGTCAAATTGAACAAGAGGTAACACAACCGGGTTTGCTGCCTACCCTCCTGCACCCGATGCAAAATGAAGTTCAGTGGCATCCATCGCCACCATCATTACATGCACAGCAAGAAGCATTGTGGCACAAACAGCCAGCGCAGCTAAACTTACAGGAATATAAATCAGTGCGTCAGCCATTACCAAAAGAGAATTCCAGCCAATCGCTACTGCAGCAAACGTCTATTGTTGCACCACCTTATAACGGTCGGTCATCGCGCTTATCAAACGTAGTGGTTCAGAACAAAAATAATCAAACAGTAGGAAACAATGTCATAGCATCAGCCAGACCAGGCAGCCCCCTAAACGACGTATCTCTATGTCCACTAAATTCAGCTCATATTGCTGCAAGACAATCTATTCCACGAAACCTTCCATTTTTTGACAGAGATCCGAGGAACTGGTATATATTTATAAGTAGTTACTGTTATCAAAGGAATGATGATAAAACGGCGAAACCTTTTTAAGCATATATTTTTGTATAACAACAATGGTGATGATTGTGATTATGATGATTATGATAAAAAACTAAATCGTGTTCATATCAGTTCCCAGAGTAGATTCTATAAGTTTTATTACAAAGTTCTTTTACTCAAAAAATTCTGGCACCCACAAATGCCAAAACCATTTGTCCTCTTTGTTACCCTGCCTACTCCCCAAACTTTTATTTTAAGCCAATTTTAAATAGTTAGATGGCGTAATCCAACTATAACTCTAAACATACAAAGGTGACATAAGTCAAATAATTAAAACTAGATGGAGTTCCAACATTCTCCCCCCCCTGGTAAGTAGAAACAATTGAAACAAACAAGCTGTTTCTGCTTAGCCACACATTGTTACACTACATCCAGAACAGCTACTTTCGTAGCAGGACGCGTATATGTCCTGTTGATAGTTTTAACCACCACTTGTCTGACTTGGTCGGAGTGTCTTCCTCTGTGCACTTCCACTACAACTCCTTTTACCCAAGAGTTTCGCTTTGTCTCTTCAACAATTACCACAACGTCCCCTACTTCAATTGGCTTCACCTTCTGAAACCACTTTGTTCTTCGTGCTAAGGTCGGCATATATTCGTGTAACCAGCGTTTCCAAAATGAAGTGCCATTTGCTGTGACAACTTGTAATTTCGACGCATCGCTATTACGTCAGACTCGTGCACCTCTTCAAGCGGTTTTATTCCTCCTGATGATCCCAAAAGGAAATGATTAGGTGTAAGTGCTTCTGGTTCATCAGCACTAATAGGCAGGTATGTAAGTGGTCTAGAGTTTATAATACTTTCGACTTCTAATAAATAGCAACGTAGATTCTCGTCGTCAGGTCGCTTAGTAGGCATCATACGTTCAAGACAACACTTTACCGATCTAACTAATCTCTCCCAACTCCTCCCATATGGGGAGCTGCGGGTGGATTTAACTTCCAAGTTATATTCTCAAAGTGCGCTTGAATTTCATCCAATGGAATTTGATCAATTAGTTTTTCAACTCATTTTTACGCCTATGAAATTCGTTCCATTGTCTGTATGAAGCTCAATGGGCATACCGCGTCGAGAAATGAAGTTCCGAATACACATCATACACGAATCCTTGCTTAAAGAGTGTGCAAGTTCAATATGTATGGCTCGTACTGTAAGACAAGTAAACATACACACCCATCTCTTCTCTACACGACGCCCTACTACTACTTCCAGTGGTCCAAAGTAATCTATTCCAGTATAGGAGAACGGTCTTGAATATGCACCTAATCTAGCCTGAGGAGGTCAGACATCTGGGGTGGATTAGGATGTGCTGTAGATTTTGCAAAACTGACAACGTGTCCGTATAGAGTTCAAAACTACACGCAAACGTGAAATTACATACAATTGTCTGAGCTCGTTCACCACTGTTTCGTGATTCGCATGTAAATACTTCTCATAGTAATGCATAACGATCAACTCGGTTACTTTATGGGACCTTGGTAATATTATTGGATTTTTTACATCAAACGAGATTCCAATTGCTCTTGACGTGCGTCCTCTCATCCGAAGAACGCCTTTCTCATCTAAAAATGGAGACAACTGATACAAGAGGCTGCTTTTCTCCAATGGTATGTCAGGATGGTTTTGTAACTGATTTATCTCTTCCCGATAACTGTTCAACTGTGCTTGTCGGTACATAACTTCTTTTGCTTGGCGTATTTCAGTTGGTAAAAGTACACCCGATCTTTTAGATTTATTTTTAAAGTTGTATAGTATTCGCACTATCCAACCCATAGTTCGATATGCCTTCCTCCATTGAGAACATTTGTTTATAAATTTTTCTAATAAGTTAGGTGTTACGTCACTGTGGAATAGTTGTAACTTTAGGTCGTTTTCAGTTTTCATATTTTCTTCCTTGTTTCTTGTAAACCATTTACTCTCGGGAAGATGTAAAAACTGAGGTCCAACAAACCATCTGCTAGTAGAGGATATTTGCGATTGTGATTTCCATTTGGTTGCATCGTCTGCTACGTTGTGAGCGGATGGAACCCACCGCCAATTTGCAAGGGTTGTGGTTTCTAGGATCTCAGCTATGCGAAGAGCCACAAACTGTTTATATTTCCTTGCATCTGAACGCAGCCAAGCAAGAACATTTGAAGAGTCGGTCCAAAGAAAACTTCTTCAGGTACAATATTATGACCTGATATAATGGTATTTGCTAATCTAGCTCCAAGAACAGCAGCTTGTAATTCAAGCCTAGGGATCGATACTGGACGAAGAGGAGCTACTTTTGACTTTGCTGCTACTAATGAACAGCAGACAGCTGTTGACGCTTCATATCTAAAGTACGCTACCGCCGCGACGCTAACTCACTGGCATCTGTAAACACATGTAATTGGAGAGTCTTATAATCATACGAAAAATAGCATCTCGAAATCTTAATTTCTCCTATCTTAGGAAGTATTTTAATCCATTTAACCCAGTCGGTAAATTGAGAGTCCGTAACTAACTGGTCCCAACCTATTTCAGAGCGCCAAATGTCTTGCAAGAGAATTTTAAGACCAATCAACAGGGAGGACAGGAAACCCAAGGGATCAAAACCATCATAAGCGTTCTCAAAACTTCCCGCTTAGTGGGCTTTCGGACTCCTGCTACTACTTCTTTGTCTAATCGACCAAAGTTGAGGTTGTAGTAAAATTGGTCGTCCATAGTGCTCCACCACATACCTAAAACTTTAGAACCAGCAAATCCATCGTTGCCGTTTAAATTCTTTAGTTGACTAGTGTTGTCGTCCTCCAAATTCAGCTGGGAGGTAATCAATTTTGAATTTGAAATAAAGTTTCGTATAATGAACTTGGCTTCTTTATGTATCTCAATTACGTCGTTTGCAATCTGCAGAGCTTCCTCTTCTGAATCAAAACTCTCAAGCCAGTCGTCTACATAGTGATTTTCAACAATAGAATTCACTGCTTTTGCATTTGATCCTCCGAACCGTAAAGCATTAATATTCTTCACATATTGAGCGACCGTGGGGGAACATGCAGCCCCAAAAGTCATTACCCTCATGACGTATGTGATCGGTTCATCGTTTGGAGAATTCCGCCAAAGGAATCTTTGGCTTTGTTGGTCGCTTTCACGTATAGCCACCTGGTGATACATTTCTTTGATATCGCCTGATAGGGCGAAACGCTTTTCTCTAAAGCGAAAGAGTACGTTGATTAAAGAACACAACATATCGGGACCTTTCAACAACATTTCGTTTAAAGAGGTTCCATTAGCCACTGCCGCAGCATCCCACACAATCCGAACTTTGTTGGGCTTATTCGGGTTGAAAACGGAAATATTGGTAAATACCATGTTCTGTCCTCAAGTTTAGCAGCTTCCTGGTGTGTAAGCTTTTAGTATAACCCTTATCTAAGTAAGCTTGCATTTGAGTCTTAATATTCTCCGCTAAAACGGGATCCTTAGCCAATCTTCTTTCCAAGCATATTAATCTCTTCATAGCCATGTCGCGACTAGACGGCAATTGAATTGAATCGAATTTCCACAGTAAGCCCGCTTCATATCCAAATTTAATTTTGCGTGTTGTTTTGCTAGAATACTCATTGCTCGCCGATCGTCTTCAGATTGCAAATGAAACACAGGACTCTTTGTAGTGAGTGACTCCAACGCAAAAACTGTTTTACTTGGTCGTGCAAGTCGTCTTCAAGTCCACAGTCACAGACATGGTAATGATGATTTAGATTACTATTTACTTGATCTGCGTAGTTTCCTAGGATAGTCCAACCTAACTTCGTTTTAGTGGCGATTGGTTCTCCCATTGACCTTCTTTAATCTTCAGTGGTAAGCCCAGTTGCCAGTGTTCAATACCAATCAGTATGCGCGGCTTTGCATCTTTATAGCTAGCAATTGGAAGATTTCTTAAATGGTTATATGGGGTTTCAGTCGGCTTATACTTTAACGACTGAGTAGTTAGATTTAATCCTTGCACGGTACGAACATTGGAGATACGGTACCTTTTGCAACTTTCACTATCACCTGATATTTCTAGAGACACACAACGACTATTTTTCTCTTCTCGAGTCGTATCTCCAGTCCATTTTAAATGCAGTGAGCTGATAGGTCCTTTGAGATTTAATTCTTGCGCTATTTTTTCGTCTAAAAGTGTACGGGTTGACCCTTCATCCAGAAATGCAAATGTTTTTATGACAGTACGCGGTCCAAACAATCGTACCGGAATTACACGAAAAAGCAGTCGACTTGGAACTAAGGAGTGAATGGAAATCGTATTCGAACGTTCATGTTCTCTTGGCTGGTTTGCTTTGGGTTCGATAACATGTTTTACATCATCATGAAGTAAATGATGATGTTTAAATAAACAACCGTTCACATTGCATTTCGTTTGGGAGTTGCAGTGTTTCCAGAAATGTTTAAGAAGGCATTTTCTGCACAAACCATTCTTTTAATTATCTCCCAACGTTCCTTAACGTTGGCTTTCTTAAACGCAGGGCATTCCGCGATTTCGTGTGCGTCGCTAATACAAACACAACACTTTGAACCAATACGTTGGGCAGACATTATCGATGGATTTCCATTGTCAACGTGAGAATAGACTTTACCCTTTGTTTTAAAGGAACGTTTCTCAAGTTTTTCTCCGGATTTATACAATATGTCAAGACTACTGGGTAATACCGTGCCTACTTTATCTGCCTGTATCGTCAACCAGTCATCCAGGGTAGATAAAGTTTCCAACTCAGAGTATTCCCCATATTGCTTTAACTTGAAATCAGCCCATTCAAGCTTAAGCGACCCAGGAGTTTTTGTACCAATTCGTTTAACAATGTCGGATTGGTTAGATGATTTGTCATGCCGCAAGCTTGCATGGTAACACAGAGGTGTTGCACCGCTATATGGAGATCCAACAGTGAATCTAATTTTTCTAAATTTACTCGAGGAGTGCCTGAACGTTTGCTATTAACTCGCTGATTACTTGATCAGGTCTACCAAAACGAATCCTTAAAGCGTTAATAGCTTTAGGTACAGATTCTTCATAAGTAAGATATCCCTTGACTAAATTTAAAGCTGCCCTTTTAGACATTTTTGTAACCGACATAGGTTATCGTAGTTGCTTAACTTTAAAGCCGTGGTTGACCTCATGTAACTTGTAATGAACATCGGCCATAGATTCGGAGAGCCATCAAAGATTGGCAAATCGGGCGTTTGTCTAAGTACATCTCTATAGAAAGGTGTATCATTATCATTTGTCGCACAGCGTTGAGCACTAGTAAGAAACTCTTGCTGATTTTTGCGGTTAACCACGGCAATGGTGCCGACGTTAAAAAGTCTGATGTTTATTGAGTAATATATTCTTTGGGGCACTCGGGATTTGATAGGTGAATTCACATCCTGTGGACTTAATGGTACTTCTTGGCTTACTACTGCTTTCGAATGTGCTTTAGCCCATTTTTCAACATCAGCATTTTTGTTTCAATATCAATTGACACGGACCCGACATCCGAAATGTTTGTACTACAAGCGTCATCCATCTGACTAATCAATAGCTTCTTTTGTGTGAAGTATAACTTATCTTCTTCTTCACGCTGTTTTCTCGTTGCTACTATCATACGACGTTCCTCTTCTAGCACCTCTAGAAGCCATTGACTACTTAGGCGTTTACTTGAAGCGTTCGTAGTAGATGGGTGGGATCTAAGCGTGGGCTCCTTGGCTTTGTTCAAAACGAGCACCTCAATGTTTGCACGGTTTTCATTTTGAGTAAGAGCGTTTTGACATTCATCGATGTTACTGCTGTTCTGGTTTCTACTATCAGCAATAACTTCAAAACCACGCTTGTGTCCCTTGCCTTTGCTCGCTTAGATTTACGACTCTCTTTTTGTTTGTTTTTCGGTGCGCATTTTATACACACATACGGCTTGTCTTTTATAGCTTTAGTAACATGCGCACATTCAAAATGACTTCAGCTGAGACATTTTTCACATTGCACCATATCTCCTTCTTCTGGATATTCACACAGATTACAAACACAATCTGAATCATTAGGGTTGTTCATATTTGAAGTACTTTTCTGGTTCATATTTTCACTGGTTTATTTTGTGGTGTTTGTTGCAATCAGAGTTACTAGGTTCTAATTCAAAGCATATACAACCATCCACCAAATTAGTCCAAGTGTCTTGTAGCACCAGATTTAGTTTTTTAGAATGTTATCAAAGGAATGATGATAAAACGGCGAAACCTTTTTAAGCATATATTTTTGTATAACAACAATGGTGATGATTGTGATTATGATGATTATGATAAAAAACTAAATCGTGTTCATATCAGTTCCCAGAGTAGATTCTATAAGTTTTATTACAAAGTTCTTTTACTCAAAAAATTCTGGCACCCACAAATGCCAAAACCATTTGTCCTCTTTGTTACCCTGCCTACTCCCCAAACTTTTATTTTAAGCCAATTTTAAATAGTTAGATGGCGTAATCCAACTATAACTCTAAACATACAAAGGTGACATAAGTCAAATAATTAAAACTAGATGGAGTTCCAACAGTTACAATAGATCAACCGCATTGTGTGGGTTTAATGACAGTGAAAATTTAATGCGTTTAGACAAAGCTCTAAAGGGTAATGCTCGAAAAATGGTACAAGGATTCTTGCACGAACCTCGTTGCGTAAAAGATATTATTATTAACTTAAAACTATTATTCGGAAGGCCGGAGCAAATTTTGGATAGTTTTATAAAGGCAGTCCGACAACATGCACCGGTCAAAATGGAAAGCTAGAATCATTGGTTGAATATGGCGTCACTGTTCAAAACCTCTGCGAGTGTCTTCAAGCTAGTGATGTAGCTGAATACTACAAAAACCCTATGCTCATGCACAAACTAGTAAGAAAGCTGCCGGCTCAACTAAAGGTACAGTGGGCGATGCATAGGGCTACACAAAGCTACGTGGGTATTCTACAATTTGGGCAATGGTTACATCAACTTGCTCTAAACATATGTACCGCTATTCCTACGCTGACCTTTAGTGAAAATAAAGGGTCCAAACACGAACGCACACATTTACACGACGGTTATGCCGCTGACAAAACCATAAGGTGTAAGTTATGCGATAAAAGTTGCCATAAAGTGTTGGAATGCGCCCAATATAAAGAAGCAGGGTTAAATAAACGGTGGAGAATTGTGAAGGACTTACGACTATGTAGAATATGCCTGTGAAAACATAGGTTTCCTTGCAAATCCCAATTGAAGTGTGAGAAGTGCCATCGCGTTCATCACACTACTTTGCATAAAGAAATCAAACTCGTGCCTAGTCAGGTGGCAGCAACGTCTAGCTTTGCTTCAGTTGCAACAAATAACCAAGTCTCGAGTGTAAACGCAGAATAAACATAAATTACCTATATAAAGTTCAAGACATTCGTTTCCGTTTCTTACCTGTTAGGATCTTTAGTGGCCATCAAAAAATTGTTTTCTATGCCTTTCTTGATGAAGGGTAATCCACCACTATGATTGATGACAAATTAGCCCATCAACTGAATGTCGGGTGAGGTACAGCCTTTATGTCTAAAATGGACCGGGGGCCAGCACAGAGTTCAAGACAAATCGAAACTAGTGTGGGTTTCTATTGCTGGCACCTACGTTGGCGCTAAAATATTTCACAATCGTCTAGCACGTACAGTGAGCAATTTAAGTTTGCCAACACAAACCCTTGACATGAATGTACTTAGCCGCCAATTTCCTTATTTACAAAACTTACCAGTGGAATCTTATAGGAATATAAAACCTGATATGTTGATCGGTTTAGATAATTGGGAATTAGCGGTTCCCTTAAAAGTTAAAGAAGGTGACAAATTTGATCCTATAGCCGCCAAATATCGCCTGGGATGGTATATATTTGCGTTTCTTACAGGACATACTGAAAATGAACATCAAAACTTTCACGAAAGCTGCAATTGTGCAGTCAAAGCTGACGACATAGAGTTGCATACTTCAGTAAAGTCTTATTTTGCGGTGGAAAGTTTAGGCGTGCAGCCACCCATCAACTCTAAGGAATCATTAGAACTTCATCGTGCCGCATTAATCATGAGTAATACTACTAAATGGGAAAATAATCGTTATACAGTGGGATTGTTGTGGAAACACGATCATTTACGACTTCCGTATAGTCGAAATATAGCGCTTAAGCGCCATCAAATTTTAATGAATCGTTTTAAAACCGACCCTGTTCTTGCTCAAAGGTTAAAAAGCCACATTCAAGATTTGGCGGATAAAGGTTATGTGCGTAAACTGCTTCCAAAAGAAATTGAAGAGCAACATGAAAAGATTTGGTACTTGCCACTCTTAATCGCCCTTAATCCAAATAAGCCGGACAAATTCCGGTTAGTTTGGGATGCTGCCACCACAGTAAATGGTGTTTCGCTCAATTCGATGTTGCTCAAGGGATATGACTTACTTTCGTCGTTGCTTGGCATACTTTTGCGTTTTCGTCAAAAAAAAGTAGCGTATACAGGCGATATAAAAGAAATGTTTCTGCGCATCGGAATAAGGGACGAGGATCAGCATGCTTTACGCTTTCTTTGGCAAGATGACGAACACAATGAACATGCGGATGTATATGTGGTCACAGTATTAATTTTTGGCGCTACTTGCGCACCAAGTTATTCGCAGTACATTAAAAATGTAAACGCACTAATGTTCAAAAACGAATTTCCTCGTCCAGTGACAGCTATCGTAGAAAACCACTATGTGGACGATTATTTGGACTCTGTGGACGATGAGGTAGAAGCAATCAACTTAGCCAAACAAGTTTCACAAATACATAGACACTCCAACTTTGAAATCCACAGTTGGAAATGAAGTGACTCTGCTGCTAGAAAAAAGACAATGCCCAAAGTCAAGTTGTCTTTTCAAAATCACCCCGTTTTTGGATGATGATGGCATTATCAGAGTGGATAGCCGCTTAAAGGCAGCGGAAGCTTTACCGTACAGAGATAAGCACCCTATAGTACTTCCGCGAAAACATCGGTTCACACTTTTGATGTTAAATAGCTTTCATGTGATGTATCAGCACCAGCATTATGAGACAGTCGTAAATGAAGTTCGGCAGCGGTGTTACATATCCAGGTTAAGAGTTGTACTGCGCAAGATTCGTCAAAGTTGTCAAAAATCGAGATGCACGGCCTGATCCGCCTCAAATGGCGTCGTTACCACCAGCTCGGGTCTGCACTTATGCTGCTCCCTTTACACATACAGGTGTAGACTACGTCGGTCCTCTCTCGGTGATGGTAGGTAGGCGGAGGGAGAAACGTTGGCTTGCCTTATTTACGTGTCTAACAAGACGCGCAGTCCATATCGAGGTGGCATATAAATTGGATGCGGAATACTGTATTTTGTGTTTTCGAAATTTTTTTGCTCGAAGAGGACAGTCTAGACATATTTATTGTGATCAAGGTCGAAATTTCATAGCTACGGAACGTATTCTAAAAGAAGAACTAAAAAAAATGCCTGCAGAAGCAATTGCCCGAAGGTTTGTAAGCCAAGATCTGACGTTTCACTTTAATCATCCTGCTTCACCGCACATGGGAGGAGCATGGGAACGTCTAGTTAAATCTATAAAAATAGCATTGTACAACGCTCTACCTGAGCGCACACCAACAGACCCAAATTTATTAAGTTGTGTGATTGCCGCAGAGAGTATTGTAAATTCTCGACCCTTGACGTATCTACCATTAGATAGTGAGGAAAGCGAAGCAATTACACCGAACCATTTTCTATTAGGTTCCTCCAGTGGTGAAAAGCCAATGGCACCCATAGACGATGATAATACGGTTTTGAAATGCAGTTATCTATACCGGGACAGGTTCGCCAATAATATGTGGAAGTGGTTTGTATCTGAGTACCTTCCGGAGTTACTGCTTCGATCGAAGTGGCATAACAAAACAGAACCTTTAAAATGCAGGGATATCGTGCTAATAGTAGACCAAAGGTTTCATAGGTGCAATTGACCAAAGGGTAGAATAATATACACAAAATTAGCAGCTGATGGACAAGTAAGATCAGCAACGGTGCAAACCAGTACTGGAGTATTTGACCGCCCAGCAACAAAAATGGTGAAATTAAAGATAAACGACAGTACAGCTGTCCAACTGGAGAATGCTGTACCGGGTGGGAGTGTCAAATCTTAAAGTTCGCCGTTTGTCAAATGTCGTGTTGAGTAGTTTAGTTGGCGGGAAAAATTTAATATAAGAATAATAGATCATATGATCTGCAGCCATAATTTGGTGTCAATGGAATTTATTGATGTAAAAGGTTTGTTTCGTTTTAAATTATGCCAAAATGGTATACAAATTGTAAGTTTTTTTTATATAACGATTTAGTATTAATTATTTATTTAAGGATTTGAATAAACTGTAAGAGAGAAAACTTTGAGTTTGCCTGTCTCTATAAATCGCAGTTATTCCAGTCGTTGTTTGCCGCAAGTGTAAAATTCAAAGCGACCAATCAAACTTAACATTTACAGAGGTTGCACTTAACTGCACGTTTACTGAAAGCAAATAAAAAATTCGTTCTGAAAGTTGGACTATACACATAGTATCACATATTTCTCATAAAACTATTAAGTTCTTTCAGTTGACTTAGTTTAGTTATGCAGTTGTGAGCAACCAACACAAGAGAAGTATATTTAATAATCTAGAATATCGGTCTCTCTTTTTCACTAGATTAATAGATGTCCCTTTTAAAAACTTCATATTTGGGTATCCAAATGAAATCTAATCTATGTGAATCACATAAGCACAGTTAATTGCTGGATGGATCTGCCTGACAATTTCATTATTCATAAAAGCAGTACTTAAAAGTATATGCTCAAATTTTGTTATCATAGCTATTATTCTTTCACCGGAGATCTGCTGTTATATTTGGGAAAAATGAAACCTAATCGCATTTGGAAATCAAATAATGACTTAACCTGTTATTTAAAGATATTTATTTAACATTTAAAGTCCGAGCCAAATTGTTCTAACAATAGAGATTGAACATGCCAGTTGTTCTTTCACGGCTTTGACTAGAATATTAAACTCTGTTCCCCACTTCAAAAATTCAATAGTTTACAATGCATCAGGTGTTGGTTTGTGACACTTACCAGTCAAAAATAAAACTGCTTATTAATATTGTATACGATTTAATCTTAACACTAACATATTACATGATATCACATGTTACTTGCACACAATCAGTGTTGTACATAGTAATAATTATTGACATCACATCGATGTGGGGACGAAGTACAAGTAAATAAACTTATAAACAAACGGTAAAGCTTGATTTCCATTAAAAAGCATGAAAATTACATACATTTATTTAATAAATAATCTTACATTAATATCGTTGTGTGTAATAAGATTCTATTTTTCAATAGAAACCAAGCGTCCACAATTTTTCTTTGATATTTTTAATTCTATCAAAATATTTAGAATTTATAATGGATTTAGAATGAAACACAGCTATTATTTTTTCATATAAAACTGTATAATATTGATTGCCTCAGTTTACTTACTAAATTATTTTGTAAAGAATTTTTAATAAATTTATTACATTGTCGTACCACAACAATTAACTATTACGTTTAAAAACTTCTTATGTAACATTTATAGTTGTGCCCTCTTTGCTTTCTGTTTAAAACGTAAGAAAAAGTATGTCAAAAAATATTTCCTATTTTGCAGTTTATAATTTTATATCAGGAATATGTCTTACTGCATTCCATCATAACAACCAAATAACTTCAAGACACATTCATAATATCTCTAATAATCTAAAAATAAATCGAAATTAGACAATAACTGTCATGGCAAGATCATCAATTAAATAATAATATAATTAATATAAAATAACACATGCCTGAAAATCTCATACGAGCCATCATCGTTTAAGAAGCTAGGACGGTAAGAACTAGTACCATTTGCATTTAGGTTACAATGAATAGGTCGAAGTTTAAATAATACTGGCTCATTTACTTCTTATTAGACAACGGCTCTCATAGACTAGACTTTGCTCCCAAACTGTTAAAAACAGTTCTACTATAAAATGCTAATTGACGTGCTGCCAAATAAAATGTATTTCAGTACATTTTAAAAAAAAATTATTAAAAACAAAACATAATAAAAATTCTAAATGAAAAATAGACACAGTCGTCAACATTTAATAGTATGGTAACAAAGTATAATATGCAATTTTGTGTAACAGTAAGGGAGACTTAAAATATTGCCAAGGTTCAAATTCACCTTTGTTCAAAATATAACATATGAAATATTATTATTATACAAAAATTGCTATAATTCTAATTAAATCTCTTATGTACAATATGTACAAATACGGGATAATATATATATATATATATATATCCATATACACACCAAGGAATGCCCATAAATGGGTCAAATAACATCAGCTAATATCAATGAACAATTATTATTGAAACTAAGCTTGATCTTAAAACTATTGAGCGACAGAGATCAAACCACAATGGTATGTTAACAAAAGTATTTCGAGAATAAGAATGTAAACAGCTAAGTACTGCTGCAAGTACTAAAAGTTCACAATTAGATAAAATTGTGTATCAAATATAAAAATAAAAATAGTCAACAAGAGCTGCACAATTCCTGCACTGCACTAAAACGTCTTTAGCTAAATCACAACCTTCAGGTGGAAGAGACTTACAGTTAATGCTATGAGCCACCAACTAGCACATGCATAAAACCATCCCATTCATCAGTCCTGGATGTGGACGGTTCCCTCCACTCCTGCATTATATCACTAGAAAGACCTAACTCCGAATAAAAGTCACTACTATTAAGATGCTCCAAGTCGCTTTGTGTAGTTAGGCTTAATACTGAACCCCAATTAATTGGTTTTGTCATTTCGTCATCCCCAATTCCCGAATCTGTATCAGGCGGAGTTGATGGAAAAGGAGTAGCACGACCAGAGGAAGAGGTCATTTCCCTGAGAGTTTGTTCATAGGTAGGTTCAGGAATAACAGGACAAACTCGGTTAGGAGGAGGTAGTTCAGGTAATAGTGAAGGTTGATAACTAGGCTCTGGTGGGTCTGATTCAATTTCTCGCTCCAGGCGCCTTAATGTATTACATATTAAAACAGATCTCCGTAGTGAAGGATCTGAACATTGTCTATACCTTGCTAATTTGCACATAGATAAATTTAAAATAGCAAGACGTGTTTGTCTGTAACATGGAACACGGCACCATCTCGTTCTACCATCACAGCAATGCGACCTTAAAGGAGGTGCAGCTCCTAGCTCCAAGTATGATTTTCCATTTTCTTCACAACGTATTGTTTGTTGTTGAGGGGGTTGATAATACTGCCAACAATCAGGAGGGTACCTAGGATACTCAGAATGGTACCTAGCAGGTTCTGGTATGCTAGGGCATCTATCATCATCAGACAACTCATCTTCAAATTCATCTTCCTCTTCAAAATCTTCGGAAAGTAAAGTAGCAGTTAATGAAGGGGTTGGAGATCGCCACGTATCACTAGGTACAGCCACTGCTTGTAACCTTGCTATACAGTCTTGTGCCTCCCACCTACCACTCTTAGCTGGAGATAATTCACCTGGAGCCACTGCTGCCTCTAACTTGCGTTTTCCTGATGTACCCTGCAAACCCATCATGTCACAATCCTGCAATATAAAAATCAAAATTAGTTTCAAAAATTGATTTAGTAGTACTATTGTTATATGCCATATAGTTGTAAATAAATAACTAAAAAATCAAAAAAGTTAAGACTTTTAACCCAATATATTTGAAACATTTTTCCTTAATCAAATTTCAGTATGAAATTACACTGTGATAAAATATTATTTACAAGTATCATTTGAAATATAACAACATGTTAAAAGTGAATTAACTCAATGTCTTTTCATTTACTGGATGTCCAAGATTCCATCTCTTATACTTATGAAATCTATTGTATAAAAATTAAGAAATTCCCTTAGTTACCTAAATCCGACCCTAGTTATTGTATAAATTATTATCTACATTGTAAGAATAAAATCGTTTTAACATGCATAAATACGTTAAGATAGTCTTTGGAGATATTTTTCGCATTTGGAAAAATTACATGAACACGTGCTATTAAAGTGACAAAGTTCTCTATTCCAACTGGTTGTAAAACATCAGTCAGTTTGAATAGTCCGTATGAATATATAAACTAAAACAGAGACAGAGATAGAAACAAATCTTGAATTAATGAAGATTTTATCAATAGAAGAAGTAGGACAAAGCACAGCAAATATCCGACGTAGAAACAAAAATAATGGCATTGCAACCTATCCCAGGCAGCTGCATGAAAGAATACCTTATATGAAATACCAAACATACAATATTCAATATATAGGTTTGACAACATCATTGTCTGGTCACTTTCTCTATTTTACCTTCTCGAACTAACTTTTTAGTGAAGGGTTTTCAAACGTCTCTCTTTCACATAGTTCTTCTCTTTTAAAAGTCCTACAGAGCTTTATCAAAGGTTTGTATCTCTGATATAATTGCGATTTAGAATGTTTTTGTTGAGCTTATGAAGTTTTCCCAATTTATATTTTAACCAAAATCTTTTTTACCTTATTCATCTATGTCTTTTATTGCTCTTTATAGTAGTTTAGCCAGTCTGTAATATTTTTCCATGTTCGAGTTGTGCGTAAGTTAAGATTATATCACTTCAAAGTATCTGGTGATAAGTAAGTCTTTGAAAATAAGTCACTTTCTGCTAAAGTTTTTGATTAACACAATTTATTCATCAGCTGAACATAAAATAATAATATGACGGACCGACTGAATTTTGACAAGTTTACAAGCAATCATTAAATGTCCACTGAACATTCAACTCAATTTCAAATTAATTGCATTTCTTACAAAATGTAGTGGTTTGAAAATCTATGTACAGTATACTCTTTTTACACGAATTCTTGTTATTAAAATTGTTATATTTGGAATCTGAAATCTCAATCTTGATCTGTTTTGTTTTCATTATGCAATTTAGAATTTAATAATTATACTAATAATACATTAGAGAGATATGGGTACTTGTATAACGTCAAGTGGCATTTATGTTAGCACTTTGACAGCTAAGCTATGTGCGATTCGATTGTTAACACAGCTAACGTTATTAAGGTTATTGCCTGGTATTATTTACGAATGCTTTATGTCAGGCGTTAAATAGAATAACACTTACAACAAACTTGCGCAAATCGTTTGTTTACGTTGTTAAACTAAATTGTAATCTATTATACTCCTGTTTTAATTTTCTATTATAATGTCTGTGATAGGTGGAAGCAAAATCCAGAGAAGGCTTAGATTTACATATATCCTACTGTAACTAGGTTATGTACCTTTGCAACTGTCAAGTACAATGTCCTTGAAACGTTGCATGCAAGTTGCCCATCCATAATTCTACAATAAAGCATAAAATAGTGCCTAACGTTATTCTATAACACAATAAGTAATTTACGTACGTTGCGCTATTCAGTTTACCAATATCTCTGTATTAAACGATGTTTGGGTACATTTTTTATACATTTCTTAGTGTTCTATTTAGGGTGAATATTACAATTAATTGACTTTCTCTGTGGGTAGATTAGCTCATTAAGAACCATTCAATTCAGCAAGTAACATCATAGTTCTTTGTTAGTGTTAGGGTATAATTCATTTATTGTTGCTTTGCCTGGAAAATGCAACAGCATTTTCTGTTTGCTTTGAGTAATTCCAAAAATTTTGGTTTTATCATACCTTAACGAAAACTTTATTTGCAATATACCAGGTCTTTATTTTCAAATTGATTATACGAGCCTTATCAATAACTCCTAGTTACAATGGAATTTGCTCAATGCTCTCCCAAGTTTGATTCAAAAAGTATCATTTGTACTTGGTTAAAGTCATGGTGAGAGCATTCATTATCCGAATTTGTATAATGATCCAAAAATGATTAATATTTTAGAACTTCTCGTTTGCTGAAGCTCTCGATATTGTATATTGTTATGATATGGGAGGCAACATTTACATAGAACCACAGATCGCAGTATGAACACTAATAAAGATTCTGGAGATAAATGGGGTAAATTGTGATGATATGGGAGGCAACATTTACATAGAACAACAGATCGCAATATGGACACAAATAAAGATTCTGGAGATACATAGAGGGGTAAGGTGTTTTGTTTTATTTCTTTACAAATAAGTTTTTTATTTTTGACTAGTCGGCGATCTAATGTCTGTATAGTCGCAAGAGAGGTATACTCAATAATAGAAGGTTTGAAATAGACTATAACGAGTCTCAAGCTAAACCTATAAAAAATTGTTAAGACAAATTCTATTCCCAAAGAATTAAAAATGGATCAAAGCAGTTTGACAGCAAATAAAACAATCCAATCTGCATTGAAAAAGTTATCGCCTTTTGATAAGAAAAATGTTTCACTGTTTATGAACTCCAATTATAGTAAGTATGCGAGGTCTGTACATTTAGATCTTAAACAATTTGTACACCAATAATTTATTGAACATTGAGTAGAAAAAACCCATCAATATGCACTTGTTTCAATTGTCTCTGACATCAAAAATACAACTGATGGAAAGAGTTATTTATTAGCTATTATTTGTTGGTGGTTGTAACAACTCACCACCTCAGAGGTATTTTTGGGACTATAAAGATGATGTGCGCAGGGGTAGGTTCTGTACATGTGGCCAATGAATATAAACTATACAACTTCAAAAATATGTAAATATGGTGCTTTAATAAGGACAGGTATTTGGTAACTGCTTCAAGAGAAAAACTTTAAATCAAATAATGAATTTAATAAATTGTTTGAAAAAATTATAAATATCCCATTATTAGTTTTACTCAAAAAATTGACGATTGAAAAAAAAGTATTTACAAGTAAAACTTATTGATGGAGACAGTTTGTTTCCTTTTTCAGATATTTCTGCTATAATACATTTAGGAACTATTCACGAAAATCATATTTGTAAAAAAAATTGCTTGCACAAAAAAATGTAATTACGTATATTGAAATGTTACTTGCCCCGATGGATGAAAAACATAATAGTAAACATGATTTTGTATTCCTACTGTACCAGCGAGGTTACTAATGTTACAAATTTTTTGCAAAAACATACAAAATATACAACTTATCCAACCAAAGCTACTTAAAAAATCCAATATTTTCATGAGCAGAACCTAGAATGGGATATGTTATCACATAAGAATACGGGGAAAAATGGTACTAGTCAATCAGTTTGATTTTAAAAGAGAAATAGCTTAAACATATTTAGCAAAGTACGGTGCTCTTAAATGATCCAGAAAACGATTGACATCTCCTGCATCATCAACCGATAGTTGAATTTCCAATAAAACTCGATATGATAAAGTTGATCAATTCGTACAGCATACAGATGAAACGAAATAAGGGCGATCGCTAAAATCCTGTAAATCTGTTATGAGAACGGGGTATTGCAAATGAAGTGTGGCTTTTGTATTGACAGTTTAGTACAGCTTCACTTTTATTAAAGCGATACGTTGTAAGATTTGTATTTTTATTACGTACTTTGTTATTTTACTATTTAAACATTAAATAATATATATTACTTTCTAAAAGTATTTTTGTTTTTGTTTTAATGTTTTGAAAATTACCCGACTAAATGTTCGTCGAAAGCTTTCACGGCCAGAATCATGGCAAGTGTTTTCGAAATATAACATAGGTAACATGTTTATTCGACAAAGGCTAGTTATAAAGTTAAGTCCTCCCAAAAGAACACTATTGCTGGCGTGTTTATAATAGAAGGAACATTAAGTATGATATGCCAAAACATATTTATTTTAACTGACTTTAAATATATTTTGAAAATCTTTCAATCAAGAGTTTATCGTTATCTACAGGAATTCACAAACAGGCCATGGTACGAGCCCCAAAGCGATCCCACGTAAAGATTTTTGTCGAATTCATTTAATGCAAGTATTAGAATAGCAGTGCGATAAGTAATATATTTATTTTATTATATAATTAAAATATCGAAACCGGATAAAATTATGAATTGATCAACGTTACATAAATTAATTAAACAAATTTATATTAAGAAAGACTGAAACCTACAATCTAAATTCCTCGGCAGATTTTGCTATTACTGAAAATAAATAAGCATATTAGTAGAATACATATTATTCAAAAAAATGACAGTATTGAATGCAAATTCGAAGTTTTAAGCTGGAGGACGGAATAATGTTTTTTTAGATAAAACGTTGCTAAATGAGGTTATAAGAAATCCGGAGTCTGAGTAGATGAAACTGTAACCATTAATTGGTAAACATTTAGACAGCTTAAGCAAGGGGTTTAATAAATTCTCTTCTGGGAAAGGACGATGACTCATAATAAATACCATATATAGACTATGAGCATGATTTTGCCGAAGACACAGCATTGATCTTCAAAGTGGAATAATGTTAAATTACATTACTGAAAAAATGAATGTGATACATTGTGAAGAGCAGCTTACTAATACATTAAATAAATTACTTAATAATGCTGTTGTAATAGATAGTGCAAGTTATTACAGCCCCAAGTGTAAACAAATTCTAACATCATCAATAAAATTACAAATGCAACAATAGTTGGCATCTAAAAATATTGCTTTGATTCAGGTACGAATTTATTGATTTATAAGAACTCATATAAGACTCAATACGATTTAATTGCGATGATTGAGATGCCTAAATTCAGTATAAGACTGTACATTGATTGCTGGCCATATCATTGTGAACTAAATCCAATAGAATTAGTAGGTCTGGGTTCAAATAAAGATAAAGTGAGATCTAAAAATTGACCTGAAGTTAGTCTTTTTATTAGAAGCTCTGGAAAGTGATCATTGCAAAAATGTATACATCGCGTTATTAAACAAGTTAAAACGTATAATTTTTGACAAATTTATTGAATTGTTTCAGTGAGAAATGATAGTGATTCTAGTGATGATAAAATATATATGCCTTTAGTGCAATTAAACATTAAATAGACCATTTTCCAGTAAAGAATCCATAATTGTGCCGTTCTGCTGTTATTGCTAATTTCGTCTAATGTTTGAAGCCAATTTTCTTCAATTTTTATTAAAGTATCGTTGTTGTTTACATCTTCCATGGCTGATTTGTCGTAAAGATTTTTTAAGGTATCATTTTCAATTTCGGTAAAGCTTGGTCATATAAAAAATACGCCCGAAGTGCTCTAGAAATTTAGGTTGTGAAGGGTATGTAGAGCTTTTTAGATTAGCACAGAATAGAAAAGAAGTTAGAGCTGCATCAAACCGACCTTAAGTAAGTTCGGAAACAAAATGATGATGCTCTGGCATAAGCAAGCCCAGATATCATGTGCTGAATGGTATGTTTTGCGTAAACAGTTTGCCACAATTCTTCAATTCCACTGCTACTCATTAAGTGCCCAACGCTGCCCAAATAGGACATAAGCGTGTGGAAACCAAGCCGAACTACTACCGACGATAAAATGTGATTTGAACTCGAGGATTCCACAATATTGACTGCCTTGAAAAATAGTGGCTGATCAAATGTTATTATATAAGTCTTTCCGTATTTCTTACATTTTTCTGCAGCAAATAATAGCGACGTATAAACCATACTCATATTTCCTGGGTCTAGGTTTATAAATGGCAATGGCAATATGTTGCTGTTTTTTAAAAATCTATATAGTCTACCGTTGACATGTAACCACTCCATGAAGGATTTAAACTACTGCTACAAAATCTTGTACTTATCCACAGAGGTTCCAAGACAAATGCAATTTTTTCATATGATATACTTATATCTATTTCTAATGGCTCCATTGCTATTTTTTAGCCCAAGTTTTGATGGACGGTTGTAAGACTAGTAAGGAGCAAAATATGGCAAGATGATATACTAATAAAAAGTTATTTACCTGTATGGGAATATGTCCAAACTTTCCTATTTTATTTGCTGAAAAACGTTTTTTTCCTCTAGGAATACTGGTACAATGAACTGCATTGTCAGGTGAAACACACATTGTTCCGCGGATCGCATGAAATGTTCCGAGCCCATCCAAAGTTCGAATATTAAAATGTACATTATCAAATACAAACTGAAGAAGACAGTTACTGGCGATTTCATCTTTGTAATTTTGTGCAGCTGAATTTTCAAATTGTAGACACTTAGAATACGAAACAGAAACTCCAAGAGCCGAAAGTACATCAATTAAATATCTTGAGCCATATTTCCTGTGCAGCTGTACTCCTATTCCAAACATAAAGATATAAAAGCTTTTAGAAGCAAAATGTGTATTGTTTGCTCCTTAATACAATAGGTCTCTACATATACTTCGAAATGACGACAAATGACAAACATTTGAATCTGTTAGTTCTTTAGGTTCCTAAAGAATGTAAAAAAGTATACTAAACTTATTTGTCGAACATTAAAAGATCAGAACAAATATGTAGTTTAGTTTAAAAAGCTGTAATTTTTTATTTGTTACGGTATAAAAAAGATTTTTTTACCAAAATATGCGTCTCGTTAAGCTCTAGAAACTTGGTATGTAGATAATTTTTGCTAAGTTCATAAATAAAGAAGATATTTTTAAAAAACCAAAAAATCAAAATGGCGGCCACTTTTTGAATGCAACAGTTAGATTGGACGGGACTTTTAGTATGTTAATGAGGCCGTTTTAACCTACACATTCTAAAAAAAGTAGCTTGTCTCAAATTTGTTCTAGGTTACCCCTATAGAAGTTGCTATCTTTACTGGGGTATTATTCGGATGAACAACAATTTTTATTCGTACAGTCGAGGTTTTCGGTATTTATACCGGCACGGGATTTTTAGCGAAATGATTCACTGAATTTTCTGTGAGATATTGTGAGGGACAGAAACTGTACGTAGCACACATATGTGGCTTTAGTATTAAAAACCATGCAATTCAGTGGTTTTTTCATGTGTTTGCTAAAAAATGATGAAAAAGTTCATTTTCGTATCATATTGGCCACCCGACTTTCCGTAATATATTTTGTGCACCTATCAGATTATATCAAGACAAAAAGACGTTTCAAAGAAAGAAATCATAAGCGGTCGGTAACTAGTGAATTAATTAATTTAATTCACCTATATATAGCTTGATCAGTTTGTGGTTGAAGACTTTTCCATTGTTTGCAATAATTCAGAAATTATAAATAAGTCAAATTCTCAAGAGTTTATTTAAATCAACATACAAACGTTAACTTCCTTCTAGTTTCTAGTTTAAGCGAACTGGTATTTCCCATAATAGTAAAGATTACTCATGATGGAGGTCGAAAAATAGACACCCTGTACGATATTAACAAATTCGGCCACCAATCAGCCTCGTAAGTGGTAAAAGGCTAAACAAAAACCGCGTAGTTTTATGTTAATAGAAATTAATGATAACCTACTTCGCGACATTACCATCAAGAGTTTAACAAAATACCCCGTTATTTGCGCACGTGCAAACAGGTAATTAGTACGTTAACCCAATTACAGGTACCATAATCCAAAAGTGATCTTTAAAATGGAAGTATTAGTTTTCAATGTACTAGGAAGCGATCTTGCAATTTTCAAGAAACCGGTTGTATTCTCATTCAAGAGTATAAGAAGAAAGTGGTTGTTATATCACGCCGTGTAAAAGCTACTTGTCTTTCTAGCGAGATTATCATTGCAAGACTCTTAACTTTTCTTACAATACGTTAAGAAGTACATTCATTGTTTAAATAGACGTTCTGCTTCAGGATAAAATAACGACTACTATTTATAAAGCTGGGGTAGCGGCGAACGTGGCTGCAAATGCACCCTTCCTAGGGTATACAGCCCTTATACATCACACAAAGAAAGCGTATCGCGTTGTAGGGTGCGTCCCAACATGGAGTAGCGTTAACGATCACGGATTCCCCCGACTGCCTGTCTGCCTGGTATTTTTTTTGAAAAACTTATGTTTTTCGGGACTTTTCTATATTACTATGCAACCTCGTTTTAGATTTAAAATTTATGCAAGTTCTTTTGTAAATTTCTCAGTGTTTAAGATATAAACAAGCACGATAACCTTGAATGTAGTTTCTCAACCAGTCGAGCGGCCTTCGTGCAACGGCGGCCGTTGGCCATTCACTCTCGTAACCATTGCTGTGTTGGCGAAAGAACAACTTATAATTGGAAACTTTGTAAAATTTAAATGTCATTGGAAGTTTACACTATATTATATTAACCAATCTTATAACTATTTAAATGGTATTAAAGTTATGTCGAGATATTTGTTGATTGTCTTGGAAGTATATAAATGTTCGTTCACGTGGTTTAAAACCGGACAAACTACGTCGTTGTTACTCAGGAAATTCACTAGGAATTAGAAAGTCTAAAATAGCTGGTCTTAAATTGGTTCTTACGCATTTGTGCGACTAGTGTGAGCACTTCTACTAGGATATTTCGAATCTGTTGGTAGTTTTCTAAGAATACGTTTATATTATGAAGGAACGTAGCCTGCCTATACAAGGTGACTGCTAATAAGTGAAATATTTGTACAATAATTATCATAATACACGAAATCACCGAGTAGATAAAATTAAATTTATAGACCATTCAAAACAATGATAGTGCATGAATTTGACACCATAACATCAGCTGTAATTTTAAAACAAAATACTTTTATTTCAAGATGTACTTAGCACGCACTCAAATAAACAATTTCACGCGAAAAACAAAAAGTTATAAACAAATTATTGCTGGGCCAACACCGTGTTTAACGTCATACTAATTAAAATTAAAATTCATTCAAAATTTGTATGCCATTTTCTTGCGTCCAAAATTTGAGAACTCTAAACATTAAAAAAAAAGTTGCTGAAGTCAAATTAATCACTCAAATGCTGGAAATGTTATTTAAAAAATCTTTTGTTGCGCCCAATTTGCACCCCAATGTGCTCAAAAATGGAAATCTAACACCAAAAAACAAAATATATTAAAAATGTATCGAGTTTGTTCTACTACTTCACGCTCAGCTAGCACCGAGTACATTGAAAGTTATTTTGAAGTTCTCATATTGCGCCCAAAATATGCCCTAAAATTCAAATCTGCACCACAAACAAAATATTTATTTATTCTACATTTTAATTTGGGTACATGAAAATTAGCCAAATAGAGAAAACAAAAATTTTGGACAAACATCGAATCGCATGAAACGATGTTGTATATTGGCATCGAATACAAGTTCTCAAATTTCTTTTATATGCCGATCGGGTAAAACGAGCATGACCAAAAAGCGGAAACAATCCTTTGAACATATCGTCGAACCTGGTCAAAACGCCGAGACGTGATCAAAACGCTAAAGCAATTCTTTAGACATATCGTCGAACGTGGTTGAAACGCTAAAACAGTGATTTGGACATATCGAATGTGGTCAAAACATGGATACAATTTTTTTTGGACATATCGCCGAAAGTAATCTAAACGCAGAAATAATTCTTTGAATATATATATATGGCCGAGACAATTCTTAGGACATATCGCCGAATTGTATAAAACGCCAAAACCATTCTTTGAAAATATCGTTGAGCATGGTCAAAAAGCCAAACAGCGCTTACGACGTATCGCCAATGTGGTCAAACATCGATACAATTTTGGGACATATCGCCGAAATAATTATTTAGACATATGGTCATAACGCCGAAACAATTCTTAGGACATATCGCCGGAAATAGATAGAACACCGAAGCAATTCTTTGTAGGCGATCTCGTAGTCAAAACAATGAAATATCGTCGAACCTGATCAAAACGCCCAGACAATTCTTAGGACATACCGCCGAATTGTATAAAACGTCGAAACAATTCTTTGGACTATCGTCAGGCGTGGGTGGTCAAAACTCCGAAACAGTGCTATGGAGATATCGTCATTGTGATAAAAATTCCGATTCTATTTTTTGGACATATCGCAAAAAGTAATCTTAACGCCGAAACAATTCTTTGGATATATGGCCATTACGCCGAAACAAATCTTACAGCATATCGCCGAACGTGTATAAAACGCCGAAACAATTCTTTGAGTATATCGCCGAACGTGTTCAAACGCCGAAACAGTGCTTCACACATATCGCTGAACGCGGTCAAATCACCAACACAATTCTTTGGACATGTCGCCGAACGTGCCTAAATGCCAAAAGAATGCTTTGGATATTTCGCCTAACATGTCAAAACGTCGAAACAATGCTTTGGACATGTCGAACGTGTCAAAACGCCGAAACAATGTTTTGAGCATATCGTCAAACGTGGTCCATATCGTCGAACGTGGTCAAAACACCGATGCAATTCTTTAGACATATCGCCGAATGTGGTCAACATCGAAACAATTCTTAGAACATATCGTCGAACCAGATCAAAACGCCCAAACAATACTTAGGACATATCGCCGAATTGTATAAAACGCCGAAACAATTCTTTGGACTATCGTCGGACGTGAGCGGTCAGAACTCCGAAACAGTGCTATGGAGATATCGTCAATGTAAGCAAAACGCCGATACAATTTTTTGGACATATCGCCGAAAGTGATCTTAACGCCGAAATAATTCTTTGGATATATGGTCATTACGCCGAAACAAATCTTACGACATACCGCCGAACGTGTATAAAACGTCGAAACAATTCTTTGAGCATATCGCCAAACGTAGTCAAGCGCCGAAACAGTACTTTACACATATCGCTGAACGCAGTCAAATCACCAAAACAATTCTTTGGACATGTCCCCAAACGTGTCAAAATGCAGAAACAATGCTATAGACATTTCGCCTAACATGCCAAAGGGCCGTAACAATGCTTTGGACATGTCGAACGTGGTTCATATCGTCGAACGCGGCCAAGACACAGACATATCGCCGAATGTGGTCATCATCGAAACAATTCTTAGAACATATCGCCAAACATTGTCAAAACGCCGAAAATATTTTTTGGGCATATCGTTGAACACGGTCAAAACGTCTATACCATTTTTGGATATATCTCCAAAACCGATCAAAACGCCGAAAGAATGCTTTGAACATTTCGTCGAACGTGGCCAAGACACCGATACAATTCTTTACACATATTTCCGAATGTGGTCAAAACATCGAAACAATTCTTAGGTCATATCGCAGAACGTAGTCAAAACGCCGAAACTATTTTTAGGACATATCGTTGAACGTGGTCAAAATGTCGAAACAATTTTTTGGACATCTCCGAAAGTGATCAAAACGCCTAAACAATGCTTTGATCATATCGTCGAACGCGGTCCATATCGCGTTGAACGTGGTCAAAGTACCGATACAGTTCTTTAGATATATTGCGAAATTTGGTCAAAACACAGAAAACATTCTTAGGACATATTGTCTGAAAGTGATCAAAACGCCTAAACAATGCTTTGAACATATCTTCGAACGTGGTCCATATCGCGCTGAACGTGTTCAAAGTACCGATACAATTCTTTAGATATACTGCCAAAATTGGTCAAAACACAGAAAACATTCTTAGGACATATCGCCGTACGTGATCAAAACACCGAAACAATAGTTTGGAAATATCGTCAAACGCGATCAAAACGCTGAAACACTGCTTTTGAAATATCGGCAATGTGGTCAAAACATCGATACAATTTTAGAACATATCGGCGAAAGTAATCTAAACGCCGAAATAGTTCTTTGGGCATGTGGTCATAACGCCGACACAATTCTTTGGACATACCGCCGAACGTGGTCAAACGTCAAAATACAGTCGTTTGATATGTCGATACAATTTTTTGGATATATCACCGAAAGTGATCAAAACGCCAAAACTTCTTTGGGCATATCGTCGAACGTGGTTAAAACACCGATACAATTCTTATATATATATATATATATATATATATATATATATATATATCACCGCATGTGGTCAAAACACTGAAACAATTTTTAGGACATCTCGCCGAACGTGATTAAAATGCCGAAAAATGCTTTGGACATATCGTAGGACGTGGTCAAAACGCCGATGCAATTCTTTGGACATATCGCCCGACGTGGCCTAAATACCTGAAACAATGCATTGATAGTCGAACGTGGTTCAAATCGTCAAACGTGGCCAAAACGTGGTTAAAACAATTCTTAGAACCTATCGCTCGACGTAGTCAAAACGCCGATACAATTTGTTGAACATATGGTCGAAACGCAAAAACATTTCTTAGGACATATCGCCCAACATGGTCATAACACACGAAACAATGTATCGATCATATCGTTGAACGTGGTCAAAACATCGAAACAACTTTTTGGACAAATGATCAAAACGCTGAAGCAAATCTTTGAACGTATCGTCGAACATGGTCACAGTGTCGAAACAGTTCTTTGGACATATCACCGAACGTGATCAAAACGCCGAAACAATCGTTTGGACATATCGTCGAATGTGTTCAAAACGTCGATACAATTCTTTGGGCATATTGCTGAAAGTGGTCAAATCGTTAAAATAATTCGTTGTACATATCGCTGAACGTGTCAAAACATCGTCGAACGTAGTCCAAACGCCGATGCGATTCTTCCGACATATCGCCGAATGTACTCAAAACACCGATACAATTCTTCTGACATTGCCGAACGTGGTTAAACCACCGAAACAATTCTTTCGACATATCTTGGAACGTAGTCAGAAAATCGCAACAATGCTATGGACATATCGTCGAACGAGGTCCATATCGTCAAACGTGGCCAAAACAATTCTTAGAACACATCGTGGACCGATCGTTGAAAAAATTCTTTGGACATATCGTCGACCGTGGTCAAAATTCCAAAACAATGTTTTGTATATATTGTCGAATGTAGTCAAAACTCCGAAACAATTCTTTGAGCATATCACCGAACGTAGCCAAAACAATTCTTAGCACATCGTCGAACGTGGTCCAAATGCCGAAAAAATTATATGGACATGTCGTTGAACGTGGCTAAAACCTCAAATCAATTCGTTGGACACATCGCCAAACGTGGTCAAAACACCGAAACAATGCTTAGGACATATGTCAGAACATAGTCAAAACGTGGAAACCATATTTTCTAGGACATACCTTACATGTGATTTTGCAGTGCTCCCCCCCGAAAGTACTACATTGGCCAGGAAGTGAGTCTTTTTTTGCCTGAAAAATTGTGAATTTTGCCGAACTCTTGCTATTCTAAGCAAGGTAGGGTTCTTTAACGCACGTGACAACACTCACACACGAGACCTCCATTTTACCTCTCATCCGAACGAGGGCGTATTTTTGTGAAAAATGCTCGCCAACATTTTTCAAGCGGACCGTGTCGGGATTCGAATCTAGGACATACCGCTGAACGTGGTCAGAACGACGAAAAATTTTTTGGGACGAACTGATCAAAATGTCGAAACAAATCTTTGGACACATCGCCGACGTGGTCAAAACACTGAAAAAAATTCTTAGGACATATCACCTAAGCAATTCTTTGAACATATGGTCGAACATTGTCAAAATGCTGAAACAATGCTATGGACATATTGCCGAACGTGGTCAAGGCGCCGATACTACAATTCTTAGGAAATACGCCGAACGTGGTCAGAATGCTGAAAAAATTCTTAAGAAATGTCGCCAAACGTGCTCAAAACGACGAAGCAATTCATCTAACCTATGGTCAAAACGCCGAAACAGTTCTTTGAACGAACATATGGCGATCGTCGAACGTGATCAAAACACCGAAACAATGCTATGGACATATCGACGAACGTGGTCAAGTCGCCGATACTACAATTCCGAGGAAATACGCTGAATGCGGCCAGAACGCTGAAAAATTCTTAAGAAATATCACCAAACGTGATCAAAATCACGAAGCAATTCATCTAACCTATGGTCAAAACGCCGAAACAGTTCTTTAAACTTATGGCGATCGTCGAACGTGATCAAAACACCGAAACAATGCTATGGACACATCGTCGAATGTGGTCAAAGTGCCGATACTACAATTCCGAGGAGATACGCCGAACGCGGTCAAACCGCTGAAAAAATTCTTAAGAAATATCACCAAACGTGATCAAAACGACGAAGCAATTCTACTAACATATGGTCAAAACGCCGAAACATTTCTTTGAACATATGGCCGAACGTTGTAAAAACGTCGAAACAATTCTTAGGACATCCCGACAAACGTGGTCAAAACACTAAAAAACTCTTTAGACATATCGCCGAACGTGATCAAAACGCCGAAGCAATTCATTGGACATATGGTCAATCATACAATCTTTTACAAGTCTATTTGATAAGTTACAATTTGTCGTCTAAACAACTGTTCTATTTTTATAATGTTTTATAAATACTGTATTTTCAACGTTTATAACCGCACTTTTCTATAGCCTTTGTGAATCACTTTGCACTTAAAGAAGTTTTGTCTAATTGATCTTTAGTGCCTTAATTCTTTTTATAAAATTTGTATAATCTATAATGCGTTTGTGCTTTTTATGAAAATATGTTAGTTACCTTAATTTTCAAGCATGTTTACTTATTGACAGGTGTTTAAACCTTCTTTTATATGAAAAAACTGTTTTAATTTCATTCTAAATAGTAAATAAATACAGATAGCCGTCTCTACTAACTACTACATGTTTTCTTTGTATCTGTTTTTATCCCCATATTTAATTAATAGAATTACACATGTATAAACTTAGCTAACATTACCTTTGAGATTTTAAAAATGAAACCTAATACTTCCTTAGCTAATACAATTAGGATTTTCTCTCTAAAACAAACTTCTAATTATACATTATGTAAAGTATATCATATAGTTCTTAAATTAATTTATAAATTACAAGATTTTCATGATAAATTTCAAGAACCGTGAGCATATTCAAGATCTAAAATTTTTCTTTTTATCCCTAATGATTAACAACTAAGTAGTAATCAGTGTTTTACCTTTAATTAATTATATAATCTTGTATTTTCTACAATTATTTGAATTGAACTTGTGTCTCTTGAATTTACTTTCTAGAAATAAATGTATCTTACCGTTGAACCTTGAATAGCTTCAAATATTTTTATTTCTCAGATACCTTTCATTTTAAAATCGCATAGTTCTCTCGCTCCTAGTTTTTAAAAAATTATTTGTGATTACACTTAAATAATTTCCATTTTTGTTCAATTTCCATCAGATATTTCTCTATTATTCTTAATATTACATAACCCACCGCATTCTTTTATGTGGACGACATCTTTCGTTTGAACAACTCAGCGAATCTTTAGAACTTGTACTAGCTGATGTTGGATTGGTGCTTTACTCTTTGAATTTCCATAGGATCGCAACCTATGCTTCTGTAGTAGAACGTCAAATTGCACAGTTGCGAATACGAATGTGTTTTCTTTCGCAAATATTTCAATCATTTTTTACAATTCGATTATCGACTGTTTTCTATATTATAGCGACATTTATACATTTTTTACCAGAGCGTGTCGGCGAAGGGCTACCGTCTTTTGTCATTTACAGTGTTAATCCCTTATTGCTTTTCGTATATTTGAAATTTTTCAACTTCTATCCTTGAAAACTGAATAACGTGTGATTATTGCTGTATGTTTGAGGTAGCCACTGTTTTTGGAATTACTGTGTGGGTATATTTAAGTTGGCCGTTCTAACATTTGTCAGATTTTCTTATCGCAGTGAATGCACTCGTTAGGAGAATGATCCGTCTAGGTCCCATCGGGAGCCTAATTATTTTTAATTATTGGCGTGTTAGTATAGTGCATTTAATTTTATCGCTAATGGCGCAGTTGGTCCCTCACACCGATCTGTTTTAATAGGGACATCCTCTACTCTCTACTTTTTCGCTAGGATTCTAATCCTAAAACACTACTATTTCATATCCCATTATCTCCGTTTCAGCTTTATTTTCCCTCCGTTGAACCTGTCTTACTCCCTAGACAACTGTGCATCACATAGGAGTTGTTCTCTTCCACTTCGGGCTGCTGTCTACACTTTGGCTGGTTGAGTAGTGTTTTGTTATCCACCGTTTTCTCTATCGACTATTTGATGCGGTCGGTGTGACGGCAAACAGGACTCGTGCGTTCGGATGATGTAGCCTGTTGATAGGGTGGCTACTTATTTCCGTTTCTTGGTATCGCAAAGATTGCTGATGAAGAGGGGACCGCGGAAATCCATATGACCCAAGCATACGTAGTTAAAGGAAGTAATATTCCGCGTGGCATCGGCCGTATTACAAGAATTGAGTGATTGACTCTACCTTAACTTAGTAATTGTAACATGTGTGCAATATGATTGCGTCCTGTTAACAGAAACGCGATGAATTATATTACTTTTATACCTGTCTAATTGACAGGCAACAAGGTACAAACAATGTAAGAAAAAATTTGTAATATCTAATCTTAACTGTAAACCAAGCAAAATGCTTCTTAAAGCAAATGTAGTAAAAAAAGCAATTCAAGAACGACAAATGGAATTAATTAAAAAACGCAGATAATTTCTTTTAGAAAGGTAAGTATTCGTCACCGCTACAAGTTCTTCGTTTTTTCAATTGCAACGATAAAAAAATCTAACACTTATATGTCATAAATAATCGATAACAATACGAAGCAAAGGCCTTATAAATCAACCCCACAAATCATCTGTCATTTCCGAATAAAACACGACTGTTGCGTTCTACTTGAAGCTATAAAAATAAAAGCCGTTCAAAGAGAAAAGAAAACTGGATGACGAAATGCGATTATGCGAAAAATGGAAAGCTCCGAACCACCAATGGTTGCACTAAAATATTTACACTGAATTTCAATAAATTAATTTAGTTTCAGTTAAGTCCATGGTATCTCTTTCGTTTTCATTCAAACTCTAGAACTTTTAGTGTCAAACGCGTTTAATACTTTCAAAAACTTTATCAGTTTTATTACGGAAACATCCCTTGGGTAAACTACGCTAACGTGAAACATAAACTAACACTGTTTAATGGCGAACGAGCACCGATTTAAGAACCAGAATAGTTCTCCCAAAAGTATTTTTTCTAATCTAACAATTTAAAAGTCCATGGCCAATTGTAAAGACTTTCTAATACCTTAACTATGTGAAAAATAACCTCAACAATAACAGGCGCGAGAAAGATATAAATAAATGAATGGCAAAATTTTCAAGGTTTCACTAGTATGTCTCGAAAGTTCAATTTCATACAAAAAGACTTTAAGCTTTTTAAACCTCCACTGAAACTTTTCCAATTGACTTTATGATGTGCCAAGAAAGTGAAGTTTGGGAGCATCATCTAAAGTGACGTCTTTGGACATGAATTTACTGCTTGACCTTTCGGGTTAATTTCTTCTTGAATGTTACTAGTTTGGCGTTGTTATTTAATACAATAGAAGTACCGCGCGGTACTCCTTATCTGCTTTTATATTACTTCGTAATGGTATTTCTCAGTGAAATATTTTGCTACGTATTTTAGATTTCTTATTAAGAGATGCATTTAGCGCTGAGAATGGGGAGGTACAAAAGAAATACCATATGTATACTCTTTACAAATTCTGTTTCAAATGGTTTCATGTTAACCCTTGACTAGTTTTTCTCTGTACTATATTCTTCAACAGGTTGTTCCACGTGTTATAGGATTCAGCTTGAACGTTAGTTGTTTGACCTTGAAAATAGGCAATTAGAAAAACCCACCACGCGGTATCCCTAATCAATTCTTTCGCATGATATTATTTTTTGTACTGTTCCAATATTTAAGATACTTTCCAACCATTTTAAAAATCTTTTACCAATCCCGTTCGCAATGTCTCATTATTTCCCCTATTATTTTCTCATCTTTTTATTATTCGTTGCACTGTTTTATTAGGTGTTATCATTAATTGCAAATATTGCCACGAACTTCATCTTGGACGTTGTACTTTACATGCCAAACTGGCTATGTATCATTTTTAGATTTAGATATAATTTGTAAGTTAATTGCCGCGTATTTTTTAAATTAATAACGCTAACTTGCATCGTCGCTGACAGTCGCGTCTGCGCAGAAGGAATGCGGATGTGCGCGAGTGTTGAAAGCGAGGATTAAGCCACGAGACCTGGACCAGGCAACAACTATCTGAGTGAAGTGTGTGTTTTTTTAGAAACAGGTATGTAGGTTTCCTGTACCTTGCCTTTATTGTACCTGGTACCTATTCCCTTCAACCACCTACGAGTGCAATAGAAGTTTAGGACAGATAGCAAAATTTGATGTTCAACATGGCGTAATTAACCCTTAACCACCGCTGGATCCTGAGATTAAGTTCCGAGATACACTCACGTGAGTAATTTGATTTTACTTAAATTGTGCATGCAAATTTGACTTAGACAGCGATTGCATCGTAACGTGATCTGTAGAAAATATAACAATGGCGGGTAAATATGCCGCGTAAATATAACAGAATGGGATGTTAAAAAATAAGCGCTACGGGGATACTTTATATCTTTGTTTCACGTGATTCTGGGCTGTTTCTTGTATACATTTACCCAGTATTCCATTATTTGATCAATTTTGGCACGCGCCTTAAATTTGATCTTGAATGTTTGTTGTTTAGCGTTGAAAATTGACAATTAGAAAACCAGCACCACGCAGTAACCCCTTACACACAAATTTTGCCGTGTGTGTAGGTTTCGTCAATATTATTTGTTTGACGTTGACAATTGACAGTTAGAAAAGAAGTGGCGCCGCCTGGTATAGTATTCCGATTGTTTTATTTCTTGCGCGGTTTTACTCAGTGTTATAATTAATTACGATATTTTGTTATCAATTTCATCTTGAACTGTACTTTTGACCCAGAGAATTCCGGATTATTTTTTGTATAGTTTTCCTCAGTATTCCACCATTTGATAAATTTTGGCAGCATTCGCTTTAGATTTCGTCTTGAATGTTAGTTTTGAACGTTGAAAATTGGCAATTAGAAAAGCAGTACCACACAGTACTCCTTACATACAAATTTTGCCGTATGTATAGGTTTCGTCAATATTATTTGTTTGCCGTTGATAACGGACAATTAGAAAAAAAGGTGGTACCGCACGGTATTGTTTCCTTAATTTTTTATTTCTTGCACGGTTTTACCAGGTGTTATCATTAATTACGATATTTTGCTACGAACTTCATCTTGAAAGTTGAACTTTTGACGCTGAGAATGGGCTGTTGAAAAAGATCGTTACGGGGATACTTTATATCTTTGTTTCACATGATTCTGGGTTATTTCTAGTATAATTTTTCTCAGTATTCCATCATTTGATAAATTTTGGCAGCATGCACTTTAGATTTCGCCTTAAATGTCAGTTTTTTAACGTTGAAAATTGGCAATTAGAAAAGCAGTACCACGCAGTACTCCTTACATACAAATTTTGTCGTGTGTGTATGTTTCGATGTTTCGTCAATATTATTTGTTTGCCGTTGACAATTGATAATTAGGAAACAGGTGCTACTGTTTCCCTATTAATTTATTCTTGCACAATCTTACCCGGTGTTATCATTAATTACGATATTTTGTTACGAACTTCACCTTGAAGGTTGTACTTCTGACGCTGAGAATGGGCTGTTAAAAAAGAAGCTCTAACGAGGATACTTCATATCTTTGTTTCACGTGATACCAGATTATTTCTTGTATAGTTTTCCTCAGCATGCGCTTTAGATTTATTTCTTCTTGAATGTTAGCTGTTTAGTGTTGAAAATTAGCAATTAGAAAAGCAGTACCACGTAGTACCCCTCACATACAAATTTTGTCGTGTGTGTAAGTTTCGTCAATATTATTTGTTTGCCGTTGACAATTGACAATTAGAAAAGAGGTGGAACCACGTGGTATTGTTTACCTACCTTTTTATTTCTTGTAGTTTTACCCGGTGTTATCATTAATTACGATATTTTGTTACAAACTTAATCTTGAACGTTGTACTTTTGACGCTGAGAATGGGCTGTTAAAAAAGAAGCGCTACGGGAATACTTCACATCTTTGTTTCACGTGATACCGGCTTATTTCTTGTAGTTTTCCTCACTGCTCTATTATTTGATAAATTTTGGCAGCATGCGCTTTAGATTTCTTCTTGAATGTTAGTTGTTTAGCGTTGAAAATTAGCAATTAGAAAACCAGTACCACGCAGTTCTCCTCACATACAAATTTTGCCGTGTGTATAAATTTCGTCAATATTATTTGTTTGACGTTGACAATTGATAATTAGGTGGTACCACGTGGTATTGATCCCCTATTATTTTATTTCGTGTCCGGTCTTACCTCGTGTTATCAGTAATTACGATATTTTGTTACGAACTTCATCTTGAACGTTATAGTTTTGACGCTGAGAATAGGCTGTTAAAAAAGCAGCGCTACGGGAATACTTCAACATCTTTGTTTCACGCGATACCGGCTTATTTCTTGTAGTTTTCCCAAGTATTTCATCATTTGATAAATTTTGGGAGGACGCGCTTTAGAGTACTTCTTGAATGTTAGTTGTTTAGCGTTGAAAATTAGCAATTAGAAAAGCAGTACCACGCAGTACCCCTCACGTACAAATTTTGCCGTGTGTAGGGTTCGTCAATATTATCTGTTTGACGTTGACAATTGACAATTAGAAGAGAGGTGGTACTACGTGGTATTGTTTCCTTATCTTTTCTTTTCTTGCACGGTTTTACCCAGTGTTATCATTAATTACTATATTTTGCTACGAACTTCATCTCGAACGGTGTACTTTTGACGCTAAGAATAGGCTGCTAAAAAGGAACGCGACTTGTTTCGCACTATTCTGGGTTATTTTTGTATAATTTTCCTCAGGATTCCGTTATTTGATAAATTTTGGCAGCATGCGCTTTAAATTTCTTCTTGAATGTTAGTGGTTTAGCGTTCAAAATTACTAATTGCTTGCGGGTTTTGCTATTTATTTTGATTTCTTCCTGAAGGTTATCTATCCATTTGGTGTTGAGAATTGAAAGTTAAAGAATAAGCAAGACCTGTTACGTATTGCTAATCGTTTCGCGTGTTATTATGTGCAAAGAGCTTTTCTTAATATTCCATCATTTCATAACTTTTGTTGTGTTTTAGGTTTTTTCTAAATGTTATGTTTAGCGTTGCTAATTGGACAATTTCTCTTTCCTAGAACAGTTTAAAACCATACACGTAACTCTTAAGACATATAATCTACGTGGGTCAAGAAATTTTCTCAGAATCTTCCTACTTCGGTACCTCGACGTCTCTATTCAGTTTCTGGCAAAGGCAAAACATGTTAGATAGGGAGAAAATGTAATGTCTCTCGAAAGAAAAACGATCTAAGAATCGGTATGATGAAGGTTTGTAATCTCATTAAGATCAGAAAATTTCGAAGTAGAAGTTGCAACGCTACAGGCACTGAGAAGACGTGCGGCCGGAGGAATCTAAGATCATGCATTTAAGCTCAAGTAAAAGATATATAGATATAAGTTTTAGTATAAATGAGAAAAAAGGAAAATTTACCAATGTTCAACATCTTAGTCATGGGAAAACAGCATTTAAGCTTGGTACCAAATCAAAAGAGAGCGATAGAGCAGGTACTCGTGCCCACGTTAGATCGTATTTTGAGGAAATTTAAAGAATGCATGGTCAAAAGAAGAATAATAGCTAGTTATACGAAGGCAAAACGATATACGATAGGCTAATTGAATTCTGGGCCAGAAATGAATTGGTTATTGCCAATACAATCAATCCTCCAAAATCATAAACTTAGACTATGCACCTGAAAATGCCTGGCCATGTAAGTAGCATGAAGATAGAACGACTAATAATTTTTCACAAGCTTAAAGGTCATTGTCCTAACTGTTGATTGTTACATGCCAAAATTGGCATTGTACATTTTTAAATATGTGACTAAATCCCCACCATTATTTTAAAAATAGACTTGTTGATTTCCGTCATTTCAGACAGTTGCGTTTGCGCAAAAGAATGCGCAGGCGCGGAGTGATGGCGCAAATGCGCGGTGTGTGACACGACATTACTAGTCAACGAGACGTCGAACGGTGACGTTTGTCTGTATCGTTCTTTTATCTTTTTCTTTTAGAATGTAGGTTTTTTCCTTATATTGCCTTCATCTTTATTCCTTCGCCCTACCTACGAACGACGAAGAGGAAAGACGAACGAATTTGGTTTCAACGATGGCATAACGTAACCCAACCAAAACGAGATACCCGGAGATTAGCATGGCCCCTGCGCAAGGATGACACGCAAAATCGTGAAGCGTTCCACATTTTTAAGTGAGTACTTTTTATCTTTTTAAGGTGCAACTTGTATCATTGTAAACGTATTTGGTACGTGATACAATTTGACACGCAATTATGTCATAATATCTTTGTTGTGCAATAATGTGAACGTGGATAGTACCAGTGTTGCCAACTGTGGTAGTGGCTCTGAACACGCGACGCGGGGGTATAACATGATCTGTACTCGACATTTGCCAACTCGAACGCTGATATTTGGTTGGTCACCAGTTGCAAACTAATCTGTTTTGTTGCGAAGCTTGTTAACGGATCTGAATCAGAAGTTACAGAATACTTGAACGGGTAGAACCGCTAGCGTGTTTCAGTGAGCTATAAAGCCAAACTATAGGTTTAACCAAATTCGTGGGGTCTTTAGTAAGGAACCATGGTAAGACAAACCCCCCGAAAGAGGGAAGCAGTTCGTTCGGTGCTTAAGAGTATCAGAGACCATTGGGATTCAAGACACACTACTGTGACGTGGATGACAACGTGAAATCACCAGATTATCTCCCACGTACTCAGTGTACCAAAAACGTTTTTTAAAATGATGACATCCTCTGGGGTAAAAATTCCGTAGTAAAATAATCCCCCATTCGGATCTCCGGGAGGAAGCTATTTCGAAAGATGTGGTCGGCGAGCTCAACAAGAAAACAAGAAGAACCGGAAGTATATTAAGAGTCAGGGCGTAAAATATTAGAAGCATGAAGTAAGAAGGTAAACGAGTGAATTTAAAACTAGAAATGGGAGGTCGCGTCTAACCAGTTCCAGAACTGAAAACTTAATAATGATAATCTGGAATTTCTTTCGGATCCTTGCATTGATTAGCCAGTCCATGCAGAAAGGCGAGGTTCGTTATGTTCTGTTGCTTCTATAAATTTTAAGATTGTATTGCGTAAAGTTGAAAGGTTCGTCTCTTCTATAATCTTCCTGGGTACATGTATTTTAATGCAATTTGGCAGTGTTTGGGGCTCATGGCCGGTTGTCCTCAGATCTTATTCTCTGATACACGTTGTTGAGTGAAGATTTATCGGTATCTCCTAATCAACAGTTTCTTTTATGTTCCTTTATTCTCGTGTTAATAGAGTTCTGTGGTGCCCACGTAAACGCATATACACGCGCAAGGGGTGATTGCTTAGTACTGCAGGAATACATAGCATTTTCCAAACGCGTGAAAATGCTAAGGTAGAACTACAAAACGCTCTATTAATACTAAAAAGAAAGAAACGATCAACGTTAATTCTTGAGTATAGATTCCAGCCTTATCGAATAACAATTCTAAAATTTATAGAAGCAGCAGACAATAACAATGACTCCGCCGCATGGACCGCCCAATCTGAACGCAGAGTTCTGGAAGGACGAACACGAACTCAGTTGCAGAAAAAATCGGTCGGTAGCTGGCCATTTAAATGAAACATCTGATAATTTCTATTACTCGAGTCAAGTACAAATCGAAAGACCAATACCTTTAAGCTCAAAAAAAAATCATTGCTTTAATGAACAATGGACGCAAAAACCTGATTAAATGTACATAATATATTACTATACATTAAAAATTAAATGAAGATTATAAAAGTTATCTAGGTGTCGATACACACGACTACAATTTTAATTTAACCAAATGCGATTTGAAGTTAAATAAGGGTAAAGAGCTTTCCAAATTAAATCTAGGTAAAGTTAAAGACGCCAAAATTAAGGCGCAATTAAAAATACGAGTTGACAGTAGAATATCTGAAGATAGAGAAAACAGAGAGAGTATTATTACAGAAAGCTCATTTTATATTAAGAGTTAAAAAGTATGTAGCTATAAAAAATACATACAACAGGATATCTTAGACATAACAGAAGAAAGAAAGAAAGAAAATTAACAACTGAGGAAAAACATAAGAAATTGAGAAATAAAATAAATAGATTACGAAAGCAAGCTAAAGAGGAATTGGTATAAAGCATAGTGTGATAAATTACATTGTCACAAGAATACTAGACCAGACAGTGGCTCCTGAAAAAAAAAGTAATAAAGACATGACGATAAAAGAAGGCATAATGTTACTACTAGCGATAATAAAAATAGATAACCATGAAGAATGAAAAATCAGAAAGGATATGATGGGGATGTGCTCCATGTTAAAGTTCTATATGAAGCAACCATAAATAAAAATGAATTAAAACAACTAGGTGGCGTAATTAAAAGTAGGCAAGATAAGTCAGAATATGACAATAACAGGGAAATATTAGTTAGACGTATCGACATCAAATAAAAAAACCCAAAGAAATAAATTGAGGTATACTTGAAGAGGACAGCAATAAGAAGATGCTATGAAATCTAGGATTAGAATGAATGGATATAAACGTTTTGCTATTTTGGAAGTTGGATCACCAATAGTAATACAAGTAGAAGAAACGCATTCAGAAGAATAGCTCAAGAAAGGAAAAACCTTGAGGTCCAAAGTGTGAATCTCAGATTTGGGATAGATCTAAACTCTAAGAAAAAGATTGCCAAAAGCTTGTGTGAAATGTAGTCCTATACGGATGTGAAACGTGGACTTTCAACAAAAAAAAAGCTTTAAGATGTGGGAGTTTAAAAGTGTTTAAGATTTGCAGACAGATGAAGTTAGTAATAATAAAATCTATAAATAATGAAGAAAAGTTGAAAACCATGAACACAAATATATAAAGGCATGGTACGATCGTAGGTAATATTTTAGACAAATGCACAATTAAGACAGGGCAGAGAGAAAGTATGTAAAATAAAAGAGTTCGAAGAAAATAAAAAACAATGGAAAATTAAGTCAAACTAATGCAGGAGATTAATTATTTATAAGATTTAACTGTTCTAAAGAGAAAGAATTTTTCATACTTTTTTTCTGTTCATCATGAGTCTCAAAAGTCCATCCTTCTTTTTACCAACAGTTGTCTGGTTCTGAGCAGAGAAAAACTAGGCGAAATGATACAACAAAAAACTGAACAAAACTTAAGATATATCACAATCTCAAGAATGAAGTTCTTTCTTTTATAACCTAAACTTGAATTTTTGCTAAAGGTGAATAAGTAATACAATTTATTGGAAAAATACGAAAAATTATAAGCAAACGTATAAAATTAGATGAAAATAAGTAAAAGAAGCGTAGGAACATTTAAAAATTGTCATCCTGGTACTGTTTTCAGTTATATAAGAACTGAGAAAGGCCCAAGAAAAACAATAAGGTTCGCCTTATCCATCTTAAAAATGGGGGAAAAACATTTAACTTTTATATGGGATAAACAATATTAATACGGACACGAAATTAGGGTATTATAAATCCAGCTCTCGCAACTATTTATTATATTCCAATAGGTGTGACTGTTGTTTTCTGTCTAAAGCTGGAGAAACAAAAGCAGTCCAAAGAAGCAGGAAAGCCACAAAGCTAAACGCAATTATAAAAAAATGGAGAGTATAATCTATTTTAACAAATTAATTTAGATTCGATGACGCGTTTATAGTATCTCTTTTTGTTTTCCTCCAGACGCTTAAACTTTTTAACTCCAACGCACCGAAAACTTTGCAAACTTTTTCCAATTTTGTAAGGTTGACGACTTGTAATGCTTCAGAATCTCTCATACATAATCTACGAACAGTAAAATAAATATAACTAAGTTTAATGCTGAAAACGCGCAGATTTAATATAATCAATAGAAAGTGAGGAATCACGTAAACGAAAATGAACTGCTTCAACAAGCGCTCCTGAAAGAAACCTCGCCACTAAAAACACCTATCAATTCGAAACAACTCCAAAAAGGTTTTTAATAAAATTAAAAACTGCAGTTCTCTCTGATATAATAATACCAACCATCCCTTTGAAAATAACCCCAACAGTAAACTAAAGCGGGAGAAAACAAAATTTGACTGACTCTGCAAACTGAAATTTTCACCAGTTCGCAGTGGAAACCTCGAAGCTATATTCAACATTAATTTTCCTCATAGCCCGAGAATAAGTTTGAAACCATCCAAAAATGTATTCGTGAAGTTTCACAAAAACCATTCTGCACGTCAGAAAACGATTAGCAAAAAATCTCGAGCAAAAAAGATAGGATGGAGGGATGTGAGGGCTGAGGCAAGCGAGATATAAAGTTCGACGAAGTGGATATTTTTGTTTTTAGCATCAGTTCAGTTCAGCTATACCGGGGTAGCGTAGGCGCGTTGCCACGGCAACCAGCCAATGGCAATACCGACTTCCCCACCACTCGTTGAAGCTCTTGAATAGGGATCCTGCTGGGAATTATTTTATATAAGCTTTTTACCCTCTTTTCTTAATAAATTATAATTTTCCATTACATTATCCATGTTGTACTTAACAAAAATACCAGATACACTGAAATATACATATAATGCATACGCGTATACAGGCAGCAGACAACTAAATGCATGCTTTTTAGCAATAAAATCCGAATGTCGTCGTTCTATTTTAAATGGAACAGTGGCGACGCCTACACGAGCGTTATCCGATATCAATATCAACCTACCCCTTTACTGTTGATGTTCATAAAACTTTTGCTTCTCTCCTAATGATCTAATACGATTAACTGGAATTCGCTTGAAATTCATAGACAAGACAATTAAACGTAACAGAAACTCTATACAGTTTTAGAATGAATATAAAAAAATATTTAAAGTATAAACTCCTGTATACATTTTATAAAAAACAAAATCCTGCCAATTTTCATGTGAATATTTTACTTAAATGTACAAGAATAAAGAAATTGGCGCGAATATAAGATGCCCTCTATTGACAATCCACATTACTAGTTCCTACAGGAAACTTCATTTTACTGATCGGCTAATGGGAAAAAAAGTTATATGGTTGAAATGAACAAAAGCTCTTTTAGAAAGTTAACTTCAAAATCCAAGAAGGCCGCACGACGCAATATGGTAAAATAAAGTCTTTCATTTTCAACACAATCAGAATTTTCCGAATTCCTAACCCATTTAACCTTTAATTAGAATCGATTTTAATTCTTCCCATGAAAAAAGCTCGTATTTTACTTGCTAACAAAAATCAATGGTCACTAGATTATTTAGATAGTATTTGAATTTTCCAGTTGAGTATTTTTCACTGCTGGTTTCAAAGATCTCACTTCCATCCTTTGCACTGCTATCGACAATTATGTTTTTAAAACGTCTGGTAGAAAATAAATTAACAACTGAAAAATGAAAAGGTTGAAGTATCTCCATTGTCACTTTTTGGAATTGAATACATTTTCAAACGGTGTGCGCGTACCACCAATATGATATTACCAAGTAGTCAGAAATGAAGTGGCGGTAAGGAAAAAGGATTTCAGAATCATAGTGTACAGGAAAGGTATCCAATAAATCCCCTATGTATTTTCATTTTGTTGGAAAATTTTGCCGTCTCTCATAAGTACGCCAAGAAACCAAGAAGCAGCCTACAAATATACCTGCTGCTTTTTCTAGTTACAAAGAAGCTGCGTTAAGTTAGTACAATAAAAGATTTTTTGCACCCAAAATTTTCTGAGGAGACCTAACTATAAGGTTCTAATTACGTCATCCTCGCTTTTGGACAAAATAAAATTTTTTGTATCGGGCGGAGATCTATATATCTATGCGGGTTTAAACAAGAACGGAATCGCCACTACCATGCAATAATTTGTCTAAAATATATCACTATAAAAAAGTTGCGTAACTAATCAACAATTTAGGTGCGTCAGAATACGTCTGTAAGTCAAAGACGACGAGTACCTGGTCATACAAGAGCCGAAGAAACTCATCAGAAGAGCAAAGATTAGGAAGGCACCAAGAACATTCCCACAAAAGCCATCAAGTCATGTTACATCCGCGTTATTTCCCTACCCCATGCAAGTGTGCAGGTGTAATTTTGTTATAAAAGTCTGGAGAGTATGCAACTTTTTCGCACAACTTCTACTCCATCAATCTGGTATCGGTTCTAGGCATTCCACAAAGTGTCACTACGCACTGATCTTTGGCTGTTGAACCTGGTCATTCATTTCGGACTGGTTAGATTCTACGCCCAAGGTCCACGGTTCGAATCCCGACACGGTCCGCTTGAAAAATGTTACGCGAGCATTTTTCACCAAAATAAACACGTACGGATGAGAGGTAAAATGGAGGTCCCGTGTGTGAGCGTTGTCACACACGTTAAAGATCCCTACCTTGCTTGGAACAGCAAGGGTTCGGAAAATCACATGTAAGGACTGGTTAGATTCATCACTTTGTTTTCAAGCAATCCTCGATCGACCATCCGCCACATGGAAGTCTCTCGCCAATGTTCTACTCGTTGTTCGCTCGCGACATGACGAAGACCGGAGATGCCCTTAGGTGTCTCTATACCGACAATACCACAATAGTCCACAAGTCATTTGCTCATCAACTAGTACCTACATGGCTCCAGGGAGCCACCGCTGCACTGGTGGTGTGGTTCCCAATGACGTGTTCCTGATGAAGGGGACATGGCACCCAGACAAGGACATCGTGATCTTGGACGAAACCATCTCGTGGAAACGAGGCCAAATACCTGCAAGTATCCATCAATTCAAGCGTCAACTGGAAAACCTACACCAACTACTACACTATCAGTCACAGCAGCAACGTCCGGCATCTACTCACTAATAAACAGAAGACCCTCGACATTAACAACTTCACAAGAATGTAATTACATTACCTACGTTTGGCCAACGTGAGGCTGCACCGCCAAGTATTACATCAAAAGGTCGCGAATCATCTAGAATTGCATTCGACGCACCATAGTACATGAAGAATGCCCAAATTCACAATTGAAGACAGACGCAAAAAAAATTCGATGGAATGGCTCAAAGCGAGAACCCGCTCATCAAGACCTGTCGTCAACTGCAATGGGAACATCCATGAAGCACAGAACACTCAAGAGTGTGATGTTAGGTTAAATGAGCTGTCACTAGAAGAGTAACATAATGCTTTTTTAGTCAGATGTACGTTAGTGCAGTAAAATACAGTTTCTTAAAAAACACTATCAGACAATCATGGAGATTAAGGGAAATTGGTAACCCAATAAACATTGTGTCAAAGTAGGAAAAGTGATGCGGAGTGTGCGCAACAAATTTTCCCAGTTCTGAACAGAGAAACAGTGTCATTTTTGTATTGTTGCAAAGATAGCGTACGTTAAAGTATTTTTTGAATACAATTAATATTTATTTGTACGTATATTCAATTTATTTAACCAAAGTTCTCGTGTTGAAGTTAATTTATTAAATAGTTTTATTAAATAATTTTTATCACTATTATATAAGGGACAATCAAATGAAAGCGAAACCTCATATAACGACCATGGCCCGGAAGTTGATACAGGTAGTAGGTTTGTGTGTATAGAAGCGCTATTGGGAATTAGGAAGGAACAGCGCGAACGTTCATTACTGTATGGTTGGTCTGTTAGGCGTGCTTCAAGTGAGGTCAGCGAGTCGTGTGTGCGCCCGACGTCACTATGGAGGCCGGGAAAGGGGAACAGCATGCTGTAGTTAGTTTTTGACTCGTGTCAGCAAGTAAAACTCATGCCCGAATGTCTGCTGTGTATGACGAATACAGTATGTCACGTGCGCGTGTGTTTGAGTGGAATAAACGAGAAGGTCGGGTGTCATTGAAAGATAGCAGTCGGCCAGGACATGCCCATTGTGTCATTACCCCTTCTATCATTGCTGCGGTAGAGCTGCCGAAGAAAGACATTCGTGGCCGTTGATTTGGTTCAGAAGGAGGTGCACGCCTGGACACAATCATGATTCCGTAGGCAACCGCAAATATTTTTCAATTAAGACATTGGCAGTCTTGTTTCACAGAGAGATAAATGTATTAACAGTTACAGCGATTACTTTTGAAACAATAAACAGTGTACTTACTTTTTAACCATGTGTAACGTTTTCATTTGACCGACCATATTTTGTTATTTATTAATTTATTTGATACAGAACGATATTCTATAAAATGATCATAGAAAAATATTTGTAAAACTGTCACCGGGCCAATCTTTAGCGACATTTGCAAGAGAAGACGATTGACAGCATGTCTTTTATAACATTTTTTAGTGATTACCAAGTCTGGAAAGCTATACGCCATTGCTAAATAACTTTTTTTATCAGTTGTAAGTCTGGTAATGGCTCAGTACGTAAAAAATTCTTTATGTGAGTGCTTAAAACGTCTGAATTCTGTATACAACTCGACGAATCAATCGTGCTAGGAATCTAAGCGTTACTTTTAACATAGTGAGATTTCAAAAGAAAAACCCATAAGAAAGGTTATTTAGCAAATGTTTGGAAAGTCATAAAAGGTGGAACAATATTTAATGAATTATACGGATTTTTCCATGTAAAAACAAAATCCCTGAGTAAAATCGTCTACCTTGCTACAGACGGTGCTCCAGCAATGATAGGATGATACCATGACATGGCATTTTCCGATAAATTATATCTAATGCATTATCTGTACATTGAATCGCATTTTATTGATCACTAAAAAATCTTAGTGAACTCTTTGCCTCACTAGGTTGTCAGAGAGGAATGTCGTAAATGAGACGTCTATAAATAGATATAAAATATAAATAAAGAAATATTTTATACTTTATAGAATATCGTGAAGTGTGTAAATCAATTACGGATACGTATGTGGCGTTTACGGTTAAATCTCACCAAAAAATAAATACTTTAATCAAAAAAGCTTACGAGTTTAATTTTGGACGCAAACTATGAGATCAAGATAAACATACCATTTGACGTGTGCTGTGAATTTGAAAGGATTGGCTCAACGGTATCGGTAAGTCAGGTCCTGGATTCGAATTCCGACACGGTCCGCTTGAAAAATGTTAGGCGAGCATTTTTCACAAAAATACGCTCTCGTTCGGATGAGAGGTAAAATGGAGGTCCCGTATGTGAGTGTTGTCACGCACGTTAAAGATCCCTACCTTGAACAGCAAGGGTTCGGCAAAATTCAAAATTTTTCAGGTAATAAAACTTGCTTCCTGGCCAATGTAGTACCTTCGGGTGGAGCATTGAAAAATCACATGTAGAGGAATCGGTAGGTCAATGACTTTTGCGGTGTCGGTGTGGAGAGAACCTGAAGATCATATTACAGATTACAATTTTTGCTTGACGTATCTATCTAAAATTTCACTGACATCGAAGCATAATTTATACCTAAACCTGCAACCAACTCTTAGGCAAGCTCTTCATAGTCAAAATGTATGTCCCCAAAAGTCTCCGTGCTGCTGAAGAGAATATTGTTGACCCTATGGAGAAAGAGACGGGTCCTGATCCCGAACCATTTGATGTAGGTGCTCCTCATTTACTTTCACAAGACGAGCTTAGCGATTTAGTAAGGGGTTTAAATTTGTCAAAAGCTCAAGTCACATCATAAAGGACCGTGTATTTGATTTCGAAACTGACCGAGACTGTGAGGGTGTTGCTGCATGGGTATTAAAGAGATGTGTTCCAATTTCTGGGAAATGCAAAGGCAAAAAATTACGAAAAAATTATGAATCTTTTAATTTTCACGTACAGCGATATGGGTTGCAAAATGTCTTTGAAGATTCATTTTCTCCACTCGCGTTAGGACCTTTCCCCGCATATCTACGGTCTGTAAGTAATCACGGATGCTTCAGAAGCACCCTACAAACGAAAATCAGGTGCAAAAAATTTTGAAATTCGATTATGACGTGGTATGACATAATTTGTATTATAACAAACGTAAACCTTACATAATAAAATGTTTCACTATAAAAATATCCTTTCCAATGGACCTGCACCTTGCCGAAGTTCTAGATTACTAGAACAGGTGAAATGGCTTGCTTGTTCTAATGAGCTAACAAGCCAAACTGCAGGTCCATCCAAAGTAGTAGGGTCGTTAATGAGGAACCAGACTAAGAGTGGTACCCGAAAGAGGGCAGCGGCTCTTTCGGTACTTAGATTGGCAGAACTATAGGGGTCGCTATGGCAGTCTAAGACACGCTACCGCGATGTAGAAGGCAACGGGAAACCACCACATTACCTCCCAAGTACACAGCGTACTTAAATTTAAATAAACATGGTGGCATTCTCTGGAGCAAAAGATTTCGGAGTTAAAATAGACCCCATTCGGATCTCCGGGAAGGGACTACTTCGGAGGAAGCGATCGGAAAGTGCAGAATATGAATCGGGAACATTTTGCGAGTCGGAGCGTGGAATGTCAGAAGTCTGAAGCAAGTAGGTAAGCTAGAGACCCTGAAAATTGAAATGAATAGGTTAGCAGTAGACATAGTAGGGATCAGCGAAGTTCGGTGGCCAGAGGCGGGGGATTTTTGGAGTAGAGACTTCAGGGTAATTCGTACAAAAGCAGAGAAAGGAAATTAAAGTGTGTGAATAGTTATGCGGAAAAGGATAGGATACTGTGTAGAAAATTACTTACAAAAGAACGAATGAGTACTCATGGCTAGATTAGAATCTAAATCGGTAAACACAGTAATAATACAAGTATACATGCCCACCTCTAGCTACGGTGACGAAGAGGTAGAAGCGATCTCCAAAGATATCGAAGACATATTGAGATACGTAAAAGGACATAAAAATTTAATAATTACAGGGGATTTTAATGCAGTGGTAGGTGAGAATAGAGAAGGAGCAGTAGTAGGTTTATTTGGTTTAGGTACGAAAAACGAGGGGAAATAGGCTGGTAGAATTTTGCGACAAGAACAATTTAATCATCACAAACACATTATTTCAACATCATGTTAGAAGACAATATACGTGGAAGATGCCAGGAGATATCAAATAGATTACATTCTTGTTAGACAACGGTTTAGGACTCAAATAAAAGACTGTAGAAGCTACCCAGACGCAGATATAGACACTGACCAGAACATCGTAAATATGAAGGCCGCACTTAAATTTAAAAATTTGAAAAAAAGAAACGGAAAAAGGCACTTTGACTTAGAGAAACTAAAAGATAAATATATTCAGGAAAGATTCGAAAAAAAGTCAAATGAATTGCTGAAAGATATCGAAAAAATATCTGATACTAAGACAGTAGAAACAGAATGGAATAACATTAAATCCAGACTAGACATGGCGGCCAGAGATATTTGGGGTATACTCAAAAAGAAAATAAGAAACCGTGGATAACAAAGGATATCCTGAATTTAATAGAAGAAAGACGAAAATACAAAAATAGATCAGACGACACAGGAACACAGAGATACAAAGTCATAAAATGGAAAATTATTCGCAAATGCAGGAAAGCTAAAGAATAATGGATTGATGAAAAGAGCGACGAGGTACAAACTAAGATGGAAGTAGGAAAGACAGATAAAGCATATAAACTAATTAGAATCAATTTTAGGGATATAAAACCGTATAGGAAAAACAACAGAATCTGACATTGAAATTGATGACCTGGGATATCCTATACTTAGAGATGAGTTTGAATTAGCATTAAAGAATCTGAAAAATGATAAGGCGCCGGGTACCGATAAGGTGCAAGCACAAACTCTAAAACCTGCTAGAAAAGCAGTAACAGAACGTCTTTTCCAACTTGTAAGCTATATGTATGAGACAGGCGAGATATTCAAACGTAACATAGTCACTACACCAAAAAAGAAAGGCGCGGATAGATGTGAAAATTTTCGAACAAAAAGTTTGACAGCACACGTATTAAAAATATTAACTAAAATTGTACAAAAACAAATGGAAAAACGAACTGACGAAATACTAGAAGAAGATCGATTTGGGTTTAGGCAAAACAGGGGAATACGGGAGGCTATTTTACCTCTGAGAGTGATAATGGAGAGAACAATAGAAAAAGGGGAAAGCGTGTATATAGGGTTTGTAGATCTGGAAAAAGCATTCGACAATGTAAAATGGAAGAAAATGTTCGAAATACTCCAAAAAATTGGAATGAGTTATAGGGATAGACGAATAGTACATAGCTTATACAAAGAGCAAACAGCAGTAATAGAATTAGAGCAGGAAATAGAGAACTATACATTAGAAAAGGGGTGCGACAGGGATGTGCCCTATCCCCATTAATTTTTAACTTGTACACAGAAGAGGCAACGAATGCTGTCAAATGTAGGAAGACATTTGAAATTACTATGCACGGACAAAAAATTGATATGCTTAGATTTGCGGATGATATAGCGGAATTAGCATCTAGCAAGGAAGAGTTATTAGAAGCTGCTCTTAATAAAATTGAAACGGTTCTAACAAAGAGGTACGATATGAAAATTAACAACCTAGTATGCAACAGAGGGGAAAATAAATCAAAAACAAGAATACAAATATGTAACACAAACTTTTAACAAGAAAAAGCAACTACTGTGTTCAAGGCCAACAAACATAGAAACAAGGAAAAGGTTGCTTAAAACATATGTGTGGAGCACAGCACTGTACGGATGTGAAACCTAGACAGTAGGCGAAGCTGACAAGAAAATTTGAAATGTGGTGTTACAGACGTATGATGTATCATGGACAGACAAAGTTAAGAATGAAGAGGTACTAAAAATGGTAGGGGAAGAATGAGATACGTGGAAAACGGTAAAAAAATAGGAGAGATAGGATGATAGGCCACATACTACAACATGAGAGAATAGTGCGGAATATATTAAAAGCAGCGATAGGAAAAAAGAGAAGTAGAGGTAAACCTAGGTTAGACTACTGCACACAGATAGTGAAACATGTAGGCTGTAGGAATTTCAGGGAAATGTGTAGGCTAGCTCAGAATAGAAATCAATGGAAGTACGCATCCAACCAGTCCCAAGATGGATAAATTAATGACAAAAAAGTAACTGTACCTAAATATGATAATGAAGCAACTTAAGTATTGGTTGGGCAATATTCTCGAATAACGTTAATTATGCGAAAAAATTTACTGAAAAACTATTAATTTGACAAATGTCTAAGTGTTGGGGGATCTTGGCAGCCACAGGTTGCTAACCCCCGTCACTGAATCTCGGTGATATAGGGCATAAAATTAGAAAACAGGGAACTGTGTAGGCTAGCTCAGAATATAAATAAGTGCAGGTATGTGTCCAACCAGTTTTGACACGGAAAACCTAATGACGAAAAAAAAAGCGCAGATAAATCTGATGATTATAATAAACAACACAGGTGTTGGTTGTGAAATATCTGCAACTAATGTCGACTGTGCGAAAAGTTCCCCCCAGCACTTGAACATTTGCCGATTTAATATTTTATTAAATCGGTAAATGTTCAAGTACTGGGGAAACTTGGCAGCCACAGGCTGCTTATCCCCATTCACAACCACTGAATGTCGGAGACATAGGCTATATAATTGTAAAACAATAGAAGGGGACCGAACTGCATTTAACAAGAAAGAACAGCGTCTATGATAAAAGACAACAAACATAGAAACAAGAAGAAAATTGTTGACAGCATGTGTGGAGCACAGCACAGTATGCCTATGAAATACGAGAAGTAGGAAAAGCAGACAGAAAAACGGTAGCAGCCTTTTGGAATGCTGTGCATCAGATGTATGAGGATGATAGCAAGGACAGACAAAGTTAATAACAAATAGGTTATGGAAATAGTATGGGAACAACGATATCTATGGAAAAAAAACCAGGAGAAATAGAAGGGTAGAATACGTTCTAGGGCATTTTTGGGGAATAGTATGGGATATATTAGAAGTAGAGATAGGAAAAGGGAGGTAGATGTAGATCTAGATCAGATAGTGATAGATGCAGACTGTGCAAATTTCAGGGAAATGTGTAGGTTAGTTTAGAATAGGAAACGATGGTACGCGTCTAACCAGTTCCAGGACTGAAGACCAAATGATGATGATGATAAAATATGATTAATTTTAGACTGGAGTGTGATAGAAAAATTCTATTAACAAATTCCTAATCAGCTGCAAAAATTCTATAAAGAACACCTATCGCACACAAGGAAAAAAAATATAATTTGTTGTTCAGTGTAATTTTTTTATCATTACATAAGGATCGTCCATCTCATTGAAAAAAAATGTTTTTGTATTTTAAACAGAAGGTATAATTTTAATAAATACAGCTTTAAATATAAAAATGTTTTATATTTTATTTATGCCGCATTTACCATTCAAAAGTCAATAAACTTTTTCATTTACGTTAGTTATTTTATACTTGAGGGTTCCACGCACAAGTTTGTGCTATAAAAGGGGTCTATGGGTATAACAAGTGTAGGCCCCATTACATTAAAGCACCCACTTGAAGTATAAACTCTGATTTCAGAATTATAACAATGCTCCGCATATAATATTTGAATTGAATTTTAACAAATACCATCAAGTTATCCACGTGCTGCATTCAAACAAGTGAATATGACTGCTATGCTTTCCTTCTTGCAAGTAGCGCCTCATAGTATCATCCGTCCAAACGACAATTTAACTTTTTTTACAGTTATGTGCAATATCCCGCTACGTCATTCCTTAATTTGAGATTCAGCTCAAATATAATACATGTTTTAGTATCTTGCCGCTGTTGGCAAGGAAAAGTTGAGAGCGTTGGCTAGAAGGTTCGTTCGTTCGTTGGTTCGTTTCAAATCATTAATACAAAAATTAAAAACTTTCGGAACGCCTCGTGTATATTCGTGACACTTACAACACTAGCTGTATTCTGCGAACGAACGGACTGAATCTCGCCTTGTAACAATTTCTCTTATCGTAGAGATGGGGCCCCAGCAAGGGGATTTCAATAAAGGACAGAATCGTTTGCAACACAGCACCAGCGTCCTTTTACATGCCAGGCAAACGAAATGGGCTCTGTGGATGACGCATTGCGCAGATACGTTCCTTGTTGTTACCCTCTATACCGAACTACATTCTGAGTTACTTGACAATTCTGCCTCCGTAATTGGATCAATTAGAACGTTTAAATAATTCAGGCGCCTATTTCTTGCAATTTAAAATGATTTCAGCTTGTGGATGATGTAGTATCTAATAAAAAAGGAATAGTAACTTTAGAAGTTAGTCGACAAATACTTTGCTTTCCGATAATAAGGACACAACAAGATATATAAAGCAAATACGCACGCACGGGTGGGTATCTTTAAATTAAAAATAAGCTTTTACGTATAATCGCACCGTACTTCAAATGGATTTAATTTACACATACAACATGTACAGGGTACGTTAAAGTGTTAATCAAAATGTTAATTTGCATTTACAATCACACAAAGGAAATGATAATTTAAAGGAATATATCACCTACCTTTCACTGGTTGTAGTGGTTGATTGTACTTGCACTGCTATCAGATAATTATGGACTGTATGTATAATGTTCACTAATTGTTGCTAATTACTGATGCTCGATGCACCGAACTAAATCACGAACCAAAGCCAAGCGAGAACGAAGTTGAATTGTCGTCCACTCGTACATTACCAACCCTTTTATGTCGTTGCACTAAAGGTAGGGATAATGGAGGGTTTCTAGGTGGGAATAGTTTAAGGACTTAAATTAATTGTGATTGGCATACTACACTACAACCAAAATACTTATAAAGCCTTAACATACCGCCCACCAAAATAAGTATTAGGAACTTATTTTCTAAGTGTGTCTAAACGAGCAAAAAAAAAAAAAAATATATATATATATATAATCGTAAATTTAAAAGTTAACTTACCCTAATATACTAACTATAATACTAAGTTGCCTCTGAAATGGGAGAGGGCACAATTTTACCACGGGCCTTTTAAATAGTCCCTGGGATGTTGCCACGGTAGCCACACGACAAACATTGTCCTTTCCAGAATGCAACGTATGTATACGTCCCATTTTCCACTGTAATGGAGACACTGAGTATCCTTAATCAACACCAACGTTCCCACCATTAACGAATAATTAGCAGAAAACCATTTGGTTTTCTGTTGAAGTGTGCAGGTACTCCAAATGCCACCGTTTCCAAAATGATTGCTGAATACGTTGAACCAGTTGCCAACGATTTAAAGAAGATAGTTTCAGATCTAAGACATTAGGGTCGGGAATGACAGACACTGGTTCTACGTTCAGAAAATGACCAGGACTTAAGAATGAAAAATCAGTGGGATCGTTACTCATTGGACATAAAGGTCTGGAGTTTAATATGGCTTCAATTTGAGCAAGAATGGTGTTAAATTCTTCGTACGAGAGAATTTGTTCGCCTACCACCTTCTTGAGATGGGACTTTACAGATTTTATCCCAGCTTCCCACATTCCCCAAAGTGAGGAGCCGACGGAGGATTAAAACAAAGTGAATACCTTCCGTTTCAGATGACTGCTTCATATATTCGATTAGTTCCCGAGATGCTCCGATAAAATTTGTTCCACAGTCACTATGAATTTGCAAGCATTTACCTCTGCGTGCTACAAACCGCCGTAAAGCTGCAATAAAGGCTTCTTTAGATAGGTTTGATGCCAACTCCAGATGTATCGCTTTTGTACTAAGACAAACAAATAAACAAACATAAGCTTTCAATGATTTGGCACCTCTAATACGATTCATGGTGATAGAAAAGGGTCCACCGTAGTCTACCCCAGTATGTAGAAACGCTTTACCGGCAGTAAGTCTAGCGGGGGCAAGTCGCCCATAGGAGGGCATAGCGAAATAGGTTTTGACGAAAACATCGAATACAAGAGTTTAGGCACTGTTGAATAGCCCTTTTGCAGACAGAATCCAAAATTTTGTACTAACAAAAATGAGTAGTTCTAAGTCCAGGGTGTAAATATTTCGTATGGCAATCTCGAATAATGAGCTCTGTCACCCGGTGTGACCGAGGAAGTAGCAATGGAAATTTTGTATCATAAGATACGTCTGCATTTCGCAACCGGCCGCCCACCCTTAACAACCCATCACTGTCAAGGAAAGGACTGAGAGGTCGAAGTTGTTTATTACTAAGTTTTCCTTTCGAATGATATCAATGTCCTGACTGAAAACTTGTTCTTGAACCCGTTTTATTAATAAATGAAGTGCATACTGTTCGGGGAGACCAATAATTGTTCTAAGTTTCGAATATCCAAATTTGCACGAACTTTCAAGTTACGAATGAACTGACAAATATATACCAGAATCCTGCATATTTTTCGCAAATCTGAAAATTGATTTACCATCGAGTCTACGAAATGATCTGCAACGTGTATATTAAGGGATAAAGTTCTTTTTCAATGTGCATCTGAGTGTGATCTGTAAGAGTTGGTTCCATATGAGCAGGCCAATTCTCTTTAGGTAATAGTAACCATGGTGGAGCCGTCCACCACAAAGGATGATTAACAAGCTCAGCAGCTAATAATCCTCTTGATGCACAGTCAGCAGGATTATCCTGTGATTTAATATGATGCCACGATGATGGAGCCACTCGTTCTTGGATATGCGAGACACGATTGCTAATAAAGGTCTTCCAATTATACGACGAAGATCGAATCCATGCTAATGCTACTGTGGAATCTGACCACGCAAATGTATCGTCCAATACTAAATTATCTCTATACGTATTTTGCACATACTCGACCAAGTTCGACAACAACACTGCACCACACAATTCTAATCGAGGTAATGATATACGATTGGTTGGTGCGACCTTAGATTTGGCACAGACCAATGATACTTGGATGTTCCTTTCTCATCGACACAGCGGAGATAAACTGCTGCTGCATATCCAGCTTCCGATGCATCACAAAATGCATGAATTTGTACAGTTTGATAGTTATCGCAAAGAATCCGTCGAGGAATTTCAATTTTCAATAACTCGGGTAATTGTTGAAGATACAGATTCCATTTTAAAACAATTTGTTGGGGAGGAAGTTCATCCCAGCCAATTCCTAATATCCATACAGATTGAATCAAATGTTTTGCGAAGAAGACCAATGGTGATAATAACCCCAGAGGGTCAAAGATCCTTGCAATTTCCGAAACCATATTCCTTTTGGTACAAGGCCGATCAACGATATTAAGATTGTAAAACAACACATCACTCAATGGTTGCCATTGCAGTCCTAAAATTTTTTGAGAAGTATTGTTTACCTCTTCAAACAAAATGCTTGCTGATACCGAACGGAATCAGGTAAATGGCCAATGACACTTGGCACGTTGCTATTCCACTTTCGCAACATAAAACCACCTGATTGGCAAATTTGGTTTAATTCATACACGAGTCGTTTGCCATCCTCTATCGAATCACACCCTGTAATCAAATCATCCACGTACGTATCCGATGCTAAAATCTTGGAAGCAATAGGAAAACGTAACGATTGACTTTTTGCAAGTTCTTGAATTACACGCATGGCTAAAAATGGTGATGATGTGATGCCGTATGTAACAGTGTTTAGCTGATAATCGATAACAGACTCCGAGGACTTAAATCTCCAAACTATACGTTGATAGTCTCGATGGCTAGTAGAAATAAGAATCTGTCTATACATTTGCTTAATGTCCGCAGTTAAAACTACAGAATGTAAACGAAAGTGTAATAACAACTCCATGATATCTTTTTGAAGAGGGGCCTGCGAGTAAATGATCATTTAAAGACCCTCCACTTTGAGCGCTGGCTGAAGCATCAAATACGACACGAAGTTTTGTAGTTGTACTGTCTGGTTTGAACACGGCGTGATGTGGTATGTAATATACCGGCGATAATGTAGACGATCGAGTTGAATCCGATACAATACGAGACATGTGACCACTATCGATATAATTCTGCATAAATTCTCTGTACGAATTATACAGTTGAGGATTTATTTCAAACGGCGTTCTAGTGAAAGAAATCTTCGAAGTGCTATTTCCCGAGAGCCAGCAAATAGCGGTTCAGGACCATTGAAAGGTAACAAAACAATAAAACGACCGGTGTCATCCTGCTTGTGAGTGTCCACAAAATGCCTTTCACAAATTTCCGCATGAGGAGATAATTTGTTAGAATCTGGAATATTTTCCAGTTCCCAAAATCGAGTAATGTTAGCATCTTCTACAAGTGCAGCTAATGATATACGAGATGTAACAGAAGAAAGAACCTTCCTGTTAATATCCACCCAAAGGTAGTGTGAATTGCCACGGGTTCTTCTAGTGACCCAATGCGAGTTGCGTTTAATAAAACACGCGCGAACAAATCTGCACCTAACAATAAATCGATATGGCTAGGTTTGTCGAAGTCCGAATCTGCTAAATCTAATCCAACTATGTGAGGCCAACTATTTGGTGAGATCCTTGATGAAGGAAGGGTTCCACAAATGTCTGGTAAAACAAAACAATCAATACTGTACTCTGGAACAGTTTTACCTTGAGGACTAATTTTACACGATACTTGTCCATACGCATGAGAAGCAGATAGACCTAAGCCTTCAACCTTCATTGAAATATTCGATTTTCTTAAACCTAAGCGTCGACAACACTTATCAGTCATGAAATTTTCCATTGATGCACTATCTACAAGTGCTCTTACTGTCTGAACTTTACCAAACCCATCTGTAATTGAAATTCTTGCGGTGCCTAATAACGTCATTGTGTTGGACGATCTAGATGATAACAACGTACTTGTAGTAGTGTTGCAGGTGGGTTCGGGAAGTTGATCTGTTGCCTGAGTGATTGCAGGTTTCTGTGCAACTGTAGGGTTTTCAAAGTGCAATAAAGTATGATGACCCCTTGCACACTTTTTACAAACAAGTTTGGAAGAGCAGCGTGTAACCATATGAGAGTTGCGAAGACAATTAATGCATAAGTGTTTGTCTTTAACAAAGTTATAACGGTCTTGTGGCGATTTATTCAGAAACATTTCACATTGGTATAAGTTATGAGTACCACTGCAAAGACTGCATTTCTGAGCGAATGAAGTTGTTACGAATGACTTTCGAACTTGGGGTTTTGAATATTCAAAGGAACGTTTAGAAGGTACACTAGATGATATGGTTTGTTTAATGGACGTATTAAATTTGGACGGTGTATCGGAAACAACCATATTGCTAATTTCTAATGCCTTGCAATGTTTTTCTAGAAATAATTTTAATTGATCATAAGATGGAATGTCTGATGTATTTTCTAACTCAAATGTTTTCAAAAGATTTGTATCTACCTTTTTTGATAACAAATTAAACAATACGAAGTCGAGCAAATCAATCTTAGTTTGACGTAAGCTTGATATATTTTCCGTAAAGCAATTAAGCAATTCTCTTAAATCTGTATGTGAATTAAATTTTGCTTTTGGTGACGATTCTAAAGCATTCCAATGCGTGTTTGCAATTAAACGTTTTGAATTAAACCTCTCACAATAATTGAATAAGCTAGCATATAATTATTATTCGAAATTTGCAAATGTCTAATGAGTTCTCTAGACTTAAAATCCAACGCATCAATTAAAAATAGAACTTTTCGATCGGTAGCAATTGATTATTTTCATGAACTAAATTATTAAAAATTGAATAAACTCTTGAAATGTTCTATTTTTCCAGAAAATTTTTCATTTCTATCCGAGGGAGACGAATATTAGTACATGAGCCGATGCTAGTAATATTTTCAGTCAAGCATTTTTCAGCAGTGGATATATTATCAAATTGTGCCTTAATAATTTTAATGTTTAACAAAGACCTATCTATTTCAATTCTTAGTGTTGTAATTGCATTTAATAATTCAGAGTTGTCCTCATCCAATATGCACGTTTTATAAGCAGTATCTACATCGTTTTTGATATCAAAGGCGCTTTCAGCCATAATATTAACAGAAATACAATTGCCTTTAATATGCTCCAATTTATCTATCGCACCAGATATATCAGATAATCTATCGAGTGCGGCCTTTAAATCCACTATCAACCTATCCGATGAAATATGTGCCATCCTAACGAACAAGGTTACTAATATCGATTTTATATTGATTTCAGCTACAAAATGAAGGGTTTGTTCACCTAATAATAGGATATACCAAGGGTAATGTTGAACTACCTGTTAAAGAATTTTTACTACAACGTGCCTAACGGGAGCTTGCAAGTTTCAATATGACAAAGAGCAAAGGGTTTTATTCTACCCGGTTTTACGAATACCTGAATTCTCTAGCGAACTTGAATTACAAGTTTAAAATAACTGTATTGCTTAAACACTTTTCTGACTACAAATTCTTACGTTAACTATCCCTAAAATTTACAAAGATTTGTCATTTTAAGGCTTTATAAGATTCTGTATCAGTACAAAATTTCAAATTTAATGCGAGATTGCATCTACTATAAGTTAGTTTACACAATTGACTATGAAACTGGTGGTATGACTACACTTTTATTCTAAATGCGGTCAACCCCTAATTTAAGCGAAGAGCAATAAACAATGTAGTTAAAATGAATGCCAATAATAAATGCCAATAATAAACCAATTAATAAGCCAAATATCCGCTCGAAGGACCAAAAATGTTAATCAAAATGTTAATTTGCATTTACAATCACACAAAGGAAATGATAATTTAAAGGAATATATCACCTACCTTTCACTGGTTGTAGTGGTTGATTGTACTTGCACTGCTATCAGATAATTATGGACTGTATGTATAATGTTCACTAATTGTTGCTAATTACTGATGCTCGATGCACCGAACTAAATCACGAACCAAAGCCAAGCGAGAACGAAGTTGAATTGTCGTCCACTCGTACATTACCAACCCTTTTATGTCGTTGCACTAAAGGTAGGGATAATGGAGGGTTTCTAGGTGGGAATAGTTTAAGGACTTAAATTAATTGTGATTGGCATACTACACTACAACCAAAATACTTATAAAGCCTTAACATTAAAGATTCGGGCCATTTAACATTCATTGTTCTAAAAAGTAGAACACGATATTGAACAAGTAAACATTTCAGTTTTTAATGAATAAAATTAACAGGTAACTAACCTCACGATGAAAAGAATTTTATGAAAGAAAATGAAACTACAAAACCTGCGTTACTAAATACACATCCAATTATTATATCATTATATGCATGCTGTATGTAGGAACTCTTTCTAGAGCAAGGTTATTAGCATTTATGGAACTCAAAATAAAAGATTACAGGATTTACTGAAATATTTATTTGCAAAACTTACTTTCTAGTATTTCACGAATTTCAAAAGTTGGTTACTATAAATCAAAATGTGAGCATGGGAAATTTAATAAACTAAAGAAAATAACAAATTAGGATTCCGGTTAACTCCAGCCATTCTCGGCAGTTCCATAGTAATTAGCTAATTTAGATGTGATTAAATCACTTTTTTGTTACAACCATGTAAAATAACTGTTTGATTATTTCAAATCCAGCTAGTAGTCGAAAGATAAAAACTATAAGATCCCGGACAGGATTCGAACCTGTAATTTGTTTAAATACAGTTAAGATGAAATAATAACAGACTTTTATGCAAAGCGTAAAATGATCATTTCAAATCGAGCTAGTAATTGAAAGACGGAAAATATAAGGTCCCAGACAGGATTCGAACCTGCATCTTCAGCTTTCACGATTGATGGTATTTATCAATTACACTTCCGAGATTGATGATGACATTTGGAAAAATTTACAAATCTAAATCCTGTATGTAATACAGTATGTAATACTATTTCAATTACGTTTGACATTTTGGTCAATTATATCTGACAATGTCAAGTTTTGACTTACGTCTGATGTGATCGATTATGTCAAACGTAATTGAAAGTTAGATTGATATATGGTTATACACAGGATTTAGATTTGTCCAATTGTCATCAACAGTCTCGGTAGTGTACTTGGTAAATACAAGAGTCATAAAAGCTGAAGATGCGGGTTCGAATCCTGTCTGGGACCTTATATTTTCCATCTTTCAGTTACTAGTTACTACTAATGAGGTCACGAAAAGTCATTGAACGCCAATTTATGTGAAGGAAACCAATCCCATAGAGAAGAAAAACAGAAGAAACTAAAATTTCCCAATATTTAAATTGCACCCTGTATAAGCGCATAAGCATTCCATTAGCACGTAAAATAAGATCCCCGTATAAAATAAGACAACAACCATTTTAAAAAAACGCAGCCAATCGTAAAGGATACTTTAGTATTCCTTCATTACGTCGTGTGTAAATAATTATTCTATTCTTCCTAAATATACCTTTTAATAACAAGTTTTCATTGCATTGTAGAAAGCGTTTAAAAAAATATCAATTTTACGCATTTACAAAGCATATTTTCCGTGTGTAGATATTCTTTAAAAAACACGTAAAACAAATTTTTGCGCGCATGCAAACTGAAAAACACATTAACAGTAGTAAATGACGTTGTGTCTATCATTGATAGACTGAATACGTTAATTTACATCTATCAGATTTAAGGACATTAAATAAATTCGCTATAGAACATGTTTCGTTTATCGTACAATGAATCTTATTGCATTTACGAAGTACAAGAACGAAGCAAGCCATAATTAATTATGTACTTAAATTCCGTGTATAAGCATTTATTGCAGACAGAAAATGAGCCGCATACACTTTTAACATACCAAATGAATTTCAATTAGTACCTTTTACATAAAGTAATGCATCCTCGTTAAAAATACCATTCATATAAGTTTGTAATAAAAAAATAGTTTTCCTTCAAAGAACTTAATCGAATTAGTTCTATAATAAATTATGATTACGTTATTTTATAAAAAATACGGCATTCCTTTCGAGAGAATTCGAAAAAGAAAAGTCATCAATCATATATGTCATTTTTACTAGAAATGTTCCAAAAGCTATTAAATAAGCTAATTATTTTGTATCGACGAATAAACGGCCCAATTTGAAAAAGCGCTACTGTCGAAAAATTCAAAACAGATAAGGACGATTTAAATAGCTCTAAGAGAGATATCAGCGATCCATTTCGTTCATTAACAAAGTATGAAAGATTTTACAACCGCTATAACTTTATACTAATAAGACATTAAAACGCGAAATCGGGGTAATTATTACATCAGCCGAACTAATTTTCGAAATAGAAACTAGAAGAATCGAGAAGATGACGTATTGAGTTTGTTTTATTATATAAGGACAAGATTTAATGTGAAAGGGGGTCATAGATTCATTATAACGTCAAGTAACATGTAAGTTTCGAGTAAAGATTAATTATTTAATTCATTTTACGTCGTACAATATGTAACATAAACTTTGAGTAATTATTGCTAAAAATACTACGAAAATCAAACGATCTTCGATATAAATAGTCATAATACAAAAGCGACTGCTAATTTTAAATAAATGCACTTTGCAATTTGAGTAAATTAAGTTAGAAAAAGATTTTAATTTTATAAAAATTATACGTCAAGATAATAATTTCCAATACTTTTCAGGCCAGAGTTCGAAGCATTTTGACCTTTACTAAATTATCTGTAGAGCATCGTTGGTCAATTACACTGACAATCCAGTTAATAAAAAGATAAATAAATTATCCCGAGAATTTTAAAGAGAATTTTTGTAACTCACATTGGGATGTTTGGGTTCTGTACTTGTTAACAGGGATTAGATGAAGACTATTTTAATAAGTAATCATTAGACACGATTTTCTGTCTAAGCTTAAGCTGTATTTTTTTTATAAGTATTTATATCTGCGAATATAAGAGATTCTTTATGTAAAACGTATAAAAGAAAGATGTTTTTGAACGCATAGAAAATTGTTCATAGATGTTTCTTGAAATTTCTGTTTCATTTCTTTTGATAAAATCTACAACATATTTTCCGCTGAACTAGCCAGGCAAGAAAAGGACACAGTAAGATAGAAATTTCATATTTTCTATTGCATCCTCATTAATACAATTCGATTGTACCTAAGTCATAGCACCTTTTATGGCTCCCAACGTATAAGGCGATGGATATATATATATATATATATATATATATTCCAGGTCAGTCTGGTAGCATAAAACTCAACTTGCAAATGAACCCATAAATCTTAAATGACAGCTAATTATCTTTACTATAACACAACATGAATGAATACATTTCAATTACTAAATTCGTAGAAAGCGATAAGACGTGTAAAGACCATAAACTAGATAAGATACGACGTTTAACGACCTATTAAATAATAAAGCGATAACGAGCAAGCATTACCATTCATTCCAATAAGGCGTCATGAAGGAACTATTTTTGACCACATAAATTTCAAAGACAACTATAAAATGAACGAAATTTCGAAGAAGTTGCATCATACGATGGGTAACCTACTGGAATATGGTGAAAGTCTTCTAGAACCTGTGACGTATTGAAGATTTTATTATATAAAGCCAGAAAGAATTCAAAAGAAAATTCAAGATCGATCATTCAAAATCGATCTATTTATAAAATACTTTTATTACTGGTAACTACGAATTGTAAGGGTTGTAATTTAAATTGCATGCAAGGTCATGCTCGACGTTCAAATATTGGTTGAAAAAATTTCTATAAACCTACAAAGTAAAATTTAACACACAAAAATAAATTCTATTGAGATATGAACGATTTAAATGGGAAGAAGAATTATGGAGTTATTTAACGTATAATGCAAATATAAACGAATAAATTGAAAACTAATTTTCTGATGCAGTTATATTGTACAAAATGGAGAGGTGAATTGATCAACGATTTGGTTTGAAGAATTAGGAACTCTGCATAATTTAATGAACAAAAACGCAAGCATATCTTTGTTTATATCTGTTGAGGAACGTGTACGATAATTAATTTAAGTAGGTTAAACTTGTAGAAGATTTTAGTGTATGGATGTTGTTTGTGTAAATGGATAAAGTTTGACCATTATAAGAGGTTCCTAAAGTGATATCTGATCAGTTAACGCTTTTCTCAGGAAGTAAAAGTTTTTTTTTGCAATTATCCATAACTAATTTTAATAATCTGTACATAGTGTGACATACATAACGATGATTTAAAAGTGTTGTCCAATTATTTGGCTAACACAGTTTAAATGAAACGATGTGAATCAAACATTAAATTTATAATTACTTCAAATATCCTTTAACAAACAATCCTTCAAATAACAATTGCTACAACCACATGCAGCTTTTCTTAAGCACACAATATCCTCAAAAAAACTTGCATACAAATATTAAAATCTAAAAATAGAGTCCAATATTGTCACGATATCTTCAGTTCAAAAAATTTTTTATAACGACTAGCTAATCACTTGCTAAAACTAAAATAAAGTCCATAAAAATCTCTTTCTAATTAGTATTTCAATTCGCAAACCTTCTTTATGATACACGTACAAACTAGTATAAATTACAATGGATAATTTTTAAAACCCCTCTTAAAACGAATTCAAATGTTCAATAAATCTTCTTGTAATAGTCAAACTTTACCGAAATTCGACCACATTTAAATAAAATTATTCACTTACAAAAAAAAAGATTTACATACTAAATTGATGTAACCTAACCTACTCAACTTATAAGAGGAAAGTCCTTTTAAAGATTTTAAAAACGATTTAACGTAAGATTATGCAGATTGTCCTTTTCTTTGTTAAGTCATAGGCTTGTATTCATGTCCAAATTGTTAAATGTAATTATACTTCATGCATGCCTTCCAAATCCAGTATCAGTATCATTCAATTCTTTTAAGATTAATTTGCCATTGAGTGCTTTGAAAACACATGCCATATTCTTCCATTAAAATTAAAAATTATTTTGCAGAAATTTATCATTGTTCATTCAAAAATCAGTTCCACTATTTACTTCGGTCTTACTTCTTCATAATACCAACTTAAAATCACCCTTCAACGTCATTGGTTACACGTTATAGTTTTAAAACTCATTATTATCTGTTGGTTGGTATCTTTTAGGAGAAGTAAAACTCACCGACCTCTGATTGTAATCTTTAATCGGTTATATAATATAAATTTTACGTCATAAAATCTAGAACCATCGGAATTTTCTGGTTGCTGTCTGTACGATTTCATTCATGCGGATGATGTAATTTTCTCCCAAAGGAACACTTCACTCTCGCAGCTATCGTTAATTAGTACATTTTATATGGGTTATGTTATGTTTAAGATTAATAGCCGTCACTTGTTCGTTTTACGATTGTTATCTTGATTTATTACCTTATTGAATGAGCTTATCTGCTATCCTGAAGATTTAATGGTTGTCACTCACTCATTATTCACTTGATTTAGTATTTGCTAATTAGGAACAAACGCTGCAATTTGTTATCTGCTATTATTAATAACCTGAATTTTTCTGGAAACATCGCGTTGTTAATGAAATACATGATTTGTGCTTTGATTGGTTTAGCGCTCCTAATAATACAAAGTCAATTTTATTTACCAAACGTAAAATCCGACTATTCAAATAACTAATCCGTCCAAATGTTTCTTCGTAAATACAAAATTTGCTTCGATATCTCAGTTTATCACTGTAAATGTTAAATTTTATTGAATGGAATAATGAAGAATTCCGTTACTTCTTACATGAAGCGGCTTGGAGTAAAATCAATGCAATTCTTAGTGAAATAAACGAAACAAATAATACCAATAAAACATCCATCCATAATATAAATATAAAGCAATAACATATGAACAATTTGAAAAAGCTCAAAACATACAATGGTACAGGCGAGGAGAAGAAGTCGTATAGAATTAGTTGATAATTTAGGCAAAAATGTACTGCCTGAGAGTTTTACAGTAAAACTGCATGAAACAATAACAAAAAATTTAAAAAACTGACATGCGAGAGATATTGGTTAAGTGTTTAACTTTACACACTACTAAAATTGCAAATATTCAACGAAGTTGAACGAAGCAGAAGGAGTATATCGACGATGAACAATTCGGATTTCAGAGGGGAAAACGGGACGCTAGAGGACACGGAAGATAAATATAAAAAAAGTAAACTGAAATCAACTAAATACCTTGCAAGAATTGTGTTAAACACTGATTTTAAAAAACTATTTACCATTTTGTACCGTAAAATTTTTACCAATTCAAGTCTAAAAATTAGATTTTAAAGTTCGCAAGGTCAAGGTCGAGGTTTCTTCGTACATATAAGTTAGATTTAAGATACCGATACAAATTCAGTCGTAAACTATTCTACATCAAGTGGAAGTAATATATTACCAAATTGGCATAATAAAAGCTAAACCTAATTACAAAATAATTTGCCCAATATACACCTAGAGAACGAGAAATAGCAGCAGCAATGGCATACCGATAATTTAAAAAAGTTTTAAAAAAACCAAAATGGAACAAACGAAGACACGAAGTCAAATAGAATTGGTTGATAATTTAATAAAAAAAAAGTAAAGGTACCCACCGCCTGCCTGCAGGGTACAGTAAAACTGCATAAAACAACATAGCAAAAACGAAAAATGTTTTAAAATAAATGCTAGACACAACGGTTAATAGGTTTAAATAGCAAATATTCAACAAAATTAAACGAAGATATGGACATATCGAAGATGAACACGATTTTGATTAGAAAAACATGATGCTAGAGAAGCGGAAAATAATAAATGAAACGTTCATTATATATAAAAACGAAAGATTCTGGAAAATTTTAATGGACATGCTAAGGAAAAAGATTGAAATGAAATTAAAAACCTATACTTTAAAGAGACTGAAATTGTATAAAAACACAAAAAAGGATTAGAAACGTATATATTTCAAAATTTTATTTAAAAAAGATCGACGCGCAGAAGGCAAAAGAGATGGCCACTGAAGGAAAAAAAAACGTATGCTTGGAGGCGTGGAAGTTAATTTTAAACCCATAGTTAACAGAAACATGATGGTGAGACAAAATTAAATATTGCTTCAATATTAATGAAGGAGCAAAACTTGAATAAGAAAACGAGCTACTCTGTGAACCAATGAATAAGCATTATGAAGAAAACGGTTAAATACTTCATAAGGAGAGTTAACTAGAAATGCAACAATCTATACTTTATTTTGTGGTGCTGGCGCGCTGTCTTAAATATTAGGCATTTAAAAATAGTCGGAAGCCCGAACTTTTGCCAAATTGTATCAGGCACAACGGAGCTATTTTGAAAATATAGGCTTTCGTTTTTGAAAGTTTTTTTAGAGTAATTGCGAATCTACGGGAAGTTCAATGCCTCTTATTTTCAACCGCAAGGATCCTTCAGAAATAAACGTTAATGTCTTCAAGCCTACATGTCAGATAAGGCAGGTATTAGGATCTACAAAAGATAAACAACCACCTCTTTCCACTGCTGGAATCTACAGGATTCCCTGCTCATATGAATCACTGTACGTAGGCACAATTGCACCTTACTCTTTTTTCGATGTTATAAAAAGAGTTTTCAAGCGGACCGTGTCGGGATTCGAACCCGGGACCTAGGGCGTAGTAGTCACACACATACCACTACGCCACGAAGCCGCCTAATTTCTTGGTACAACTCATCAACTGACATCCACCAGTCTAAATGGCAAATCATCTTGCGTCAATCGTGACACTTCCCTATAAAAACTCATTATTATTTGAGAAATCTATAAATGCATATTACTAGTGCAATAATACTTACCAATACAAAAAATCTACCACAAGTTTAAGATTTACTGCCAAAGCTAAAACTTTTACAGAAAGTAACTTCGAAACATTGATACTTAATCACACGGAAACAAACAAGTGAAATACACAACAGAATATTCCAGCAATCCAAGTTTCAAACCACAGCAGTAACTATTGAGGCTCCCTATATGTCTCTCATCCTGTTGCTTAGGAATACCACCACTGAATCATCAGTAGAAGGTGTACAAAACAAAAGTGTGGTACATTATTGAAACCACTGTCGCTAAACAACACCAACAAAAGTGGTACATCACGTGTACCACAAGCACTCAAAAAAGTTAAACACTGAAAACAGAAATTCTTTTCATTGATTATCTTCTTTTTGTTCTTCTAGTGACAAAGAAGGCGCTTTAAAGCAATCCTGGCTTAAATGATATTTTCCACAAAAAATGCAAACATGTTTTTTTTGTTGAGTCGTTTAACGATAGCAAATCTAAAGCAGTGGGTACATCTTCAGTTTGATTAAGTGTAACTTTATGAATGGACTTCTCTACTAATCCAAAACCACTTCTTGCTAACAATACGTTCTTCACTTGCAACCTCTTCACGCAGAAATCCCATGAATCCGTTAACCGCTTTGAGAAATCATTACTCGTTGTAACTGCACGCTTTCTTTCCCAATTTCTTAAAATCTCTTCTGGAAGGCAGGATTATACTAAGGGATTTAACAATATGGAGTACATTTCGGCTGTAACTCCTAAAGTTTGTAGAGCACGCAACTGCGATTCTAATATGTCATACAAAACTGTCAACGAGGTTTTTTCTTTCGGGTGTATCGCGTTGGCGATAAGCCGTAAAATTCACGTACATACGCCTCGACTAAGACATCGTGACGATCAAAACGTTCTTTTAACTGCTCAACTAGTTTAGGATAACTTTCGGCTGTAGCCCGGAAACTTTCGCAAATCTCTCGTGCCTTCGAACCTGGCACAGTTGATTAAAACAAATATCGAAATTTATCTGCATCAGGTATTGCAGGATCTTCATGAATTTTGGAGAACTGACCCCAAAAACCTAACCATGCCTTGACATCAGAATCAAACTTCTTTAATTCCAAATGTGGTAGCTTGAGTTTACGTCCTGCATTATTGCAACCATTTTGCGGTGCAGCTGTGCGTACTTGCACAGGATGTTGCTTAGCGATCAAAATGTCTCTATATTTACACTGAGACTCCATTTCTTCGCTGAACATTTCTTCTGACAAGTCTTCATCAGTTCTCAACTGCGGTAATTTGTTCATCGACTTTAACGATCAACTTTGATCGATCGTTTAACTGGCACAACAATTCTCGAATATTTAATAAATCTGCATTCTTGGCTAAAGCCGCATCGAAACTATAAGCAGATTTAGTAAATTGGCCACGCATTGCACAACGCTGTTTTCAAGGCTGTTTAAGTTGGCCATTATTATCTTACACAAAATCAAAACTCAGTTATCAATATCTTGTCAGTACTTTCCGTCCTGTCGCGGTAGCCAAAACATGTAAGAAGCAATCCAAAACTACCCGTTTTGATCTTCTTAATAATCAGGCTTGGAAACGGTACTGTCGAGTATAACCGAAGTAATAGTTTTCTTAATTTTGAAATAAATTAATCAAACTTTTTGAAATCTATAATTTTACTACAGCCACCTATATATAACTATTAAAATTACAATTCTAACAGTGCGATTAGTCATTAATAAGTAGAGTTGTTCAACATAGAAAAAGATTCAAAACTCTGATTAAAAATCAGACTGCTTTTTGTTACTCAAGTTTAAGGATAAATGGTAGTCTAGTCATTTCTGTTTACAACTTGTACGCAATAAATCAAATATTACAGAAACATAAATTCAATGAAAGTATAATAATTTTTCCTGATTTCAAGTTCATAAATAATTTTATTCGTTAGTAATTTAAATGACAGGTTCGAGTAAGTATCATCATTCCAAGGTAAATAAATGCAATACTATTAATTTGGGAATGTGGCCAACGCTATCCAACAAGTGTTATAAATAAAACACCTGCTTGACAGAATGTAAATAAACATAAACTTGTAAATCAAAACAATAACATTACTATAATAGCACGTGCCGCGCCGAGTGTGTAAACATTCATAAAAGCCTCATAAAACAGCAAAGCATGGCTCATTAATCATTCCAATTGGTTGGTCCCAATACTGACCCGCCTCAACATACTGAGGAGATCTGACATGAATGAAGGAGCAGGTAATGTCACACTTCCTGATAATAAAGCGATGATTGGGTCTAAAGCACGTGGTTCACCCCTCTTGCCTTTCCTTTGCTGTTTTTATTGTATTATATTGGTTTGTTCAAACTGCGCTATCGCACTAATCTAGCGGTTGCTGGGAACAGGTGACAGCCGGCGGCACGTGCTTTAAGTCTTTCGAATTGCATTGTGCATCCTGCATTTTATCTGAGAGATCTCCGGCGACGAACTTGCTCGAGTTACTACTACAACTTTGTGAACATTAAGGAGATTTCATTCATGGTATTGTGTGGAATGCGATGTAAGTAAGGGTTAACCGAGTTTAAATGATGGTTTGTTTGAAAGTTAAGGCGTGTGTTGGGGCGTTAATTGCGATAAAACTAGTGCAAGCTTAAAGGTATTGCAATTTCAAAAGGGTAATAATTTATTAGCTACAACTGCATGTGTTTATATTTACACGTTGAATGTTGAAAATAACTGTTCCGTTCGTACGTAATTGGAGTATTTCGAATAAATTACATTCGAGGAATTCGCATTCATGACTGAACACACCCCATATTAAATTGAGATTGCCTCAACGATATCGGTGTTTTGGAGAATCTAACGATTGTAATTTTGGCAAGCATGAAGTAAGTAACTACAAGTGGTTAGCTAAAGTGTACAAGAATTAGGCTATACAAATATAGTTTACCATTTTCACGCCCTCAACGTTACCCCTACAAGTAAATACAAACAAAAATTTATAGTTCAAGAAGTCAAAGTATTTCTGCCCTATAAAGCCTTGCAAACTAAAGTAAATGTTTAGAATTAGTTAAAAGAGACCGGGTGATAGTAACTAGCTTTCTAAAACGAAAGTTCCTAATTGGTCAGTGTTATCGTCTCGGTGCAAGTGTTAGTGATATCGATAAATTTAGAGAAGCTCTTTTCTGGAAAACTTTTTTAATACATTGATGTTAATAAAAAGTATCTACGACCATTGAGGACGCTTGTGTGTATCGTTCATGTGGGTTAAAACACAGATATCACGTCCACAAATGCTTACATCTAAACAAATATGATGCAAATCGAAAGGAACATTCAATGAGATTGAAATTTATTCAAATCGTCAGAATCTACCTGTCTGCGGAAATACAACACTGAAAAATTTCTAACAATTTCTTAAAATGTTCAATATTTGCCCGTTTAAAATTGTTAGTATATATGTATACAGAAAATTTAACAAGTTAGGCGGGTTTAAGCAAAAAATAGTTACTTTTCCCACTTAATTCCGTCTAGTTTCGACACGCCCTCTGGCGATTCTCCTAAAGACCCACGGTCTCTTAGATACGTTTAAATATGACGAACTTCTTCCATGGCCACTTGTCGAATAAGTACTATCAAGAATGTGTCTATAGCTTCGTGAGGAGTCCAAAATTTATAAACTACAGGAAAGGAAAGTACTATCAAGAATGTGTATAAAGCGTCGTGAGGAATCCTTATAAACTATGAGAATGGGCCCCGTTATAAAAAATATAATCAAAAGCATGAAATACGATTTAAGAACATGATACAAAAAAAGAGTTGAATTGACAATGAAACCAGCTCCTCATAGAAGAATTTATATAGCAGTCATATTCTGTTCACCATCAAAATAAATTTAAATTCAGAACGCTCTCCGGGTAAAGTTCCACCAACGCCGTAAAAACGTTTAAATTTGACATCGCATCTCCTGGCGACTTGCCTAAAAGTAACTATCAAAAACGTTTTTATATAGCGTCGTGAGATAGCAATGTTTTATAAACTATGAGAAACGGTCACGTATCAAAAAATACGTTAGAAATAGGAAAAACATTTTATTGTTGGTGATGATATTAAGTGATTTTTGCATTACAAACAAGGAAAAGATTGCATTAAGAAAAGATCGGCTCGTCCTGTATATATCTTACTTAATAAGTACTACCAACAAAGAATAGACAGCATAGTGTGACACCCACAATTTATAAACTAAGAATATGAGAGCCATGTTGCAAAAAATTTCATCAAAAAGGGGATACACTTGTTGTTACTGTTGCGATAAAAATAAGTGACGATTTGCATTAAAAAAAAAAGAAGATTGAATTAACAAAGGGGATGCTCTTCATATATTCATCAACCTAATACAGAAGAATTTAAAATGAAGTCCTTGTATTCCGTCTATCTCAATAAATTTAGATTCGGCGCACCCTCAAACTTTTCCTCACGAAGTCTAGTTATCACGATTTCCCGCGTTTCTTACTATTGCACAATTGTTTAATATAACGTATAATTACGCGGTAAATTACGCGTCATTTGTAACAAATACCAAACACCTTTAAAAGTGATACAATGGTCAAAGTTTAAGCACAATGTAAATATAAACGGGTACTCACGTGTATTTCTTAACATCTCAGAGTCCTCGTTGTTTTTGGTGTGGGTAGGTTACGCCATTATTGACACCAAATTTTATCCGTCCATCCCCTTTGTTCGTTCGTAGGTGGGACGAGAGGGAACAACCAGGTATAAGGAACGATAAGGCAAGATAAGATATAGGAACCTACATCCTAAAAAGAGAACAGACAGACACGCAACACCGGTAGATGTTCTGGGCTTCAGGTCTCGTAGCTTAATGACGTATCACACCGCGCGCACTTGCGCCATTCACTCCGCGCAGGCGCGACTCGGGGACGACGGAAATTTACATGTTTATTTAAAAATATTCACGGGAATTTATTTACATATTTAAAAAAATGTACATTGCCAAATTTGGAATGTAACATAGTTAGATTTAAATTTAACGACACCTTCGCTGAAAACTTGTCTAATAAGTAATATTAAGAAGATGATTACAGTACAGCATCATAAAGCGACCATGGTTATTAACTATAAGGAACAGTCCCGTTGTAAAATATATCGTCAAAAACAGGAAATACCGTTCAAAATTAGTGATAATACTGATAATGCCAGGTAGTCGTTGCATTAAAAACAAGGTAGAAAGGAGAACATTGAAATCAAAAACATCAGCCCGTCATATATATTCGAGTAATGTAGAGGAATTTATATAACAGTTCTGTATTTCATCCACTATCAAAGTTAATTTAAATTCGGCGCGCCCTACCTAATGCGCTTCACCCAAGTTCCAATGACGCTCCACTCCATTTAAATTTAACGGCGTACCCCCCCCCCTAATATAATAATAATAAGGAACAGTCCCGTTGTAAAATATATCGTCAAAAACAGGATATACTATTCAAGATTAGTGTTAATACTGATAACACCAGGTAGCCGCTGCATTAAAAACAAGATAGAAAGGAGAAGATTGAATTAACAATAACATTGAAAATTGAATAGACAAACAACATTTAACAGGTTTTTGGAAAAAGTTCTCGGAGAACACAGAAACAGTCAATTTCCAATCACCGATTTTAAAACCAATAAAAGATAATTCAAAATTAATACCTCAAATGAAAGATATTCATATAAGTAAAACTGACGTTAAAGATGCGCTTAAAAACTATACTAATTGGAAGGAAGGCTCCTGGACTTGATAAAATTCAAAAATTTTGGTTGAAAAAATTTGTCTCCACTCATATACATACTACAAAGTGTTTCAATGATCTATTGGATAATCCGTCCACGATTCCACTATTTATTATGGTTGGAAAAACGATATTTATTTATAAAAATGGTAACCGCTTAGATCCAAGTAGTTATAGGCCCATTACTTGCCTCTCAGTGCTTTACAAATCCTTGACGTTCATTTTACTAAGTAAAATATATCAACATTGTATATCCAACAAAATTTTAGCGAACGAGCAAAAGGGTTGCACACTAAAAACGCTTGGAGCAAAAGAACAATGTCATAGATGCAATTATAATGGGCAACGTCAAAAACAAAAAGCGCAATCTCCATGTTGTCTATGTGAATTATTCAAAAGCGTATGATAGTATACCTCACGACTGGTTTATGGAAATTTTGAAAATTTACAAAATTAGTTCAAAAGTGGTAAACTTATTAAAATATGTAATAAACTTTTGGAGTATCCGTTTAAACATACAATATGGGTTTCCTACCGACATTCATATAAAACAAGGTATTTTCCAAGGTGATTCTTTAAGCCGTTTATGGTTTTGCTTGGCTATAAATCCACTCTCAACCCTACTAAATTTAACAAGTGCAGGCTATCGATTGAATATACAAAATAGGGCGACTAAATTTAACCATCTGATGTTTATGGATGACTTGAAACTATATGCCGAAACAAACGATCAACTCCACTCTCTAATAAAAACAACTAAACTATTTAATGATTACATTAGAATGTCTTTTGGCACTGACAAATATGCTACAATGAGTATAATTAAGGGTAATATAATCAAACAATCAAAATCAATCAAAAATTTCAAATCTATGAACACCACAGATGAATACAAGTACCTTGGTTTTGATCAAAATAAAACTTTGGACCATGCAAAACTTTAATCAAAGTTAAAGGAAGCGTATTCTAAACGTCTTACGAAATTGCTTAACACGTTGATATAAGAAAACATGTTTTTCCTCGAACCAAGCGATGTTTTGAGCTAATCTGTGCTCATTCAGATTAGTTTTGACATATATAATACGAAAATACAAGTTAAAAGCAATTGAAGGGCTACGGAGGGTGCGTCATGCATGTGTGACACTAGTCTATGGTACTCATATTTCAATAATGGACCATCCGACCCATATTTGTGACAGTCAATTTTTGGAATAATTTCAACCAATGCGAAAATAGGTAAATACTGTTAAAAAATTAATACATTTTAAAAAAAATTTTATTTAGAACAATAGGTTATCAACATCCGTTTGAGTGGAATATTTTGAAACAATCATCTACACAAAGACCAATGAATGGTCTGACCTGACTTGTCTTTACAGGTTTCACATATGTACTAAGTGGCACTTGCGTTCTTTTGTGCACATACCCTACATCGGACACGTTTAAGCAACTTCCTTGGTAAATGCATCGGAAAATTTTTCGAAGTTGTTTCGTTGTGGTAATTGCTCAGAAGTTCAGCTACGTCATCCCTAAACTCTAGATATGGTTTATATTTTGAATTTGATGGCATCTGTCTATCCCTGACATATATTTGTTGTAATCAATTACGGACAAAGGTTTTATTTTATCAATGCCACGTTTATTTTGAATGGTTTTGAGTGATGCCCTGTGTTTTGTGGTTATAGTTAAAACATCCCTTTTGTTTTTCCACTTTTGTACTAACACATTACCACTTCGTTTAAAAACGGATTCCTTTTTCTTTAGTTTGGCTTTGGTTACGGTCTTAGGATTTTCTTTGCGATTTGCACGAAGAAGAGTGCCAACAATATGCGTTCCTTTTTTATATAAAGACCAAGTTGACACTATTGTAAAAATTGTCCATGTAGATTGTGTGTCCTTTGTCCAGATAATTTTTCATTAGTTCATTTACATCAGAAGAAGCATGCTCATCTTCATTTGTTACGGTACCTTTTCCAGTATAAATAATAATATTCAGTAAAAAACCGTCATTTGTACACAATTTATATAGTTAAACCGCGTACTTTGCAGTTGGGAATGTATTGCCTAAATGAAAGGCGACCCTGCCATAATAAGAGAGCTTCATCTGATGACAAGTTTTCACCTAGATAATAAAGTTTTTGGATGTTAGGTAAAATATGATTTAGAAGTTAGTCAATTTTGAAGACACAAAAGCAAAGACAAACGATTTCTTCCCATCACTTTACGGAAAAGCGGATGCTCATAGAGTAAGTTTTTACTCCAATATGATTTTATGCTAGGCATCTGAATATTATCCATTACTACACAAAGACCTAAAAACTTTTTACCTCTTCAGAAGTTGTTGATTTTCAATACTGAATATTCGAAGCGCGGCTCACTTTGGATGCTAATAGCTCTGAAGCACGATTTGTCCAATCTCCGATTTTATCAAAAAGATTGTCATAAAAAATTAATAAAAAAGTTTCGATCGGCGTTATGCTTTGTGAAATATTTATTTTAAATCCTTCAGCTTCCGTGAAAGTATGCAATGCCGGATCATTGTCTTTATCAGTCCACTCATCGGTATGATTTCCAGAAGGGTAGAGAAGGGCCACTTACGGTATCATTGTCCTGCAATAAATCATCCACAGCATCTTCTTCCTCTTCACAAGAAGAAAGCGAATCTGAGCTGTCAGTACAGTCCGAGGGACAATAACTGCTTCTAGAATCTTTAAATGGCTCAACCATAGCCGTGTTCCCATCATTTAGATAACATTCCATTGCATTATGTGCCTCCTCTTCCAGTTCTTTATCAGATAATGGTTTATTGCGAAAATACGCCATATTTCGATTGGAGAAGAGTGTGTATAATACCAAACTAAAGGTCACAAATCTGCCTATTTTCTACGTTCATCGAGTTTTATATACACAAATACCAGAACTGCCCCGATCACGTAATCAACCGCTGCACAAAAGTGAATACCTAACACAAAACTACACTACAGTAGTTTTAGATACTATGTAATATTTCTTTACCCCTGCATCTAAAACTTTAACTAAGAAGTAGCTATGTTCAACTAACATCAATAAATAAGCGGTTCATAATAGTGAATAACATACTGCATCAGTGAAAATGTTGTCCTGTGTTTCTACAATTACATGTGTAGTTCCCCAGACCATATGACGCATATTGCGACACGATTCTCAGACCTTAAGACACTGATATGTGACGGGAACTTCTGTAGTCCACAGGTGCTGCACAAAAAAGCTTACTGCAAACTGATTGAATTTATAGCCTTAATAAGATGCATCTACCTCTGGCACACATGTGTCGCTAGTCCTTAATCAAAACCTGAGTGTCACATATACGTGACGGTCGGTATTGAACGTGTTAATACAAAACTATATTCAAAAAATTAATCTTTGCCATTAATAGGTGAGCAATATCTAGCCTCAATTATTCATTTGGTATTATAAAGTGGAGTAATACAGATTTAGATGAGTTAGATAGACTGACACGTAGATTAGTAAGAAATTTTAGATATCTTCATCCAAATTCAGCAATGGAAAGGCTGTACTTACCATAGGGCTCGGTGGTCGTGGTTTGTGCCATATTTCAAATACATGCAAAGAACAAACAAATTCTATCAAACCCTATTTTTTAAATTCAGATAATGAGAGGCTTAAAATACTTAAAAAATAGATGAAAACTGTTCTGTACTAAATCTTCAAAATTGTACAGAATCGATTGTGTCCAATTTTACAGATCAACTAGAAGCGTGGAAGGAAAAGGTTTTACACGGAAAATACCCTAAATTATTAGAACAACCTAAAATAAACAAGAAACTATCACTTAAATGGACTACACTTTGGTACCTTCATAGTGAAACATAAGTGTTCTTATTCGTTATTCAAAATGACGTGATAAGAACAAAAAACTACGAAAAACACATTCTTTGCATGGACGTTACTGACAAATGCCGCAAATGTGGTCAAGTAGGTGAAACAATTCAGCACATTACTAATGGATGTCCCAAACTGGCAGAAAGCGCGTACCTATGAAGACCCAAGCAATTTGACAAAGTAATTCATAGACAGTTAGCCATCAACTATAACTTAATTAAAAGCTCTCCCAATTTTATACATATTCACCATGTGCAGTTTTTGAAGATGAAAAAAAATTGTTATACTGGGATCGACTAATACTTACAGACCATACAATTGCTTTTAATAGGTCTGACATACTATATATTGATAAATTAAAAAGGAATGGTCACATAATGATATATTATCCCTTTATCACATAATGTTATAAAAACTGAAAACATAAAATTGAAAAATACACGGACTTGGCCATAGAAGTGAAACGCTTATGGAATTTAAATTCAGTGAAAATAAGCCCTCTAGTAATTGCTGTCGATGGAGTAACTAGCAAAAACATGGAAAAATACTTACTTAACCTTTCACTACCTTCTGAGTTACATACTGTTTGCCAAAAAGCTACGATACTTCAAACGTGCAACATCGTACGCAAGTTCTTAAATTAGTGGGCTGGGTTAAATTATCCTTCCACTAATTAAGTTTACCATAGCTACATATAAATTCCTAAAAGTTTCTGTAGTTATGAGAATGACTAGATGATAATAATAATAATAACAATAGTCTTATTGGTAAATAATTAATTAAAGCATCAATAAAAGTATAATAAGACAGCGAAAGAAATTCTACCAAAGAGCAAAGTTCGGTATGGAGGTGAAAGACCACCCGCTGCTCTTCCACTTTAACCTGAAAATCCGCGTGTTTAATTTTAGTAAAGTCATTCAATTAATATACATTAGCATACTAGCAATGGAATAAGCAGAAATAAATTACAAATTAAATTAAAAGCGCAATCAATTAAGCTTATGAATCTAAACATGTTTAAGAGCATTGCCAAAACTATAGGACATATGTAAGAGAGGCGAAAAATAATCGAGGTGAGCATTGTGTGCGAGTTACAAAACAAAACAAAACCAACCGGCAACCAGTTTGAGCAATAGAAAATCACATTATTGCGAGAAAAACAAACAAACACTTTCAAACATGATCGAGCCAGTTTACATCAGGTCCCGAACTGAATTATAATATTTTGAAGTATTTTAAGTAAACGATTGCTTGAATTGTTCAGACGCTTGAATAGGTGTAGTTAACAAGTCCCTAGTTGTACATTGTGTACATCAGTCCAGTAGGTAATTTTATTACACAAATAACTTGGGGTTTTATTAATTTATAAAACGCTGATAATGAAAGAAACAACCTTCTATCATTCCTGTTAACCCAATTTGCTTCAATTCGTTTATGACTAATGTGATCAAACTCGTTGAAATCATATATCAACCTTGGCAAGAATTTTGTAAGACCCGAATTCTACTTTTATCCACCAAAGTTAAACAAGGGCCATAAATTATATCGCCGTAGTCTACCTGGGATAGAAGTAAAGCATTATAAAGCACATTCTTCATCGGCAAACTTAGTAAATAACGGTTAAAATAAATAAAGTTCAAAGCGCAGTAGGCATTTCGCAAACAGAAACGTGAGCGGTAAACTTTTGATCAACGTCCAGTACTACACACAGACTTTTAACAAAGGTAGACAATTTGAGAAACTGCTTCCAAACAACTATAAACAAATCTTTAGTAGGAATATCATGTTTCTTTGCACTTCGCACTTCAAAATATGATTAAGGACGACTTAGTGACGTTAATATTCAGACAATGATCACGTCATACTTTGAGCAAACTGCAGATATCATAGTTTATTGCAGAAACTGCAGAAACCGTTTCCTTACTAAGAATGATGAATATAATTGTGGATCATCTGCATACAAATGAAGTTTGCAAGACACAATTACCTTAAACAATTGAGATATATAAATATTCTATAAAAGAGGACCTAACATTGGCCCTTGAGATACCCCACAAACTACATCATTCACATCCGAGACACATCATATTCGATTTTTACAGCTTGTCTATTACAAAAATAATTTTTTATCAATTCAACTAAATCTTAACCAACCCAATAAAATGTTGAATTGCCAATAGCAGTGTGTGACTAAATGAATCAAAAGCCTTTGAATAGACAGGCAAAATACTTTTATAGGTCTAGTTTCATTTAGAGTCTGTGCGTTAGAACGCTTGAGTAGAGGTGTAATACCAGGACTGTCTTTTAAGTTTTGCATATAGAGCTGGAATAAAACAAGACAGCTTTTAAAGACTATTGTTTTTCGAACCAACTCTAAAAGCAGTTATACCACTAGTCTGTTGGTACATACAAAATTGCATTTTTGAGGCATTGACTGCTTCTTCTGATGACTGGAACCTTTGACCATGCAGCCCGTCCTAGATTTTCGGAAAGGTATAGAAATCGTTAGGAGTTAGGTCGGCACTATACGAAGGATGGTCTAACAATTCAACGTTTTTTGTTGTGTTAAAAATTCAATTGTCTTGCGAGCTGTGTGCATACTTGCACAGTCTTAGTGGAGGATGATTCATCGTTTAAGGTTGGTTTTAAGAAGCTCCGCGATGACTTGCGGCAAACATAGTTATATACCAATCAGCAGTAACAGTTCTTTGATCTTATAGAGGAATTGTTAGTGCATGACCCGCTTTCGAGACAAATTTTGCGGCCCCCTTTTTGGAGACACTTCGAGAACAGATGACTTTTGTGGGAGCCATTATCAGCAACTCAAGAAATATTCTATATTGTTACCCAGTGGCTTTTGCATTAAACACAAGATACATAAAAGAAGATTGAATTAACAAATGGGAGCAGTTAGTCATGTATTCATTAAAATAATGTAAAAAAATTAAATAGATGTATGTGTATTCCATCCAGTATCAAAATTAATTTAAATTCAGCCCACCTCCTGGCGTTTTCTATGACGACGTAGATATATTAAAATTTGACAACGACTCCCCTGACGAATTGCCTAATGATACTATCATGAACGTGTTAGTGGGGTGCACGATTAATAAACCAACAGTAAGAGCCACGTGGCAAAAATGAAAATAATTTTTATTACTGTGATGATAATAATAAATAAATCTGAGACACTAAAAGAAGATTGAATAAACAGTGAGAGCCGATTGTCTATACAGGGTGTTCCAAACTTGCACGGCACTAATTTAAGGATGCGTTCCTTAGCACAAAATAAACAAAAACATCACAACACATGCACTAAAATATACTAGCATGGAGTTATCGACACCTAAAGGGACTGGCTGAAATTGGGAGTTTTTAAATTAATTGAAGTAAATTCAACCAACGCCGAAAAGAAACTAAGTTGCGAAAAATAGGAAATACTCTTTATTGTTGTGATATTTATAGGCGATTTGCAAAAATAAGATACAAAAATTGAAATAACAACTAGAGTAATTGATTTATACAGGGTGTTTCAAAATTGCATGCATTATTTTAAGGATGTTTTTTCTCACAAAATCAACAAAAACTTCTTATAAACATATATAACCTTATAGAGTTATCGATTCTTTAGGGGGGGAGAAGAAATTTGAATTTTTCAATTATCTGAAGAACCATAAAAGATATTTTAATCAGATATTTGGCTACCCCGTCTTTTGATGGATAGACGCATCCATTTTTCGATAATACTATCAGGAGTGTTCCATTGGGGGAAAGAGGTTTTACCACCCACGCTTCAACATATACATCTTTTATGTGCAGGTTTTTATAGTTTTTATTGTAAAACAAGAATGCTTGATATTTCTGTGTAAAAATGCAATCTGTAGCCGTTTTCAAACAATTGAGGTAAAGCATTTGCAATATTTCTTATAAATGTTTATAACCATATTTCGTTTTAATAGTTTCTGCATTGGTAAATCCCACCAATAAGGTTATGGTTATTTCCATTAAGAAGTATAATTTTTAGGTTACATGGATTCTCGATCTAAGGATTATTTTTTTAATCTTACATTGTTCATACAAAAAAGTTGTCAAATTCATTATGGCAATTTTAAGCTTAAGAATGATATCCTTACTTTGTTTTCTAAATTAGTGATTTTATGATTCATTTGTTTTGATTAATAATGTACGACGTTGACTCCTAAGACATCTTCATCTTGGAACGAAGAAGGTTCACATGCTAAATTATGCTGATTCAGAAAATGGTAAAGCACTCTTTCTTTCATTCCAGTAAATGTTTCATTAAGATAATTTTCCACATGCTAAATAGAGAAGAACAACAAAAGTAATTTTAATTTGCAGTCTTCTGCCGAAAATAATCTGTATTCGTTTTACGGAGGAAAGGATTTTTGTGGAGCATTTCGTCAAGGCCATTGAAAGACAAATTGCAAAGTTGAGTAGGTACAATTAACCTTTGAATAATTAGGTATCAAACCGATTAATGTGATTAGTCCATAGAGTTCGGAATTATGTCCTTTCAGGTTGGTGAATTTTTACTTTTAGGAACAATTTATTTCCTTCAGTAGACAACTTCGTGCTGAAGAAGCATGTTAATTAAGAACATATAATTTTCTACAAAGTCACGAAAGTTCCAGTAGGCTCTGGTTAAAAGAAATTGAGTCTAGAGACAATTGATATCAGTTGTTTCCAAAAGGTATCTACGACCAAATGATTTCCCATGTATTTATAATAAATCTTCTAAACCTATCACATACAGTAACAGTAAATTAATGAATATTTTTAACTGTATAAACTTATAAGCGTGCGCATAGTACGTTCTTGTTATTAGTTTTAAGAACTTAGAAAGTAAGTTTGTTCGGCGAAAACGTTTTCCATTAAGGTAAGTAATTTTTGGAATATTTGGCTTTTGCTTAAGAATGTTTATATGTACTGTGCTTAAAGCGTAATTTTGTAACGGGGAAGAGCTGCATACACTGGTATTTTCACAACCAATGTAAAGATAATAGTCTCCGGTTGGACATAATAAAAGATATTGCAATTACTTTGAGGCGTGATTAATATACAGGTAATTTAGTATATGATTTTGAAAACTCTTTTCTTTTAGCTAGCAGTTTTATATAGTTATATTAGTGCCCTAAATTGCGTTTATTTTAAGTTTGTATTAAATTTTGTGTACTGAAATATTCCTCGTGTGAATTGTAGACCAGAATCACTTCCCTGATTTCGTGTTTTGGTATCCTCTTGTTATCCTTCTGGAGGGTTTTCAATGGGAACCCCAGTATTTCGAGACTAGGTGGCGACCAAGGTAATTCCAATTAAGACTTTCTTGATAGTATTCAATATTTCTGTAATAACTTAATTTAAGACATATATTACATATGGAATGTTAGTATTAAAACTGATTTTTATCAAGATATCACAAGGCAGCATGAATATGCTACGTACAGTTTTGGACCCAGAAAATGTAGCCGGTAATCCACAGAGAAACTCGGTAAAATTCTTTGCTAAAAATTTCCATGTCTCGATAAATTACCGAAAACCTCGACTGAACCAATAAGAATGATTGTCGGTTAAGTCGGTCGAAAGTGCGATGCAAGTGTTTGAAGAGGTTTTCGAAATACCATTGTGCGGGAAATACTGGTCTTAATTGGGATTATCTTGGTCGCCACCTCGAAATACTGGGGGAGAGAAAGAGGGGTCCTATGGAAAACCCACATAAAGAATTACAAAAAGATACCAAAACCCGAGATCCGGGAAGCGATTCTGGCCCAAAATTTACACGCGGAATAACTGAGTACACGAAATTTAAAACAAACCTAAAATAAACATAATGATCAGGAGACAAATATCACTATACTATCTCCTAACTAAAGAAAAGGGTTCCCAAAATCAAATACTAAATTTCCTGCATATTAATCACTGGAAACTATTATCTTAAATGAGTTGTGAAAATACCGCAGTGTGCAACTCTTTATCCTGTTGCAAAATTCCGCTTTAAGCACAAGTACATACAAACATTCTTAAACAAAAATCAAATATATCAAAATTGCTTATCTTAAGAGAAAACGTTTTCGACGAACAAACTTATTTTCTAACTTAAATAGTATTCTGGAACCCTCTTCAAACACTTACACCGCCTATTCCACCGAGTTAATCGGCAATCATTCTTGTTGGTACAGTCCAGGTTTTCAAGACACCGAATTTTTTACTAAGGTACTTTACTGAGTTTTTTTATGGATTACCGGCTACATTTTCTGGGGCCAAAACTGTACGTAGCACATTCATGATGTCCTGTGATATCTTGATAAAAATCATTCCATATGTAACATATATGTCTCAAATTAAGTTAGTACAGAAATATTGAAGACTTACGAGAAAACAAAAAATGTAATGTTAATCACATAACTTTGGATATAGCAGTTGTATATCTTTTATTGTGACAGGTAATTATGTGCCTGCTGTAATACATTTGTTGTATAAAAACTGTGTAGGTCAGTAACATCCTTAAAATAGTACCATGCAATTATGAAACACCCTGTATATTTATTCAAGTAATGTGGAGAATTTTAAAGAGAGTTTTTGTATTCCATAAACTATCGAAGTAAATTTAAATTCGCCGCTCCTTCTAGCGTTTATGTCAAAGTTCAAGGCTGTACATGGGTTTAAATTTGACCACATCCCCATTCGGCGTCTCGCCTTATAAGTACTACGACGAACTTGTTTGCAGTGCTGTAAAGTGCTCACGATTTATAAAAGTAAGGGTCACATTGCAAAAATATCAAAAATAAGAACTATTTTTTTATTGTCAGGATTATAAGGAGTGATATGTATTAAAAACAAGGTGTAATAATGGGACAGCTTATTTATATATTCATTTAAGCACGTCGAAGAAGTTAAAGCCTGTTCTCGAAAATAACCAGAGAAAGTACCAACGAACAGCTTCAGGAGTGTTTGTTAATTCTGTTACACAATTAAAATATAAAAATAACGAAAGCATACGTTACGTCTATAGTCTGTCTATAAAGAAAACACATGAACACTTTTAAGATTATGTACGTCAAAAGTTGTATACGAAAGAGGCCAATAGACAAATGCGAGTTATCCGCAGAGAATATTTCTCAACACTTATGTATAGGCAATTTCAGTATATACGCACGCATATACCTGTAGAACACTGTTCATGACACCTTGCGTGTTTAAATGTAAGGTACTTTTTCGTGGCAAAATCAGTTCACTATTGTCAGGATTTTGCTCCCCTCCCTATACGATTTTATAATAATTAACTAGGTAATGATTTTATAATCTTACACCTTCCTAGGATCGCAGCCACTAAACAATCAATGTGGTTGTGCAAAAATATTTCATTCTATAAAAGCAAAAGATCAGACAAAAATAAAATATAAATAAAAAACTAAAAAAGTTTTAAAGAAAGTAGTAAGTCTCCTAAAAACTAGCAAGCCTGTATTTTCTACATCTACCCATGTTATTAAATAATAAATACCGTCTACAAATCGTTTTGTATTTATTACAACAAACTAAAATATCGAATCAAAATAGAGCCAGCAAACTGTTCAGGAAATACACTATTAAAAGATTTTTTCTACTTGATTTTCAAAGATTGGCTTCCGCTTTTTAATATGTAAAGTAACATTAAATTGTTAAATGATACAAAAAGGATTTCATGTGTAATCTATTTTTGATCAACAAACAATACACTCTTATTTCTTTGCATTTCTTGTAGATAATTAATTATGTTAGTTATTTTTAAATGATTAAATAAACATAAAAGATTAGTTACTTCTTATTAATTTATTGGTAAATATTTGCTTTTCTTCTAATTGGGGATATCACTATTAGGCGCAAAATCTTAAAATTTTAATCGCAGGTGTGGACAAACGTTGGCTTAGATAAAACTGGAGCCTATTTGAAAGATGAGGACCAACAAAAGGAACAAAAATTTCAAATGATAAAATGGCATCGGTCATATTTTCAAATGTTTACAAAAGATACATTAAAGATAAATCAACAGAAAAACATTAAAGAAAATATCTTGTAAATAAAAATACAGCAATTCTTATATAGCAATGAAGTCGCTTAGCAACAAAAAAGTGTGCATTCAGGAAACTAAGCACATAGAAGCTATTACGAAGATATAATCTAAACCAGTAATTACAACTAAAAACAAGGAAAACAAGAAAAATGTGAAAAAAGTATTTAACACGTGCAATATAAGAGAAGATCGAGAAAAAAGTTTGAATATTTACAAATGCTCTACGTGATATCATTTGAAACGTACTAAATTCTAATTGGTGTGTAATAATGTAACATTGCCTACATTTTTTTATAAAAACTACTCTAATTGCTTTAATTGTTTATGCACATTTTATAGTGTAAAATCCTTCGTTTCCAGAAGTAGTTTTTTTAGTGTTTTTCTTGCTTATAAACGTTTTATAAGAATTCCTTCTTGTTTATATTTATATATTGATGTGCTCTGATAAACTCCAACGCTGCACGTCAATACCTGCTATGTACTTCTAAGTGATTTCTCACTCGAGTGAGAATATCTGCTATGATACAAATTCAGCTTCTACATACGCCTTGCAGCTAGCTTACCAAATACCAGAATACCAAAAATCAATTACCACCAGTGAAACAAATACAAATACGAGTCCAAAATATCCTTCTCAAAACAACATTTTAAATACACATTCATAATGATTTTCTACACTACTTCAATAAACAAATTTTCAAACATGAAAATTATTTATCAATAAATCCCTAATTAATTATTTTCACGAGAATTACTATTTACACAAATTACTTTCTATTTACCCCCTATTGAATAATGTCCTATCGAAAGTCATATAATTCGTATTCCCCCCTCTTATACCGTATTAAACTTGCTACATATTCAGTATTTTCACTCTCTTCTATATAACCACAAATTCTTTACATGGATTTGCAACCCCCAAATGAAATTATTTTAGTTGATTTTATACACAAATATCTACTATAAACATTAAATTCATAACCTAATAAAAATCTTTTATGAATAACATTTAAATAAACAAAATAGTTCATATATTTGATCTTCTTTCCAACAGTCAACTATCCTCTTGTTGTCAAATGTGATTTGCTTTCAAAATTACTACGTCCAACATATTACTCTTCAAAATCCAATCATAACAATTACCCAATTTTATAAATTCAATACCAATGATCCTTTTTCCCGTGTTGATTGTTAACTAGCCTTAAAATTGTTTTACTCTATCAAGCTTTAGATCATCCCTAGACTGAAATTTCAGACATGAGAATTTTTGCGAGTCCAACTCCATTCTTAAAATTGTTTTATTCTGTGCATTAAACTGTAGAACTTCTATTTTATTAAATGATACTTTAAAAAATAATTCACTGTCAAATATGTTTTACGTTTAAACTTAATTACGCAATGGATTTTAACTATCAACAATGACGTGCTTCTTCATGAATCTTAATAAGTACCGACTATTGTATGCTACGTGGATCTGCTTTAATATACAATTTCCGTCCTACGGCATTCTTTCTCGAATGTTTTCGTTTGCTTCTTTCAATGCATCTATTTGACATACGATTTGATTTAAATTATGAACTCAAAATAAGAAATCTCAAAATTAATACAAATGAACGCTTTCATGTAGAAATTATTGGTATTAGGATTAATTTAATTATTTAAATGTGATCTTTGTGTTATTAAATATAAATGAAAATTCTTTCAAATGTTGTTTTATGTGTTAAGCGTAATTATATTTAAAATACGATCTTGCAGTTATTAAATATAAATGAAATTTTCTTTTTTAGAGTAAATCGTTAAACTTAATTAGTACACATACATACAGTGCATTTCAAAAATATGTTTCTAATGTACTATATACAAATAAACGACTAAATAAATTGCTTTTTTTCGCATTGTCTCGGTTTATACAAATGAAACCTGCGTCGCAGGTTATAATATTAAAATACAAAATTTGAAATCAATACCACTCAACGCTCAACGTGAAGTTCAAAATTCACATACATGAACAATTTTTTATTTTTGTTTCGTATTACCTCCTATATTCAATCCTTCATATTAGACCCATCATATACACGGATAATTCTCTACTCATAATGACCTTCCTCTAAATAATTCAAAATTAAAATTCAATTCTTTCTCATACTCAAATTTAATTAACTTTTCTTCAATCTTCTTCCCTCAATCCATCTTTCATTACTTGGCAACTTTCACTATCTTCTTGCGTTTCTAAAATTCTCTTATGCGAATACAATTTTAAATTTTCATTCATTACGACTAAAAGGCATCAACCATTACATTAATAAATAAAGAAATAAATGGGAAGAACCATCCTTCGATTAATTTCAGTCTCTTGGGCCTCGTCAGAATGGAGTAGTTTATAACCCTAATGAAACAACTGAGGCAAATGCCAATAATTAAGAAATCTTTGTATAATGGCACATATAATTAAAAAGTGTGTTATGTTATCTAATATGTTTATTTTTGCCTGTGTTATTAACATTTATATAAATTAAGGAACTTCAATATAACTTCACTTATAGCGCAGAGAATAACTTTTAAAATGTGTCTGTTGGAGTACTAAAATTTTGTCAAGTGATTATGGATCATATATATATATATATATATATATATATATATATATATATATATATATATATATAAGATGAAATAATAAGATGAAATAATAACAGACTTCTATGCAAAGCCTAAATGATCATTTCAAATCGAGCTAGTAACTGAAAGGTGGAAAATATAGGTCCCAGACAAGATTCTAACCTATAACCTTTCAGCCTTGATCACTGTCACGTTAACCAATTGCGATTAAAGCTGAAGGTTACAGTTTCGAATCCTGTCTGGACCTTATATTTTCCATCTTTCGAATACTAGCTCGATTTGAAATGATCACTTGGTCAATTAAGGCGCAATTCTAATTCTTAATAATTCATAATACAAACGTGAACTTTAATTATGAACATTCGGTGTATAAAACTAGGTTTTATATTAATTAAATACATGAATACTTTACTCATATCATTCATTCCGTATCAATGAAAATTTTTTTATAGGAAAAGTCATTTATTTCATTGAAAAATTGCATCAATTTTACTATAAAGCGCTACAGGTAGCAAGTCACGTAGTAGTTCCGTTATTCCATTCAATAAGAGCTAACATTTCCATGATAAGCAGATATTGAAACAGATTAATAATAATCAAAATGGTTGGAATTTACGTATGGTAAAGCAGGTTGATTTCGCGTTGATAAGAGCGCTAAACGAATCAGATACTCTCTTATGAACTACACCGTTGCTATTGGTGCGAATTACGTGACCTGTAACGAGTCTCATACTTGGATAATATAGAAATTTTCTGAAGATATTCTTGTTTATAATCTTAATGAGAGGTTACATATACGACAAGAGTAATTTTAAAAAGATTCATTCCTGTTATTCTGCAAACAAATGAAGTAACTTAAAAATAACCGTGCATAATAAAATATAGTGCTAGTAAAATATTCTAACTGATAGTATTTTGCAGTGAGTTAATTTTCGCCGACTCTGAGGAACTGTAAGTGGACCTGCACACTTTCCATTAATTTAAGTAATAAGGGTTAATTTAAGTAATAGGGGTTATTTTAAGGCTTCAATTTCTGTTCAAATTTTATGTAACTTCACATAAATTCTATTTAAGTCAATTTTACCCCAATTATAATCATTGTAAATTACTTTTTGGCTATGTGCCGGGAAGCTCTTGTGTAATTTTATTCAAGAAAGAATCCCGCAGTAAATAAAGTTTGGTAGTGATTCTTAAGAGGAGATCCTTATTTAAAGAGTATTTACATTTCTAGTGTTTACGTTTAAACTATTGAGATCTGACGAGTCAAGAATTATTTTAAGGCACCTGAGATCACAGATTAGATTAATTTTTAAGATTAGTGATTTTTGTTGTGTAAAAGGCTTTGTGAAAATATTCAAATCTGTATTTAGTATTTAATGGTTTTATTGTAAGAAGTAGTAACTTTACGACTTAATTAATTCAAAATTTCAAGATTTCACTTAGGAAGATGTCTATATAATAAAGGGCAATTTATACGTATCTTTAATAAAAGGTATATTTTTAAAAGGGCACGTTGGGTAGAGAAGGTGCGCTGACGCTGGAAGTTCAACATAACTGGGTGTAAGTTGAAACTTTGATACTTTTATATTTTATTTATATAATTTATTCTGCACGAATTTTCAATATCCCTTGGTTGCTTGGCAACAGTAGTTGTGCAAAAGCCGATGTTTTCCTTTCAACTTTTTTATTTTGATTATTAATATGGCCTCGCCCCTCCCAGGTTTTTTCAAAGTCAGCCGCCTTCCCATAATAATACTACTATACCACTTTTTATTTCCAAGTTTTTAAATTTGCACCGGCAGACAAATTTTAATGCCAATCCGCTATGCATGCTATCCTTACATTTTATTTTATTAAATAAGAGGATAGATACTTCAATAGAAATACGTTTAGAGGCTGTAAAGTAGTGTTTATTCAACAAATTTATAAAAAGTTTCCATTAACATTAAAGCACGAGTCCCACTGGTAGACTAGCCTTATAGATTCCCGGCTGATAAAAAAGTTCTTGCGGCTGTTTGCGAAACCATTATACAACAGCAATCTATGTCAGTATCCGAATTGAACCGCCATTCTTTTCATAAATCAAACACATGAACAGTTTCAACGCTGATATTCAACATTTGAGAATGTTCTCTTACCTTGGATGCGCGAACTTGCGCGCAATGAAGTTTCCAGTTGTCTCAGATTTTCATCGGATGCTGCAATGCGTGCAGGTTTAGGACGAGCCAAATCTTTAATGGATTCTCTTCCCCGTCGATATTTATTGCATCATTCAACCACTACCGTATGAGAATAACTATAGTCATCATACACAGCTTTCATTCTCTTATAAATTTCCATTGGTTGACACCTCCAGCGGACAAAAACTGAAGAACTGCACGCGGATTATAGATGCAATTTTTGATTTCAGTCACAACGATTACAAAAAAAAGTCAGCCAAATATTATTCACAGATGCGTCAGTAGTACTTACACAAACAATATGCACAAATGAATTCCGTTGCTATAGAAACAAAATCATGGCTACGCTGATCGAACCTGTTTCTCTTGAACTATCCTCGTACTAACGCAGAAATAGACTTAGTTTTTCTTTATTTAGGACATATTTTACTTACAGCATTAAAACCTAATAAAGGTGCAAATACACGTACTTAAGTATTTCCAAATTAAAATCAAACAAGGTCGGTTATTATCGGCAAATATCGTTGTATGACTTTTTGGTCCTTCTGGGTTGCAGATATTTATTTAAACTATCAGTTTTTTGGATATGAAATGTTTCATTTTTAGATAAAAATAGAACTATATAGATATTGTTTTAAAAGCATGTATACATTAAAACAATCACCATTAGCATCAATGGTATGTTGCCAACGATCAGATAATGCATTAAATCCTTTATAGAAAAAATTTACATTTTATGACCCAAACATTTTCAAATGCCTTCAATTACAGTGTCTCGACTAATAAACCAACGATTCTGCAAAATGGTTTCCAAAGCTCAGAAAAAGGGTAATCGGTAGGTGACGAGTCAGAGAAATACGATGGATAATCAAAAACTTCGTATCCAAACTCGACTGCTATCTTCCGGTTAATTCTGATACCTGATACCAAGAGCATCAATTCGTGTCAATTAAGTAGATACGGTCGCTTAACTTGTAATTTTTCGTGCATAATCTACAATTTTCTGCGGTTATCGTTTCACCGGGTTGCAAAAAGATTAATTAAGTACGCCTTTGCAAGTCTACAATACTGTTACCGTGGTCTTACTTGGATGAGGTCCTGCTCTCGCCTAATGCTTTGAAGCTTCTGCACTATCCAACCATTGTCCTGAACGTTTGGAGCTGTGTCAGATCATCCGCTTTTCATCACGGGTTACAATATGTTGGAGAGATGGTACAGTTTTGTTCTGATTAAACAATAAAAATGGCAATTTGTTTGATGGAGTTTAGTCGTGTAAAACTCATCTATTAAGTTTTTACCTTCCCTAGTTGATTACGATGACGAATTACGGTACTAATTGATACATCGATTATCTCTACAAAGCGTTTTAGTGAATTCTACCTATTTAGCTATACTTTCCTCCCGTTAATTCTTCTTTGCTTAAAGTCATAGTTGGCCGTTCTGATAATTTGCGAACCAATGACGCAAGGTACCTTCGTTGCAAATGCCTTCTCGAGTGCATGGTTAATTTAATGTGTGGCAGCGTGGCATTTAAACCTTTTTTTAATTGAAAAAGAAAAAGTACTCGGATATCATACTTTGCAACATTTTTGGAACTTTTTTATGGAGTTGTTGAAACGTGATAATTATGTCAAATGAATGACAAGAAAATGAATGTTTACTACCTGTCAAAACTAAAACAAAATAACAGCGCAAATAAATCAAGGCCAAATTGATCTCGAAACGATTGATGCATTCGACGTGTAATAAATTCAACACTTCATATGCAAAGGTCTAATACATTCAAACCAAAATCTAACGCATTGGCAGACATTTTGAGTTCGTTCACTATGAGAATGCACAGTTTAGTATAAAAACTATGTTTTATGCTGTATGAGTTGACAATTATGTTCACAACCTGATAATTCTTTGTGTATATTGTATTGCATTTTTAACAAAAATTGATAAAAGATAACATTTGTGTTTATTTTGCTTTAGTGTTGCTTAATAACACTATTCTCTAGGCATATGATGTAAGTGTGGTTTGTAGATTATATGTTGCTTTTGTTTATTTTGATAAAATAAACATAAGATTTGTTTAGCATTGCTGTCGTCTATTACGGTAGTTAATCTACTTATGACCTATAATTGGTGACAATTAGTGATCTTTGCCGAACATTTCTAGTTATTTCTGGTTTTGTTTGGAGATACCAAAGCGAGAGACAAAAGTATTGAAATATTCTGAACAGATGTTTGCTTCCAGGGATAAAGTTAACAAGAAACAACTGCCAGTGAGAAAATAACGTGTTAAAGAAAACTTTTTTTATTCCACAAGAACCAAAACTTCTAGAAGAATATGTATTAGTGTAAATAACTAAAACTACTTTTCCAGTGACATAAAATACATTTATGCTCAGTACTGTTACCAAGAGCATCTAAACTTAAGTTATCAACACTCACCAAAAAAAGAAATTCAAATTGTATTCTGAAGTACACGATCACTGTAAAGTCAAGATCCTACTAACCTGTTTGCATGCCCGTATGGGCGCCTCATTTAAACGAATACTATTTTGAGTTGAAATAAAGCCCGTATTTTACAAGGTTTTAAAAGAAAAATTGTTCGGCATCACCTCAAGTTGTAGAGTATTCCAAAATAAATCCGAGAAGATAATAGAAAACAGCAGTTACCTCCAAATACAGAATATTGCAAAAGGAGATCTTATCAAAAAGGCTGCCAAGAACCGGAAAACTAATAAAGTAAAAATGGCGGAAGCAGACGCACTAAAAAAGATGATTTTGTGTAGACCTCTTCAGTATCGTTCAGTCAAAAATGCATACTCCACTCTATTCTAAGACTATACAGTGCGAAGTGTACTGTATCAACCTTTAAATTAAAAAAAAATCATCAAATGCGGGTTTTTTGCTATCCGAATTTTAAAACGGAAAACGTAATAGATCAAAATTTCAATACCCAAACATCGATTATACCACTAATAAGGCTTGGCAGCAGGCTGGACAGACAGCATAGGAATTCGAAATCATGATATCTATGGACCAAGTGATTGAAAAGGTGCTTTGGTCAGGAAATTGTAGTAGAATGAGGATTAGTTACGTTTTTGCAAAAGTAGTTTGTCCAGAATTTAGAAAAATGAATTAGTACACTTATCAAAATAGAAATGTCACTTATTGGTGTGCCAGGTTTGGTAGTATTATGACCTTAATTTTTGCATCTCTTGTTCGTTGTTATTTTTAACTTTTCCAAAAACGATGGAGGAAAATTTACCCTTCAGGAAAGTCGAGTTTGTTAACGTTTGCATACAAAAAGCTTCCACCTGGAGGTCGTTTTGAAAGTTTTCTTAATTACGTGATCTATTGGTATTGTAATTAAGAATGACGTTACCTGATAATTTTGGTACGCGGGTACCCGAAATTAATACCCGGGATTTACCCGATACCCAAAACCCGAGATTAGCCGATAACTACCCGAAATTAGCCGATAACTACCCGAAATTAGCCGATAACTACTCGATATTAGGCGATAACCACCCTGTTCAGTACTAACTATCACCTACCTATTTGTACACATCAGTGCATGTTTGGTTGCCTGTATGTGTTGAGGTGCATTCCGGCCTACTTAATTACAGTCCACTTAAATTATTGTAACTTACTTAGCTTCTAGCAACCGTGTTTTTTAGAAATGAATGTAATGTCATTTATGTCAAAAATAAATAAGAACCTTCATAAAATTAGAAAACTTAATATTAAACTATACACCAATCAAGCGATGATATCCTGCATCTAGTAAGGATCATCGCGCAGTGGGAAGCAGTCTCTAAACACACCCGATACCCGAAAACTACCCAATACCCGAAAACTACCCGATACCCGAAAACTACCCGATGCCCGAAAACTACCAGATGCCCGAAAACTACCAGATGCCCGAAAACTACCCGATTCCCGAAACCGAAAACTACCCGATACCCAAAAACTACCCGATACCCGAAAACTACCCGATACCCGAAAACTACCCGATACTCGATAATTACCCGTTACCCATTTAAACGTAAATTCCTATGCAGTTCTATGTTATGCACATGTGCATAAAACATAGAACTCATAATGTCGTATAGACATAGACATAACGTTATTACACATTTTTATTTATATTTTATTTTTGTATTTAATTAATGCAATCATAATTTCTATTAACAAATATAATGGCTTCCGACGATTCGGGACTAAGCCAAGCTCGGTGTTTCGATATTACAATGACAATCCGGTCCTGAAATGGTAGTTAAATATTAATTGAATAAAAAGACTGTACTTTTTAAACGAGTTTGTTTGAACGTTTAACACCCAACCGCAGCTAATAAAATATCATAATTTTTCACTAGTGTTCAAAGTGCATATAAAATAAATCACGTAGGTACGTACTTAAACATTCTTTGTTGTTTTTATTATAAAGTAAAAACTACAAAAGCACTACTAGGCATTTCATTTCATTTATTGGGTATCGAGAATGTCGGTGTTTGGCGGGCATCGGGTGTTTGGCGGGCATCGGGTGTTTGGCGGGCATCGGGTGTTTGGCGGGCATCGGGTGTTGGGCGGGCATCGGGTGTTTGGCGGGCATCGGGTGTTCGGCGGGCATCGGGTGTTCGGCGGGCATCGGGTGTTTGGCGGGCATCGGGTGTTGGGCGGGCATCGGGTGTTTGGCGGGCATCGGGTGTTCGGCGGGCATCGGGTGTTCGGCGGGCATCGGGTGTTCGGCGGGCATCGGGTGTTCGGCGGGCATCGGGTGTTCGGCGGGCATCGGGTGTTCGGCGGGCATCGGGTGTTCGGCGGGCATCGGGTGTTCGGCGGGTATCGGGTGTTCGGCGGGCATCGGGCGTTCGGCGGGTATCGGGTGTTTGGCGGGTATCGGGTGTTTGGCGGGTATCGGGTTTTGGCGGGTATCGGGTGTTTGGCGGGTATCGGGTGTTCGGCGGGCATCGGGTGTTCGGCGGGTATCGGGTGTTCGGCGGGTATCGGGCGTTCGGCGGGTAACGGGTGTTTGGCGGGTATCGGGTGTTTGGCGGGTATCGAGTTTTGGCGGGTATCGGGTGTTTGGCGGGTATCGGGTGTTTGGCGGTTATCGGGTGTTTGGCGGTTATCGGGTGTTTGGCGGTTATCGGGTGTTTAGCGGGTATCGGGTGTTTAGCGGTTATCGGGTGTTTAGCGGGTATCGGGTGTTTAGCGGATATCGGGTGTTTAGCGGGTATCGGATGTTTAGGGGGTATCGTGTATTTAGCGGGTATCGGGTATTTCTTGGGTATAGGGTATTTCTCGGGTATCGGGTGCCTGGGTACCCGTCGTCATTCGTAATTGTAATCCTATCAACATTTACTGTTCTCTTTTATATAGCTCATTAAATTTTAGTGTTTTATCTTAGACGTACAGTTCCACTGGTGTAAGAAGCGTCGTTAAAACAGTTTTAAATCACAACTAACTTTTATTTGTTTTAAACACTCAGCATTAACGCTTTTGGTTTTTTTGTTAAAGAAAATAGCTTCGTTTTTTCTAGTTGTTTTATTACCAAAATGTTTTTATTAAATCAATCGGTTGAACAGTGATACAATTTTGCAGATTACTTCCCCCCCCCCCAATATTTTTAAATAAAATATTTCTTAAAGTTCCAAAGTTTGTGATTTAATATATTTGAGAGTAGGTCAGTTATTGTACATATAAAGTGACTTTTACTGTCGAATGTCAAAGTTCAAAAAATGGACCCGTTGCAAAAGACATGGTACTTCATCCCTACTATTTGTATTGCTACTGTTTAGGGATATGATAATCCACGAGTACATGCGTGCAAAACATGAATTTTGAAGTTTTTGTACAGAATTTCTAGAAGTACATCGAAACGTTATAAATGTTGCCATTTCTATAGAAACCGCGTTGAAATCTACTAATAATAAGCAAAAGCTCGAGATACCAAAGTTGATAATTAGAAGTGAAGTTCAGAACTAATCGCTAATGATACTAAATTACGTATAGCGATCAAAGGTCATGTAATATCAGAACTACAATACGTACATTAGCGTATAGATGTCGCACACACGTTCAGCATCAATAAGTATGTCCAAAGTACTGAATTATAAAAAAATTTGTGAAGATATCACAAAACTAGTTAACTAGTTACAATGAATGATTGTAGAGCTTTTTAACCATATCACTTAGCTTGTTAATCAAATAACCACTTCTCAGAATCGTAATGCAATATTTAAGATAAAAACTTTTCAAAATCAGCTATGAAATTTCAAATAATGATCGTTGTTTTGTTATCAAGTATGCCAAATATCCAATGAATACAAGGTATACCTAGGAGCGAAGTGGTTACGCCCACATATTACCATGACAACGACGCCAACGCCGTTTAATACAGCCCTGATAGCATAACGCCGCTGTTTCGAAAGCTAAATACAGACCATTAGAAACAATCAATATTAGCAAATTTTCGAATCACTTTAAAATTTTGATTATTCAGATCGTCAACGAATTCCTTAATGAAAATTTGAAATTGAGTAGAAATTATTTATATAACACACAGCATTGTACTTGGTACTCTAGCACAGAATAAGGCTACTTTATTCTGTGGTATTAGTTTGTAGGTTAGGTCGTTGCTGAGCTAGATGAGTATAACAAGCTTCGACCAACGGGAATATAAGAGTTGTAGAAAGCAGGACACGGCGCGATGAATGTATGTGTAAATCTTAAAATAATACTTCGTTGTAGTTCGCTGTTTCACATTTACAAAGCTATGGCGATTTTCAAAAATAAAAATTAATTTATTTATCTCATTATATAATGAAACAAAAGTGCTGACCGCCCCTGATAAAAATTTTAATGATCGCAAATCTATCGAATTTTAAAAAACTTTCCCAAATGTAACATTACACATTTATAATAAGCGTATATAGCTAAACATTCCGAGAACGAACACTTAGTTTTAATAAAACCAACAAAATTTAAACAAATACACATTCTATCAAAAAACAATAGCCAATCAATCTTTGTTTACTTACATTCACCTACTGCTTAAAACGCGGGTAAATTTAAAATTTCGTTCACTTTTCCTATTGGAAAAATAAAATGCAGCGTCGTAAACAGCGAACAGTCTGACCGTGGCGCCGTCCCCCTCTACTTTTCTCTTAAAGTACAAGACTAATACCCAGTTGCCCAGCTAAATCCTCGATATCAAAATTAGCAATCGGTATGTGGCTCCGCAACCGCTACTTAACTGGTCCACTGTGCATAAACTATTTCATTGCACTGCGATCCCGCTTGTTTCAAAACAAAACACATGCGGAGATAGCATAGGTAACAAGATTGAATTTGACAGTTGTCACGTGGAGTTCAAAACAAACGGCTTTTGGCGTTTTCGAAACTGTTTGTGAATGTCCAAGTGCGCATATTGTAGAACAAGGCAAGGACCGACTAAACTAGGTAATAATTTAATAAAATCAAACTTAAATAAGGGTAGAAAGTGGCTTTTTCTATACGTAATGCTAAAAATACACCTTAACACTTTTACAACTTAGTTTACAAAGCAAAAAAAAAATTTCATGAAGTTAGGGAATATTCTAAATTAAATACAACTTATTCTAAGAAAAATTTACATACCTCAGATTCAAACCACATGATTAAATCGCGCCAGGGGTTGTCATTGTTGCGTAATGCAACATTATACACGAAAATGATCACATCCAAGCGAACTTATAACGTAGCACAAAACACACGCTCAGCTCTATTCGACACACCGAGATAGATAGAAGTTTGGCATTTTCATTTTAGTAGCGCGGAGACCGGTTTAAAATCGGTCGTCCTCGCAACTCGTTCGATAAAACTCGGTCCACCTGCATATACAACGAAATGTTATGTTCATGGTTTCTAGCCTAGCATGTAGCAAAACGAATGGAATTATTTTCTACTATAACTTGACTGTATTATACGAACTGAATTATTTCTAACTATAATATTACCCAGTTTCAAAATTACTAAAAAATTTACAGTTAACTAACACTTTTGATACCAGATATTTGTTAATTTGTTGCTAAAATAAAGGAATTTTATAAATAAATAACGTACAGAATTTGTAAACCGTTTCAATACCACAGAATATATACAAAGATATGCTCGCTCTCTTGTTCAACAGTTGGTCGATTATAAGTTGAAAATAATCATGTTGTTTGACCGTCGTCGTCGTAGGTTATCGTGCATGCAGATTTTAGAAAATCCCACACTTGGAGAATATTAAAAGATACCTCTAGTTTACAGCATACTTAAACAGCGGCGTAGTTTGTACATTTTAGCAGAGCTTTATAACGTTTAAATTCGACCATGATACGAGGAACCAGTCAGTACCATTAGCGACTCGCTCTTCGTCCTTATTTTCAACAGAGAATTGCGCAAACAACTTCTACCTTGTACACATTCTTTTAATATACAATGTGTTTCGAATTCAACACGTAGTTAGTTGTATTTGAATAAACCTCGTGTTGTGAGGTTATAACATGATGTTAAATTCCATAATTTTCTTTAATAATAGGCATCGGAGGCTTGAGGTTTAAAGAGGTGAAAGATGTTCGAGTTAAAAATAAAAATTACAGTTGATTGTAAATACGTATTTACATATTTTTGTTAAATATGTTTTCTTTTCAAACGCAATTTCGCTGACCTTAAATCGTTTCCTTGTTGCATCGCAAGTTGCAACTTCTTTTACATTTTATTAGTTTTTGAAAAGGTGGATTTAGTAACTGGTGTGAAGTTAGCAGCCATTTCTTCCAGCAGCCTTTTTTAGAAAAGTGCTGCTAACTGCATAAAAACAAATTTTTGGCAGCTAAAACTATAAGTTTATATTCTGTCTCTGCAGACAAAACTAAATTAATAATAACTAATTAATAACTAATTAATAACTAAAAAATTAATTAATAACTAAAAAACAATAATAATATGTATTACTTACCACGCGCATAAGACTCTTCCAAGCAGAAAACATACAAATTGCGATTAATGCGATAGTGTGCGCGATCGGAACTAGGGCTAAAAGATACCTCTTAGTAGTAGCTATCAAACTATCCTATTGGGAATTCCTTACGAGCCGTCGAAGGGGTGGAAAAACCGCTTCCAAGCGGGAAAACGTAAAAATGGCAATTAATGCGATCGTGTGTGCGATCGGAACTAGGGCTAAAAGATACCTCTTAGTAGTAGCTAGAAAACTATACTATTGAGAATTCCCTACGAGCCGTCGAAGGGGTGGAAAAACCGCCTCCAAGCAGAAAAACGTAAAAATTGCAATTCATGCGATCGTGTGTGCGAATGGAACTAGGGCTAAAAGATACCTCTTAGTAGTAGCTATAAAACTATACTATTGAGAATTCCTTACGAGCCGTTGAAGGGGTGGAAAAACCGCCTCCAACGGAAAAACGTAAAAATTGCAATTAATGCGATCGTGTGTGCGATCGGAACTAGGGCTAAAAGTTACCTCTTGGTTGTAGCTATAAAACTATTTTATTGAGAAATCCTTACGAGCCGTCGAAGGTGGGAAAAAACCGCCTCCAAGCAGAAAAACGTAAAAATTGTAATTCATGCGATCGTGTGTGCGTTCGAAACTAGGGCTAAAAGATAGCACTTAGTAGTAGCTATAAAAGCATACTAGTGAGAATTCCTTACGAGCCGTTGAAGGGGTGGAAAAACCGCCTCCAAGCAGAAAAACGTAAAAATTGCAATTAATGCGATCGTGTGTGCGAATGGAACTAGGGCTAAAAGATACCTCTTAGTAGTAGCTATAAAACTATACTATTGAGAATTCCTTACGAGCCGTCGAAGGGGTGGAAAAACCGCCTCCAACGGAAAAACGTAAAAATTGCAATTAATGCGATCGGAACTAGGGCTAAAAGATACCTCTTGGTTGTAGCTATAAAACTATTTTATTGAGAAATCCTTACGTGCCGTCGAAGGTGGGAAAAACCGCCTCCAAGCAGAAAAACGTAAAAATTGTAATTCATGCGATCGTGTGTGCGAATGGAACTAGGGCTAAAAGATACCTCTTAGTAGTAGCTATAAAACTATACTAGTGAGAACTCCTTACGAGCCGTCGAAGGAGTGGAAATGCCGCCTCCAAGCAGAAAAATTGTAATTAATGCGATCGTGCGCGCGATCGGAACTAGGGCTAAAAGATAGCTCTTGGTTGTAGCTATAAAACTATCCTATTGAAAAATCCTTACGAGCCGTCGAAGGTGGAAAAACCGCCTCCAAGCAGAAAAACGTAAAAATTGCAATTAATGCGATCGTGTGTGCGAATTGAACTAGAGCTAAAAGTTACCTCTTAATAGTAGCTATAAAAGCATACTAGTGAGAATTCCTTACGAGCCGTTGAAGGGGTGGAAAAACCGCCTCCAAGCAGAATAACGTAAAAATTGTAATTAATGCGATCGTGTGTGCGTTCGAAACTAGGACTAAAAGATAGCTCTTAGTAGTAGCTATAAAACTATCCTATTGGGAATTCCTTACGAGCCGTCGAAGGGGTGGAAAAACCGCCTCCAAGCAAAAAAACGTAAAAATTGCAATTCATGCAATCGTGTGTGCGAATGGAACTAGGGCTAAAAGATACCTCTTAGTAGTAGCTATAAAAGTGTACTAGTGAGGACTCCTTACGAGCCGTCGAAGGAGTGGAAATGCCGCATCCAAGCAGAAAAATTGTAATTAATGCAATCGTGCGTGCGATCGGAATAAGGGCTAAAAGATAACTTTTGGTTGTAGCTATAAAACTATCCTATTGAGAAATCCTTACGTGCGAATTGAACTAGAGCTAAAAGTTACCTCTTAGTAGTAGCTATAAAAGCATACTAGTGAGAATTCCTTACGAGCCGTTGAAGGGGTGGAAAAACCGCTTCCAAGCAGAAAAACGTAAAAATTGCAATTAATGCGATCGTGTGTGCGTTCGAAACTAGGGCTAAAAGATAGCTCTTAGTAGTAGCTATAAAAGTATACTATTGGGAATTTCTTACGAACCGTCGAAGGGGTGGAAAAACCGCCACCAAGCAGAAAAACGTAAAAATATCAATTCATGCGATCGTGTGTGCGAATGGAATTAGGGCTCAAAGATACCTCTTAGTAGTAGCTATAAAACTATACTAGTGAGAACTCCTTACGAGCTGTCGAAGGGGTAGAAATGCCGCCTCCAAGCAGAAACACGTAAAAATTGTGATTAATGCGATCGTGCGTACGATCGGAACTAGGGCTAAAAGATACCTTTTGGTTGTAGCTATAAAACTATTCTATTGAGAAATTCTTACGAGCCGTCGAAGGTGGGAAAAACCGCCTCCAAGCAGAAAAACGTAAAAATTGAAATTAATACGATCGTGTGTGCGTTCGAAACTAGGGCTAAAAGATAGCTCTTAGTAGTAGCTATAAAACTATCCTATTGGGAATTCCTTACGAGCCATCGAAGCGGTGGAAAACCCGCTTACAAGCGGAAAAACGTAAAAATTGTAATTAATGCGATCGTGCTTGCGATTGGAACTAGGGCGAAAAAATACCTCTTAGTAGTAGCTATAAAACTAAAATAGTGTGAATTTCTTACGAGCCGTCCAAGGGGTGGAAAAACCGCCTCCAAGCAGAAAAACGTAAAAATTGCCATTACGGCGATCGTGTGTGCGATTGCAACTAGAGCTAAAAGATACCTCTTAGTAGTAGCTATAAAACTATATTATTGAGAATTCCTTACGAGCCGTCGAAGGGGTGAAAAAACCACCTCCAAGCAGAAAAACGTTAAAATTGCAATTAATGCGATCGTGTGTGCAAAGGAACTAGGGCTAAAAGATACCTCTTAGTAGTAGTTATAAAACTGTACTAGTGAGAATTCCTTACGACCCGTCAAAGGGTTGGAGAAACCGCCTCCAAGCAGAAAAACGTAAAAATTGCAATTCATGCGATCGTGTGTGCGATTGGAACTAGGGCTAAAAGATACCTCTTCGACGGCTCGCAAGGAATTCTCAATCGTATAGTTTTGTAGCTACTACCAAGAGATATCTTTTAGCCCTAGTTCCAATAGCACTCACGATCGCATTAATTCCAATTTTTACGTTTTTCTGATCGGAGGCGGTTTTTCCACCCCTTCGACGGCTCGTAAGGAATTCTCAATAGTATAGTTTTATAGCTACTACTAAGAGGTATCTTTTAACCTCAGGTCCAATCGCACTCACGTTCGCATTAATGGCAATTTTTACGTTTTTTTGCTTGGAGGCGGATTTTCCACCCCTTCGACGGCTCCTAAGGAATTCTCATTATTTTAGTTATATTGCTACTACTAAGAGGTATCTTTTCTCCCTTGTTCCAATCGCACACACGATCGCATTAACTACAATTTTTACGTTTTTCTGCTTGGAGGCAATTTTCCACTCCTTCGATGGCTCGTAAGGAATTCTCACTAGTATGATTTTATAGCTACTACTAAGAGGTATCTTCTACCTCTAGTTCAATTCGCACACATGATCGTATTAAATGCAATTTTTACGTTTTTCTGCTTGGAGGCTGTTTTTCCACCCATTCGATGGATCGTAGATAATTCTCACTAGTATAGTTTTATAGCTACTACTAAGAGGTATCTTTTACCTCTAGTTCAATTCGCACACACGATCGTATTAATTGCAGTTTTTACGTTTTTCTGCTTGGGGGCGGTTTTTCCACCCATTCGACGGCTCGTAACGAATTCTCACTAGTATAGTTTTATAGCTACTACTAAGAGGTATCTTTTAGCCCTAGTTCCACTCGCACACACGATCGCATTAATTGCAATTTTTACGTTTTTCTGCTTGGAGGCGGTTTTTCCACCCCTTCTACGGCTCGTAAGGGATTCTCAATAGTATAGTTTATAGCTACTACTAAGAGGTATCTTTTAGCCCCAGTTCCAATCGCACACACGATCGCATTAAATACAATTTTTACGTTTTTCTGCTTGGAGGCGAGTTTCCGCCCTTTCGACGGCTCGTAAGGAATTCTCAATAGTATACTTTTATAGCTACCACTAAGAGGTACCTTTTAGCTCTAGTTCAATTCGCACACACGATCGCATTAATTGCAATTTTTACGTTTTTCTGATTGGAGGAGATTTTTCCACCCCTTCGACGGCTCGTAAGAAATTCCCAATAGGATAGTTTTATGTTACTACTAAGAGGTATCTTTTAGCCCTAGTTCCACTCCCACACACGATCGCATTAATTGCAATTTTTACGTTTTTCTGCTTGGATGAGTCCTATGCGCACTGGTAAGGAATACGTATTATTATTGTTTTGTAGTTATTAATTAAAGATTTTTTTGGAAATATGGTTTTGTCTGCAGAGACAGAATATAAACTAATAATTTTAGCCGTCTAAAATTTGTTTTTATTCAGTTAGCAGCTTTTTTCTAAAAAAGGAAAAACTGGCTACTGAAGTATGGCTGCTAACTTCACACCAGTGATTTAGTAGACCTGTGTTTAAAAAAGTAGCAGCTTTAATTATTAAATAATTTGTAAAGTGATGGTGTAGCAGGGCTACAGGCGATTTTCTGTTGGGGCATTTGTAGCAAATATTGTACAAGAAACAAAACTAGTAGGGCGATGTAGCCCGTTTTCGACCGCTTAATAAATTTTCTGATTTCAAAACACGGTAAAATATAGTCCGTTTTTTTTATTTGTAACTAGATAGAAATTTAATAATTGTAAAGGGTACTTTGCTTATATACATGTAACTTATTTGTCAAAATAAAAATAATAGGTTATGTTTTTAATTTAAATGTTATAATATTTCTAATTCTGTCACAAATGCAAATTCACCTTAACTTAATCAAGGTGACACACTCACAAACAACATATTGGGGGCATATAAAAAGATAATATGTAAACAGTTTCTGTTTTAAATTTCTAATACAAATGCTAGTAGTATAACTATGGAGAAGCTGGGACAGCCCTTTTTAAAGGGTCATAAATATCTTGTAAAGGGTGTGTGTATTATGGAAAAGAGAAGTATGTATGTGTGAAGGTCATGTATGTGTAGGTGTGTGTGTGTGTTGGTATTAGTTAGGTTTGACGATAACGATAGTATGGCTATGGAGAAGCTGGCCGGCCCTTTTTAAAAGGATCATAAATATCTTGTAAAGGGTGTGCGTATTATATAAAAGAGAGGTATGTATGTGCAGGTGTGTGCGTGTAGGGTGTAGGGTATGTATGGTTTGTCGGTGATGTTAACGTGGAAGTCGTGCCGCCCTCGTGATAAAAGTGTGTGTGTAGATATCGATCGGGGGCGGTGTTGTTGTTGTTTATTTTCGAATAGAAAGGTATGTATCGTTATGTGTATAGGTGTGTAGGGGGCGTGCGTGTTTTAGTCTAAGACGAAATATCGTAAGGGGCGCGCAAGTGGTGCGAACGTGTTTTTGTTTTAAGAGCGTGTTTTCGGGATTATCTCATCGGACACGTGCAAGACGTTTCAAGTAATCTTTTAATAATTTGAAAATGTTACGCTCGATGTGTCGTAGGCAATTATGATGAAGTATAAGAAGAATAAGGCTGGGGAAATAACCGCAAGGTTTTTATTACAGGTGTCGATAAGAAAAATTGCGTGCTGCGTTTGTATTTGAAAAAAATTTCTCCCCTACTACGAATAATAGTTTCGTCGTCTTGGTAAAAGAATATCCAAAATATTTTCTATTTATTATTGTGTAATTATTCGAACGGTAAACATCGTGTGTCGAAAGTGTAAAAATGTCTCAAGCTTCGGACGAATTAAAATTCCAGACGCGCCTACCTCAACGCGTGCAATTTTAAAACAAGTGAAAAGTGCTTGCAACGTAGGTCGAAAACGTCACTATGAATCGATGCTGCTAAATCTGAAATGTAATCAGATCGTTTCTAATGCAAAAAGCAAGCGTGATAGGGCGATCAGAGGGGCAGGTATTAGTAAAAAGAATGGATCCGGCGATAATACTAGTGCGAAGGACGACGACGAGGGTTATGCGAACGATGTCGAAGTCGACGATCCTGCTGAAAATTTCGATAGATTAACATCAAAGAAGAATGTCAAAAGACGTAGAACGTCGAACAATATCGTGTGGGTCGATTTGAAATCGGCTTTCGCCCGCAGGATACGTTCGAGTGCTGTGGTCAATTTATATCACATAGATCCCATGCAATTTTAGAAGATGCATTCGCCCTAATAGAGCGACGTTTGAGAAAATGTTTGAGAAAATTTGGATCTCTTAAAATTAATTTCGTGTTTAACGGTGAATACGTAAAGCCCAACGCATCAACATCATCGTCTTCAGAAGCCGTGGATACATCGTCATCATCATCATCGTCGTCATCGCTCAGACATTTTACTACTAAAAATTATAAAATTTTAAAATTGAAGACTTTCAAACTCAAGTTAAACCCGAAGCCATTCAGGAATTGAACAATAAACTGGACGAATATACCGAAAAGCAGAGCGGGTTAGCTCTTTCGAGAATATTAAATTTAGGCGTCAATATAAATCATGCAGGAACCTATAGTATGCATTCTTAAGGAAGGGGATAAGAAAATTGTCTACGAGATGATATGTTTATTTTAATAATCATATACGTTTGTAATATAGAAGAATGTTGACGGTCGAGGATCTTACGAAATTACCGCTCGAGTATATCGAGAGGCATGCAAGTAAAGACGTCGCCAGAAATTTCGATAAATTACCGGAGTATTTGCAAAAACAATTATGGACGCATCGCTATTGTTTAGCGCATGACTTACAATCGTCGTCGCATGCAGATCAGATAGATGGACCTCCTCTGCAAATAAAATCGTGTCCTGAATGCGCATGTTCTACCCCATATGTACGCGCGCACAACAACACATCGCAGCCCTGCAATAAAAACCTATGAATGCAATTAAAATGCTCATTGTTCGAAATGACTCCTAAAGGACCGCCCGCAGCCGTCGCAGCATATCTCGCCTACTCTTTAATATGTAATAATTACCTATACATATTTAAACCGAGCGTGCCCTCCTGGCAAAGAAATCCGGTTCCGTAGATCCTCCGAATGCATTCGTATGTTTCGAGGTTGTTGAAAATAAAGACGTTTTGGCATTGTCGAAGTCCGAGACGTCACAACAACAACAACAAATAAGATGCTCTCGCTCTAAAGATTGGAAACGTATGGAATTAATTACCATGCAGCTGCAACAGCAATGGCAGCAGCAGCAACAGAACCATTCGGAAGAGGTTCCCTTATCGCCATCATCAGAGACGTCGTCGTCGTCGTCATCGTCCGCGGTATCGAGAGACCTTTTAATTTATAAAAGTTATCTAGAGGAGGAGGAGGACGCCTTCAACGACGACGAGAAATAGAAAACGTAGATGGATCCGGCGACGGCGAGGACGGCGACGACGACGACGACGACGGTGCCGAATGGTTGAACAATGGATCCGCGGGCGATTGTGTCGGAGACGGAGTTGGCATCGATCCTTTTCTGATGTTTAAAATAAGATTTAAATATAATAGCAGTTTTACGGAGACCGAATGGTACGTCATGCCATGGAATCATAAACGAATCGCCTTCGAAAGAGAAAGAGAGCGAGAAAAAAAAGATCGAGAATTTGATAGTTCAGATGGTGTATGGACGTATTTAGAACACATCGTACTTATGCAATTAATAGGAGCGTGGGCATACTACATCTATTACAAATATAAAATAAACTATGCGCGCATGAGCAACATCGTTTGAGCTCGAACGAAAACCTACGCATGCAAAATAATTTTCAGTTCTAACCGGGAGGTATCTTCGTTCAGGGTGTGTATGTGTGCGTGAAATTTTGCACTTAATTAAATAGCAATTATGGTGAAGTATATTCAAGACGAAAATAATCATACAAGTGGTGACGACAGTCAAGTATTTTTAAATAACGATGATGATGACGTAATTTCGTCATCATCATCATCTACGTGCAGTATCTGGATCGCCGCAAGTTTTGTCAGGTATTCATGTCTACGATAACGATCAGGCGATGGATTCCCTGATATGTAGCACCGAATACCGATTGAATTCCTCCAAGGAGAATGCGCAATGGTGCGCTCACGGTCATACGATCGAAGTGGGCTTAACCAAACGAAAGAGCAATATGGATTTTAGCTCTGTTATCAGACTTATATGCCCCAACAGATTTTGTAAAGAAGGCGAATTGCAAATGGACGAAAACGAGTGGAAAGATTTGTCGTCTATCAATATCGAACATAAATTTAGAAAATTTTTTTCCAACCGCTCGGATACTGCCACGGTTGCATCTGCAGGCGCTACCGCCGCCTCCGTAGTCGCAGACGTATGGCACTGGAGGCGTGAAATGCATCAGACGATCGACGGATACTTGGAAGTGGAATTTAAAGACGAATACGAGTCCATTCATAGAGTCGAGGTGCAAAACTGCTGCGGCTCTCGCCGCATTAGAATCAACAACAACAGGATCCGGATACAATGTTGCGCGAATTTCTCTCTCCGCGAAGAATTTGCAAAAGTGTTTACTCTAGCGCCTCTTATAATGCTCAAATTAGAAATATTGAAAGGACAAGATTTTCAAGAGTTCTACGATAGAAATATAGAGTGCGTCGCCACTTGCCTTCCCGAAGAGTTCGGAGCTTACGCGTATAACAGGTGCAAGAGCAGTAGCGGCGACGGCGACGACGATGGAGGTGAAGGCGTCCCCTCCTCGAGGATGCTGGACTTTATTCGAACGTGCAGGATCAAATCTTATGTCGAGTCGAGATGATAAGCGAATACGTATTTGGAAATCCATCCCTAAGTACCCTAAACGTTCTTTACGACATCAACAGACTCGGCTTATTAGAAATCACGCGCCATTTTCCTCACGAAATTGTTTCAGATTAGTAACGTATTATGTTTATATCAAAAGAATTTAAATGTCGATAATGAAACCTTTGTATTTTAATGATAGTGTATGATCCTTTTTTGTAAATAATATTTATTCTGTATTCATTTATTTTTATATATATATATATATATATATATATATATATATATATTTAAATTGTTACGTTATTGCAGGAGAGATGTTAGTCAATGTTGGTACACGGGGTGAAGGGTTGTTCAACAACCTCTTAAATAAATTGCCCTTCGAACTGCACCTTCCTGGTCATAACTTCTGCGGTCCCGGAACCAGGCTACAAGAGCGTTTAAATCGCGGAGACAAAGGTATTAATCCTCTAGACGAAGCGTGCAAGCAGCACGACATCGCGTATTCGCATCACAAAGACGTGGAGCGCAGGCACGAGGCCGACAAGGTCTTGCAAGAAGCGGCTTGGCGGCGAGTCAAGGCCAAAGATTCTAAGTGGTCCGAGAAGCTCGCAGCGTTGGGCGTAACGGCTGCAATGAAAGCGAAACGCAAACTAGGAATGGGAATAGACAAGAAAATGGCCGTGAAACTGGATCGTCGACAGCGAGGAGGACGACGACGACGACAAAAACGACGACGTCGAGTACGTCGATGCTCGGGTAAATTCAAAGACAATAACGGTAACGTCGGCAGAAAATGCTCCTTCAGAGGCGGTCTTATAAGTAAAATATCTAAAGAAATCAGAAAACAAAGCATCAAGAGTAAAGGACACGGAGATGCTTCGCATAATCGTCTCATTTCGAGCGCGATGAATGCTGCAAAATTATAGTCAACAGGATGGGAGGTCGTTCGAAAATTAAAGTACCGCGCATAATACCGGTGCCCAAGCGAGGAGGCTTATTGACTTTGATTCCGATATTTGCGGGTCTTTCGGCGCTCGGAGCACTGGCGGGCGGAGCGTCGAGCGTCGCAAACGCCATCAATTCGGCCAAAAATGCAAAGAGGTATTTCGACGAGAACGCGCGTCACAACAGAGCCATGGAAGAGAAAAAAGTCGGCAGCGGATTGTATTTAAAGCCTCACAAGAAAGGTAGCGCCTTGTACTTGAAACCTTATCCGGGGGATTCAAAAAACGGATGACTTCGATGGTGCCGAGGAATGCTAAGCTCGCCACCACCACCACCACCACCACCACCACCCTTACACCTCCCATGCGCGCATTGACCGATCTCGATCTGCACAAATATGCTAAAGGTGTTCCGTATTTTAGAGGCGTGTACATGCGAGACGAGTTGCCGCTAAAAAGACGCGACGGAAGCTTAGCACCGCCGTGGCGAAACGAAAGTGGTATTATAAATTTAGACGATGGATCCGGTCCGGGCACGCATTGGGTCGGTTATAAAAAAAGGGCCAATACGGTGATATACTTCGATAGTTTCGGAGACCTGAGGCCTCCGAGGAAGTCTTAAGATATTTTCACGGTAGCGATATATATTATAACGTGGAAAGGGAGCAAGACTTTAACACGATCGTGTGTGGTCATTTAGTGTTGAAATTTTTACATAAAAGAACCATAATGCCCTCGAGCGCTACAGTCATGTCTAGGACATTCACGATATTCGGGTATGGAAATACCATCAGCAGCGGTACGCTATACCCACCTGTGAGACTGAACGATGGCGGTACGTACACCTGCGGCTTGGTGGGTCTTTACACGTGCAACACCGTTCGAAATATTTACGAGGGAAATAATAAGTTCTATTACGATAAAGATAAAGAAATCACCATCGACGAGGGATGCTACGAAATAGACGAGCTAAACACGTTCCTGAGAAAAAAGATATTGGAGTCGGCTAAAGCCCACAAAGAAATTAATTCGTCCGTAGACTTCACGAAGCGCGGCAACATCGGTCGAATGCTGGGATTTTATGATCGAATTTTAGAGGAAGGTCGTTCGCATACGTCCGATCGCGATGTGGAAATAATTTCGGTATCTAATATTTTCGTAGATACTAACATTACGACGGGAGCGTACCGCAATAACCAACTTTGTCATAGCATTTACGAATTTGGCCTAACCGTGCCCCCAGGCTACAGCATAGAACAACAACCCAGCAATATAATTCGTTTCCCTCTGTGCGTGGACGAATTCGATAACATTACGTTGAGACTGGTGGATCATACGGGTGAAGCGGTTAATTTTTCGAAGGATACGTACCTTTGCGTTCGCCTAGAGCTAAGACGCGAGTAATAAAATTATTATTAAGTTAAAATGGGCGTCGTTTACGATGACGAGCGTCAGCATCAGCAGCAGCAGCAACAGACGTTAGCCGCAGTCGTCAATATACCTAAGAAAAATCCGCGCGTTGGGCATTGTTATCGTCGTTGCTGCCGAAGTCTTCTTCTTCTTCTTCTTCTTCCTCAAAACAAACCTATATAAAACGCAAAAACGTTCTCGAAATCTGCAGTCGCACGCAAATCATCGTTAGGCCATAACGAAATAAAAAGCGGAAGAGGTGTGAAAAGCGACATCATATTAAAAGAAGAGGAAGAAGAACCTCGCTCTTAGTCGCGCAGACGCAAGTTTCTTAAAAGCGCTCGGCTACAAGCTTTTGAATACGAGATAGAAAAAAAGTACTAGAAATGGCTAAACGTGGCGGTAAAATACGTGGTGATTTTGGTAGTAGCACGAAAATGGTCGCAGATCACATCTCGTCGGTGATTAGTTCTCCTTTGAAGAAATTACGTTTCGACGAGGTGGCCAAATTAGACGTATTCAAAAGGCCTCGCTACGAAGAGACAATTTCGAAAGAAGATTATTATTCGTATTTACCCTTCACGCGAAACACAGACCACAGCGATAGAGTGATTATAGAAATCCAAAATTTCGATGCTATAACCGCAACCTACGACAGTTACATTAATATTAAGGGAACGTTTTCGGTGAAAACCGAAGGTAAACCGTATACGATAACGAACAACGCAATATTATTCTTGTTCGATGAAATACAATACAAAATGGGGAGCACGCATGTGGTCGACGTTTGTAAGCAGCCTGGTATAACGTGCACGATGAAGGGTCTCGCTTCGTATCACAAAAAATTCAACGGTTTGAGCAATAGCACCTGGGACCCTCGAGGAGATACAAACGCCGACATTTTTAAGAACGGACGCTTCTCGTGCAATGTGCCTCTAAAGCATATTTTTGGATTTTGCGAGGATTATAAACGAGCCGTCGTAAACATGCCGCAAGAGCTTGTTTTAATTAGATCCAAGAGCGACGTCAATTGTTACAAGAGCGACGAAAACGAGCTAACATTTAAAATTACTAAAATATCGTGGGAGGTTCCGCATTTAAAGCTTAGCGATGAATCGAAATTAAATTTATTCCATCATTTGCATAAAAATCCCAGAATTGTGGTTTACTTTCGTCGCTGGGAGCTTCACGAGTTGCCGTCCTTTCCGTCTTCGAAAATTCACGTTTGGCGTATTAAGAATTCGAACGAATTAGAAAAACCTCGATGGATTCTATTTACTCTTCAGCATGGCAAGTATGATAATGCGAAGCAATCGGCAGCCCAGTTCGATCACTGCAATCTGACAAATTTAAAACTATACCTTAATTCCCAAGAATTTCCACTTCAAGATATGAATTCGGACTTTGCCAATAACGATTATTCGACCGCGTTCATGCACTATTCGAAATTTCCGGAAAACTATTATGCAGGCGCGAGCAATTTGAGCTACGCTCTGTGTTGTTTGAACGACTATCAGCAATTTGGCAATTGTCCCGTGTTCGTGATCGATTGCAGTCGTCAAGAAGAATCTATTAAAAATTCGGCCGTCGATATACGTCTCGAAATCGAATCCAGCAACATTTTCGATCAAACCACTAAAGCATACTGCTTAATTTTGCACGACTCTATATTCGAATACGATCCGTTTACGGAAATCGTTACGCGTCATATTAGCGAATAATAGACATGAAGGTTATTAAACAGAAACAATCTCTACCGGTTGCAAATATGGATCTAACGGTCGAACAGGATGATCCTTATTCCTATTTTGGAACGCGCAAAAAGCACGGAGATCTCTTACCGGCCAGCAATAGATGCATCGTATGCGGACCTTCTGCGTGCGGTAAAACAAACCTGATTTTGAGTTTGTTACTGGCCCCCAACGGATTGGAATTTGAAAACGTTTACATTTACTCCAAGTCGCTATTTCAGCCCAAATACGATTTTTTGAGTCGAGTTTTGAGACCGATCAAGGGACTAGGCTATTACGAATTTAGCGAAAATTCTGAAATAATTTCACCGCAAGATGCTAAGAGTAATTCGATTTTCATTTTCGACGACATTCAATGTCACGAACAAAACGCGATTCGTCAATATTTTTCAATGAGCCGTCATAAGAATATAGACGCGTTCTACCTCAGCCAATCGTATGCAAGAATACCGAAGCATCTTATTCGCGACAATACAAATTTAATTATAGTTTTTTTGCAAGACGAAATGAACTTAAGACATATCTATTCGGAGCACATTAATACCGACATGAGCTTCGAAGATTTCAAAAGATGTGCCGTCTAGCGTGGGAAAAAAAGACGGCGATGGCAATAAAGCCGGATACGGATTCTTAGTGGTAGACAAAGAAAAAGCCATAAACGAGGGCCGCTACCGTAAAGGATTCGATCATTACATATGTATTTAAAATCACGACGTTCGAGCGAACTTTCATCAACGCAATGTCTGCGGCTGCGATGAGACGAGGACGACGACGACGTCACTCTACGAATTTAAATCGAGCCGTAGTGCAGGCCACTAAAACGATAAGAAAAAGTTTTAGATTTTAAACGAGATCAAAATCGAGCTCAATTAAAATACGGAATGAAGCATGCTCAATTACTAGAACCGTTAAAATCGCTATCAAAATTCTCTGCAAGTAAAAATCCTAATTATATTCGACGTCAGAATGCGGAGCACGAATCTGATAATGTCGGCGACGGTTCAGATGCCTTACTTAAAAAGTATGCCGACATCCTGTCCAAAAGCGAGGATCCCAATATAGACGATACCGGAATCGGCATTCAATACGACGACCTTTCGAATAAATGGTCTATGGGCAATTCAGAGTTAGCTATTGCAGACGACGGATCTACGATTAATATTAGAAATAAAAATATCCTATTACGGAGGGCTTACTTCGATTGTTAACTTATAAGAAAATCCTTCGAATAAGAAAACGCCTGCTGGCAATCCTTCCGAGCTAGATGTAAAAATTACATCGATATTTTGAAGAAAACCAATGCATATAATAAACTGTTTCGCAAGGATCTGCCTAAAACGCCCAAATATAAAAATTATATCGTTCCGAATTTAACACCGTCGCCCGTGGCGACTACAATATCTACGCCTCCTCCCTCGCCGCAGCATGCTTCGTCGCCGTCACCGTCGTCGTTGTCGTCAAGAGAGATGAATACAGCATCGGCGACTCCTACGATTCCCATGCAATTACGATCCAAAATAACGAAGAAAAGAAAGGTCTCGGTATGGATAATTTATCGAAAAAAGACAGCCATCGAGTAATATAAGCAGAATTTGGCGATACAAAAAATTCGATAATTCTAATCATGAGATAGAATACGTTCATTGGGACTCGCCGGCAGAGCTGGTGAGCCGGCTTCGTTTGTTGATGGCCGAACGTTCGGCGGGCAACAATAGCTCTCAGAATCAAAACGAATTTCTTTCTATTATATCCGAATTAAAGGAGGCGAAATTAATCGCCTAATAAAATATACACGTTCTATAGAATAGTCTCAGAAATAAAATGGTCGTCGATAAATTTGGAAGAGCGTATGTTGCCAGAGACTCTGGAGGCGGAGGGTTTGGTAATACCGCTGCGCGCGGGCCTCCTGGTGTAGGCTTTAAACTAACTCCGGAAGGCGATTTCAACATAGAAAATAGAAAACTTTGCAACGTAGGCAATCCCGTGACCGGAACGGATGCGGTAAATAAACGAAGCGCCTTGGTATTGGACGAGGACGAGAAAATAGTTAACTTGAAGGATTTTAGAATAGTGAATTTGGCCGATCCTAAAAATCAAACGACGGCGTAAACTTAAAATTTTGCAGCGAAGAACTCAATCTGCGTATAGGCAAAGCATTGGAAATATGTTTGACCGCTTCATCTTCGGGAAAAACGCATGCTAATAAGAAACTTAAATTTGACGCCAAATCGCGATCCATTGTAAATTTGCACGACCCGCAGAGCTCGGCGATGCCGTTAACAAGAGATACGTGGACTCGACGTTGTCAGAAAAAGCGCAAAATTTTATGAAACTAACCACGATCGACGACGGTAAGGCCAAGAACTTCGACTCTCGAGGCTTGAGAATTGTCAACATAGGCGAGGCCGAAGATGAGCACGATGCCGTTTCTAAGTTCTATGTGAACGCGAGAATACAAAATCTTATCGAAGGTGTCGCCATTCACCGCGATAACGTGATCGTTCGAGATTTATTGCCATCAGTCGTTCAAACCTTGGGCGAAGTTATTTTGAACACGAACTTCCTGACTTTCAACCACTTGAAGTTAGAATGACTCAAGACCTATGCTGGAGACGATTTACAATTTCATAAAATTAATACCGACGTTATAAGACACCTGCACGTGTTATTGGAGCAAGATAAAGCCTCGTCGTCTAACTCTCATACTCGTGTCAAACCTAAAAATGACTAAGAAATATGATGACAAGGAAATACTAGTGAATGAACTGCACAGAGGCGTTAGAAAAAATTTTACACGTTGAAAAACGATTATGAAATCCTATCACCACTTATTCCAAGCCGATATTGCTGAATTTATTCCATATTCGAAATATAATAAAGGGCATAAGTATATTCTACTCGTGATCGATTGCTATTCGAAATATTTATGGACGAGACCGCTTAAATCCAAGAATGGTCATGAAGTCACATCTGCGATGCGCGAGATTCTAAATGAAATTAAAAGATCGCGGCCGCCTTTACCGAAAAATCTGCAAACAGATAATGGTACAGAATTTTATAACGGCCAATTTGCACGGCTGATGAAGGAATATGGCGATATTAATCATTACTCCACATATAGCTCACTCAAAGCCGCCATCGTAGAACGTGCAATCAGAACGATAAAAAACAAACTGTATAAAGCTTTTAGTCTGAGAGGCAAATGGAAGTGGATTGATATAATCGATTCGATTGTATCGAAATACAACGATACGGTGCATTCGACCACTAAAAGAAAACCCAAAATGTGACCGCGAAAACGCGTCTGAAAGTTTACGATAAATTAAAACTGGCGACTAGAAAACCTCGTTATGCCGTGGACGACTTTGTACGCATTTCAAAATATAGAAGTATTTTTCTAAGGGCTACAATGCAAACTGGAGCGAGGAGACGTTTAAAATATGTAAAGTGTTTCGAGCAAATCCGACTACTTATTTACTCGTCGACATGCATGGCGATCCAGTATTGGGACAGTTTTATGAAGCTGAGCTGCAGAAAACGAGAGTTCCAAATATTTACCTTATCGAGAAAATACTAAGGCGAAAAGGAACCAAAATTCTCGTCAAATGGTTGGGCTTCCAAGAGCCTTCCTGGATTCAAAAAGCTGATCTTATATAGATTGTTACATTTAAAAATAAAACATTTGTTTTTATATTTTTATTATATAAATATGTTACATTTCAAAAATAAAAATTTGTTTCTTTTTTGTTTGATTTTTATTATACATTTTTTGATCTTGTAAAAATAAGAAAGATAGAGACGCTACAACTGCGATACTTTGACATGCAGCAGCACTTAAAATGTATTATTTTAGTTTATTTTATACATAATATAAAAAATAAAAATACAATGCAGTTTTTATCTTGGCTTGTTACAATATTTTAATTAATTTTTATAATAAATATAAAAATAACAAAATACAATGCTTTTTCTTGATTACAATATAACAAAGAGAGCCTCTACAACAGCGCTTAAAATATATTTTTAAATTAATTTTATACATAATATAAAAATTAAAAAAATACAATGCGGTTTTTATAATATAAAAATACAAAAAGACAATGCAATTTCTTTCTCGTTACAAGATTTTAATTATTTTTTATAATAAACATGCAATTCACAAAATAAAATATGGTTTTATTCAAAGGTCCTTTATTAGATAGTGCCCATGAGGCAAAGTATCTATTCCGTTAGATAAAATGTATCTTTTATCATCTTGATAACTTAAAGCAATTTTCGTCTGACGTATGGAATATACCTTATGCAAATATGATCGTATGCTATTTTGGTCTCGTTCTATAACTACTTTATTTCGTAACGTATCGAGATAGTGATCGAAACAGATTTGCTGATCGATAATGTACTTTTAACACCCTTAGCCTTCTTTATTATCTCACGGCCTTCTATTTTTAAAGAGTACATTTTCGATCGAAGGCCTACAAAGTGCGTTAAAATACGACCTCTAGTTTCGTCTTTCATAAGACCAATGACTTTTTTATTAATTAAAGGAATTTTATAGATGTTATCGGGATCATAAGCGCTCGTATCAAATTTTTCTAGATTCGTCTTTATACACTCTTCATAGAAATCATTGCACGTCACACTATACAAAAGGCTGTCGGTGTCCATGTAGCATAATTCGCAATTATTTGCAAATTTTGCCTTCATGAAATCGTAGTGAAAATTATATAATTCAATTTTGATAATTCTAAGATGGCCATACCTATGTAGATAGGTTTGTTGAACTCTATCTCTGTTTTGCTCAATTCGATCGCGACCAGATTTTTGTCAAAAATCGTTGCCGAATGGAAATTTGGTTTGGAAATTAAAGATAGAGCACCATACCGACCGCTCCAATGAGTCACTAATTTTATGACGCGTCTTTTCCTAACATTCTCCATTGTTTTACCAAAATGGAATTGTTTGCAAATTTATATAGATTTTGTGCAAATTCCGTTTTAGCTTCCGTGCGCATTCTTGTATTTAATTCGACAAACGGTCTCAACCAAGGAGACTGACCGAATTCTAAAACCTTATGAACGCGCGTCATAACTACGCCCGCAGATAAATAAACCTGGAGATTTCTGTAATGCACAACGTAGTTGAACTTTTCGTGAGAGTGCACATTAATTTTGAAAATTTCGAGCCCGGAGGCGTGTCCTGTTCTGGGCACATCGGCAACTCTTTCTGAGCGTCGTGAATGTCCGTAGGAAATTCCAAGTCGCATTCGATAATATAACCTTTATCGCTCGTAATGCTCACCGTTGTAACATTAAATTTTAATATTTCTTCAGGCGTTAGCCATTTGAAATCCCGTAAGGCAAATAGCAAGATTCGGCATGACCATAGAGATTATTAATATCTCCGTAAAATAAAAATTTATTCGGCTTGGATGGATCATACGTTTGGGGATAATATTTATTATTGGATTCTACATATCGTTTTACGACTTGAGTAAGGCCCCCGAATGCCTCTTTCGATCATTAAAAACATGTCGACGTCACAAATTAGTTCTAGCCTGATTTTAGTATATAATAACATGCTAGACCACGAGTAGCTCGCCAAAGTCACAAAATTTAAGGGATCCAATTTGTATGTTTCAAGACAATTTTTCTAAAGTCTTGGAATATATCGCAAAGTAAAAGAATGTCGCATTTTAAATATAGGTCCGCGTAGTCGCCTAAATTTTGCATTTAAAAGTGCTCCATACGGTTTGCGCATGAATATATTCCGATTCTTCAATATGTGATTCATTAAGATTGCTATAAAACATTCTATAGGAGGAAGATTTTCTTCGCTTAATTTCAAAATGTCATCCAAATACTCGTAGGAAAAATACCCTTGCGCATTAGCAATTTAATGCGATCCGGTTTAGCGAGCTAAATTCCTTTTTAAAACTTTAAAGTCATCGAAAGACAACTCGCATGCTAATTTTTCCAATGACATTGCCATAAAGCGAAAGGAATCTATGAATCTGAACGTCACATTTGCGTCGTTGTATTTTTAGAAAATGTTATGTATTTTCATTATTCAAGGGTATTATATTCATGGGGCCTTCGAAAGCGTTAGCAAGCTCTTTAATAATAAAATGAGCATCATAATTGCTCAAATTATGATAGACTACGGGAATAATTGAAATAACCTAAAATTTAAATTACAGCTGCTATGCGCAACACCTCTTACAGAACCATTCATGTGATCGTGATCGATAACCTTTTCGTCGTCCGGCAAGAAATCGACTTCGCAAATAAAGCACGTTTTTGCCGTCGAGGCATCTATAGAGGACGTAGCAGGCTCGTTTTTAAAAATGCGCTCCCATAACATATGGCAATATGTTTTAATTGTCGCACAAACCAAGAAATGCAGTCTGTGCCCGTGTATGAACTGTAATATGAAAGAGATTCGTCATATCCACAATAAAAATAATATCCTATTGAAAACGGAATATGTTCCTGGTATTTGAAAGTGCGTTCTGATTCGGAAGCTCTTTCGGTTTTTTAATAAGGCATTCTATGTCAGAATAAACCACCATCGGCACAGGTATTTTATACTTAAAATCTTTAAATTGTAAATATTTGTTTTTTTCGGAGGGTAAAATAACACGACACTCGTTAAGTTTTTCGCATACTTGCTCGTGGGCATCGAGACGTTTGCGATCGTAAAAATAGGAGAGACATCTATCGCATACGTAAAAGTGACCCGTATGTTTAGTTAATTGACCTCTCACAAGTGAGGCTAAAGTTTTATAAGACAATAATGATATCTAACGCCCCGTTTATAATCTTTAATATTTTTTTTTAATTCTTCCAAACTTTTTCCAACTTTATCGGCCTCGTCGCCGTCGTCGTCGTCCTCGTCGCCGTTGACGTCTTCGCAGTCGTCAGAATTAAATTTTGACGACTCGTCGACATACGCATCTTCAACAATTAACAGATTAACGTGTTTATCTCGTTTTTGGCTAGTTAATTGTACCGGTGTTACGATGTATCGAGCGCGTTTTAAAATAAGAGCAAAAATATTTACAGAAATATCATTCTGCTTTTCGAATTTCGATATATCCGATATAGGCATGGGACTGACGAAATTTTTCATATTAAAAATTTCTGCAAAATGCGGATACGAAGTTGTGCGATTTGCATGCTTACCTGCTGTAGGCTTAATTATTCCGGCTAAAACGCTCCAATAAAAGCATGAAAAATCATTGTTTCTAATGTTTAAACAGGCCTTTTGTTTTGAATTGCGATAGGAAGAGGCATGAAACAACTCGCGTGAAACATATCATAGCATTTATTAATATTAACATTTAAAATAATATTTCGGATAGCGTGAATCCTGACCCGTGCATTGCGTCGTTCTCTATTTTATCCAACAAGCGTGTTGCGATATTGCACGCAAACCACTCGTTAAACTTCTCTAAATTGCCGAAACAAATTAAAAGTTGGGCGTCGAAAAATACCTAGTTTGAAACTCATTTTCGTTGAGCGCGACGGAAAATTTGAAAAATCGCACGCTAACACGACATTAATTTTAAGGTTTACCGAGTGATTTTTAAAATCGTATACAATTTGGATAAAATTAGTTTTTACAATTTTCGATAAATAAATTAAGATCTTTATGTGCAACATTAATAATTTGAGCTGTTTGAATTCTCGATTTAAACGCAGACACGATCGGCTTCCAAACCAATTCAGAATGTCGAGGCGTGCTCCGAGAATACATCCATTGTTTAGGAACATTCTGCCGCAGTAGTTTTTAATAGATTTTTAAATAGCATTTTATATCTTTTCATATGGCATAGAAGATTTTCGAATAGATTCAGATAACTAGCCGAGAGCGAAGAAGAAGTTTGTTTCACCGTTCTTAAAATCGATTCGGTGTTGTGAATGTGTGATTTTAATATTCGAACCCAATTGCGAAATACTTTAGTTTTACGACATTTCGTTAAAATTGCGTGCACTTTTCGATACAACTGTAGCATCTGATCACAACACATCGAAACGCCCGCGTCCGCTTCGATTTTTCTGTTAGTTAACATTTTTTTTTTCGTATTTTAATGCCAACTTTCTGTATTTTGAACCGTGCAATTTTACTAATACGTTCGGCGTATCGTCTTTGGGCGATAAATCGCAGGACCATAAAATGGCTTCTAATTCGGCATGCAGTTCCCGTTTTATTCTAACAATTTGTACGAGTTTAAAAATCTTATACAAAAGGATAAGTCTATAGCATATTTTTCTGAATCTGTAATTTTAGTTGATTTTATAGAAAATACATCTGTCGTTCTAACACATTTACTATAGACAAATAAATCGCCGATTTCATGCAAGCGCATGCGGAGGGTTTTTCTGCAAATCAACAAAGAATTAATAAATTGAGTTGAAAACACGAATTCTCTATTTTTTAAGTCCACGTATAGGCAATCGGTTCTTAGAATTGCATAAAAGAAAATGTCACTTTCACATTTATACTGAAAATTAAACACTGTTTTTAATGGCGATACGGCAGATTGATCTACAAATCTAAACAACCTAATACCGGCCGAGATGCTTTCGCTAATATTATAAAATGCCCTTCGGTCGTAATTACATAAATTAAAAAGCTTTTCTTTCATACGAGACACGTCGGTGAAGCAAAACGCTATTGTGTTAGAATACGAATCTTCTAAGCACGTAAAATTGTCGAACAAATTAAATTGCATGCAAAATAGAAAAAGGGCTCGAGACCCAATCAAAAAACCGTCCCGATATTTAAAGTCTTTTAAATAAGCAGGCAATTCCTTGCATGCGATTCTATAAAATTTATGTGGATAATCCGCAATTAGCATATCACGATTGTAATGGGTTGCTGATCTAATTCTATATTCAATACTCATAACTTTAAAAAATCAAGATGTAAAAAATACTAAAATTATAAAAATTAATTACCATGTATAGGTAGGTATTCTAGTGTGATGACGATACGGATGGCTTTTTTTTGCTCTTACCGTTCTTGATTTTCCTTGGGAGGATCCGTGAGGGCTGATGTTGATGGATCCTTTTGTTTTTCGCCCATGCAGCAGAAGGAAATACTCGCTGCAGGATTAGGTTTACCTTTAAAATAAACGAATTTCGTATTAGTTTTTTAAATAAAAAATTAAAATATTAAATACTAACCAACTTCGAACGATCCTAGGTAGTGCAAACAAAGGCATTCCTGTTTATTCAGCTCTTCGATATCTTTGTCGCTAATTACGTCCGCGATTCTCTGCGGAAGGAACACAACGCATTCTTCTAATTCGACGAGAATGAGCCGAGAATTCTTCTTTGACTGAAGAGATTTGATGCTTAAAACCTGATAAGGGCGCTGTAGCTCGAGATCTTTGACTTTTACGGTCTTCTTCCTATCGATGCGGCTTACTGAATTGATTTTTTTAATTAACTCCATATTTTAATTCTAATTACGAATATAATTACATAAAGTTAAAAAATATATTTACAATTATTACCTGTTTTTTAATGCAAGCTGCACGATGACAAACACGTTGTACGACTCTCAAACTTATATTTTACAAGATAAAAATCCTTACAAGGGGCCCTCTATTTATATCGCTCCGAATGACGTACAATTTATTACGCATCTAATTTGCGATCCCAAGCACATACACGATTATGACATTAACGATAGCAATTCATTAGAATTAAATAGCATTGCCCTTGTCTGGACAAAAAAAAGCGCCCATTCAAATTAAAACGCCATCTTTTATTATGCGGATATTGAAGTCGCATAAAAATTAATGAGGCATATTTTTTATTCAAAGATGTAAGTAACTAAAACATTTTCCCCGACTCGGCATCGATAAAGAATATAAAAATCCCAAACGTCTATATTTCGAGGATTTATGAGCCCATATTTGTTAAAAATAATGGGTTCCTATATAATTAATGATGCAAAACGATGTGTACTGAAATTAAAACTTACTCACGAATGATGTAATCATGAAACTACAGTATTTTCTTTACGCGTTCCAAGAAGCTATCTTTTATGCATACAATGTTTTAATCAAAAGCAATTCCCCGACTTCGATAATAAAAAATAATTATACAAACATACTCGATCATTTATATTTTAACTTCCTTTTCATACAATGAATGTATACTATACGAAATTTACGACCACTTTTTATTTCTCGGCAAAATACGATTTCGTCATCGTATATGCTTTGGTTCATATAATGCACTCAAATTATTAAAAGATTACTTAAAACGTCTTGCACGTGTCCGATGAGATAATCGTGACCCCGTTTTTTCTCTTGCCCGACGATCTGAAATCTCTGCGTTATTTTAAATACTTCATAACTGCCTACGACACAGCGAGCGTAACATTTTCAAATTATTAAAGATTACTTGAAACGTCTTGCACGTGTGTCCGATGAGATAATCGTGACCCTGTATTTGTATACGAATTAAATAGCGCACTTTCATCATCTTCTCTCGGAGGGCAAAAATACACGCACACGTCATCGATCGAACCATCTTGAGCAAAAATACGATTACGTCAGTAGTATAGCTATGGAGAAGCTGAGACAGCCCTTTTAAAAGGGCCATCGCAATTTTTTCTTATCGACACCTGTAATAAAAACCCTTGCGGTTATTTACCCAGACTTATTCTCGATCGCGACCACCACCCCCGAAAACACGCTCTTAAAACAAAAACACGTTCGCACCACTTGCGCGCCCTTACGATATTTCGTCTTAGACTAAAACACGCACGCCCCCTACACACCTATACACATAACGATACATACCTTTCTTTTCGAAAATAAAATAACAACAACACCGTCCCCCGATCGATATCTACACACACACTTTTATCACGAGGGCGGCACGACTTCCACGTTAACATCACCGACAAACCATACATACCCTACACCTTACACGCACACACCTGCACATACATACCTCTCTTTTACATAATACGCACACCCTTTACAAGATATTTATGATCCTTTTAAAAAGGGCCGGCCAGCTTCTCCATAGCCATACTATCGTTATCCTCAAACCTAACTAATACCAACACACACACACACCTACACATACATGACCTTCACACATACATACTTCTCTTTTCCATAATACACACACCCTTTACAAGATATTTATGACCCTTTAAAAAGGGCTGTCCCAGCTTCTCCATAGTTATACTACTAATGCTTACTTGTAATTGTTATAAAATAGCTTATAAAAAAGCTAGAAGTCATTAAAATATTAACAAGAATTGCAGGAAGTATGTTTTTTACCAATTTCGGCCTTTTGTGTCTATTACCAGCCACACCAAGTTCAGATTTCGGTCGGCTATCGCGCAAATCCGGATATGCGGCCATATTTATTCTTATAAGTGTAGCTTTTATTCTACTTAATCATTGGTATGAACCGTAAAAGCAACAAAAAGTTTCAAACTGTTGTTACGTACAGTTTTGGCTTGAGAAAATCTAACCAGTAATCCACAGAAAACTCGGTCAAGTACTCCGCTAAAAATCCTGTTTCGGTAAAATACCGAAAACCTCAACTGTAATAACAAAAATGATTGCCGGCTAACTCACTGGAACTGATGGTGTGTTTGAAGAGAGTTTTGGAATGCTATCGGGTATGAAATATGTCTTAATCGGGAAGTATTTTGGACGCCACCTGGTCTCTCACACGGTTTCTAGGATAAAGCCCTAGAAAGAATAACAAGCGGGTGCCAAAACCTGAGGTAAGGAAAGTGATTCTGGCTTAAAATATACCTCGGAAATTGTTAAGTACACTATTGCTTGAACATCAAACAAACCATAACCATAAGAACACTATAAACCTAGTCTGATAGCTGAAAGAAAACTTTCTATAACATATGTTAATTGACCTGAATTTTTAATCATAATAATTTATTTCACCGAAACTGTAACAATACCTTCACAGTAATTGAAAAAAAAATATAAACATGTCAATACACTATTATACACGATTAAGTTTTAGACTGTACTACACACACGTGTGAATACAATTATATGGTAGACATTCTTAAGCAAATATTAAAAATCAAATAAATTACAAATTTACTTAACTAAATTCTTAACTTAAACACAAGGCGCGGATTTGGAAAAAAATGGGGGTACGATTTTGTTTGAACAGTGTGTCGCAAATGTAGTGAAAAATACTGATATTTTTGCTTTTAATATACTGATTCATTCACACAGTTAACTGAAAACAAAAATATGGGTAGCTATTTTTATTTTTAATAACAAAGAATATTGTTGCGCTAGAACGTTATTTTACACATACATCATCAATAGGTCTTCAGTCCTGGAACTGGTTAGACGCGTAACCACACTGTTTCTTATTCTGAGCTAACCTACATACTTCCCTGAAATTTCCACAGTCTGCATCTTTTACTATCTGCGTGCAATAGTCTGATCTAGGTATGCCTCTACCTCCTTCTTCCTATCTCTGCTAGTACTATACCCCGCACTATTCCTCAAAAATGCCTTAGAACATACCCTGTCTTTCTATTTCTATTTTTTTTTGTTTACCACAGATTTCTTGATTCACCTACTACTTCTATAACTTCTTTCTTATTAACTTTGTCTGTACATGCTTATCATCCTCATACATCTGAACCACAAAATTCCAAAAGTCTTCTACCGTTTTTCTGTCTGCTTCTACTACTGCCCCTATTTCATAGACGTACTCTACTGTGCTCCACACACATATGCTTTCAACAATTTTCTTTTTCTTTGCATGTTTGTTGTCTTCGAACATAGCCGCGGCTCTTTCTTGTTAGTTGCAGTTTGGTTCCCCTTCTACTTTTTACAAATATATACCCTATTTCCCCGATATTCAGTAATATGTGAAGGGGGTTAAGCAGCCTGCGGCCACCAAGTTTCCTCAATACTTGAGCATTTGCCGAATTAATATTTTTCCAATATATCCCATCGTTAGGCTTTCGGTATCGAATCTGGTTGGACGCGTACCTTCGCTTATTTATATTCTGAGCTATCCTACACCATTCCCTGAAATTCCCACAGCCCAAATACAGCTCGGTTTCCCTTCTGTTGTTTCCTAATTATATGCTCTATTCCACCGAGATTCAGTGGTATGTGAAAGGGGTTAACCAGCCTGTGGCTACCAAGGAACCCCCAACACTTAGACATTTGCCGAATTAATAGTTTTTCAGTAAATCCTTTTGCACAATTAACATTAGTTGAGAGTATTGCAAATCAATACCTGTAGTTGCTTATAATAGTCATCATGTTTAAGTAAAGTAAAGTAAAGTAAAGTCATTAGGTTTTTCATTTTCGAATTGGTTGGACGCGTACCACCATTGATTTCTATTCTGAGCTAGCCTGCACCTTTCCCTGAAATTCCCACATTCTACATCTTTCTTTATCTGTGTGCAATAGTCTAACCTCTACATCTTTTTTTTCTATCTTTGCTTCTAATATATTCCGCATTATTTCTTCATGCCGTAGTATGTGGCCTATCATCCCATCTCTCCTATTTTTTACTGCTTTCCACATTCTTCTTTCTTCTCCTACCATTTCTAGTACCTTTTTGTTCGTAACTTTGTCTGTCCATGATATCTTCATCATACGTCTGTAGCGCCACATTTCAAAGGCTTCTATCTTTTTCCCGTCCTCTTCTCCTACTGTCCAGGATTCACAGTCGTACAGTGCTGTGCTCCACACATATGTTTTACGCAATGTTTTCCTTGTTTCTATGTTTGTTGTTTTTGAACACAGTAATTGGTTTTTTTTTGTTAACTGTAGCACGACCTTGTGCTAATCTTTGTTTTATATCTTTTGTGCTTTTTCCATATTACATTATTTGGCCTCCTAAGTAGCAGAAATCCTTAACCTTTTGTAAGTTCGCGTTACTTATTTGTATTCCAGTTTTTAATTTATTTTCCCCTCCTTTACATACTAGTACTTTAGGTTTATTTTTGTTAATTTTCATACCGTATCTCTGTTAGAATTGTTTCCATTTCATTAAGAGTAGCGACTAACTCTTTCTTGCTAGATGTTATTACCACTATATCATCTGCAAATCTAAGCATATTGATCTTTTCTCCCTGTATACTTATTCCAAATGTCTTCCTGTATTTGACGGTATTCATTGCCTCTTCGATGTGCAAGTTAAAAATTAATGGGGATCGGGCACTTCTCTACAATCCTACTCTAATTCTATTACCGCTGTTTGCTCTTTGTATAAACTACTACCCGTCTATCCCAAAACTCATTCCAATCTTTTTGAGTATTTCCAACATGTTTTTCCCTTTTACATTGTCGAATGCTTTTTCCAGATCTACAAACCCCCATTTTTTTATTGTTTTCTCCATTATCACCATCAGTGCTAAGATAGCCTCCCGTGTTCTTCTGTTTCAGCTAAACCCAAATTGATCTTCTAGTATTTTTTCAACTCGTATTTACATTCGACTTTGTAGAATTCCAGTTAATATTTTTGACACGTGTGCTGTCAAACTTATTGTTCGAAAATTTTCACGTCGATCTGAGTCTCTCTCTTTTGGCATAGTGGCTATGATGTTATGTTCGAAATCTTTGGGTATCTCGCCTGTCTCATACATATAGCTTACAACTTGGAAGAAACGTTCTGTTGCTGCTTGTCAAGCGGCTTTTAGAGTTTCTGCTTTCACCTTATCTGTAACCGCTGCCTTACCCTTTTCAGTCCCTTTAATGCTAATTCAAACTCATCTCTAAGTATAGGATATCCCAAGTCATCCTTTTCAATGTCTGATTCCTGTTCTAATGCTGTTAGTTTCTCTCCTGCATATAAATTCCCTATCTACTTTTGCCATCTAACCACTTTCTCTACATTTTCTATAATGACGTTTTTTCTCGTCTCTTATATTTTTTGCTATACGGTTTTATATCCCTAAAAGTAATTCTAATTAATTTGTATGCTTTGTCTGTCTTCCTATTTCCTTCTTAGTTTGTACTTTTTTACACTTTTCATCAATTTATTGTTCTTTAGCTTTCCTGAATTTGAGAATAATTTCCCATTTTATTGCTTTGGTTTCTCATTTTCTTTTTGTGTATACCCCAGGTTATCTCTGGCCGTCTGTCTAAGCTGGATTTAATGTTATTTCATTCTGTTTCTACTTCTTTAGTATAAAAATTTTCGCGATATCATTCATTTGACCTTTCAAATTTTATGTGGATATCTTTATCTTTCCTTTTCTCAAAGTCAAAGTGCTTTTTGCCGTTCCTTTTTTTCAAATTTTTAATTTAAGAGCGCCTTGATAATTACGATGTTGTGGTAAGTGTCTATATCTGCTTCTGGGTAGCTTCTACAGTCTTTTACTTGATTCCTAAACCGTTGTCTAACAAGAATGTAATCTATTTGATATCTTCCTACATCTCCTGGCATCTTCTACGTGTATCGTCTTCTAGCATGAAGTTGAAATAATGTGCTTGTGATAGTTAAATTGTTTTTGTCGCAAAATTCTACCAACCTTTTTCCTATGTCATTTCTTGTACCTAAACTAAATAAACCTACTACCGTTCCTTCCCTACCCTCACCTACCACTGCAATAGAATCCCCCATAAATTTTCATGTCCTTTTATGTATCTTCGTATGTCTTCGATATCTTTGTAGATCGCCTCTACCTCTCCCCCACTGTAGCTAGAGGTGGACCCCCGAATTTCCTTCCTCTGATCCTGTATGAATTACCCTAAAGTCTCCGCACAGAAAATACCCCGCTTCTGGCCACCGAACTTCGCTGATCCCTACTATGTCTAATGCTAACTTATCCATTTTAATTTTCAAGTTCTCTAGCTTACGTACTTGCTTCATACTTCTAACATTCCACGCTCCGACTCGCAGTATGTTCACGATTCTTTTTTTATACTTTCTGATCGCATCCCTCGAAGTAGTCACCTTCCGGAGATCCGAATGGAGGACCATTTTAACTTCGGAATTTTTTTCCCCAGGGGTTGCCATCATCTCAAATCACAATTTAAGTACGTTGTGTACTTGGCAGGTAATATGGTGGTTTCCCGTTGCCTTCCACATTGCAGTAGTCTATCTTAGAATGCCATACCGATCCCTATGGTTTCTGCCACTCTAAGTACCGAAAAAGCTTATACCTTCTGTTACGTCGTCATCGAACAATTCGATATTTTGTGACAATAAATACTTTGTGCGTGCATCCTACAGTTTGAGTGAAACATTTTATATACCGGCAATAACAGTGCATAAAGTGACAGTCGTACTCGAGCCTTTAAAGAAGCAAGTCGCCTTCGAACCCTTGAAAAGGACGGTTGTGTTAGAGCTTTGAAAGCGAGACCGACACCATTTTCGTGCGTGTTTCTGGTTCTCCGACAAAGCTTTGTGCGTGAAAGTGTCTATTGCCCCCAGCGGCGCAAGACTTAAGGTATTTATACCCTTCCTTAATTAGTTGGTAGTTGTCTTTTTTTGTTATTACATAACCGCTCCACCATTATCGTTATTGCTATAAAAGCAATTGGTCCTTCATTGTAATTTGCATATTTATATTTATACACACATTTATATCAACCTCCTTAACCCCAATTAATCATTGGCCCTATAAGTCGATCCGGATTCATTAGTCCTGTGGTTACACATGTCCTAAATTAAATATTATTGTGCATTTCAGCGAGTTTTAATTAATTAATATTTCAGTTTTAAATTTGTGCTTAAAGCCCATATTTAGCGGGTTAAAATGTGTAAACATTATTTATACTGTCTTTAGATTAAATTAAGCGATTTCGCCGTAATTGAAACCAGCAAGCGTTTTAATTACAAAGAAATTCATAATATAAAATTTGTCAGTTTTCAGTTTTAAATTCATTTTAGCGGCATAAAACAGAAAGCAACCTGAAAACTATAAATCGCTTTATACTTCTTAAACAAGAAAGGTAAAGGGATTTGCTTTGTATTTAAAAGCTATTGCACGTTTTGTATTACAATATTGAAAATATCTGCAGAGGAATAAGGTTGTAAAGTTGCATCTTTCGGCAAATATGTTAAGCCACATGTTTTAAACGTTTCTGTGAGCTTTTGATGGTAAGCCGCTCGGGTTGTTAAGCGGTACATCTTATATTCACGCTTTTGTTTGACGAACCGTTAGTCATAAAACGTGATTTATTGGTTATACCCTATTTTACATTTTTCGTGCTTTGAACAACTCATAATATTTTAATATTTCTCAGTGCACATTTAGCTTTACCGTTTTACAACAGTTTATTGTAGTCCTTTCAGAATCTTTGAGAATGGCTCCAAAGAAAGCACATGTGGTAGAACTCAATTACTGAAAACACGGATTTTAGAAATATTTGAGCTTTGTAATTCTATACAAAGTGACCCAAGTTTAAAGGCATTGTTCCTTATTCAAACAAGGGAATACATGACCTTTATGCAAATTTCAATACAATTTTAGTCGCTGTCTTGGCCTCATGTGACGAGGTAGACTCATTAACTTACAACGCTGTACGGAAGGAAGTAGATTCCGCTTATTTTTCATACTGCTGCATCTCGATACGATGCAAGAAATGAAAGCACCACAAATTACAGAAAATGCTCCAAGCAGCACGGTATCAAAATTGTTACCGTTAAAGCTCCAAATTTTTAATAATGAGGTAACTGAATTTTCATCTTTCATCGATTTATTTGACAGTCTGGTCTATAATAACGCGTCGCTGTCCAATATCGAAAAATTAAATTATCTTATCAGTTGTTGTACCGGGGAGTCTTTAAGAATCGTTAAATCTGTACCCATTTCGGGGATAATTTTATTATTTCCTATAACGCCTTGCGTGAGAGATTTAGCAATCCGCGTTTATTGGCAACTTTGCATTGGAAAGCAATGAAAGACTTTCACCTTTAAAATCAGAAGACCCTAAGAAACTTAGGGCACTTATTGATTGTTTTCGGAGAACCTTGCTGTTCTAACTAACTTAAAGTTTCCCACTGAACATTGGAACTTTATTCTGGTCGATTTGCTTTTAGAAAAACTTGATCCGTTCACTAGAAAACGCTTCGAACTCCAATCGGATCCGAAGCAAATACCTAATTTCGAGGATTTGAGATATTTTTTAACCCAACAATGTGCAGCGTTGGAAACCTTTTCTTCAACCGCACCTGTTTCTTATTCGACGACTGTCCATACATCGCACACATCGGTGCCTAAGAAATCCTCAGCGTTTCAATTTAAACCAAGAGTTTCTTCTAACGTAGTTTCACTGGACACACCAAGTAGCTCCAGTGACTCAAATAATTCATTTTCGCACCATTGTCCTTCCTGCAAAGGCAATCACTTAATTTATAGATGTCAATCGTTTCTAAAGAAAACTCCGACGGAACGTTTCGACATTGTCAAACGCTTACGCCTTTGTTTAAATTGCTTACGAACAGACCATGCGTCCATGCAATGCAAATCTTATAATTCCTGTCGAACTTGCGCCAAGCCGCATCATACCTTGCTACATTTTGAATCGCAACCTGCTTCTAGCCGTTCAGCTGAACCGACCGCTACACACATGCATAAAAATGCCAATAGGACGCAGTCAGCCTCTCCTATTCCGGCAAATGTTTTGTCTTCACAGACGAATTCAAATCTTGGGGTTACTGTCTTACTCTCCACTGCTGTTGTGGAAGTTCAAGATCGTTCTGGTAGATACAAACCGATCAGGGTACTCTTAGATCCTGGTTCCCAAGCTAGCTTTATTCGAGACGATTGCGTGAGCAAACTTTGGCTTCCACGCATACGTTCTCAAGTTCCGATTTATGGACTTGGGCAGACAACTTCAGCAGTCAATAGAGGTGCCGTCAGCTGCACCATTCGCTCTATGTTAGACTCTGAAAATCTCTAGAAGTCACAACTTTTGTGCTTTCGTCAATATCTGGCAAATTACCTAGCGTTGAAGTTCCTAATAATTGGGAACACTTATGCGGCCTGCACTTTGCAGACCCGACCTGGAACTCTCCAGGAACTATTGACATGCTCCTTGGAGCAGATGTTTATCCGTTCATCATCAATGGCGGTGTTATACATGGCAAATTTCTTCAGCCTGCCGCCATAAATACAATTTTGGTTGGACTATTATTGGTCCCACAAAAGCTTGCAGTCTGATACTGTCCAAGCATTTTTACTTCTGTAGAAGATCCTATCGACCAGACCCTAAGGCGGTTTTGGGAGATAGAAGAGTTGCCATCCAAGCCTTATACTTCTCCAGAAGAAGAAAAGGCAGATTTGATTTTGAAAACACGTTTTCTCGTGACCCTAGCGGTCGTTTTATTGTTGCGTTACCGTTCAACGATACTTTGCCCGTTTTTGATAATTGCTTTGAGATGGCTAAAAAAAGACTATTTTCGTTGGAGCGCAAATTGCATGCTCAACCGGAGCTACGCGCCCAATACAACAATTTCATGCAGGACTATCTTGATGCGGGTCATATGGCATTACTCGATTCTCCGCCCGTTGGGAACGATAATTATTTTTACCCCATCACCCTGTGTTTAAAGAGGAAGGTCATACTTCTAAAATTCGTGTGGTTTTGACGCCTCTGCAAAGGCTAAAAACAACGTGTCACTTAATGACACTCAATTGGCTGGACCTAGTCTCCAAAACGACATTTCGTCAATCTTACTGAAATTTCGTACTCATCGTTTCGTTTTTACTTGTGATGTTCGCCAAATGTATCGACAAATTTTGGTTACCGAAGAACATCGAAAGTTTCAATTAATTGTTTGGCGGTTCTCCGCAGAAGAACCCATTCAGACATATCAGCTTAATACAGTGACCTACGGTATTAAGTCATCGCCTTATCTAGCATTAAAACTCTTCAGCAATTAGCCATTGACGAAGGCAAAAGGTTTCCGTTAGCCGCTGACGCTATACGGTCAAATCTATATATTGATGATTTCGTCGCCGGTGGAGATTCTATACAATCGGCCCGCGAAATTAAAGATCAACTTATTCGACTTTTACATTTGGCTGGTTTTGAACTTCGAAAATGGAGTTCTAATTCAGTTTCTATTTTGGAAGGCATTCCGTCAGATTTTGCCAATATACTTCTCTCGATTTCGATTCTGACGAATCAATAAAAATATTAGGTCTTCAATGGTCACCTACAGAAGATATTTTCTCGTTTCGGGTTAAACCATTAAACCAAATATGTACAAAGCGCAACATACTTTCACAAGTTGCCAGAATATATGATCCATTAGGATTTTTAGCCCCACTAACACTTTTGCAAAACGCCTAATCCAGCATCTGTGGATGTTAGGTTTAAATTGGGATGACATCCCACCAGCAGACATTTCGTCTCAATGGCAGCAGTATCAAGAAGAGTTGCCGTTATTATCGTCATTAAAGTTACCACGTTGTTTACCCCCTTCGGATCCTTTTACTTGTCATTTGCATGGGTTTTGCGATGCTAGCGAGGTAGGGTATGCAGCGGTAGTGTATTTCAGTTCATAAATCAAACTACTGGAGAAATAACTGTACAATTTGTAACCGCTAAAACAAAAGTAGCTCCAATTAAGCGCATTTCAATTCCACGTTTGGAATTATGTGCCGCCGTTTTATTAACCGATTTACTTTCTTTTACCATTCGGTCTTATCAAGGCTTGATTGACATCTCCGATGTTTCAGCGTGGAGTGATTCTACGGTCGCTCTCACTTGGATACGTTCTCCACCTTTTCGTTGGAAAACTTTTGTGGCAAACCGTGTTAGCCACATTCAAGAAATCATTGCACCTAGCCGATGGTTTTATATTAAATCTTCGCATAATCCGGCTGATCCTGCATCTCGGGGATTAATGCCAAGCGCGGTTATTTCATGTTCGCTATGGTGGGCGGGGCCTGAATGGCTTCACTACCCTAGTGACTCGTGGCCGCCTCAACCAACATTGTCAACCTCAATTGCTGAGGTAACTACGGAAAAGAAGATCCTAACATTTGTCGCTCAAACAGATCCAAACGTCATTGACATTTTACTAAGTCGCTTTTCATCGTTATATAAAATCCAAGGCATCGTGGCTTACATTTATAGATTTTCTAAACCCATGGCTCAACGTCATACGGGTCCCTTAACAGACATTGAATTACACAATGCTCTCATGATTATCGTTCGGCATGTACAAAATGTTACATTTTTAAAGGAAATAGCTTCGATTAAGGCAAACCGTAAATTACCTAAAAGCTTGCGAAAACTTTCTCCATTTGTTGATCCACAAAACATCTTAAGAGTAGGTGGGCGCTTGACACATTCTTCGCTTTCCTATTCGAAAAGTTTCCTGCGTTATTGCCTCAGCGGCACCGATTAACCGAACTTATCATTCTGTCAACTCATGAAAGGTATTGCCATCCCGGTGTTAATACCACAGCGTATCTTATCCAACAGAATTTCTGGATCCTTTCTATTAAACATTCAATCAGAAATTATTTATCATCCTGTCATAGATGTTTTCGTACCAAACCGGTCCTGGTAACTCCTCCTATGGGAGACCTACCGGCAGCACGTATTACCCAAATCAAACCGTTCAGTATTGTTGGTGTTGATTTTGCTGGCCCTCTTTAATAAAGGCTAACCGCCTGCGAGGCTCTAAAACTCTTAAGGCCTATATTTGTATTTTTGTTTGTTTTGCCACTAAGGCAGCACATATTGAACTTGTTTCGGATTTGTCGGCAGACGCGTTTCTTGCCGCTTTGCGACGATTTATAGCACGTCGAGGACGCTGTTCTCAAATATTTAGCGATTGCGGTACTAATTTTGTAGGTGCCTATCGTCAGCTTACGAGTTATCTGCATAGTGCAGTAACCTCAGAAAGGATAAAGTGGTCGTTTAATCCACCTAGCGCCCCTCACTTCGGTGGCTTGTGGGAAAGCGGTGTTAAGTCGGTAAAGACACACCTATCTCGCGTAATCGGCGAACAAAATCTTACCTTTGAGGAACTTACACAGTTCTTACTCAAATTGAATCTGTTCTAAATTCAAGGCCACTCTGCGCTTTGAGTTCGGATCCAAATGACTTGCGTTGCCTAACACCAGGTCATTTCCTAACTATGGAGCCTCTTTCTGCACCACCAGATGAGGACCATTAACCAACGTTGTCCATTAAAGCAGGTGGAAACTCCTGCAAACTCCACCAAGATTTTTGGGCTCGCTGGAGCCATGAGTACCTTTCAATCTTAGGAAGGTTAAATGGCACTCTAAGGTAGGTGTCCGACAAGTTGTAAAAGGACACTATTGTCCTCTTCAAGGACGACCAGCTTTCTCCACTTCAATGGAAGTTTGGTCGTATTATTAATACTTTTCCGGTGCGGACGGTATTATACGTGTCGCTGAAGTCAAAACGGCACATGGCACACTAAAACGACCTTTGGTCAAACTACCCGCTACCGGTATTTTAATTTTATTTTTATGTTTAGATGTATATACACATTTTTACATGTATAGTAGTATATTATTTAACATATTTGCTTATTTACATATATATTTTTTTTCTGCATAGTTGGTAATATCGCTCGCTGTAGTGCACCCTCTATCTTTCGTTACCTCCTTTCCTAGCAAGGTCAAATCCCATGTGATTTCCTTCACCCAACCTACTTCTTCCTTTTCAAACTTCTATGAATTTGCGTGGGCGGTATGTTCGTCCCCATCGAACAATTCGTTATTTTGTGACAATAAATACTTTGTGCGTGCATCCTACAGTTTGAGTGAAACATTTTATATACCGGCAATAACAGTGCATAAAGTGACAGTCGTACCGAGCTTTAATTTGCAAGTCGCCTTCGAACCCTTGAAAAGGACGGTTGTGTTTAGAGCTTTGAAAGCGAGACCGACACCATTTTCGTGCGTGTTTCTGGTTCTCCGACAAAGCTTTGTGCGTGAAAGTGTCTATTGCCCCAGCGGCGCAAGACTTAAGGTATTTATACCCTTCCTGATTCAGTTTAAGTTGCATTTAGTTATTACATAACTGCCCAGCCATTATCGTTATTGCTATAAAAGCAATTGGTCCTTCATTGTAATTTGCATATTTATATTTATACACACATTTATATCAACCTCCTTAACCCCAATTAATCACCTTCTTTCGAGGACCTGTCTTAGTCTGGTTCCTCACTAAAGACCCTACTAATTTGGTTGGATTTGTAGTTTGGCTCTTTAGATCACTGGAACGCGCAAGCCATTCCACCGTTCTAGTAATCTAGAACTTTTTCTAGGTGCATGTCCATTCGGAATGGAATACTACCTTATATCAAAAATAATGAAGTAACCTAACGATTATATTACAGTTGTCCTAGTGCTCTTTAACCAATTTTTTGTTATTTTAGCTTGTAATTTATTGTTTCTCTCCTTTGCTTTTTCTCATGTTTTCTGCCTATTGCTTGTCTTTAAACGTGTAATAATTACGCCAAGCCTATGATGATATTGCTCTGGGTAATTTAAGTTTTACTTTTCCAGGTAACTTAGTGACTTCTGCAAATCTAAAATGAGTTTCGGATGGTTCAACTTTTTTTTTCATTGCATTATTTTCTAACAGCGCGTCATTTTTAACTGAAAAATATTTTCTTTGCTTTCACTTATCATCTTAGCGATGCTATTTAATTCGTTTTCGTTCTTGTTTTTTTGTACTTTGAGCGTTATTTTTTTCTATTTTGTTCTAAAATATAGACCTTGTTTGTTATTTTATTCTCTATTCATATTTGCTAAAATAAGTTTTCCTTCAGTATTCTGGTTAGTCGCATTTCCCATTTCCTCTTTAATCTAGGTCATTTTCCGTTATCCTTCTAACTGCATTTCTAATTCCTCTTTATTTCTTTGCTTACCATCTACTCCTATTATATTATCAAAGTCCTGAAATTCGTCTGACTCTTTATTATCTCCTCTGGCATATCTAAAGCGAGATCATCTATATTGAGAACTGTCAAATTATTTAACGGAAAAATAGTGTCAATTTTAATATCTAGTTGTGGTTTTTGAAATTCATTTAATCCGTTGAAAATTACGGCAATATTAATCTTGTAAGGACACAATTTGGTTTCAATTTCTTTAATAACTCTATTTGTAATTTTCGAATCATTTGTTGATACAGCTACATCATTGGTTTTTATTGGTTTAGCATGCTGTGTCCACTTTATCTTCTAATGTATTTCTTACACATTTTGTAAAATCAACATTGTCGAGATTAGGCGGAATGGACCATATTTCTTAAATTCTTTATAATTTGCGTAGGCGTGTTTGTATTTCTTAATGTGTCTTCAAACAACGTACAAAAATTTGATTTTCTAATCGATGAATAGGAGTTTTAGAGTCTATTTAGCCATCGTCCAACGGTGTTCTTCCATTCTTGCTTCAAAGTTTTAATGACACGCTCGCCTGTTAGAAAGAATGTGGGTTATGTTGAGGGGAGTGCGTAAAGAATGGTTCCATTGGATTAGCAAAATTCGCTTAATGGCATCGGCACGTACCCCTTATGGCCGTCCAAAAAAATAATTATTGGTTTTTAATGTTTGTCTTTATTAAATACTTATTAAACTCGTTCGAGATATATTCGAAAAATGTCTCCGCCGTCGTCTATCCTTTATCAGATTTACATAAAACCTATGTAAAAAGGGCATACTCTCAACTAAGGTTCGAGTTGTATATGGAAAAGTTACTAAGGGTGGGCACACCTTTTCATCAGCCCAAAATTAAAAATACCGCAATATCTCCTAAATCCGTTTGCAATTAATAGTTAAAATTAACTTTAGTTATCGCATAAGATGTAGCTTGCAAATCAATCCTCTTCCGTCGTATATAGTATAATTTATGGCTCTTACCGTGATTAACCTTCAAGTGCTTTGTTTTTTTAGAAAATCGTCTAAGTAACCTTTGATTTATGAACAATACGTTTCGTTCATGCGCGACTATTTAAATTCCAAACATATGCAACCTGTTCAAGCTGGGTCTATTTATGACTTTTCTTATTTTATCCTGCATCATTGTGTTGTGAAACCGGAAAATGTAAGTACCAAACTACGTTTAGTTGTCAATGCCTCTGCTAAAACTCTATCTCGATCCTCTTTAAACGATCAATCATTTGTTTGTTGGGCCCAAGCTTCAACGAAGTATTACCGCAATTTTGTGACCATTTCATCTTTATTCCTGTGTTATTACTGCAGATATTTGTCGTATGTATAGACAAATCCTTGTTAAGCCTGACCAGCGTGATTATCAACAAATTGTTTGGCGTTCTTCTCCTGAATTCAGGACTTCAAGTAGAATACCGTTACATATGGGGTAAACTGCGTCCATTTTCCTGCGATACGCACCCCCTGCAATTGGCTGAAGACAAAGGAAATTCGTTTTCTTTGGCTACCTTTGCCCTTCGTAACCATACCTATATCAATGATATCGCGTCAGGTGGAGACAATATGATGTCAACCTTAACTTTACGGATTCAACTAAGCGCTCTTGTAAAATTTTGTGGTTTTGAAATGTATAAGTCGTCTAGTAATTGTCTGGAATTACTAAAGAATCTTCCTGCTTCGTAACAATTCGCACTACCTCGCTTCTTTGCGGATACTGACACTCGGCCTCTGAAAGTTCTAGGTCTTCAATGGAATACCACCTCAAATACCTTTTGTTTCCTAGTTCAGCCACAGTGTACCGCCTGTACCAAGCGCAACTTACTTTCCAACTTAGCCCTATTTTCGACCCCATAGGAATTTTATCTCCTCTAACTTTTTTGGTAAAACATTTAATTCAGTGTTTGTGGTCTTTGAAATTAGACTGAAATGATATCACTCCCTCCGACTTGCTTAGTTGGTGGGAGAGATATCTGCATTAATTACCACTTCTTTCCTACTTTGCCTTACAACGCTTACTACTTCCTTCAGAATTTTCTACGTGCGAAGTTCATTGTTCTGCGTACGCTTCTAAACGCGGTTATTGTGCTGTCATTTATTTTTGTTTTCTTACCGCTTACTCCGTTGAGGTTTGCTTCGTTTGTGCTAAGTCCAAAGTTGCTCCGCTTCGTATCTTCTCTTTGCCTATGCTCGAACTGTTAGTCGCCGCTTTGGCATCATAACTATTAACCTTTATTCTCAAAACTTTTGATCCCCCATATTTTGTTTGAAAAAAATTTTTGTTGGTCTGGTTCCATGGTCGTTCTTTCTTGGATTCGTTCCCCACCGCAGCGATGGAAGACATCGTCACCAATCGGGTTTGTTGTATTCAAGAAAACACTTCTCTCACTTCTTGGCATCATATTCCTTCCACTGAGAATCCTACAGACTATGGTTTCTTATTTTGTTTATACCCCAGAATATTTTTAGTCGCCATACCTCAGCTAGATTAAATGTTATTCCATTCTGCTTCTATTTCCTTAGTATCTGAAATTTTACCGATGTCTTTAAACAATTCATTTGGCTTTTTCCTAAATCTTTTGTGGATATCTTTACCTTTCAGTTTCTCAAAGTAAAAGTACCTCTTTCCGTTCCTTTTTTCAAATTTCTAAATTTAAGCGTTTTCATAATTACATGTTGTAATCAGGGTCTATATCTACATCCAGGTAGTTTCAACAGTCTTATACTTGATTCATAAACCGTTCTCCAACAAGAATGTAATCTCATTGGTATCTTTTATGTTTACCTGCCACTGTGTTAAAATCTCATGTAATTATTAAATTTTGATGCCCTTTTACGAATCTTTGTCTTCGATATCTTTGTACATCGCTTCTATATCTTCTTCATTGTAGCTTAAGGTGGGCATCTAAACTCGCATTATAACCGTATTTACAGGTTTAGACTCTAATCTAGCCATGAGTATTTTCGTTCTTTTGTAAGTATTTTTCTACATAGTGCCCTATCTTGTTTCGCATAACTATACCCACACCCGAATTTCCTTCTCCTGATCCTGTCTGAATAACCCTAACGTCTACGCTTTAAAAATTCCACGGCTCTGGCCACCGAACTGCGTTTATCTCTACCATATCTCATGCTAACCTATTCATTTCAACTTTTAAATTCTCTAGCTCACCTGCTTGCTTCATTTTTCTAACATTCCACGTCCCTACTTGCAAAATGTTCTTCGTTCTCTTTTTTTTTCTTATTGAACTTGCAGATCACAACTCACGAAGTAGTCACCTCCCGGGGATCGGAATGAGAAACTATTTTAACTCCAGAAGCTTTACCCCAAATGATGCCATCATTTTTGTAAACACTTTGGTACACTGTGTACTTGATAGGTTTTCCGTTACCTTCCACATCGTGGTAGTGTGTCTTAGACTGCCATACCGACCCCTATGGTCTCTGCTACTCTCAATACCGAAAGAGCTGCTTTCGGGGACCTGTCGTAGTATGCTTCCTCACTAAAGATCCCACTAATTTCGTTAAACCTATAGCTCGACTCTTTAGCTCACTGAAATACGCATGTTATTCTACAATGATTTCGGCGCCTTGCAATTCGTGTGAATGTTTACGAATACACGTTCGTAAAATGATTACTTATGAAAACATATGCGCTATTTTTCTAATTTGATTTGCAACATGTGAAGTCCCTTTTATTGCTGGTTGTAAAGGAATGTACTGAATATTTTCCTGTTTATTTCGGTATTCTATTTTAATATTATAATTGAATAGCCCCTTTACAAACTGTAAACCACCCAAGCCTATAAAATTATAAGGGTATTTTTGCTAAAAGTTCAATTTAACCAACTTAAATTAATAAATGGTTTTCTATTTAGAAATGTATGCTAAAGAAATACTTGTGTTTTGAATTTGTTGTTGATTCTAAAAGTAAGCCCAAAATTGCTTAAAGTAATAGAATATTCGATTAATTGTTAAATATAGCCTTGAATGTAAAATTAGGAAACGGTTAGTCGACTAATCGATTAGTCCACTAATTGATTAATCGATTAGTCGATTAAGCTATTTAGTCACCCGTTAGATAGAAAATCAATTAATCGGTCTAATATTTTCGTATACTGCAAAAAACCCGTTCAATCGAATACAGTTTTTTGATTTTTGTCAACTCTAGTTCAAATTCACCTCCAGAGTACTCGAAAAATGCTAGGTTATTATGTTTCTAGGTACTATTACCTTAAGCAACACTCTGACACAGTTAAAACTTTTTAGACGTTTTGATTACATTTTATTTATTTAAATTAGTCAAAACGCTTTAAAAATCGCTGCAATTAGGACATACTATAGCTAAATAACAGTTACAGGTAAACGTACTGTAGTTCATCGCGTTACCGTACAGAGGGCGTAGTAATATCACACAAATTTTACAAACGACAAATAAACAAACAACTCAATAAATAATTCAAGCTTACCTTGAGTAATCTAAGTAGTTATGGTAGATAGAGATAATTACTGCATCCTCGTAATGCGGCCATTTCTGCGAAGTAAATACTATGTATTAGTCCTTTAACACATACGTCCTCGAGTCCTATTTGGGGTGAATGTCCTATTTTCTTCAAAATCCCCATGAAGTTTGTTTCTAGCCAACAACATTATGGAACACAGAAGATATTAAGATAGAAGAAAAGGTAAAGGAGTTTCACAGGTACCTTCACTTCATTCCCGCACTAACTGCCACTTTTCTGTTCAGTACGGAAGCCCAAGATAATCTCCTAATCATGACGTTATTGTTTTAAATAGTATACATTAAGATATGAATGAAAAATATATGTTACATCAAGAAACTCAAAAATTCCAAAATCTTGCATGACTTAAATTTAAAGAAGAAATAATTTTTAAAATAATAAAAATCGCTCTACTTTGCGATGCTTGCTAATTTTTCAACTTAGTGTGATAGCGTTAGTTCGTAGGCCGCATCCTGTTGTCGGCCAGTTTTTTACTATAGTACTGGAAATAGCCCAATTCATCAAATATTGTTTTATTAGTATACTACTAGTTTTCGGCTACATCTTCTCGACCGTAGCGACAGTTTGAAGACCATCGCGGTAGAATAAGGAACTATAACTCAGCAGTCATACGGTACAAGTGCACATTTTAAAGTTTTTTTGTATAATCTGCAGTGTTTAATCAAAAAATAAGTATAACGTTTTCTCTAACTTTTCAGTAGTTCTTATATTGCTTTATACATAGATCAAGTTTAAATGAAAAATATACATTTATTCCAATAATTATTAAAGGATTAAGTGGCCAGAAAACTGGATTGCAAAAGGACTTGTTCAGGCAAAGAGTACTGAGTGGTTTTCATATTTGCATTTAATAAGGGGGATATTGTTCCAATACTCTAAGAAGAACTGACATTATAGTTGAAAAGCGCATTGAATTGCATTTTGCGGAAAACCACATGTATCATATTTTAACTTCCATATTTTTATTTGATAACCAACTTTGACGAAAATATCAGTCGATATTCAAGGAAACAAGAAAAGTGTATTTCAATTGAAAAAGGGTTCATTTAATATTTTAGAAAAATTGAGTGCTTGAATGGGACAAAAGGTTATATCCTTAGTTAAATACTATAGATTCGTGGAAGCCATCAAATAGAGAATGTAAACGTACGTCCAATAAAGGCGAGAATGTAAAGATAATAATAATTACAGCCATAAATCTTTAATGTTGATAAGATAACGCATAAGTGAATGGTACTAATTAGTAGCCTCAGACTATTAGAACAACAAATTTATGAATGTTGCAGCACACCTACACAAAAGAATCGATGAGAACATAGAAACGACGACTAGAGCTCGCTAGATTATTCTAGATGCGTTACGTAGCACGAAGACTCGACTTTTAACCCAATTGAAAGCGTATCAACGAGACAGTTGATAAGCAGCTTATGCGTTGCCCTAAAACGTCGCGATGCTGTCGAACCAGTGTTAATATAGTACGTAATAAGATATTACAGTTATAGTAGTTGAAAGAGAATAATTGGAAGTACGAAAAATGAATAAATAATGATTGGCTACTGCAAGATAAATGTTTAGTTTGAATATAAACGTATATAGATTTGGAATGCAGTGGAATTTAATGGAAAATTTTTAATAATTTGAACGAATTGGTTGGTGACTACGTGTCACAACAGAGCCAACAACAAGGACCTGCATGAGTTACACGCTAAAATAAAATTACATTATTTTAAAATTTAAAAAAGGAAAGTTCCATTTATTAGTTAAGTTCCATAATAAGAGTATTTTGATGAGCTAATATTTAAAATTATGTTGAAAAGTGTATACCAGTTGGATAATTTGATTGAGGGATTTTGCCATTATAGAAGAAAAATTTTTAAACCTAACTGATCAGATACGTTTAACTTCTATTTTTAGGGGTGACTATTGAGTTATCTATCTTATCTTGACAAGTTTCGTACATAATAAAATTGAGGTGGAAATAACAAATGATCTATTACCCACTATAACATTAGCGGACCTTCTAAGAAAATACTACAACTAATGTTACTTGGAATCTCGGTCGACAGAAGCTAACACGATTGTAGCTTAATCGTGACAAATATTTTTGTTTGGGGATAAGTAGTTCAAGCATTGAACGAAAATTAATTTGTTGGTTATTTTAGAAAGAAAAAAGCCAAGACCTGGTTGCTGTGGTTGCAGTTCATCAGGCTGACGCATTTCTCTATGCAAAACAACCAACAAATATACTGAATTATAAGAGAATCATAGTGTATTAACATACACAAAACATTTTCCATAGGCCCTTTATACTCGAATGTAAGTAACTAACTATCGCAAACTTCTTCAAATCTCCGATATTTTAGCGTAGATGGCATTGCGAGAAAAAATGTAATAATATTAACTAGTCTATGACAACTAAGGTGGAAATAACAAATGACTTATTACCCGCTGTAATATTAGCTGACTCAATAAATTACTTAGTTGTTGAAACATATTTTGGAGTATTCACGCTAATCTTTGAAATTTTCCAAGTGTTCCCCAAACGACTTCCCAATTATGATCACGTCAGTCAAATATACCAGACACGTTTTCCACGATAGCTCACGCAAGATGTTAGCCAGTAAACGCTTGAAGGTGGCCGTAACGTTACAGAGTCCAAATGTCATGGTTGTATATTGCCATAGGTCAGAATCAATAGTAAAAGTAGTCTTTTCTCAATCTGTGGGTTTCATATCCATTTGCCAGTAGCCACTCTCAAATCCAAGGTTGAGAGCCATCAGGAACCTGAAAGTGTATTTTAGGTGTCGTCAATTCTAGGCAGCGGATAGCTGTCCTTTTAATCACCCCTTCATATTTCCAATCATTTTCCCTGTCTCCTCGCATTTGACCAATGGTAGCCTTCTTGGCGGTGGTCTTATTTGCCGAGCATCTTCTGTATCGATTTTATGCTTCACTACTGCTGTCCTTCCTAATCGGCCGTCGTCGACCGCCAAAATATCCGAGTACAGTCGGATCAAATTCTTAAGTCCGATCAGTTGTTGTTTAAAATACTGGCACGGTTCTGTCAACTGGTCCAATAACTTCGCGGAACACTAAATGGTGGGTGGTACTTTCTCAACACCGGCACACCCTGCCATGTGAAGATCCGAAAAACAGTTATGTTATCTCTTACTGTTTCTTTGTTTATACGTATATTGCCCTTCTTTCTTTACGCTATTTCTTAATACATTTATAATATTGGAGCCGGTTGTCGGCCACACTTTTGTTTAATGCGTGGAAAATGCGAATTAACAAAGTGAGTGGCTGAAAAAAGGTCTGGTTTTGAATCTCATTATTTAAAATATCTTTAATTTCGTTCTCAGAAATCAAAACGGTTTTTGGCCGTATAGATAAAATTGTAGTTATTTTTTGCAAATTGTTGGTGACAAAAAATAAAAGATACTAAGAGATACCTATAAAACTGAGAAGCAAAAGAACATTTTTTTCATGCACATAGGAATCGGTAAAAAGAACACTTTTTGAAATTTGAGAAAATGAGAACTAGATAATCCAGTAATTAGTTTGGCAGTTCCTAGAACTAGCTTACAGGACATATTGAAGGAAATACTCTTCGAATACAAATTCAAAATAACTTGGCTACCGCCCTTGCATAGGTGAGAAGAGGAAAAAAAATAGCCCAATGGTTGGCGAAAATTGCAAAGTATGGATTTCTTGTTAAGAAGGAAAATTATCTAATGTTTGTGAAAAATATCACTGAAGATTCTGGCAAAATACAATTGGTTAAAAATTGTGCTTATGGCCAAAATGGTATTACTGTTTTCTCAAATGTCACTCAGACATTTCTCTGCGTGAAGCAGAAACGAGTACTAATAGACCTCGCGCTCTCATTACTGAGGAATCTATCAGAAAATGATTTTATGATTTACAGGTATATAGACAGTAACGACTTTCTGGAAATAGAAGATCCACTAGAAATTTTTAATGGGGACGAATCTGGATTTTGTCTTTACCCTAAAACGTAAAATGTCTTGATACATAAGAGCAACAAAAATTAATTTACAATAACAACTTCCAAAGAAAAGGAGCGTCTTGGGTTAATCATCGATAACCACATATCGTAGAGAAACTGGATGTGTAAATTATGGGAAAGGTTTATAAAAGTGGATCCTTGAAGTACTATCAGTAATAACGTCAAATTTCAGCAGCGGCGGATGGACGAGGAACGGTCGAACTTTGGCGGACCTCAATGTTAATATGTTTATAGCGCCATAGCTACGATCGCACTAGCATGTTTACAATAACTATCGCGGCACACCACAACACGAAGCACTTGAAGGTTAGTAGCGGAAAAACTATAGATTATACTAAATACGACGAAGGGAAGTTGGCCTATGAGCTACATCTTATGCGATAATTAAAGTTAATTTTAACTATTAATTGCAAACGCAACATACCGCTCACCGAAATGCAAGGCATTTTTGAAAAGAGAATAACTACAAAGGGTGGTACGGAATGAAAAAAAATTAATTAATATAAAAAAAGCTAGGAAATATTTACGCAAACAAAGTTAAAACAAAAGAATTATACGAAGGAACATCAACAAGGTAAAGAGCAGAGCCTAGTGACAGGGCGCTTCAGATCGCCTTTCGCGGTTTTGAGAGTGATGACCCTAACGACCCCATCGGCTCCTGGATGGACTGCAACAATACGTCCAAGGGACCATCGAAGGGGTTGAACGTTATCGACTTTAACTAGCACTAAGATATTCACCCGAATCTGCCATACCTGGCAATAAATCTGCGCAGAGTAGCTAGAAAATGCCTTGGTAGCCATGCATATAAAGAGGCATAAATATGCTTTCAATATATAGCCCCCCGTACTCGCTCGCGACATAGTAGTAAAGAAGGAACCAGCAAAATAAACGCCCGAACTCAAAAAGAGCTTGGCTTGAATAACTCGGCATGGAGGAAGGTGGCCCATAGGAGGCTGCGATGCGGTAGGGTGTAGAGGGGCATCGCCGTGGATCAATGTAGTAAGCGTAAGATTACGGATCCCAAAGTCCTGGGTTCGAATCCCAACACGACCGACTGCTTGAAAAATGGCAGGTGAGCATTTTTCACAAAAATTACGCCCTCGTTCGGATGAGAGGTTAAATGGAGGTCCCGTGTGTGAGTGTTGTCACGCACGTTAAAGATCCCTACCTTGCCTGTAACGGCAAGGGTTCGACAAAATTCTAAATTTCTGGGCAACAAAAAACTCGCCTCCTGGCCAATGTAATACATTCGGGTGGAGCATTGGAAATGTAAATGCACGGTAGGGTGTAGAGGGCGGCTCCGTGGCGTAGTTGGTATGTGTGTAGCTACTACGCCCAAGGTCCCGGTTTCGAATCCCAACACGGTCTGCTTAAAAAATATTAGGCGAGCATTTTTCACAAAAATACGCTCTCGTTCGGATGAGAGCTAAAATGGAAGTCCCGTGTGTGAGTGTTGTCACGCACGTTAAAGATCCCTACCTTGCTTGGAACACCAAGGGTTCGGCAAAATTCCAAATTTTCCAGGTTAAAAAAAAACTCGCTTCCTGGCCAATGTAGTACCTTCGGGTGGAGCATTGGAAAATCACATGTAGAGTAGGGTGTAGAGGACGTAAAATACGTACTTCGAGTTCGCTTGCACAAAAACACACTTGACAGATACCCTTTTTGATTATTTGTCTAATAAATTGTAAGTGTTGTCTTCTGTTGTAGTTTTCTAAATACGAAATTGGTAAGTATTCCAAATTTAAATTACAATAAAATGTGGAAAGTATAATTAAAAATGACTTATCTAAATTTCTTGGACGACTGAATGTCTTTTTACCTTCGGGTTGAGCATTGGTAAATCAAATGTAGTGAATGTCTTTTTTCCAGATTTTCAAATGCTCACCGGTATCCTAACAAATATCCTTCCTGCTCCTTCTGGCTTAACTCGCCTTCCAAGGTATACCTTCAATAGCTCCTTTGTTCTTTGATCTCATTTAACTCCATTTGTTCTGTAATCTGGCTTATCTATTTATCTTTAAATGAAACACCTTCCCATAAATCTTATTTTCTATTAAATTCAATTATACATTTGCGTCATGTACCCAATAACATTAACAATAATAATATTTTTCTTATTCGCACATTAATATGCCTGTTTACAATTAGACGCCTATATACTCTATTGACTATCGCAATTATAAATTGTAAGTTCCTGGTGCCAAAAACGAAATCTTAAATTCGTCTTTCTATTTATAAATTAATACATTACAACCCTTTTTTTCCATGGCTCCCGATATCATCCCTGCCTACTAAGTTACTCATTAATTTTAGCTATCCAGAGGCCCAACCCTGACATGTATTCCCGTAACTATGACATATTAATAAACGTTGCAAATAGCTGCGTGGTACAAAGTCTAACATATAACAATAATAACAACCCTAGATGACAATTCAAAATTCTAATTAATAACTCAAACTCTCTAAATATAATAAAACAATCCCCCGTCCCACAAATATACCAAACCCCCAATTAAATCTAAAATCCACATAGGTGTTACAATTTCATCAGTAAATAAATTTAGAAACATTAATCACAAGGACCGTTTTCTTTAGCAAAACTTCTATCCGAAATGGCTGCTTGCTGTATTTTAAAGCAAGAAAAGAAACCCCACTCATCCATATCCTTTCGAAGTGGTAACCCCAACCGAAATATATCTTCTCTTAGGAACGCCCTTGCAATACGTTTTCTCCCCTCCATCTTTCTTACTTTTCATTATATATTTTGAAATAAATTTTCGGCCATTGCAATAATTTGAGCTTAATTAGCACTTTCAGACTGTAGAAAAAAGACAAATAGTACAGGGTGCAACATTTTTGTAATTTGCCAAAAAGTGTAATAGATTGTACGGTAGGTTGGATGTAATACAGCAAAGGATTTGCGACAAATGTAATAGATCAATTACTGTTGTATTTGTAATTGCCGTAGATCTCCAAGCAGGGGGCGAGAAATAAACGAACGACTACGGAAGATACGAATAGGAGTGTAAACGAAGAGTGCCTATCTCGGGCCGAGTATTCGGTGGCATAGCAGCTCTGTGCAGTGTTGCCAATTTAGCGGGATTTCTCTGTTGTTGTTCTTTTTATCACTGTTTTAAGGTAGTGCAAAAGACATTTTAAGGTAGGACATCGCTGCCCCTCTCTACTTACGGCCCTGGGTTGGATCCATTAATGGGAATAGGGCAAAATCCGGTTCAATAATCATATTTTTCTCTATTAGCTTAAGAAATACGTGTTACTAGGTGTTTGGGCTATTTGTCGCACGATTTCGGGTTTAATTTTAAGTCTTTGTAAATTCGTAGTTGTAAATCAAATAGTAAAGCTGTCATCCCTTGTCCCGTTATATCCTATCATAAACCTCCTTTGTGCCGATGGAAATTAAGTTGGACAAAAGGGGTAGTGATAGACACTTACTCATGGACATCGAAGACCAATTGGGCTGTGTTGGTTCGGTAAAGTGAGTTAAGTCAATAGTGTCGCCGAATGTGAATTTATCGATAAACCCCTAAAAAACAGTGATAGTGCGTACGTAACACGTCCAATAAATCGCCTTACAGTCCACTTCGTTGAAAAGTAGGAACGACACTTAGAACAATAGAATAATTATAAGACCCTAGCGCATTGAACATGGGCTTTCGAGCCGGATTATTTGATTAATTAATTAGCTAATTTAATAATTGTCGTAGTTTTGATATGTTTGAGTGTGTTACACAGAGGTTAACATCTTGTTCGCACATTTAATAATATAGAAACATTTGAGTTTAACGGTAGATTTATAATACATCCCACTTTTTCTTTGTCGCAAGGATTAATGGTTGGTCGGTTTACTTTATGTAAACTTTGTAGAAATACTATATTTATGAGGGTGTATTTTAAATTCTTACCTTATTTTCGTTCACCGTGCATATACATTATCAATGCTCCACCCGAAGGTACTACATTGGCCAGGAGGCGAGTTTTTTGTTGCCTGAAAATTTAGAATTTTGTCGAACCCTTGCCGTTCTAGGCAAGGTAGGGATCTTTAACGTGCGTGACAACACTCACACACGGGACCTCCATTTAACCTCTCATTCGAACGAGGACGTAATTTTTGTGAAAAATGCTCACCTGCCATTTTTCATGCAGTCGGCCGTGTCGGGATTCGAACCCAGAACCTTGGGATCCGTAGTCTTACGCTTACTACATTGATCCGTGGCAACGCCTTATTTTCGTTGACTACAGTTTGATGCACCATTCGGGTTCATCCAACTTAGTATAACAAAGGGGTTATTGGTATTTATTTTGAAACATTAAACGTTTTGCGAGCGAGAATTGTAATTAGTTGTATTTGTAGATTAATAATTTAATTTCGAAGATTAATTAGTGGTCGTAGCCTATTGAGGAACGCATTGTTTTTAGGTTTGTCGTTTATTAATCAAATATGGTTATATCAATTGACAAAGCTATTCTTGAAGCTAGGTTTGTGATAAAACGGTTGGATCATACATACAGTAAAATTAATAAACAGGAAAATGTATCGATTGCTATAATTAGAGCATCAATGAAAAGTGTCGATCAAATTGAAACTTATTTCAAGTTTTTTTGCAAGGATATTTTCTTAGATGAAGAAAGTGAACAATTGGACGAATTTTCGGCTCTTAGAGTGGAAATCGATGATTATCTATTAGATATTCGTATTATCGTTGAACAATGTGAATTATATCTCGTAGAAAATAAACCGTAGGTGGAAAATATAAATAATCCTTTGTCGATAAATAGTAATATTCCTTGAAACACCTATCAGTCCCGCGGCTCTCAGGTTGTATTTCGGGATTTGAAATTTATAAGCGACTGATTCATGATAATGTCAGTTTGTTCTCTGTGGAAAAATTTTGCCATCTCGTTGATACATTAGATGAGTCGTCGCGTTGCTTAATAAAACACTTGCCATTAAATGATTATGCATACGAGGAAGCCTATAAAATCATTACTAATCGTTTTCAGTCCAAGAGGTTATTACTTTCGACATATTTTAATGCTCTCGAAAAATGCCTTAAGGTAAGTTCCTCAGACTCGCACACGGAACTCCGGCAATTAATTAGTTGTTTTGATGAAAATATATTTGCGTTAAAGCAGATTGAAATAGATTTATTAGGTTTCATGTTGTTTAATCTGTTATCGAAAAAATTAGATACAGACGTTTCAAAGCATTTCGAATTAGAAAATAGTGACTAAATTCCCTCGTTCAAAGATCTAAGATCGTACATTGAAAAACAATGTAAAGTATTGGAAATAAATGACTTTGCTTCAGGAACATACTTAAAATCTCTAGATTCCGTGAAACAAAGGGAAAAAGGAAGGTTCGTTAGCACTTCGGCTAAAACCTCTTTAGTTAGTACCACCAATGATAGTAAAAATTGTAGTTTATGTCAAGCTGTGCATCCTATTTATAGATGTAAGCAGTTTCTCGATAAAACCCCTCAAGAAAGATTTGAGGTGGTAAAGGTTAAAAACCTTTGTATTAAATATTTAAATACTTCACATTCGGTGAAAAATTGTAAGTTGGATTGGTCGTGTAGAAAATGTCAACAGCCACACAATTCGTTACTTTACTTCGATAAACGAGAAAAATCGGCGTCTCCACGCAGACAAACTCATCGTCAAAGGTTAGCGTCTCCTCGGAGAGCGGCGCCTAGTCTTACTTCTACTAGTAGACCTAGTGAAGACAATCTGTCGTCGGCGGCTGTGCATGAACTATATGCCACTAGCTCGTTAATTTCGACGTCATTAGAACATACAACTACGCTGTTAGCTACGGCAATGGTGTCGGTGCTCGATTATACAGGAAAATTGCAACCTGTTCGTATAATTTTAGATAACGGATCCATGGAAAGTCTTGTGACTGAAAGGTGCCGTCAGAAATTAGGTTTAAAGAAACGGAGAGCCAATGTCACTGTTCAAGGACTTGGCTTGAATTCGTCATTGGTGTCTGGTACACTATCGTGTGTAGTCAGCCCCATGGGAGCAAGGTCTCCAGTATATGAAATTAATTGTTATATTTTACCTAACATTTGTAATCAATTACCTTCGTCGTCTATTGAGTCAAGGAATGGTCGCATACTCCAGGTTTGGCCTTAGCTGATCCTAATTTTAATACTCCTGGTAAGATTGACATGCTACTCGGAGCTGAAATCTTTGCTCAGGTTTTATTGAACGAATCTCGTTGGGGTATCGCTAACAAGTCAGTTGGTATTAAAATAACTTTTGATTGGGTGTTAACGAGAAAGGTCATTTCCCCGAAGAATTCTATTACGTCGTTGCGTGCTTTAGTTGAGCCCTTAGACAGCGACATTCGTCGATTTTGGGAATTAGAAAATATTCCATTCAAGAAACACATGTCTCCTGAAGAAGAAAGTTGCGAAAAGGAATTTGTGGAAAATTATAGACGTAACAAGGACGGTCGTTTTGTAGTGTCCTTGCCCTTTAAAATTTCTGTTCCCTCATTCGTGGCTACGAGATCGATTTCTATTAAAAGATTTTTGTCATTAAAACGTCGTTTGCTAAAAAATCCTGAATTGTATTCGGATTACAAAAAATTTATGGGGATTATTTGAAAAGCAGTCACATGGCTCAAGTGGAATCGCCTGAAAATTCGTCGGTTCTTGAGAGAAGGTGTCACATTGCCAATCATGCTATGTACATAAGCGTGATAGCACTACCACCAAATTGCGTATGTTTTTCGATGCTTCGTGTCATGATCAATCTGGAAATTCGTTAAATGATAGTTTGGCTATTGGCTCTGCTCTGGAGAAAGACATTGCAGTTTTGTTATTGCACTTTCGTGTACATCCTATCGTAATTACAGCTGACATTAAACAAATGTATCGGCAGATTTTGGTTAAAGATACTTATAGAGATTATCAACGTATCGTCTGGAGATTTTCTCCATCGGATCATATTATGGACTTTAAATTAAATACTGTGTTTATGTAGTTTCATTATCGCCTTTTTTGGCCTTGCGTACTGTTCAAGAATTGGCAAGGTTACAATCGATTAATTTTTCTTTCACGTCATCGGTATTGGCGAGCGATACCTATGTTGATGATTTAGTCACTGGTTGCAATTTGATTGAAGCTGCAAATCAATTAATTGGCGAGTTGAATAGTATTTGCGCTAGTGGTGGTTTTCAATTAAGAAAATGGAATAGTAATTGCCCGGAAGTGATGTCTAACTTGAAGGAGTCCCTGTCTAGTTCGGAAGCAATTACATTTCAAGATAAATATAGTGGTTCAATAAGAATTTTGGACCTTTCGTGGCGCGCTCTTACATATGTATTTTTACACAACTTAAACGCTGAAGAGCGCACTTGCACTAAGCGTAATATTTTGTCAGCTATCGAAAAAATTTTTGATCCTCTCGGTTTGATAACGCCTTTAGTACTTTTCGCTAAATGTTTAGTTCAAAATCTTTGGTTTTTAGGCCTCGGTTGGGACCAAGAGCCGCCATTGGAAGTCGTAGAAAAAAAGGAAACATTTTTTGGGTGAATTGCCAGTGGTTTCGAATATTGAGATTTCGCGTCGCATCGTATGTAATAATTTTAAAAAGGTGGAGTTGCATGGATTCTGTGATGTTTCTGAAGCTGGGTATGCAGCTGTCATCTGTTTTCGTTCGTTCGATTTAGAAGGTAATATTACCGTGTCATTAGTATGCGCAAAATCGAAGGTTGTTTCTACTAATCGCGTTCCATTGCCCCGTCTCGAATCGTGTGTTGCCATACTCTTGGCAGATTTCGCAGATTTTGTCAAAAATACTTATACAAATAGTTTATCATTTAGTAGTATTTTCGCGTGGTCAGATTCCACTGTTGTTGTGTCTTGGAGTCGGTCTTCTTCGCATAAGTGGAAGACATTTGTTAGCTATCACATTTCGCATATTCAAGAACGTATTCCTCCATCTTCGTGGTTTCATGTTAAATCCCAGGACAACCCTGTGGATTGTGCCTCACTTGGACTTTTGACTTCAGAGTTAGTTCATTATCTATTATGGTGGACAGGGCCTTCCTGGTTAGTGCGTCGTAGCGAAGAATGGCCAGTAACGCCGCTGCCAAAACGTATCGACTCTCTCAGATGGACGTCGAATATCGTATTCTGTCTTTAACAGTCGTTATGCCTGAGAATTTCTTGGATTTGTTATTGAATAAATTTTCAAAACTGCAGAAAATTCGTAGGATTATTACATGTATTCGTCATTTCATTCGTAATGTTCAATGTCCGGCGAATTTGCGTTCAAAATGTTCTGATGGTTTGTCCCTAGCTCAGCAGCAAGAGGCTATACATTTATTGATTAAAAGAGTTCAAACAAATGTTTTTGCTCAAGACATTGCAAATATAAAACTGGAAAACTTGTTAGTAAACAACTACGTAGCCTTAGCCCGTTTCTAGATAGTCGTGATTTGTTGAGGGTGGGCGGTCGCCTGCGTAATTCAGAGTTGTCGCATGATGCAAAATTTCCAATTTTGCTTCCTCGGTCGCATCGGATGACTGAAATTATTATATTAGATTGTCATGAAAGACATTTACTTTCTGGAAATCGAACAACTCAATTTTTATTAACTCAAAATTATTGGATCTTGTCGGCAAAGAGGGCTATTCGGCAATGTTTGAAATCCTGCATTCGTTGTTTTCGTGTAAACCCTGTGGTTTCATGCTTCCCTATGGGGGATTTACTAGCTTCTAGGTTAACTCTAGGTAAGGAGTTTTTGCATGCGGGAGTCGACTTTGGTGGACCTTTCTCTGTCACGACGAATCGATGTCGTGGCGCAAAATCATTGAAAGCGTACATTTGCTTAGTTATTTGATTGAGCATTTATATAAGCTTGTCGGTTTAGGTTTCTTAGTTAATAGCTATAATTATTTTTAAATATAGAATAAGTTAGTTCATACTTATTGTGGTGGGCAGGATGTTTGGTTTCTTTGTCGCACGTTTTGGGTTTAATTTTAAGTCTTTGTAAATTCGTAGTTGTAAATCAAATAGTAAAGCTCTCGTTCCTTGTCCCGTTATGTCATAAACCTTCTTCGTGCCGATGGAAATTAAGTTGGACTAAATGGGTAGTGATAGACACTTGCTCATGGACATCGAAGACAAACAGTTGTGTTAGTTCGGTAAAGTGAGTTAAGTCAGTAGTGTCGCCGAATGTGAATTTATCTATAAAGCCCTAAAAACAGTGATAGTTCGTACGTAACACGTCCAATAAATCGCCTTACAGTCCACTTTGTTGAAAAGTAGGAACGACATCTAGAACAATAGAATAACGCGGAGGTAAGTCGATATATAAAATTATGAGACCCCTAGCGCATTAAACACTGGGTTTAAACGTGAATAATTTAAAACTGAATTTTTTGGCGCTTTTGAGTTTTTTTAAGGTGTTCTGGAAGTTAACACAAATGACTGAGAATCCAGAATATCAGATTTTCATGCCGAATGATGGATTTTATACGTCGAATTATCCACAAGCATTTTATTTGTAATATGAAGTGTAATTTAATACAATCGAGCGTAATCTATTCCGTAAAAAAACTACGGCATATTTTGTTTTTGAAATTTATAGCGCATTTTGGGTTCAACAAAATGTTAAAAAGACGTTTTCAAAGAACCTTTTGTGTCAGTTTGGTGCAAAGCTTGAAGGTGGCGCTATTCAAATTATTTCTCCTTAATGTTGAATAGTTTAATTTTAAGACATTTAGGGCTTATTTGGTGTGGAACAAACTGCAATCGGTTTTAAAATTTACGCCTATGTTGTTTTGCATAAATTCACCCTCTAGTGTCGGTTATCAGAGAAAAGCTTTTGAACTTTTATCCACCGCAAACTCTATTATTAAAAATCGTTTGATAATTAATAAAAATTATATATTCCTTAAGGTCGTTTTTAAAGATTTATCATAATAAGTGGATCTCTTTAAATAATTCAGTTCCTGCTAATTTTTGTATAATTTATAGAATCGTTGCCAATGTTTACGTAATTAAACTTAATACATTATGAACTAGCATAATAAATATAAATAAACAATGACAACATGAGAAATTTTCATTCAAGATAGAAAGGGACGATAGCAAAACAATTTGTACAGCGGTTCATTTAACTTTGTATTTCTGTAAACAAATAGGTCAAGATTTAGTTAAATTTATGTCAACAGTATTTAAATTCTACCTGTCGTTGGTAACTGTATGTTTAGATACGCTGGTTTACTTTACACATCTACCAGATTGGAAAAAGTTTTAGAAATATTTTTCTGTAGTTGCGTGATTTTTATTTAAGTTTTGGATTATGCTGTATAGCTATAGAAAATTGTTCTACTTTGTAAAATCAGATTAGATTTAAGTAAATATTATTTTGCTTTGTTGATTGAATGCTCTTATCGGTACTTAAAGTAGTTCAATTTATTCCACAAGCATTTCAAATATATCATTTCTAATGAAATTGCTGGATAAAGAGACTTTTAAATTATTTAATTTTCTAATTGACGGCTGAATTTGGCATGTATTTGATACGCAACATAAAATCGAAAAATACAGAAATTCCGAAATATAGCATACCTGAAATAGAGATATCTGGATTTTTAATAGGACAGTGACTTTTCAGATGTTCCAATTTAATGTACTTATGTACGAATCCGAAATCTTAACAAAAACTTTAAACGAAATGGAAGCATTTTTTCATAAAACGGACTTTAAGTTCTGCAATGAATTTAATTGATTTTTGAGTAGTTTTTATCTCTCTCGTAGTCACTACCCCAATGTTGATTTAACGCATCTCTGCTGTTTCTTATCCTGAACTAACTTCGTCAATGCCCTTTACCTTTCCTTTCTTAATCTAGTTTATATGCTTGAGTATTTACCTTCGTCTAGATGCTATATCTTCTTCTCTGCCATGTATTTCTTTTATAATCTCTCCAACGTGGTTTGAGGTACGATATATAATCCTCCCATGCTTTCTTTTAATCACACTTGAGAGACTGAACCATTTCTGGTACCCTATCGTTACTAACTTTATCTATTCAGTTGATCTTAAACATTTTTCTATTATATTATATCTTTAAAACGTCTAATCTTCTAACTTCTTCTCTGCCAAATACACCTTACAACAGTCTTTTTCTAACAGCTAGAGCACCTTGCATCTTAAAGACTTCTTTCTTAGACTATTTTACCACCTCGTCGGTTCTATTGTCATTTGTAGTCCAACTTCCTGAGTAGCAACATTTTTTTACTTCCATTTTTTTTTAATTCCATTCTTAGCATTTTGCATTATGCTTCCTCATCATCTATCTACATCATCAGAATCTTTCACCTTACCTAATGCCTGTTCAGCAAAATAAATAGTTCCCACCTATTAACTATAACTTCTACTAACGTTGTGCTTGCTTTATCTTTTAATGCCATACTTTTATTGATAGTTCTTCTGCAGAAGTTTTTAATTTTTTGATGACTATGACGAGTTTACCCTTATTTAGTGCTGATTCAATTTCCTCACAAAAACTTTGTGCTCATTGCCATTTAACCTGCCTACATAATATATTATCTTTTTCCTAAGTCCCCTATATTTTGCCCACTTTTCTCCGTTGCAACACTTTTTTGATAATCGCATGTCCGTTTTGTCTATGCGCAAGATATTCGGATGTTATTATTCTTTAGGGTTATGTTTCTGGACAGGTTCTGCAACGAATTTAGTTTGTGAATTCTACAGTCAATTTTCTGTTTCTACTTTACAAGGCAGTTGGTCACTTGGATATACCCACCTGTATTAGCCGTACGACACTAGTTTTTAGTTATTTGTTATTTTTGTTTGGGCATCGTGTTTCTACGATGCTGAGTCTTTTCTCGATCATTGAACGTCACACACTGGAAGCTAAAGAAGCACTATTAGTATTTCGAACCAACGCTATCACGTGTCCGATTTGGTTTTTTTATCTTATGGTGTCAGACATTTATTGCTTGAACTTCTCAGACAATATGGCGTCTTTACTTTGAACGAATGTTGATCAATTTTTTAGTTTCTTAATAATTACGCAGTTTATAACGTAAACTATTTGTTTTCCTACCTATTTGCTTTTGTTATTTACTTTCTTTCCGATTGTATATTTAATTCCTGTTCTTTTTTTGATACATTTTAAGTTCTGGTTTTGCCTACTCTTCATGGTACCTTCTCATTTTAACCTTTTGTTCAGTTTATATTTTCTAATAGCAGCTAAACTAGAGGTTATGTCATAATTAAACTAGTTGTATACTTAAGTGTTTAAAAAACATTTCTCATAGGACCTATCTATATACAGTGCACCTGTTAGTACAAGTGCGTTATATTTCAAACGAGACTGCTGGAACCGACACACTGAAAATGTACTGCAACCCAGATAAAGATCTAACACGCGCCTAAATCTACTACTGTAGCAAGGTAATTGTTATTACTTTTGGTTTAATCACGGTTGAATGACTTGTAATTCAAGAAAAAATATCTTTAAGTTTTTATGTACGTATTTTCTATAAGATAGTTTATTGTCGTTTTTTTCTGGTATATTATTAAGGAACCAACAGAATGATACTCTAAAATTGAAAGTTTTACCAATTCTTTTTACTCTCACATTTACTGCAACGCCATAAATAACATTTCAGAAATTTATCTACATTTTGTCCTTGTATGGAAGTAAATAAAGCATATTGCAATAGAGATATAGCGTGTCAATCATCATCACCATCTGTAATGTTTATCCTCTAGTACTAAATTTTTTCAACCTTTTCGCTATTTCTACGACTTTTTTGACATTTGCTTGCATTTTCGCACAAAGGTCGTCTTTTGCCACTGTACCTGGCGTGTTATTAATACTAAAGTTTTTTGTTTGGTAATTTTTCTCTTATTTCCAAGTTTTATAGATGTAAGTCTCATTCTAAAAGCAGGTTAAAAATACTTTGTTTTCTCCGAAATTATCTACCTTCCCTATAAATTTACTTCATTCGAAGATGTTATTTTGGTGTAATTTTTCCATGTTGATATTTGGAATCCAAACGTCGGCACATGTAAAGTAGGTTACATTGATGACGAGGTTTTTTTCCCCACCCCTTCATAACTTGTCTATTATTCCATTTTGTGCACTCACCGGTTGTAATAATAAACATATACAGTTTCTGTCCAGAGAATCTCGCTGAAGAGAAGAACGAAAATAAATACTTTCATTAACGACAGATAATGTAAAATTCAGACACGCTGAAGAAGTCAAAGGAATATACTGAACAGTTGTACAAATCTGGACAAGGTAAATGTAAAAGTAGGGACAGAAGTAGATTACGTTTTGCGAGAGCTGTGATAGAAAAAACGAAATTTTTAATAGACGTAGACATTAGGAAAAGTCCGAGAGAAAATGAACCAGAGGAAGATAAAGGAACGTACCGTTCTAACAAGCGACTGCCCTTAAGACTTTCAAATTAATTGGAAAATTTAGAGGTATTCTAGAAATATTGATTGTCAAATCTAATTCACCGTAATATTACGAATACACTACAGGAGCTCTAATTCGAAAGGTGAATGGACATATCGAGGAAAGATAATTCGGATTTAGCAAGAAGGAGAAGCAAGTATTACGATCAAGTTGTCAAGAATAACAGGTAAAACGTGCACAGGAAATAGAAGAGAATATTGTAGTCTCCTTATAGCTAAAAACTTTGTCCTAATCAAATATTGAGATTCGAGTAGGAGAAAAGTGTATGAGCATAAGGACGAATAAGCGATGCTCTTTCTTTTACATCAAATCATAAAAACTGCCCATACTTGGAACAATTTTCAGTTTCAGACGCAAATAGACATACTTAAAAAATGGGTGGTAGTAAAAAGATACATGAAAACTTTGGTCTACCTTGGTAGATTTAGAACTAGTAATAACTTTTCTGTGTATCTTTTACAAAATAAAATAAAACGCTGTTTTTCCAAGTAGGAGATGCTCGCCCTGACTTGGGTCAGTCTATACATCGTCTGTTATCTCATGTTAGAACACCTTTAATTATACTTGGGACACTAACAAACTTTTTTGTTTATTATTCTCAACACAAACTTGTAAGGGAAAGCATTTCTACTCATTTTTACACAATAAAATCCCTTATTAAAACAAATCCAGTAGTTAGTGTATCGAACAACATAAATGGTCAGTTATAGGTGTGTTATATTGTTGCTATATGATAAGCTTGAAGTGTTCTGAACTGTATCATAACATTTTAAACAGTTTTTTTAACAATAAACTACAAAATGACAATTTATAAATAAAACGTGTATCGTCCTCTCCCTTCACTAAATGGTTCAACAACTCGTTGATTCGATGAAACTCAACATCCTTCTCAACATCTTCAATATTTGAAACAAAAACCTGCGATCCTTTATAGTTTCGCATGTAACTAGTTTTAAAGGTGGCATTGTTTTTTTCTAAAATTTACCCATAAACTCTTTTTAGTTTCTTTTTTTGTAAATCCTTTACAACACGATTTGCAGTCAAATTCTGCCAGGTGTAACAGTCATTTTCATATTTCTTGGCTTTAATACCGTTTCCTTCTCACGAGTGCTTTGAAGATACGCTTGAAATATGATGTCCATGTTGCTACTAAAGCATGACCATCGTTTGTTTGAGTAATTTTTGGTTTTGGTAAGCACTCGAGGATTTTATTCCTGTTCAGGGGCGCAATTTCACTTTTTTTTAGAAGCCATCCTTTAGATTTACTGCTTTGTGGTCTGCAAGTCCATCCAGCGACTTCTTCAAAAATCTAGGAAATGATCTTTTCTTATTGCCCCTTTGTGCTTAAACTTCCATTCGGTCAGTTGTTGGCGCCATATTGTTTTTAATGGGCTGAAAATGCCAAACCTAAAGGTTGACATAAATGTGTGCTGTTTAGTGGAAATAGTATGAACAGAATGTTGTTCTTAATGCAGTGTATCAAACTGTTGACCGATATATGATTTGGTAGATTGTCTCCTATTATAATTTGTGGGAAACCACTAAGCTTTTTAGGTATGACAGTGCAATTGTTAGAAACCAATCTTCAAAAATATTCCTGTCAAACCATCCAGACCTTGGCCTATTTAACCTTGGATCCATATGTCATATAGATTATCTGTCCTGTACACAACGTAAGGCGGAAGAACTACATCACTGGCTGTACCCCAAACATTACTGAGGAATTTAATTTTGAAGAATCTTTGGATGTTTGCATTTTCTTTTAACAATAAATTTGCCTTTTTCGGGATTATCTTGCGTACTAGTATAATCATAATTAAGGATGACTTCTTCTGGGACATTCTTTATGGAAACAGCTAGTTCGTCAAAGCATGTTCTACTACCTCGAGGGTTACTGGAGTCCTAGCCCTTTTAATATTATTACATATCCGGGTTTTTAACTGTGCACTTTGTTTGATTAGAAAGCATCGAATCAATTTCTTTTTCGGCATGTTATTTTTGAATCGGGGTTCAACTATACCTCATCGAGGTTGGAGGAACTTCTTGACAATGTATCTGATATCAAAAGCAGTTAAAAGGATAGCCCCATTCCCCCTATAACGATAAGCATTCAGACAGTTTCTTCTCCTTTTCTGCGCTAAATTCAGGTGGTTGGCAAAATTGTTGTTGTAGTATATTTTTTGCTTTCCTCTAGATTGAGGATTTTGAACATCGTACCTTTTTTTCAGCTTGATGATAACTCATTCCCTTGCGAACAACATCGGCCGTACGACCAACGGAATCTTCGTCTAAAGTGTGATAACTCTTCTTTATTTTATTCAGTTTGTCATAAATCACTCTTCAACCTGAAAAAAACATAAAACTGGAAAATAAACTAAAAAAATACATTACGGATAATATTAATCTAACTTGGGATAGTGTCCCAAGTTACGTGACTATGTACATTTTTTTGTAAATTATTATTTTAAGAGAACATTTTTTATATAAACATTATAACAGTGATAGGTTTTATTACCAAATACAATAGCCTAAAGAAAAAAGGAATCAAACCTACTGGGAATGCCCTTACTACTCAAAGTTATTCAGTCGAAACGTATTACCTGTTTTTGTTGCAACATTCAAAGCTTATAATTTCGCCTTAAGAACTGCTCCAGAATGTTTATGTTCACTGTACGTTAAGTAGTAGCTATCCTTCTATCAATACACAGTACATTTATAGTAACAACAGAAAATGTTAGGTTATCCATCCATACAAAGTGAAAAGTACTAAATTATCCCAAATTAGGCTACTGTCCTAAGTATGGTCAGTTGACTGAAGTAGTCAGTGAAGAAAGTAATACTTTAAATTTTCTAGAATACAGCTTTTGCAAAAAAAATAGAATGCAAAAAAATTAGAAGCACAAAAAACGGTTAAAACAGTTTTTTAGAAATAGGAATGACATTTTGTACGAAAGAGAATCAGTAAATTATTTTGTGTGAAATATGACTGATCAAGAATGAATATAAACGTGTGAAAGGTAGTTTCGGTGAAAACAAAAAGTAAAGTGAATATGAAGTATTTAGGGCAGGGAACTCTGCAAAGCACTGCCTATAAAGAAAATAAAAATGAACCGAATGATCAACAACAAGTTGTAAAATTAACAACGCTTTGGTATAAAAGGATATATTTTGGAAAGTACAATTATGCATGGAAGCTAACAAGTTGGCCAACGATTGTTCAAAATCTAAACGCCAAAATGCATTAAATTTATGACACACTCTGTCAAACCATAGAACATCGATCAAGATTAAAACATTGTTGGGTTTTTCAGTAGTTGGTGAAAGCAACCAGAGATTACCTAAAAGGACAGCAACAATTAACAATTGGCAAATATTTTGAAGACTTAACGAAACGATCTAGATTTTTATTATCGCATATATCTGTTATTGGTCTATACCAGCAGGCGTCGCTTTTCGCATCTTTATGCAAGAAGAATTTGAAACATTAGACAAATCAGTCTGTTACGTCGTCATCGAACAATTCGGTATTTTGTGACAATAAATACTTTGTGCGTGCATCCTACAGTTTGAGTGAAACATTTTATATACCGGCAATAACAGTGCATAAAGTGACAGTCGTACTCGAGCCTTTAGAGAAGCAAGTCGCCTTCGAACCCTTGAAAAGGACGGTTGTGTTAGAGCTTTAAAAGCGAGACCGACACCATTTTCGTGCGTGTTTCTGGTTCTCCGTAAAAGCTTTTGTGCGTGAAAGTGTCTATTGCCCCAGCGGCGCAGGACTTAAGGTATTTATACCCTTCCTTAATTAGTTGGTAGTTGTCTTTAGTTATTACATAACCGCTCCACCATTATCGTTATTGCTATAAAAGCAATTGGTCCTTCATTATAATTTGCATATTTTTATCACACATTTATATCAACCTCCTTAACCCCAATCAATCATTGGCCCTATAAGTCGATCCGGATTCATTAGTCCTGTGGTTACATGTCCTAAATTAAATATTATTGTGCATTTCAGCGAGTTTTTAATTAATTAATATTTCAGTTTTAAATTTGTGCTTAAAGCCCATATTTAGCGGGTTAAAATGTGTAAACATTATTTATACTGTCTTTAGATTAAATTAAGCGATTTCGCCGTAATTGAAACCAGCAAGCGTTTTAATTACAAAGAAATTCATAATATAAAATTTGTCAGTTTTCAGTTTTAAATTCATTTTAGCGGCATAAAACAGAAAGCAACCTGAAAACTATAAATCGCTTTATACTTCTTAAACAAGAAAGGTAAAGGGATTTGCTTTGTATTTAAAAGCTATTGCACGTTTTGTATTACAATATTGAAAATATCTGCAGAGGAATAAGGTTGTAAAGTTGCATCTTTCGGCAAATATGTTAAGCCACATGTTTTAAACGTGTCTGTGAGCTTTTGATGGTAAGCCGCTCGGGTTGTTAAGCGGTACATCTTATATTCACGCTTTTGTTTGACGAACCGTTAGTCATAAAACGTGATTTATTGGTTATACCCTATTTTACATTTTTCGTGCTTTGAACAACTCATAATATTTTAATATTTCTCAGTGCACATTTAGCTTTACCGTTTTACAACAGTTTATTGTAGTCCTTTCAGAATCTTTGAGAATGGCTCCAAAGAAAGCACATGTGGTAGAACTCCAATTACTGAAAACACGGATTTTAGAAATATTTGAGCTTTGTAATTCTATACAAAGTGACCCAAGTTTAAAGGCATTGTTCCTTATTCAAACAAGGGAATACATGACCTTTATGCAAATTTCAATACAATTTTAGTCGCTGTCTTGGCCTCATGTGACGAGGTAGACTCATTAACTTACAACGCTGTACGGAAGGAAGTAGATTCCGCTTATTTTTCATACTGCTGCATCTCGATACGATGCAAGAAATGAAAGCACCACAAATTACAGAAAATGCTCCAAGCAGCACGGTATCAAAATTGTTACCGTTAAAGCTCCAAATTTTTAATAATGAGGTAACTGAATTTTCATCTTTCATCGATTTATTTGACAGCCTGGTCTATAATAACGCGTCGCTGTCCAATATCGAAAAATTAAATTATCTTATCAGTTGTTGTACCGGGGAGTCTTTAAGAATCGTTAAATCTGTACCCATTTCGGGGATAATTTTATTATTTCCTATAACGCCTTGCGTGAGAGATTTAGCAATCCGCGTTTATTGGCAACTTTGCATTGGAAAGCAATGAAAGACTTTCTACCTTTAAAATCAGAAGACCCTAAGAAACTTAGGGCACTTATTGATTGTTTTCGGAGAACCTTGCTGTTCTAACTAACTTAAAGTTTCCCACTGAACATTGGAACTTTATTCTGGTCGATTTGCTTTTAGAAAAACTTGATCCGTTCACTAGAAAACGCTTCGAACTCCAATCGGATCCGAAGCAAATACCTAATTTCGAGGATTTGAGATATTTTTAACCCAACAATGTGCAGCGTTGAAACCTTTTCTTCAACCGCACCTGTTTCTTATTCGACGACTGTCCATACATCTCACACATCAGTGCCTAAGAAATCCTCAGCGTTTCAATTTAAACCAAGAGTTTCTTCTAACGTAGTTTCACTGGACACCAAGTAGCTCCAGTGACTCAAATAATTCATTTTCGCACCATTGTCCTTCCTGCAAGGGCAATCACTTAATTTACAGATGTCAATCGTTTCTAAAGAAAACTCCGACAGAACGTTTCGACATTGTCAAACGCTTACGCCTTTGTTTAAATTGCTTACGAACAGACCATGCGTCCATGCAATGCAAATCTTATAATTCCTGTCGAACTTGCGCCAAGCCGCATCATACCTTGCTACATTTTGAATCGCAACCTGCTTCTAGCCGTTCAGCTGAACCGACCGCTACACACATGCATAAAAATGCCAATAGGACGCAGTCAGCCTCCTATTCCGGCAAATGTTTTGTCTTCACAGACGAATTCAAATCTTGGGGTTACTGTCTTACTCTCCACTGCTGTTGTGGAAGTTCAAGATCGTTCTGGTAGATACAAACCGATCAGGGTACTCTTAGATCCTGGTTCCCAAGCTAGCTTTATTCGAGACGATTGCGTGAGCAAACTTTGGCTTCCACGCATACGTTCTCAAGTTCCGATTTATGGACTTGGGCAGACAACTTCAGCAGTCAATAGAGGTGCCGTCAGCTGCACTATTCGCTCTATGTTAGACTCTGAAAATCTCTAGAAGTCACAACTTTTGTGCTTTCGTCAATATCTGGCAAATTACCTAGCGTTGAAGTTCCTAATAATTGGGAACACTTATGCGGCCTGCACTTTGCAGACCCGACCTGGAACTCTCCAGGAACTATTGACATGCTCCTTGGAGCAGATGTTTATCCGTTCATCATCAATGGCGGTGTTATACATGGCAAATTTCTTCAGCCTGCCGCCATAAATACAATTTTGGTTGGACTATTATTGGTCCCACAAAAGCTTGCAGTCTGATACTGTCCAAGCATTTTTACTTCTGTAGAAGATCCTATCGACCAGACCCTAAGGCGGTTTTGGGAGATAGAAGAATTGCCATCCAAGCCTTATACTTCTCCAGAAGAAGAAAAGGCAGATTTGATTTTTGAAAACACGTTTTCTCGTGACCCTAGCGGTCGTTTTATTGTTGCGTTACCGTTCAACGATACTTTGCCCGTTTTGATAATTGCTTTGAGATGGCTAAAAAGACTATTTTCGTTGGAGCGCAAATTCATGCTCAACCGGAGCTACGCGCCCAATACAACAATTTCATGCAGGACTATCTTGATGCGGGTCATATGGCATTACTCGATTCTCCGCCCGTTGGGAACGATAATTATTTTTTACCCCATCACCCTGTGTTTAAAGAAGAAGGTCATACTTCTAAAATTCGTGTGCTTTTTGACGCCTCTGCAAAGGCTAAAAACAACGTGTCACTTAATGACACTCAACTGGCTGGACCTAGTCTCCAAAACGACATTTCGTCAATCTTACTGAAATTTCGTACTCATCGTTTCGTTTTTACTTGTGATGTTCGCCAAATGTATCGACAAATTTTGGTTACCGAAGAACATCGAAAGTTTCAATTAATTGTTTGGCGGTTCTCCGCAGAAGAACCCATCCAGACATATCAGCTTAATACAGTGACCTACGGTATTAAGTCATCGCCTTATCTAGCATTAAAAACTCTTCAGCAATTAGCCATTGACGAAGGCAAAAGGTTTCCGTTAGCCGCTGACGCTATACGGTCAAATCTATATATTGATGATTTCGTCGCCGGTGGAGATTCTATACAATCGGCCCGCGAAATTAAAGATCAACTTATTCGACTTTTACATTTGGCTGGTTTTGAACTTCGAAAATGGAGTTCTAATTCAGTTTCTATTTTGGAAGGCATTCCGTCAGATTTTTGCCAATATACTTCTCTCGATTTCGATTCGGACGAATCAATAAAAATATTAGGTCTTCAATGGTCACCTACAGAAGATATTTTCTCGTTTCGGGTTAAACCATTAAACCAAATATGTACAAAGCGCAACATACTTTCACAAGTTGCCAGAATATATGATCCATTAGGATTTTTAGCCCCACTAACACTTTTTGCAAAACGCCTAATCCAGCATCTGTGGATGTTAGGTTTGAATTGGGATGACATCCCACCAGCAGACATTTCGTCTCAATGGCAGCAGTATCAAGAAGAGTTGCCGTTATTATCGTCATTAAAGTTACCACGTTGTTTACCCCCTTCGGATCCTTTTACTTGTCATTTGCATGGGTTTTGCGATGCTAGCGAGGTAGGGTATGCAGCGGTAGTGTATTTCAGTTCATAAATCAAACTACTGGAGAAATAACTGTACAATTTATAACCGCTAAAACAAAAGTAGCTCCAATTAAGCGCATTTCAATTCCACGTTTGGAATTATGTGCCGCCGTTTTATTAACCGATTTACTTTCTTTACCATTCGGTCTTATCAAGGCTTGATTGACATCTCCGATGTTTCAGCGTGGAGTGATTCTACGGTCGCTCTCACTTGGATACGTTCTCCACCTTTTCGTTGGAAAACTTTTGTGGCAAACCGTGTTAGCCACATTCAAGAAATCATTGCACCTAGCCGATGGTTTTATATTAAATCTTCGCATAATCCGGCTGATCCTGCATCTCGGGGATTAATGCCAAGCGCGGTTATTTCATGTTCGCTATGGTGGGCGGAGCCTGAATGGCTTCACTACCCTAGTGACTCGTGGCCGCCTCAACCAACATTGTCAACCTCAATTGCTGAGGTAACTACGGAAAAGAAGATCCTAACATTTGTCGCTCAAACAGATCCAAACGTCATTGACATTTTACTAAGCCGCTTTTCATCGTTATATAAAATCCAAGGCATCGTGGCTTACATTTATAGATTTTCTAAACCCATGGCTCAACGTCATACGGGTCCCTTAACAGACATTGAATTACACAATGCTCTCATGATTATCGTTCGGCATGTACAAAATGTTACATTTTCAAAGGAAATAGCTTCGATCAAGGCAAACCGTAAATTACCTAAAAGCTTGCGAAAACTTTCTCCATTTGTTGATCCACAAAACATCTTAAGAGTAGGTGGGCGCTTGACACATTCTTCGCTTTCCTATTCCGAAAAGTTTCCTGCGTTATTGCCTCAGCGGCACCGATTAACCGAACTTATCATTCTGTCAACTCATGAAAGGTATTGCCATCCCGGTGTTAATACCACAGCGTATCTTATCCAACAGAATTTCTGGATCCTTTTATTAAACATTCAATCAGAAATTGTTTATCATCATGTCATGGATGTTTTCGTACCAAACCGGTCCTGGTAACTCCTCCTATGGGAGACCTACCGGCAGCACGTATTACCCAGATCAAAACTGCACATGGCACATTAAAACGACCTTTGGTCAAACTAGCGCCGCTACCGGTATTTTAACTTTATTTTATGTTTAGATGTATATACACATTTTTACATGTATAGTAGTATATTATTTTTACATATTTGCTTATTTACATATATATTTTTATTCTTTGCATAGTTGGTAATATCGCTCGCTGTAGTGCACCACCCTATCTTTCGTTACCTCCTTTCCTAGCAAGGTCAAATCCCATGTGATTTCCTTCACCCAACCTACTTCCTCCTTTTCAAAATTCTATGAATTTGGTGGGCGGTATGTTACGTCGTCATCGAACAATTCGGTATTTTGTGACAATAAATACTTCGTGCGTGCATCCTACAGTTTGAGTGAAACATTTTATATACCGGCAATAACAGTGCATAAAGTGACAGTCGTACTCGAGCCTTTAGAGAAGCAAGTCGCCTTCGAACCCTTGAAAAGGACGGTTGTGTTAGAGCTTTAAAAGCGAGACCGACACCATTTTCGTGCGTGTTTCTGGTTCTCCGTAAAAGCTTTTGTGCGTGAAAGTGTCTATTGCCCCCAGCTGCGCAGGACTTAAGGTATTTATACCCTTCCTTAATTAGTTGGTAGTTGTCTTTTAGTTATTACATAACCGCTCCACCATTATCGTTATTGCTATAAAAGCAATTGGTCCTTCATTATAATTTGCATATTTTTATCACACATTTATATCAACCTCCTTAACCCCAATCAATCACAGTCCTTACAAAAGAATTTTGAATTATTTGTAGGAGTTGATTTGGAAAATACTAATGATTAAAAATATTCATAACTCCTTTTAATTCTCAAATATTATTGTTTAATTCACTATTGTCTGCTGATTTCAAATCTTAATCCTGAATTCTGTTCCAAATAAAATGAAGTTTTTACTCGATAAGTTTTTAACGATAACAGGTAAAAAACGATGAATAGTAGAGTAAAAAAGTTTGATTATATTACAAAATCAGCAGAATCGGAAGAATGTTGTACAAGATCTGGTCTTACAGCTTATTGATTATATAATAGGATGCAAAATATTCGATTATGTTAATCCGTAATTAGTTATGGAAACTATTATATATGGTAATATTTTCTTTATGACCTTTTAATAACTATTTTGGCACTTCTTTCTCTTTCTATTAAAATTTTGTGATTAAATTTTTGAAGAACTTTTAGATGTGTTTCAACTACAACAGCGAAATACAAATCTGCACTTCCTGGTAAAAGGTGCGTGCGAATGCATTTTTTGTAGCATATACTACTTTTACTTACTAAATTGTTGCATTTTATACGAGCCGTGTTTAGTATGTAACTTAGGTTACAATCTAAGTATGATTGCTGCTAGAATTTACACCCAATAATATTTCTAATAATTTAAGTAGCTTCTAATATGTCTATTAATTATCAAGTTCTTGGATTTTAATATGGGAAATAGATATTTGCACACTGAATCAAAGGCAGATAAAAAATTGGCGCTAATACTTAATTAATTTAGTTTATGTTAATTGAAAAAAGTATTTTCTATGGTCGTAAACACTACTTTTCAATAAAGTACTTTAATTAGTTGTTATTAAAGAATATTTTGGTAATCTTTTTGAATAACTAAAAACGTCTAAGCAAAAAAAATGTCAGAAAATGACATAAAATAGTGATAGCTCAAATTTTTACTTAGGTCAGAACAATTTACTCAAAATTTGTCAAAGGATGCCACTAAAGCTGTAATTTCAAATAAAAGTTTTATAAATATTTCTTCAATTGCTAAGGCTCTACACACCTTCATATACGTACACATTGAAAGATAGCAAAATTAAATAAATCAATTGCAACATGTTGTATTACTTTCCTCTTTATATATATATATATATATATATATATATATATATATATATTGAAGTGTTAGTAATAGCTAAAAGGGTATAAAGATTATTTTGTTTGAAGGTTGTGTATATGCCAAATAAAGCCAAATATCAGATCACGTACTGAAAATTTTGTGTTTGTCGTACTTTACAAATGGTAAAGTATTTGAAGTATATTAGTCAAAGTAGAAGTGCCAAGACGTAAAACAAATGACTTGATGACGTGAGAAAGCACAGTATTCAAGGATTTATACTAAGTTGTACGTTAATAAGCCAAAGAATGTACATTTGCTGATCGAAAAACCGGATGCGTCTGTAGAAGTTCCACTATTCACCACACAGAGCCAGGTTTATATGTGAAACATTTCGGCACTTATTTAGTAGAATCAACCTTTGGACAAACTTGTAGTATCAAAATTATAAGTGAAAATATTGTCAAAGCTGATTGAAGGGTGACGCGGTCATATGAACCAATGATTGAACATTTAAGTATAAAATTGTAAAGTGTAAAAGATGAATTATAGGTATTAGTGACACAAACTATTTGGGACGTTGGGACGATTTAATTGGATGGGGGATTTGTAAAATGTATAAAGAGTAGGCATAATTTAAAAGGTGGTATCACCTAGGTAAACATAAATAATGGAGTTCGATTAAAATATTTTTGTAACAAGACGTGTTTTTTGTATACTGCGCTAATTTGAATATTAAAAAGAATAAATAAATTATTTTGAAAAGTTCAAGTCTTTAATTGAAACAAAGAAGAGTATAGATAAGTGAGTGGAATAATAATAATAGTAAAGACGGGTGGAAAGTTGTAAGAGTGGATTGGAGCGACATTGAAACAGGCGGAATTAATAGTGGATGTTTGGAACGAGTTGGATTAAGGCAGAAAGGAATTGGATTGGATTTATTAGACTGAAGGAGAAACTACTTGGAGTGAATTAGGATAGTGCATTGCGGATAGATTGGTATTGAGTGGAAACTAGAAAGGAGCATAGAATTGGAACGAGCAGAGTAAGGAAAGGATAGCGTTGGATTAGCAGGAGTATTATACGGAAAGAAGACATAATTATAGGAAAATTAGCGCGGGGGAAGTAAAATTGCAAGGTATTCAAAATTCTAAATTTGGTCATTATTTATAGATTTGGAGTGGATATCAAAATTAAGTATAGCAAAACCTGGTGTCTGGAAAGCAGAGGAGCCATCGTGATAGTGCAACGCAGTGTGAAGACCCATCCGGAGATTGAGATTTTGAGCCAGAGTTCAGAGAGGCCTACAGCGACGAGTAAATCGGGTGAGTACTGTGTTTTTGATACGTCAAAGTCAAATTTGGTAAGAGTTATTGATTTGGCACAAGGCTACGTGGATCTGCTTATTAAAAACTTTGCATATACGAATATAAGGTTACGTGTATTAAAATAAAGGTAGTGCAGTTTGGTTGGTGTAGTGACCATCTACCTATCACTGAACCCACGGTAGGTAGGTGTGGATACCCTGAGAAGACGAGTTTCAATAGTCGAGGCATATTCATATAGTTTTGTTTGTAGACCGACCAAACTTAGTTAAAGCACGAAATATAAGAGTCAAAATTTTCACACTGTCAAGTATATAAAATTGTAAATAAATAAACCACAGTTAAAGTAAATTTCATATAAAAAAGGGGGGGTGAGCATAAGAATATATATATATATATATATATATATATATATTGCTTGTGACTAGGCCTACTCTAGTAGGTCTAGTCCTTGTGGGCCACAAATTAATGCTCTGACTTGGGTACAGTAAATTGTATTAATGAGGCAAATATGAAATTACTCTCCTACCGTGTCCTTTTCCTTGCCTGGCTATCTCAACAGAAATTATGCTGTGTAATTTACGAAAATGAAATGAAACACAGAAATCTCAAGAAACGTATATGCATTCAAAAACACTTTTTTCTTTATACACTTATCCAAATAATCTCTTACATTCAATAAATTTAAATAGTGCTTATAAAATAGTTTACAGCTTAAGCGTATACGAAAAATCATTCCTAATGAAAAATAATCCTCACCTACATCCTTACAGAATAAAAACCTCTTCTCTGTGAGTTATAAAATCTTCTTTGATTTATATGTGGACAGTTTATCGATCCTTTATTATCCCGTTTGTGTGTGCAATTGGCCCACGACACCTCACATATAATTTAGTAAAGGTCAAAATGCTTCAAACTTTGACCACAAAATTTTCTGGAATTAACTCTTTACAAATAGTTTTTATAAAATTATTCTAGCTTAAGTTACTAATATTTGGATATGCTTATAAGTTATAGTAAAAACAAATTATACTTGCTGTGGTTATCGTCAAATAGCGTTTATCAAAATCTCACTTCCATTATAATTAACGGAATTAAATACTTTTTGGTTTCATTTCAAACCTTTATTTGACGTTAAAATGCCAGTTTACAAAGTGCATCTATTTGTAATCGATTAAATTTATGTCGAAGATCATTCAATTTTCGTAGTAATTTACAAAATAATTATGCTTCATAATTATGCAAAGTTCTATGTTACTTATCGAATGTCGTAAAATGAATTATAAATTGCTCGAACTAACACGTTTTAAAAATTAATCTTTACTCAAACTTACATGGTCGATGTTGTAAAATGAATGAATTGCGAATCTTAGCTACTTCCATTTATATGCACAAATTCTAACTACCTCGTTTTTCTATTCGATTCCAGATTTATTTTGAAGCATTAGGCATTCTGCGTGATGTAATATTTAGGAGGATACCGGCGTTAATTAATTTAAGCTATTACGGTTGTTATTATTTATGTCTATTGTAAAATGTCTCTTATTCTTTGCTAATGCACGAAGTCAATGGGCACGGTCTGCTTGCCTTTGTAATACGTAAAGCTATTAAATCCGCTTTTCTTATCTATTTTAGGGCTTTTTGATAGGCGCGCGTTTTTTTGAATTGGAGTGTTTGTTCATCTTTTGAAAATAATTGGCTTTTAAAACATTTCTAATAAAAAGACGTATTCTCTTATTAAATAGCAGAAGATTCTAGAATTAACAGGTTTTATTTAAAACGCTTAAAATGAATTAAAATCATATATCTACACATGGAATTTATCTTTGCATTACAAGTGCGTTAAACTGGCACTATTTTGTGCAATTTACCTTTCAGTAATGCAGCGTATTACGTTTTCAATAAATAACACGCATATCCTAAAACTAAACTGGTTTTTACTAAATATAGACTCATTCTTTATTTATACACATGGCTGAAATGAATTAATTAAAAAAATGGGCTTTTAAGTTTATATTTATTTTATGAGTTTTTCACATTCTGCAATAAATGCAATACACGGGATTTAATTATATAATTAATAAGAGCTTTTTATATGCTAATAAAATACGCTTATTTTTATACAGGGTAGAAAATTAAATATGGGGAATTTTTACTTTTTTTCCTTTTTCTGCTTTTGAGATGGTAATTTTTCATAGAATTTGGCGTTCAATGACATCTAATGACTTCATTATCACGTCATTTTCCCCCAAATTAAAATATAAAATTTGAAATCTGCGCCTTTTTTTGCATGGATAAGGTATTTTATTATTTTTATTTCTAACTATGTGCTATCTACAACTATTTCTATGAGACTTTTAATACACACGCATATTCCCTTTTCTTGCTGTGGCTTTTTTCTTTAAGGAGCTATCTATTTCTATCTTAAAGTTAACTAAACTTTCCTTAACTCTATCCTAACATCATCTCTAATCTAATATTACTATCCCTTATTTCTAATTTTCTCATATTTACACACGGTTTCATCAAGTTTTATTTCAAACAGAACTCCCTTTCATTTGCATACGCTACTCATACTGTAGCAAATTCCCCTCCATACTATCACAATCTCAGAAAAATATGGGGAATAAAATTTTTGTAAAGTTGTGCCAGCACCTACTTAGCAATACTACTAGTGTCAAAAAAATGTGGCCTAGAATCTCCCTATCGAGCTTACTCACATTATTTTCAAATCGACATCTTTCAATTATCTCTTTTGATGTTGCTAAACTTTATAGTCTTAAATGGTTCTGTATTAATAACTTCTAAGTTGTTTTCATAATCTGTAGCAATTATTTACTCTCTATTTACCAATTCAGAATATTCCTCCTTTAATTACGACTCTACTTCACTCTTAACTTCACCTGGACATTTAACAACAATTCGTACTTCTTCCTCTAATTCACTCTCAAAGTGATTTACATTTATATTTTTAACTCCCTCGTCCTCTTTCACTTCACTTCACTAATTCCTTTCTTTTTCCTAGACTTCCAATTCCTTCTCACATCTGCATAATTAAATAAGCGTTTCGACAAACTAAACGTCATTCCTCCATATTTATACATACACCATTTCACCAAAGGATTTGATTCTTTAATCGAAATACCCCAAATGAATTACTAAGCTCCGCTTTCCAAATTTTTTATCATTATCTAATATTTTACTACCTTTATTCATTTTATTTTCAAAAGCTGCATTCACAGAAGGTTTCTTTATCTCCTTTTCAAGTCCTGCAATTATACTATTTTTATCCAATTCATCTATTATTTCCATCTCTTCAACATTATCTTCTGAAGTTTCCAATAATTCTGATAGCATTTTAAATATTTATGGCTCCGGGTTTGGACCGTGTCAAACTAAGTTGCTTTGCCACACGACACCTTTTGGCTTAAATGGGCTAGCGGGTCTGCCAGTTCAGAAGTAACTCTACATACTCTTTACATTTTTACTTGTCTACTTAATATTATCATTTTCGTCTTTATTATTTTTTTAAATTTTTTTGTTATTTTACTACTTATTTCTTTTATTGTCCTGATGAAGCCCCATATAAAAGTGGGCGAAACGTCGAACTTAGTTTAAAAAATGACACGGTCCCAACCCGTAACCATAAATATTTATGACTCCGGCCGTGAAATCCTCCGACAATATCTCTGATGGCATTTCCTCGACTCCAATTATTTCTCTGAATATTTTCCCTTTCGAATGTCCTGCCTTCTTACCTCTCCTGTCCATTATTCCCTTGAAACCTAAATGCATTCATGGGTTGGCTCCTTGGACTGGCGCCATCCTCCTTGGTTGACCCATCTCATCACATCGTTAGATATATTGAAAAACATGTCTCTATCTACGATGTTTTGTAAGGTCGTACATTGCCTTACCTCTGTTTTAATGTGTCCTGCTAAATATTTTATAATTTGCTTGTCCGCTAAGATAGGATCAAGTTGTTTGGCAACGCTAAATGTTTTTATGGCATATAACTCATTTGCCATGCCTTAATCATTACTATACTTGCCCATAAGTAAATTATCTGTAACCTTGAATTGCTGGTTGTCCCCCCCCCCCAGAAATATTTTAAAAAACTAATCTCAAAATCTTTAAATGAACTTAACTTTTCAATCAGATCACATTTCTGCACTACCTTTTAACATGGAAGTCAGGATAGTTAGCTTGGTTTGTTCATCCCAATTCCCCTGTATTCAAGTTTTTATGTTATTTAAAAATATCTTAGGGTTAAGTTTATTATCCCTATAAAATTTCAAGTGTTGTTCTAACGGAACACTAGTTGGACTCCATCTCATCGGTTCTCCAACATGAATATTTTTAAACCTATCTTCTAAATTTTTCACTTTATTTTCAAAATTCCGTAAGTCTTTTCTGAATTTTTTGAAACCTAGCTAGACAACTTTTCTCGATTTCGTTTACTTTTTGATCTAATTTTTTTATTTTCCCATTAGTTTCTTTCTCACTTGCGTCCTGATTCGTCTTTATTTGAAAAATTTCCTTTTTAATGTCATTCATATCCTCTAAAATCTGTACTACTTTTCCTCTCATTCAAATTTTATTTCCTAAGTGGTCTTGTTAGTTTCTTTTAAGTCCGTAGTTAGTTTTTCACTCATCTCTTTAAATTTCTGCTCATTCTTGTCACTTTCTAATCTTAAACTTTTCCCAGTTTTGCTACATTCTCTCCAAATTCCGTTCGTAATTCTTGAGTATTTTTATCAAACTTGTCACCCATTTCCTTCATACTTTTTTCATTTCTTTCACACTTCTTTCATATTCACTTTCATTTGCTTCTTGGTCCTCTCACTCATTCCCTGCATATTTTTTTCATTAATTTCCTGCATGTTTTTATATAAATTTAATAAAAGAGCCATCATTTTAGATTCCTGAGTCTTTCCCACACTGTTCTTTTTTGACCTCTGGATTCTCCTGTTTCTGTTCTTCTATTTACACACCTTGAGAATCAATTTTTACTCCCTCGGCTGTTAACCTTTCACGAACATCTTTCAACCTATCAGTCATACTAGAAACCAATCAGATATATTACAAATAGAAAAAAAACTTCCACAAAATCTTACGAGAAAAGAAACTCTAATTTTCAGACGATTTAATAGGGTCCGAGGTTGGGACGCCGCTAAAAGGGTGCTGTGACAAAGCTTCGCGTTGGAAGACGGCTAAAATGGGCTGTGACAAAGCCTCTGTGTTGGGGAAAATTAAATTAGATTAATGAGGATGCAATGGAAAATATGAAATTATTATCATACCTTCGTTTTATTTGCATGGCTAGCTCAACGGAAATTATAGTGTGGAATTTTTGAAAATGAAATGAAACTCAGAACTTTTAAGATACATCTATGCATTCAAAGACATTTTTCTTTCATACAAAAGAATTTATAAAACAGTTTACGGCTTAAGTTTATACATAAACTTGTTCCTAAATTATTACTAAAAAATAGTGCGTATCAAAATATCATTTCCAACGTAATTAACGGTATTAAATACTTTCTGTTTTCATTTCCAGTCTCCATTTAGAATATGAGTTTACAAAAGTGCATTTTTTATTTTTTCATCAATTTAACTAAACAGTTGCTCTTGTATCCAAGAACGTTTAATTTTCATGGTATTCTTTAAAAATGATTATGTTTCATAGTTATACAAAGTTCTGCGTTACTTATTGCATCTCGTAAAATGAATTACAAATTGCTCGAACTTACACGTTCGAAGAATTAATCTTTACTCAAAATTACATATTGTTAGGTTCAGGAAAAATTGACCTTCGTTGTTATTCAGATTCGGTTTATATACAAAAATTATCTCCGTAGATCATTTTCCAGATCCTTCCTGATCTGTTTGGAACATAACTCACCCAGGTGATCTAATATTTCCAAGGATTCCACGGTTTTAATGATCTAATTAAAGCTACCACGGTCGATGTGATTTATGAGTATCGTAAACGTAAACGACGTTGATCTTTTTCTAATGCACGAGGTAGTGTTCGCGGTCCCCTTCTTTCATATTGTAACACGGAAAGCTACAAAAATAGTTCTTATCTAGTTTATAGCATTTTGATATGCGCTTGGGTTCCTTATATCCGAGGGTTTATTCTTTTACTGGAAATAATTAGCTTTTAATAGTATGTCTTAGTAACTGACGTATTCTATTATTAAGTACCCGATAATTCTAGAATAAATGTTTTATTTGAAACTCTTAAAATGAAGTTAAATGTTATCTATACACGGAATTTATCTTTGCTTTTATGAAGATGCATTAAAGCTCGCAATTGGTTATTATGTCATTCTTAACGATTAATTTCCTTCTAGTAAAGTACGGATTTCAGTACTTTTAAACGCGTTTTAAGGTATCTTTAACAAAAATGAATATTTTAAAATCTACATACGGAATTATGCTTTTTATTTTAATGGTAATGAAATAAATGGCTTTGTACTTATATCTTACATGAAGCTCGTTTTCAAGGTAACGATTAATTTGCACAAGTATCCCACCCGGTTGAAAAGAATTGATTTAAGAATGGGGGTTTTAAGATTATATTCTTTTCACGATCTCTGCGGTGACTGGAATACATGGAATTTAAGTACATGATTAATAAGGGCTTCTTTATACTTCATCAAATAATTACGTTTGATATTTATACAAGGTAGAATGAAATATTTGAACATTTTAATTTTTCCCGTTTATCTGACTTTTTTGGATGGACTTTATATAGAGTTTGGCGTTCAATGACATCTCGTGACCTCTTCATCACTTCAGTATATATATATACTGCTATAATTATAGGGTAGTTTAGGGGTATGTTAAGTCACAGGGGTCGTCGAACAAATAAAAGCAACTTCCAGTTAACAAAAGCACATCATTACAGATATTATAAGAGTAAATAAGTCATTACACATATTGTTAGTTGAGAGCACACTGTATATAAAAATACACGAGATTAAATGCATAGGAATACAGAAATATTCAAGAGTAAGTACAAGTTAAGATAAGATTTGCGAACGCAACAAAATGCATCAAAATTAAATCAACGGGAAACCTATATGAATTGGCTTTATGAATATTTAATAAGTGCGTTAAAAATATCATTGTATACGCAGTCTAATTATGCATTATTTGAAATTTGTTCGTGACATAAAGAATTACATTTGTTCAAAAATCCAATAATAACTAGGAAATAAACAAGCACCTGATTATTTCGGTTTAGATTAAAATAAATAATAAACACTGAATACGTGATTTAATGAACGGAAAGTCTTGGGATTTCTCAATTTATTACCATGGTATGTGAATGAATACGTGACAAGTCAAACATTCATCCGAATATTTGGACTGAACAATTGGTAAAATTCCCGGGATACACAAAGATAAAGGCAAAGGTGTCGTCCTAACACGTGAATGAACGAATGGAAAACAAGAGAGGTACGGCTTTAAATACGATAAGAATTGAGCGACGAGTTTAGTATACATTTTAAACTGGGCTACGACGATACCCTGAAGTGCTAAATTATTTACGTAACCAGTGAGACGAAAGTAAATTAAAATCATTTTGAAAAGTGTACGAATTGTGCAAGTGTAAGCCGATCTATTATAGACGTAAGTAAACAACGACTTAATAAAAATACATTTCTAACATAAATAAAACAGGGCTCCTGTTAATTACCTAGTGTTAATTACTCTGGTTAATTACTTCTGGTTGATTACTTCTTGGTAAATAGTTCTTGTTAAATACTGACATGGTAAATGTTCTATTACTGTCTTGTTAATTACGGACATGGAAAATATTTATTTACTGATATTTAAATTGGATTAACTTATTACTGGCATCTTAATACTGGCTCTAACACTGAAATTTAAATGGGATTTTAATAACGATTTGGATAGTATTTTGGTTTTGATGTCGACCTCCAAATTCGACTCAAAATATTCAGACTGGGCACGAAAACTCTTGGGGGATGCAGAGTAACTACAGAACCATTACAGGTTAGCGATATTGATATAATTTATTACTGAAAACTGTTTTAATTCAATATTTTTCGTATTTGTAAGAGTCAACAAAACAGTAGTTTTATTGATCAATTTATGAAAAAGGTAAAAGGCATCTTGAAACGTTTCAAAGGTCTCTAAATATAAGCAAAAAGGCTAGTTTTGCTGGCTTCAATTTCATAATTCTGGTATATGTAAATATTCTGAAAAAGGGGAAGATTTTAAATATTTAATCATTATATAATGCATTGTAGAATTGATTTTTTTTTAATTGAATAAGCTAGTTGAGGCAAAGAAAATCCATAACTTAACATTTCACATCATAGGTGCTTGATTGATTAAAAGGGCTAGAGTATCACAGCATTTTATGACATGCCCAATCGTGGAGCCTAATATAAGTGGATAACACAGCATTTTATGACGCCCACCGTAGGGGCTCGTTGAACAAAGGGCAAATAAAATATCACAGCAATATATATATATATATATATATATATATATATATATATATATATATATATATATATATATATATATATAATATATATATATATATATATATATATATATATATATATATATAGTGAATAAGATGAAATAATAACTTAGACTTTTATGCAAAGCCCAAATGATCATTTCAAATCGAGCTAGTAATTGAAAGATGGAAAATATAAGGTCTTGGACAGGACTTGAACCTGTATCCTGGTTTTGCCGGAACCATGCGTTTACCAATTACGCTACCGAGACCGATGATGATAATTGGGAAATTTACAAATTTAAATCGTATACACGACGAAACATCAACCTAACTTTCAATTACGTTCGGCATTTTTGTCAATCATATCTGACATTGTCAAGTTTTTGACTTATGTCAGTTATAGACAGGAAGCTACGCTCAAAATTATGGCTATAAGCCAAGTATTAAATATATAAATATTTTAGGTGGTTAATTACACAAGATAAGTTGATAAATACTATCGTATTATAGTGAATAAGATGAAATAATAACTTAGACTTTTATGCAAAGCCCAAATGATCATTTCAAATCGAGCTAGTAATTGAAAGATGGAAAATATAAGGTAAATTTGTAAATTTTCCAATTATCATCATTTTATGTTAAAAGTTTAGAAAACTGCCTTTAAAAAGTCCAGAATTTTAGAGAGATGTTAAAATAGTTTTCTATTATTTAAAGGGTTGTTATCAATGTTATAGCGATGGCTTTCTATGATGTTGTTGGTGCAGCTTTAGTAGAAGAGTTACTCAGAAATGAAGGGAGGTACAATTGAGTATAATTGAGTATTAGTAGATGCATTGACGAAGTCACCAACATTATTAATATTTACTTAATACCGAACTGGACTGTGGGTGGCTAGAATTTCCTGTAATTAATTTATTTTTTGAACCTCCGCTGGATTAAATTAGACATAATTTTGTTATTTTCCAAAAATGAAATTCACTTTTTTTCTATAGTTTGGTGGTCGTGTGGCACGAGGCACTGTTGAAATAAAAGGAATAAACAGAAAAACTCGTAGAAATAATAAAAAGAAAAATCTAAACTCCACTAAAATAGTTCAAATGCACATCTTGGTAGCGTTACCAAAATGTGCTTGCCAAATTATAGAAGACTCATCTAATGTTATATAATTTTAACAGACTCCTAAAATATAGGTTTACAGAATACCCTTACGTCGTCGATTATTTTAGCGGGCCTCTAAATTTTCTACTTATAAAGGCTTCAAAATTTTAACGGAATGGTTACAGAATAGATTCTTATATTTGTCAAAACTTGACACTGTCAGACGTAATTGACAAAAATGTCAAACGTATTTGAAAGTTGATATATGATTGGTTACATGATTTAGATTAGTATGTCCTTCCAGTTGTAATCATCTATCTGGGTGGCGCAATTCGTTAGCGGTCAAAACTGAAGGTGATAGGTTCGAATCCTGTCCAGGACCTTATATTTCCCATCTCTCAATTATTAGCTCGATTTTAAATAATCATATTTTTATATATATATATATATATATATATATATATGCTATGTTAATAGGGTTATTTAGGGGTATATAGGGTCACAAGGGTTGTACACTTCATGTAAACGACACCAAAGTCTAGAAAATTAAACATTTTTGAGTAGGCAATTCGCTAATTATACAAAAAGCAAATATCAAACACGCTGTATAAAATTTACAACATCAATGAAAGGAAGCTCATTCTTCAAGAATTCAATTACATTTAGTAAGATAAATAGCTTTGTACGCAATCCAATTCATTTTTAAGAATAACAGTGCATTCATAAACTTTAAATAAATACGCATCAGGAACATCGAAAGTCAAATAAACATGAAACGATTTTTCTTAAACTCGACGCATTAATAATCATGCGTGTCCATAACAAACGGGTTTTGCAAAACAAGCAATTTACAAAACGTAAAAAGTCAATAAAAACGCATTTAATTTACGCCATCTGTTAAAGAATCCCATTATATAATTTGACTACGTGATCTTTTAATAGTGAACTTGATAAAATTCGAATAAAATCCAGCACATTGGTAAACAAAAATAAGGAAACATACGTTCGGTCAACGGAATCCACAGTGTAAAATTTTGATGTCTACGTGATGTGCTAAAGCATTGCGACGAAATTCAGGATGGTAACTCCATGGAAATCCGAAGGCTTACACGATAAGGCAAGTGCAACGCCTCAATCAACAAGATAAACTTGGTAAACCAATTACAACATGTGAATAGGCGTACCTTTAAATAGCGGACGAGTTGATAAAGAGATAGTCTTTCTACGACCAAGACACGTTCTGTACTTGTCTGAAATAAGACAACACGCGAAGTTAAACCATCAAATTAAATAATAATATTCAAGTGAAAGTTGGCGATAGAAAATTTCAAAAACTAGTGCAAGTGCAAATATACAACAGAAATTCGCCGTTTGACATTTAAAACAAGTCCAAAATTCTAATTAAACATAATCTTTAATATTTTATTGACTTAGGGTACCGATTATTAAAATAATTATTGAACTAATTATTGAACTGAGGATTGAACTAAGGGTTGAACTAAATTCAACTAATTAAACGATTAAGTGGGCGTTTAACCAAACTGTGCTACGCGATTCAATAAATAACTACCAAACAAAATGAATAAGAAAATCTAACTGAAAACAATCGGACACTGGTCAACAACACGCAGTGGCAGTTCTAAGAATTGGGGTGCATGGAGAGACGAGTATTCACAACCAGGAGTTCAACAAGGAAAAACGACAGGTCAGAGATATAATTCATTAATAGCATAAGGCATTAATAATTTCTTTGAACATTTTAATTTTTGTATGTACTGAGTTATTTATGTAATGGGTCATCCAAAATTTTTGTTTGATACCGTGAAAGGGAAAGAAGGTCATTGAACGTTCAACGTGCTTCCAGTAATATACAGAGTTATTTTTGCTGGCTTTAAACTGATTTAAGGGAGTCATAATTTGGAGACCAACTGATTTATCACTTTGATTCAGGGGTTATCTTAAATAGCAAATAATATTATAAAGGTTGTACATATTTTGGTTATTATATTAATTTTGGTTAATTTTGTTTACCTCATTCAGGTGAGAAGTGTTATATAAAAAGGGGGACAAAACTTCTGTGTTACCGTATCGTCGTGCACTCTGTGTGGGATTGAACTGAGCTAGTCGAGGCATATAAATCGAATTGTGGGATATCTAAAATTTATCCTAGGTTAATTAGAGACACAGAGTGGTGGCGAGCCGCAAGCAATTGAACGTTAAATACATCGGAGTACGGCGATATCTTTTGGTGAAAATGACGTGAATACTTTTTTAAGCACCAAAATATATCCTGATCTGGTTGCGAATATGGTTTGCAAAAACAATCACAAGAAGAATATTTTAGGAAGTTTGTGGAAAAGTTTACACAATATACGTTGTTATCTCATCACTCTGGAATTAATTAATTTTGTTACATTTTCAATATTCCATAAAATAACGAATCGTCCCCTACTTGATACAAATTTATTAGCAGCAAATATTACCGCCTTTTAAAAACTTGTTTCTTTTTCTACACTACTGAATGCAAATTTTTATTACTTTCTGTACTAATTTATGATGATGACTAGTAGCCTCAGTTATTGAGAGGTGACACATTTGTTGCTAAAGACATGTACATGTACACACATATTTAATTGCAGCTTTGCATTTTAATGTAAATAGATAACGTTAATCAAAGGCAGATTTATAAAATTTCCTACAAATTTTCTGAATTCTTATTATATTCCGAAGGTACGAAAATCACAGCACTCAAACTCATTTTATATAAAATTTCACACAGTATGAAAATGAATAAATCCTTACTAGATAAATTTAAAATGTATTTAATGTTCGTCTAAAATCGTACAAAATGATACCTAAAAATATTTATCACTAGTTTAATTTTATGACTTGCCGAGAGACATAGATACTTTCAGCCAATACTGTTGATATAGTTTGAGTTACAGTTATTAACGCCTTTCAATAACGGTAGCCAGCAGACGTCCATAATCGGATATCAATAAAACGGAAATAAACATTTTTATTTAGTAGCGTAAGAAGATTAACCATCCTTGCATTTGAAAAAAATTAACTTATCAATGGTTGAAATGTTGTTTTGTGGAAATGATAGCTGCTTACGTACCTATCTCAATAGTTTTCGGTTAATTGATACCTTTCATTGTTAATAGTTTCCTTAAATTATAGCCCTATTAGTTTTTAAATAATTACGATATTCGAATTTTCGAAACGTTAAATCTTTGTGAAGACGTGGAATGGTATTTAAAAAATAGATATAAGTAAGTAATATAGGTAATAATAAATAGGAACACTGTGGCACTATACAAATTAAAATAAGTAATACCACTTTACTATAAAAAATATTTATAGATATTGAATACGTATTTCAACTACTATGTGATCATCATTCGGGACCATTCGGGATCATTCGAAATTATTCGAGACTATTCGGGTTTATTCGGGATCATTCGGGATGATTCGGGATCATTGGGGATCGTTCGTGATCGTTCGGGATCCTTCGGGATCGCTCGAGATCGTTCGGGATGGTTTAGGATCGTTCGGGATCGTTCGTAAACGTTCGCGATCGTTCGGGATCGTTTCCGATCGTTGGAGATAGTTGGAGATCATTGGAGATCGTTGGAGATCGTTGGAGATGGTTGGAGATGGTTGGAGATCGTTGGAGTTCGTTGGAAATCGTTGGAGATCGTTGAAGATCGTTTGAGATCGTTTGAGATCGTGTGAGATTGTTTGAGATCATGCGGGCCCACCGGGAATGATGAGTGAGTATGAACCAAGGGCCGTCAGGACCAAGCAGGGAGATTAAGAGAAAAGAAAAGCAAAATTTGCACGTAATAAATGTGCGTTTTAAAAAATGCAAATATTAATAGACGAATGGACTTTTATTAATGGGGATAGAATTACCAGAATAAGCAATACAAACATAAAAGGGCAACAGAGATCAATCCCACTGGTGAAATAATGACAAAATGTTTGATCAACTGCGAGTAACAACCCAAGGCATGTCTGATCGCACCCTGCTCTGTGAAAGTGGCGGTAATAAAAAGAAGCCGCATTTGTGTTAGTTGAATTTGCAGCAACGAATAAATGCATACCAATATTGTGTTAAAGATAGTAAATGGCCAACGCCCGGCAGCTCTCAAAGCAAGCCCAGAAAGTATGCAAAAACACTGTCTTAAGCATTGCAAGAACTTTTTTAGTAAATACAATATGTACATTTTAATAAACATAAGGTACAATTTAGTTCTTTCAGCTACCAGTGGCGCTAAGAAAGTTCGCCTTGCCCGTATAGACGAAAAGTGAAAAAGAAAATGTAACATAAAAAAAATTGACCTAGCTGAGGAACGAAGCCCGACCCTCGAGCATAACCACCAACCAGAAAAATGATTTCTAGTAATAACCTACATCGGATGGTGATTGCGTTCGGGTGGTCGTTTCGGTAAAATGCAGACGATCCAACCTTTTTTAACACGCCAAGCGGCCCGTGGCATAAAAATGGATAATCACCTCAAATTCCTTGTGTAATAACATGAATAAACGAATAATGAGCGTTTCACCTCTCTCAAGTTTAGAAGGAAAGGCGGCTATCAAGCTTTATATTTCGTGTAGACTTAAAAAACTCTCCTCACCACGTATAGGGTGAAGTGTTTCTTCCCAACAAACAATTTACTAAATTTGTTTTGAACACCTGAGAGTATACCATCAAGTAAGCTGGTGATCTCTACACCCACAATAAAATTAAAATTGACAGTTTTAAACCCTGAAATTCCAAAAATTTACTGCTTGCCTAAAATTCACACGAAAGAGAAATCAATGAAGCCAATTGTTTCAGGTATTAATTCACCGACTTATCGGTTATCACAGTGGTTGTCAAATGAACTTAACAATTTAAAGATAAATAGTTTGGCTGTACAAAACTCTCTAGATTTTATTAATGAAGTTAAGGATATCACATTAGAAGAGAACGAAATCTTAATTTCATTTGACGTCAGGGCATTATTCCCTAGTGTTCCTATTCCACGTACTTTAACATATTTAAAGGATGCTCTAATAGATAGTAACGTTTATGACAATAAAATCGGAGAGTATATCAAGCATGTTCCAGAACTGTTTTCAATTTAACAACAAATTGTATGAACAACATGAAGGAACTACAATGGGAAACAGTCTTTGACCATTCATAGCTAATTTGTTTTTGTCGAGCTTTGAAACTGAGTTTAAAGAGAACTCAAATACTTCCCAAGAATATGGATACGGTACAAGGATGACATTTTTGCCATTTTTGATACTTCTATATCAAATGTTGATTATTTCCTTAATGAATTAAATTCAAAAGTTAAAAGTATAAAATTCACATACGAATGGACAATTTCCGCTTCTAGACACACCAGTAATTAGAAACGGTAATAAACCAGAGTTTAATATTTATAGAACAGAATCTAATGTGAATCGTTTTGTTTTATCCTCCTCTAACCCTACATGTGATTTTTTCATGTGATTTTCCAATGCTCCACCCGAAGGTACTACATTGGACAGGAAGCGAGGCTTTTGTTACTTGAAAAATTTGGAATTTTGCCGAACCCTTATTGTTACAAGCAAGATAGGGACCTTTAACGTGCGTGACAACACTCACACACGGGACCTCCATTTTACCTCTCATCCGAACTAGGGTCTATTTTTGTGAAAAATGCTCGCCTAACATTTTTCAAGCGGACCGTGTCGGGATTCGAACCCGGGACCGTCGGCGTAGTAGTCACACACATACCACTACGCCACGGAGCCGCTCATCCTCCTCTAACCACAGTTTACGACATAAACTGGGGGCTTTAAATTTTTTAGTGAACAGATTAGATAATTTTCCTTTAAATAACAACCGGTTTATTAGGAGCTTGCACTTATTAAACAAATAGCGATTCACAATGGTTTCTCTACTGTTATTGTAGATAATATTTTAAGAAAATGTAAAAATAAAAATAGCATCCGTAAATCAATGAATTTGCAAGCTAGCACCACCAATGAAGTAGTCAAATATGTTAAACTTCCTGTTCACAGTACCACTAAGGGCCTTAATAAAATATTTAAACAATTCAATTTCAAAATTACTTATAACAATATTAATAAAATTAGAGATCTGTTAGGTAATCCAAACAGAAAGTGGACAAAGTTGCAAAAGTCAGGGATTTATGAGATTACCTGTTCGGAACCAGAATGTTTTCAAAAATATATTGGTCAGACTAGGAGAAATGATACGACTAGATTTAAAGAGCACATTGCTTATTTCAAATACGGTAAATATGAAAGAGTTGTCGTCAAACATATTTTTTAAACCAGTCACCCGGTTAAACTGAAAAATGTCAAACTGTTAAAAGCGGTGTCAACGTATTTCTCCCTAAATGCATATGAATCAATTAAAATAGTTAAACACAAAGGACCCCTCCTAAATACTGACAAGGATCCAATAGCGTCATCTGGATTGCTTTCCTTATGGGCTTAACAACCAATGGGAATGCATGATTAACCTTGGTTTCGCTCAAGTAGTTTTAATTTTAGTACAAATTAAGTGGTTTTGTTTATTAAGGCAACGATTCACTTTATTTTGTAGAGATCACCTGTCTACTTGGTGAAGAAAATATTCTCAGGTGTTCAAAACAAATTTAGTAAATTGTTTGTTGGAAAGGACTACTTCAGCCTACGTGGTGAGGAGAATACCCTCAGAAAGGTTTTCTGAACAACTTTTAATTTTTTAATGCTTTTCATTTTTTAAGTATACTACTAATGATGGTCGAAATACGTATTTAGTATCTATAAATATTTTTTGTAGTAAAGGAGGTATTAATTATTTTAATTTGGGTATAGGTGTAAAATTAAACGGATTCTCGACATATATAATATTATATTGGCCATTTCATTAAGAAAATACAATTATCACCCTGTATATGCCCAGTTTATGACCTATTTTTAGATTAAAAAATAAATTCCTACATATTGATTCAAAAGCATTTATTCATTAAAGTAATCACTATTAGCATCGAAAATATGTTGGCAACGCTCAAACAATCCGTTAGTTCCTTTGTAGAAAAAGTGTCCATGTAGTGATCAAAAAATTCTTTTAATGGTTCAATTATAAAGTTTCATGTAATAAACCAACGATTGCACAAATTGCTTCTGAGGCTACAGAAATATGGTAAACGGTAGATGGCACGTCAGGGGAATATGGTGAATGATCAAGAACCTCATATTCAACTTAGACAGCTTTCTCACGGTCAATTGTGATACGCGTGGTCTAGCGCTATCATTCCCGAGTATCGGTCCACGTCGACTAACTAGAGATGGTTGCTTAATTTATAGTTTTTCATGCATAATTTGTAAATCTCCTGCAATATGAATCTGCTGTTATGATTTCACCGATATACAAAAGAGCATAATGAACTGCGCCATCACAATTCCACCATACTGTCATCATAACCTTTCTTATATGGAGTCCTGATGCCTTGGAACTTCAGCACAATCCTACTATTCTCCAGAACGTTTGCAATTGTCGTAGAGCATCCATTTTTTGTTACAGGTTACAACACCTTGGTACAGTAGTACAGTTTTATTCCGGTTAAGCAATGAGATGGCACCTGTAATTGTCACAACTTGTTTGCAGGTGTTAACTTGTATAGAACCCTTCCTAGCTGATTAAGATGATTACTTACGCTACTTCCTGATATATCGAATATCTCTACAAAGTTTTCTATAGGGAATTAAGAAATTTCGTTGTTTCTTATCATAATTCTTCATGGATTAAGGCCGTAGTTGATTCACCATGTGGTTCATTTTTTGTTGTAAGAATTTACAAACCAACGGCATTCCAAGTGTGCTTTCCAAATGCTTAGTTACTTTCATTAGCCACTACTGTTGCATTTACATCTTTTTAAATTGAAAAAGAAAAGATATCCGAATACTATGCGTTGACTACATTTTTGGAAACTTTTTATAGAGTTATTGTAGAGTACTTATTATGTGAAATGACTAGAAAATAAATGTTTGTTATCTCTCAAAACAATATCACATCGCAAATCAACCAAGCCCAAGTTGATCAAAATGATTAATGCGTTTGAAGTTTAATAAATCGGACATTTCGCTTGCAAAGTCCTAGTACATTAATACACTCACAATTTACTATTCAGGCACTTTGTGATTTGGTATTGTTGTATAAGCCGAATCCATATTTAGATTACAAATTCATTTTAAAATATTACATTGTAACACAATCAGTAAGTCGCACATCCTTTGTTCTAGGAAAACTTGCAACATGGTTATCATATGCCACGTTCTTGAAATTACCTCACCACACTTACCTTTTTGTATATTTAATATTTTGGTCAAAACTTTACTGTCTTTACTTTGTAGCAACCACAATTAGGTTTCCTGCATATGTACTAGAACTCAGGGAAGTTTTGGCTTACCACTATTAAACATACATTCTTATCGCCTGCCATAGCCTTTAGCAGAAAACCCATATCTTGTTATCAGCAGGTATAAAAGACTAAGCACCAGAATTTTTGTCGATTATTGAGTTAGTTAGTTAGTTGGCATGAAGCCCTAGATCATCCACTGCTCTGGAGCAAGTCGGCTCGAAGTCAACACTAAGAATGGTGACTTGATCTTTTATGGTTGTTGAGACATTGTCAACCAAGATGGTCACTTAGAATCTCAACCGTAAGTTAACTCTTCATAATTATAACTGTTTAACTCTTTTACTGCTTCGTATTTTATTAATATGTTGTTTAGCTTTAAGTTTATTCATTATTAACTACTGTTGTTTGATTTCATGGTTTCATTACTTCTATTCAGGTAATTGTTACTTTCACTTACATTTCTCAATAGAGCCCTAGGTCCCTAGGACCTGAGTTAAATACCACCTCTCGCAACTTAGCATCTATAACTAGCTCTACCATCACATTACCATATCTACGCCATTACCCCAAAGCGTATGTAACATTTAGTGAAAACATACTTAACATTCCGATATTTTAACCGAGGTATTAAAAGTGTATTTTACAAGTATTCCAAAGAGAATGAACTGTTCTATTAAGCATTTGATCACTGTGTTTGAACTATCGTCCTGGCAAACAAAGACAAAAGGGAATAGAATAAATTCATCCACTATTATAAGCATGTACTTATTCTTGGTGCTCGACAGTATAGGTCACTCGAAATCTATGGATAGTCTCAGTATTCTGTAGCTTTAATCAAAGGTTTGAGTTCCAGATAGACTTCACAGTTAGACGTAACTTTCCTCACATCCTCCACAGAATATGGTAGATATTTGCTGCGTACCCAATGAGTTAATCTGTTATTCCTAGATGACAAAGATTGTCGTAAAGCGTGAATAGATTTTCTTGAGAGTCCAAGATAGCAGCTACGCGTGAAAAGGTATCCTCAACAGTATTCTCGACGCCAGGTCTATAAACTATATCGAGATGACAACCTGAAAGTTCCAGACGCCAACGAAGGATTTTATCATTTTTTATTTTGCCATTGCGTATTTTTTTTCAAACATGAAACTGGACAGATTTCTGATTGGTAATTAACTTAAGTGGCTTACTTAATAGGACGTGACAACATTTACGCAGGGGTTCCACTACAGCTTCCTTCTCAATCGCAAAGTGTCTGATGATGTTCTTGTAAAGAATCCAAGTGGACGACCAACTTGTGAAAGCGTTGCAGCAATATCGAACTCAGATGCATCTGTTTCTACGGTAAACAGTATGCTTAAATCAATAGCATTGACTGCTGAATTAGCAATTTCCAGTTTCAGTTGATTAAATGATTCTATCGCATCTTTACTCTAAGAGGGAACGTTTTCGATTTAATTTGAGATCGGCTTATTTTAGAATATCTGGCAACGTACTTAGCCTAATGTGCAAACATCTTCAATTATAGTATGGTAGTGATAGGGCGTTCCAGCAAAGGGCGAAGTTTATCGGGATCAGGTTTAATTACACCGTCTGAAACTCGGTAACCTAATGTTTTAATATCAGTTACAGAGTATTTACTTTTTTTATTTACGGTCAGATTGTATTTGTGAGCGACTTTAATAGATGGATTAAATTTTCGGTCGTGATCTTCTTGAGTTTGATCACAAATAGTTAAATCTTTCAAATAAGCCTCTGGTTCTTCTAGTTTTTCATCATGAATAATTTTGTGGATCGCCATTTGGAAACACGCAACACCATTTCTGACGTCGAATTACCCACGGCTTTGAAAGTTGTAAATGATATTTGATCATCTACTTACTATCGATATTTGATGGTAAACATTTGTTACGCCCAAGATCCCGGGTTCGAATCCCGCCACGGTCCGTTTGAAAAATGTTAGGCGAGCATTTTTCACAAAAATACACCCTCGTTCGGATGAGAGGTAAAATGGAGTTCGTCCCGTGTGTGAGTGTTGTCACGCACGTTAAAGATTCCTACCTTGCTTGGAACTGCAAGGGTTCGGCAAAATTCAAAATTTTCAGGTAATTAAAACTCTCTTCCTGGCCAATTTAGTACCTTCGGGTGGAGCATTTGAAAATCACATGTAAGGTAAGCACTTGTTAAAGTAATTTTACTAAAAATTCTATTTTCAAGGAACAAAATGAAGAGAGTTGCATAAGAGATGCTTTCATTAGTGGTGTCATTTAGTACTATGCGTCAAAACCTTCTATAAAACTTTTACCTTAACGTCTACCTTAGAGACTTCTATTATTTCTATAAATAATACTATAATTTAATCAATACATAGATATTAACACTGCTCAACCAAATAAAACGTAACTGTAACAACTTAATAGTTCATAGATAACTATAATAGATAAAAAGGAATGTCATTTGATCAGTTTTATCACACACTTATAGCCAGCCCATCCTGTATTAGACGGCTGCTATTTGTATTGTACAGACAAATTAGTAAGTGGGCCGAAAGTCTAGCATCAGCTATATTCACCGAAAGTTATTTATAAAAACGCCCTGTATAAAAGACAACAATTTATAGAACCAGTCTTAATCATTTCCAAAGTAAAAGTAGCATAATTTACTAGATGCCATACAATCACATGTACCTTTTACTTACAAGTACAAAAAACACGTTTTATCTTTTTTGTATAGTTTGTTAGTAATTTGAATCAGACTAAAGATTTTAGAAAAATTCATAATTTTAAAACTATGTATATAGTAATACCGAAATAGAAGTCATATTAGAAAACGAAAATATAAATTTACTAATGTTTTAAAACGCAAGTACCAATCAGCAAAAACGGATTACATCACATTATATAATCAATAAACTAAAGACTAGATCTTGACAACTTTCTCGAAATTCTCCATAGTTTGTACTAGTACGATTTACTATTGAGTATCACATCAAACAAAAATCTATTTTTTAACAGGATCCAGAAATAAAGTCGGAGTTTAGTAGTCAATAATGAATTAATTATACTAGAATGTTTAAATTAAAAAGAAACTGCAGATATTTGTCAATTAGTATACTCTAAATTTGCTGATTAAACGAGCAACTCTTTAACCTAATTAATTAATAAAACACTATGTAAAAGATTATTCGCCCAATGTTTTAAATTTTTGCACATTCTTGCACATCATCATCACCATCATGGAACTGGTTGGACGCATCCTCTATTGTTTTCTATTCTAATCTAAGCTAACCATTTCCCTGAAATTCTCACTACCTATATCTTTCATTATCTATGCAGTAGTCTAATCTAAGTCAACCTCTACCACTCTTTTTTTCTTTCTCTGGTTCTAACATATCTCGCACCCATGCATTAGAACACGCCATATCATCTGATCTCTGCTATCCTTACCGTTTTCTACACATTTTTTTCTTACCCTACCATCACCTTGTCTATCCAATCTTCATCATACGTAGCGCCACATTTCAAACGCTTCAACTTTTTCTATTCGCTTCTCCTACTGTCCACGTTTTACACCTGTACAGCGATGGGCTTCACACGTATACTTTCAGCAATCTTTTTCTTATTTTCATGCTTGCTGTCTTCGAACATAGTAATTACTTTTTCGTGTTATATACAGCACGGTCTTGTGCTAATCTTTGTTTTAAGTCTTTTGCACTCTTCCTATCTTGCGTTATTTGGTTTCCTAGGTAGCAGAAATCTTTAATCTAGTGTAAATTCCTGTTTTCGATTTGCACTCTGATTTTTGACTTATTTTCTCATCCTTTACATACCAACACTTTAGTTTAATTTTTGTTAATTCACATACCGTATCTCTCTGTTTAGTATGGTTTCCATTTCATTAAGAACAGTTTTTAATCTTTCTTGTTAGACGTCGATACTGCTATATAATTTGCAAATCTAAGCATACTAATCGTTTGTCCTTGAATCGTAATTCCAATTGGCTTTCCGCATTTGACGATATTCATTGTCTCTCTTTCCTAACATTTACTTCTCTATGTTGCTGCTCTAATTCTATAACCGTTGTTTGCTCTTTATATAAGCTATCTACTATTTGTCTATCCCCATATAACTCATTCCTATATTTTTGAGTTTTTCAAACATATTTTCTTATTGTACATATATACAACTTTTCTCCCTTTTCTATTATTTTCTTCATCATTACTCTTAAAGCTAAAATGGTCTCCCGTGTTTTCCTGTTTCATCTAAACCCAAATTGATCTTTTCGTATTATTTCTTCAGAACGTGTTTCCATCCGTCTTTATACAACTCAAGTTAATATTTTTAGCGCCGTTTAGTGCCGTTAAGCTTATTTCGATAGTTTACACATCCATTCGGACTTGTCTTTTTTGGTGTAGTGACTTTGGGGCGGCTCCGTGGCGTAGTGGTATGTGTGCGACTACTACGCCCAAGGTCCCGGGTTCGAATCCCGACACGGTCCGCTTGAAAAATGTTAGGCGAGCATTTTTCCCAAAAATACACCCTCGTTCGGATGAGAGGTAAAATGGAGGTCCCGTGTGTGAGTGTTGTCACGTACGTTAAAGATTCCTACCTTGCTTGGAACAGCAAGGGTTCGGCAAAATTCCAAATTTTCCAGGTAAAAAAAACTCGCTTCCTGGCCAATGTAGTACCTTCGGGTGGAGCATTGGAAAAAAAAATCATATGTAGTGACTTTGGTGTTACGTTTAAAATCCTTATATATCTCGCGTGTCTCACACATATAGCTGACAAGTTAGAAGAGATGTTCTGTTACTGCTTGTTCAGAGGCTTTTACAGTTTCTGCGTGCACTTTATCTATGCCCGGCGCTTTATTATTTTTCAAGCTCTTCAGTGCTAGTTCTAATTCGTCTCAAGTATAAGATATCCCAAGACATCCTTTCCAATGTCTGTTTCTTGTTCTAGTGCTTCTAGTGCCTCTGCTGCATATAAATTACCTATATATTCTTTCCATATATCGACTTTCTCTACATACTCTATAATGATATATCCTCTCGTGCTCTTTGCATCTTTGCTATACTGCTTTATATCTCTTAAAATTCATTCTAATTAGTTTATATACTTCGTCTTTCTTTCTTATTTCCATCTTAGTTTGTACTCTTTGCACTTTCTCACTGTCCTTTTGTTTTCCTGCATTTGTAAATAATTTCTCACTTTATAAATTTGTATCTGTTTCCTTTCTTCGTCTTTCTTCTCCGTTTTTGTATTTTTGTATTTCTTCTATTAAACTCAGAATATTCTTTGTCATTCATGGTTTCTTTTCTTTTTTGTTCGTACTCCAGAATATCTTTGCTCGCAATGTTCAAACTGGATTTAATGTTAGTCCATTCTGTATAATTTTGTCGATGTCTTTCAACAATTCGTTTCACTTTTACTCATATATTTTGCGGGTGTCTTTATTTTTTAGTTTCTCAAATGCGATTTCTGGTTCCTTTTTTCTAATTTTTTAATTTATACGTTGCTTTTATCATTGCTGTAGTCGTCAGTGTTTATAACTGCTCCCGGGCAACTTCCATGGTATTTTGCTTAATTTCTATACCGTTGTCTAACAAGAATGGAATCTATTTCATATCTCCCTATCTCTCCTTACATCTTCCATATCTATCGCTTTTTAGCATGGTATTGAAGTAATATGTATGCGATGGTTAAATTGTTTTAGTCACTACATTCTACCAGCCTATTTCCCCTGTTGTTTGTTGTGCATAAGCCAAATAAATCTATACCGATGCTTCTCTTCCCTCACCTACCGCTGCATTAAAATCTCCCATAATTATTAAAATTTCATTTCTTTTATCATAGCATGTCTTCGATATCTTTGTAAATAGTTTTCACTTCTTCCTCATTGTAGACAGAGGTGGGTGTGTAAACCTGTATTATTACCGTGTTTACCAATTTAGATTCTAATCTAACTATGAGTACTATTTCGTTTTTTTGTAAGTAGTTTTCTTCACAATGTCCTATCTTTTTCCACAGAACTATCCCCACACCCGAATTCCCTTCTTCCAATCCTGTATGAATTACCCTAAAGTCTCCGCTCCAAAATCCCCCGCCTCTGGCCACCGAACTTTGTTAATCCCTACTATATCTATTGCTAACCTATTTGTTTCAGTTTTCAAATCTCTAGCTTACCTACTTGCTTCATGCTTTAACATTCTACTCCCCGATTCACAAGATGTTCCCGTTTCTTCTTTTCTTTTTATCGAGCTAGCCGACCACAACCTCTGAAGTAGGTCCCCTCCCATAGATTCCAATGGGGGACTATTTTAACTCCAGAATCTTTTATCCCATAGCATGCCATCGTTTTTTAAAACGTTTTAGGTATGCTGTGTCCCTTGGATATAATAGTGGTTTCCCGTTGCCTTCCACATCAGAGTAGTGTGTCATTGAATATTATGCCTCCCTCATTGTCTCTGCAGGTTTGTTCAGAACGATGTTTTTGTACATGAGGCAAGAGAGAGAAGAGAGAGAGAGAGAGAGAGAGAGAGAGTCTGTGGTTATATACATCTAAAAACTAAATATGACGTTTAGAAAAACTGCGAGTGTTTGTCTGAAGATTCGAAGGCTATTACCTTTTGCGAATTACTGGTACCATTCAAGAAGTCACAGATAGTTTCTTTAGGATTTGCAGCTTAGAACTTTAAACAAGATTTAATAAATGACCAAATATTAAAAACATTACAAAATTACTAATTGTAAAAGGAGTTGCATAAGGGAGGTTCATTTTCAATAGTTCGGTATTAGTTAATAAATTGACACGAATTATGAATAAAGGTCGATCATGCAGAGTTGCAATGAAACGTATATGTTTAAATTAGTTTTACGAGTAACATAGAAGTTCTTAACTGCAATATATTGATGAAGCACCATTGTTTTGTAAAATACAATGAAGATTGAACGTTGTTCGAAACAAGAGATACTCTGAAGTTAATTTAAAGTAGAAGATGCACTTTTGCAAACTGATATTCTAACGTCAAATGGAGATTTAAGACAATATGGATGATCTTGTACTACTGGAATTTGAGCGTCAATTTAAAATAAAACCAGGAAGAATTTAATGCCGTTGAGGGTAATGAAAAGAAGATTTGGATACGCGCTTAAAAATAGCCATACATACAAAATTTTGGATTTTTTTGTTTGTTAATTGATAATATTTGAACATTTTGTAATCTCAATTGTTATTTGAGAAGTGGATAATTAAAGCAAATTTTGAGGTTGAAGTTCGAAGTATTTTAACCTTTAATGAGTTATTTGTGGAGCATCATTGGTCGAAAATAGGAAAAATAGGAAAATTATTCACACATCAATTAAAAAGGATTTTGTACTGTTAGAGGAGATATTTGAGTTTTTGTTAACAAAGATTAGGTAAGAATTATTTTAGTAAATGGGCAATCGTTAAGAATAAGTTTTTGAATGAACTGTAAACTGTTTTATAAATTTTTTTTGTGTTAAAGAAAAATGTCTTTGAATGTATAGATGTTTCTTGAGATTGCCGTGTTTCATTTAATTTTGTAAATTTCACAGCATAATTTCCGTTGAGCTAGCCAGCCAAAGCAAAAGAAAAGGAAGGTAAGATAGTAATTTCAATTTTTCTATTGCTGTACCCAACCCACAACAATAAAAAGGGCAAACCTCCATTTATTTACAGTCCACAATAAGAAATTTGTGTAGAACGCAATAAAAATAAGATGTCTCTGTAAATAAACTCTTATGAAAATAATAAGAGCTTATTGACGAATACAAATCGAGCTATTAGTTGTGTAGCCATTAACAAAACAATAGCCTTATTATTTCACAAGGGAAGGAAATTTATATATATATATATATATATATATATATATATATATATTGCGTGTTGCGCCTCCCACGACTATTTCAGTTAGTAGAGCATTAAAAGACTCCCCTGCTTACATATATTGGTATATTAATCTTAACTAAAAATTTTAAAGTACAATATTTACAAATAATAATATATAAAAAGAAATCACATAAGAATATATAAGAAAAGCTATAACTTACACACAGAATAAACTTTTGATGAACTCCCAGCGTCACAGTACCTGCACTAACGTATTTATTTTTTTAATACAATATTTATTAGAAAGATACGTGTAAATTGCCTTTATTATATGAATAATTTCCTAAATGAAGTTTTGAATTAACTTACACCTTAAAGCTATAACTTCTCACATTAAAAATTTTTCATTTATAAATGTATTACTAAAAATACTCCTTTCTCACTAAACCTTACTCAAGTTGTTTATCCACTATAATATAATGTACTATGTTTTCTGAACGGGTCCTGTAACTTTTTTAGTATTGTGTTCCTGAGCGTGTGTAAATGGGGATGCCAAATTTATAAAAAAGTCCTTTGTAGCCAAAATATTGTGCTTTTATTATGTTTTAAGAATGCTTTCTTCTGTGAGGAACACTAGTTTGGTTGCCAAGAGGACATTTTCAAAAATTCGGCCGGTGTATTTTTATACGCAGACTCTCAAGAATGCGATATAAAAAGAGCTTTAACAAAAACAAAACACAAAAACTTACAGCGCCCGCAAAGGGGAAATATTCTTTATAAGACCGATTTCCTCCGACCGGAGGCTGTGACTTTTCTTGTATACGGTTCTTTGTACTAATACTTTCTGTAATGTGTTCGTAGGTGTGTGTTGAAAATGGGCAGGCTAAATTTTTGAAAAATGTTTTATTTTTATTTTTGTATGTTGGACAAGTTTTTGGAGAATAGTTTCTTCCGTGCGGGCGCTGTAACGATCTCTGTGTTTCGTTTGTTGTTTAGATATTTTTGTATCGTGTTCCTGTGCGTGTGTAGATGACGACTGGCTGAATTTTTAAAAATGTACTTGGTAGTCAAAATATTGTTCTCTTATTGTTTTTTAAGAATGCTTTTTTCTGTGAGAAACAGTGCTTTGGCTGCCAAGGAAGCATTTTCAAAAATGCAGTCTGTCCATTTTCATTCCCGTACACTCGAAAATACGATACAAAAAGTGTTACAACAAAACAAAACACAAAAACTTTCAGCGCCCGCAAAGGAGAAAACAGTCTTTATAAGACTGGCACTGTAACCTTTTTTATATACTGTTGTTTTGTCCTAATACTTTCTGTAAGGTATTTCTGGGCGTGTGTAGAAAAAGGACAGACTAAATTTTTGAGAAATGTTTTATTTTTATTTTTGCAAGTTGGACAAGTTTTTGAGGAATATTTTTTTCCACGCGGGCGCTGTAACCTTCTTTGTGTATTGTTTATTGTTGAAATTGCTTTTGCATCGTGTTTTTGTACGTGCGTAGATGAGGACTGGCTGAATTTTTGAATATGCTCCTGGGAGTTAAAATATTGCGCTTTTAATACTTTTTAAGAAGGCTTTCTTCTGTGCGGAACAGTCTTTTGGCTACCAAGGGGGCATTTTTAAAAATTCAACCTGTCCATTCTCATCCACACACACCCAGAAATACGATACAAAAAGAATTAGAACAAAAAACAAAATACAATAAAAGTTGTCGGCAAAGCCGACTTCCGCAGCAAGTTACTAAGTAAAAATGAACCGACATTTGTATCTGGCACCTTATTATCACAAAAATGGGCACTTATGTTCAGAAATAGGGGTATGAAGAAATTAACAACAATCTTTTGTATATCTACAACAATCGTAAATTGAATCTAAAAATAAATACCTTTGTGTGCTTTACAACATATGATTCAAAGATATTCTTGTGAAATTTTGTTAAAAACTGTAAGATAGGGACTATTTCTAAATATGTTATTGTTTTTGTGCCACCTGCTTTGAAATGTTAATTTCTTTATTAGCTCTTGTTTAAAAGCTATTGTTTTTATTATAAAAAATATTTAGTTCTCTATTATGCATTATTAAAATATATAATACTGTGTTATATTTAGTAACATCCAAACGTTACTGTATATTTTATGTACCTTTCTCAATAGAAGGATGTTTTCAAACCGATTCTATTATTATTATTTTACTACTAATATTTTACTGGAAAACTACTAATTCGGCAAATGTCTGTGTTGGGGGATCTTGGTAGCCGCAGGTTGCTTAACCCTCTTCACATGCCACTGAATATCGGTGAAATAGGGTATATATTTAGAAAACGATAGAAGGGGAACCGAGCTGAATGTAACAAGAAAGAGTAGCGGCTATGTTCGAAGACAACAAACATAGAAACAATGACGAAAGAGTTGGAAGCATATGTGTGGAGCACAGTACTGTACGCCTATGAAATAGGGGTAGTAGGGGAAGCAGACAGGAAAAGGAAGAAGCCTTTCGGAATGTTATGCTTTAAATGTATGATCGCATCGACAGATAAAGTTAATAACAAAGAAGCTATAGAAATAGTAGGGGAAGAAAGATATCTGTGGGAAATTAAAAAAAATGTGAAATAGAAGAGCAGGATACGTTCTACTGCATTTTTGGGGAATAGTGCGGGCTATATTACAAGCAGATATAGGAAAAAAGAGATATAGATGTAGATAGTGAAAGATACAGACGGTGGGAATTTCAGGGAAATGTGTAGGTTAACTTAGAATAGGAAACAATGAAGGTACGCATTTAACCAGTTCCAGGACTGAAGACTTAATGATGATGATGATGACTACTAAATCTAATAATATTTACATGTATAAATACGCTACTCGTGAAATGAAAACAAACAGCGTATTTGTACATTAAATATTAGGGGTAAACTAATAATAATTGAATCAGGTTTGAAAGTTAAGTTTTTAAATACTGTTGTAACAGATTAGTGCATGCAGAAATCAAATTTGTACATTTGCTTCCATTGAGAACTAAATATGTATATAATATACTGAAGCGTTTGAATCTAATAAATAATTCAAAGTCAAGAACAATAAGGAGATTAAATATATATTGACGTGATAAGGGGTCACAAGAGGTCATTGAAACTCAAATTTCACAAATAAATCCCACCAAGATATAAAAGAATCCGGAAAAAGTAGAAAATTCCGTAAACTTCATGGTTTACCCTGTATAATACAAGCGTACATTGATTAATCGATGTACAAGAGAAAAATGCAATTGAACGTGTATAAATAATCATCCTGTATGATATAAGCGTATTATAAATAAATAGCAAGGAACGTAAGCAGTATTGTAAAAATAATTAATTATAAGATACCGTAAAACGCATTTAAATGCGAATGCAAATCGATCATTTTAAGATAAATACAAAACCACTCGTTTATAATAAAAATGCACTTTTCGTGGATAAAAATAAGTGATTTCGTGTATTTGAAACCCCAATTCTAACATTAATAGATGTATTAAAAACACGTTTTGATGTTAAAAGCAAATATTTTTATAAAATGCAACCCGTTTTGCATTAAAAAGCAATTAAAGTTTAGATTAATTGCCCTGTGGATTACATAAGTTTATTTTAAATAGAGAATTTTCTGGAATAGGCGAGTTTAAGGAAGAAGTTTCGGGAGAATACGTCAAATTCGTATACACTAATTACTAAATGAAACATTTATTCCAAGAAGCGGCCCGTAACACTAAAAAATCCACAAAATGTAATAGAAATTGATAAGATATATTTATGATCTTCGCATTCCCTGTAGGATAGAAGGAGGCCGCGAGCATTAACTTTAGGTATTAAACATAGGCAAAGCAGCGCGCGTCACTAATAAGTGGAACGAGATTACGAGGTAATGAACGCCGCGATTTTAGACGCTAATGCGTTTTTCTGGGAACCTTGCATCATAATGTTCCATACTATTCTTCTACTTTCTGGATATAGATAATTTGGATATATATGGAAGCTTTTATTAAAAACGAGTATTCAGTCGATTCTTAAATTCGATCGCGAAATGCCATTTGGATTTAAGCCGCTAACTGTTGCTTTGCGAAGATAATATTTGAAGTATACAATAAGCATATTGTAATTTAATAGTTACGAGGTTACAATGAATAAAGAAGCGATGTTTTAAACGTAACTTACATAAAAAATGGAAGTTATTAAATTACAATGAAGAAGGAAAATTCTTCAATATAACCCTATTTTAAAAATTTTACTAAATAATCGAAAGGAAGATTTAACCAAAAATACACTTTTGTAGCTGCTATTTGAAACATGGATTTTAGATATGGGAAATCTTGTAAACTGATTTGTACATAAATTTAAAATAAGAAGATATTTAATTACGAGGAGCATTTTTGTGGAGTATGCAGGTATTACTTTTATATTTATTTTTAACTGATATTGGAGCATTTGTATGCAATATAAGGTAGAATAATAAGTGTTAATAATATAATTTTTTTTGTAAAGGATTTTTGCCAGGAAAGTTTGTGATCGGAGTTCGAAACACTCTGACCTTTTAATATACTATCTGTTAAGGATTTTTTTGGCCAAACAACCGTACAAACGTGGGAACAAACAAAGTCAGGTAAAATATCCATAAAAAAGGGAACTTTAGTTCTGTAAATTTAAAATAAGGTAAAGAACATTTTTTCTATAATGAATACTTCTTAGAAATTATTCTATGTTTGAAAGAAACGATGTTGTAAATGTTCTATCTGCTAGTGTATGAGAGAAAATATTTCATACTGTAGAAATGCTTTATGATATTGCTGTGTTTGATTTCATTTTGAAAACTCCGTCAATTCCGTTGAGCTAGCCAGGCAAAGTTATAAATGAAGGTAAGTGAACAATTTCAAGTTTTACAAATTGCTGTATTTGCATCACAGCACTTTTTAGTGAGTATTTCAACGCAGTATTGTCACAGCACTTTTTCAGCAGCGCTCCAACGCGGGCCATTACCACATCTCTCTTTTAGTGACGCTCCAACGCGGTGCTTACCACATTTATATATATATATATATATATATATATATGTTATATAATAAGGGTTTTTTTTTTTGTGTTTTGGGATATTTTAGGTCAAATAAAAACAATCGTCTTTAAATTCCTCTAATTACTTGACGTTTCGGTCGGGTTTCTGACCTTAATCGTAAGTCTGAAAATATGGTTTGTTTTATAAAATAAAAAGATTACAATGTTGTTAAAATTACTTACATAGAAATATTTAAATTAGAAATAGACTATGACATATGATTTTACTAGATGACATACATCATGAAGACAGTGAAAAGGTACTATAACTATGGGAACGTTACATGAATATCAAAAATATAGGTTGCTGTAGTAAGATGGAATGTGTTACAAAACTATTGGAATACTTTCTAGTGTTTATAAAGTTGGGAGTAAATGATGCCTAAATTTTTTTGGTCTTGTTTATTATTAATGCAGTTTAGTTCTTTTTGTATATAAAATGTTTTTTTTTTTTTTTTTGTTAATACATACAACAACTTTCAACTACCTCATAACCATATTCTCATCTCACTTGATGTTAGATCTTTATTCACAAACATTCCCAAAGAACTCGTCATACAAATCATAACAAATAAATGGAATAAAATCGAACCTAACTGCAGACTATCAAAGATAATATTTCTTAGTACTATCAACCTTATTTTCAACAACACATATTTTGTATTCCAAAAAAAAGTCTATTTACAACTTTTGGTACTCCAATGGGCTCACCCTTATCACCAATTCTAGCCCAGATAGTAATGGACCTTTTATTAGACAGTGTCATCCCTAACCTTCCGTTCCAAATGGTTTTCCTAGTAAAGTACGTTGATGACATTATCTGTTCAGTACCATATGACCAAGTAGAATCAAGTCTTCAGCACTTCAACAACTTTAATGAACATTTAAAATTCACCATAGAACAAGAAAAAATAAAACAATTCCTTTTTAGACACAAATGTCATTCGAACTGATGAAAACCTTCTAATTTTGACTATTACAAAAACCAACAAATTCTGGCAGGTATATTAACTACTTTTCCAATCATTCAAATAAACATAAAATCAACCCTTTATTAGCATTAAAACAACGCATAACAAAAATTAGCCATCCAACATTCATTAATAACAATATCCAAGAATTAAAGAAAGTTTTCATAAATAATGGATACCCAATACAATTAATCAATCAAATGCTAAACACCAACACAACTTACAATACCACAAAAATGCAGATACTATATACAAAAAATTACCCTATATACAAAACTTAACACCACTACTCGTTCGAACACTAAGAAGACCCAACATAGTCATCACATACTACTACAACAGATCAATAAAAAACATTTTCACCCATCTCAAAGACAAGACTGAAACCATTATGTGCAACAACACAGTATACAAGATTCGTTGCAGTTGCAATTATTTCTACATTGGACAGTCAAGTCAGTGGCTTCGAGACAGGTTAACTCAACACCGCAGTGACACAAAACTTGGAAAAATAACTGCGCCTTGCCATACATGCACATACCACAAAACACAAACCGGCTTTCGACGAAACACAAATTTTAGAAATAGAACAGAACTACTACAAACGTTTATTCTTAGAATCATTTTATATACAAAAAGAACTAAACTGCATTAATAATAAACAAGACCAAAAAAATTTAGGCATCATTTACTCCCAACTTTATAAACACTAGAAAGTATTCCAATAGTTTTGTAACACATTCCATCTTACTACAGCAACCTATATTTTTGATATTCATGTAACGTTCCCATAGTTATAGTACCTTTTCACTGTCTTCATGATGTATGTCATCTAGTAAAATCATATGTCATAGTCTATTTCTAATTTAAATATTTCTATGTAAGTAATTTTAACAACATTGTAATCTTTTATTTTATAAAACAAACCATATTTTCAGACTTACGATTAAGGTCAGAAACCCGACCGAAACGTCAAGTAATTAGAGGAATTTAAAGACGATTGTTTTTATTTGACCTAAAATATCCCAAAACACAAAAAAAACCCTTATTATATAAAGTATAATTGGTCAAGAAAATTAATATTATATATATATGTATATATATATATATATGTATATATATATATATATATATATATATATATATATATATTGCTACGATATCGCTGAACGCCCGGTGTGTTTAAATGCTCAGTTGCTTTACTGACCGTCACCTATCTGTGCTTATGAAGTATAAGACATACAACATTTAAGAAATTATAAAATTAAATTCTGACCTTGTATCTTTCTGTTGACTCCTACGGAAGCTTGTTGAACCAGATCGATTGCTAGTTCCAGTCGTTGACCCTTTAGCTTGACTTTTAACCCAGTAATTCCCAGTTTGTCCAATGTTCTGCGGTTTAGTGAATTCTTTAGTTGCTTGTTTAGTTTAACATCATTACTTAGATCATTTCGTAGAACATTACTTAGATGATTACTTAGAGCCCTAAATTAATAAATGTTAAAGATTATGTTTACATTAATTAAATTTATACTTACGTTTTTAATGCTAACGGTAGATTCACTAACACGTACTTCACACACTTCTACTAATTTTTACTTGAATTCTTTACGTTATTTAATTTTATGTCATTTTTGACTTCACTTAATTTCAGATTCACGTAATAAATTTGTCTAGACTGGTACAGCAGTGCGTTGTTAATGGAATGAATGCATCTTATCAGTTTATGTTCCTTATATAGAACAAGTGCGTTCCCTCCTATCTCTTAACCTGTTGAGTTTATTCAAAATTGCTTACTCTATAAATTTAACTTTGCTCGTATTTCAACGTTTTGTATTGGGATTTGCTAACAAGTGTTGTAATTTATGCTTGAAATATCACGTAGACATAATTTTGTACAAGAATTTATTAAATTTTCCATTTAATTCTGCACGTATACCAAAACTTATTGTTCCACCTTTTGTTGACCCATGCCGGGCTTTACAAAAATGTGTCGAGTTCTACATTTCTAATGTCATGTACGTGTTTTGCCCCAATATCTATATCTTATTGTTTTATTAAATATGCTCGTTTTTCTAAAGTTTGTTTTATGCCTTCTATTTTTTGCGCAAATTCGTCGAGTTTTAAAGAGATTTGTTTTACGTTTAAATATGCCTACTTTGTATTTATTTGGAGTTTATAAACGCCTTGAATGTTTTTGTGCTGGTGTGTTGTGTAGTTGTTCTGCACGGCTGATTTAACAAAATATTCCTTTCTAATTGTTTAACAATGCGTAGGCTAGTAATTGCTTATCTCCATGCCTGCGGCAGTCTTTGGAAATCATCCCTTGCATTGAGACTATGTGGGCGTTTTTCTATTTTAATGGCTTCTCGGATTATTTTTGAGGTGTATTGTTCAATCTTAGCGAGCGTTCTAGTATTCTTGAATTTGATGTTTTGATCTAGTATACTGAAATGCTGAGCTAGTGATGATGTTTTTTCGTTCTTTTTTATTGCGTTTTTATGTTCTTACTTCCTAGTACTAATTCTTTTGCTTGTCTGCCCAATGTGAGATTTGTTGCAGTCTGAGCATGGTATTTAGTAGACTCCTTAGTCCCCTAATAGGACTTGGTTTTTGGGATACCTTAGGATTACACTGATTTTTCTATGAGTGTTGTATGTGTGCAATTCTTTGTGTGAGAGTTGTATGTACAAGTCGATAATTTGATTAAAAAGGGTTGGGCAGCCTACGGTAAGGTCTTTGGCAGTATATAAAGAAATAAATATACCTAACTGATCAGATATATTTAAATCTGATTTTAAAGGGATGGATATTGAATTATACGAGTAATCTTGATATATTTTTTACATAATAAGATTTAATTAGGGAGTTATTTGCGAATGAAAATTAAGAGATTAAGATTTGTGAATGCTCAATTATAAAAGAGAGATTATGGACTCTATTCTAAGTATAAGTGAATGATTATCCAGAAGTTATATTTTTTATGTTAGATTTCAGATATTGTTCGTAAGGTAAAGTTGTCGTGGCAGTTTTGGACTATATTTGTAATATTTAAGGTTTGTGTTGAGAGAAAGCTGTTTTTACTAAGTGTTATATTTAAAATATTGCTTGTAAGAAAAAAGTTGTTGTGGATGTAGTAATTAGTATTTGAAATATTGCTTGTTAAAGAATATTCCGTATCATTACACTGGGCAACAAAAATTTTTTTTGAAAATTGTCTGGGTTTCTTCAATTGCCCTAAGACCATTTCGCTACGCTGATTCCAAAAATGACATCCATTTTTCTCAATCAGGTCAGGTTTTAATGCTATTTTGAATTTTAAATATCCAATATTCTGACTAAATTGATCACGTATTTGTTTGTTTTTTTACGTTAATATTTCGCACCTAAAGGAGGTTTCAGAGACAAAATAACATGTTCTATCAGGATGTATTAACTGTTACGAACATCATTTGATTAAATAACATTAAATATATATATTAAATAACATTAAATAACTAACATTGATAAAGGTAAGTACATGTAAATTGAACGTTACGTCATCATTGTCAAAAACTTAGGGCATGCACTTCCGGTTCTTCGAAGCCCTCAAATGCTCAGCAGCAGGAATGTCTCTTATCAGAGACCAACAGTAATCAGCCATCATGACTGCATTCCCGCGTCCCTGATACCTGGTTTCCATCTCTTTTATGTCCTGATGGAATCTCTCCCCCTGCTCATCACTCATTGATCCCAAATTCTCGGGAAACCGATCCATATGTGAGAATAAGTAATGCATTTTGATGCTCATGTTGCATCCAAGGTTTCTGAAAGCAGTCAGCATATTGATGACAAATCTGCGTAGCTCCAGGCCTTGATGTTGCCAAGAAAGTTTTTCACGACCTGAACAAAAGCCCTCAATGCTTCCAGTTTCACTTGGTTTATAGAGTTTTCAAACTCAGGATCACTGATGAGCTGACGGATTTGAGGACCATCAAAGATGCCAGCTTTCAACTTCTCTATGATTAATCCTGGCAAAGCATGGCACAAGTAAGTGAAACAGCCACCGTCTTTGTCTAGAGCTTTGGTGAACTGTTTAATTAAGCCGAGCTTGATGTGCAACGGTGGAAGAGTATCTTCGCTCTGTCTACCATTGGAATGTTGATGACGTTCCTTGTTCTGCAAGGCACTAACTCCTCCCGTACAGACCAGTCCTTCTTTGTATAATAGTGAGCAGTGTGTTTACTAACCCACATGCACAGAAAGGGTACTTGGTGAAGCCGGACTGTTGTCCCAACAAAATATTCACCATATTCAGGTCAACACATATAGGCCACTCATGATGATCATAACAAATTTTCTGCAGCACATACTTTACCGCTTCATACTTCTCTTCCAGTGTTGTCGAGTGAGCAAGAGGTACAGAGCCAAACTGGTTTCCGTTGTGAAGCAGAACACATTTCAGCGATCGCTTGCTGCTGTCAATGAACAGTCTCCAGTGTCTGGAGTCATACTGTGGCACTCCAAACTTGTACAGAAGCTGAACAATATCTGTACAGTACACCAAGTCCTTCTCTTCAAAGAAAAAAACGGAGAACTCCTGATGTCTGTTGCGGTAAAAGGTAATGCGAGCGCCGTTAGAGAGGAGGTTCTTTTCTTCAATCTGGATGTTAATAGCTCGGCAGAGGACCTCGACAAGTTGAGATCGCAAACTAGATCGTTCAGCTCTTCTTGGAAGAAAGGATATGGAGCATCATCGTTAAGAATCACTTTTTTATCTTCATCATCTTCCAGAACACTCGAGGAATCTTCGTCACTGATGTCGGAAAGTTCTGTAAAGACAGGTACCGGAATTTCATCACAGTGAGGCACAAGACGACGTGCTGATTCAAGATTAGGATAGATGAGGCTCCTTCGGTTCTTTCTGTTTATCCCAGTCACATCAATAGCGCAGAAGTAGCTGTCGGTCACATGGTTTGTCGGCTCTCTCCAAACCATGGGAATTCTCAATTTCAGAGAACTCTTCTTGCCTTTGGTCCACTGACGCAGATACTCGGTTCATGACTTGCACATCATGTGTGGCCCCCATGCTTTATCTTGGTCACCAAGTTTAATATTAAAATAAGAATGGTAACCACGCTTAATGAAACTTGTAACTCGATTATTGTTAGTTGCAATGGTGAATTTTCCGCAAATGTAGCAGAATACGTCAGGCTTATTTTTGCAACATCTAGTTAAAGCCATTTTATTCACCTGTAATATGTAAGAATTCGATTAGTTATCAGTTGGCACATGCAATATCAGCAGAATTCGTTTATTACAAGAAAAATAAATGAATTTTACATCATATGAAATGATAATGCCCGGACATGTGAACAAAAATGTCGTAAAAACATATATTTACATTATTTCAGAAAGTTGACCTGATTGAGTAAAACCAATGTGATTTTTGGATTCAGCACATCAACATTATCATAAATCACCCTCAAAAACCTTAAACAATAAATTTGTTGTTGGCCAGTGTTATAAATCTGATGTCTGATTCTAGTAGTTTTATTTGACGAAAGCTAGTCAAAAAAATAACTACACAGCGTGCAGATTCAGAACATTCATCTTATATTGAAGCTCACTTAGAATCACACCAATCCACAGCAATATATATATATATATATATATATATATATATATATATATGTTGTCATACGTGAAACCTTTTTCTAGATCCGTGGAAGGGACTTCCCATTTTTCTAGTCAGCACAATTTTGCCTGTGAACGTTTTCGTGTTCAGACGATGAGGTTATAGACGCCAGCATGTTACATTATTAATCGAAACAAATGAATCATAAAGCTGTAATAATTTTAGAATACAAAGTAGGCATGATACCATTTCTTAACCTTAAAAACCACTATAATGAATAGACAACTTTGAGTATGAGCAGTATAAGATACAGAAAGCATGTAATCTAAAAGTTATATTTCTCAAAGGAAATAACCTAACCCTATTGGTGGGATTCGTTAATACAGAAACTATTAAAATGAAATATGATCATAAACATTTCAAAGGAACGGTTCAGAACCTTGATCTATAAGTCGTGATATGAAATAAATTAGCCTTAATACAGGGTTAAAATAAATATCCCTATGTGATATAAATTATTGTAGTGATCTATCTAAATTAGTACTTAGCTGGAAAGAAATCGTCTTGAGCGAGCACTTTAGGGTTTCACTGTAACTACGAGTAAGAAAGCTTGTGTAATCAATTCATAATAAAGAACTGTTGTTATTACAAAAGTTTTCTTTACCTTAAGCCATATTCGTAATACATTCTTAAATTGAATTTTAATAATTATTTGAAACAAAAATAGCAGTTTATTTAATTGTTACTTAACCTATATGAAATGTTTAGTGTTTATGAATTTAAAAGATTATGTGATTGCGTGGGGTAAGGAAAATAATGAAATAAATTATTTGTTAACATCTGTCAGATTAAGAAGCAAACGTGATGTTATTAAAAAGAAATAACAAATATTCTAAATGAGGTTTGTTTATCTTCTACTACTTTTCCTTTTGATAATAAAGAATGTTGAGATAAATGTGTGACGTTACTTCAAATAGGAGTACATAGTGCTTAAAATACGACCTATCGATATTCTAATATAAACACTAACTTTAGTAGATCTCTGTCATAGACAGCGAAGAAGATATTTTCTTATTCTGAGTAAAAGATGAGACTAGTAAGAGTTGTTATTTAAGCAATAGGAAAAGTAAGGTTTACTTGGCTAATCTTAAAAATAGTACGGCAATTGATCCGTTTTAGGACAGTGGAAAATATCTTATTCTCTGTTGTTGATTACAAATAAAGTGTAAATGTTAAACTTTGTCATTTTTCAATAACTCAATAACGAAGGACCGTGAAAAAATTTTTCATTCTTATTCCTTCGATTTATTTTAATCTCCCGTATCAGCTTTGAACAACTTTGTTTAAATCTTAGAATTGTATAAGTTATCACTCCCATTATTGAAATTCTTTTCTTATTTTCGTGTTAAACTAAATGCCAATTTATAAATAATCTTGATATAAATTTAGCTTAATCTTGACCTATATGTGTATAGACATAACAAGTTGGATGAACCTGTGTGTAAATTGTTTTGGTACTTTCTCTTTCTATCGCAAGTAAAAATTATTAGTGTCGTCGTTGTTTGGTTATATTTAATTATGGTAATAATTGTCTGTTTATAGTCAATTACATAAACACTCTCGACTTTGTAATTTATAATTATAGAATGGACAATTAACTCAAACTGAATTATTTAATAATAAGGAAGGCAAACGTGCAAGTGTCACGATAATCTTTTGAAAAGGTACGAAACGCCCCAAAAATGCATAACCTATAATTTGAATACCTTGATAATGTTGGAAGCGACATGCATAATGGGCATCACTTCAGTTATTTCAGCATTATGTATTTACTATATTTATTATTTATATACTATAAATAGCATAACTGTAACGGGAGTATATCCGTCTAGTAAAGTTTTGAAAGGTCACATTAGTCATGACGTATAACATCTAGAAACAGCAGCTGATATAATCAGTTTTATAAATCAGTCTAGTGACGTCACGGACACTAAAGTGTAGTCAAATGTAATCCAAAACCATGTACGTGCAATATCACCGTACCTGTTGTCATTAGCATTTTACTAAATTTCAGTTCATTTTGCGTCTGTCGGTTGTCACTTACGATTTATGGATTTTAGAAATTTAACGAATTTTTCTGTTTTATTTTGTATTAAAACTGTTTGCTTCAGAACAAATTTCGCTTTTTATATTGTTATTCCAGAGGCATTTATATACAATACATGGCAACATAACAACTGCTGGTCTATATGACGTTACTGCACTATTTCGTGAAATAGACTATATTACCATTTACGGCTTTTGAGGCAGATTTGCTTTCAGTAGCGTATAGGGTTTGAAGTTCATCATCGGTCGATGTTGGATAAAAAGTGGGTGTTTTTCGCACATAACTAAAACGAGTTTAAAATATTAAATTTGACTCATTTAAGATTCATCCCGCTACAAATTTAAAGGTGTTGAAATTGTTATGCAAAACCATCTCTCCATAAACTTTAAAAGATAGTTAAAGTGTATTTTTGAAACTGAAAGACAGTGAAAAAGTGCCGCTAATCAAAGTGACAGTTCTCCTTTTTAGTGTCATAAGATTAGACATTTATAACAATTTAAACATAGACTAATCAAAACTAAACCCCTACACTCACCAGTGCAAGAATTTAAAGAACATTTTTCCATTTTAGATATAAAAAAACCTCTGCATAAAAAGCTCAGTCATCCTGCACTCTCCATCACACCGTTCGCGAGCTTCATCTGTGACCTCGAACACCTCGGAACAAAAATCTAAAAGACCAAGAGAAAATAACGATCCTGCATCTGAACATCCGACCATCTCCATCATGCGCCAAACAATCGACATCAAAACTGATATCAATAAATTTCTACTGAAAAATAGCAATAATATAAATAAACCAAACACAACATACCTTATAACTAAATATGAAGAATTGGCCCTTATCGCCAATGAGGCCGTTCACCAGAACGAGATTACAACCACTAAACTACATTCAGCAGAGAAGAATATATAAAATATTCTTCAGATAAGTACACACCAACCCTCCTGCACAGACACACAATCATCTACATCAATCAATACACCAATTACATACGCAACAGCAACCTTACACAAACCAACTTCCCAACAAGACCACATTCCAAAGTAATCACATTAAAACCTACCACAACCGATATGACCCCTTCTGCCTTATTAAAAATTATAACAACAAACCATCCTTTCCCAATCTTAATATCAGAAATATTCGACCCACTAAATCCGCAGTCACCATCCTTACAGAGAAGCTCTCCGATATAAAATTAATCACAACCTTAAATCAAAAATCCGGCTCTGTCCATATCCCAGCTCCTAAACAACCCCAGCTAATCATCTTCGACTTGGACAAGGGAATTTCAAACACAGATGCAATAAACTACATTTACACCCAAAACTCCCTACATAAGCTCATACCTGAAAACATATATACACAAGAAATTTCAGTTGCAATACGTAGACCAAACACAGGCAACTCAGACAATCTAATAATAAACGTTTCCCCCCAACATAGAACAATACTAACCAACAATACGCACCCCTTCATAGGATACAAGGTCTGCCGCACGCCAGGTGTTATAATTGCCAAAGATTCGACCACTCGTCGAAAGTCTGCCGCTCCCAAGTATCCTGTGGAAGATGCGCAGAACCTCATACCATAAGAAATTGCACCCGACCTACAACAGCCTCCCCGACATGTACGAATTGCTTATGCATTAACAAACCGCACGACCATATGATAACTAGTCCCGAATGCTCCATATACAAACAAGCACCTGAGATTACAAAAAAAACGTATTGATTATGGACTTTAAACCCCTACAGAGAGGACGGCCGTTCGACTCTCTCCATAACCAACCTTCCCTTAATGCAATACAAATTAACCTCCAACATTCCCGAGCAGCTACCTTAGAATTTATTAAATCACTTCCTGAAAATCACATCTCTATTGGCCCATTGCAAGAACCCCGCCTTATCAATAACAAAATCCTATCACTTACACCATACGCTAGATTATACAACTATCCCATACCAACTGACCCTAACCTCACCTCCGCCATTATCATCATAAACCCTACAATAGATGCCTTCTACATATCATCCCTTTCCACATACCAAATTTCAACAATAGAACTTTATTGGACATCCGGTACTTTATATCTAATCTCCTCCTATTTTCAATAGGATCAAGACATCAACACTCACTTACAACAACTACATAACGCACTTAACATTATAGGACACCGACCCACAATTATATGTACAGACTCCAATGCACGATCAACCCTATGGCACAACGACACCACTAACGAACGGGGCTCCCTTCGTGAAGACCTTATCCTCCAACATAACTTACAAATCCTAAACACTCCCTCCCATATCTCAACATAAGAATCCTCTAACCAGCAATCCAATATTGACGTAACACTCGCCACCCCATCCGCTACCAATATCATTTCCAGTTGGAAAATATCCTACATAATTCAAACCAGTGATCATAATCCTATAACTTTCTAAATACTACCAAATCTTCCACCACGAACCTTTTATAATATCCCATCCTACAATACCCGTAAAGCCAACTGGCAACAATTCCTAACCAAACTCAATCAAATACCCGCATCTTCCCTTCAAGCGCATATAAAAATACCGACCCCCAACTCCCTCGCAATCACTATTATCACGAACATACATAACGCAACTAAAGACACCATCCCATACAAATACTACACACAAAGAACAAACAAATGGTAGACATTAGAACGTAACTTTTAAAGACGAACACTGAACAAAATACGACACCAACTTCAGAACGCCAAACGCAGACAACACAACAACATTGACGTACTTACACACGAATACAAAACAACAAGAACCTATTACAAAACACTTATAATAAATACCAAAAAACAACACTACATAACTATAATCAACGAACATACCAATGACCCCTGGAAGACATATCGTAAACTAATAAAACCACCGGCTAACCATATACTTTCCATACCATTGAATCAAACTGACCCCTCATTTATTGATACCTTAACTACATTCCTGGATACAGTAGTTCCCTCCACCACCCCTTATGCTCATACTAAACAACAACAATCAACAATACAATACGCAAATACACCATGAAACAATACACCAGATTATGACTTAGACATAGATTCATTAGACTCAATAGTAAAAAACCTTGACCCTAACAAAGCCCCCGGTCCAGACGAAATCTCCAACCTTATCATACAAAAATCCTGGCCTATCATTAAAGATTCCATGATCCAACTTATCCGTAAATTTCTTAAATCCGGTATTTTTCCGAATATCCTTAAAAAAGTTTCTATTATCCTTATATTAATACCCAAAGAACCTCCTAAAGATCCAAAATTCTACCGCCCCACACCATTTCTCCCCACAATTAGTAAATTCTTAGAACATATCCTTATTCAGAAGATCAACTCCCATATAGATAAACACTTCCTCCTCTCTGAAAACCAACATGGATTCGGTCCCGGACATAGTGCCGAGGACACCATCCGATCCCTAATCACCATCGTCCTAACATTTCCCTCCAAATATGTAATAGCAATTTTCCTAAACTTCCAAACCGCCTTTGATCTGCTATGGTGGCCTAATGTCCTCTCACAAATTGAAAAAGCCAACTTTCCTCAAAATATATACAAAATCCTAAAATCCTATCTACACTCACGTTCTGCAAGGATCAATCCTCTCACCCATACCATGGAACCTTTCTATAAACCCCCTCCTGGACCTTGACATCTCTAATATTTCTACCTTCGCCTATGCTGATGATCTAACCTATCTCATACATGGAAACTCCCGCAAATCCTTAGAAAATACTGCCCACCTCCTGATCAAAAAAATCGAATCCTGGTCCTTACTAAATAAACAACCCCTATCACTCACTAAATCCAAAATCCTATATACTTACAGGACATATCCAACGCAGCACCATTATCCACATATTTAACACACCTTTAACCTTATCCAAATCTATCACATACCTTGAAATCCAAATCGAAACAAGACTTTAAAATGCACGCACATCTATCATATCTCCGATCCAAAACCAAATCAATCCTTAACAATATACACCATTCCCTACTGACTCGCCCCACCTGTAAACTAATCCTACAACAAATAATAATTCCCATCATAAGTTATGCAATAGAGTCCTGGTACCCCCTTACAACACCTCATTCCCGCGTCAGACACCACCTAGCTCCTTGGAGATGCTGCTGTCTAGTAGATACCCAGTCCATCAGCTAACTCCCTGGTCCAATTACCATATCTGCTATGCATGCCGCTGTTTACAATTTCCAATCCAAAAATTCCAATCTCTAAAATTAACTTTTATTATTCACACATCGCTTTTTTTCATCATCCAAACAATTTCAAATTATAATATTTCCATGCATTCCAATATCAACTTAATAAGCTTTGTACTTACATACCACTGTAACGTTTTAACACAAAGATGCTTTATTAGCTTCTACATAAATTTTTATTAAATTGGCATGTACGCTTGTACACCCGTTTCTATAATTCTTGGAAATCTTCTCTAACCGCTCGTTGTTTCAGCAAAAAACCCCTAACGAATCTCATATTCTTGTGAATTTTCATAACGAACATAACAAATCGCTTCAAACTGTCAACCGCCGTTCTAATTTTAGCCTCTACATTTTCATGTGTCTACGCCCCAACTTGAACAAACATCTTTCATCTCCCTTGTATCTATAGCCTAATCTCACACATATGCTTCCACCAGCTGCATCTCTGGCCTTCTTGTACAATTTACACCAATCACCTTGCTTGGCTCCACTCTCCCACTTTTTAACAGACGCGTGTTTGCTTCTAAATATCCTTGAAATTATCGATTTTATTTAGGTCTCCCAACAATACTGTCTCGTGAATTAAGTATACGCATCTCTCTTGCACTCAATACATTTTTATTCTGTCTTGGCTCTTTACTATACTACCTTCAAGATTGAAATCAATATTTTAACCACCAAACCTAGTTTACATTAATCCCAACGATTGTTCTTTTCCAATAACCCATTAAAGTTTGTTTGTTGCCAAGCTTACCAAAAAATATTATCTCTCCTTGTTGTTTTGTTTTAAACGTGTTGGATTTTACGTTTGAAAATAGAAATGCTATTTTAACACCTGCCCCACACTTTTAGATTGTTGTATAACACTTTACTACAAATTTAAATACGTTAGAATGATTTTACCCCAATTATTATTTATTCTGCCCTATATTCGCAAATATTATGTTGCATTATCCTTGGCTAAATTAACTTGACCCTACATTATTATACACTACTTAAGCTAAAAAAAATAATTGTTAAAAATATTCCAACTCCCTAAAAATCATTCAAGCCCCAACGTTGGGCCGTCATAAGATTGCTGTGGATCGAGGGACTTATTGGTTTGACATCGCCAGTGTCAACACTGATTTTCAAAAAAAAATAAAAAATTTATAAAAATATTCTTACCCTGTTGATTTCCTGCTCCAAGAATCTTCAGCAGCTTCCCTGGCTAGCTCAGCTGTGCCTCTTCTCGGATACCTAAATTTACAATCATTCTTCCTTCCCACTCGCACACCATTCAATAAAATCACTAAATAATACAACAATCATACAATCTTTTATTTACCGCTATTTACAAACAAATTATTCACAGGTATACACAGTTTGGTACACTAATTACAACTCAATAAGCGATATGTTTTAAAGTCCTTGTTTTAAATTATTATTTGCAAACACATTTAATACAATATGAGTAGATGGGCCCCAAATAATACCCTATATTTATTGCACACTGGAGCATGGTGAGCTCATAATAACCCAGTTTATTAATGTATGCCTTTTACCTTGCATAAAATTACTACAAAACTAATAAACCCATGTACCCTTAACAATCCAATTTAAATTCATAATGAAATTTAGTAGGTTTTACATACACCCTTTTTCAATATTTTAAATAATCCTAATAATTGTCAAGTACATGTATCTTTTCCGATACGTTATATAACCATAAATAACCCCGATGTTCACTCACACATCACCAAATAATTCCAAAAGTTTATCAGATAACAGAAAATTCAAATAAGTTACATGGAGAATGCTTCAAGTCTCCATCCCTCCGACGATGCTTACCAGAACCCCTTGGCTTCGTGACTATACGCTCTGATACTCCACATATTCATAGATGATAACCCCAGTATTCGCCAAGCGCCTTGCTTCCAATTACCATTCCATAACAGCATACAAACTCACGTATATTATTCTTCTGTTTATTGATTTACTAGCTTGGTATGGTATTAGTTGGACCTCGGTTAATTTAATTCACTCGACACTACTCACGTTAATAACTATAAGGCCTCGACTACCAAGTTACAAGTGCTAGTACTACATTTACTGTATTATGAATAATTTTTAATACTCACAAGAACTCTACTATAACGTCGGTCTATCGTAGTAAGTAGTATAAAGCGATGAGAATATAAAGAGAAAGCTCCCAATTCTCTCAGAGTATTTATATCTTTAAAATGCCACTCCTACGACACAGTTCACGCGAAAAACTTATTTTAAAATAACACTTCGGCAAATTTTGATATAACCGACTTAAAGCTTCCAGAAATTTACCTCGTGGATGCGCCGTATGATCCGAAAATCGCTTCCACCTGTCGCATGTTCGTCCGTTTGTAAAACTATCCGTTTCAACCAATGATTCTGTTCTGTGTCGTCATGAAACTCGGCCTGTAATATTTTTATCTCTGTCTTATGCATATTTGATGTCGCGTTCCAAACCCCGCTTGAGTTGTAGAAAATCGATGTTGCTGACAGTGTCTCATTACTCCACGTGGATAGGAACGTGCGTTTTGAATCCCAATGCTTTTATGTCCGTCTCTATCTGTAGTGTGTTACTGATCGTGCATCTTCCCTTCCTCTTTAAGAACTTTGTTAGCTTGTTATTCGAAGCAACTGACGGTTGAAAATTATTTTCTATGAAGCCCGCTTTATTATGCTGATAATTTCGAAGAAGGTAACCTTTTAAACGTGCAGGTGTTCTTAATTATAGACCGCTTAAAACAACAATTCTTAGAGTTTATATTTCACCGTATCCGATACAATGGACGTCCATGTTTGTTACCAGGAAACCTTTCACCTTGGGATTATTGATTTTCGATACCCTGGTGTGGTTTCTAATGCTATTCCACGTTGACTTAAAATAACTTAAATTAATTATGCGTTTCTATTTGTTTTAAAACTGGTTTTCTCTATGTACTTCTAACTTTTCAATCATTAATTATAAAAATACGTCAATACTTGTCCGTTTAAATTAAATAAATTATGCGCGTAAATAATTTGTTCGTTTCTCTATACAGGGTGTTTGAAATTGCATTGCTTACCCCAAATTTAACCCTTTGAATCCATAACAATATATATTAATGTTCGTTATCTTGGAATTTGATTCTAAACTTAAATAGCGTTATTTGCTATATAGTGCTTGAAAATAAATCCAAATCAGTGTTCTTAAAACTTGTATTACGCGTTTCGGATAATTACCATTATCAAATACATTTCTACAATATTACATATGTAGTAACTAAAACAAATATACACAAATTTTATACGCATTAATATTTTACTATAGTGAATGCTCACATATTTTTAAAAAGTGCAGAATTACAATAAAGGTTTACCAACTGGATAAAAGTACAAAAAATTAAAAACTTGGATAATACAAATAAATTAAAATATTACTACGTCGTCTAATACATTTCCGTTTACAATTCAATGCAAAGTTATATTAACTATAAATAATAAGTTAATTCGAATTCCATTGCTATTATCAGTACAAAAGATACTAGTATGAATTGCAGATGTTGATGTATAATTAAATATATAGTAGAAGATATTTTTATTTTAGGCCGGGTTAGTTTTTCTTATTTATTAAATTATTAAAAATATCGATAAATCCGTCTTGACCTACTTTGGAATTAATTGTGTTTGCAAGTTTGTATATTTGCATCGTTTCTATTAGACATCTTTTATTGTCATTTGCATGTACGTTTTTAAAATCAAATTGGTGAAGCTTTTCAATTGCGTGTCTTGCTAATGTTGTGCTTCCTTTTGTATTGTTGCTTTGTATATTGTACTTATGTTCATATATTCGTTTGTAAAGGTATTGTTTTGTGTTTCCGATATATGTCCCGGGGCAATCTATGCAGTTAATTTTATATACTGTGTTTCTTGTTGTTCGGTTTATTTTGTGGTTTGAGTTTAGTACACGTTTCTTATTGAATTGTTGGGTTTATGTCTTACCTGAATGTTGTATGTATGGAAGCATTTTTTATCCTTTGCAAAAGACCTGGGATGTATAAAATTCCAATTAGGTTTTCTTTTAATTGTTGTTTGCTGTTTTCACCGTTATTATAAATTTTTTGGAAGTTTGTTTTAACTATTGGTTTATAGAATGATTTTGAGTGGTTATTATTGTCGAGAATGTTTTTAACAATTTTTACGTTTCTATGCCTAGTTTTATTATGTGATAGTTTTACTGCACTTTCGATCAAATTATTAATCACGTTTATTTTAAACTGATTTAGGACGTTTAAATTAAGGTGTAAGTATCTTCCGTTCTATGTCTCTTTCTTGTGCTAGTTGGTTGTTCTAACTCCTTCATTATCATAAGAGATGGGGATATCTAGGAATGGGATAGTTTTGTGCACTTTCTTCTCGAAGGTGAATTGTAGACGAGGATGGAATTCATTAAACGCTTTCATATATATCTGTGTGTGTGTGTGTGATGTGCGTGTGCATGCGCGCGTGTGTTTACGCGCGCGCGCATGCGCGCATGCGCATGTGTATGTGCGTGCGTGTGTGCGTGCGTGCGTGTATGCGTGTGTATGTATCAATAAATATTTCAGTGTATTTTATAATAATGATAGTCTTTAAAATATTTTTTATCTGTTTTTGTACATTTTTAGACTATAAGTCTGCATAAAACAAAGCAAATTTCACTTGGTTTATTATTAAACTTTTGTAACATATATCTACATATTTTTGAAATAATAAGCAATATTTTTGATAAGCAATTGTTGCACTTAACCACCTATCTGTCTATAGAATGATGATAAACGTATCTTTACTCAGTTCAATGCATTTACTCAATTTTATGACGTTTGGCAGTCACTCCTATCTACCAGGAAAGTTTGCGGAATTTGTGAAATTTAAAAGATTATTATTTTTTATGCCGATTATACTTGCAGTCACAAATTAAAATTTTTAACAAATTGGAATTGCATTTAATATCAAAAAATGTTATTTTAGTACTTTTCAGCATTCCGCAGGCATGAATATTGAAAATACCATTGAGATTTGGACATTTCTTTATCAAAAATTTTCAAAAAACATTATTCAAAGTTACGCTTTAGGTCATGGGTCGCTGTCAACTTCAATTGCTGTTTATAAACGCAGCATCTATGGTCAGATTTCTTATACAAGCTATTTGTTGCAGTATAATTATGAACTGTGCTATTTACAATATGATGCATATATAATACCTAAACACGTTAATTAACATTATATCCTTGAAGGCCGTTGTATAATAACGTGGATCGTAACAAGTCTCGGTTGACGTTCGTAGATATAAATATATAAGTAAAATTCATATCTGCATTTCTATTAGCATACGGTTCCAAATTTTTTAACGTTACAAGCTTAAAGTCTTTATTCTAAGTTTTGACATCTATTATAAGCAACATAGTAATTAATAAATACTACTTTGCTTAACCCTTTCACTCCTGATTTTTAAAATTTTTATTTTAGGAAAAAAATTACGGGAATGTACTCTAGTAGAAGTAATAAAACAAATATTCTTAAAATGTTATTTTTGAAAAAATTGTATGGGATAATATATTCCAATAGTATTGTTTCGCAGGATATTAGTCCCAACAATACACAAATACCTAATACTTATATATGATTCGGTGTGAAACAATCACACATTTTGCACACATATTTTGTACGCTTGTCCTTTTTCTGCTTATTATACCTCACGCACCTCAACCGACTCGACTTTCCTGGCACGGGTAAATGGTCACCAACATTACTCATTAATGTAGCGACCCTACTGCGACAACCATTTGTTTGGTTTTTTCCTTGTTAGTCTTTGCCGGCCGATGTTGATAAGATTTTCAGCCAACTCAACAATAAATTAAAAAATGAGACATTTTTATTTTTGGGATTGACTTCAGTGTACAGAATAAATGAATTGTAGACAGCCTTCATCAGGAGCTTGTAGTACACCTTCTTCCACCACTTTTGAGATTTTCTATTTAGATCATACAAAGCTGTCATCTGATCGGCTAAACCTACGCCTCCCATAAAACGGTTTGGTTTTTTTCTTGTTAGTCATTGCCGGCCGATGTTGATAAGATTTTCAGCCAACTCGACAAGAAAATTAAAAAATGAGACTCTTTTACTTTTGGGATTGACTTCAGTGTACAGAATAAGTGAGTTGTACACAGCCATCATCAGGAGCTCGTAGTACACCTTCTTTCACCACTTTTGAGATTTTCTATTTAGATCATACAAAGCTGTCATCTGACACCTTCTTTCACCACTTTTGAGATTTTCTATTTAGATCATACAAAGCTGTCATCTGACACCTTCTTCCACCACTTTTGAGATTTTCTATTTAGATCATACAAAGCTGTCATCTGATCGGCTAAACCTACGCCTCCCATAAAACAGTTTGGTTTTTTTCTTGTTAGTCATTGCCGGCCGATGTTGATAAGATTTTCAGCCAACTCGACAAGAAAATTAAAAAATTAGACATTTTTATTTTTGGAATTGACTTCAGTGTACAGAATAAATGAGTTGTACACAGCCATCATCAGGAGCTTGTAGTACACCTTCTTTCACCACTTTTGAGATTTTCTATTTAGATCATACAAAGCTGTCATCTGACACCTTCTTTCTCCACTTTTGAGATTTTCTATTTAGATCATACAAAGCTGTCAAGTGATCGGCTAAATCTACGCCTCCCATAAAACGGTTATAAAATTCAATGACCACAGGACAAGCAATATTAGCTATAGTACCATTTTTAATTTTCGACTAACCGTAATTTCATCAGTTTATGGCAGATGGATAAAACAATGAAATCTTTGGCATCTTGCCATCTTACAGCTAGAATGCCATTTTCATTGCCTTTCGCTTGCGATTCTCCTCGTTTTAGCTTTCTCTCAAACTTTGGTACATTTTTCTTGTTGAAATGCACGTATCTACAGCTGCATAATCAATTTCATTCATAATATGAACTGAGGTAAAAAATCGATTGAAACACAAAACAACAATTTTGTCTGCAATTGTAGAAGCTAATTTATTTATTACTCGTTCTCCTAAAGTGACAGAAGAATTAGCATCGTCTTTGCTAGCATAAACATTTACGTCATAAATATAACCAGCTTTTGAATCCCATCTGGTCCAAAGTTTTATACTACGTTTCACTGACTTGAGTGGCTGCTTGAGTGTACTTCGGCATTTATATTTCGCCATGGATCATCAATTGCTTGAAAAGTAAAATCACTTCTGGCTTTCATAAAACTTTTTTCAGGCATGAAATAATATCGTTAATATAATATGTTTTGTTTGCATTATTAGGGTTACTTGGTTCTCTAAAATACAGTTTTGATAGGAGCAATTGGCATCTATCTCTTGAAATTGCATTCCGGATGCAATCGTTTCCAAGAGATTTGTTATTAGGCCAATAATGAGGAAAAGAAGGAACTTTATTATAATGCACTAATTATGAGCATTATTTCTTTTGGATAAGTTCTAATAATTTGCTTCTTCTTTTCTTCTTCTAAAATTTCAAGCCTCCGATTTGTGCAATCATTCATGTTCATAAACAGACTACGCGGAAATACTTTTAAAAAACATTCAGTTGCACACCTACCCCGATTCAATTGATCTGTGATAAGTAGAATTTTCTTTTGTGGCAAAATAAATCTAGGAACAGCATTTTTTAAATTAATATCTGACCAGACAACATGAGACACTGAAGTAGTTGGATTTAAAACTTGTACATCATTGACTATATCGTTTATATTTTCGTTTTCACTACCCGATTCATTACTTGATTCTTTTTCATTTGCGCTTTCTTCACTATGCTCATCAGATGATAGAGCAAAATCTTAATCTTTTACATTATCATCGCTAATATAGTTTATATTATCAATTTTATCTAAATGGTTAGCAAAATATTCAAGTTCCTCGTTAGTTAACTTTGGATTCATTCTGAAAAAAAATCATGATTCATATCTGTTGGGACAAATTTAGCTCAAGAAAAAAGACGGTAGAGACATATGATCCCAGGCTACATATTTTACTAATTACATCAATAAAAAAACATGATAAACAGTAAAAACTTATTACTTACTTGGATAGTTATATATGTGTACAAATAGACAAGTAAAATAATTTTTATTTGGTTCGAAAAACTCCATTCTGAACGGACCTGCACCTTGGCGACGTTCTAAACTACTACAACAGGTAGAATGGCTTGCGCGTTTCAATGAACTAAAGAGCCGAACTATAGGTTTAACCAAATTAGTGGGGTCTTTAATGAGGAACCAGACTAAGACAGGTCCCCGAAAGGGGGCAGCAGCTTTTTCGGTACTTAGAGTGGCAGAGACCAAAGGGGGCGGTATGATATTCTAAGACACACTACTGCGATGTGGAAGGCAACGGGAAACCACCACATTACCTCCCAAGTATACTGCGTACAGACATTGTTAAACATGATGGCATCCTCTGGGGTAAAAAATTCCGGAGGTAAAATAGTCCCCCATTCGGATCTCCGGGAGGGGACTACTTAGGGGGATGTGATCCGAAAGAATAAAAAAGTTATCCGTGAACATTCTGCGACTCGGAGCGTGGAATGTCAGAAGTATAAAACAAGTAGGTAAGCTAGAGAACCTGAAACTCGAAATGGATAGGTTAGCACTAGACGTAGTAGGAATTAGCGAAGTCCGCTGGCCAGAGGCGGGGGATTTTTTGAGTGAAGACTTCAGGGTAATTCATACAGGACCAGAGGAAGGAAATTCAGGTGTGGGGATAGTTATGCGAAAAAAGATAGAACAACGTGTAGAAAACTACTTACCAAAGAACGAAGGGGTACTCATGGTTAGATTTGAATCTAAACCAATAAATACAGTAATAATACAAGTATACATGCCCACCTCTAGCTACAGTGAGGAAGAGGTAGAGGCAATCTACAAATATATCGAAGACATACTAAGATACGTAAAATGACATGAAAATTTAATAATTACGGGGGATTTTAATGCAGTGGTAGGTAAGGGTAGGGAAGGAGCGATAGTAGGTTTATTTGGTTTAGGCACGAGAAATGACAGGGGAAATAGGCTGGTAGAATTTTGCACCAAGAACAACTTAACCATCACAAATACATTATTTCAACAATATGCTAGAAGACGAAACACGTGGAAGATGCCAGGAGATATAGGAACATATCAAATAGATTACATTATTGTTAGACAACGGTTTAGAAATCATGTAAAATACTGTAGAAGCTACCCGGAAGCAGATATAGACACTGAACACAACATCGTAATTATGAAGACCGCACTTTAATTTAAAAATCTGAAAAAGAGGAACGGAAAAAGGTACTTTGATTTTGAGAAGCTAAAAGATAAAGATATCCACGAAAGATGTGAAAAAAAGTCAAATAAATTTCTGAAAGATATCGGAAAAATTTCTGATACTAAGGAAGTAGAAACAGAATGGAATAACATTAAATCCAGCTTAGACATGGCGGCCAGAAATATTCTGGGCTATTCACAAAAAGAAAATAAGAAACCATGGATAACAAAGGATATCCTGAATTTAATAGTAGAAAGACGAAAATACAAAAATAGATCAGACGAAACAGGAAAACAAAGATACAAAGCCATAAAATGGGAAATTATTCGCAAATGCAGGAAAGCTAAAGAACAATGGATTGATGACAAGTGCAAAGAGGTACAAACTAAGATTGAAATAGGAAAGACAGACGAAGCATACAAATTAATTAGAATGAATTTTAGGGATATAAAACCATATAGCAAAAATATAAGGGATGCGAAAGGAAACGTCATTATAGAAAATGTAGAGAAAGTAGCTAGATGGCAGCAATATATAGGGAATTTATATTCAGGAGAGGAATTAACTGCATTAGAACAGGAATCAGACATTGAAAAGGATGACCTGGGATATCCTATACTTAGAGATGAGTTTGAATTAGCATTAAAGTGTCTGAAAAATGGTAAGGCACCGGGTACGGATAAGGTGCAAGCAGAAACTCTAAACGCCGCTGGACAAGCAGTAACAGAACGTCTCTTCCGATTTGTAAGCTATATGTATGAGACAGGCGAGATACCCAAAGATTTCAAACGTAACATCATAGTAACAATACCAAAAAAAACAGGCGCGGATAGATGTGAAAATTTTCGAACAATAAGCTTGACAGCACACGTTTCAAAAATATTAACTAGAATTGTACAAAGACGAATGGAAAAGCGAGCTGAAGAAATACTGGGAGAAGATCAATTTGGGTTTAGGCGAAACAGGGGAACACGGGAGGCCATTTTAGCTCTGAGGGTGATAATAGATAAATAGATAAAATAGATAAAACAATAGAGAAGGGGGAAAGCGTATATATATATATATATATATATATATATATATATATATAGGGTTTGTAGATCTGGAAAAAGCATTCGACAATGTAAAATGGAAAAAAATGTTCGAAATACTCAAAAGATTGGAATGATTTATAGGGATAGACGAATAGTACATAACTTGTACAAAAAACAAACAGCAGTAATGGAATTAGAGCAAAAGTAGAGAAGTAAATATTAGGAAAGGGGTGAGACAAGGATGTGCTTTATCCCCATTAATTTTTAACTTGTTCATAGAAGAGGCAATGAATACTGTCAAATGCGTGAAGACATTTGGAATTACTATGCAGGGACAAAAAATTGATATGCTTAGATTTGCGGATGATATAGCGGTATTAGCATCTAGCAAGGAAGAATTAGAAGTTGCTCTTAATGAAATGGAAACAGTTCTAACGGAGGGATATGGTATGAAAATTAACAAAAATAAAACTAAAGTTCTAGTATGCAAAAGAGGGGATAATAAATCAAAAACAAGAATACAAATAGGTAACGAGAACTTACAAGAGGTTAAGGATTTCTGCTACCTAGAAAGTCAAATAACGCAAGATGGGAAGAGCAAAAAAGATATAAAACAAAGATTAGCACAAGGTCGTGCTACATTTAACAAGAAAAAACAACTACTGTGTTCAAAGACCACAAACATAGAAACAAGGAAAAGATTGCTTAAAACATATGTGTGGAGCACAGCACTGTATGGCTGTGAAGCCTAAACAGTAGGAGAAGCAGACAAGAAAAAGGTAGAAGCCTTTGAAATGTGGTGCTACATACGTATGATGAAGATATCATGGACAGACAAAGTTAAGAACAAGGGGGTACTAGAAATGGTAGGGGAAGAAAGAACTATGTGGAAAACAGTAAAAAATAGGAGAGATAGGATGATAGGCCACATACTAAGACATGAGGGAATAGTGCGGAATATATTAGAAGCAGAGATAGGAAAAAAAAGAAGTAGGGGTAGACCTAGGTTAGACTACTGCTCACAGATAGTGAAAGATGTAGGTTGTGAGAATTTCAGGGAAATATGTAGGCTAACTCAGAATAGAAATTAATGGAGGTACGCCTCCAACCAGCCGCAAGATGGAGCAACTAATGACAAAATAATAACTGTACTTAAACATGGTGATTATTATAAACAACTACAGATATAGGTTTTGCAATACTCTCAACTAATGTTAATTGTGCGAAAGTGTTTATTTGAAACTATTAATACGGCAAATGTCTAAGTGGGAGAACCTTGGCAGCCACATGCTGCTTAACACCCTAGGCGGCTCCGTGGCGTAGTGGTATGTGTGTGACTACTACGCCCAGGGTCCCGGGTTCGAATCCCGACACGGTCCGCTTGAAAAATGTTAGGCGAGCATTTTTCACAAAAATACACCCTCGTTCGGATGAGAGGTAAAATGGAGGTCCCGTGTGTGAGTGTTGTCACGCACGTTAAAGATCCCTACCTTGCTTGGAACAGCAAGGGTTCGGCAAAATTCAAAATTTTCCAGGTAACAAAAACTCGCTTCCTGGCCAATGTAGTACCTTCGGGTGGAGCATTGGAAAATCACATGTAATGCTTAACACCCTAGGCGGCTCCGTGGCGTAGTGGTATGTGTGTGACTACTACGCCCAAGGTCCCGGGTTCGAATCCCGACACGGTCCGCTTGAAAAATGTTAGGCGAGCTTTTTTCACAAAAATACACCCTCGTTCGGATGAGAGGTAAAATGGAGGTCCCGTGTGTGAGTGTTGTCACGCACGTTAAAGATCCCTACCTTGCTTGGAACAGCAAGGGTTCGGCAAAATTCCAAATTTTCCAGGTAAAAAAAAACTCGCTCCCTGGCCAATGTAGTACCTTCGGGTGGAGCATTGGAAAATCAAATGTAATGCTTAACACCCTTCACATACCACTGAATCTGGGTGAAATAGGGCATATAATTAGAAAACATTTAAAGGGAATCGAGCTGTATATCGGCTGTTGTGAGAATTGCAAGGAACGGTGTAGGCTAGCTCAGAACATAAACAAGCTAAGGTACAAGTCCAACCAGTTTCAAGATGTAAAATCCAATGACGAAAAAATAAGTGCTCTTAAATCTGATGATTATTATAAACAACTGCAGGTGTTGGTTGTGAAATATTTTTAACTAATGTTGATTGAGCGAAAGGATAGATTGGAAAACTATTAATTCGACACAGGTCGGGTGCTGGGGGAACTTGGCAGCCAAAGGCTGCTTACCCCCTTTCATATACCACTGAATATCGGGGAAATAGGGTATATAACTGTAAAACAATAGTTGACCGGACTGCATCAAACAAGAATGAACAGCAGCTATGTTCAAAGACAACGAACGTAGATACAAGAAGAAAACTGTTCAAAGCATAGTGTGGAGCACAGCACAGTACATCTATGAAATAGGGGCAGTAGGAAAAGCAGACAGAAAGAGATAGAAGCCTTCTGGAATAGCACGGAATATACTACAAGCAGAGATAGGAAAAGAGAGGTAGGGGTAGAGCGAGATAAGACTTTAGCACACAGATAGTGATAGATGCAGACTGTGCAAATTTCAGTGAAATGTGTAGGTTGGTTCAGACTAGGAAACAATGAGGGTACGCGTCCAACCAGGTCTAGGACTGAAGACCTAATGATGATAATGATAGAAAAACTGTTAAAAACCCCAATTTCAAGGAACAATGTCCACACGTGGTTTTTCTTATAGCTATTCTTTTTAGTTAATATCGCTTTCGCTAGATGTCTCTACCTGTCAAATACACAGCAGATAATTAAACTACTGAAATATCCCATCACAATTCTATTTCAATTTTGTTTATAAGAATTAAGATTTTTGAACATTGCTTGCGATAAATATATCCCGACAGGAGTGAAAGGGTTAATCCGCAAATACCCTCAAATTATGGCATTTACTGACATGCTACCTCTGGATTTATTCAAAATTTGACACAAGCATATCTTTTTATAACTGTCCGGTCCTTGAAAGTTCCAAAATTGTTTCGGCGGTGTAAAGAAATGCGTCATTGCTGTAGAGCAACTATCAGAACACAATGTCCTAGAACTGGTTGGGCTAAAGGGTTATTTAGGTGTACGTGGAAACGAGCAGACTGATGGCTTGGTATGGATTTGAGCAACCCTTCCGGGGTCAGAACCTGACATAACACTTTTACTTGCCAAGTCATTTAAAATGGTGCATACTCACACTACCAAAGCAGATGGTGTCTAATGGTAAAAAAATACGGTGTTTAATAGAGAGGCCATTGCGGCTCCCTTCAATGTGTAACTAAATTCTAAGTATGATAACTCGGAGTAAACTGCAACTTCTAGCAGTATCCTATGTAAGGCAATGTACTGTAATAGGATGGATGTATCAACGCTACATATTGTAGAGGTCGAAGTTAGTCTTAAGAAACGGGATGACTTCTGTTCGGAGGCTTCTACGGTCATGGATTCTAGCACCGACAATGTTCACACAGAAATAAGGCATAACAAAAAGCGAAAATACATTATTAGTATATTATTCAACACGCGAGTTATGATAGCCATTACTCATTCGGAATGTTTGCGCCGCGAGCCCATATGGGCGAGCAGCGTAATCCGAATGTGTAATCGTCATAACTCGCGAGTAGAATACTATAATTTTCCCAGGACTACACACATCTACATTATCAGACATTTTCTAAACGTTTTAACTAATATCGCAATTACTGACAAGCAAAAATTTATTTGTCAAAGTGTAACAGTCTACTTTGTATGATACGAAAATTATACGTCGCGCATTATGAAAATGAAGGTTTGTACTGATTGGTCAGATGTATTGGATTATGATAATAATACACGACCTGGATGTTTCTGATTGATTAAAGGTGTTAGATTATGAATCCATATACACCTACAGAATAATGAGTACTATTACTAACCCATTCTTAAATGCGTAAGCAATGCATTACTGGATAGTCGTGGGAAAAATCTATAACTAGTCAGTGATATAATTGCCCTGAAAATATTGAGTACATACTTGATAAACCCTACGATACAGTAAAGTACAAGTCTACATACTCATCACAAAACATGATGAAAAATGAAATAAAGCAGCTGTTGGGGTATTAAACACTGTATTATAATACAAAAAGGAGAAACATTAACTGGTATCGAAGATTTAAGTGTAGAAAAGGCAGAGAAGATGATATTGTATAACCACAACCATTGTCCTAAGAAAAAGGAACAATAAACGCGGTAGGTGAGTAAAATTTTTGAATCGATCCTAGTTAGATTATAAACTCGGATAAATTTATTAATGTCAAAAATATACCAGAAAAATGCGAGAAACATTATAGTTGCCAAATAGAAAAGGAAAAATTTAGAAATCGGGTTACTAAATGCAATATCTATTCAGAGGTTACTATAGACAGTAACTGTAATTAATAGTCGGTCTGAACTTAATAAAATAATGAAGCTGATAAAAAACAGATGTGATTGATTTGGACAGATTACTATTATCAGTTTTTTAAGTAGACATATAATATAAAATGAACAAGTAGTCAATATCAATATTCACCGCCTTATCTGTTATCTCATAATCTGTGTTGTATTTTCTATGTAAACAATAAATTACCTACATCTCTTAATAATTTTTGCAACCTTCTTGAAAATCACAAATAATATATTTCAATATACAGATGGTTTATAAAAGAACTCCTTGATTTAAAGTTTTATTTGTAGACAGTAAAGTTAAAATAATAGTTATTAAACCTATATAGTATTAAAGAGAATCTTCTCAATTTTTTTTTGATACATAATAAAGTTCTATATGTACACCATTTGTTGTCCTGGCCACGTCTAAACGATAATCAGTTTCTTCCCAGGTATTCAGCAGCATATCAGGCGTGACGGATGCTACAGCTGCAACAATCCTCTCCCTCAAATAGCAATGTCACGGATCTTCTCGGAATAAACAATGTTTTTTACATGTCAGATCTGGGCTCCTTGGTGGCCGAGCAATCGGCCCACGTCTACCAATCCACCTGTCAGGGAAACGCAAATCCAACGCATCGCGGACACGGTTGCTATAGTGAAGTGGCGCGCCGTCTTGTTGGAAGACAATCGGTCCCTTTTCTAGTTCGATATCATCTATCTATCAAGCATTTCACAATAAGTATCCCCATTAATTGTCTTCTCTGCGAAAAGGAAAGATCCTACGATACAATTATGCATCAATCCATACCAAACATTGACTTTGGGAAAGCCTCACTGATGTTCTATGAATTCATGCGGTGACTCAGACCCCCAAATGCTATATTTGTGTCGGTTGACAAACCCACTTACGTGACCAGTCGCCTCATCTGAAAACATAACATTTGCTAGGAAGTTTTTTCTTCAATCCTGTTCAAAATGTAGACTGCTAAATCGAATCTTTCCACTTTGTTATTGAGCTTGATTTCATGCAGAAGTTGAATCTTATACCCACGTAATTTAAGCCTCTTTCACATCACTTTGTACTTAGGTATTCCCAACTTCAAACTTTGCCTTGCCAATGACTTTTTAGGGCTACGAATACAACATGTGCGGATCCGTTCCACATTCTGTTCATTCTGTTCAGAGACCTACCCAGTGGATTAATTTTTAAGACACTATCTGTTTCCCGAAAGTGATTATACCACTGCAGAATAGTTTTGTTAGTAGGTGCATTACCGCCATATTCACGTTGATAGTTACGCTGAACTGTGATGAATGAACTCGATTGAATAAACCAAATCACACTGAGCTTTCTGCCGTGGCGTAGCCATGACTGGTGAGTGGTCACTGCCGGCCGGCGGAAGCACTAGCACTCTTTCCCCACCACGCTCGTTCCAAGGCCACGCATTGCTATCGAATATTAGCAAAACAATCTTGACAATATACTGAACTCAAGTTGAAAACCCGAAATTTTATTACTGGTTCCGTTTTTTAATTATGATTTTTTAAATCAAGGAGTTCTATTATAAACTCCCTGTATATTAAGCCTATTATTGTAATTTATCTTACTTTTATGTTTTCTTCTTGATATGAATCTTGATGTTAGGGTTGTTTGTTACGCCTTTGGGTGCACAAGGTTTCCATTTTAATATTAGGAATAGGGGGATTCTTTTAATCCAAAAAGGGCAAGCTTTTTCTAAGCCAAAGGAATGTGTGGTTATTACGTTCAGCCAATGGAAAGCGTTTTTATAGTAGGAACAATAACGAGTTCATGGGAAAGAATCGTTTTAAACGAGGACTTGACGGTCAAGTACCGTGGATATCTTGTGTTCTCTAAAAGTGTAGATTCCACACACTTAACGGCAAAAATCTGGACCAGATATAAGAAGAGGACTTCACGAAATCCTGATCTACCTGAAGACGTCAGCGGAGAATGCCTTTGCTACAGCTATTAAGCAAGGTAAGTCTTTTGCATATTCTTTAATTGTTTTCTTGTACCGTTTGACGGCAATAATTTGCGACCAAATTTGGGGCGTTATAAATTACGCTTGGGTTTAATGTAGTAATTGGCGTAAAGATAGTTTAATAATTGGCGCCCAGCGTGTGTGTTTCTACACATAAAATGTTTAATGTTTGGTAATTAAAAAGGTTAAAATTTTGGCTTTTTCTCCATAGTAATAAATTTTTTTACCGATTTCATCATGCATTTTTATGCTTATTGTGTAGCTATTCTCTAAATTAAAAATATTAATTCTATTATCTAAACTAAAATCATTCGGTTTCGCATTTGTGCATCCCGAGTTGTAGAATCTTCATGGGTTTTGACATTTTAGAATATACTGCCGGCGGCCCCTGCTGACTTATTTGCACACTTTACCTAACCTATTGCATAATACCTTGAAATAATACAAAATGCCGGTTTTCTTGTATTTTGTTAAAACAATTACTAATGGATTGAGTTTAAATAAAGTTTAAGAAAATTGTGGTTTTGTGAACAATGGAATTTGCGTCTACTTCAGGAAAAATTTTGTATAAATGATTTGAATCTACGTCTAATTTTCCGTTGCCTAAAAATGTTTATTTTTATATTAAAGCTTTGTTTAGGTAAGTCTTATTAGGACACATATTGATAATTTGTATTAACCTTTAAAATATTTACATTGTAGTGATTTTTATTTAGTTATTTAATATTTTGACACATAATACATTTTTCCGGTTTGAATGCTAAAACATTTTTTATTTTAATAAACTTGTGAAAGCTTCAAATGTGTCGCTTACGTAGTTATAAAAGTAATCTCGCGTTGGAAAATTTTGTTTCTTGAATCGTAATTAGAATTGCGTAAATTGATTTTTTTACGGGATTAAATTTTCCCTGAGGCGTTAAAGTCTCTCAAATTATAATGCTAAAACTTACCCCATGGACATCCTAGTCTCGGTGCATATGTCCTTTCAGGGGGTGTTATACTCCCGGCGTACGTGTTCAGCGCCACTGCTACAGTTGGCAACACTTATACGGTTCGCGTTCACAATATTGCACAATAGTAATATTATGACATAATTACGTGCCAAATTGTATCACATACCAAACACGTTTACTATGATACAATTTGCACGATAAAATGAAAATAAAGTACTCACTTAAAATGCTCCTTGCAGTTCAATCTCAGGGCCTTTGTTGTTGCGTCATGCCATTTGAATCCAAATTTATCTTCCCTCTTTCGTCGTCCGTAGCGGTACGGTAGGATCAACCAGGTAAGGAACGACAAGGCAAGATAAGGAGGAAACCTACATCCTAAAAAGAGAAAAGACAAAAAGCACGACACAGGCAAACGTCACCGTTCGACGTCTCGTGGCTAATAATCCTGTCCTGTCGTGTCGCAAACAGCGCACTTACCCATCACTCCGCGCCTGCGCATTCTTTTGCGCAAACGCAACTGTCCGAAATGACGGAAATGAACAAGTCTATTTTAAAATAGTGGTGGGAATTTAGTCACATATTTAAAAATGTACAATGCCAATTTTGGCATGTAACAGGGGCGTGTCCAGATGTTCGTTGTTTGGTTATCGGTTGTCCTTTATCGATGAAGCGCAGATATTTTGTATATCGGTACGGGTAGGTAACGAAAGGAAAAGGGATCCCTTCGTCAACACTCGGTAACTCTACTTAATACGTCCGCACTTGAGTAAGCCCGGTAATAAAGGTGTCGCTCGTTTCGACGCTCGGCTTCAACGAGTCATGGTCCCCTCTAAGATGCATTTTTAAGCATAGTAATTCAATTTTTGCGCTTTCCCACAACAGATAATAATTCAATGTCCGGACTTACGCGAGAAACAAATCTTTGTGTGGTTTACACGAGACGCTTATATTAAATATAATAATAATGAAGGATTTCTCCATACGGGGTTTAAAAATCCCTCAAACTTAAATAATACAAATAAAAAAGCGCAACAAGCGTTATAATATCTGGCGAGGTTCTAGAAATCGCTGGAAAAGCCGGCTTATGATGTATAAGATAAGCGCCACAGAGAGAATAGAAAAATTCTGTTAACAGATTTGGAATCAGCGGGAAATATTCTATAAGAAACGCCCATCGTATATTAAAAAAACAAATTATTACTTTTTGTTAGTGAATCTAATGATCCACCCAATCTAGTTTGTTCTGGGGCTTCTTACGCGAGTACGTAAGTTGTCCGAAATTTGAATTTTACAGGTGTTTATGATTCGTCGTCTAATTCTGAATTAGAACTTTAATGCCTGCTATAATATTTTCCAAAGGTATTTTTGAACGATCTAACCCAAATTTGAACTCTCCATCAAAGAAAGTCATTAGTTCATTATTAAAAGTTTTTCATGAACGGTTAACCACCATTGACTAATGATCGCAAAGCAATTTCCAGTTTTTTGTGTTAACTATTGTTTTTACCTAAAATATTCTATACCTTTTTGTGTTTTGAGTATCAATTTTGTTTAACAATTCACAATTGATAACCTCAAAAGACTTTTAGAAGTTATTTTATTTTTAAAAACCGGACTCAAATAAATTGTGCGTTAGTACAAGGAGCAATTTGTGCATTTCAAGTTCTAAACTACCTAGTTTGCTATAGATAATTAATTTCGAAATTCAACCATTTAACCATGAAAAAATGTATTCATTATTATACTTACAATTACTGCTAATGTTTGCTTTAAAGAAATTTGGAAAAAGTTTCTTGGTGTTACAATTTTTTAGGAAGCGAATATCTGTTTTCATCATACTAATCTTAACGGTAGACTACGATACTTGTTTCGTGACAAAGACCGGGAAGTCATGACGAACGATGATTAGAAACTCTGGAGCCGATTCAAATTACATACAGGGTGTTTTGAAACATCGTTTAAAGATTTTAAGGGCATGTAGTACGATCGAAAATAAGGTTGAAAGTCATAATAAACATATGTCCACAAATTAACTGTTTACCAGATAATAAATAAGTAAACGATAACATATCCCAGTAAACAGGTGCTTATCAACCTTTGTTTTACGACAGTTTAATTTGACGTTTTGTGCAATTTGTAGCAATTATTGCGTATTCTAATGCTTAAATGAGCGATATGGTGTTCATGTACGGTCGTGCTAATGGGAATTTACAAGCACGTCGCTTCTGTGCTGAAACGTTTGCTGATCCCCAACTGCCTTCGCATGTGATGTTTCAGACGGTGTTTCAACGCCTAAGAGAAACTGGTTCGTTTGAGAAGCGGTCTTATGATACTGAACGGCAGAGAATAGCATGTACTCCACAGATAGAAGATCGAATGTTGAATATTATTGATGAAAATCCCGAAATTAGTCTTAGAAAAGTTTCGACTCAAGTGGGTGTAAGCAGCTATCTTGTTTGGAAAACTCTTCATGAGCAACTCCTATAACCTTACCATATCCAACGGGTACAAGCCTTTACTGCTCCGGATTATCAAGCGAGAATGATTTTCTGTGAGTGGTTTTTGAGAACAGCTGCTGATCGACAAGATTTCGCTGATAACATCCTTTTCATTGGCGAAGATGGTTTTACTAAAAATGGAATATTTAATTTCCACAATAATCACGTTTAATGTGACGAGAATCCTCATGCTATTGTTGAAGTCACACACCAGCAACGTTTCTCTCTCTAAACATCTGGTTAGGCATGATAGGGAAACGGTTGTTAGGACCGATTGTTTTACCACAAGCTTAACAGGTCTTGCATAGCTCGGGTTCTGTGAAAATACTTTACCTGAATTTTTGAAAGATTTACCTCTATATCTGAGACTGAACCTCTGGTTTATGCAAGATGGAGCTCCACCTCACTTTACCCTTGCTGTTAGGGAACATCTTAAAATGAATTTCCTGGAAGATGAATAGGGCGAGCAGGTCCCATTGCTTGGCCTCCAAGATCTCCCGATCTAAACCCGTTGGACTTTAGTATCTGAGGTTATTTGAAAAAGTTTAGTGTACGCAACACCGGTAAACGATTTTCCAGAGTTGCACCAACGAATAGAACACTGTTACTAGATAATTCGAGTAAACCTCTTGTTTTTGAAAGTTTTTTGAAAGAAGATGTAGATCCTGTGTCGAAATGGAAAGACGTCATTTTGAGCAACTTGTTTAGTTATAATCTATTTTATAAATACTCCCTGTATGTTTGTTGTGGTTTGTTTAGCATTTTTCTTAATCTTCTTTGGGAATTAAATCACTCATAGTTTTTAAAATCATGTTTATTTACGTTTCGGTCCATGACCGAGGATCGTTGTTCAACAACGAACCTAGGTCATGAATCGAAACTTAAATAAACATGATTTTAAAAACTATGAGTGGTTTAATGAACCTAGGTCATGGATCGAAACGTAAATAAACATGATTTTAAAAACTATGAGTGGTTTAATTCTCAAAGAAGATTAAGAAAAAAATCTATTTTATGTTAAAATGCAATAACATCTTAATAAAGCAAACTAATGAAGCAATTGCGATAAAATAGCTGTTATCTCGTAAACAGTTAATTTGTGGACATCTGTTTATTATGACTTTCAACCGTATTTTCGATCATACTACATGCCCTTAAAATCTTTAAACGATGTTTCAAAACACCCTGTATAATAAAAATCCCTTAACAGCACATTTTAAAGAGCGGTAATACATATTTCAACTACTAAGTGGTCATCATGAGTAACAAAATCTTAGAACAGTTAAGAATATCTACCTAACATCTCAAAGCAGTAACCTCCACAGCACAAAGTGAATTGTAGCCCTCAAACTTAATTCTGCCTAATTTATGCTATTTTTACAATTGCTATTTAGAATATAAACTGGGTGCTTTAATATTTTAGTTAATAGGCGACTAATTATTTTTACTTTAAATAACGAAAGGTTTAGCAAGGAAGTTGAACGGTTAAACAGATAGCGGTTTGGTTTCTCTACTATTATTGTTGATAATACTTTTAGAAGATGTAGAAATAACGCACGTAAATCAATGACTTACAACCAACCACCAATAACCACAATGTTAAATATGTTAAGTTTGCCCTTTATAGAACTACTAAAAGATTGTATAGGATGTTGAAACAAGTTGACTTTAAAATTAGATTAAAGATTTGTTGGGAAAAAGTTGCAAAAGTTGGGAATTTATGAAATCAGTTATTCGAAAACAAGATGTTTCCAAAAATACATCGGTGACACTAGGAGAAATGTAACAACTAGCTTTACAAAGCTTTTTGTTCGGTTCAAATACTTTAAATATTATAGATATCAAGTTGCCAATCATATTTGTGAAACTAGACATTCTAGAAAATGTCTTGTTAAAACCTTGTTAGGCAAGTAGACAAAGTAAAGCAAATGAAGCTGTGGGTTCTTTCATCCATATTTAAGAGAAGTTTTTTGTGTTTTACTATTTCAATTGCTCCATAATCATTCAAGGAGGAATACGTTGCCATCGCTTTTAACAATTTGATATTTCCTAGCAGAACACGAAATATTTTGATTAAAATTTGTAAAAACTCTAGACAACTATAGTTATAAAAGCTGTTGGAATATATTAGTTATGAGTAGAGTTAATTAGATATGGTGCCGAGTCAATACGAGACCTATTAATAGACGCAGATACTCATATTACATACAATGATAAATAAATTTATGAAGAACTACGCTTAGATACTCAACGAGTTTAATAACGTTTGCAAAAAACGCAAGATTACGCGATTGCAAAAATTTTAAAACCATTGTTCAAAACTATTAACTAAAATAATATATACAAGAATATAGATAAACGAGGAGAAACTGGAAAATCAGTTTAAATTTAGAAAGAACTAATACTAGGGAAGCAACCTTAACATCAAGATTAATATCCAGAAGAATATATAAGAGTAAGATAGACTACAAGAATAGGTTTCATAGAGAAACCTTTTGACAATATACATATGTATATTGGAATATATTATTTAAGTGTTTAAAGAAAGTAGCAAAATTATTAAGAGAAGTAGGTAATTTATTGTTTATATAGGAAATACAATATAGGTAATATACATAGATTATGAGATATCAGATAAGGTAGTAAATATTGATATTGACTACTTGTTCACTTTATACTATATGTTTATCTAAAAAAACTGATAATTGTAATGCGTCTAAATCAATCACATCCGTTTCGGCTTATCCTTCAATAACTAGCACTGATCTATTCACTTCTCTTTTTAAACGTTCTACATTTCCTATTACAGTACACTATCGTATACAGGATACTGCTAGAAGCTGCAATGTACTCTGGGTGAACATACTCAAAATTTAGTTGCACATTGAGGGGTGCCACAATGGCCTCTATATCATAGGCGGTATTTTACCATTAGACACCACCCGTTTTGGTAGTGTGACTGTGCACCATTTTTGATTATGGTAAATACGGGGTAAGTAAAAGTGTTATATCAAGCTCTGATCCCAAAAAGGGTTGCTCAAATCCATACATAGCCATCAGTCTGCCCATTGCCACATATACCTAAATAATACTTTACTCAAACCGGTTCTTACAGCGTGTGTTTTTTCAGAAACGCGCACATGATTGTTTTTCCAATAAGAGTTCGCCTAGCAGACGTCGCCTCCTTGGTGAAAACAATCTTATTAACAAAATTATGGTTTTTATTTTGCTTGTTTTGTAGAACTTAAATTGATCGGAACTATCTCTCCAAGGCTGTAGCGGCTTCCTGAATTCTTTTTGTCAATATCCAAAGGGGCTAGTGATCTAGTGGTTACGGCGGTGTCATCGCCGTAGACTGACAAGTGGGTGTCGCTGGTAATCAGCACGTCGGGACTAAACCACGAGTAGATTAACGGTGATTGGAGCAAGCCCAGAGTAATGTCGGTTTCCATTTTCGGGTTGAAGAACGCGAGTTGCCTATCTTCAACTGGATTCCTTTTTGCTAAATACTAATGCTTGATGGATGTCCAACACCGGCAACTTATAGAGGAGTTTGTTGCTCTAAGCCCTGTTACGAATGATTGAAGCGTTAATTCTTAAATTTGGAATTGCCCAGACGAGGCGGGAATCCCGTAACAAAATAAGGCTGCGCCAACCAACTACATTGGTGTGGAAATGGATTCCTATAAAAAACAAAACATAAATATAGAAAAAAAATGTAATAATTTACTTAGTGCAATTTCAGTACTCGTGCCAAATAACATTTACCTTGAAAGACGTTCAATTCTGTCCTGTTATGGGCATCAATTTGTATAGTCTAACCTAGTTTTTTGAGAGTCTCCTAGATGACAAGTGCTTCTGGGGGATTTTAATTACATTACCTTTCCGGTGAAATGGAATTCTTCTTACAAAATATCACCTATATGTTTAGCTAAATAAAACAACAAATTTCTACTTCCTAACTCACCTAAATCTATTTTGCGATAACATCATTCAATTTTTCTATGAACAAGCATGCATAAAACAATTTTACGTTTTCTTACCTCAGAACTTATCTCACAGAATGGTAAAATTTCATAACCAGTACATTCTCAATTAATCATAAACTTGATAATAACTATAATAATAATTTGCAACCTCTCTAATGAACAATTAATACTTGCAATATTCAGGTTTTATACGTTTAATACTTAACACTATGCTTTACGTAAAAGTGGACGTTGTATACATTCATCAATATTTTATTAAACAAAACATCATGCATAAATGTCACAGTATAAGAAAACAACAATTTTAAACAAACGTATAACTTACAATTTAATTTTCCGATGAACCAAAGAATTCCATCATTGATGAGGAGTCAATTCATTTACCTTTTGTACTTTTCTCCAAGTCAATGCTGGGAACCAATTCGCCACAATCTGTGAATGTTATAGATTTGTCAAAAAATCGTGAGACCACACCACGTCACGACGCCCAATGTTTACTTTAACACGTGAGGTATCTACGGTTACCCTTTCACGTTCACATGCACATGTGGTCTTATTGACGGTTTGCGGATAATTAATTTGTTTTTCCGTAGGATGAAATTTTGTCATTTAATTCCTTTTCTTTCTTGCGTTCAGTCGGCGGTTTTGTCATGGCGCAGTGTTCCTATTTGGTTTATGGAATGAATCCTGGGAAAGCACTTGTAGTATTATGTGATTAGGGCGCATTGATGACTTAGTTCAAGGTCCCCGGTTCAATTCCCGATACGGGCCGATTAAAAGGGTTAACCGAACATTTTCCCAAAAATGCGCCTTCATTCGGATGAGTGGTAAAATGTATGTCCCGTGTGTCAGTGTTGTCACGCACATTAAAGATCCTTACCTTGCTTGCAATTACAAGAGTTCGGCCAAATTCAAATTCCAGGTAAAAAAGAATACTCGCTTTCTGGCCAATGTAGTATTTTCGTATGGAGAATTGGAAAATTAAATGTAGGGGTATCATGTGATTTATTTAGGTTAACGTTTGTGTTTTTGTCTTCAACAATATAAATACATTTTATTGAAATGGTTAAATTATGTCTGCAACGTGATATTCGTGAATTTTTAACGTCTGAGTTTTTACATTGTATGAACAGTGCTTAATGTGTGTCTGAGTTTTTCTTTGTATTGCAACTATTTAACATTAATTTTAATTTTTCTTACTAAAGTTTGTAAAAAGCTCTCTTATATTTGGAATAATTATCATATGTAACATGTCTATTAATGATTTCACAAATATTTACTTCTTTATTTTAAAAGCTACCTTCAAATTACATATTCCCAATATGAAAATTTACTAAAACAAATATTTGGTTTATCCTTTTGTAGTTTAAAATAATTTACGAACTTGAGTTCCGTCCTAATATGTATTTTACCATAAATACAACGATGCAGTTGTAGTTTTTGAATTTATAATATTAAAAGAACTAACAATTTATTGATTATTTTTTTTACTTACTTACTTACTATTGGTGGTGAAGTTCACGAGGCGCAGATTCTGATGAATGGTGGTATGGCCTGATCTGAAGGCGCACTGCTTGTTTGGGATGCCCTCTCGCTGCTCGACTCCATCCTATGGCTATTGAAGTATGACTACCGCCACTAACTTCGCGAGAACCAGTAGGAAGGTTGCAGACTGCCCAGGTTTCTGTAACAAAATTACATTTGCGCACTTTCAGGATATAGGAAAATGACGCAGACGTAATATGCTGTTAAGCATGGCTTTTGCTCTTACGGAAAGTAGTTTGACCGCTTTTGTTGGGATGCTATCGTAACCTAAAGCCTTTTGGATCTTCGTTTTTCTGAAGAGTTTTTCCAACACGCGTGGCCTCATGTGCGGCAGGTACTGGTCGTCTTCTTTTTTCAAGGTATTCTGTAACTGCGCTGTTTACGCCCTCGACCTAGTGGAGTCCACTTTATCGTAGTTAAGGGTGAACTGCCGTCTGCAAATGCTTTGACCTTGCCCTCTTTTGTGTAGGTCCTTCTATCCTCTCTGTGAAATGGGGCATCGGTGCCAACTCTCTTCTTGTCTGATTGGAGATTCTTTCTCTTCGTCAGGAATATGGCGATGTTTTTGTCAGAGTTGACGCTGATCTGATTCTTTCTTCAGAATCTTGACAATCCTCAAGAGTAAATGCAGCTAAAAAAATTTCTGCTAAATTGGCTCCAAATTTATCTTATGTAAAGTAACACGGATTGTTAGTTTAGTTATCTATGAGCTAGAAGATCCCAATAGTAAATAACAAGAGCAGTGGCATATAAAAGACCGAAAACCTTTGTCGATAATACCCCTCCGCAATTATTAATACTTTTTAAATATATCTTGTATAAAACATTTTATACATCATAATGTCTGCTGTCGTTACTCTTTACTTATTTTCTCTTCTTATCTTGTGTTGAAAACCTATTCTACTTTTCATATTTTTCTAATTTTTTTTATTCTTTTGATAAATTGTTTAAATTTCTTTATTGTTATGACTTTGATCCTTCATCTGTATAAGGTATTTTTAATTTTTAATTTTTTGATTTCTGGAATATTTAAATTATCTTCGCTAATGTTCTCTATACATCTCTCACCCTCTCACCATTTATGATTGATGCATCTTTGGCATCAATAACTCAATAAATCTTTAGGACTTATCGGAGCTGATGTTGAGTGGATGTTTTGCAAGTAAGGTAAACATGGAAGTCAACAACCATGTTAATGTTGGAAAAAGTCTATATTCGAAGTTGCAAAGATATCAAATTTCTATTTCTTGCGTTTTCATTCTGGAGTTTTCACTCACCTCGAGATTTCATTTCATTTTTTTCCCTTTTTTGTCTAATTTATTGGTGAAGCACTGTTGCGTTTTTATATACCTCTCTTGATTATGGTGGTATGGATTTACGGTATATATCTTTCTCTGATGTATTTCTAATGCCTTTGAATTGAATATGCCTGCTTTTGAGAATAGTATAGCGTGATTGTATTTTTGTTCTTTTTGCTAGGCAGGGTATCCTTTAGACTTTCTGTTCTTTTTAATTGAGGTCATTTCTCTCTCTTGTCTTAAGTCCCAAAGGCTATTGCCTGTCACATAAGAGTGGTGCTTCCCCACTCCGGGTTACTGACTCCTTGTTGGTGAGTTTAGTAGCGCTTTTCTATCCACCTGGTCTACTATCTTTTACTCAACGCGATCCTTCCTTCTTCTTTGTTCATGTCGAAAGCTACTATGGCATCCAACTGATTTCGACCTCCTTCTTCTAATATTTTTTAAATCTATATATCTTTTCCTTTTCATTAGTTACCGTAAGGCCTGGGGATCAGGCAGCCCACGGCACTGGGCTATGTTGTGCGGACCTCGTGTTCGGACATGCGTTGCATTGTCCTTGCCTTAAGCGGGGGTAGTGTTTTCGATACTTTGTTTGTCTTTGGCATATTTTTTCGACTCCACACCTGGAGCACAGGCGATCCTGTGCCGACGGTAAATCGGTCCCTTGTGTACTCAACGGAACGAATATCGCTTCTCGAACCTTCATTTTGGCTTGAAGAAAACGCCCTTTTTAACGGTTTTACGAAAGCACTCTCTGAATTTAGTTTTAAGCATATCTTATAATTTTACCTTTATCTTGGGGATTATCTTAGAATTTTATCTTAACCTTGAGGTTATTTTTGAAAATTATCTTGGTATATTACCTTTATCTTAGGATTGCCTTTGGGAATTATCTTGGGAGGTTTTCTTTAACTTGAGACTACCTTTAAAAGTTTGGAGTTTTACCGCTATCTTGAGTTTATTTTGGGATATTACTTTTCCTTGGCATTTACCTTTAGCAATAATGTTGGGATATTACCATTATCTTGGGATTTTCTTTGGAAACTATCTTGGGAGAGTTTTTGTTTTGATCTTACAATTGGACAAAAGTTTGACGAAAAATTAATGAATTGATATTTTGAAACAAAGATTTATTTATCTTGGGTGCAGAATAAAAGTTGCAAGAAAGAACTTAACTGACTTTAGCTTTACAATTTGTTATGGCATATATATATATATATATATATATATATATATATATATATATATTACTCATATTTAGACCAGGGTAGAAAATTAAATAATCACATCAAATAATTTTAATCACCGTGTAGAAGCTTTGGGAAAAGGTACGCGTTATTAAAACCGTGAAGCATAAAAATTCATTCGTTTCATTAAAAAGAAGAGATTTAAATTATTTACAAGACGCCTTCTATAAAAAGAAGCAGTATTAAAATGCTCTACGTGTAATTTAATTATTCCGAGTAAAGAAACAAATAGAAATTACGTGCAAAATTTATATTGATTAACTCAATTTTAAGTAACCGGTATTAAACAAAATGTACAGATAATAATTAATATTTGATTAGGAGTCACTAAAAATTAAAGGGTATTATTTTAATTGGAGTTAATTGGACCATTAGTAACATATAATATGTATAAAAGCTAGTAAAACCCAATAATATTCAGATCGTAGAAGTATTATGTTTGAACACCTGCGTATTTTTAAATGTTTTATGTTCTGCGTAAAATTTGCAGATAACAAATGGTTACAGAGAATGTTGGAGAAACCGTTGCTTAATAGTTACGGGAAATGTTAATAAGGTGGGTTATTTCACAAGTCCACATGGATTGAAAATAACCGATACTAAAGAATATAGATTTGTACCACTCGGAACAGGGTAGATAGAGACAGATAATATGCGCAAGACAGAGACACATATAGTAAAAGGCGTGAGTGGAGCAACGTCACTGGGTTGCGATTGGTTGAAAATAAAAGGCAAACTTGAGAGGTAAAAATAACATTTCTGTATAAAAATTAATTAGTTATTTCCAGACGTTGCGAGCCGTGTCGAAATTTCTGAGATTTAACTGGTGCGAGTGCAAATTTAATAAGAACTGACGCACAGGCGGGCGAGATGGGAACATAGTATACGAAATTCTAGAAACTGGCCGTTTTGAGGACAAAACCGACAGACAGGCTAACCACTATATATACCCGGGTTAATATGAGTTTCGCTCTCTTAGATTTTTCGATTTGATTCAATGCGTTAAACAGTGCTTTTTAGTTTTCCGATTTTGATAGAATAATTTAAACAGTTTGCTCGTATATTTTGGTGATTTAAAACAGTTTGTTCTTTACGTGCTACAATGAATGTAATTTAGTGCACTTAGAAAAGAAGATACAAGGTAATAAAGTCTAGTATCACTGTACCAATTAGTCAAATTTGCAACGACAAATGAATACACAAAAGTAGGCAGTTTTGGCGTATATTTGTGAAAGAAGTATGAATTTCTTTGCTATTTTTCGGGGGTGTTAATAATTAAATGATTCGTAAATGTGTCTGGATCCACAAAAGAAGCTTCAGATATACACAAATGAGTTCCGGAAGAGCACTGAAACAACTTTAGATGAATGGTGGTGTAGAAAATTTTAAAGGCGACCAGTAATCCGAGGACCTAAACATAACCCAGTTGGATTGGTGTGATTAACAGAGGACGATGTACATTGACGCCACGAGTGCATTAACCTTCAGGTAACTTATGCTTTATTGTTCGATTTTTGATGTTTTGGTGTGTGTTAAATAACTTTATAATCGAATTACTTAAATGGACAGTAGGGAAATTGTACTAACAACAAATTTTTAATTTTAAGGTGAAATTCTCTTGTTTAAGTAGAAAGGGGTATTTAGTATTTATGTTCTGGATTATGATGAAAATTTGGGTATGTCTTTGAGCTCAATTAGACGAACCTGGTTAATTAACGTAAAGGGGTGGAAGATGCTCCCTTTGTACTCAGACTCAGGTCTGCATATATTGTTATATTAATTAGTAGGCATCTACAAGGACTTTAATTCTGGATGCACATTAAAATGATAATAAATTTAATCTTGAAATTTTCTGATACTGAAATTTATGCTGAATTTTAATTTTAAAATTTTAATGTATTGTGAATATTGATGTAAATAGAGTTAACGTTGGTGTTTGTGATAGGAATGTGTTGGTTTTTTTTATGATTGAGGATGAAAGTTTTAACTAGGTGAGCAGCCGAGGCGGAAAGGAGTAAAGAGGCGATTAACAGAAGAAAGTCAACGGAACAGTTAAGTTAATAGCTTTTTGTAGGTTTCACAGCATTCTTGACGCCCAATTCGTGAGGCTCGATTCTAATTAAAAAGGTTTCACAGCATTCTTGACGGCCCAACGCTGGGGCTCGATTCGAAAACCGTAGTTCCCGGATTTTGAGAGGATTCACCGCATTCTTGACGCCCAATCTGTGGGGCTCGAATTTTTTTTTTGAAAGGGCCAGTTCCTGCAGATATCAGAAGAGATTCACAGCAATATATATATATATATATATATATATATATATATAAAAATGTTTATAGAAAAATGTTTTAAAGAAATAGCTAGTTAAACTAAGTTATATCTTAAGACTTAGAATTTAACTTAGAGTTGATAGATATTAGGTAAAGGAAAGTCTTTTGCTTTCCGACGAAATTTGTTCACTGGGAATTGCGGCAAAGAATAACTATGCGCGCAATAGTGAGGTGGTCAAGAAATTAGTGGCAACCATTCATTAGATGGCGTCTTAAACTTCATTTAGCTATTAATGGTTTTGAGATATAAGTGTTTTTGTTTGGATTTGGGTGAACAAGAGGACTCTTTTATTCTTTTTTTGTAGTTTTACGGAGATTGAAACGTGTTAAGTGATTTAACCCGTGGCATGCCTTTTCAATTATTGCATAAACAGTTTCCACTTTTTATTCATTAAATTTACTACGTCTGCCTAAACGTTAAAGAAACTCCCTTTGTTTCCTGAATCCTGCCCTGTTTAGTTTTTAAATTATAAATTACTAATTACATCGTATGAATAAAATGGTTTAATATACATAAATATACGAAGATACTTTCTCGGTGATTTTTTAGCGGGTTCGGGAAAATGATGTAGAATTTTATTGTACTTCGAACTATTTCTGCCTGGAAGTACAGACATCACTTTAGTAGTGATGGGACTCGAGTCGATTTTTTGTACTCGAGTAACTCGATTGTAATTTCTATTTGACTCGAGTAGAAATTCGAGTCGAGTTAAAACTCGGTTCGATATTGTACTCGAGTTAAAAAGCCTAGAAATGGGACTCGAGTCAATATTTTTTACTCGAGTCAATTTATTTACTCGAGTGACGCAAATATAAATTCTCTCTTATTTGAGTTGATACTAAAACCGTTGATTGAAGTATTCAATCAAAGCTAAAACTCGGTCACAACGTGGCAGCGCCGTGTCTTTTATTGCTTTATACGTATATAATATTTAATATAGAATATCTTTTTATTATGAAAACGCAGTAATGTGTAATAAATAAATACACATTCTGTTTGTATAGGTGCAGCCGCAGTTAGTGAATGAAGTACTATCAATTCCATCACTTTTGAGTTCGGGACACCCTTTAAGTTCTATACACTTTCTCACAGACTAAAATAATAATAATAACAATAACGTTCTGTATATAAAATATCGGTAAAAGAAAAGGGAAAATTGTATCTTTCCGAGATATGATTCACTTTCATTCGAACTAAACCACAGAAAGAAGATCAATCGGGACAACACGCTAAATTCACGAACTTTGAGTGTTAAAAATTCAAGTTGAGTGGAAAACCCACCCAACTTAACTTAAGAATTGAAAAAATCATAACTCGATAGTCGATTATAATCGAGTTGCAAATCGGTTCGAGTTACAAGGGGACTCGAGTTGCGAATTGACTCGAGTTGCACGAGTCGATTCGAGTTTCAAGTCGACTCGAGTTTCGAGTCGACTCGAGTTGCACAGTCACTTGACTCGATTCACACGAGTAGTGTTGTCACTCGAGTCACTCGATTAATTTGCGACTCGAGTCCCATCACTACACTTTAGTACCGAGTCTCAACTTGAGCGGTTGTGTTTTGTCGAAGTGCCATTCAGTGCGTGCTTTTTGATGTAGTGACTTATTTATCGTCCTCACGTCTCTTTACCTTATCCTTTTATGTCACTACTAGAATTGGAAGATCTATGTGGCGAAAATCTGCTGAGAACCCAGACAACCACTCCCTGAGAACTCGACTCCGTTGCCGGAGAATGAAAGTGTAGGTAAAAACCTGTTATAACCTTGGTATAGAAATCTGCATGCCTAAATCATAAAATTTATTATGTAAGAGTCAAGGGGTTATTTAGGACGTGGCAAATTTCTTTTCGGATATAACCTATAAAGAAGTATGTTTCAAGTTATTGGGTATTCTATTTTTAACAGATTCTAACAATTAGTTGTTCAAAATATTCTCAAATTTTTTTCAATAACAAAAAGAAAGAGCTCTTTGAATATAAAATAACAGTTGTCATGAAACAAACAATGAACAATCAAGTGCCAAATAAAAAACATTTCATATGTACTTTTACGATTTAATATCAATGTTACTTTGTACAATTTTAAGAATAAAAATAGAACTAAAATATGGACATTCGGAGTTTGTTGTTTTCATTGCAACTACCGTTTCGGATACAAAACGTAAGCTTTCTTTTCATTTCTAGAAGAAAATGTGAGGATTTTTGAGCAACTAATTTGTAAAATTCGTTAAGAATAAAATACTCAGTGACCTCTATTTGAAACATTTTTGTGTAACGCTTATATTATAGATAGAAACTGGAATTGAAGATTGAACAGCGAACTGAAACCGGACGTCGGTATAATTGACATTGAACATTATGTTGCCAGAGAGCAAGCGATGGAAAGTCAATTGTGCAAGTGCTAGCTTAACTACACGTGCGCATTTGCTTTCAAATAGATACATTATGAAATAAAATACCAGCCAATGAATTAAATTACTCTACCCCCCATACAACCAATAATATGCTCATTGTTGCTTCATACTTACCGTTATGTTCTCTATGTTGTAAAACGGGTAAATCAACAACTTATTTATACACTAGGGTCTGTTGGGGTACATATGAACAAGGGTACACCTGCAAATAGAATCAGGCGCCATATAAATATGTTCCTAGATTAATACTACCCGCTACTTTTACAAGTGCATCCCTTTTAAAAACGGTAAGGAATTCCGCGTTCGAGTATTGTCCAGACCTGATATTTCAGTTCTTTAAAAAGTAGTACAAAAACTTTGTTTTTACTATAGATGATTTATGGAAACAGGTAAGTATATTTTACCAAAATATTTGTAGAGTAAAAATATGCTAATTTGTTTTCAGATATGTTTTAGCATTATTGGAACACTCTAAAATACTTTTAAAGTCATATTTACTTTTACCTCATTAAAAATTAGGTATGTGGTAAATGTAAACAGTAATCAGCTTACAGGGGTTTAAATTAAACTATAATAGCATTTTTTCCTCATAGATAACTCAGAGGGTTGGTTCTTCAACAAAACGTAGCCACCCTTTTGAACCTGCTTCGTTTTTGAAAATCGTTAGCACGCGTCAACAAATACCTAGACAGAGACATTTGCTTTCATCAAATCCTGGCATGGTATTTATGGGTACATTATTGAAAAGGTAATGTTATAAAGAATTCATTGGATTACGTATTGTTGATTTTGTTGAGACAAAAGACTTTTAGTAATTTTATTTAATACAACATTAACATTTCACTTTGTGATAGACTGTTTCCGTCTCTATATCAGGCGACAGACTACAATATTTTTAGAGCTCTCGTTGTTAGACTGGTTGGTGTTTATTTTTCCGCCCAGGGCAGAAACAAAACTTATCAATACTTCACTTATTAAACGATAACAAATATTTTTTATCTTTTAATTAACGTACTGGAAACGACTACTGCAGTTAAAGTAATTAACGATTTTGGCTGGCAAATATTTGCCAAAGTGCAAAGTCAACTGTTTACGTCCTTGTGTCATTTTTAAAACTGAAAGTGCTGGCAAACATTTGTCAAAGGTCAACCGTTTCCGTTCTTGTGTTAATTTTTAAAACTGGTTAGGTCGCAAAATCTCGAATTTAAAGACCCCACGTTAAAAATATTCAAGGGAGATAGTTCGAAAACCCTTCTCGCCATTCGATGACACGATATTTTCATCCAACGCTCAGAAAATCATCTTTAACAAGTTTCACATAGTGAGAAGGTGTATAATCGTACTGAAAAATCATTTCATTTTAAGTAAATTGTTGTCATTTTTGGCACTTCGGTTACAAGTGGATCAACAGTGATTTTTCTGCTAAGTCAATAGAAAGCGGACCAATTATGAGGTGTTTAAGAATATCTGACTTAACATTTTTGTGAATACTAGAATTTTTACCTTTTAATTAACGTACTCTTTAACTTGTACATTGAAGAGGCAATGAATACTGACAAATGCAGGAAGACATTTGGAATTACAATGCAGGGACAAAGGATTGATATGTTAGAAGCTGCTCTTAATAAAATGGAAATGGTTCTAATAGAGAGATACGGTATGAAAATCAACAAAACTAAAACTAAAGTACTAGTATGTAAAGCAGTAGAAAATAAATAAAAAACAAGAATACAAATAGGTAACGAGAACTTACAAGAAGTTAAGGATTTCTGCTACCTAGGAAGCCACATAACGCAAGATGGGAAAAGCGCAAACGATATAAAACAAAGATCAGCACAAGGTCGGGCTATATTTGACAAGAAAAAGCAACTACAGTGTTCAAAGCAACAAACATAGAAACAAGGAAAATATTGCTTAGAACATATGTGTGGAGCACAGCACTGTACAGCTGTGACGCCTGGACAGTAGGAAAAGCGGACAAGGAAAAGGTAGAAGCCTTTGAAATGTGGTGCTGCAGACGTATGATGAAGATATCATCGACAGACAAAGTTAAGAACAAAGAGATACTAAAAAATGGTAGGGGAGGAAAGAAATATGTGGAAAACGGTAAAAAAAATAGGAGAGATAGGATGATAGGCGACATACTACGGCATGAGGGAATAGTGCGGTATATATTAGAAGCAGAAATAGGAAAAAGGAGAAGTAGATGTACACCTAGGTTATACTACTGCACACAGATAGTAAAAGATGTAGGCTGTAGGAATTTCAGGGAAATGTGTAGACTAGTTCCGAATAGAAATCATTGGAAGTACGCATCCAACCAGTCCCAAGATGGATAAATTAATGACGAAAAAAATAACTGTACTTAAACATGATATGATGATTATTATATGCAACTACAGGTGTTAGTTGTGCAATATTCTCGAATAATGTTAATTGTGTGAAAGGATTTACTGTAAAATTATTAATTCGGCAAATGTCTAAGTGTTGGAGGTTTCTTGGCAGCCACAAGCTGCTTAACCCCCTTCAGATACCACTGAATCTTGGTGAAATAGGGCATATAATTAGAAAACAATAGAAGGGGAACCTAGCTATATATAGGCCGTGTGGGAATTTCAGGGAACTGTGTAGGCTAGCTCAGAATATAAATAAGTGGAGGTACGTGTCCAACCAGTTTTGAGACGAAAAACCTAATGACGAAAAAATAAGCGCATATAAATCTGATGTTTATTATAAACAACTGCAGGTGTTGGTTGTGAAATATCTGCAACTAATGTTGACTGTGCGAAAAGATATATTGGAAAAAATATTAAATCGGCAAATGTTCAAGTGCTGGGGGAACTTGGCAGCCACAGGCTGCTTACTCCCTTTCACAACCCCTACATGCGATTTTCCAATTCTCCGACCAAAGGTACTACATTGGCCAGAAAACGAGTTTTTTTTTTACTTGAAAATTTTCAATTTTGCCGAACCCTTGCTGTTAGAAGCAAGGTAGGGATCTTTAACGTGCGTGACAACACTCACACACGGGACCTCCATTTTACCTCTCATCCAAAATTTCAGGAAAATGTGTAGATTAGTTCAGAATAGAAAACAATGATGGTACGCGTCTAACCAGTTCCAGGACTGAACATCTAATGATGATAAATGAACGTACTAGAAATGACTACTACAGTAAAAGTGATTAACGATTTTGAAAACGTTGGTAAACATTTGTCAAAGGTCAACTGTTTACGTTATTGTTTTAATTTTTAAAACTGGTTAGATGCACAAAATTTGGATGTTAAAGGCCCCACATTAAAAATATTCAATGGAGACAGTTTGAATAATCCTGTTCGCCATCCGTCGTTCAGAAAATTATCTAATGGGAATCACCTAGTGACAGATAGGTCGAGTGACCTAGATGGCCATTCCATGAAACAACATTTTCTATCCATTGGTCAGAAAATCTTCTCTAACAGTGTCGCATACAGAGAAAGTGCACACTCGTACTGGAAAGTCGTTTCCTTTAAGTAAATTGTTATCACTTTTCAACACTTCAGTTACAGCCGGACCAACAATGATTTTTAGCAGTTTAGATAAAACATTTTTATTCGATGACTGTCAATTAAAAGGGTGTCCATCATGTGACCATTAAGAATAACTGCCATAACATTTTCGTGTATATTAGGTATATGTTTCCCTGATACGGTTTGTTACCTGTCCAATTTTTAATGATATCTGTTTAATACACAATTCAAGATAAATATTTATTGAAACCTTGTATAACAGCTGTAAATTGTTCAGTAAAATATCGTGATTTCAGGAAACTGTACTATCGAACCTGGTCGCTGTGTTCTATATAAGTTTATACTACAGTTTATTAGCTCTTGACATTCATCTTAGTTTCTTTAAATGGTGACTACCCTAGTGCACCGTAATCGTGTCCACCACAGGAAGAGACACACCTGTCTGCTATAGTTACACAGGCAGCATTATTAGGTTATTCAGCTTTGTCTAAGTAGAATCTCACCATCTCATTGGCTAGCATGTGGGTTTTAGCTTTTTCACAAAACTGCTTTTCTATATAACATTTATTTTTCTGAATTGCATCATGAGTAATACCAGACAAAACTAAAATTAAATGTACCTATTCAGACAAAAAAAAGATTTAAACAAAACAAAATTTTATTTTTCGACATATGACATATGACCACTTAGCTACACACTAAATCCAATACTTTACCAATAATGCCACACTCTCAAAATATTCTATTGGTCTCTTCAAAGAATTCTGAAATGGTGTCTTTTAGTTCATTTGAAAAATCAACATCTTCTTAAGTGTGATCCGAGCAAGGTTGGAGCTGTTTAAGAGCGTCTTGACCCAACAATGGCGCAGCTGACGATTTCTTTTAGAACTTTATCGGTTTTATGAACCTGACAGTATTGTCGTGCAGCAATAAAGCTTTTTGGCCAAATTTATAGGTTCTCTTTTTGCGTATAGCAATTTTTTAATTGTTTTCTTTATGTGGACATCTGTGAAAATTGTAGTCGCCTTCTGCATATACTCAATCTAAAAAATGCTTTCATTATCCAAAAAAAAATATCTAGGCTAGCTTCTGTGTATGGACTTGCGTGTTTGATTGTACGTATACTCAATCTTAAGGCCCTCATTATTTCAAAAACTCACAATTAGCTTCCATTCAAGACTCGCGTCTTTGCTTTTTTGAATCTTGTATAGCTGAAAGATCCCAGTGGAACACTCGCATGCCATCACCTCTCACAATTTTTAAAAACGGTCCTGTTAACAAATTTGTTAGTACCTTCCCATTATTTCAACTGCTAGATTTTTGACGTTTTTCGCATTTTTTGACTTATTTGTCGAATTAGTGGATCGTTTAATACAAGAATATTGGTAGTTTGCATTGTACTGAAGAAGAGGCCGTCACGTTCCTATAAGAGAAGGATTTTATGGCGACCAACTAATTCTGTCCACACAATCACGAACTGAAACTACTTAGGCCAAGAGATCTTATGGTCCGAATCTCGCATCATTGGGCAAAGGAATTGGCTTTAATCAAGTGATGCGAACAAGAACTGGGCATGAATCGTAGCACAACCATGGATTAGAATAATTACATGCATGAAGTCATCGCCAAATTTTCTACTTAACGTCCAACTCAGAAATTGGGGATCAAAGCACAGTTGAAATTCATGTTGTTATACCTCATTCGACTTCATAACGTTTTTATTTTAATAATTGATCACAGGGGATTTCTAATTATTAATTTAAAGTAGCACTGAGGGTATTATACATTGTAATTTAGCTAGAACAGCGGTCATGTAATTATCCGCTGTACTTTTTAGAATTAGTTTTTATTTTGAAGTAAATGTTTCAAGTCCCCAGCACTACTCGGGGAACTAATTATAATTATTATTATGTATTGTGTGGCGTAGACGTTTTCCACGATTTGAAGCGATATACCTAGTCAGTATTTCGACCAATGAGAACTAGATACGCATTAGGAGGGGGTAGGCAGATAGAAAAACAACGCCGGCTATGATGCTATCGGATCTGAAAGACGAATGAGAAGTAGTGCTTAATATTATTGAGGTGGAGTTTTCCTGTCGAATTCTTCTGCCTGTCCTAGTGTCGCATCTTTACCTATGTCTTGTCCTTTTATGTTGTAAATAGACAACCAACTCGCTAATCTGGATTAGATAGGTATCAATCTCACCCACGACCTCTAGAATCAAGGAAAGCAGAACAACATTGATGTTTCAGCGTTGCAAACGTCGTAATCAAGGATTTATGCATTGGCTTTACCGTAACTTTATTATGTAGAAAGACGGAAGATAAGTCTATATTAGTAATTTTGCATGATTAATTTGTAAAACAAATTTAGTGTTTGCAATTCATGAATTGCTGTGTAGAGATAATGTAGTTCATCGCTGGCTCGTACAAAGAGCGTAATCAATTTCACATGTGCTGTCGCCTTTTGTCGTTCTCAGAGCTAATCGCCTATTATTTTTTGGTGTATTAACTGCCTATTAACTGTCTATCGTATAATGATTTCCGTATGTCTGAGGTAGCTACTGTTTTTGAATTATTCTGTGGGTGCATTTAAGTTTGTCATTTTACTTCTTGTCTGATTTTCTTATTGCAGTAGATGCCATTTTTCCAGGTCTCATCTGGAGCCTGGTTATTTTTAAATTATCCACGTGTTTCTATAGAGTTTATTTTATTGTCAACGTTGCAGGTCGTCCTTCAGACCGATCCGTTTTAATAGAGACATTCTATACTCCCTACCCTTTTTCTAGAATGCATATCGTAAAACTCTAATTTTTCGAAATCCTCTATCTCCGTTTCAGTCTTATTTTTCTTATCTTGGACTTGTCTTGGCCCAGATACAAACGTCCATCACATAGGAGTTGTTCTTCTCCACCCCTGGCTGCTGATTAAATTTTAGCTGGTTGAGCAGTACTTTGCTATCCACCTTTTCTTCTTTCGTTTTTACTCAATGCGCGCCCCTTCTTCTTCTTTCTTTCGCCTGGTTCCAAACCTGATTCCAAACATCCCATCTCCCTCTTTTAGCTTTTCTATTTTTTCCTTTACTTTCTAAATCGCTGTATAGTTTATAAGGTTATTACCTAACGACATTGGGCCATGGGTGTGCGGACCTCTATCTGGCTTTGTATCGCCGCTGTCTTCCGCTGGGTCTAAGCTAAAGCCGTCAACAGTACAATTTGTTATTAATTTGGTCTGCGGGATGCCACTATCTTAATTGACGCAGAAGTGCATGGTATGAATCTACATTTCTACAGGGTCCCTCATGACGTTCTCATGAACGGGTACCGCTTCAATGAACTTATACTTCTGGAAGGCATGAGAAAAAATCCTTTTTAGGATCTAAAGAAATCACGTTACTCCTTTGAGAACCCCACATACGTTATATATATATATATATATATATATATATTGAAATGTTAGTAGGGGCTAAAAGGGTTCTAAGGGTTGTTTTGTTGAAGATAGTGTATGCCAAATAAAGAAAGCCAAATATCAGATCCCGTAACTGAGAAATTTATGTTTGCCGTACTTTACAAATGTTAAAGTATTTGAAATATTAGTCAAAATGTAAGTGCCAAGACGTAAAAACAATGACTTGATGACGTGATAAAGCACAGTATTCAAGGATTTACACTGAGTTGTATGTTGAATAAGCCATAGAACGTACATTTGCTAATCGAGAAACCGGATGCGTCTGTAGAAATTACACTATTCACCACGCAGATCCAGGTTTATATGTGTAACATTTCGGCATTTATTTTAATAGAATCAACCTTTGGACAAACATGTAATATCAAAATTATAAGTAAAAGTATTGTCAAATATGATTGAAGGGTTGTGCGATATTAAGGACCAATGATTGAACATTTATATATGAAAAGGGAAAGTGCAAAAGACAGAGTATAATGTATTAGTGACACGAACTTGTTGGAACGATGTTATTGGATGGAATTTGTATACAATGTATTAAAGAGTAGGCATATTTGAATTGTAATTATCACCTAGGAAAAGATAAACAAAAAGTCGATTTATAAATATTTTGGTAATAAGACGTGTTTGTAAACTGCGCTAAATTTTTGAAATTACGAAGAATTAATAAATGAATTTGAAAAGTGTACGAGTTTGATTTATATAAAGGAAGAGTACGGATAAGCGAGAGTGATAAGAAGAATTAATAGCAACGACGAGTAAAAAAATGTAAGAGTGTATTAGAGCGACGGCGAACCGGCGGAAGATAATAGTTGGAAATTGGAACGAGATTGATATAGGCAGAAGGCATTGAATAGGATTTATGAGATTGAAGGAGATAAATATTGGAATTGAATGGGATATAGTATTATGGATAGCAGGGCATTGAGTGGTAATTAGAAGGAAGTAGTGAGTTGGAACGAGCGGATAAAGAAAGCAGTGATTTGGAACGAGCAGGATTAAAATTTGAAGAAAGAAAGCATTGGAGCAGGAGGATTAGTACGAGCAAAGAATAAACATCAGGAAAATTAGCGCAGGGGAAGTTATATAAAAAGGTAGTCAAAATTCTAAATTTGGGTATATTTATTTTAGATTTGGGGACATCAAAATTCATTAAAAGAAACCTGGAAACTGGATAGCAGATCTTTCATAGTGATAGTGCCAGCATTGTAAAGACGCATACGGCGAGTGAGATTGTTGAGCCAGTTTTTCAAAAAGGCCGACGACAAGGTGTAAAATAGGTGAGTACTGTGTGTTTTAACGTCAAAGTCATATGATTGATTGATTAAATTGGGAAGGGTGACTTAAAGCCACGCGCACTTAGGCCTCCTGGTGGGCCCATTGTGCTGCCTTCCTTGCCCTAGGTTGGTCCTTCATTGCTCAACCACCCGACCTTGCAGGTGAATTTGAGGATGTCGGACCAGGGGGTGTCTCGAATTCCGGCCTTCTCGAGCCAAAAGTCCCCCAGCATGGATCCTCGAAGTCGGGCGAGTACCGGACAGGTGCACAGAATGTGCTCCGCCGTCTCATCCTCCTGTTGACAGCCGCGACAGGTGGGGTTGTCTGACAGACCCATCCTGTGCAGGTGCTTCCTTAAAGTGCAATGCCCGGACAGAATACCTACTAGTAGCCGTAGTTTCTGTCTTGGCAAGCGTATGACAAATTTTTATTTTGGTCATGGGAGACCTTATAAACATTTTTGCCTGCCGGCAGCTTAATGTACAAGCCCACCTATCCTTGTGACGGCGGTGGGTTATTTGTCTTATCATGGAGAACACCACCGATGGCGCAATAGCAACCGATGGCTCAGGGCCGACAAAACCCCGAGCCGCTCCTGCCTCGCCAAAGAATCTGCCTGTTCGTTACCATGTACTCCTGAATGCCCTTTGATCCAAACCAGTTCAAGGGCGTTTGTATCAGAAACCAGCTCGAGAACACGATGGCATTGGTATACCACCCCCGAGAGAAGCTTCTGCTTGTTTAAGCTCAGAAGAGCTGCTCTACTATCGCTCAAGATGCGTATAGCTTTGTTCTGGATTCCACGTTCCAGTATGGCGTTAGCGCCGTGCATGATGGCTATGACCTCCGCTTGGAAGACAGTTACCAGCCTTCCCAGCGCAACACTTTCATGAAGGTCTAGGTCATCGGAGAAAATGCCTGCCCCGGTACCTTCATTTGTTTTGGAACCATCTGTGTAGATGGAGATCTCCGTTAAGGAGGCGTCCTCAGTGTTTAGACAAACCCCAAAGCGCTTCCTGAAATCATTATGGGTGCGATCGAATCAACCACTCCTCCCAAGATAGGGGTGTTCTGCACCGCCTCTCTTAGTATGTTGTGGTGTCTACCACCGCCTCCCTTATCGATCCATAGACCTTTGAACCGTAGCCTCATTGCCGCTCTCAAAGCCATCTCCTCCACATGTAGGTCCAGCGGAGTGAGGCCTAAGATGGCTTCTAAGGCTACAGTAGGTGAGGAACGCAATGCACCTGTAATGTTTAGACAGGCCACCCTTTGGATATGAGTAAGGTCTTTGACTGTATGGGCCAGTCTGGTCCTGCGCCACCAGACTACAGCGCCATAGCAGAGCATCGGCCTTACTGCCATGATGTATAGCCACAGGACAGCCTTTGGTGGAAGACCCCAAAGTTTGCCTATGGCACGTTTGCATTGCCAGAACACTTGGTTGGCTTTGCTAGTTTTCATTTGTAGGTGTTTGGCCCAGTTCAGCTTCTTATCAAGTATAATGCCCAGATACTTGACTTCTTCTGATAAGGGCAGAGAAGTTTGGAAGAGCATTGGCAATTTGGTTACCGTCAGCTTCCTTTTATTGGAAAACAACACCAACGCCGTTTTGTTGGGGTTGATGGTTAAAAAGTTATCGGAGCACCAGAGCTCCGTGATCCTTAGTGCTGCTTGCATCAAGTTACACAGCACTTGTTCGAATTTGCCGACTATTAGAATAGCTAAGTCGTCGGCGTAACCTATCGTGTAGAAACCTGCCTCATTAAGACGTTGGAGAAGGCTGTCCACTACTAAGTTCCATAGTAGCGGTGACAGCACGCCCCCCTGGGGACAGCCTTTATCCACCACCCTAATTACTGAGGTTTCCCCCACATTTATGTGTACCCGTCGACATCGCAGAATCTGCATGGTAAACTGCCGAAGGGTGTCCTCAGCTCCATGTGTCCGTAGAGCTCTATCGATGCTTGCGAAAGTAGTTTCGCTAAACGCACCCTCAATATCAATAAATGCGCCTAAGGCGGACATGTTATTGTCTAGGGTTTTTTCAATCCGTGGAGGGCAGATTCCGTTGATTTTCCTGGTATGAAGGCGTGTTGATTTGGGTGAAGTGGATAAGAAAGCATTATCCTCTCCCTCATATCATTGTCGCACAGTCTCTCCAAGGTCTTTAGCAAAAAGGACGTGAGACTGATTGGTCTGTAGGATTTAGCCTGGGAGTAGTCCTTCCGGCCTGGTTTAGGAATGAAGACAACTCTAACCTCTCTCCAACTGCTGGGGATGTATCTAAAAGCAATACAGCCCCTAAAAAGTACCACAAAGAACGGTGTCAGCCTCTCCACTCCCCACTGTAGTAGGGCGGGGAAGATGCCATCCATTCCAGGGGACTTAAACGGTTTGAGAGTTGAGATAGCCCATTTAATTTTCCTTTCATCCACTACCCGGTTTGAAACCTCCCAGTCGGCCCCGTTAGGGGCCGAGCTGGGTTGATCCAACCCGTATGACAAAGATTGTGTAACACTGCCTGGAAAGTGCGTGTCCGCGAGTAACTCCGCTGTTTCTGCCTCGTTGGTGGTGTATGTACCATCCACACGTTTCAGACAGCATGGTTGATGACGAGGGTCTTTGGGCAAAATCCTGTTAATGCGAGAGATTGCATTGGTAGACTCGACTGAGTTACAGAAGGTTTTCCACGAGTCTCTCTGTCGTCTTCTAATTGTCGTTTTGTATAGTCGCTGGTGGCTTTTATATGCCTCCCAGTCAGCCATACTTCTGGTGTTCTTTGCCTTATTAAACAGTTTGCCCAGGGTCTTTTTCAGCTTCTGTAGCTCCGCGCCCCACCATGGAGAAATGGAGCGAGTAGAATCTGTCCTGACCGGGCATGCCTGTTCAAAGGACTCTACGATGGAGTTTTGTAGAGAGACCGAGTATCTCTGTAGCTCTTCTATTGTTTTTGGGTTGTCAGTACCTTGTGATGTCAAAGGCGTTGCTCCAAGCTGTCTAGGTAGACAGACCTGTTGGTCGCTTTTGGGTTCCTGTATTCTTTACAGACAGCTACTGCTGCCTTTAAATTAAAACTTAACAATCTGTGATCTGACAGTGTCGCTTTAGGCGTCACCTGCCAGTTCAAGATATGCCTTGAAATGTCTGACGATGCCAGGGTTAAGTCGATGACTGTCTGGAAGCGAGATGTCACAAACGTGGGTTCGCTGCCCCAGTTAAGAATCTCCAGATTCTTACTCGATATATACTCGAGTAGTACTTTTCCACGGGGTTTGTATCTGCGCTACCCCATACCACATAGTGCGCGTTGGAATCGCATCCGATAATCAGATGCTTTTTGTGCCTATCACAGTGATCAATGACTGCCGTCAACTCCGGAGGAGGTGGGTCATGGTCAATTGGAAAATAGGCTGAAACCAAGATTATGTCAGTAATTCCTCCCAGCCTGCATGTGATCTGTACGGCTGTGACGTCACGGCCACTCAGTTGTGGCAGGAGGAGAGCATTTATGTGCCTGGGTATGTAGATGCATGCCCTAGGCTTAGGTTCGTTACTAGCCGCAAAGATAGTACCATTTAGGCTTCCTAGTCCCGAGATTCCTGAGCATGCCACCCAGGGTTCTTGGATAAGGGCAATGGCCTGGTTATTGCTCAGGTGTCTGCATAACGATGCTGCAGCCGCCCTGCAATGTTGCAGGTTTAATTGTATAAAGGTCAAAGTCATAAATTTTGTAATATTAATTAATTTGGCACAAGGCTACGTGGATCTTATATAAAAATTAGGCATATACAAGTGTAAAATATCACAGGTACAAAAACAAAAGGTAGTGCTGTTTGGTTGGTGCATTGCACATCTACTTACCACTGAACCCACGGTAAGTAGGTGGATACCCTGGGAAGAACGAGTTTTCAAATAGTCGAGGCATATTGACACAGTTTTGTTTTATAAACCAACCAAACGTAGCTAAAGCACGAATAAAAAGTAAATACTTTCATACATAAAAATAAAATTAAATAATTAATAAATAAAAGAGGCGAGGGGGTAGAGCATAAGAATATATATATATATATATATATATATATATATATATATATATATGTATATATAAAGTAAGATGTATCTGTAAACAAACTCTTATGAAAATAATAAGAGCCATTGACAAATACAAATCGGGCTGGTAGTTATATAACCATTAACAAAACACTAGCTTTATTACTTCACAGGGGTGGAAACATCCACTGACCAATGGTTCCGGCTTGTTAGCCTCATCAGAGTGGAATAGTTCCCAAGAACCCTATGAAGTAATCGAAGCTATTATAATGATATAATTTTGAAACAATCACTGTACTATGGCAAAAGTAAATAAAACCGCCATCAGGTGATAAAACACCAAACACTACTAAAGTGTGGAAGTACAGAATTGAACCGAAACTACATAATAAATTTTATAAATGACTATAAAAGTACGTCTGGCCTTTATAAAATGGCAGCTTCAACATAAGCTTCTTCCAGTTTAGGAAATAATACAATGGAAGACTGGTTCAGCCGATAACCAATGGTAACCAATGGCATATCTAAAATGCTCTTGTAAGCTTACTCCGTAATGTCTTCAATGCATGAGAGTCATTGCAAGTGTTTTTAATCTCACTATCTTCCATTGGCATTTCTCGTTGTATGATCTTATAATCGTGTAAAATATCTCTTAAAGTGAAGACTTGTTTCCTCTCAATTAAGTTGGTTCTAACATCATTACAAAGTTGCTGGATTGCCTCATTTTGTTTTTCCTTAATCCATTGCAATTTATTCTGCCGTTAATCTTCAATCCGATAGTGTTTTTGAATAACGTACACTGATCTGCAGTTGGTCATCCAACAATACTTGAGATATCGGCAATCTATAGCAGATGTTTTTAGAATACCTCCGTTACTTTCACAATATGTTATCAAAGTCTGAAGACTATCTTTCTGTTCCTCATCCACAACAAATGCAACAGCCTTGGTAAATGTTCTCTATGCCTCATGGGTTTCGATTCGGTGGCATTTGATTGATATTCTGCTCTGGGTCACAGGATCTCTTGTTGTTTTCCCATCAAGCGGTTCTGTGTATAGAACACAAGTTGAAGAATTCACAATGCGGATTCGACTGTGCCTACGTTTCACTTCAAGGTTTGGTGTGACACTTTACAAGCGTACATTTTCAACATCGACAGTTTTCATTTATTCCTCAGTGCAATGGCAAGCCTAGATCCTACTACATTAAGCTTGCGTACAGTTTGAATATGTTGCGGTGCAGCATCACTTTTTATATGCAAATGTAATACATTAAATTTACTTTCAATGTCTTTCCATTGTTCGGCTTTTTTCCGCCAAGTTATTCTAAGATTCTTGAGGAAGTAACTTGAGTTCATTGGTCTTATTTGATGAGATGCACCACAAATAATACATGCCCCTATTTCACTAGATGTGTGTTTCTATTTTTTGTTGGAGGAGCTGCCAGCAACAAGGGTTTTCCACGGGATTCCTTGATGAGTCCTGGAGTATCAATTTCTTGTTACAACTGCAAAATCCAGCCAGTAATTTCATCACTAACCTACAATAAAGGGCATGTTATAGCAATGATTTTTCTATGACTTTACGAGATTAACATTAATTAGCCTATGTCAATGTATTTCCACGTCGATTAGTTTCAGAATCAATCATTTCAATGTTTATTTCTTCAATTTTGACAATTTTTCAAAATGACGGCCAAAATCCTAGGCTGGAAAAAACATTCCCTCTTATTTTCATTCTTTTAATGTGGTGAGTAATTTCAAGAATAAAAAAAAAGGTTCCCTAAATAGAAACAACAGGATTCTGAGATTCGACTGGAATATATGCTTTTTTTAGTATTACATCACTCAATACAGCTTCGCAAAATCAAAAAACGGTTGAATTTACGCACAAATTGCCATACATTTGTTAAAAGGTGGCAACAATGTGACAGTGAATAATTGTTATGACATGCTAGATACAAAACCAAGATTACACTTGCACGCTGATAATGGAGAATGAAGAATTTTTATTGTAATGTGCATGTTAATTCAGAAGACATAGAACTGGAGTTACGCGATTAAGACGTTTTCAGATTTTATGTCCCAAGAAGTCTGTTCCCGGTCGCTTTAATTTTATTTGTCTCAAAACTGATAATGCCTAGTCCGAAAATTTTAACTGATTAAATCACTTTCTTTCTGGTCAGATTGCTGAAGGATAGCAAATAAATCAAAATAAATACCAAAGAACCAACCGAGAAGATCTTAAGATCACAGCCTATGATAGTATTAAATGGCCAAAAATTAACTGAACTAATTACCCTTGGTATAAAAAAACAAAACAATCTTTATTTAGGAGTTTCTATCGACTTCAAAACGATCTCATTAACATTTTGGGCGCAAATTTTACTGTTTCCAAAAGTCTTCGTCACATTCCACTATTTTTAGATTGCGCACGTATAACTTCGTGCTCCCTTTTCGTGTTACGAAAATTTCTTTTGAAAACGATTCTGTGAGTCATCAATGTGAATTCTGAATTAATTACGTTACATAAAATTAACTAACAGATCAAGATTATTGGACATGAGCAAAAGGTTTGCTGTGAATAAAAGAAATAATCAATAACAGCTTGAACGCTTTCAGGATTAAACGCCATGCTGACAGCTCTGTAGCATTCGACATCATTGATTTGCTCCAAACATAACGCTTGTACCCGACTGTACAATTTATTAAAGCTTTGCGCCCCAAATTGTCATTTAGTCTATAAGCTTGGCATTATTTAGGCCCAAGCACAGTGTTTAGAACCTTACTTTAAATAAAAATTAGTCGTGGCTCTAAAACTATTTTTATACATTTGGAGTTAATTCTAAGCGTGCAATGATCAGCTTTGGAATCGATAGTCATACTTTTCAAATTTGCAAGAAAATGAAACATTGTTCACGTTGTTTCGTGTCGACAGTGTAAATAACTTATCAGGCATCTAAAAACAAAACTCAAATGTCAGTTAACACAAATATTTGGGAAGAACAATAAAAAAAAATTCCACGCTTATATTTACGGTTTCTAGATACAAAAACTCAAGAAATGTAGGTTTTCAAAAATGGCAGATCTTTTGTTAAAATGCTGGCCAAATTGTAGACAAATCATGTAACTCTTTATATAATGAATATTTCATTTTGAAGAACACATGATTAATATTTTTCAGAAGTAGGTGACTTTCCTTTGAAACGTTTATAATCATTTTCATTTTAATATTTTCTGTATTGGTAAAGCACCAATAGGGTTAAAGTTGTGTTTCCTCTAAAATAGAAATTTTTAGGTTACATGCAGGAAGGATTATTTTTGTAACTTACATTGTACATACTTAAAGGTTATCAGTTCATTATGGCTGTTTTAGGTTCAAAATAATATCATCCTAACTTTGTATTTAAAGTAGTGTAGTTTTATGATTCGCTTGTTGTGATTGATAATGTACAACGAGGGAGTCTATGACTTCATCGTTTTAGAACAAAGAAGTTTCACACACTAAAGTAATTCACAAAATGAAAAGCCCGTTCTCTGGTTCAAGTTAATGTGTCAGTAAGATAATTTTACATATGTTAGATAGAGGAAACAACAACAAATTAATTTCAATTTGCAGTCTTATTTTGTTTGTCGGAATTCTGCCGTGTATGGAGGGAAAATAATTTTTTGTTGAGCATGTCGTCATTACCATTGAAACAGATAACATGAAACCTATAGCATGTAATTTAACCATTGAATAATAAGATATCGAACTGATTAATGTGATTTTTCAATGGGGTTCGGATTAATAGATTACTTTTAATTGTAGGAACAATTGGTTCTCACAGACAAGTTTATATTGAAAAAAAGGCTTGCTAATTAAGAACATCAAACTTTATAACGAAGTTCCAAAAGTTCATTAGAATCTAGCTAGAATGAATTGAGCCTAGAATATCATTGATTTTAGTTGTTTCTAAGGGTATCACAGCCAAATCATTTCAGGTATTATTGCCCTTACTGGTTGCATCATTTCATTTTAATATTAGGATTATGGGATTTTTAATTATTTTTTTTTTAATTTCAAAACGAGAAAGCTTTTTTCTCATCCTAAATTTAATTAAGTTGCTACGTTTTATGACTATAACTTCCCACAAACCAGAGGACAATAACCACAAATTTTGTCTATATTCCTGACAAACAAAAATTTTTCAGGGAAAAGAACGAGGGGTGGTGAGTGCGGTTAGCCATGAGAGGACATCAACAAGTTTGCGAGGACGACACATTTTAAAACTAGAGACTTGATTACGGTCTATCTAACAAGATCGAGGTAAAGAACGCGGATACGTGTTAATTTCGAACGAAGTGTTCCTTGTGCATGCTTTACCTCTCCATAATTACCTAATAACTATCTTGTGTTCCGTATAGGTTTAGGTTCACTCACTTCATCACCAGCATTTGATTAAACATAGAAAAAACTAGCCTCACGCTACCCGAATCCGCTGAAGACAAATGGAGAGTGCCTTTGGCTACAGCTAATAAGCAGGTAAGCCCTTGGTTGGTTTTTATATTGGCAGCTCTACTCGTTCGATGGTAATAATTGCAATCAAATTTGAGACGGGGGTAGGTAATAATTGACGTCGCGGATAAAACTTAATAGTCTTTATAATAAAACTTCTGATACTATACCCTGCAGTAATTGTAAATTAATGAACATTTTCTTTTACTGTGTGAATGTATATACGTACCCATAATACGTTCTTGTTATTAGTTTAACAACTCAGAAAGTAATTTTGTTTGCCGAGAGTGTTTTCCATTAAACTAAGTAACTTTTGATATATGTGTTTTTTTTGCTTAAGAATGTTTATATGTACTTGTGATAAAAACATAATTGTGTAATAGTGTAAGGACTTTCCTATAATGGTGTTTTTCATAACTAATGTAAAGGTAATAGTTCCAGACATGATGTAATAAAAATATTACAATTACCTAGAGACGTGATTAATATAGTAATAATTTAGCATTTGATTTTGGAACCAGCATTTCAGCTAGCAGTTTTTAAATAGGTATATTAGTGTACTTACTGTTAACGTTTATTTTATGTTGGTTTTAGCATTAGTGTATTCGATTATTTTTGACCAGAATCACTTTCCTGATCTCGGATTTTGGCATCCTCTTTTACTACTTCTCATATCTTTCCCTAGAAACGCCTGAGTTTTGAGATTAGGTGGCACCCAAGATAATTACCGATTAAGATTGCTATTTTTTCACACGATAGCACTTTGGGATCATGTTCAAACATTTACACCATCTTTCCCACTGAGCTAGTCGACAATCATTCTTGTTAGTAGACTCGAGGTGTTAAGTACTTTATCGTAACAGAATTTTAGCGGGGTACTTTACCGAGTTTCTTTGTGGATTAGCGGCTAATTTTTCTGAGGCCAAAACTGTACGTAACAAATATTAGGAATAATTTGAAAATAAATGGAAAATAGTTAATATTAAATAGGGGATTTTCGAAAACACTACAAACGTTGAATTAGTGTTGGAAGAACTGGCGTATTTGAGTCACCCACAGCTTTGAAAAAATAGTATTTTTCTGAAGGACTTTTGCATCACATAGTAGTTAATATGTTGGTCTTCCATATACTCTGAGTAGTTGTTATATATTTTCTTGTACCTAATTTCAGATGTTATGGTAATGCTTTTTGTAGTGCGAGAAATTTTTTAATGATTTGGAAACTTTGGTACTTTTCTTCAGTTTAAAAATATTTCCATTCTAATCATCCTTTATAGTTAAGTGTACCATTACTTATATATTGCACTCAAGGTAATTACGTATTTTTTTATGTTTGATTGTTTCGTTACCAAACTTTTGTGAGGTCACAATGAGGTCATATGATATGGGGTACCCTGGCTCACATACTAAAAAACGCTGTTTTAAGGAAAGATAACAAGACTAATTTATATATTTTGGTTTCAGTCATGATTTGAACATACAGACGAAAATCTGGAATACGGAATAGAGCCTGGAAGTCTTCGGACGCTTTCTATTTACCGCTAATAAGAAAGTTTTAGAATCTAATTCCATAAATGAACGTTGAAGCAGATGAGCCACTGGCAAACATTCCAGTGACAGAATTCGAGCGGTGACCAAGTTAATTCATGGTAGGTGAGTCATCTACCGGTTTACTTTTAGCTAACTACATGATGATGAAGTTGCTGGTGAACAAATAACCATCCTGATTAGCTAAAAACCATAAATTCTATCAAACTTTAAAAGACAACAATAGATCCGCTTCCTCTGCTTGGTTTGGTTATTCAAAATGGAGATTCTAAACGTACATGTAAATACAAATGTCTAAGTAGAACAATTTAGAGTTTCTTGGCATATCTAGTTAAATTGTCGAGTATCTAAATAAACATAAATTTTAACACGTAAGTTATATAAAATTTGACAATTTGTTCCATGTCGATGCCCATATGTGACTCAATGTTCCATTATGCTACAGACTGTCTACCATTATCATTTGTCAAACAGTATTAATGTTTTCAATGTTGTTCGCAAAATTTATTATGAGTACTACCACCAAATTTAAATTCTTGGTACAACCCAAAAGCAATTGTTTTTAATGGTGCCTCGTCACCAAGAATAGTTTTTAAATCATCCATCACCAATTTCACTTTTCCTCAGTCGAATAAATAAGAAAATCCTTACTTGCAAATTCCCGCAGTTTTAATCATGTTTAAAATTATGTTGTAATCAAATTTAATATTTTTCCACATTGTCACTTTGGTAACACAAATGTCAAAATTTATAAATTCTTATATGTCAAGTATTGGATAATTTCACTGTAGCAACACCCCAAAATTTTTGAACTAGCCCTCGTATATTGTAACTCTACTTATATGTAATCTTATTATTTCTTTCTACAAACAAATAAATGTGTTTACAATCATACATACAATTAAATTCTATGGTATTTATTTATGAAAATTGAAATAAATTCATTAGACAAAGATGAACTGTTTGGTGTTTACATACTAGTGAACAAAACTAGATACGTAGTGCTGAAGAACTGCATGTTGTTTTCGAAATGACTCGCTTTATGGATATCTCCACATTACATACAAAGAGGAACTTCAAGGATTTTTAAAAATGGAAAATAACTAAAAGTCACCCAAAACCAACAAAACCGTTATGCTATAGATTTCAGTAACGCACTGTTTTTGAAAGGTAAAGCGTTTTGAGACAAATCACATGAACTGTTAGCTCTGTGGGCAACAACCGCATTAATAATTTAAATAATGCGTGAATACGATACAATTTTTAAACATTCCCGCAATTTTCTATATAATAGGCTTGGTTCGTACGCGTTTTCACTGAATTTTTTTAAACAATCATGATACTTATGTAAATGGACTCCGATTTTTACGGCTCCAAATCCCGCTTCGCTCCCTCCCATCTTTCTTTCACTGTTGTTGGTTGATTGGAGTTCTTCACTGTTTCCTATGCTGAGCTAATCATCACAGTGCTTTGTCATTATCTTTACCTAAATCTTTATTAATCTTGTATATAACCTTGAGCCTCTGCCTTCCTCTACAATTTTTACCTCTGCTCTACTCTGACTATTCATTCTTGAATACTAGACCTATCATCCTATCACGCCCTCTTTTAATCAATCAAGTAATACTTTTTGCTTCGTGTTACGCCTCTGGTTGTACAAAGCTTTTGTAATTTTGGAAATAGGACATTCTATAATGCGAAAGGGGAAGTTTTTCCATTTTTAATTACGTTAGTACGATAATATTGCGGTTTGCCGTTCTCACGTATTATAGGACAATAATCTACAATTTTATCGATGTGTTTTGCTAAGCACGCATTTTCCAGACAAAAAGGAATGTGTGGTCACTGCATTTAGCTAATGTGATACGTTTTATAGTAGGGAAACCAATGAGTTCGTGAGAACGACCCGCTTTAAACAAGAACTGAACTTCCAACTACCGTGGAGATTGTCATTTTAAACGCAAGTACGAAGTGTACCTTTTGCATTCCCTCATACCTATGCAATTATCTTAATAATCCCTGATGTTTCCTAAAAGTGTAGTTCCAATGCACTTAGGTGCCGGAATCTGAAGAAACGGACTCCCACGCATCTTGATCTATCTGAAGACATCCACGTAGAAGGCCTTAGCTGCAGTTATTAATTAAGGGAAGCACTTTGTTTAGTTTTTAGTGACTTCCTGAGCATGTGAATCTTTAATCCTTTGACGGCAATATTTTGCGATCAAATGTGGAGGCGTACGAAAGTAATAATAATAACGTAATAATTGATGTCGAATGGGGAAAGCAATAATGCGTAACACTCTGGAACCATTTTTGTAACTAACTTTATTTGCCTTCCCCTGTAACACCACATCTCAAAAGCGTACAAAGTTCTATCTTCTTTTTTGTCTATAATATTTACATTTTGCAGCTGTATAGTGTATAGTGCTACGCTCCCAACACAGGCCTTCAATAGTCTTTTTATAATGTTTTGAGCTATCTAGTATCGCACCCTGTTTCTCAAAATATTTTCTTCCTTAAGATACTCTATTTTTACATTCCTTTTACTTCAATTGCCATTTGTGATCTAACTCCCTAAGGAGCAAAACTCACTTAACGTCTCTAATCTTACTGAGTCGATTTGCTATCATTTTCCTTGTTTTCTACTGTTATCCTGTTAAATACATTTCAATATCTTTGTTTTGGAGCTTGTTGATATCCATACCTATGTATTTAAGTTTTTTATTCTGCTATCTCATCTGTTTTTATTATAGCCGCTTGTTTCATATTTTATTCTGTTTCCGGTTATATATTATTTTAGTTAATATTTTTCAACACTAACTATCCTAAAGTTTTTATAATTATTTAATCCTATTTGAAAACATCACAGATCTGCTTATTGCAAAGTCTATATTCTAATTATCAGCCTACATAATGTATTTTGTACAATCTAACCTTGCATTTAATTCACTCTACTGACAACTGATCTATTCCTTAGCCTTTCTTAACCGTAATTGCTTTAATGCTTTTAGAAATTCAGTTCTTAATATTTATATCTTTCTTACTGATCCTCGAGCTCAGCTATATTTTCTTATTCACGAATCTTGTTCAAAACAATAAAGGGTTTTTGTATATCGTTTTCGTCTACCTGCTATATCTTTTATTTTTATTAATGTTATGCTTTCATCTTATATTGCCTCATTTCTCTCTTGCATTCGCTTCTACCTCCTCGTCACTGTAGCTAGAGGTGGGCACGTATACTTGTATTATTACTGTATTTACCGGTTTAGATTTTAATCTAACTATGAGCACTGTTTCGTTACTTTGTAAGTAGTTTTCTGTGTCCTATCTTTTTTGCATGACTATCCCCTCACCTGAATTTCCTTCCTCTGATCCCGTATGAATTACCCTAAAGTCTCCGCTTCAAAAATTCCCCGCTTCTGTCCACCGAACTTCGCTAATCCTACTACGTCTAATGCTAACCTATTCATTTCAATTTTCAGATTCTCTAGCTTACCTACGTGCTTCATGCTTCTGATATTCCACGCTCCGATTTGCAAAATGTTCCATTCTCTTCCTATAAACTTGTCGATCCTCCGAAGTAGTACCCACCCGGAGATCCGAATGGGGGACTATTTTAACTCCGGAATCTTTTACCCCAGCAGATGCCATCATTTTAAAACATTTTCAGTATGCTGTGTACTTGGAAGGTAATGTGGTGGTTTTCCGTTGCCTTCCACTTCGCAGTAGTGTGTCTTAGAGTGTCATACCAACTTGTATGGTCTCTGCTACTCTAAGTACCGAAAGAGATGCTGCCCTTTTTCGGTGGCTTGTCTTAATCTGGTTCCTCACTAAAGACCCCACTAATTTGATTAAACCTGTAGTTCGGCTCTTTAGATCACTGAAACACGCAAGTCATTCTACCCGTTCTAGTATTTTAGAAATACTTTAAGGTGCATGTCCGTTCAGAATGTCCGTTCGTACAATATGTTAATTTAAGAAAATTTTTAGTAACCATCATCATCATTAGGTTTTCAGTCCTGGAACTGGTTATACGCATACCTTCATTTTTTCCTATACTGAGCTAACCTACACATTTCTCTGAAATCTAGAGCTCCCCTTTCCTCTCATTTTTCCTTTCTCTGCTTCCAATGTATTCCGCACTAATCTTTCATGCTTTAATATGTATCCTATCATCAAATCTTTCCCATTTTTTACTGTTTTCCATATATTTCTTTCTTCTCCTACCATTTTTAGTATTTGCTTTGTTCTTAACTTTGTTTGTCCATGATATCTTCATCATACGTGTGTAACATTTTCCTGTCTGCCTCTTCTACTGCCCTCGTTTTGCAGTCGTACAGTGCTGTCTTCATATATATGTTTTCAACAATCCTTTCCCTGTTTCTGTTTGTTGTGTTTGAACATAGAAGTTGCTTTTTCTTGTTAAATGCAGCACGGCCTTGTGCTAATCTTTATTTTATATCCTTTGCACTTTTCCCATTTTGCGTTATTTTACTTCCTAGGTAGTGGAAACTTTTTACCTCTTGTAAATTCTTTACATACTAGTAATTTAGTTTTATTTTTGTTAATTTTCATACCGTATCTCAATGATAGTATTGTTTCCATTTCATTAGGAGCTGCTTCTAAGTCTTTCTTAATAGATGCTAATACCAATATATCATCTGCAAATCCAAGCATATAAATCATTTGTCCCTGCATTATAATTCCAAATGCCTTTCTGCATTTGATAGTATTCATTGCCTCTACGATATACAAGTTAAAAATTAACAGCGATAGCGCAGATTCCTATTTCACCCTTTTCCTAATATCTGCTTCACTACGTTCTTACTTTAATTCTATTACAGCTGTCTGCTCTTTGTATAAACCATGTACTATCCGTCTATCTCTATAACTCACTCCAATGTTTTGAGTTTTTCGAACACTTTTCCCATTTTACATTGTCGAATGCTTTTTTCAAATTTAGAAACCTTATATACACGATAACCCCTTGTTCTATTATTTTCTCCATCCTGAAAGCTAAAATGGCTCCCCGTGATTTTGCCTAAACCAAAATTGATCTTCTCCTAGTATTTCTTCAACCCGTTTTTCCATCAGTCTTGTTCAATTCTAAAACTTACTGTTCGAAAGTTTCACATCTGTCCGCATCTCTTTTTTTTATACTGACTATGGTGTAATGTTTTAAATCTATGGATGCCTCGTCTGTCTCATACATATAACTGACAAGTAGGAAGGGGTGTTGTGTTACGGCTTGTCCAGAGGCCTTTAGAGTTTCTGCTCGCCCTTTTGTATTATTTTTCAGACCCGTTATTGCTAATTCAAACTCGTCTTTAAGTATAGAATATTCCAAGTCATCCTTTTCAATGTCTGATTTCTGTTCTAATGCTTCTAGTTCCTTTCCTGCATATAAATTGCCTATACATTTTGCCATCTATCCCACTTTCTTTGTATTTTTTATAACAATGTCTTCTCCCACGCCTCTTATATTTTTGCTATACGATTTTATATCCCTAAAATTCATTCTAATTAGTTTGTATGCATAGTCTGTCTTTTTTATGTCCATTTTAGTTTGTACCTTTTTACACTTTTCCTCAATCCATTGTTCTTTAACTTTCCTGCATTTGCGAATAATTTCTCATTTTATGGCTGTGTATCTCTGCTATCTTACTTAGTCTGATCTTTTTTGTATTTTCACTTTTCTTTTATTGAATTCGGAATATCCTTTGTTACCCATGGTTTCTTATTTTCTATTTGTTTATTCTTCAAGTCAAAATGCATTTTTTCGTTCCTTTTTTCAAATTTTTAAATTTAAACGTGTCTTTCATGATTGCTATATTGTCGTCAGTGTCTAATCCGTTTCTGGGTAGCTTTTACATTATTTTACTTGATTCCTAAACCGTTGTCTAACAAGAATGCATTCTATTTCAAATCTCCCTGTCTCCTGGTATCTTCCATGTGCATTGTCTTCTACCATGATTTTGAAATAATGTGCTTGCGATGGTTAAATTATTTTGTTCGCAAAATTCTACCGGCTTATTTTCCCCGCCATTTACCGTGCCTATACCAAATAAACCTACTTCCGCTCCTTCCCTACCCTTACCTGCTACTGCATTAAAATCCCCCGTAATTATTAAATTTTTATGTTCGTCTAGGAATCTTAGTATGTCTTCGATATCTTTTAATATCGCTTTACCTTTTTATCACTGTGGCTAGAGTTGGGCATGTATACTTCTATTATTAATGTATTTACCTGTTTAGGTTTTAGTATAACCACGAACCTCTTTTTTTTTGTAAGTAGTGTTCTACACGGTTTCCTATCTTTTCCCGCATCACTATCCCCACACCCAAATTTTCTTCTTCTGATCCTATATGAATGATTTTATAAATCATTATTATGATTGTATAAATTACCATAAAGTTTTCGCTTCAAAATTCCCCGCTTCTGGTCACCGAACTTCGTTAATCCTTACTATATCTAATGCTAGCCTATCCAATTCAATTCTCTAGCTTGTCTACTTGTTTCATGCTTATAACATTCGGCGCCCCTACTCGCAAGATGTTCTCGGTTCCTCCTTTCTTCTTATTGAGCGTGCCGATCGCATCCTCAGTAGTAGTACCCTCCTGGAGATCCGAATGGGGGACTATTTTAACTCCAGATTCCTTTACCTCAGAGAATGCCATCATTCCGAAAACGTTTTTGGTACTCCGCGTACTTAAGATATAATGTGGTGGGTTTTCGGTGCCTTCCGCATCGCGGTAGTGTGTCTTAGAATGCCATTTCAACCACTATGGTCTCTGGCACTCTAAGTACCTTATATGTGATTTTCCAATGCTCCACCCGAAGCTGCTACATTGGCCAGGAAGCGATTTTTTTTACCTGGAAAATTTGGAATTTTGCCTCACCCTTGCTGTTCCAAGCAATGTAGGGATCTTTAACGTGCGTGACAATACTCACACACGGAACCTCCATTTTACCTCTTATCCGAACGAGGGCGTATTTTTGTGAAAAATGCTCGCCTAACATTTTTCAAGCGGACCGTGTCGGGATTCGAACCCGGGGCACTCTAAGTACCGAAAGAGTTGCTGCCCCCTTTCGGGGACCTATCTTAGTTTGATTCCTTACTAAAGACCCTGCTAATTTGGTTCAACCTACAGTTTGGCTCCTTAGTTCACTGGAACACGCAAACCATTCTAACCGTTCTAGTATCCTAGAATTCTTTCAAAGTGCAGATCTTTGTTTATAATTTTTTAGTTATATTTATAATCACATTTTGGAGATATTGTTAAGAATATTGTTATGAAAAAAAATTAATTTTTCTAACCTTACAACAAAACCAACTTAACTAATAATGTTTTTGCATAAATGTACAGAGGTCTCCTTTGACCGCAATACATTAACATTGTGATAATACAAAACTATATACATTTTGTCCAAAGACGCCTTGAATAAAATGAAGAGAAACGTTACATTTTATAATAAAATTATTTCTTTAAAATATAATTAGCATTGACTGCAGATTTTTTCTTATCACTATTGAAGGTGTGTTCTTCTCCGTGATATATTTATAGGAGGATTCACACATTTATACTTATTTTTCTATTAAACGTTAGATTTCCTACCTTATTCGATATTTCCTACATACATATTTGTTAGTTCCGCGACTTCCTTAAGGAATTGCAAATTTTATTCGATGTTGTTTTCAACTTTCCATTTTTCTATCTACTCTATTTTTATATTTCTTCCTAATTTTGATGTTGGTTAGTATTTATATATTTAACTTGTACATGGGTTTATCTTTTTTATTTTCTTAACCTTACGTCACATTTTGCTATCATTATCATTTTTTACCTTTTGTTTAACTAACATATATTCTATATTCCCCCACATTTTCCAGATATACTCCTGCGTTTATGATTTATAAACATTGTATGTGCAACTATTAATTTATTTCTAACACAAAATTCTGTTAGATCAACATCTCTTTAATTTCGCACCCTAAAGTAATATTTCATCTCCAAATTTTTATCTCAGCCTGGACCTACGACTGTATTAAAATCTCATATAACCTGCAATCGATCTCCTTTTTAACGCCTTGAATAACTTCTTCAATCGTTGAGTCTTTGTATATAGTTTTAGATTGTGTTAATGACCTTGGGTATGCTATTGACCAGCAATTAAGTCTGAAAAATCAAGTGACGCTTATGTGTCCTATGGTATCTGGTGCGTTGCATTCGTTAAATCGTCTAAAAAGATTTATGCCTATTAAACTTAAGGTACAACTAGGTCAAAGCTTGATTATGCCGTATTTCGACTATTGTGACATTATTTACACAAGTGCTTCAACTAAGCTTAATGAAAGACTTTGGAGAGCACAAAATATTTGTGTTCGATTTATCCATAGTCTAAAGAAGCGCGATCATGTATCGCCATTCTACATAGAAATGCGATGGCTTGAGCTTGGCGATAGAAGAAAACTCCATACCATATGGCTGTTTTTCTTTACAAGCTCTTCTCTACTAAAAATCCACGTTACTTATTTACTAAATTCTTTCTTCTATCTAACCGGAGTCATAATACGAGACATGATGATGATCTGCTGGCCATCCCTATGCATCATACCCAGAATTTTCACCAATCTTTCCATGTTGGTACTCTCCTTTGTAACTCAATACCGCTAAACATTCGACATACCCCCGCAAGTTTTAGTTTTCGCAGACTCTTTCGTGAACATCTTTTATCGATAGATGTGTAATAAAACTTATATTTTGCTACAGTCTTTACTTCTATCATTGGCTCTACTCACTGTATGTCTGATTGTGTGCTTGAGTGAATGATTGAAATTTTGTTTCTTCATATTACACATTATTATGTTTTTGTTACATGATTTACTTTGTGCTGTCACTCTCAAGTTAGGTGGTAGACGGAGCCTAATGGCTCCAATCTCGCTTGAGGATGTCAGTATATTATGAACTTAATTAATTTATTTTAAGTTACAGTCTTAATTTCTTTTTATTAAGTTCTTTATTATTAATAAAGTTGAACACACTTACATATGATCTTGAATTCTATTGTTATAAACTCTCTGGATCAGTTTTTTCAAGAAGCCATTTGTGGCAAAAGAATAAACGAACAAACAGATGAACTTAGCGAATTCAGTAGCAAACCATATAATGAAATGACGCTTTAAATTTTACTAGAAATTTGCTATTCTCCTACTTGCTTGTATAAAACGGTATTTATGAATGAATGAGTAAATGAATGAATATTTTTGTCGTCACTGATATAAACTTCATGAACAAAGCACTCAAACGTAAATCAAGCTATAACAAACCTAAATATAGAAACACATAGTTATGAGTATTACATTTACATGCTAATGTGTATTTTAATGATTTAATATTTAAATACCTAGTGATAGTAATAGTAGTAGTACTTAAATTAAATGTTATAAAATCTTCACTGAATTAATAACCAACTTTGTGATTTCATACAAATTAGGTGACACAAAGAAACTAATACCTATGTAATGCTACGCAATGTTTCAAATTCAAAATTTGTGTTTCAAAATTCTGAAACTTTAATACTTAATTCTCCTTGCATTGAAAACAATTTAATATATTCAAGGCACTTCAAAATAGTCGAGTAATATTTTGGTGGAGAGGGAGGAGACTAGAACATTCAGAGATAGATTTATTTTGCTTACGATGGCAAGTCCCAAAACATAAGTACATCTTCTACAAGGAGTAAACTGAAATCAGCGTTTTCAAGAATAACTTAGGAGTGTGACGATTGATAAGAAATTAATTTAATGCATCAAAGTGCATTTTATGGGTATTAAATTTAGATTTCTACGATTTATAGTGGTGAAACTGCTTCCTTTAAAAACGTTTTTCTTACTTTTTGCTGTCCAAAATCAACTCTAAGATACTATTTTTAGTATTATTTTGAATAAAATGATATTTCTATTGTACCCTTGAAAAGTTAGCTGCTCTTATTTTCAGTTCGCAGTTCTTTTAAAGCAACTCAACTATCCAAAATTGAAGCAAAATTCAACATTTTTATTTCATTAAATTAAGGTGCATTCTCATTTAATAATGAAAAACATATCGCGCTGAGTCCACCTCCACTTTCCGAAGATTGAAATTTTCGTAAACTTTTCTGTCGATTTCATCGATTCTTGTTTGCACTTCCCTCTCAGCGATCGTTTGAAATTTGTTCAGGTAAACTTTGACTTTCGCGTATCCCCATCCAAAGAATTCAGAAACTATGAGATCACATATCTTCTGAGGAGTTCGTGCGATATAATTGTTTCCTGTGGTGGGTGACAGGTAGCCCCGTCTTACTAAAGTCACAATTTATCAACTTCATCATCTTCCATTTCTTCCGCAGCAGGCCACAAGAAGTTATCTTCAAGAAAACAAGGCCAATCACTCTTCCTGATCAAAATGCACACCAAACCGTGGCTCGTAGGGTATGCATTTTGTGCCTTGGATCGCTAACGTTTTCGTCACCTCACATGCAGCAGCATTGTGTGTTGACGTACTCCGAGAGATGGGAATATGCCTTATCACTGAAGATTATTATATTTGAAAAATGGCGTCCTCTTTTTGTCTAGTCAAAATCCAATCAGGAGATCATCGATTTACATAATATCCTAGTTTTATCCATTGTGTTAACTGAACCTTGTAAGCAGCTCTTTTTCCGAGATTTAATGTTCCAAAGATGTTGACATACCCAACTGTTGTGAACGACAGCGAAGTGGCTTCACGGGGCTAACTTCCACATTGTTTTACACTACCGCAATGTTTTGTTGCGTTCGAACGCTATGATTTCGACCAAACGATTTTTTTTGTCCAAATTCTTCTAATTTCTGTACCAATTCCGAAGCTGTTGTTACGATAGGGGCATTGGTACGTCCACGGACACTCTCTGCATAGTACCCCCTTTTTTAAATGATTTTTCACAATAAGAATGCGTTGCCCGATACTAAACCTCGCCATTGAGATCAAATGGAAATTCTATCGATAAAAGGTAACGAAAATAGCAGAAACGTTGCTGATATCTGATTTAGCAATTGAAGAAAAACCTTTAATGCAATTGTCTTTTAATTTTTCTGATCTAATTGTAGTGTAATTCAATATTTTTCAACGCCTGATATGTTCAGAAAATCCGTTTCAATGTTTATTTTTTAAATGAAATACATACCATGGATGTTTGCATTTTTAGAATCTACACTACTTACTCCTTATAATTAAGCAAACATTTTTTTCTCTTTATGTTTATTAATTAGTTAAACATGTTAACAATTATCCAGTGATCTTGCAAGCCATTTAATAGGTTCTCTTTTACCAATTCAAATATGACCATGTTGAAAGAGTAAGTTATTGATATTCTATTCTCTTTGTTTAGAAACGTTAGTAGTGTTGTGTTCAATTGTATTTTCTTACTAATTGATTGTATTAAGAATTGGTTTCCACAATAACGCAAGACATTGTGGGTTGTTGCACTTGTTTACTGTTCTGGCGATTTTCTCTTTCCCTGTTTTTTTGACGATTCTCTTCGTTACAGGCTTTAGGACTATTTACCCATAAACCAAAGCTTTAGCGTCTCTATGTAAATGGCACCTTTGTAATATGCATGATTAAAACAGTTCGATGATTTTTACAGCACTAAAATAACATGCTCTTGGAAATTAAGTTCACCATGGAGTCGGAAGAAAAACGTGAACTATTGTCGTAGACGTCTTGGTTAAGAACCGCGTAGGTGGAAACCTGCACCACATAGCATACGGGAAAATTAGTTGTTATCATTAAGTAAATGCTTTTTTAGTTTCCAGCACTGCTCAGAGAATTAATTATAATAATTATTATTATGTATTTTGCTATCTAGACGCTTGAAATAAATATACGTCCTTTTCTCGACCAATGAGAACGCGATACGTATAAGAAATAGTGGACTCTTAAGAAGGAATGTCAGCCATTATGGCATTCTACCCGTAACAATCTTATCTGAAAAACATTGTGCAGCCGAGCTCTAGTGTGTGTTCACCCGACTATGCCTACCCGATCCATCGCCTCTTATCTTTATCGTGTTCTTTTTAAAGTTGTAGGTACAATGGACTATAACTAAATTTGCATATAGTAAAGGATTTGGACCTGCGGCCCAGTTTAAGTAGACGAATAACACCACTGGTATTTCAGCGCTGTTAACGCCGTAAATAAAGGATTCATTAATTGGCTTTACCGTAACTTAGGACAGAAGATAAGCCTAGTCTAGTAATTTTGCATGGTTAATTTGTAAAGCAAAATAATATTCATTGTAAATTCTTATGAAACCGATTACGCCCTCTGTACGTCAGGCTATGAACTATTTTATACCTATCTAATTGACAAGTAACAGGAGAATCATTAGGAAAGCCTTAGAATTAGAAAAAACTAGAGCAATATAAGCGACTCCGGTGGCATGCAACGACTCGTAGCAAGGAGCAAGAAAACGCAAGTAAACGCAATACATTCAACGAAGCTGAACAAACCAGGAACCTACGAGCAGCAACGCAAGCAGACCAACAGCATTTCTATAAGAAGTAGATACAAGAGAAAATACTTATTAAAACCTGAATATGACTCTTGAATTTCGGTCGAAAAATTTTCAAACTGGCAGTTCTTTTCAGAAGCTATCGATAACATTACACGTTGATACGTGGAATAACAATGCATTATATACATACATACATATATATATATATATACACGCGCGCGCACGAGCACACACAAAGTGGCTCACCGCAAACGCAATATTCATGTTTCTTCCCACTTCAACTTCTTTTTTAGAAAAACGAATAAAGCGCGTAAATTTTGTTTATGAAGGGAAATTGTTTTACCACATTTTCTCTCTCGCTTTTAAACCTTGAAGCTGGCAAAATTAATCCCCAAAATTTTAAATTGCAAGCAGGGTCGCCACCTAGTTAGCGCATCGGCCGCGAAAACCGAAAATAGAGATTCGAATCGAATCCATTACATAACGGCAATTACTATAAAGTTTGAGCTTAAAAAATTAATTAAGCTGATAAGAAACGGATGTGATTGATTTAGACGCATTACAATTATCAGTTTTTTTTAGATAGGTATATAGTACAAAGTGAACAAGTAGTCAATGTCAATATCCACCACCTTATCTTCTATCTCATAATCAATGTATCTTACCTATATTATATTTTCTATATAAATAATAAATTACCCACCTCTCTTAATAATTTTTGCGACTTCTTTAAAATCCTAAATAATATATTCCAATATATATTATCAATGTACTTCTCTATGATGTCAGTAGGTCTATCTTACTTTTATGTTTTCTTCTTGATATTAATCTTGATGTTACAGTTGTTTTCCTAGTATTAGTTTTTTCTAAATTCAAACTGATTCACTACTAGTTTCTCCTTTGTTATTCTGTATCCTAGAATATATTATTTTAGTTAATATTTTTGAAGAGTGGTTCTAAAATTTTTGCAGTCCTGTGGTCTAGTGTTTTTGGAAACGTTATTAAACTCGTTGCAGAGCCTGAGCGCAGTTCTCCTTCTTCATAGATCTATTTATCATTTTGTGCAACATGGCTTGTATTAACTTGGCACCATATCTAATTAATTCTACACACAACTAATATATTCCAACAGCTTTTATAACTTAGTTGTCTAGCGTTTTTTGAAATTTTAATTTTTCTGTTCTGTTTGCTAATCTTCTACCTTGCGTATGCCTTTCACTTTTTCTGTATACTTCTTTGACATGTTTGCCTTATCTTTTGTTTTTGCAATCATTATGCGATTGGTTTTGTAGAATTTATATACATATTCAAAACCTTTACACTATTCTGAAACGTACTTGAAATTATGTAGTAGTATCTTGAATGTACCTATTGTGATCTAATAACTCTTAAATCCAAAACTCTTGTACCTGTCAATCAAAACCATCTGAAGGATAAGGTGCCGTCGGGACTATCAATCATCTTTTGTGTACAAACGCCTCGTTTACATTCCAATGTAATTATTCTGGTCAAAGGCAGACTGACCGGTGCTACAATATTTTAAATTAGGAATTTAGGAAGTTGTTATCAAATAAAAATATAGAAATTTTCTGCAAAAAGAAAATTAATGTGTTTTCCATTATAATGTCAATTTTCCTGAAGTATCTGCACACGATCCCCCTTATTAATTGCAAACACAAAAATCTTTTATAATAATTATATCCTTATGCAATTGAGTACTTTTTGGATGAACCCCGTCAAAAACGTTCCTTTTACGCTCTAAATATACCATTATTTTCAATTAAAAACATTTTTTCTTTGTCATTAAAAATGAAATTCCTTCAATCGGGGGTTTGTGCATTTATAATTTAATACACCGAGTGTTTTAACAAATACTCTTCTGTATGAAAATGAATATCTACATAATTCGAACTTTTTTTAATTTCCTCGAACATATAACGCGTTAAATCTAATAAAAAATAAAGAAATTTTTGTAAATACTAAGGTAATTATAGAAACACTCAGTATTTGGAGAACACTGTATATTATACGCTAAATGTAAAAACTCCATGATTTACAAGTTTCATTTAGGTTACATAACCTAATAGTATCTTTAAGTAGGAATAGAATGTACGTAAGTAAAAATCCGTGTTTCTGAAAATGCTCTTCGTTAAAAAAGTACTCGATACTATTTAAACGTGTTTGCATGAAAAATGTTGTTTTCCCGACCGCAAGGCTGGTTTTGGGAAACCAACACTACGCAGCAAGTTCGGCAATATGTAGTTGGCATCTTTGAACTTACACAAACGCATAGCTCGCTCATTTTCATAACAAGATTAACTTGAAAAGCAACTCAAAGCATGCTGTCGTGTATTTTAAATTGAAAAGTATATTTCATTTCTACGGGAAAAATCTAGATTGTTCTTAATACCAGATAACAAATTGGACAGTTTATTCACCAATTAGCAAAAGAATAAATAATGTAGATAACAATCATAAAATGAGCGAGTGACAATTATTAATCTTCAAGATAACACCTAGGCAATTGAAACATACATCTAACAAGGTAATAAATCAAGTAGATAACGATCGTAAAATGATCAAGTGACGACCTTTAATCTTAATCATTACAGAAAACCCGTGCAACATGTACTAATTAATGATAACCGCAAAACGTGAAGTGCGACTTTTAGGAAAAGTTACATTATCCACATGAAGGAAAACATAAGGAAGTACTCACATATTTCTAGATTTTATAACGTAGTAAGATTTTTTACTATATAACCAATTGAAGAATGCAATTTAAGGCCAATGTGTATTACTACTCGCTAAAGATATCGGTCAATAGATAATAATGAGTTTTAAAACTAAAACATATAACAAACGACGTTGAAAATTGATTTTAAGTTGAGATTATGAAGAAGTAAGCCTTTGAAGTAAATAATGGAATTGGTTTTTGAATAAACAACGATAAATTTCTGCAAGATAGATTTTAATATGAGTGGAGAATGTGGTATATCAATTTTCAAAGCATTTAATAGTAAATTAATCTTAAAAGAATTCAATGATATTGATATTGGATTTGAAAGAAATGCATGAATTTTAATTGCATTTAATGATCTTAGACAAGGATACAAGTTTACCACCTAAAAAGAAAAGGACAATCAGCATAATTTAACAGTAAATCATTGTTTTTAAAATCTTTAAAAGGACTTTCCTTTTATAAGTTAAGTAGGTTAGATTGCATAAGAATTTGTTGCGTAAATCTTTTTTTGTTGTGTAAGTGGATAATTTGATTCGAGGGTCGTCGAATTTTGGTAAGTTTCGGCATCATAAAAAGATTTATTGGACATAAGTGATCAGCTACGTTTGAATTCGTCTTAAGAAGGGTATTAAAAATTATCCATTATAATTTCTACAAGTTTGTACATAGTCTGAGAAGGAGAGATTAGTGAACCGAAGTACTAATTAGAAAGAGAGGTCTTTATGGACTCTATTTTAGTTTAAGCAAGTGATTATCTAGTAGTTAATTTTTGATCTTGAGATATTCCGACACTATTGGACTCTAACTTTGGATTGTAATTTTTGAGGATACTGTTTTTTTAAAAGCTGTAGGTGGATGTAGCAAATGATATTTGTAAGATTGTTTGCTAACAAATATTTGATGTCATTATAAGTTTGATCTTTGATTCTCGTTGTTTCATTTAAACTGAACTAGAAAGGTAATTAGGGCAACACTTTTTTCGGGCCCCTTCATGCCATAATTCACAGCAATATATATATATATATATATATATATATATATATATATATATATATATATACAGGAAATTATTCTTGACCATAAAAATAAATATTACTGAAATTTATTCTTGGAAGTTGGTCAGGTCAGTTAAATAAGTCGAGAAATAATGACTCGTAGTAGTAAACAATCAATATATTTTACTATGACGCGTTTCGGTCAACAAGACCATTATCAAATAGATTATCTATAAAAAGTTATAATTAAAATAAAGTTTTTAAAAACTATAAAATATACAGACCAGAAAATTTAACTTGTTAATTTACAATATCACTATAACAACAGGTGGTATTTTGTATGTATCGTAAGGAATAGTCACTAACAAGGGTTGACATATAAACAACGTAGTTATAAAAATAAAAAATCGAGAACAATATAACAATGTTAGCGATACTAGATACGAAAGTGGACTAACATTAGAACGTATAAACTAGTTGTTAACTATAAGAGTAGTAATATTTATGTTGAAAATGGCAATTTATATCCAGCATTTGTAATAATATATATATATATATATAATATATATACATACAATTGGTAAACGCATGATCCTAGAATGACTAAGATACAGGTTCAAGTCCTGTCCAAGATCATATATATATATATATATATATATATATATATATATATATATATATATATATATATATATTGTTGCGAGCTACTATTAGGCAACCCGTCAAACACACAAGCGCCGTAAGCACTGTATCTTCTCCATGGACCGAGAATCTTCTAGCAATTACTGGAGGATGAATCATCCTTTTTAATTCAGGGTATAAATAAGACCGATGCGGAGGTACAGAGTTAGTCTATATCAGAATGTCGAATATAAATTATATCGTGTAAAGTTAATATATATATATATATATATATATATATATATATATATAAAGTAGGATTAATGAGTCTTAAATTTATACAAAGTAAAAGGATGCCCTCGTGGCTGAATTGGAGTCACTTGCCAATAATTCCTTTTTACTTTGTATATATATATATATATATATATATATATATATATATATAACAACTTAACGCAGTGATTAGCTAAATTAGTATCAAAACAATAAATACCTGTTCGCATAAAAAATATACAAGAGAAGCTAACCTTGTAATTAAATATGCGTAATAAAATAAGGTAATTTAAAAGAATTTTACTTGGTTATCGTGAGTCTATCACACAGAATAAAGAGAATGGCGTGAGTAAAACCAGATACCATCTGAATTTGTCATTAAATTTTAGTAAACAATTATTAAAATTTTTCTGAGGCAGTTATCGTTAATGTTCTACTTTTGTAGCAACAGGGACCTGTGAAGTATTGTAAATCCCAAAAATGTCTTTGCAACGAGGGGCACTACGTCCTAGACTATTTATTATACATGTGATTAGTTTATACACTAATGTTCGTCATTTGACATGTTTTGTCATGTGTTTCAAGTTCTGTTTCAAATGATCTTTGGAATTGAGAATTTGTGATTTGAAAAGAAGTGCCATATGGGTACCCTTTACCATTTCTACTTTGCATATTTTTATATTATTCCTTGGTTATCGCAGTGTTGCTTCGTTTGAGATATTTATACCATGTATTTATGTCGTCCTGGAATTTTTTTATTTGGTGATACTTTTGGTGTTGAAAATTAAAGTTTTATTATTCATTCTTGCATTGTTTTCAGTCATTTGATGTACTTTGCAATGCGCTTTAAGGATTTTCTTAAATATTGGTTATTTCGTAGAGTTTAGCTGTAGAAATGGCATGATTATGGTAATTTATGTTAACCAGATTTAAAACTACTCTTAATAATAATATCGTATATTAGTATTTTTTTTAGTCGTGGGTTTGATGCGACTTTCCAAGCTTTTGACTATACCAGACATAACTATGATATTCAAATTGTCTACTTACACAACTTTTCCCGTTTATTTCTTATCCTATTATCAGTCATACCAATCCTAGACTCTTTTCATCAATACATTTTGGTATTTTTTCATTTATTTTCTTGTTTGTCTAATTAATTTTCAATGTTATCATATAGCACTATATTTCAAAAGCTTCAATCTTATGCCTCTCTAGTTTCTCGTAATTCATGTTTCGTAACCATACAATGCTATACTTCATAACAGTTTTTGCCCCTCAGGTAATCTAGTAGGTAATTCACAGAAAATTCAATGAATTACTCCGCTAAAAATTCTGTGTCTGTAAATACCGAATTTTATAACTTTTGTCTTTGGATCGAATATGGTGCAAAATGATTCCTTCTTAAATTAGAATTTATAGAAGCCTAAAACTTACATTTCTTACAGGGAATAACCTAATCCTATTGGTGGACTCTACTTGTGTAGAAACTATTAAAATGAAATGTGATTATAATTATTTCTAAGAGAATGTCATAGATGTTCCTAAAAATTCTTTCCTTTTATTTAAATTAATAGTTGAAGTGCGCAAATTATGTTTGTGGAAAAATGTTTTCTTATGTAACACAATACTGCACTTACCTAACCCCATGCTTTGTAAGTCTACATCCTAAATAAAAAAATTCTTATGTATCCGTAGATTTGTCCTATCTAATTTGTACATTCAAAAAGCTAATTTTATTAACTTTTCTGCATGACATTACTTTTGTTATATTTTTATTTATTTTCATAATTGGTTGAATTGCTTGTACTTTGAATAAGCATCTTTTAATACAATGGATTCCAATTGCATTCTACATTCTTATGCAGTTGACCAAACTAGTGGTTCTTCCATCTTCAGGGATGAATTCTCTTCTCTAAGATAAGCAAGAGTCTAAAAACATCTGCTTTCTTAAGCGACTGTTTGTTCCTTATAAACGAAGAATCTTTAACCGGGATTCTTTCGGCTAGCTGCCTGAGATGTTATAACATTGGGCGATAGTCTTACAAGTGTCAAGTATGGTAGGGGTAGGATTTTAAAGTTAAAACAAGTATACTTTTGGAAGTTGAAGGGAAAGCGAGAAAATCGGAGCTCGCGGGTCAGGATCGCATCCGCGACGTAGGTGTATATCCATGGAAATCGCAGAAAGCACCTGCTTTCTAGCACCTTCCTATTTTTAGTAATAATAGTTATTTATTCTGTATATACAAGTTCCTTTTTATGTTATGAAGAAAAAAAACATTTAAAATAGAAGTACGTAACTATATGTGGTCAAGAATTGATATTCTTATAGTCCAGATGCAGGAGAGCTTCCCATTGCAATTTAACCAAAGGTGCAATACAAATTCTAGTTACCAGCGCTTGCCACAAAAGGTCGTACTATATTGCAACGAATTACTTAAAGCATATGGTCATTTACGTGTTAATTTTATCATTGTAAATTATTAAATAATTTGCTAACCTTGTAACTCTTTTTTTAGAAGCTTTAACTTTTATTGTATTATTAGGTTCAGGGGACTTTTAAAACCCCACACGGGAAATTTCCAGTATTGTAATGTTTTAGTGCAAGCGTCACATGAAAACCACACAAAGATTTGGTTCTCACGAAAGTCCAGTCATTGACTTATCTTTGTGGTTTGAGAAAATGCAAAGATTGTACTTCTCGCGCCTTACACGTAGTTGTACCCACCAATGCACTTCAGAAAACTTTAACCTCTTTTAAAGAGGGGGCAGACGTTTCGTGGGAGCGAATGTGTGGAAACAAATAACGTGACTACCGACCTCCCTCCAACATATCGACGAAGTGATTCCTTCCTTTCGTTCTTGTCTCCCTATCGTTACACCACTTATCGGCGCTTTGTCAAAGAGGGCTATAACCAGGCAAACACCGGGACATCAGGACCCTAGCCACGGCTTCCCAGAGAATTCGGAACTGCTGCATCAGGAGCGAAATGTCACGGGTAAGTGCTAAAAGAATAACTTAAAAAGCATTTGTTGCTCCGGGGAATTTAATTTCGAGTAAATTTGACGTTATATGTGGTAAATATTAACTTTACCGAGTTTTAAATTCCGTGGTTTTTAATTTATTTCAACCTCGAAGTACTGCAAATTCGTAAAAGCTGGTCAACTGATCGTGAATCTAAATCCTCTTCTATGACAGATTCGTGACGGAGTTTGTTATTTATCTACAACATAAAGGAACAAGACAAAGGTACTATATTAAATCGCAAGAGGTATAGGAATTTGACGGGTAAACTCCACCACACTATTTTATAAAGTACCATACTAGTCTTCAAGGTATGGCAGTTATGAATAGAGTGAATTATGAAACTCGTTCTTTTTAACTAGTAAACACGCTTGCTTATATATAGTTATCCTTCTTACTGTTATATTTCCACCAAAACGCGGTAGGTTTCATATTCTGATCGGTAACAAAAAAATGTTAAATGAGAGCGGTACATAATGAGACAAAAATTAAATAAAGCTATATTGTTACAAAACGATGCAACACTGAAACAAAATTAAGATATACTCATATCTTTTAACATTTGCCTATATCTTGACATATATAAAAGAAGAAGTTTCCGTAGCAAAAGTAAAGTATTATAACTTATAAAAAAGTGCTAGTGTCTGATTGTGGCCTCATATAGTATGACTGTTATTATTGTACATCAAGAAACATTAAATCTATAATAGGAACACACTCGTTTGTTGCCCTTGACATCTATTGGCCCCAACACAAGTGTTGCATCTCCTTGTGATATTATAGAACATCAGCAACAAGAAGAAAATAAGAGCGATCTTTACTTTGCTATTTCTTTTCTTCTCAAAAAAACATACCTGAATTTCGTCCAAGTCGTCTGATATTTGCAGAACTTTAGCAACAAAATTCACTTTGCCTTTAAAATGTACAAGAATGAAGCTATTCACAAATAACTCGACCGAATGATTTGAGTCATCGCTTAAAGTTTCTAGCTCATATCTTCTAAGTCCATTGTAGTTTCGCTTTCTTCCAATTCAGAATCACTTATTTTGTAACAATTTTTTTTCTTTTATACAAACTCCATCTCTTAGTTCTCTTAAAAGTAATTTAGTTTCTGAAAATTTCTTGATGTTCTAGCTTTTCTTTATTGGCGTATTTGAATTGTTCCGTCTCTGGAGTTCTTGTTATAATTGCACATTTGTTGCTGTTTCGCTTCGTAGCAGCTTTTCATTTACTGGCCTTTAGAAAGCTTCCGAATTCTGTTGAAAAACTAAAATTTGATGATGACCCACTTGTCTGCAAGGTTATAGGTAATGAGGTTGATGGAATTTCAATATTTTCAACGGTGGATGTCACTTCAATAGTAACAAAAATTGTTGGCTCTGCCTGTGATTTACTTATTGCCATTTCCTATTCAGATGATATCGACAAATTAGTGGGGAATTTCCGGAAGACGCTTAGGGACTTGCCTTTGAAACGTGAATAGGTGTGGTTGGTCTAGTATCGTGTCGTATCTTTCTATTATGTAGATTCCCTTTGCCTTTTTTTGATTATCGTTCCTCAACCCGTTCCTTATCGTTACCTCTACATAGGAAGAAGACGACCGAATTTGGAAGCAACCTGGTAGAAGATCCACGACCCGAGATATATTAACGAATTCACGGAGCCCCGCAGCCGCTAGCATGGAGTAACCCGGAGGCACGCCGCCGCCATCATGAAGTAATTCCGAAGGAAGCTTTACCTATTCACGTAAGTACCCCTTAGGGGTTTGGTAAAATTTGTATACTTCGTAAATTACGTGCCATAATTTGCATATTGTGTGACATTATTGACAATTGGCGCGCTAATTTCCACTCTATGTAATACCGTTACCAACTGCCTTTTGTGTCGCATGTGCCGCGTTTACGGGGCTATAATAAATTCTCAGATCTATCGGTCACAGAACTTGACAAGAAAACGGATTCTGTGAATATTTCCTTATTAAATTCCAGACTTCTGACAGTCCGATGAAATATTTCTAGGAGCTAATGCTTTCATGTGAGTCCCACCAAGACAGATTTGATACATGGAAATTGGAACACTAGGGTGGTTAAACATCTAGGTATCTAAGGCTGCATTGTAAAAAGACTTGAAAACCTGAAATATTGCAACATCCAGAGGTTGCATAGTGGAGGGCGGTGTGACTATCGTTACGTCGTTCTGTTTTGCTTTTTCAATTAAATCAATCACTACATTTTTTTTGTAATTATCATAGATTAAAACCGCTGGATTTTCAAGTGAACTTCCGGAAACGTAAATGTAGTGGTCCATAACTGGACTAAAAAATTCTTTATTCGTCCAGCCACTGGGGTTAGCAAGGCCTAGCATCCCTGATAGGACACCATTAAGCGTATGTTGTTTAAAAAAGTTCCGAAGAAATACCAAAACTGGAGGCAAAAACGTTAGATTTGCACAAATAATAACAAATGTTGTGACCAGTACACCTTCTCCACTGCGTCTGTGAAGTTATCACGACATTCTTTGAATTCTGGGTAAAAATGATTGTACTTATTGGAACTCATAGAGAACTATTGATTAACGCCGTAAAAATGCGAGAAATGATCAGCAGGACACTTTTTCGCCAATTGTTCTGCTGGCGTCAAATGTTTAGAAATTATTCAATAATTCAATAATAGTAAGCTGTCGGACCTCTTCGTAAAAATGATTGTATTTATTGAAATTCGTGGAGAACTATCGGTTCAAGCCGCAAAAATGCGAAAAATTATCAGCAGGAAACTTTTTCACCAACTGCCGTGCTATCTACGTTATTTATATAAAGGTTTCTGCTACTGTGAAACAAAATGGCGCAAGATGAAAAAAATGAAAAAGATATCAAACAAAGATAAGCACAAGGCCGTATTGCATTTAATAAGAAAATGCAATTACTGTGTTTGAAAAACATGGAACAAGGAAAAATTGTTGAAAGGGCATGTGTGGAGCACCGCATGTACGGCTGTGAAACCTAGACGGTACGAAAAGCGGACAGGAAAAATAAAAGACTTTGAAAAGTGTTACAGTCGTATGGTGAAGATGGCATAAACAGACCAAATTAAGAACAAAAAGGTTCTAGAAACAGTAGGGAAAAATAAAATATGTGGAGAACAGTAAAATATAGGAAAGATAGGATGTTAGGTCACATACTAAGACATGAGGGAATACTGCGAAATATATTAAAAGCAAAGAAAGGAAAAAGAGAGGTAGATGTAGACCTAGATTAGACTATGGCACACAGATAGTCCAAAATATAGGCAGTGGGAATTTTAGGGAAATGTGTGGGTTAGCTCAGAACACAAGTCAGACATCCAACCAGTTCCAGGACTGAAAACCTATTGATGAGTTATTAAATATTTAAGAATGCAAGTGTAACGTTTTTAAACGATTTAGCGTTGAAAAAATTTAAAAATACAATAAAAATGTAATCTAATCTAAGAAATATATGTATCGGATTTAATCACAAAAGTTGATCACCCTGTGTACTGAATAACCCTTTGAAAATGCCAGGAAGTAAATTCTTAAAGAATATTATCTTTGTGACTTATAGATGTAACAATATTTGCATTGATCTAAGTGGATTTTAATTTCCTCTAATTACTGGTATCCACTAATACTAGAAGTTTTCTGACTTACTACAAGTATTAGTGTACCAATTTTCATACTTCAGAACTGAAAATAACGGGATATTTTGATTGTTTACATTCAAAGTTGTTGAAAATAAATTTCGCTTGGCTCACATTCGATAATTAGTAATTACCTTTCCGATATTGGCATTACTAGATAAATTTATTGTTCTCGTTTAACCGATAACAATTTCCTTTATTTATCGATGCCAATTAATTAAACCAATGTGGACATTTAGAAAAAATGAAATTTGCAGTGAAATAGAAAAACTCTTATTACGAAGATTTTTGGCTTATTGTAGATTTGTAGCATAATTATTTATTAAAAACTTTTATTTTATACTTAAAATAAGATTAGATACATTAAAAACTTCTTAACCACACACTATTTTAAACTCGATGCCTATTTCAACCACTCAGTGGTCATTATCAATACTTTGAAAAACACTTAAGATTGTTCAGGAGCCCTTCTAAGGACATTTCTTCAACACGTATGCTGAAGTGCTACTTTCCAACATACAATTATCTAATATTGCTTTGAACCCTGAAGATATTCTCATCGTCGCCCAGAGTATGATCTTCAGAGAACAAAGTCTCAATATTAATTAATTGTATGTCAGAAAGGTTCACTTCAATGTGCACGGTAAGAAGATATCTTCAGAAGAGTTCATGAACAATAGTGTGTTTCTTAAAGTGTTTTAAAATATTGCAACTGATTATAACCATCGAAATGGATATCTAATTTAAAACAGTTTGTGGTAGGGGTGTTTTTAATCTGTTTAATTTGCAGCGTGTCACAGGGATCTTAATTAACATCAATCAAAGCAGATTGCACAACTTTTTTTAGAATATTCCCCTTAACTCAAATTCAATTACCTACATGGAAATTTCAACTTCGAGGACTTTGAATTTTTGATCAAATTTGTCCGTTTACCTATTTCAGGGTAACAATTGGTGAAAATTGAGTAAGATTGATGGCGTCATAATGGTGCATATCTTACACTTGCTGTGTTTCATACAATTGTTACGTACTGTTTTGGCCCCAGAAATTCTTGCCGGTAATCCACCTAGAAAGTCGGTGAAATACCCCACTAAAATTCTGTATTCCGATAAAATACCGAAAACTTCGACTGTACTAACAAGAATGGTTGCTGACTACCAGTGGAACGGGTGGTGTAAGAGAAGATGGTCCCGGAATGCTATCGTGCGTGAAATATGTCTTAATCGGGAAATATTCTGGACGCATCTAAACTTTTAAGTACGAGGATTTCTAAGGGAAAACGGCAAAAGAAATAACAAGAGGATGCCAAAACCTGAGATCAGGAAAGTGATTCTGGCACATAATTCATATGAGAAATAATAGTGTACACTAATTCAAAATACCAACCTAAAATAAACGTTATGATTAGGACATAATTTAAATAATTTAAAAATTACCAGCTGAAAAGGTTTCCAAACTCGAATATTAAATTACCTGAATATTAATCACGCCCCAATATTTTATTACAACAAGGCTGGAACTATCACTTTTACAATAGTTGGGACAAACACGAATATAAGACTATTACACGATTATGTATTCATTACAAGTACATATAAATATTCTTAAACACAAAAAACCAAATATATCAAAAATTACGTAGCTTTATGGAAAACGTTTTTGGTAAATAAAATTGCTACTTACATTCTTAAACTAACAACAAGAACGTACTGAGGGTACGTTTAGAAGTTCAAATAGTTAAAATAAAAACAACGTTCATTCAATTACATTTACTGTAGGTTATAGTTTCAGAAATTTGATCATAAATACCTGGAGTGATTTTTAAACGTAGATAACTCGGAAGCGACTCAATAAACTATTATCTTCTGGATTTATGTGTCTTAACCAACACGAAGTTGTCGATTTATGGAAACCCGCTTGCTCTTGAAATTAAAAGTAACCAACCTGCTAGGGTATGATTTCGAACTTCATTGACTAATGGCATTGTTCAGTTCGATACACATTTTTCAAGGTGAACAACCCCAACACGAGTTGGATGTTCATTTTTGATGGTAATCATGAAGTTCTGTACAAAAAATTTTTTCCTTCATACAAGATTCGAGATATCTTTGGCAGAAATCAGCAGATGAATTCAAACAGCAAATTGAAATTACTTTGTGTCGTTTTTATTTATTTAACATTTGTAATATTTATCTTACTGAAGGGTTAACTAGAATCAGAGGAGGTGGATTTTTATTTCCTTATCAGCACAATTTTGCGTGTGAAAACTCTTCGAGTCCTGACGATGAGGTCATAGGCACCAACGTTATACCTTGTTAATCAAAACAAATTGATTAATAAAACTGTAATAATTTAAAGTATAAAGTAACTATGCTATCATTCTAACCTTAAAAACAACCATAATGAATTGGACAACATTTGAGTATGAACAATATAAGATACAATAATGATCCTTTCTTAGATCAAAAGCAACCTAAAAATTATTTCTTGAAGAAATAACCGTGATTTTCTTGGTGAGATTTACCAATACGGAAACTATTAAAATGAAATATGAATATAAACATTTCAAAACATTATCACACAGTATTAACGGAGACATTTCCTACGAGTTATTGTAAATTCCTTTATTGTATGTTATTTTTCTGTTTTATTTGTTTTGAAAGGTCGATGTGGCTCGCGGGAAGGCCAAACATCTTAACCGATTCAAATTCATCAGCATGCGATGTTACCTTAAACAAGCTAGGGAAGGTCAACATCGTCCTAGAAGAGAATTCGGAAGACGAAAATAAAATGACGAGTAGTTTATGGCATTAAGAGACCGTGCTTCAGTACCAGATCAAGGGCTGACTAATGGTTAAGGTCGTCTTGTAACTCTTCGAGCGGTTACTGTCCAACTTTCAACTTGCGATCTTATTAGTCTTGTCGTGTGATATATATTTATTTGTGTTGTGATATGTCAATATTTGTAACTGCTGACTGGTTATCTACCGGATTAACTATCAGCGTCTTAGATGAAAAACCTAAAAACTTATCACAAAACCACACTTTTATTATTCTCAAAACTAGGAACATAAGACTTCAATGAAACCATCTCAAGTAATGTGAGCACCTATCCTGTTTATTTAGATATACAAGTATGGGCAAATATAATGAAATATTAATTCAACATTTCCCAAAATTCTTAAAATTCTATACAACACCAAAAGTGATAGTCTTTCTTTACACTACATTTGCTATTTACATAATCCAATAAACAAAACTTAAAATCAATACAGCTTTATATCAAGGTCAAATATCTCAAGGTACGCTTTTATTATACGCCATACCTCATTTTATACTGTACACAAAAATAGTTACAGACTAAGTCAGTAGGACTGGGGTGTAACTGTTTAAAGCGGGTCCTGAAATGCCATCGTTTGTGAAATATGTCTTAATCGGGAATTATCTTGGACGCCACCCAATCTCGAACTACGGGGATTTTTAGGAACAGGCACCAGAAGAAATAACAAGAAGAAGCCAAAACCTGAGATCAGGACAGTGATTCTGGTCTAAAATTCACTTGAGAAATATTCGAGTACACTATTATTAAAACAAACATAAAACAAACGTTGACCATAAGAACATTAATATACTTACTTAAAACTGCTAATTGAAAGGAATGTTTCTAAAATCAAATGTAAAATCAGCTGAATTTTAATCACGCCTTTAGGTAATTACAAAATAATTTATTACAACAAAACTGGAACTATTATCTTCACATTAGTTGCGAAAAATGCCAATATAAAGAAATCGTTACTCTATTACACGATTATTTTTTCGTTATAAGAACGTGATAGACATTATTAAGCAAAAATTAAAAATCAATTATCTCAAAAACTACTTGGCTTAATAGAAAAAGTTTTCGGCCCAAAATTACTATGTAAATTATTAACCTAGTAACAAGAACGTACTGTGGGTACGTTTATAAGTTTCATGCAGTTAATTAAAATTTTCTATTCATTTACAGTAATTGTAGGTTATAGTATAAGAAATTTTAATCATAAATATCTGATGAGTGATCTTTGATGGTAGATAACTCGGACAATACCAAAAGCTTTTATCTCCTGGACATATTTTGTTTTTAGCGGATTTTCCTGGGATTTCGAAAGGAAAACTAGATATTCTTAATCAACATTCTTTTATCCAACATGAAGTTGTCGATTTAATGGGAACCAAGGTGTTACTAAAATTAAAAGCAACCAATCTGGTAAGATATTAGTCAAACTTCAATGACTAACTGCCTTAATCAGTTCGATGTTTTCTTCAAGATAAGCTAACATACTAAAGCTACTTGTTAATTGTTTGTATAGTAAAGACGAAGTACTCTACAATAATTATTTTCACTCCAATAAAACAATTTGAGATATCTTCGACAGAATTCAGACACATGAATTAAGACTGCAAATTGAAACTACTTGCGTCGTTTTTCTCTATTTAATATATTAATGTTATCTTATTTGAAACCTTTTTCTAGGCTCAGAGGAAGAGACTTTCCATTTTTTTTTCAGAACAAATTTTTCATGTGAACGTTTTCGTGTCCAGACAAAAAGGTCATAGACGTCCACGCGATACATCATTAATCAAAACAAATGAATCATAAAATGTAATAAATATAGAATACAGAGCTACGTTGCTAACATCATTTCTAACCTTTAAAACCGTCATAATGAATTTTACAATCTTTAAGTATGAACAATATAAGATACAAAATTAATCCCTCCTTAGATAAAGAATGTATATGTAACCTAAAAATTATATTTCCTAAAGAAAATAACCTAACCCTATTAGTGGGATTTACTAATACAGAAACTATTAAAATGAAATATAATTATAAACATTTCAAAGGAATGTCACATCCCCTCTAATTAATCAATTTTTTTTTTTAAATCTTAAGTGTTTGAGTATGCCGTTTTCAGATTGTGATCTTGACGTGCACGTTTTGAAATTGTGGTAATTATATCCGTTATCCAAATTTTTGAGAAATGTCAGATGACATTAAAGATTCTTCTCGTGAATACTTTTCAGACTTCTAAAGGTTGATGTAAAAATGCAGATCTGGATGGTTTTAGTAACTTCCTTGACATCTATCTCGTACACATATTCAATTTTGAAAATCGTTTCCATTGTTCTGATGATTATGTCGTCAAGGTTTGCGTCGGATATCACATTGGTCGGAAAGTCGGATCTCCACAAACTTAGCTATTCTATCCCATGCTTCATATTTTTTTCGTTTGTACCGTTGAGTAAAGCTGAGCAAATTTCTTTAGTCGATAGATTATGCATTGACAAGGTTTAGTACCTGTTCGAAGCATCTCAGTTTATGCGACATTTTGTTTGTTTTGAAAAATAGTCCAAAAAACCAGGGTATCTAATTGTAATTGCTTCTATTAAATAATCTGTTTTGGCCCAAGAAATTTAGTCGGAAATCCACAGAGAACAGGTTGCCGACTAACTCAGTGGGAAGGGTGATGTAAGTGTTCGAAAAGGGTCCCAGAATACTATCATATGAGAAATACTGATCTCACTCGGGAATTATCTTGGACGCCACCTTATCTCGAAATACAAGATAAACTCCAGAAGGAGTAACAGGAGGATATCAAAATGTGGTATCAGAAAAATGATTCTGGTCTAAAATTCATATAAGGAATAATTGAGTATACTAATTTAAGACAAACCTAAAGTAAGCTATTTCAAAAGGCTAGCTGAACAGAAACATTTTTGACGAACAAGTTACGGTCTAATTTGCTTAAATCTAATAATAAGAACATACTGTGGGTACGCTTATAAGTTTACACGGCTAAAATGTTTATTAATTGAAGGTGCCTGTAGGTTATAGTTTCAAAATTTGTACTATAAGTACCTGAAGAGTAGTTTGAATGTAGATACCTTGAAAGCAACTAAAACTAAACATCTCCTGGACTCAATCTAGTCGTTTTAACCAAATCCTACTATAAATTCTGAAACTTGGATGATTCGTAATCAACATGCCTTTCCAGCATGAAGTTGTTACTATTTCAGGAACTAATTCTTCTCAAAAGTAGAATTCACCATACGGGTAGGATATAATGCCGAACAATAATAGACCAATCACATTATTCAAGTTTGATACCTAACTATTCCAATGTCAGCTGTACGTACTCAAGTTTGAATGTTATTTCTTGCAATTTTCTTCATGATGTAACTAGCAGAAGTACCTTTTTTTCATAAAACCACTTGAAATTGTCTTCGGCAGAAGTGGGAAGATAAATTAAGACTTCAAATTGAAATAATTTTTTGTTTTCTGTGTAACATATGTAAAATTATCTTTATAGAACAATAACCTGAACTAAAGAAAGACGGCATTCCCTGAATCGGCATAATTTAGCGTGTGAACATTCTTCTTCTTATGGCGATGTCATAGGCGCCAACGTTATACATTATTAATCAACACAAATGAATTATAAAATTGCAATAATTTCCCAACCTTGAAACCGCCATAATGAATTTGACAACTTTTGAGTGTGGACAATGTAGATTACAATAGTAAATTAAAATAATACTTTCCTAAGTCAGGAACGCATATAAACTAAACGTAACAGTTGTTAAAAGAAGTAACCCTAACCCTATTGATGGGATTTACCAATACAGAAATCGTTAAATATGATTATAAATATTTTAAGGGAACGTTACAAATGCTTCACCACGAAGGAGAAATAAATTTTATATAACTTTGTTTCGGGTTTTCAAATCCTATTTTACAAAACAACTCGTTGAAAGATAACTTTTTTAAATGTAGTGGTTGAAGTAAAAGATGCATATGATCTCTAAATAAAAAAGTTTCCTCTCCTTGTTTACTTGTAATTTTCGATTAGTGATTAATCAAAATTTGCACAAACTTTAAATACTATCGTAATCGGGTTGGATAGAAGCAGTACCATGAATGACAACAAAACTTTAAAAAATCTTAAGTCGTCTGTAAAACTAAAATTCTGGGAATTCCTGAAACTTATTTTTTCAGTTTGCAATATTTCGAAAGATCGGGAAATTCTGTTTGAAGATGTTGCTCATACTGTTTGTTAATGGGTTCTCTTATGAAGTTGTCTACAAGATTATTGAAAATTTGGGCCTACTTTACTTTGAACTTAATTTGTAGGTACAAATCTATTATATTTATATGTGTCAAAACCACAGAACAGGCCATTTAAATTAACGATAAAGAGCCTTATATTATTCGTAGCTTTAATTTATATAGAGTTTTTGCTAAGATTTCTCTGCATTTATGATCTAATAGCTAAATTAGTGGGATAGATAGAAATCCCACAAGTTCAGGTGTTTCAATTTAACCCCCGGCGTATCATCATCATCATTAGGTTTTCCGTCCTGGAACTGGTTGGCGCGTCCCTTCATTAATTCCTATTCTGGCCTAACCTACACATTTGCCTGAAATTCGTACGGTCCATCAGTAATTATTTTTTTGTGTTGGTACGGTTCATGCCCACTCAATTAAACCTATTTACAAAATAAATGCGTATTGCGTATACATAACTGAATATTGTAAGTAATTATTGCACAGGTATCGCATGCTGTAACTAACAAGACTGCTTTTTTTAAGAATTTGCAGTCAACATACCAAAGGCATACCAACCTGTCTCTAGAGGACATACAAGGTTCTGAAGTCATACCAAATATTGTAGCTGACCTGGAAAACCTCATAACATTTGCGCAAAGCATCACAAGAGACCATGAAACTAGGTGATGTACAAACTGCCTTAATCTCCGAAGCATCACAATAACTGGTTCCAAGGGTGTAGGTCAATGGTGAATGGAAATACCTTATCGATTCTACAACATGAGATTGTTGTTAAAGACTTTTCGGACAGAAGAGAACAAGTTATTAAAAAGTTTAACACAACCTTCCAGGCTGGCATTTCATGGGAAACTTCCTAAAACGGTACAAAGATGAATTGACAGCGGGAATGTGTCACAACATATAAGGTCTAGAGCTGGAACATCACATGTAATAATTACTTCCTACTTCAATGAATTATCACAGGAAATTACGATAAGACGACTCTCACAAATGACACGAAGAAGCATATGGTACTTACAAGGAGTGAGACGAAATATCCAAGATCTATGAATTTTCTGTGTGTTAGTACTGATGTGCCCATGTTGTATACAAGTCTAAACAAAAATATTAAAATTAGACAGAAGGTAGACCTCAACATACTAGAAATAACCGGACAACTTCTAATGGATGCGACTCATTTTACGTCAATTCAATAGCTCAGCTGCATATGAGAATATTAGAAAGCAAAAGCGCTTAATCGAAGATATTTAGCTTTGCATCTCTCTTTTATCATCAATTTTGCTTTTCAAAACACAATAATGTAATATTTATTTTCCTTCCTTCAAACCCTTGGTGCAGTGGCAATAGCTTCGAAACACCTGAAGAGTATGAGACAAGAACAAGTACCTCCAAAGGAAAAGAAATAGGATTAAAGTCCGCGCCGTTTCAAACAAATAAATTTATGAATAAATAACTACAATACTAAGGAATGATAGACCAGACCTATTGCTACAGAAATCTCGAAATTGACATACAAGGATGGTAATTTCATGGGGCTTTTAAGGAATTTGATATTTAGAAAGGTAAAGGATCGTATGGCGATCACGTGCAAACAAGAATTTGCCATTTAACAACATTTTATAACCTTTATATCAGCAAATAGGTATTTGAATTACCCTCATTGCGAAGTATTTTTTCCAGATATCCTTGTAGATATCTCTTTTTGGAATTCAACAAATTATTATATACACTAAACAAAGGTTTAATGTACTATGGTTAATCGCGTGCGCGTCTAGAGGGCGTAATCGGTTTCACTGGAATTGCAAACGAGATTGTCAATTTACTTTACAAACTGACAATATAAATGAATTATAGCACTGCTTACCTTTGGATTACTGCATTTTAGCAAGCTGGATAACTAATGATTATTGTTTGTCTACGTATTACAGAGCGTGGGTGTTCAATATTTTTCTAGGCCAGTTTCGTCGACAGAGTTCGTTGCTATTCCTACAACATTAAACGGATCAAAACAAAGATGGTAATGGATCGACAGATAAACTCCACCACACTATTTATAAAGCACTACTGCCACACAAGCAGTCAATGATACGAAAGTCAAGACAGGAATGAATATCCTTGTGCACTTCCAACACTCGTTCACTACAACTGCTTTACGTAACGCATTCTGATTAGTCAGGAAAACAACATGTTCGTTTCATGACCGTGCGAACCAACTTTACCGCAAAATTCATAATAATCAAAGCTATTCCCCTTAAAACATTATTGGGGTATCCTAAACCATATTTATAAGGCATAATACCCTAAATTAATTATGCAAAAATTACCTAGACATAGTTATTTACTAGAATATTTTATGAAGCATGTGGGTAACAATATCTCATAGTAATCAAACTGATAGGTCGTCCACGTCTTTAGAGTTAGGGAGGTGTTATTCCTTGGGACAACACAAAAGTAATTAATGAGCACAATGGATTGTTTGAGTTAGCAGTGGGTAAGCCTACTTTGAACCCTTACCTTTTCATCTTATTCAATAGCACTTAATGAAATTTATCTTCGTTTGCAATTGTTTCTTCTCTAGACCTATCTATTATAAGTAATCTCGGTTTTGTGAAGTGGATCTGTGAATCTGTCCCAGTACCATCCATATCCTATCCAAAAATTGATTTTTTAAATCTTTTATCAGGTGATCCAATATTGGGAAAGATTTTGACCTATTGCTGTGAAGCATTATGCAATAGTTAAACTATCAGGGATGAAGATCCATTTAATTCTTGATCCAAAAAGGAATTCTCAATGCAATTCTGCTATTATGATAAGGACATATGGGTTTTAAAAAACTTAGACTGACAATTTTTACAGCTTTTCTAAATTCTTCGCCAGGGAGATCTAGATCTGAATCTTGGATTTCAAATTTATCTTTCAACATGGTTTTATTGGCTTGATTTCTTCGACATTTTGATTTTATATAGACGAAAAATTATAGTCAAAATGAGTTATACTCTTTTGTATAGATAAAATGCGAGCAAATATAGGTAAATGTAGAGTTGAGCTACAAAACAATTACCAAACATTGAATTGTTTTTTGAACGTTACTTAATATATACGGTAGAGCAACATTTTGTAGTCGTCGGTAATGAGAGTTTTATAATTGTAGAAATAGTGCTTGAAAATATTTAGTATATTTATCAAAGTCAGATTAATTTCAAATGAATCTACCGCAACATTATCAGTCAGCATTACTATCAGTCTCGGCTATCGTACCCCCAATTAAATTTTGATTGACATTTTCTTTGTTCACCTAAGGTTCAAGATATATTAATATAGAAAAGAAATATAATTTTTTTTTTTTGTGCATAGAATATAAAAACAAGTTCGAATTACGTCACCGTGTGAGTTCTAGTAAGCTGTCTGAGCCAAATTATCAGAACACATCAAAATATATATAGGAATTATTTGCTAATTATTTGCTTTTTTTGCTGATAAAACCAATTTTTTTTGCTATATCTGTAAAAAGTTACAAGTGACTAGATAGCTTAATATTAAGCTATCTAGCCAACTAAAAAAAAATACCTACACAAAATCAAATAAAAAAATTAACAATATATAAATTATTTGCTATTTTTTTGCTACCATTTGCAAAAGAACAAAAATCAAATTTTCAAATAATAAGATAAATATCAATATCTACAAGAGTAAAGTACATTAAAGAAATTAATTGGCGTGACTAAAGAATACCTACGTTTTATGAATTATTAACTCTTAAAATATGCAACTCCCGAATTTTTTGCTCGCGAAATTAATATAAAAAACGACAAAATATCATATACCCACTTCGAATTTACAAGAATAAAGTACATTAAAGAAATTAATTGTTGGCATAACTATATCATGCATATGTTTTATGAATTACTTGCGCTTTAGATATGCAACTCTCGAATTTTTTGCTCGCGAAATTAAATGTTCAAACGATAATAATGGCCTTTTGTCGTTTTTTATATTAATTTCGTGACCAAAGAATTCAGGATTTACATAATTTAAGAGAAATAAATCAAGGTACATGATTATGAAATTATGATAGAAGTAATTAATTTTGTAAAAACACTTTACTCTTGTAGTCTCAGGCCAACTTATATTATTATTATCGTTTGAACATCTAATTTGACGAGCAAAAAATTTGGAAGCTGCATATCTAAAGAGCAAATAATTCATAAACAATGTAAACACTATAATTGTGCCAGTTTATTAATTTCTTTAATGTATTTTATTCTTGTAGATTGGAAGTGCCTGGATGCTCTTTTGTCGTTTTTTATATTAATTTCGCGAGCAAAAAATTCAGGATTTACATGATTTAAGAGCAAATAAATCAAGCTACATGATGATGTAATTATGATAGAAGCAATTAATTTTTTAAAAGCACTTTACTCTCGTAGTCTCAGGCCAACTTTTGTTATTATTATCATATGAACATCTAATTTGGCGAGCAAAAAATTTGGGAACTGCATATCTAAAGAGCAAATAATTCATAAACAATGTATATGCTATAGTTGTGCCAGCAATTAATTTCTTTAATGTATTTTATTCTTGTAGATTGGAAGTGCCTGGATGCTCTTTTGTCGTTTTTTATATTAATTTCGCGAGCAAAATTTTCAGGAGTTGTATATTTTAAAGGCAAATAATATATAGAACGTAAAAATTCCAGTCATGGTAGCAATTAATGCCTTTAATATATTTCACTCTTAGATGGTGTGAACATGTTGATATTTATTCCATAATTCGAGAAAATGGATTTTTTCGTTAGTAATGATAGCAAAAAAATAGCAAATTATGTATGAATTGTTAATTTTTTATTTTATTTTGTGTAGGTATTTTTTTTTGATTGGCTGGATAGCTTAATATTAAATTATTTAGCCAACTAAAAAATACCTACACAAAATAAAAAAAAATTAACAATTCCTACATAATTTGAAATTTTTTTGCTATCATTTGCAAACGAAAAAAATCAATTATCTCGAATAATGAAATAAATATTGACATCTACAAGAGTAAAGTACATTAAAGAAATTAATTGCTGACACAACTATAGCATTTACAATGTTTATGAATTATTTGCTCTTTAGATATGTAGCTCCCGAATCTTTTGCTCGCCAAATTAGATGTTCAAATGATAATAATAATATAAGTTGGCTTGAGACTACAAGAGTAAAGTGATTTTAAAAAATTAATTGCTTCTATCATAATTACATCATCATGTAGCTTGATTTATTTGCTCTTAAATTATGTAAATCCTGAATTTTTTGCTCGCGAAATTAATATAATAAACGACAAAAGACCATCCAGACACTTCCAATCTACAAGAATAAAATACATTAAAGAAATTAATTGCTAGCACAACTATAACGTTTACATTGTTTATGAATTATTTGCTCTTTAGATATGCAGCTCTCGAATTTTTCGCTTGCCAAATTAGATGTTCAAACGATAATAATAATATAAGTTGACCTGGGACTACAAGAGTAAAGTGCTTTTAAAGAATTAATTGCTTCTATCTTAATTTCATAATCATGTAGCTTGATTTATTTGCTCTTAAATTATATAAATCCTGAATTTTTTGCTCACGAAATTAATATAAAAAAACGACAAAAGGCCATTATTATCGTTTGAACATTTAATTTCGCGAGCAAAAAGTTCGGGAGTTACATATCCAAAGCTCAAGTAATTAATAAAACATACGCATCATATACTTATGCCAACAATTAATTTCTTTAATGTACTTTATTCTTGTAAATTCGAAGTGGGTATATGATATTTTGTCGTTTATTATATTAATTTCGCGAGCAAAAAATCGGGAGTTGCATATTTTAAGAGTAAATAATTCATAAAACGTAGGTATTTTTTAGTCATGCCTGCAATTAATTTCTTTAATGTACTTTACTCTTGTAATATATATATGTAATATATGTAATATATATGTAATAAATGTAATAAATATATGTATATATATATATATATATATATATATATATATATATATATATATATATATATTTTGATCTGTTTTGATAATTTGGCTCAGACAGCTTAATAGACCTCACCGTGTGGCATAGTTATTTTCTGCCATGGTTCTACTAAGTCTTTTAGAATTTTTATTTTGTCTTTGTTTCATAATTACTTGGTTTTAAAATTATTTAATTTGGTGCCTTAAATCTTCTTTTAATTCGCTCTTCGTATCTTTTTAGTAGGTGTTCTTGCTATCACAGGAAACTTTGTTTCCTGTTCCTACTATTGTCTCGTTCTCAACTTTTCTCCGATACACATCGCTTCTCCTAAAAGTGGTGGTTTGAAAAACATGGCGATCCTCATGTTGCACTTTATTTTTACCATGAGGATTCCTAGATCCAAATGGCTTCTTAGGTTGTCGAAGTGAGTGCAGTAAGGTATATATAATATAATGTCAAAGTTAAATATTAATTTCTTGAGTTGTATTTGCTACTAATACACAAGAGTTACTCTAACTAATGATGGTCCTTTACTTTATAGTAATTTAAAAATTTTAATTGCCTACCTTTAAAAACACTTTGGGCCCACGATTTAACGCATCTTCCTCAAATATAAAATTTGGAATAAGGATTTACGTCAAGGCATAGTTATTTTCTTATAAATCAATGCGGACTTACGATTTATGTTAAAATTCGCTGAATCTAAAGATGTTTTAATATCATAGCTCCCTATTTATTTGATTCTTCAAAACAATATTTCAACGTACTTTAATTCGTTACACAAAAACAGAAAACTGATAACAAATTTAGAACTTCCCTAAGAGGCACTTTTACTGAACTCCCTACTCCAATGACAGACATTTGTGCTTGTTTACGTTATGTTGAGTTAGAATTCAACTTAAATCAGCAGGCGTTCCCCGAGAGCGTTTGTGCCAAAAATTATTTATTTTGTTGTTATCCTAAATATTCGTTTAGCACTGATTGATGTCTTGTTTAAGACATGACTGCGAGTTGGAGTGTAAGGCTGCATATGATTACACGAGCACCTCTTTTGGATTTTCCTCACCATACATCCACTTCATGCATCTAAGGTTGCTTAGAGACAGTTTTTCAAATAACTTGTTATACGTAGGAGTGCAAAATGGCACCTGATTATGATACAACAATTTTTAGAAAATTTAAAAAAGTTGCGAACAACTCACATTTCGAAACATCGACCATCTTTTTATGATTGTACAGTTTTATGTTTCAAATAAAAACATGTTGCTTAAGTTTAACTTGTTACGGTATTCCGCGCGAACAAGAAAAAGTAATGTACGCAACGAATATAGTCCGCACAGAGTACCACAACAAAAATCAAAAGAACGCCGTACTAGCTAGAAAGTTGTAGAGTGGAGTGGGAAAAAAAAAAGAAAAGAAAACCTCAAGAGAGAAAGTTTATTTACAAAACCTTTAATAAAAAAAAAAATGTTACAAAAAGAAAACTAACCCCCGCGGAGAAAACAATATTTATCCAATATATTTCGGAGGATTTACACAGTGCAAAATCTTCTCAAACATAATTAATACACTACTTAGTCACCTCAAACTAATTTTTAACCTCAATTCTAATATTTAAATAAAACAAAAATTAAAAATGAAATATTTTGTGGATTGTTCTCAGACACTTGTTTGATACAATTTCTTAAATACTTTATATTCTGTACATAGTGTCCACAAACACTTTTTAAAAGTAACTCCTGATAAGAAAATAAACAGAGAACTAAAGTATTAGTAGACAACAGCAATATAGGAAAAAAAAACATCTACCAGACGAAATGCATTTCGCAGAGGCGGTAAAGAATTATGTAACAACGTCACATCTCAACAATAGTGTAACTCTCAATTTATATACAGAAGATCTAATGGACAGTCTATGCTACTCCTATTTTATAATTAATACCCAAATAATAAAAGCTGCCGCCGTTAGCATATTCATAACATTAAATCAAAGTAATTAAAATTGACCAAATTGTTTCTACACAAATTGTGTTTATCTCATCTCAGCGTGAAAACAATCGCGTAACCACTTTCTGAATTCCTCAAACTATAATTAATTAGAACTCTTTATAGTATTACATTACTTTTGTCACCTCGTCATATACCTCGTATAAAGCATTTGGTCTTCTGGAAATTGCAAAAAAGACCAAGGCCGTCAGTAGGTAATAATGGTTTATATACTATACCACCTGGTAAGGAATACGTTGTACTTGCTAATTTAATAAATTTATGCGCAATTCTAAAGTCTATCGCGGGAGTGCCGTTTATATCTACTAGGATTTGTTGTTCCATTCTCAATTTGCGGGTCTTCATATTGTCACGGGTGTAACATGTACTTAAAGTGATGCAGGAATCCTCAATATTTTTTAGCAATTCCGAAACACCACATTTGATTTTCCGATGCTCTACTACATTGACCAGGAAGCGATTTTCTTTTACCTGAAATTTTGAATTTTGCTGAACCCTTGCTGTTCCAAACAAGGTAGGGATATTTAACGTGCGTGATAACACTCACACACTGGACCTACATTTTACCTCTCATCCGAACGAGGACCTATTTTTGTGAAAAATGCTTGTCTAACGGTTTTCAAGCGGACCGTGTCTGGATTTAAACCCCGGGATCTTGGGCTTAGCTGTCACCCGCAAACCAACTAAGCCACGGAGCAGCCTGCAGTTCCAAAATACTAGATTCGGTTTTCCAATGTTCCACCTGAAGCTACAACATTGGCCAGGAAGAGAGCTTCTTCCTGAAATTTTAAATTTTGCCGAACCCTTGCTGTTCTAAACAAGGTAGGGATCTTTAACGAGCGTGACAACACATACACTGGACCTACATTTTACCTCTCATCCAAACGAGAACTTATTTTTTGAAAAATGTTCGTATAACATTTTTCAAGTGGACCGTATCGGGATTCGAACCCGGGAGCTTTGGCTTAGTAGTCACATGCAAACCAACTAAGCCACGAAGTAGCCTGCAATTCCTAAACACCACATTTGGTTTTCCAATTCTCCACCCGAAGCTACTACATTGGCCAGGAAGCGAGTTTTTTACCTAGATTTTTTGAAAATTTTGCCGAACCATTGCTGTTCCAGCCAAGGTAGGGATCTTTAACGTGCATGACAACACTTACACACGGGACCTACATTTTACCTCGCATCCAAACGAGCACGTATTTTTGTGAAAAATGTTCGCCTACATTTTTCAAGCGAACCGTGTCGGGATTCGAACCCGGGACCTTAGACTCAGTAGTCACACGCATTCCAACTGAGCCACGGAGCCACCTGCAATGCCGAAATAGCAAAATTTTCTACATATTAGCTCTTATAACACGCATCTAAAGTAGCTGAGAGAAACAGTTTTCTTCAAATAACCTGTTACACAAGAGGGAGAAAAATTATGTTTCAATACCTCAAAAAAGTGCTTAATTGGCACAAATGGTGCTAAATTGGCGCCTAATTATGATGCAAGAATTTTTTGAAAATTCAAACAATTTACGGCCAGCTTCATGCTTTTAGGTAGCTCGGAGAATATTTTGTTCAAATAACTTGTTACGTGGTAGGGTGTAAAATTTGGTTTCAACAGCATAAAATAGCACTAATTGGCACTTAATCATGATGCAAAAACTTTTAGAAAATTTGAACAACTTGTTACGTGGCAGGGCACAAAATTTTGTTTCAATGTCACACAATGGCACTTAATTCGCACTTAATTCTGATGCGAAAATTTTAAGAAAATTCAAAAAAGTGGCGTCCAACTTCACACTCTTTGGTAGTTTGGAGAAATAATTTTCTCAAATAGCTTATTACACGGGAGGGCACACAATTTTGTATCAACGGCGCAAAGTAGCGCTTAATTGACGCTTAAGTAAAAAATGTTGCGGCCAACTTCATGCTTTTAGGTAACTCAGACAAATAGTTTTTCGAATAACTTATTATACCGTAAGGCGCAAAATTTCCTTTCAACGGCGCAAAATGGTGCCCAATTGGCGCTTAATTATGATACAAAATTTTAGAAGAGGCAAAAACATTGCGGCCAATTTTTCGTTTTTAGGTGACTTGTAGAAAAAGTTTTTTCAAATAACTTGTTACATGGGAGTGCGCAAAATTTTGTTTCAATGGCGTAAAATGACGTCTTATTGACGCTTAATTATGATTCAAAACTTTAGAAAATTCAAAGTAGTTGCCGCCAAGTTCACGCTTTTAGGTAGTTTGGAGAAATTGCTTTTCAAATAACTTATTACACGTGAGAGCGCGCAATTTTATATCAACGGCGCAAAATGAACTTAATTGACGCTTAATTATGATACATAAAGTTTTAGAAGATTCAAAAAGGTGATGACCAATGTCACGCTTTCAAGTAGCTCGGACAAATAGGTTTTTCGAATAACTTGGTACGCGGTAGGGGGGAAAATTTTCTTTTGACGACGCCAAGTGGCGCTTAAATAGCACTTATTAGAAAATTCAAAGAGGTCGCGGCCAAATTCACGTGGTTAGCTAACACTGAAAAATAGTTTTTTAAAAATACCTTCTACACGGAAGGGCGCAACTTTTTTTCAACGATCCAAAATTGCGCATTTAACTGTGATACAAGAATTTTTTGAAAATTGAGAAAAATCTGCAACTAATTTCACGCTTATAAGTAGCTCGGAAAAATGTTTTTTTGCAAATAACTTGTTACACGGTAGTGCGCAAAATTTTGTATCACAGGCACAAAATGGCGCCTATCTGGCGCTTAATTATGATACAATAATTTATAAAAATTTCAAAAAGTTGCAGTCAGTTTCGCGTTATTAGATAGGAGAAATAGTTTTTTCAAATAACTTCTTACACGGTAAGGCGCAAAGCTTTGTTGCAACTTAGTTTTGAGAAATAGTTTCTTTCAAATAACTTACTACGTGGGAGTGCGCGCAATTTTGGATTAACGGCGCAAAATGGGTTTTGTATCAATCGCACAAAAGGGCGCCTATCTGGCGCTTAATTATGATACAAGAATTTCTAAAAAATTCAAAAAGTTGCGGCCAGCTTCGCCCTGGCGGTTCCGTGGCGTAGTTGATATGCGTATGACTACTATGCCCAAGGTTCCGAGTTCGAATCCCGACACGATCCGCTTGAAAAATGTTAGGCGAGCATTTTTCAGAAAAATACGCCCTCGTTCGGATGAGAGGTAAAATGGAGGTCCCGTGTGTGAGTGTTGTGATGCACGTTAAAGATCCGTACCTTGCTTGGAACAGCAAGGGTTTTAGGTAGCTCGGAGAAATATCTTTTTCAAATAACTTGTTACACGGTAGTGCGCAACATTTTGTATCAAAGGCGCAAAATGGCGCCTATCTGGCGCTTAATTATGATACAAGAATTCCTAAAAAATTCAAAAAAATACTGTCAACTTCGTGCTATTAGATAGTCAGGAGAAATAGTTTTTTCAAATAACTTCTTTCACGGTAAGGTGTAAGCTTTGTTGCAACGGCACAAATTGGCGCTTAATTAAGAAACAGAACTTTTTAGAAAATGCAAAATAGTTGCGGTCTACTTACGTTTTTAGGTAGCTCGGACAAAGGGGTTTTCGAGTAGAGTGCATAATTTTATTTCAACCGGGCAACATGCTTTTTAACCGATGCTTAATTGTGATACTAAATTGTTAGAAAATTCAAAAATTTATTTCAAGTTTTATGTAGTTCCGAGAATTAGTTTTTCAAATTACTTGTTATACGGAATTGCGAAAAATTTTGTTTGAAAGGTGCAAAATTGTGCTTAATTATCGCTTAATTATGATATAAAATTTTTTAGATAATTCAAAAAAGTTGCAGCCAACTTCTCCTGTTTAGATATCTCGGAGAAATAGTTTTTTCATTTTACTTGTTACATGAGAGGGCGAAAAATTTTGTTTTAACAACGTAAAATGACGCCTAATTGACGCTTAATTATGATACAAAATTTTTTGGATAATTAAAAAAAGTTGCTACCAATTTCATCTTTTTAGGTATCCCGAAGAAGTAGTTTTTTCAAATAACTTAATACACGTAAGGGCACACAATTTTGTATCAATGGCGCATAGTGACGCTTAATTGACACTTAATTAAAAAATGTTGCGGCTCTGAATTAGTTTCTTGAAATAACTTGATACACGGAATGCGCAAAATTTTTGCTTCAACGGCGCAAAATGACGCCTAATCGACGCTTAATTATGATACAAAACTTTGTAAATTTTAAAGAAATTGCGGCCAAGTTCACGCTTTTAGTTATTTTTAGGAATAGTTTCTTTCAAATAACTTATTACACGAGAGTGCGCGCAATTTTGTATCAACGGCGTAAACTGGGCACAATTGACGCTTAAATATGATGCATCAAGTTTTAGAAATTCCAAAAAGTTGTGATCAACGTCACGCTTTTTTGTAGCTTGAACTTCGAATAACGTGTTACATGAAAAGACGCAAAATTGTATTTCAACGGTGCAAAATGACGCCTAATTGGCGCTTAATTATGATTCAAAGTTTTTAGAAGAGACAAAAACATTACGGCCAATTTTTCGTTTTTAGGTAGCTCTGAAATAGTCTTTTGAAATAACTTGTTACACGGGAGTGCGCAAAATTTTTACCTGAACGGCGTATAATGACGCCTAGTTAACGCCTAATTATGATTCAAAACGTTAAAAAATTCAAAGAAATTGCGGCCAAGTTCACGCTTTTAGTTAGCTTTGAGAAATAGTTTGTTTCAAATAACTTATTACACGAGAGTGCGCGCAATTTTGTATCAACGGCGCAAACTGGACACAATTGACGCTTAAATATGATGCATCAAGTTTTAGAAATTCCAAAAAGTTGTGATCAACCTCACGCTTTTATGTAGCTTGAACTTCGAATAACGTGGTACACGAAAGGGCGCAAAATTGTATTTCTACGGTACAAAATGACGTCTAATTGACACTTAATTATTATACCAAGTTTTTAAAAGAGGTAAAAACATTGCTGCCTATTTTTCGTTTTTAGGTAGCTCTGAAATAGTTTTTTGAAATAACTTGCTACACGGGAGTGCGCAAAATTTTTACTTGAACGGCGTAAAATGACGCCTAATTGACGCCTAATTATGATTCAAAACGTTAAAAAATTCAAAGAAATTGCGGCCAAGTTCGCGCTTTTAGTTAGTTTTGAGAAATAGTTTCTTTCAAATAACTTATTACACGAGAGTGCGAGCAATTTTGTATCAACGGCACAAACTGGGCACAATTGATGCTTAAATATGATGCATCAAGTTTTAGAAATTCCAAAAAGTTGTGATCAACCTCACGCTTTTATGTAGCCTGAACTTCGAATAACGTGGTACACGAAAGGGCGCAAAATTGTATTTCTACGGTGCAAAATGACGTCTAATTGACGCTTAATTATTATACCAAGTTTTTAAAAGAGGTAAAAACATTGCGGCCTATTTCTCGTTTTTAGGTAGCTCTGAAATAGTTTTTTGAAATAACTTGTTACACGGGAGTGCGCAAAATTTTTGTTTGAACGGCGTAAAATGACGCCTAATTGACACTCAATTATGATTTAAAACTTTAGAAAATTCAAAGAAATTGCTGCCAAGTTAATGTTTTCAGTTAGTTTTGAGAAATAATTTCTTCAAATAACTTATTACACGAGAGTGCGCGCAATTTTGTATCAACGGCGTAAACTGGGCACAATTGACGCTTAATTATGATGCATCAAGTTTTAGAAATTCCAAAAAGTTGTGATCAACCTCATGCTTTTATGTAGCTTGAACTTCGAATAACGTGGTACACGAAAGGGCGCAAAATCGTATTTCTACGGTGCAAAATGACGTCTAATTAACGCTTAATTATTATACCAAGTTTTTAAAAGAGGTAAAAACATTGCGGCCTATTTCTCGTTTTTAGGTAGCTCTGAAATAGTTTTTTGAAATAACTCGTTACACGGGAGTGCGCAAAATTTTTACTTGAACGGCGTAAAATGACGCCTAGTTAACGCCTAATTATGATTCAAAATATTAGAAAATTCATAGAAATTGTGGCCAAGTTCACGCTTTTAGTTAGTTTTGAGAAATAGTTTGTTTCACATAACTGATTACACGAGAGTGCGCGCAATTTTGTATCAACGACGCAAACTGGGCACAATTGACGCTTAAATATGATGCATCAAGTTTTAGAAATTTCAAAAAGTTGTGATCAACGTCACGCTTTTATGTAGCTTGAACTTTGAATAACGTGGTACACGAAAGGGCGCAAAATTGTATTTCTACGGTGCAAAATGACGTCTAATTGGCGCTTAATTATTATACAAAGTTTTTAGAAGAGGCAAAACATTACGACCTATTTCTCGTTTTTAAGTAGCTCTAAAGTAGTTTTTTGAAATAACTTGTTACACGGTAGAGCGCAAAATTTTTGTTTGAACGGCGTAAAATGCCGTCTAATTGACGCCTAATTATGATTCAAAACGTTAAAAAATTCAAAGAAAATGCGGCCAAGTTCGCGCTTTTAGTTAGTTTTGAGAAATAGTTTCTTTCAAATAACTTATTACACGAGAGTGCGCGCATTTTTGTATCAACGGCACAAACTTGGCACAATTGATGCTTAAATATGATGCATCAAGTTTTAGAAATTCCAAAAAGTTGTGATCAACCTCACGCTTTTATGTAGCTTGAACTTCGAATAACGTGGTACACGAAAGGGCGCAAAATTGTATTTCTACGGTGCAAAATGACGTCTAATTGGCGCTTAATTATTATACAAAGTTTTTAGAAGAGGCAAAAACATTGCGACCTATTTCTCGTTTTTAGGTAGCTCTGAAGTAGTTTTTTGAAATAACTTGTTACACGGGAGTGCGCAAAATTTTTGTTTGAACGGCGTAAAATGATGTCTAATTGACGCCTAATTATGATTCAAAACGTTAAAAATTCAAAGAAAATGCGGCCAAGTTCGCGCTTTTAGTTAGGTTTGAGAAACAGTTTCTTTCAAATAACTTATTACACGAGAGTGCGAGCAATTTTGTATCAACGGCACAAACTGGGCACAATTGATGCTTAAATATGATGCATCAAGTTTTAGAAATTCCAAAAAGTTGTGATCAACCTCACGCTTTTATGTAGCTTGAACTTCGAATAACGTGGTACACGAAAGGGCGCAAAATTGTATTTCTACGGTGCAAAATGACGTCTAATTGACGCTTAATTATTATACCAAGTTTTTAAAAGAGGTAAAAACATTGCGGCCTATTTCTCGTTTTTAGGTAGCTCGAAATAGTTTTTTGAAATAACTTATTACACGGGAGTGCGCAAAATTTTTGTTTGAACGGCGTAAAATGACGCCTAATTGACACCTAATTATGATTTAAAACTTTAGAAAATTCAAAGAAATTGCTGCCAAGTTCATGTTTTTAGTTAGTTTTGAGAAATAGTTTTTTTCAAGTAACTTACTACAGGAAAGTGCGCTCAAGTTTGTATCAACGGCGCAAAATGGACTCAATTGACGCTTATTTAAGCGTCAATGATACCTACATCAAGTTTTAGTACTTCCAAAGAGTTGTGTTCAACGTCACGCTTTTAGGTAGCTTGGACTATTAGTTATTTCAAACAACGTGTTACACGAAAGGGCGCAAAATTGTATTTCAACGGTGCAAAATTACGCCTAATTGGCGCCTAATTATGATACAAAGTTTTTAGAAGAGGCAAAAACATGGCGGCTAATTTTTTGTTTTTAGGTAGCTTTGAGAAATAGTTTTTCAAATAACTTGTTACACGGGAGTGCGCAAAATGTTTGCTTTAACGGCACAAAATGCGCCTACTTGACGCTTAATTATGATTCAAAACTTTAGAAAATTCAAAGAAATTGCGACCAAGTTCGCGCTTTTAGTTAGTTTTGAGAAATAGTTTCTTTCAATTAACTTATTACATGAGAGTGCGCGCAATTTTGTATCAACGGCGCAAAATGAGCTCAATTGACGCTTAAATATGATACATCAAGTTTTAGAAATTCCAAAAAGAAGTGGTCAACGTCATGCTTTTAGGTAGTTTGGACTTCGAATAACGTGTTACACGAAGAGACGCAAAATTGTATTTCAACGGTGCAAAATGACGCCTAATTGGCGCTTAATTATGATAAAATATTTTTGGGAAATATAAGAAGCTACGGCCAACTTGACATTTTATGTGGCTCGCGGAAATTGTTTGTTTTCAGATAACTTGTTACACGAAGTGGCGTTACATTTTGTTTCTTCTACGAAAAATGGCGCTTAGCTTTTGGTAAATTTAATAAAGTTGCAGCCAACTTCAAGCAACCAGGGGGGAATTTCTAAATATCTCGTTAGAAAAGATGGCACGAAATTATGTTTTAGCGGTACAGAATGCGCTTAATGGTCGCTTAATTTGTGGCACTTTTTTTTAAATATAAGGTAAGTGCGGTTTCGTAAACTTGGCCCAATAAAAAATGTTTCAAATATAATTTGTTTTCCAAGAAGTCGCAAAATTTTGTTCTAGCGGCGCGAAATGGCGCTTAATTTAGGCTTAGTTGTTGGATAACTCTTGAAAATTGAAAACGCCACTTCGTTAAACTTACTCGGAAAAGTCTTTCGTTGTAAACAATTCGTTTTCCAAGCGGACGTAAAATTCACTGCAAATGGCGCCAAAAAATTATGGAAAATACAAAAAAGTCGAGGTCATCTTCTCACGTGGTTGTTGACTAGCAGATCAAACATTGGGTTGTTTTTCCTGAATATTACCTAATATCAACGATTAGGGCAATATTTTGTGATCGTCGGTAATGTGAGTTTTATAGTTTGAAAAATAGTGTTTAGAAACGTAACATCATTTATCAAAGACGGATCAATTTCAAATAAAACTTAATTATCACCACTGATACGAATATATCCTGTATGGTTATGTACAGACGTATATTCTTATGATATTTATATCGCAGACGATTAAAGAAAGGGTCTAAGATCGACTCTTAAGGTACGCAATTGAACACTTCGGCGTATCGACCTTGACATTGATTACAATATTTATGTATTTTATCAGATTGGCTGGATTAGAACGTATTCTAAAAAAATTAATTTTGTATTTGAAGTTGCTATTTTTGACCGGTAATTTTTATAAGAATAATTTTTGCAATTGTGGTGTTTAATATTTTTCCCACTGGTAATGAATAGAAATATTTATTCTTCCTAGAGAAGATGGAAAGTCGATGCGTTTTTCATTTGTTTTCTGAAGCGAATTGAGGTTTCCGTTTAAAAGAGAATAATGTTGTTGAATGTAGGGTATCTCAATCATAATAAATATTTTGAGAATGCCGTAATACTACACAATGAAGAGAATTTTTTTATTAGAAATTACAAATCCGTCTTTTGTCGAGTTTCCAAATTTTTCTGTGGTTGCTACGACGCCTCGAAATACCCTGTATACCGTACATTTTCTATAAAATCAAGGGTAGAAAGTGTAAACTTGTATCTGCGTCTCGTATATAACGTTATAAAGTATTTTCAGCTTAATAATTTGTAGTACAAAGTATACAAGACATTTTAATCTGGTTTAAATAAAGCTTGTACAGCAAACGTGCGATGAAAACAATTGATTTGATACATTGGACCGCTATTTTCTTTAATAGATGAGCATCATTCGCGGCATCTCGTTGCAGTACTAGTCAATCAACAATCGGTTCTCTCACAAAATCCCTAAAAGTCCACTGTTACGTCACGTTATGTGAACATGCAAGTTAACGTATATAACTTTGCTATCCTTAAGTTATTATCAATTACAGTGACTCAGCCGCTTCCAGCCGGTCTATCGATCAATACCATTTATAAAACATAGCGTTTTCTCTCTCTATTCCGGCATTTGGAGTTCCCCATGCACCGGCTAGTATACGGTTAGGCTGGGTCGCCTCGTTCCCTACAGTAATAAGTTTCTTCTCTAGTTAGCTCACTTCTATTCAGGGTACGCGTATAATGACCTCTCTTTCTCTTGACGTCACAATTTTAGTATGGGTATATGAGCGACACTGTGCTGCTTTCACGGAAAGCTACGGCTACGACCCTCCCGTCTATTTCTCTCTACAGTCGACCAGTATTATCACGGTAAGTTCTATGCGATAAACAAAGTACACGAGTGTGATTGTTTATATGGGCCAATTCGCTAGTTACATATAACCATGGAATGGATAATTTCTAAACTTCTACCCTGTATTTTCTGCGTAATAATGGAAATAAGATAATCAAAATTTGCGCGTACATTACAAACTTAAAAAATCATCTTAAAATTGTTAATAAAATTACTAATTATGAAAAAAATCTTGCTATTAGAACGTTGTAGGAAATAATAAATTACAGATTTTATAATTCAATTTTAACGCTTGCAGTGTGTTTTCATATTTCCAAGTAGGCGATGACGATGAGTTTTCAAACTGAATCAGCTTGTGATCTTGTGGTATGAAGGTCTATTGCATTTCTCCGATTCCTCATATGCGCGCATGACGTCACCAATACCAATATTGCCAATCTTTACTACTTGTTACATGTTATCGTTTTTCTGATTTTTGCGCTTGCTTAATGATATCAAATTAATAAGCATTTCTTAGCGATACACGCTAACTGAAATCAACAGCTTTCAGAATTTTCTTACAAGAAGTGTCCGTAAAATTAAAAATAATTCCCACAAAATAATGTAATCTTAACCAAGATCTAAAAATGCGTCTCCTGCAGCTGGTAAAAACAAGTTTCTAGTTTTAACTATCTCTCTTCATCCTGTTTAAACCGGCAATGACCGCATGCCTTAAAAAAATTCACGTCAAGTAAACGCGTTGCCTTCCTTGACTTTCGTTTCAAAAAATTTTTGTAATTGTTCAGAATTACGCTCGGATTCAATAAAGTACAATCGAATTTATGCTGAATGGAAAGTTATACCTATTCACCCAGTTGTTAAACTTATAGATTGAAGCTTTTGAAATTTTGATGAAGTCGTTTCTAGTTCAATTATTTTCAGGCTGTGACGTTCAATATGCATTTTAAATACATTCCGTAGCCAAAGCTACAATCTTATCGTTCTATCATCAGAGATGACAGTATCACTAACGGATCAGATGGGAGATGATTTTATCGGAACTGGTTTGGTACTATTTAATACGAGTGACTAAAATTGGTACTATTTCAAATTTTTTTAGGGTAACGTTTTTCTGAATTCAGAAAAAATGACACCAGTTAATAGAACTCGATATAGTAACATACTGTTTAGTAAAAATACATCTTCCGGGTTTAGAGTAACATTAACGTAAGTCAGGTTGGTCCGCCACTTTTTCCTAGTCCATTAAATTGTTCTCGTTTTGTGCTCATTAGTCAATAGCGAAAAAATAGAAACAATTCCGGATGTCAAATGTAACGGTTAGCCCCCGCTTTTTTTGAGTTTTCAATTTCTTTTTAGTCCACTGTATTGAGCTTGTTTTGTACCGCTGTTTGTACCTGGGTTAACTTGCCCCCTCTGTTTTCAATTTTTTTCTTTTTGACCAATTGCACTCGTTTTGTGCTCAATTGTGCCAGTATTTGTTTGAATTGTGCTCATTTGCTTATAGCGAAAAAATTGAAAACAAATCCGGGGGCCAGATTGACCGCTAGCCCCCCCTCGCGTTTTTTTGAGTTTTACCATTTTTTTCAGTCTATTGAATTGTGCTCGTTTTGTGCTCAATTGTGACGGTGTTTGTTTGTATTGTGCTCATTTGCTTATAGCAAAAAAAATTGAAAACAAATCCGAGGGCCAGGTTGACCGCTGCCTCCCGCGTTTTTTGAGTTTTTCAATCTTTCTTCGGCCCATTGAATTGTGCTCGTTTTGTGCTCAATTGTGTCGGTGTTTATTCTAATTGTGCTTATTTGCTTATAGCGAAAAAATTGAAAACAAATCCGGGGGCCAGGTTGACCGCTAGCCCCACACCCCTCTTTTTTGCGCATTGTCAATTTTTTCGGATTTCATTGAATTGTGCTTCTTTTGTGCTCAATTGTGCCGGTGTTTGTTTGAATTGTGCGCATTTGCTTATAGCGAAAAATTGAAAACAAATCCGGGGCCAGTTGACCGCTAGCCCCCCGCGTTTTTGAGTTTTCCATTTTTTCAGTCTATTGAATTGTGCTCGTTTTGTGCTCAATTTGACGGTGTTTTTGTATTGTGCTCATTTGCTTATAGCAAAAAATTGAAAACAAATCCAGGGCCAGGTTGACCGCTGCCTCCCGCTTTTTTGAGTTTTTCAATCTTTTTCGCCCATTGAATTGTGCTCGTTTTGTGCTCAATTGTGCGGTTTTATTTAATTGTGCTTATTTGTTATAGCGAAAAATTGAAAACAAATCCGGGGGCCAGGTTGACCCGCCCACCCCTTTTTGCATTGTCAATTTTTTCGTTTTTGACATTTGCTTCGTTTTGTGCTCAATTGTGCCGTGTTTGTTTGAATTGTGCTCATTTGCTTATAGCGAAAAATTGAAAACAAATCCGGGGCCAGATTGACCGCCTAGCCCCCTCGCGTTTTTTGAGTTTTACCATTTTTTCAGTCTATTGAATTGTGCTCGTTTTGTGCTCAATTGTGACGGTGATATTGTTTGTATATGTGCTCATCTTGCTTATAGCAAAAAATTGAAAACAAATCCGAGGGCCAGGTTGACACGCTAGCCTCCCGCGTTTTTTTGAGTTTTTCAATCTTTACATAATCGGCCGCATTGAATTGTGCTCAGTTTTGTGCTCAATTGTGTCAGGTGTTTATTCTGAATTGTGCTTATTTGCTTATAGCGAAAAAATTGAAAACAAATCCGGGGGCCAGGTTGACCGCTAGCCCCACACCCCTCTTTTTTGCGCATTGTCAATTTTTTCGGATTTCATTGAATTGTGCTTCTTTTGTGCTCAATTGTGCCGGTGTTTGTTTGAATTGTGCTCATTTGCTTATAGCGAAAAAATTGAAAACAAATCCGGGGGCCAGATTGACCGCTAGCCCCCCCTCGCGTTTTTTTGAGTTTTACCATTTTTTTCAGTCTATTGAATTGTGCTCGTTTTGTGCTCAATTGTGACGGTGTTTGTTTGTATTGTGCTCATTTGCTTATAGCAAAAAAAATTGAAAACAAATCCGAGGGCCAGGTTGACCGCTGCCTCCCGCGTTTTTTGAGTTTTTCAATCTTTCTTCGGCCCATTGAATTGTGCTCGTTTTGTGCTCAATTGTGTCGGTGTTTATTCTAATTGTGCTTATTTGCTTATAGCGAAAAATTGAAAACAAATCCGGGGCCAGGTTGACCGCCAGCCCCACACCCTCTTTTTGCGCATTGTCAATTTTTTCGGATTTCATTGAAAAAAAATAGCGAAAAATTGAAAACAAATCCGGGGGCCAGATTGACCGCTAGCCCCCCTCGCGTTTTTTTGAGTTTTACCATTTTTTTCAGTCTATTGAATTGTGCTCGTTTTGTGCTCAATTGTGACGGTGTTTGTTTGTATTGTGCTCATTTGCTTATAGCAAAAAAAATTGAAAACAAATCCGAGGGCCAGGTTGACCGCTGCCTCCCGCGTTTTTTGAGTTTTTCAATCTTTCTTCGGCCCATTGAATTGTGCTCGTTTTGTGCTCAATTGTGTCGGTGTTTATTCTAATTGTGCTTATTTGCTTATAGCGAAAAAATTGAAAACAAATCCGGGGGCCAGGTTAACCGCTAGCCACACACCCCTCTTTTTTGCGCATTGTCAATTTTTTTGGATTCCATTGAATTGTGTTGTTTTGTGCTCAATTGTGCCTGTGTTTGTTTGAATTGTGCTCATTTGCTTATAGTGAAAAAATTGTAGACAAATCCGAGGGCCAGGTTGACCGCTAGCTCCACACGTTTTTTGAGTTTTCCAATCTTTCTTCAGTCTATTGAATTGTGCTCGTTTTGTGCTCAATTATGCCGGTGTTTATTCAAATTGTGCTCATTTGCTTATAGCGAAAAAATTGAAAACAAATCCAGGTGCCAGATTGACCGCTAGCCCCTCCCGCTTTTTTTCGCATTCTCATTTTTTTCTGATTCCATTGAATTGTGCTTGTTTTGTGCTCAATTGTACCGGTATGTGTTTGAATTGTGCTGATTTGTTCATAGCGAAAAAATTGGAAACAAATCCGGAGGGGCCAGGTTGACCGCTAGCCTTCAGCTTTTTTGCTTTGTGCTTGTTTTGTCCTCAATTGTGCCGGTGTTTGTTTGAATTGTGCTCATTTGCTAATAGCGAATAAATTGAAAACAAAACCAGGGAGTCAGGTTGACCGCTAGCCCTCCCTGCGTTTTTTGAGTTTTCCAATTTTTCTTCAGTCCATTGAATTGTGCTCGTTTTGTGCTCAATTTTCTAAACCAGTTGAATAATTAATATGCAACGTATGTAATATAAGCAAACTTATACAATACAAACCCATAAAGTCAGATTTCAACTATAAAAACACAAATATCATTTGTAACAAAAAAAATAACAATGCGGTGAACTACCTAGATCCAGTTATATTTGCGAGAATTGCAAGAGTTTTCAACTTTTAAGCGAATAAAGACAGATACATGCGGTTTTCACTGAGATGCTTCACAGTGACACAAAATTTATTTGAACACATTCAGTTAGCCAAAACACTAAATGACGGTTTATTGGAATTTTTCTTTATTGCTCTATTATATGTGAATGCCCTGTATATTTTTCGATAAATCAAAAGTGACTTCTATCAGCTATATCAGTAGTTACAACGTTTTTTAAAATCGATGCAGAAGTAACTTAGCGGCGAACCTGGCCGGAGGCTTTGTGGATTAGATAGGTTCGCTTATGAGTACTAATCCTATAGGTGACGGCTTTGATTCCCGACACAAACCGCTAAAAAATGTTAAGCGAGCATATTCCACAAAAATGCGCTCTCCTTCGGATGGAGGTAAAATGCAAGTCCCGTGTGTAAAACAACTGGCTTCCTGGCCAATGTAGTATCTTCGGGAAGAGCATTAAAAAATCAAATGTAAAGCCATCGTAGCTTCGCGGATTTGTTTCGAAGGTTTTCGTTATAAGCAAATGAGCACAATTCAAACAAACACCGGCACAATTGAGCACAAAGCGAGCACAATTTAATGAAATGCAATGCGAAAAATGCGAGAGGGGCTAGCGGTCAACCAGGCCTCCGGATTTGTTTTCAATTTTTTGCTAAAAGCAAATGAGCACAATTCGAATAAACACCGGCACAATTGAGCACAAATCAACGGACCTAAGAAAAATTAAAAACTGAAAAAACGCGGTGCTAGCAGTCAACTGCCCCTCCCCCCATTTGTTTTCAATTTTTCCGCTATGAACAAATCAGCACAATTCAAACACACACCGGCACAATTGAGCACAAAACAAGTACAATTCAATGAAATAAGAAAAAAATTGACAAAGCGAAAAAAAGGGGAGTGCTATCGATTGACCTCGCCCCCGGATTTGTTTCCAATTTTTTCGCTATAAGCAAATAAGCACAATTCGAATAAACACCGGTACGATTGAGCACAAAACGAGCACAAGTCAATGGACTGAAGAAAAATGGGAAAACTCAAAAAACGGTCAACCTGGCCCCCGGGTTTGTTTTCAATTTTTTCGCTATAAGCAAATGAGCACAATTCGAATAAACACCGGGACAATTGAGTACAAAACGAGCACAATTGTCGAGAAAGAAAAAAAAATTCAAAACAGAAAGTAGGGGGGGGCCAAGTTGACCCGGTTGCTATTTATTTTAGTTGTGCTCGATTCCTTCATCGTCATTAGGTTTTTAATCCTAGAACTGGTTGAAGACACCTCCATTGTTTCCTATTCTGAGCTAACCACATATCCCTGAAATTTTCCACAAACTACATGTTACACCAGCTGTGTGAATAGTTTAATCTAGCTCTACCTCTACCTCTCTTTTTTTCCATTTTCTGCTTATAATAAAGGGTGATGCAGCAGTTTGTGTTTTAATGCGAATGGAGCTTTAACGTCAAATGTTTTTTGAGGTTAGCTTTCTGTTTTGACATCTTTAGTCGTTTACAAATCGAATCATCGAAAAATTGAGCATTGGAGAACATTAAAATTATAGAAGCCTAGTACAAAAATGGACGTTCAATAAAAGTGCATTTCGCGCTCTTCGTAATTTTTTCGGCCCGCAGAATCCACTAACCGAAAGTGCTATTGGCAAAATTGTGAGGAGATTCCAAGAAACTAGGTCTGTGGCAGATGTTAAGAAGTCGGTATGTGCTCGTGAGGACGCTCACCCGAAAACATCAGTGCCATGAGGGGGAATGTAGCCGATAGCCCAATTTTGCATCGGATACTGACGAAGGATTTGTGTTTGCGTACGTACAAAATTCAATTAACGCAAGAACTGAAAACGACGAACAATTTCAAACACCGTGCATTTGCTAATCGGATACACGAACAAAGACAAATGAATAACGAATTTTCCACGAAAATCTTCTTCAGCGACGAAGCTCATTTCCATCCCGATGGCTTCGTCTACAAGCAGAATTTTAAAATATGGGCTGAAGAAAATCCAAGGGCAATTGTCGAAACACCAATGCATCCACAGTCACTGTGTGGTATGCTTTTGCTGCTGGAGGAATCACTGGACCATTTTTTAAAGTTATGCTGGGAATTCGGTCAGTGAATGGCGAGCGCTACCGCGCAATGTTAAAGAACTTTGTGTAGCCAATATTGGATAATTATGACATCGATGACATGTGGTTTCAACAAGATGGCGCTACATGCTACACAGCCCACGCCAAACTGGTTCAACTGCATGCGAAGTTTCCAAGGCGTATACTCTTCCAAAACAATTGGCCACCGAAATCTTGCGATTTGACACCATTAGACTTCTTTTTTTGGGGCCATCTGAAGAGTAAAGTCTATGCCAACAAGCCAACTACCATCCAGCAATTCAAAGACGAAATATCATGGCACATTGATGAGGTTGAGGAGCAATTATGCCGAGATGTTATGTCTGCTTCCGGTTAGCTTCTAGAGTCTTTTCTTGACTCCTAATCCGTTGTTTAACAAGAATGTAATCTATTTGGTATCTTCCTATGTCCCTGGTATATTCCATGTCTATCGTCTACTAGCACGAAGTTGAAATAAGGTGTTTGTAATGATTAAATTGTTTTTATCGCAGCCTTTTCCCCCTTTGTTACTTGTGCCTAACCCAAATAAACATACCTACCCCTACCTGCCACTTCATTACCATTTACCATAATTATTAAATTTTTATGCCCTTTTAGGAATTTTCGAATTCTCTGTAGATCACTCTTCGTCATTGTAAGTAAAGGAGGGAAACTTGTATTATTACAGTAAAATCCTATTTAGATTCTAATTTAACCGTTCTTTTGTAAATAGTTTTCTACACGATGTCCTAGAACAACTCAGAATAAATTGGGCTTGGTTGAGTCATAAAAGAAAACGTGCTTGCTCTTGACGTCGGGTGCTGGAAAATCGATTTTTTTCGAATTTTGGGAGAACGAGGGGTGGTACAAGATTCATATTCTACAACTGTAGTTTCTATAACAACTCGGAACAAAAAGGGCTCGGGTGGTACAAGAAAGAAAACATATGTTTACTCATGACCGCGTGTGCTGGAATATCGAATTTCTAAGCCTAGAACATCTCAAGACAAAAAGGGCTTGGTTGAAACAAGAAATAAAACATATCTTTGCTCATGATATCGGATGCTGGGATATCCATTTTTTTCGAATTTTGAGAGAACGGATGGTGAAACGAGATTCATATTCTAGAACTACAATTTCTCAGCCTTGAACAATACAGAACAAAAGGTATCGGTTCGAGCAAGATATAAAACATGTATACCACTCTTGACATCGGGTGCACGAAAATCAATTTCTTTTTTCGAATTTTAAAGAATGTATGATGATAAGAGATTCATATTCTAGAACTATAATTTCTAAGCCTAAAACAACGTAAAACAAAGACTCTCGGTTAGAAAACGAACAAAAATATAGGTTTACTCATTATGTCGGATGCCGAAAAATCTTCTTTGTCGATTTTTGATAGAACGTATAATGATACGAGATTCATATTCCAGAACTAAAATTTTTAAACCTAGAACAGTTCAGAACCAAAAGAACTTGGTTGTATAAAGAAATAAAACAAATGTTTGCTCATGACGTCTCGTGCTGGAAATTTGATTGTTTTCGAATTTTGGAAGAACGGATGGTAATACAAGATTCATATTCCAGAGCCACTTATCTAAGCCTAGAATAGCTCGGGACAAAAAGGGCTTAGTTGGAACTAGAAATAAAACGAGTATTTACTAATGACATCAAATGTTGGAAAATCGGTTTTTTCTAGTTTTGAGAGAACGGATGGTGGACGAAATTGCTATTCTAGAACTGCAATTTCTGAGCATTGAATAGCCTAGAACAAAAAGAGGTCATTTGAGCAAGATATAAAACATGCATACACTCTTGACATCGGGTGCTCAAATATCAATTTTTTCGAATTTTCAGACAATGGATGATGATATGAGATTCATATTTCAGAACTATAGTTCCTTCGCCTAAAAATACATAGAACAATGTAGAAGAAAAAACTCTCTGTTGGAAAGCAAACGAAAATATGTGTTTACTCATTAAGTCGAATGCCGAAAAATCTTTTTTTTTAGAATTTTGAGAGAACATATGGTGGACGAGATTCGTATTTTAGAACTACAATTTCTGAGCTTTGAACAACCTAAAACAAAGAGGGATCGGTTGTAGCAAGATATAAAACTTGTATACAATCTTGACATCGGGTGCTGGAAAATCAGTTTTTTTCGAGTTTTTAGAGAACCTTAGTTTCTAGGACTAAACCTACGTAGAACAATGTAGAACAAAAAAACCCTATTCGAAATCAAACGAAAATGGGACTCTACCATTACGTCGGATGCTGAATTTTGAGAGAACGGATGGTGATACGAAATTCGTATTCTAGAACCACAATTTCTGAACTTTGAAGAACCCAGAACAAAAAGTGATTGGTTGGTGCAAGATATAAAACATGTATACACTCTTCACGTCGGAATGCTGAATAATCAATTTTTTCGAATTTTCAGAGAATGGACGATGATACGAGATTCATACCATAAATTATAATTTCTGAGCCTAATACTACATAGAACAAAAACTCTCTGGAAAACAAACGAAAATAGGACTGTACTCATTGCGTCGGATGTTGAAAAATCATTCTTTTTTTCGAATTTTGAGAAATTACAATATTGACGTCTGACACTGGAAAATTAACATTTTCGAATTTCCAGAAAATAGATGATGACACGAGATGCATATTATAGAACTATAACTTCTAAGCCTAAAACTACCTAGACAATGTAGAATAACCAAACTCTCTATTGTAAAACAAAAGAACGTATGCGTTTACTCATTACGTTGGATGCTCAAAAAACACATTTTTTATTCGAATTTTGAGAGAACGGATGGTGGACGTAATTTATATTTCTTAAATAAAATTTTTAAGCCTAGAACAACTCAAGACAAAAGGTGCTCGGTTGAAATAAGAAATAAAACATTTGGTTGCATATTACGTCGGATGCTGGAAATTTGAATTTTTCGAATTTTGCGAGAACTGATGGTGATACGAAATTTATATTCTGAAACTACATTTCCACGCTTATAACAACTCAAGGCACAGGAGCAAGAATAAAATAATATTTGCTCGTGACGTGGAATGCTGGAAGATCAATTTTTTTAGAATTTTGAGCAATCGTATAGTGGCATGAAGTTCATATTCTAAAACCACAATTTTTAAGCCTAGGCCAATTCAGGACAAAAAGAACCCTGTTGGAACATGAATTACAGCGTGTAATTACTTATGAAGTGATGTGATAAAAAGTCGATTTTTTCGAATTTTGATAAAACTACGGGATTTATACTCTTGAACTAAAAATTTTTAAGTCTACAACTCAGGACTAAAGGGCTTGGTTGGAACAAGAAATAAAACATGTGTTTGCTCATGATATTGAGTTCTGGAAAATCGATTTTTTTCTTCAAATTTTCAGGGACCTCATGGTACAAGACTCATTATATACATAATTTTCAGGCCTAGAACAACTCTAAACATAAAGGGTTCGATTGAATCGAGAAAACGATGACATTAGTAATTTGCGGTGGCAGATTATGGGCAGAACTAAGATCTATTGACCATACAAAATCTTACTGAAATATTCTCTGACAGCATTGAATAATGACTGGTGTTCTATTTAGTTGGAACAGAGAGTTCTGCGGAATAAATCAATCGCGTTACATAATGAGATCCAGTATTCTCAACTGGTCAAAGAAATGTGGACCATACATGTGGCTAGTAGACATTACAGCCCAAATCGTGTTTGAGTTTTCAGAAAGCGCGGATTTTCTTTATCTTTACTCCAGAAATAAAAATTTTTTGTTTTGTACTGCAGTATATTGTAATTCCTTCCGGAGGAGGGAGCATTAAGAAAATATACAAAAATCACCAAGAGTCCCATGACGTATGTTGCATATAAGTGTCATTCAACGCATTTACAAACTAATGTTTAAATGCCCTTAACCTCCAAATCCTTATTCATATCTCACTATTGCATCAAAAGTGATACAACTCAAAATGAAAATTATGAGATACTATTATTCCAGTAAACTTTAAAGCTAACTATATTTTAACACACGCTGAGGGTAAGTAATCACATTTTTAGAACCTTTACGAAACTACTCTAAAAACTAATCATTACTATAGTTTAAGGTCAATAAAACTATTTCAACATCATTCGGTATTCAGTCCTGGAACTGGTTGGGTATGTACCTCTATTGTTTCCTATTCTGTGCTAACTTACACATTTCCCTGAAATTTCCAGTCTGCATTTTTCACTATCTGCGTGCAATAGTCTAATCAAGGTTCACACCTAACTCTTTTTTCATTTTTCTCTTTCTAATATATTCCGCACTATTCCCTCATGCCCTAGAACGTGTTTTATCATCCTTTCTTTCCTATTTTTTACCGTTTTCTACATATTTCTTTCTTCCCCTACCATTTCTAATAACTCTGTCCATTATATCTTCATCATAAGTCTGTAGCACCACATTTCAAAGATTTCTCTCTTTTCCTTGTCGTTTCTCATACTGTCCACGTTTCACAGCCGTACAGTGCTGTGCTCTACACATACTTTTCAAAACTTTTTCCTTGTTTCCACGTTTGTGGTCTTTGAACATAGTAGTTGATTTTTCTTGTAAAATGCAGCACGACCTTTGTTACGTGCCATTGCCACTTAAACATTGTTTTAGGTTAGTTTTTGGTGTACGGAAGTTTCGCGGCATATTTTCAAATACGCGGTGCGCGGGAATTTTTGTAACACCAAGGTGTGCAGCAATGGGATCATCGTGACATAATTTGAGCACCTCACTGCGATTTGCAGTGGGCACGACAAGTTTCCATTCAGGTATATTCGATATTTTATGTGGGGACGAAGATACAAATTTATATAGTCTATTATTAGTTACACGAAAGGTAGGAAATTTGTCGGGATTATCGGAAACTTTTTTAATCATATTGAGGTACCAGGTATCCAGAATTAAATTTGGAAGGTTAAGAGAAACAACATCACGAGATAAGGCATCAGGTACGATATTTAATTTGCCAGGCCTATGCCTAACGTCAAAAGTGAATTGAGATATACGCAAGTTCCATCTTGCCAAACGACCTGCGGGCTGTTTCAAGTTATTAAGCCACGTGAGAGCTGCACAATCAGTGATTACGGTAAAGTGTGTACCTTCGACATATCCTCTAAATTTCTCGATGCCAAAGATAACGCCCAATAATTCTCGTTCGGTAGCAGAGTATTTTTGTTCGGCAGAAGTTAAGGCACGACTCGCATAAGCGATTGGATGTTCTAAACCATTGCTTACCTGGAATAACATTGCACCTAAACCAGTAAGTGAGGCATCGGTTTGTATAAAAAACTTCTCATCGAAATTGGGTGAGATTAAGATATGTGCTGAAGTGATTAATGTTTTAATTTGTTCGAAAGCCTGTTGGGATTCTAAATTCCACTCGATAGTTTGGGATTTCTTTTTATTTTTAATTAAAGCAGTAATGGGTGCAGATATAGTTGAAAGATTGGGTAGAAAGATGCGATAATAGCTAATCATTCCGATTAAACGTTTGATTTCGGTAACAGTTTTAGGTGTTTTAAATTTAGTAATAGCATTAACTTTAGCAGGGTCTGCTCGTAGGCCAGTCCCATCGATAATAAAACCAAGAAATGTGAGCGACGAACAACAAAATTGACACTTTTCCCAGTTTATCTTAAACCCTGCTGCATTTAAACGTTCTGCAACCTCATTTAGTGTGGCGATATGTTCATCGAAAGAACTTGAGATAACTAAGATATCATCTAAAAATACAAAGGCACGTTCTTGATGTAAGATAGGACCTAACGTTTGATCCATAGTACGTTGTAAAGTTTGTGGAGCGTTACAGAGACCAAATGGCAAAAAATTATATTCGAAAAGACCCCGGCCTGGAACACAAAAAGCAGTTTTTTGACGAGAAGATAAGTCGAGAGGTATCTGATAAAAAGCTTGTCTAAGGTCGATAGATGAGATAAATTTTGCGTTTCGAAGCCGGCTTAAAATCGAGTCAGTTCTAGGTAGAGGGTAAGCGTCCGAAACAGTAACAGAATTTAACTTCCTGCCATCAAAACAGACACGCCATTCGTCATTCTTTTTCCGAACTAATAATACAGGAGACGTCCACGGTGAATTTGAGGGAGAGATAACACCAGATTCTAACATTTTGTCTATTTCAGCATGTAAATGCTTTTGTAATGCAGGCGATAAGGGATATTGACGTTGCTTAAAAGGGAGGGCATCACCTGTAGAGATAACGTGTGTCGCAGTCGTAACACAACCAAGTTCAGAGGTATTAAGTTTGCGAAATTTGTCAATTGTAGCGTTAAGAGTTACATTTTGGGAATCAGTAAGAGAAATTTTGTTAGATATTCCTGTAGATGCACAAGAATTCGTTTTAAGAGAGGTTTGCCATGAAAAATCCTGGAAATAAAGTGACAGATTAAAAAGTTTACAAAAATCCACACCTAATAGGAAAGGATAAGCTAATGCAGGCACAATCAAAAATAAAACGTCACGTTCAAGAGATTCTACTCGAATTTTTAACTTAAGGGAACCGGTTACATGTATTTGATTATCGTCAGCTAAATTTGTGGAAGTTTTTTCGGGAATAATTTGAATTTTGATATTTTGTTGAGATAATTGGTGATAGTTAGTGGAGATAGTTGGTGCAGTCTTATTTTCGCGCCGTGGTTACATATAAAAAAGCTCTATAAATGCAACCCCGGAAGCGAGGTGTAATAGACACTATCGGCAGTTGGCACCGCTAATCTTATACAGATCTGGGCGTGGTCCTCTACCGATGACGTCTTTAATATTGCACAATACTACGAAAATTTCCGTAAATCAAACACAAAGAATAAAGCACACAAATTAAGTAAAGGATTACTTACATCAGAAATCCTGCTTTCGCCCGAAATTGCGCTCGGGTAGGCCTCTAACCAAGTCCAGTCGGGGCTCCTTCCGGAGGAATTAGAGATGATACGTCGACGCTCTCAAATGCGTACGAATCAGCTCCGGCTAGCTAAGGTAGACATGAGGTCTTCATCCACAGGCGTGAAGATCGGTACTCCTAGGTGGCGGCAGATTCTTACCTATGTAGGGATTGGGCGGGAAAATAAGGTATGAGGGTAGATAAACAAAGATAATTAGACGAGGAACTACATAGGTAAACCTAACGATACGTTACCAGAAAAGAAACGAGCACTCAACTCGACGATACCCGGTAAAAAGCCACGATTTTGAGCGTCACGGAAACACTTCTTCCCACCCTTTGTCTAGTATTGCTCTACCCCTCTAGGGATAAGCACACTGCGCAAGCTCACTACTCTGACGTACGGAAGTACCGCCTAGTCTATTTAAAAAATTCCCGCGCACCGCGTATTTGAAAATATGCCGCGAAACTTCCGTACACCAAAAACTAACCTAAAACAATGTTTAAGTGGGAATGGCACGTAACACCTTGTCCTAATCTTCGTTTTATATCTTTTGCACTTTTCTCAACTTGCATTATTTGGCTTCGTAGGTAGCAGAAATCCTAACTTCTTGTAAATTCTTGTTTCCTATTTGTATTCTGGTTTTTAACTTATTTTCCCCTCTTTTGCATACTAGTACTTTAGTTGTATTTTTGTCAATTTTGATACGGACCGATCTCCCTGTTAGTACAGTCTCCATTTCATTAAGAGCTACTTCTAACTATTCCTAAATGCAAATGCTGCCAAATCGTCTGCAAATCTAAACATATCAATCGTTTGTCCCTGCATAATAATTCCAAATGTCTTTCTGCATCTGAAAGTATTCATTGCCTCTTCGATATACAAGTTAAAAATTAATGGGGATAACGCACGTCCCTATATCGCACTTTCGTTAAGATTTACTTTTCTACGTTTCTGCTCTAATGCTATCACCACTGTTTACTCTTAATGTAAACTATGCGCCATTCCCATAACTAATTCCTATCTTTTTGAATATTTCCAACATTTTTTTCCCATTTTACTTTGTCCAATGTATTTTCTAAATTTAAAAACTTTATATATCCGTGGTTTCCTTTTTCTATTGTTTTCCATCATCACCCTCAAAGCTAAAATGGCCTCCTGTGTTCCCCTGTTCGCCAAACCCCAATTGGTCTTCTTCTAGTATTTCTTCAACCCGATTTTCCATCCTTCTTTGTACAATTCTAGTTAGTTTTCCAACAGATAATTTTTTATTCTACACTTTTTTCTACGTAATTTTAGGTTTAGAAACTGTAGTTTTAGAATATGAATCTGGTATCATCATCCATTCTCTAAAAATGAGAAGAAATTGATTTTCCAGCACCCGAAGAAAGAGTGTATACAACTTTTATATGTTACTCCAAATGATCCCTTTTTGTTCAAGTTTTTTCAAGGCTCGGAAATTTTAGTTGCAAAATATTAATCTCGTTACACCATCTGTCCTCTCTTTAATTCGAAAAATCAATGATTTTTCAGGATCCGACGTAAGGAGTAAAGATATATTTGTTTGTTTTCCAACAAAGACTTTTTGTTCTAAATTATTCTATGTAGGTTCATGTCTAGAAACTATAGTTCTAGAAAATGAATCTCGTCTCATCATCCTTTCTCTGCAAATTTATAAAAAATTGTTATTCTAGAACCAGACGTTAGGATTGCATACATGTTTTAAGCTAGCTCCAACCAATTTCTTTTTGTTGTGTGTTGTTCATAGTTCAGAAATTGTTCTTCTGGAATACGAATCTCGTACTACCACCGGTTCTCTTAAAATTCAAGAAAAAATGATTTTTTGGTACCCGACGTAATGAGTGAACACATTCGGCGTGTTATCCAACAGAGAGTTTCTGTTCTACCTTGTACGTATTCTTTGGTTCTACAATATGGATCTCGTATCATCATCCATTCTCTGGTAATTCAAAGAAATCGGTTTTCCTGCACCCGGCTCAAGAGTGTATACAAGTTTTATATTTTGCTCCAGCCGATCCTGTTTTGTTCTGTGTTATTCAAAACTCAGAAATTGTAGTTCTAAAATCTAAATCTCGTCCACCATCCGTTCTCTCAAAATTCGAAACAAAAGACCTTTCAAAATCCGAAGTAATGCGTAAACACATATTTTCGTTTCTTAACCAACACAAAGCTTTTGTTCTACATTGCTCTACGTAGTTTTATGCTTAGAAGCTATAGTTATAGCATATGAATCTCGTATCATCATCCATTCTCTGAAAATTCGAAGAAATTGATTTTCCAGCATCCGATGACAAGAGTGTATACAAATTTTATATCTTGCTCCACCCGATTCCTTTTTGTTCTTGTTCGTTGAAGGTTCGGAAATTGTAGTTCTAAAATACGAATCTCGCGCCAGCATCCGTTCTCTCAAAACTCAAAGAAAAACATGATTTTTCAGCATCTGACGTAATGAGTAAAGTCCTATTTTCGACTGTTTTCCAACAGAGATTTTTTGTTCTACATTGTTCTATGTAGTTTTAGGCTTAGAAACTATAGTTCTAGAATATGAATCGCGTATCATTATCTATTCTCTAAAAATTCGAAGAAATTGATTTTCCAGCACCCGACGTTATGAGTGTATGCAAGTTTTATATCTTGCTCCAAACAATCCCTTTTTGTTTTGAATTGTTCAAGGCTCAAAAATTGTAGTTCTAAAATACGAATCTCGTATCACCATCCGTTCTCTCAAAATTTGAAAAAAACGATGATCTTTCAGCATGCGACGTTCTAGACGTTCTAGAATATAAATCTCGTATCAACATCCATTCTTTGAAAATTCGAAAAAATCGATGTTCCCGCATCCGACGTCAAGAATGTATAAATGTTTTATATCTTACTCCAACCGATTCCTTTTTGTTCTGGGTTGTTCAAGGCTCAGAGATAGAATACGAATCTAGTACTACCATCAGTTCTCTCAGAATTTGGAAATAATAGTTATTTATTATACAAGGGAAAAAAGTACTAGATTTTAGCTCGAGGTGTGTGTTTGTCTCCCGACGCGAAGCGGAGGGAGACAAAACACCGAGAGCTAAAATCTTACATTTTTACCCGCGTATAATACACTATTTTTTTCTGTGACTGGCAAAACAATGATTTAATATTTAAAAAAATATTACCAATTATATTAAAGTCAAAAAATCAATCTATGTCAAATTTGAAGTTTGAAACAGGTAGGCTGATGTACTTATAGGGACAGTTAGATCTGCGTTGCTAAGGAAACCTTTAAAGTAATCAAATATCTGTCAATTTAATTTTGCGAGTGGTTACAAAATTGCGAACTTAAGTTGTTTATATCGATTGTTTTGAATATTCAAAATTCAAAATGGACAGTACTGATTCAGAAGTTTCTCTTACTCCACCGGAATTGGTAGAGGCAGCGAAAGTAGCATCAATAAAATTATTGCCAGCTAAATCACGAAAAATTTACGAAACTGCGTATTCAAGATTCATGGAATGGAAGGCGAAAAGACATGTAGTTCTTACTCGGAGACGGTGTTATTGGTTTATTTTTCGGAACTAGCGCAACAACAAAAGCCATCAACAGTGTGGTCAAATTATTCAATGATAAAAAGTATGTTACAAGTCAATAATAACGTAGACATTTCAAAATATTGCAAACTAATTACGTTTCTGAAACAAAATGGGAAAGGCTACATGCCCAAAAATCTGCAATATTTACGAGTACACATATTAGTGATTTTTAAATAATGCTCCTGATGAAGTTTATTTATTGGTCAAGGTTGTTGTTGTATTTGGGATTGCAGGAGCCTGTCGAATATGTGAAATTAGCCAGGTAACATTAGATGATATTGAAGACGTGGGAACGTCATTAATTGTGAAACTTAAGCAAACAAAGAATGATGTAAATAGGAGATTTATAGTTACTGAAGAATATATTAAATTTTACAGAATGTACATGGCACTTCGTCCAGCAGCAGCAAAGGATCGCCGCCTGTTTTATGCATATCGCAATGGGAAATGCGTCAATCAAGTTGTGGGTAGAAATCAGTTTTATAAGGTACCTGAAATAGTAGCCAATTTTCTTCGACTTAAAATGCTAAGTCATATACAGGTCATGCATTTCGAAGATCGTCTGCTACACTTTTAGTTGAATCTGGGGGAGACTTGATGACACTAAAGAAACATGGTGGTTGGAAGTCATCAATGGTCGCTGAAGGGTATCTTGATGAATCGATAGTGCACAAGACAGAAATAGCTAAGAAACTGTTTAGTTTGTGTGGCAGTGCATCAGCTGAAACAGAATCCAATTTGCGAACAAGTACATCAACGGCAGTTGTGTCAGTGGCACAAAATATTATTTCAAATCAAGAAAATTCCACTGTAGCAGACATTCCTAATTGTTCAAAAACATGTCTTTCAGGCAATGTACATTTAATAACTGTACTTTTAACATTAAGGAAACGTAACTTATACATAATAAAATATTCTAAAATTAAATATCTTCGTGTTCTTACTTATTTGCACTTACCAGGAAAAAGTACTCATTTTTTCCGGGGAAAAAAGTAATTTTATATAAAGTGACATTTTGTTACCTGTCAAGAAATATTAAATGTCACATTTTTTTCCCGTCGCAGAAAAAACTGATTTTTCAGCAACCGACGTAATGAGTAATGACCTACTTATATTTTCGTTTGTTTTCTAACAGAAAGTTTTTGTTCTACGTAGTTTTAGGCTTACAAGCTATAGTTACAGAGCCCCAATCTAGTACAATCATCCAGTCTCTGAAAACTCGAAAAAAAAAAAGATTTTGCTTCACTCGTCATTAAGAGTGTATACATGTTTCATATCTTGCTCCAACCAATCGCTTTTTGTTCTGAATTGTTCCCGGCTCAGAGATTGTTGTTCTAGAATACAAATCTAGTAGCACTATTCTTTCTCTGAAAATTTGAAAAAAAAGCATTCGACGTAATGAAGAAACATATTTTCGTTTTTTTCCAACAGATAGTTTTTCTTCCATATTGTTCTACCTAGTTTTAGACTTAGAAACTATAGTTCTATAATATGCATCTCGTATCATCATCCGATCTCTGGATATTCAAAAAAATTGATTTTCCAACATCCGCCATCAAGGGGGTATGTATACAAGTTTTATATCTTGCTCCAACCGATCCCTTTTTGTTCTGGGTTCTTCGAACTTTAGAAATTTTAGTTCTAGAAAACAAATATGGTCCACCATCCGTTCTCTCAAAACTCGATAAAATCGATTTTCTAACCTTTGATGTCATTAGCAAATAAAAGTTTTATTTCTTGTTCCAACTAACCCCATTTTGTCCCAAGTTATTTTAGGTTTACATATGCGGCTGTAGAGTACGAATGCTGTATCACCATCCGTTTTCCCAAAATTCGAAAAGAATCAAATTTCCAGCACCCGAAGTCATGAGCAAACATTTGTTTTATTTCTTGATCAAACCAAGTTCTTTTGGTCCTGAACCATTCTAGGTTTAAAATTTTTAGTACTGAAATATGAACCTCGTATCACTATCCGTTCTATCAAAGCTCGAAAAAAATTTTTTTCAACATCCGACATCATGAATAAACATATATTTTCGTTCGTTTTTCAACAGAGTGTTTTTTGTTTTACATTGTTTTAGGCTTAGAAATTATAGTTCTAGAATATGAATCTCTTATCATTGGAAAAAATTTATTTTCTGGCACTCGATGCCAAGTCTTTGTGTAAGCTATGTACTATTTCTATAACTCGTTCTTATCTTTTTGAATATTTTCAACATTTTTCCCATTTTACATTGTCGAGTGTATTTTCTAAACCTACAAATCATATATATATATATATATATATATATATATATATATATATAATATATATATATATATATATACAAAGTTGGGTTTTCATTTCATCTTAAAACTATTTATATATATATATATATATATATATATATATATATATATATATATGTTTGATATTCTCTTAGTATTTCTTCAGCCCGTTTTTCCATCAGCCTTTGCCTATTTGTAGTTAATCTTATTGACACCTGTACGGTTCAGTTTTTGTTCGAAAATTTTACATTATTCTCACCTCTCTTTTTTGATATAGCGAGTAAGGTATTACGTTTGAAATCTTTGGGTGTCTCGCTTATCTCATACATATAGCTGACAAGTTGGATGAGTCGTTTTATTAATGCTTTTTCAGCCGTTTTAAGAGTTTCTACTTGCACTTTATCTATACTCGACGTCTTATTATTGTTAGGTTCTTTAATGCTAGTTCAAACTCATCTCTAAGTATAGGATATTCCAACTCATCCTTTTCAATGTCTGATACCTGTTCCAGTGCTTCTAATTCATGTCCTGCATTAAATTTGCGATATTTTATTGCCATATATCCGAATTGATTTTCTCCTAATATTTATTCAGTCCGTTTTTCTATACGATACGTCTTTGTACAATTATTGTTAATAATTTTGACACATGTGCCGTCAAATATATTGTTCGAAAGTTTTCACATCTATCCGCACCTCTTTTTTTGTATAGTAACCATGGTATTACGTTTGACATCTTTGGGTATCTCGCCTGCCTCATATATATAGCTTACCAGTTGGAAGAGACGTTCTGTTACTGCTTGCACCTTATCTGTACCCGATGCCTTTTCAGATCCTTTAATGTTAGCTAAAATTTCCCATTTTATGGATTTCGTATCGCTGCTCTCCTACTGTCTCTGGTCTTTATTTGTATTTTCGCCTTTCCTACATTAAATTCAGAATTCTTATTTTCTTTTTGTTTATACCCCAGAATTTCTCTAGCAGGCACATCTAAGCAGAATTTAACGTTATTCTATTCTGCTTCTACTTCATCAAAAATTGTCCGATGTCTTTCAACAATTCGTTTGACTTTTTCTGAAATCTTTTGTGGGTATCTTTACCTTTTAATTTCTCAAAGACAAAATGTCGTTATCGGTTCCTTTTTTTCGACTTTTTAAATTTAAGCACGACTTTTATAATGACTATGTTGTGGTCAGTGTCTGTATCTGCTCTGGGTAGCGTTAACAGCTTTTTTACTTGGTTCCTAAACCGTTGCCTAACAAGAATGCACTCTATTTGATTTCTCCCTATACCTCCTGGCATCTTCCACGTGTATAGTCTTCTAGCATGATATTGAAACAATATGTTTGTCATGGCTAAATTGTTTTTGTCGCAAAATTCTACCAGCCCATTTCCACTGGCGTTTTTCATGTCTGTACCAAATCCCTCCCTAGTTTCACCTACCACTGCATTAAAATTTCCAGTAACTATTAAATTTGCATGTCCTTTTACGAATCTTAGTATCTCTTCGATATTTGTGTAGGTCGCCTCTGCCTCTTCCTCACTGTAGCTAGTATGTATACTAGCTAGCATGAGTACTTGTATTATTACTGTATTTATCGGTTTAGATTCTAATCTAACCATGAGTACTCTTTCGTTCTTTTGGAAGTAGTTTTCTGCACAGTGTCCTATCTTTTTCCGCATAACTATCCCCACCCCCAAAATTGCTTTCTCTGATCCTGTATGAATTACCCTAAAGTCACTGTTCCAAGAATTTTCCCTCTCTGACCATCGAACTTCGCTAATCCGTAGTAAATCTAATGCCAGCTTATTTATTTCAATTTTCAAATTCTCTAGCTTGTCTACTTCTTTCATACTTCTAACATTTCAGGCCCCGACTCGCAAAATGTTCCCGTCCCTTCTTTTCTTCTTATTGAACTTGCCGATCACATCCTCCGAAGTAATCCCCTCCCAAAGATCCGAACGTGGAACTACTTTAATTTCGAAATCTTTTATCTCAGATGACGCCATCATTTTCAAGACATTTCTTGGTATACTGTCGACTGGGGAGGTAATGTGGTGATTTCCTGTTGCCTTCCACATCACAGTAGTATGTCTTAGAATGCTATACCGACCCCTATGGTCTCTAGCACTCTAAGTAGTGAAAGAGCTGCTGCCTCTCTCGGGGGCCTGTCTTAGTCTGGTTCCTCACTAAAGACCCCACTAATTTGGTTAAACCTGTAGTTCAGCTCTTTAGCTCGCTAAACACACACGCCATTCTACCAGTATTCTATAACTTCTTCAAGGTGCAGATCTGCTCAGAACAGTATTATTTAGTATATTAAAATATTATTAGTGTTGCCAATTTGCAAAGATTGGTATACTATTTCTCCACAAACAACTAACAAAAATCTAATTCCTCAAATAGTGACTTTTATTAGTATGATCTACAATTCTAAAAATGGTTCCCAAAGTTCCCAAAGTCAGAAAAATAAAATGACAACGGTTTAACCGAAATCAATGCATTTTAGAATAATACAAAATCTGGAGAGGATGCTATGAATGAGAAACGCTGAAGAATGCAACGTTGGTTTATAGCTCTGTTAAATCGTGGATATGTGTTCAGTCGTATGTAATCGCAAGTTAGCTAAACTTTTTCGTGAAAAAAGTATACTAAGAAAACTGAAATCGATATTTTCAGAATTATGAATATATGAAGATGACAGCTTAAATACCAACTGCTGCCTAGTATTCAAAGAAAGTATTGTTTTATGCGGCCCAAAATTAAAAAGAGAAACTGGTTATTTATGCATTCAGTATAAAAGATCAATTTGTTTTGCCATGTTCTAAAAGACTGTGTGTTTAATGCATTGAAAATTCATAACAGTTGTGTCTACTTCTGACCTGAATAATGTTACATGCCAAATTGGCTATGTATCAATTTTAGATTTAGATATAATTTATAAGTTAATTGCCGCGTATTTTTAAATTAATAACGCTAACTTCCGTCGTCGCTGACAGTCGCGTCTGCACAGAAGGAATGCGGATGTGCGAGAGTGTCGAAAGCGGGGACTAAGTCACAAGTCCTGAACCAGGCAACAACTATCTGAGTGGTGTGTGTGTTTTTTCTTTAGAAATAGGTATGTAGGTTCCCTGTATCTTACCTATATTGTACCTGGTACCTATTCCTTCCGACCCCCTACGAGAGTAATAAAAGTTACGTGGCGGACAACAAATTTGATGTTCAACATGGCGTAACCCACAAACCACCGCTGGATCCTGAGATTAAGTTCCGAGATACACCTCACGTGAGTAATTTGATTTTACTTAATTTGTGCATGCAAATTTGACTTAGACAGCGATTGCATCAAATACGTGATCTGTAGAAATATAACAATGGCGGGTAAATATGCCGCGTAATTATAACAATAATTGTATTGGAATGTAAGCGAGGCGTTTGTACACAAAAGATGATTCATAGACCTTTGCGGGCAATGGACTTGATTGACAGGTACAAGAGTTTTGTATTTTAGCGTTATTTAGATTACAATAGCTACGTTCGAGATATTATTTGCATATTTAGGTATGTTCTCGAATGTATTAGAACAATTGAATAAAATATAAATTTCTGTGGTTACGTTAGTTATGTAGTTCTAATAAAAGATTCGATTACAATATGAGATCAAGTTTAATGCTTTGAAAGTCGTGATATGATATAAATTACTTTTAATATAAATTGCCCTATGCAAGATACATTATTGTAGTGATCGATATAAATTAATAATTAGTGCTGGATAGTTAATTAGAGTGCTTCAGTAATAAGTAATTAAGAAGATAGCATCCTAGTGTTAAGAAGTTAGTTTTGTACTCTTAGCGATTAGCTGGAAATAGGTTGTTGAGAGTGATTGAAGAATTTTGTTGTAGCTACGAGTTGTTGAAAAGACTTGTATAATCAGTTTGATAATAACGAACTGTTGTTTATACAAATAGAGTTTTTGCTACATTGATGTCAAGTAGTGGGATTTAATGAAAAAGACATTGAATGATTCCTATTTGCATGCCTGTAATTCGTAGTCAACAACAGGAAATGGATAGCGAAATCCTTTCATTCTTGAGGAACTTCAAGTCAGGCGTACAAAAACACACATAGAAACAGGTTTAAAACTCTGTGAGCCTGGCAGCAAAGTTAGAAGATAATGCAGAGAAACAAGAACGAACTGCTGCAAACCTTACCAAAAATTGAACCAGACCGCAGTGAAGTTAGAAGAAAGTAACAGGAATTTTTTAGAAAAATTACAGGAAACCGTTACAAATTTTACAGAAAAATTAGATCAGAACCTAAAAGCGGTTGAATTGAAATTACTAGAAAATTACACCCACTCGAGGATGGAATGAATTTATACAGAAAACTACAAAAAACGTAGACAAGGTAGAATCCAAATTTTCCGGCGGCTTACGGAAATTGGAAACGCAGTTGGTGGACAAAAAGAAGCAAAGTTGTTAAAGACCACGCGAAAAATGGAAGAAAAGGTTCTGATCAATAGAAGAACGAATTAATTCGCTTATGGCACAAGCAACAGATCCCTCAGCACTGGTCATACAACCGCATGTGCCAGAATTAGGAATGTCGGTGAAAACGAGTCGACGTCAAGGTTCACATTTAATTAAAAGTCCACTTCGAAGACATATTTAAAATAATTTGAGACAGCCGCGAGAGCAAACGTCTGGAACGATGGTGAGAGGGCAACCGCATTGATTGTCGCATTACATAAATATACTTAAATATCTTGCACACCATACCAGACCATGATCAAAGAAACTATGGGGCCTTAACATCAAGGCTGGCAATGAGGTAGGGAGAGCCTCATCCGCAACAAGTGTATCCCGCTCAAGTGAAGAACTGTTTCTAAAAGGCCAACGAAAATTTGCAAGAGTTTGAAGCAGATATCGCTCGCTTGGTGAAGCTAGTGTACCCAACAGCACCAGATAGCTTCCTAGAACAGCTGGCAGTACAGACCTTTGTTGACGGGATACACGACGGACAGATCCAGCAAACATTACGGCTGGCTCGACCAGGGATCTTAGATTGTGCACTAGCTCATGCTATGGAATTTGAAGCGACAAAGCAAGCTTTGCATCATAGTAGTGGCAAAGTAAGATACTCCGTAGAGGAGCAGCGCCAAGAAAGCACGGAGGAAGTGATGTGACGGGTAAGGTATGACTAGCAGTCAGAGAAGGCCACGACGCCAGAAGCACGAATTTAGGCACAGGCAGAACCGACTTATGCGACTCAAGAATGAACATGAGGAGCCGAATTAATAGAGAGGGTCGACGGAACGGGGAGAAAATTGTCGTCCGCGCCGCACGATAGAATGTGATCTTGTTGGTCGGAGTACAGTGATCAACGATGATTGGCAGTCAGTACAGTTACGGACCGAACAGAAGAATGACAAGGACCTAGATGATTTTCTGACTTGGAAAGCCAGAGGAGAACTTCCATCCCGGCAGAATGAAGTCGTACAGTTTACAATGAAATTTCTTGAAGGTAGAAAATGGTATCTTCGTACGATCTCTGGAGAATGGAGATTCGTAAGTACGCTTCAGGTAGTGGTACCTAAAAGCCTGGTGTCAGAGGTTTTAGGGCATCTACAAAATGGAACTTCAAGACGACATTTTGATGTTAAGAAAGTTTGAGCAAGATTCTACGAGGTAGGCTGCAAGGACGATGTTAAAGAGTGATTCCACAAGTGTCAGCTATGTGCATCATTGGGAAACTGTAAGGCTCCTTTGAGACAATACAACGTGATAAAGGCTTCTTTGAGCGAGTGGCAATACAGTCAGCCCATTCCCTAAAACCGTCAACGGTAATATGTACATCACGGTAGTTATGAACTATTTTATGAAGTAAACCGAAGAGAAGACTATGCTATAGCAAACCAAGAATTTACAACCATCGCTGACGTGCTGGTAAAGGAACTGTTCTGCCATTTTTGAGTTCCTATAGAGTTGCACGCCGGTCGGGGCAGACATTTTTTGAGTCAGCGTTATTCTAAGAAGTTTGCCGGTTGTTGGGGATGTGAAAGACCCGAACAACACCATTGCACCCTCCGGCAGGTATAGGACAGCACATGAACCGCACCTTGGGCAAGTACCTTTCCAAGGTAGTCTCCAAACATCAGAGAGATTGGACCAATATTTACATCTATTTTTATTGGCCTATCGGTCATCCATTCATGAAGAGCACTGGACAGACACCTGTATAGCAAAACTGCGCCTATGGATAATACATAACGGAAATGTGCTACTACGTAATAAGTGTCGTGCAGGATAATGTTTAGAGATGAATTGGCTAAAATTACTCCTACGATGCCTCCAATTGCGAATGGGAAAATGAATTCTAACGCTTATATTATTTGCTATGTTGCTATTCAACTGAAAATTTTAATTCCTGTTGGAACTGCGATGATTATGGTGGCGGATGTAAAGTAAGCTCGTGTATCAATGTTCATACTGATTGTAAATATAAATGGGCTCAAACGATAAAGCGTGTCCAAATGTTTCGTTTTTGCCCCATTCGTGTATAATGACATGTAAAATTATACCGAATCCGGGTAAAATTAATACGTATACTTATATGTTCACCAAATGATCCTGAGTTTGGGTGTAAGTCCGGAGATTGCATTTTGGGCGAGAGCTACGTTGCGATGCTTAAGCGCAAGATGTATAATATTCATGGTGACGTTAAGAGGACTATCTTGATCGTAAGAGATCGAATGAAGACCAAATATGACATCAAGGCGCAGGGGTTTGGTTTTCCAGATGGCGACCGCTCCTGGCTATACAACCCCAGACAATAAGTGTGGGTTATCACCAAAGTTACAGGTACATTGGGAGGATCAGTATGAAGTTATAAAAAGGATCAACAACGTGGTATTTCAGATTCGTAAGCTCCCAAAAGGAAGAACAATAGAAGTTAGACGGTTGGCACTCCACGCTAAAAATGACGTTGGTAATGCCGAAGGACGGCAAGCGGTGAGACGAACAAACAGTTATGTTCGTGATAATGAACAAAAGTTTGGCTCGAGTTATGATTGGTTCATGTTTCTGTACAGTGGCACAGCCGAGGCGAGATTCAGGGTCACGGAAGAGATTCAAGGTGATCTATTCGATGTGCCATAAGAATACTCCCTTGCACATTGTGTAACAGCGGACCTTGATATATCCCGAGAACTTGTTTAGTTGTTTAAAAGTAGATTTGGTTTTCTGGATCAATTCTTCGACAAGAACCATGGGTTGGAAAGATCATACAGCTAAAGGACCGACACCATGCCATCTACTACCTGTTAATTACGTATCAGCCTTCTGGTAAACCGAATTATCAGGATCTCAAGGGCTAATTGATCAAATTTAAAGACAAGAAGTTGTCCATGCCCAAGATCGGTCGTGGACTTGATGGGTTGGATTGGAGGGTTGTACAAAATATTCTAGAGGAGCTTTTTCATAAAACCAGGGTCCAGATTTTAATGTGGTTACAATCCAAACGGTATGGTGCCTTCTGTGAAGAGTATTGATAATAACATAGAAACTGCAGAGATGGTTTCGACTGTCCTTACCGCCCCACGGACTTCAACGTCAGGGTCATAGAGTGTTTTGGGATAGAACAGTTTTAAGAGGGGGGCAGTATAGCGCCGTTTAGTCCACCTCTGACCGGAAAAATTACATTGGAATGTAAGCAAAACGTTTGTATACAAAATATGATCGATAGGTCTCTGCAGGCGATGGACTTGATTGACAGGTATATGAGTTTTGCATTTAAGGGTTATCTTAGATTACAATAGATATATTCAGGATATTATTTGTATATTGTGGTTTGTTCTCGAAATAATTCGAACAATTAAATTAAATATAAATTGCCGTGATAAGCGTTAGTTAAGACAGTTGTAGTTGAAGCTTTGATTATAATATGAGTTGTAGTTTAAATCTTTGAATATCGTGATGTCATATAAGTTAGTGTTGATATAAATTACCTTATGTGATATAAATTACTGTAGTGATTGATTTAGACTAATAATTAGCCTTTGGATAGTTAATTATAGTGCTTCGATAATAAATAATTTAAAAGATAGTATCGTAGCGTTAAGAAGTTAATATTTGTATTGTTAGCGATTGGCTGGAAATAGTTTGTAGAGAGTGCTTGAACAATTTCAATGAAGCTAAAAATTGTTGAAAAGTTTTATATAATCAGTATGATAATAAAGAACTGCTGTTTGTGCAAATAGAGTTTTCGTTATAATATTTTTTTTTAAATGCGTTTTAGATAATTATTAATTTTTTACAGTTTAGTATTTAAAATTAATGCCTTCTCTTGTTCGTAGTTAAAACCTAACCAACATATTTTTAACAGAAAAAATTTGTTTTTTTTTGCAAAACAAGTGTCAATGACAGTATTTATTTTTGTTAAAAAATTCATTATTGTTATTTTACATTGTTTTTATTTATTTTGATATAAATATGCTTTTTGATTAACTACACAACAAAAATATTAAAAATACTTTTCAATTTTTTGACATACCAAGAACTCCGTAGCGCATTGCGTGCTAAAATTTCCAACCACTGTTTAAGGTTAAACAGGATAAATCGTAACCATGATAATCACTTTTCAAATATCTTTTGTGTAGTTACGTTTCCTTTTCTCTGTTTTCACATCTGTTTTCAAGCGAGAACAACCTTCATAGAACTGTACAAAACACACCTTTAATCCAGTTGTCAGAACTTATCTTGGAGTATGTTTTGCCACAACCGACGCATTCGTTTTCCTTATAGTTGTCAAAAGTGCATCTTCCTCTGCAACAAAACATCCACTTCGAATTCCAACGAAATTGATAGAGGATGTTGATTTTTGTACGTTTTTCTTTTTTTCTTCTAGTTGTGTGTAGCTCTCTCTTGTCATTTTTGTCGCTTTTTAGCCTCTTTTATTGATTTCTCTTCAGAAGAAATGCTGTTTTACTGAACTTTTGTCCTTTTTCTTTCTTTCTTGTGTACTTACCTTTTTTTCTCGTTTCTCTGCTGTATTGTTTTCACTTCTATCTTCCTTTTTTTCTAACAACGTTTTCTGGTGCTTTAATCAATTAAAAAATATTTTCGAGTTTACATATACACACATTGCAATTTCGAATTCTAGTGTTTGCGATTATACTTCTTGAATATGTAGTAGGGTGAAAGAAATGATCTTTTACCACTACAACATATCAAAACTAAATTGGTTTGTCTAATTTGTCGGAGGTAATTGTAATTACATTTGTTTTGTAGCAATAACATCTAAAACCCTATTGTTTAGTTGGATACCGGCCTCGTTCATGTCCAAGTTGCCTGAACAATTAATTCATTATCTTCCAAAACTTTTTCAAGTAAATTATCAAAATTACCATTGTCCGAACTAACAATATACCTTCAAATCTTCTAATAAACAACTTGGGATTTTTAACCATAATAATTGTAGCCAAACACAGTCTGCTGTTTGTCCCCTCGTTAAATTTTAAGGTTTCATGTTTTCTGCTGATTCATAGGTCATACTACGAGTAGGGTCCCTACAAAGTATAAACCTCTTTACCTGGAGCTTTTTAATATGTAATACGATTTTTACACCATTTGAATTCCCCAAAGTAGACGTAGGTCCTATTCCATCTTTTTCAAAATGTTTATTTAATGCGCCTCGTGCTTGTAGTTCTAAGAATCCCATACAACTTTGTAGCTTCATTTACTTCCATCATTTGATCTTTGTACCATTTCTCAACAGTGTAGCTATTAGTTGTTTAGACGATATCGGAGGTTAGATAAGATATAGATATGTCTTATGAACCTAATTAGCAGTTTCAGCAAGATCAAACATAGTTTAGTCAAAAAATATTTCTCTTATCAAAAATTGAATCACTATTTACTTCAAAATTAGCAAGCGTTATCGAACAAACAATTTCTTACTGTGATCCATTTCAACCATCTTACTCGGTATTTTTCCTCTAAGTATTGCTTGTCAAACATGAATAAAAGTCTATGTAAATAATAGGTGGAGGTATATGGAGAAGATCCTTAGGATCTCTGTTTTGGAGTAGGTTTTTCTGTAGGATAAAGCAGAAGGCGGCTTCGTGGCGTAATTGGTATGTGTGTGACTACTACGCCCAAGGTCCCGGGTTCAAATCCCGACACGGTCCGCTTGAAAAAAGTTAGGCGAGCATTTTTACAAAAATACACCCTCGTTCGGATGAGAGGTAAAATGAAGGTCCCGTGGATGAGTGTTGTCACGTACGTTAAAGTTCCCCACCTTGCTTGGAACAGCAAGAGTTCGGCAAAATTCCAAATTCTCCAGGTAAAAAAACCTCGCTTCCTGGCCAATGTAGTACCTTCGGGTGGAGCATTGGAAAATCACATGTAAGTATAAAGCAGATCCATCTGAAACCCATTGTATCGTTGTATTCACTCTCCTTTCATGTCAGTTTTATAACGTAATGCGTCTTTATTATTAAAGTAGTTAAAATAAACACTAACTGTTGTTTTTCTGCCTTTATGGATCAACCACTGAATACTTGACCATTCTATCTTTATTTTGTCGTTTTTGTTTGTAATTTTACGAGAGGTGCTCGATATGTATCCACGATAATTAATACACTTTTGCATACGTTGGATCCCATTTTCATTGCATTCTTTCCATTCCGACTGAGATATCTCGAAAATATGGGTTTTGCACCCATTAACCGCCTTTTCTGGTGTCGAAAATCGTTGTCCACGCAGTTTGTTCTTCATTTGTAGGAACAAAAAGAAATCATTAGGTGCCAAACCAGGACTATACGGCGGATGACCCACCAATTCGATGTTTTTAGTGCTCAAATAGTCACTTGTTTGAGCCGATGTGTGAGAGCTCGCATTGTCGGTTTATTTTTGTTATTTTTTTGAAAACTTGTTGCAAACAAATGGTTGTATACGAAGCAGAATTAACTGTTCTACGATCCTCTAAAGCAACGGTCGTGACATGTCCATTTTTTTGCGAAAAACAGGCAACCATTCTCTTCAAAGTGGTTCGACCGCGGACAACTTTTGTTGGATTTTGTTCACCTTGGAAAACCCATACAGTCGACTGCTGTTTATTTACGGGTTCATACGAATAAATCCAAGATTAGTCACATGTGTAGATGTTATAAACTGCGTTTGATGCACCGCAATCGTATTTTTGAGCATTTTTTTCACCAATCGACCTGAGTAATTTTTTGAGAGATTGTCAAAATATGTGGGATCCAACGCGCACATAGCTTTTTCACAGCTAAATGTTCATGTAATATCGAATGTATATTTATCATACTAACGCCTAGGGATGCCTGAATCTCACGATAAGTCACATGTCGATCTTGCATTATCAATTCGAGCACAGCATCCAGCACAACAGCCCATTTTGGACGATTTTCTTTAAATTCATCCGCTAGCGAACTACGACCACGATTGAATTCACAATACCAACGATATACAGTGGTTTTAGTTGGAACTTCTTCCCCAAAAGTTGAAATAAGTTGATTCAGGCACTGTTGTGGAGATAATCCACGTCGGAAATCGTAAAAGTTCATCGCACGAAAATGTTCACGAGTTAATTCCATTTTTTGGCCGACACGAAATTTTCAACTAGTATGTATACTGTCAAAAATGACAAACTTTAGGTTAGAAACGTCAGTTCGCACCTAGCAACACTAGTGTTCTCACTTCCCGATACATTTCGAGCACCCTTCGTATCTCTACTACTCATAAAATTTTCAACTGCCACCTTCCAAATTTCAAACTTTTATCTCCTTTTCGAGCTGTGAAACTACTTTGTTCTAACCATTATTTCCGATTGGTTCTAAGATCTCTTTCAGGAGGCATAATGAGTGCCCAGAGGCAAGGCTGATATATTTTGAAGTGAAACTATTTGAAACAACCATATAACTAACTATAAATTACTGACGTCTTTATGTTGCTATTTTGGGCAACAGTATTTGTTGCCGTAAATGAAGAGATTCTTTGCTGTTATATTTTGTTCAACTAGTATATAAGACACGACTCAATTTTTCAGAACCAAGAGAAGCTTCCCACCCCACCCGTCGTTCCATTCATAACAGATATATTTTCAAAATGTATTACTTTTCATAAAGATATTTGTGGAACACGGATTGCGAGCTGTCGAAGTTATTTCTTCACAGTACAATGTTCCATTTTCTCAAAGATATATGCCACAACAACAATTGCAAATCGTATAATTTATTGTGGAAATGAATGTTTTGTCTCGAAACGCATTGGGCAGTTCATAAGTTTTAAGGGCGGCCAAATGAACGTAACATTGTTCGTGCTATAAAAAGCGAAACCATATCTAGGCTTTTTGATGACAAGCCAACGCCAAGAGTTCGTTCAACTCAATCTCGAGAAGATATCGCTGTTGTTGCAGCTAGTGCGATAACTTAAATTCTCCATCCGTCTTCTTGCTGAATAACTGGGGCTTTTATATCCACAATGTAGAGAACTTTACGCGAAGATCTCGGTCTACACTGGTGTAAAATCGAAATAGTGTAAGAATTGAACCTGTGAGACCGTGGTTTGCGTCTGAAATTTGAACTTTTAGGATATTGGAGGAAGACTCGCGTTCTTATTGACAACATGTTGCGCCTTTTTGCTGCATTAAATTTTATTTTAATAGTAGGGTTGGGGGATTTTTGAATTCAGCATGGGGAAGCTTTTTTCCATTTTAAATATAATTAAACTACTACGTGTAAAGTTTTTATGAACGAACGTACGAGAGGACAATAACTCCCTAATGTATTGCTTATATTCCGCACAAGCATGCACTTCTCAGGGAAAGGAATGTGTGCTTAGCGCGGTTAGGCATGAGAAAAGTTGTATAGAGGGACTCGTAGGAACGACGCATTTTAAAACAAGGGATTTGACGTCACACCATTATCGAACAATATTGAACGCGGTTGCGCGGTAGTTTGGTCGAAGTGATTCCTTCGTATTCGTGTACCTTTTCTTAATTACATCTCGTGTTCCGCAAAAGTGTAAATGCACTCACTTCGCCGCCAGAATTTGTGGAAACATAGAAGGAACTACTTCCACGCAACCCTGACCTCCTGAAGACAAGTGAAGGCTGCTTTTGGCTCCAGCAAATAAGCAGCTATAATAAATTATGCCCAGTGCAGTGATTGACTCGCGGATAAAACGTAATAAGCGTTGTCTTTAAACAGGTTTGAACTATGAGATGTACGCTTTATCATTTTTAATATTTTTTGACCAACTTAACCATTCGTCGCTAGGTTCACAATTTACACAAAATATTTAGTCACTTTTTTCTGTAATTCTTTATTTAATCTTCAACAAATGTTCATCGTATTTTGTTAAATGCTTCCTTGAGCATTGTTATACATACCTTTACTTCCTACTTTCATTTTGCATATTCACTTTTAACAGTTCAAGGTTTTAAATGTCTTTGTTGTATCTTTTCTCTGTTTGATTGTATTATTTTTTTTTAGGTTGGTTTGATTTTTGTATGTTGTTTTCCAGACGTTTGTTAAGTATTTGAACGTGATGTTTATTCTTATTCAGCGTGGACTAGTAGAGTCCAAAGGACTGTTTTTCATTACATTATAAGAACATACCCTTGTTACTTTTCTATAGTCCCAAAAACAGCGCAATGCATTGAGTGTTAAAATTGCCGACACTACGTTTGTTAACGTTACACAGAATACATAATAAACGTTAAGTTTAGAAAAATATTGACATTGATTTTTGTCATTGTTTTATTTTCATGGAACGAACCTAGCTGTCAGAGCTTATCATTTCCAAGTATGTTTCGCCACAGTCGTCAAAAGTTTTATCTTCTTGTGCATACACAAAGCGTTTACGTTCGTACTCGGGCAAATTGATAGACTCTTTTTGTACACTTTATCTTCTTTTCTATTAATGTGTATAACTCTTTCACCTTTTGATACATTCTATTTCGAAACTGATGGAGAATGTTTCTTTACAGAATGAACTTTGGTTCTTTTTCTTTTATCTTAAGTGCATACTTTTTCTTTGCTAGTTTCTCTACTGTAATATCTTCCCTTCTATTTGCTGCTTTTGGTAACGACGTTCTTGGTGAATTTAGAATAGTTGCCGCTCTTGAGGACATCTGCGAAGCTAGTGCATTCTATTCTTTTTCTTCCTTCTGTTATCCCTACTGAGGCCTGACGGCACCGTTTGATTTTCCAATGCTCCATCCGAAGGTACTACATTGGTCAGGAAGCGAGTTTTTTTATCCTGAAAATTTTGAATTTTGCCGAACCCTTGTTGTTCCAAGCAAAGTTGGCATCTTTAACGTGCATGACAACACTCACACACGGGACTTCCATTTTACCTCTCTTCCGAACAAGGGCGTATTTTTGTAAAAAATGCTCGCCTAACATTTTTCAAGCGGATCATGTCGGGATTCGAACTCGCGACCTTGGGCGTGGTAGTCACACGCATACCAACTACACCACGGAGTCGCTCAGAAAGACAACGACCGCGGAGATGGGGTTGCAATGCCGGAGTTGCGGTGAAGTTGGTCATATACAGAGACGCTGTACTCAACCAAAAAAAGACAACCGGCTGAGCAGCAGGAAAACTAGAGCAAGTCGTCGTAAGGGGGCGAACGTCGACAGCACAACGTAGTGCCCCGGAGATTATTATCCGTGCTACATCGTCGATGGGAAGTCTGGACAGCATTTATATTGATGGTAGAATTAATGGTAGGGTTGCCCGATTACTCATGGGTACAGGGGCGACAAGGACTATTGTAAGAGCAGATTTGGTTGGTCGTGACTACTATTCCCGATACAAGCCGCTTGAAAAATGTTAGGCGATCAATTTTCACAAAAATACTCTCTCATTCGGATTAGAGGTAAAACGGAGGTCCCGTGTGTGAGTGTTGTCACGCACGTTAAAGATCCCTACCTTGATTAGAACAGCAATGGTTCGGCAGGTTAAAACTCGCTTCCAGGTCAATGTAGTACCTTCGGGTGTAGCATTTGAAAATCAAATGTAGTGGTTACTAGTGACACCCCAATGTGGTACCGTCGGGTGGGCATTGGGGACGTGCCGCAAGTGTAGCGATCCTTACTCAAATTATACGGTCCCTGAGACATTCTTTTATAATTTTGTAGAAATATGTGCTGAATTGGGTTGGTGAAAGACAAACATCCTTACTCTACCTTTCTCTCTACGTACAGTTCTTCTGCTGTGCTTTCTAGTAGTTTATCTAAAGTGGAGATTTTAATGATCTTTTCTAGTTCTTTTTTTCGTTAATACGTTCCCTAAAACGTCCCCAAAGGACTCTAGCAAAAGCCAGTATTGGATATAAGAAGCTATGAATATACCTGTTTTCCTTTCGGTAAGCATCTTTCACTATTATTGTAAACAATCCGATATAAACTACGCGTTTTTTTGTCTTTTAGTGCCATCTGCAACATTCGGATAAATCCGAAACTCCTTCAACTTTTAAATTTCGTAAGTAAGGATCCTAATTCTTTGTTTCAATCACGTATTGTATTGAAAAAATTAGCCCGATATTTTGACGGCGGATTTCTAGTTGACTCTGTAGGAGATCTGACTAAAACAACTTGTATGATCCATACATTTAAGCTTATCAAAATCAATCAAAACTAACTTCAGTTACTGGTTGCCAACCAAACGAAAATTGGAAAATAATTTTTTCCCGATGATAATCTATTACCAAAGAATTGTCCATATCTTTGTGTTCATGGCAATTATAATAAAATGTAGCTCAGTAGTTCAAGTGATATTAAATAGAACTGACAAAAATATTCTAAAAAAGAACAATGTTACTCTGGAGGAGTCTAGAACAGTAACAGTTTAAGGAAAGACGCGCCGGACTCTTCGAAATCATTGATTGGAGTACATATAAAAAGTAGAGGGTCAAGGTGAATAAAATAGCTTCTTCACTTACAGAAAGCTCAATTATAAACGCAGTCTAATGATGGACGGTACAAAACTATTATAAAAATTAGAGCGAGTCTGTAAACATTAATAAAGTAGCCTAAATATTAGCAGTTGTTTAAAATATATATTTAGAATAGGGAAAGTAGATATAACGTTGGATTCAGATAGCTAGGCAACCAACATTACAGAAAATTTTGTTTCGGTGATTTGCTATTTATGAGTGTACAAATTGACGTATACAAAATACTTTGTAGGTAGTATTGACTTATATAAGACCAACTTCAACTTGTTCACTTTCAAAATAATAAGCGAGAAAAGTATTAAAAATTCCGCTATAAATTACTCGTACTTATGCTATCTATAGTCGATATTGTTGTACGGAGTTGCTTGATACATCTTTGACAAACATATGAGAAATCTGTCTTCTATGGACCAATAACAACTACAAAAAAGATGCCTCTGTAGAGTGATGTAATATATGTTTTTAGAATACAAAAAAAAACACGAAACATTTGAAAAGTGGACGCAGCGAATGGAAGATATTAGCACAGCTCAGAAAGACTGAAAACTATTTCGCACAAAGCTTTCGTGGTTAGTATTGACTAACATATCGTCTTTCAGATTTGCACCACGTTATTTTATTACATAATACTGAAGTCGACATTTCGCCCACTTTTATAGTGAACGTACGTCATTAAGACATGGCGTAATCAGTAATTCTGAAGGTATAGCCTTACACCCAATACGCAGAAGGTTACTTCTGGACAAACAGATTCACATGTCTAATTAACCCAAAGATTGTCTTAGGGTAACGGAAAACAAAGAAAAGTAACAATTTATATAAATATATTTATTCGTGTCCCTACTGAGACCAGACGGCTCCGTGGCGTAGTTGATATGTGTATGACTACTACGCCCAAGATCCCGGGTTCAAATCCCGACACTGTCCGCTTAAAAATGTTAAGCCAGCATTTTTTCCAAAAATACGCCCTGGTTCGGATGAGAAGTAAAATAGAGATTCCATGTGTGTTTTGTCGCGCACGACAAGGGTTCGGCAAAATTCAAAATTTCTAGATAAAAAACTCGCTTCCTGGCCAATGTAGTACCTTCGGGTGGAAGATTGGAAAAAAATTAAATGTAGAGTCTTTACTGAGACCGGGTGGCTTCGTAGAGTCGTTGATATGCGTGTGATTACTATTCCCGACACAGGCCGCATGAAAAATGTTAGGCGATCATTTTTCACAAAAATACGCCCTCATTCGGATGAGAGGTAAAATGCAGGTACCGTGTGTGAGTGTTGTCACGCACGTTAAAAATCATTACCTTGCTTGGAACAGCAATGGTTCGGCAAGTAAAAAACTCCCTTCCAGGTCAACGTAGTACCTTCGGGTGTAGTATTTGAAAATCAAATGTAGTGGTCCCTACTGAGACCCCAATGTGGTACCGTCGGGTGGAGCTTAATTAACCCAAAGATTGTCTTAGGGTAAAATAACTGAAAACAAAGAAAAGTAACAATTTATATAGATATATTTATTCGTGTACTCCGTGCGTGCGCACGTGTATGCGTATCAGTATATAAAATGACTAGTCTACTAGGTTGGCAAATGACACTCATTATTCGCAATTTCCGTAGTGGTAGTTATTCAAGTGGTTCAGAACACTGTGAAATACTTAAATGCTACTGGTTCAATCCACAAAGTGTCATCTAAATGTTGATTCTATACTATTCATAGAATGTAAACAGCCTCTACTCCTGGAGACACATTTGCAGAACTTATTGTTACGGTATCCAGACTCTTGTATTTCACCATTTCATGGCCATTCTGCAATTACTCTCTTGCACTTATAAGAGTTTAAACGGGTTTCAAGTAGCTAGAAGTCTCCATTTAGCTATAGTATGCTTGGTAACATAACAATGTTTGAACACTATTCAATATGACTACATTTGAATAAACCCAAAAGCGTTTGAACTTACCACCGTCAAAATGCATACATGCAAAACCTCAGCTCATGCAAAAGCAAGGTCAGTACAAAATCTGTTATGAAAAACTACTGTTAACTGGTCTAAGGTTAATCTAGAAAACCATAGCTTAGCCAGAAAAAGCAAATTCAGTACAAAATCCATCATCAAAAATCGTTATTAACTGGTCTGAGTTGACTCTAATGGAAAACATGTATTATCTAAAGAAATAACGTACTACGTGGTATCACGAAAAATATCCATCAAGCAAAGCGCAAGCTTCATGGATTCGTCATTGCGATTTCTACTTATTGAGGAAGTATGCCTAGTATACTTCGAAATAATTGCGATACACCTAGATTTCTACTAAAGACATAAAAAGGAATGAAAGCATTGCTTTGACTGAACTAGATCTAAACTCGTAATTTGTCAGAGTATCTGCAGACAAAGGTAACGCTATAGTGATGCTAGACCAAAAAACTGTCAGGAACGTGTTAACCTACTGCTCCTCAAAGCGGCTTCTGTTCCCCAATCGTCCAAAGCCTAGCCACACAACTTGAATTCGAAATTTTTATCGCGTCAAATCGTGAAATACTCTTAATTACATTCAGAAGTTTACACCATCACATTTTTGGGAACTCCTAAATTACTGCAAACTCGACGTTTTCCGACCAATAGTGAACATATACTTTCAGCATCTTACCTCTTAGAAAACCTTTTAAAGCCCTGACTAACAGTTATCGTTCTTTAAACTCTACTAGCTAATTGGAGGTACGATACTACATCTAAATGTACACGTTGTGAACACATATACTCCTACCATACAATGAGCCCAAACATCTATTAACTCCGGTAGAAGACTTTATGACGTTTACGTATCTTGTCGTTAGTGGACTAGTTTTTAAACAAGCGTGTAGTGTTATCGTTTGAGTGGGCGGCGTCTGAAAGCATGTAGGCTTGGCTTGATTATTTGTTTAATAACTATAAGCAAAAATAATTATAAGTTTCATAAATCCAAAAAAAATAAAAGTGAAATCGTTAAAATTGAATGATTTTAATAGTTTGAAGCAGTTCCGAAGTCTCTGGTAATCTTGGAATTCTTCGGAAGGCTCTGTGGTTGCTTGTGGAACCAAAATAAACTTAAACACTTATTAAATGAATGTATATTCAGTTTAAAGGCGATATGAAAGGCTTCGGTAGTCTTCGGATCTCTTCGGAAGGCTTCGGAATGTGCTTATGGGGTCCAGTGAGAACTTGAACAACAATAATTAGAAAATATTTACAGTTTGAAGAGGTCCAGACGTCTTCGGCGGTCTTCGGAACTCTTTGGAAGGCTTCGTGTTTTCCTTGTGGGACAACATTAAGTTACAAAGAATTATGATATGAAACTAAAAATTACTAAGTATAGAGGATTCAGAAGTCTTTGGTTGTCTTCGGATCTCTTCGGATGGCTACGGAATTTATTGTTTTAAGAGGTCCAGACGTCTTCGGTGATCTTCGGTACCCTTCGGCAGTTGTTGTGTAAGTGGTACGCTAGGCCTCGTTGAGAGCGTCGCCATTAAACTCTATGGGGGTGTTGCCACGTAGGTAGACTTAATAGATGCAGTCATGGACATCACAGTAAACAACTTCTCGGGATGTACTTGTAGTGGAAGCGGTTTGAATACGGTCTTTCGGCGATGGTGGCGGAGGCGACAGAAGCTTGGGGTGCGGTGGGATTGAACGGACCGCACGTCGGAGAGAGTTCTGTGCTTGCTTCCGGTTGGCCTGGTGTATGGAACAGAGCTAATCACCCATACATAAATAATTGATTATTAACACTGCGAGATAAAGCTACCAAAACTCCCTAACACCGGTCGAGAGAGCATACCACCTAACTAATTACCGAGAATTAAAAGATATGTACCAAAAAGAACTGACTCTCAGGAATAGGAGATCATGGGAATTATTCGTGGAAAGACACTTACAAACTGACGTCTGGGGGATACCCTACAAAATCACTCAGGGTAAAATCAAACCACCGATGACTTATTCGACTTTAATAAAACAAGACGGCACATACACCAAAGACTGGGGTGAAACTGCGGCACTACTATTACAAACACTTTTGCCTGATGACAACGTTAAAGACGACAGTAACGAACAACGACTCAGACGACAAGGAGTAACCGACAGAAACCACGTAGTTAACCGACCATGGAACAGACAAGATGACAACTTAGATCCTTTCACAGAAGACGAAGTGAGATACGCACTATGCCAATCGAAGAGCAGGAAAGCACCCGGACCGGATGCAATTCTTGCGGAGATTTGCATAGCGCTACAAGATAAATTAACACCGACGTTAACAGCACTATACAATGAATGCATACGACAAGCTGTTTTTCCGAATATCTGGAAACAAGCAAATATCGTGATTATCCCCAAAGGGAAAGGTAAAGACCCCAAACAACCAGGCTCTTACCGACCCATATGCCTTTTGATCACGCTAGGGAAAACGTATGAAAAATTACTATGTAAACGAATGCAGGACCACAGACAAACCACAGGAATACTCCAAGACAATAGGGCTTCACAGAAAACAAATCGACCGAGGACGCAATAAACCAAGCAATACAAACCATCAAGCAATCACACAAAAAAATACGTCCTATTAATATTAGTGGACATAGAAGGCGCATTTAATAACCTTTGGTGGCCTTCACTTTTTACAAGACTTACACCCATAAACTGTCCATCACAACTGTACCATTCTTTCAGGAGCTACTGCAGGGACAGGTACGTAACCCTACAAGGCACGGTGAGCATTACCAACCATATAAACAACGGTTGCCCGCAGGGGTCCATATGCGGACCCCTATTTTGGAATATTGTAATGGATGAACTCCTGGAAAAGTTGGACATCGTTAACGAAGTGTTGTTGACGATTGCATACGCCGACGACATCTTGCTGGTGGTTGAAGGCAATTCCAGAAGGGAAATCGAACGTAAAGCTAACATCGCCCTAACCCAAACACAAAGTTGGTGCAAAACCAACAAAATGACCATAACACCACAAAAAACTACATACCTTGTGATGAAGGGAACCCTGGCAAGGGACCCCACCATCAAACTAGACGGTGTAAATATAAGTAGAACACAAAACACAAAATATCCGGGCTTAACATTAGACGAAAAACAGAATTATTCTACACATATACACACCGTTTGTGCAAGTGCAACTTCTGCAATGCAGAACATCGCAACGCTGGCCCAAAGGACTTATAAGATACCACTTAATTGCGTAAGGCTATATCTCAACAGTGTGCTCAGTGCTATGGTCTCATACGCCGCGAGCGCATTGGGACATCGCCTTAACACAATCAAGCCTAGACAAAAAATTAATAGTACACAACGAAGTGTTTTACTGCGACTGACGAGGGCTTATGGGACTACCGCACATGATGCACTTCATGTACTGGTGGGAACTATGCCTTTGGACCTAGTAGTGAAACAGCGAGCTGCAATGGACAATCTTACACACAATGACAACCAGCAACTATAACGCATCTTAAACACAAACCAACTGCCCACGACAAAGACGGAAATAAAGAACTACATACTTGCAGAATGGCAGACAAAATGGAATCAAAGCACAACCGGTACAAGGGCATACGCAATGATTCCAAATATCAAAGACCGCCAAAAGGCCAAATACCTGGTGATCAGTCGAGGATTTATTCATTACCTAACTGGCCACGGACCCTATCCAACATACAGAGAACGCATAAACTTAGTTCACAACAACATATGCACGTGCAGAGAAATAGGAACACCGGAACATATAGTATTCGAGTTTAATGACTTACAACCGTACCTCCACGCACATAGACAAACATTATTGAACAAGACCCTACACCAGATGATTTGGAACGAAAACCTCTTTCCACACTTAAATGCACTCACACAAAAAACCACGGCACTCATCCACCAACGTTATCTTGACGGATAAAACACACAAACAAAACTACCCGGATAGAGACATAAAACTACCACCTCTCCTCGGACCGAGGCTCTGCCCCGGAGACCGGAGACCGATCTCCTGGAATTCCTAGAGTTCCACTCTTGACAACCAGAAGCAAAAAGATCAAAGCATCAACCCGACTTTGAAACAATCCAACCCCCTATTATGTAGAATTTGCATGCTTCTACATATTAGCAACCCCGTCTCTAACAAATAATAACTAACAGTAGTAGTATAAGTTAATTTTAAGTAGTAGAATATGGAATTTCTTCTTTTTTTACTAACGCTAAATTTTAAGAACCAAACTTACACATACCTGAGGTAAATAATACAGCAAACAAATCCTTTCCTCTGGAAGAACCTAATTTTTTATGTAGTAGTATAAGTTCAAACATGTACAAAATTATACCAATTCAATCTAACCTTTTGGTAACCTGGGCAAACGTAAACACAAATTAACATTTCAAACACACTTCACACACACACACACACACTCACACACACACACGCACACGCGCGCACACACACACACACACACACACACCCCCATACACACAAACACACAAAACACCTCTCAAACACTGTACAAACACAAAACACTATTCACACACTTGCACACCTACATTGCCTTTTCAACATCTGGATTTCCGGCTGCCGATGGTCCGGACTGATAAGGCAAATCCGTTGAGCATACTCTCTTGACAACTAGGATATTCGACTGCCGATGGTCCTGGTTCTAGAGGGGAAACGTAACACGGACATCAACATCACACACACACGCACACGCACACGCACACACACGCACACACGCGCACACACGCGCACGCACGCGCACCCACACACGCGCGCACGCACGCACGCACGCGCGCACACACACACACACACAACCTATTCACACACTTACATTGCCTTATCAACATCTGGATTTCCGGCTGCCGATGGTCCGGACTGATAAGGCAATATCCGTTGAGCGTTCCTGTTTGACGATTGGAATATCCGGCTTCCGATGGTTTTGGTCCTAAGGGGGGAACGTAACCCGGATACCATCATCACATACACACAACCCTCACGCACACATACACACACACACACACACACCTGCCTTACTGACGGTTACTTTCTGTGGGGAAGCCAGGTCTTCTTAAATTTCAGGTAGCAGACTACTGAAACGTTAGAACAAATAAATAAAATAAACAAATAAAAATAAATAAAAAAATGGCCTGATGTATGGAACAGAGCTAACCACCCCTACGTAAATTATTGATTATTAACACTGAATTATAGTGGCGTGCCCAAGGTACGGCGGCGGACAGCGTCACTGTCGGAGAATACGCAGGCTATGGGGAGCACTGCGTGTTGTAATATTAGCAGGCTATGGAGAGCGCTGCTCGCTAAAGGTTTTGCAGGCTATGGGGAGCACTGTAAGAGGATTCCTAGGGCTATAGCGAGCACTAAGGAATGTCTTTCGGAGAATTTGAAATTATATTTATACACTTCCATTTCCTATGCTTCCTGTGTTGAAAAACGTTAATGATGTCTTTAACCAATCGAGTTGTGTATTTCGATTTTCAAATGTAAAAGAATCTCCAAATTTAGTTTGACCAATGAGCGTGCTGATTTTTGGGTACCACAAAAAATTGCGTTGGAAATTCTCGCGATTCTTAGTTTGTTCTGTGTTCAGCTCGTGTACTTTGATATAGTCAACTGCAATTCTTTAGTCTGTTGTGTGTTCAGCTCGGGCTCCGTGATATAGTCAACACTAGCATGGTCATGGGTTTACGCAATTTCGTAATGTGGCTATTATCTACATGAAACTATTTGAATCAATGACACAAGATCACGGATCCCAAACCTACGGTAAAGGTCAGTATGTAGTTGACGTATTGGTGGTCTTGTTATATTGCATATCGGGGCATCTACTACCACGCTATTGATACGCTTTGGAACGTGAGGAAAATAGTGTCCCAGTGTGTGTGAGTGTGAGTGAGTGAGTAAAAAGGTTAAAGAGATTAAAAGATTAAAAAGATTAAAGGGGTCTCACGAAGTGTAGTTAAGAATATTAATGTAGATAGTTTTAAGAACATTGTACATTGCGGAAGATTTGGTTCTAGGAAATGAGCAACCTACGAAAGTACAGAATACTTGATATTAATGCAAATTGGTTTAGTGACCGCGTTTGTGTACTCTTCGAGTGTCTTCGGCAATCTTTGATTGTTTCCAAAGAAAATATTCAAGCCTGCCATTTCCGAAAATATGACGTAGAAGTTATTTAAAATTAAATTGCTTTATTAGTAAGTATCCTGTAGACAACAAGTTTGGTATTCCCTTAGTAAAGGTTTAAAGTGTTTATTTAAAATTTGTATTTCCCTAAATACGTAGTCGAGGATGGTTACTAGAAAGTACCTTGTGTGAATCTCCAGCAATTATAAGTCAATTTCTAATGCAATGTATTCAAACATAATTAATAGAAAGTTGTTATGTATTTCTAGTAGACGCAACGTTGTGCGTCAAAGTTATGTCACGTTGGCTCGTAGCCGTGCGTAACAAAAGAAAATCCAAGAAAACAACAGTGACCGGGCTCAATCGAAGAGTAGGGGGGGTTGTAGAAAGCAGACCAATCTAGAAGGGACGCGGCTGTCAGGAGTTAGTACCAGTACCTGACATAGAGAAATTAGAATAGTAAACCTGAAAGAAAAACAAATTAGTCCTGCAAACCTGAAACAGAGAAAAAGCATAGCCTATGGATCAAGTATAAATTGTTCAGTACTTTATAGAATAAATAAGAGCAACTGTTTAGATAAACTCTATAATCTAACAACAGTAATAGCAGTACAGAAAAATTCTGAGTACAAAGTGAGGCCATATTGGGGAGTAGCAGAAACGTTTCATCACACACCAATTAAACATAATTCAGGTAAAATGTAACAAAAAAATATAAATAGGTAAGACATAATTACTCTAAGTAATTTAGTAAAATTTTTAGCAAAGACATAAATAAGTAGATAAGCACAATTGTTCTGAGTCCTTCAGTATGGTTGATTGTTTTTTATAAATAGGTAAGACATAATTAATCTAAGTAATTTAGTAAAATTTTTAGCAAAGACATAAATAAGTAGATAAGCACAATTGTTCTGAGTCATTCAGTAGGGTTGATTGTTCTTTCTTTTTTTTTGTTATTAAATAGCGGGCAAGTCTATGGAAAAGGTATCAGAACGACAAGGAATATTGCAAAAACAACGGGTAGGTATTTACAGTAAGAACAAATAGGAAATAGTGCAACTTACACAAAGTCCTTCAGTACCGCTTCCTTGCCATTGCAGTGTGGGATCCACGATGTCTGACACTAACGAAGCACTGCACCCTAGACTGTGAGGGTGTTGATGGAACTTATCACAACTTACCCTAATCACACTGACTGATCTCACTGGGGTTAGCAGCGGACCTTATCACGCGAAGGAACTAGGTATATTAGTTGCATAACCATCCAAAAAGCAGCGAGGAACTTCAACTACTACTTTTGTAGTCGGTCACAGTTTAAATATCACCAGACCAAGCAAGCAACAAAAGCCATAATAAGTAAAGCACATGTATCACTAAAGGGAGTCCGTAACCATGTCCTTAAAACCCGCGTGCACCGAGTTAAAAGCAGAACGAAACAGTATCTTGAACGTAATTCCTATATCGGAACCAAAGACCAACTACGACTCCGCGACAGTTAGTTCGACGGCTTTTTTTTCCATAAGAAAGACGACTAAAAACGTTTAGTAGACACGCGTAAGCACTAAAGCCGTACGCCGAAAGTTCTTCAAACACACGTGCGTCGAGTTTCACCAACCCTACCACTCTTAGTTCAACCAGAAAAACCGTATCTTACACTTAATCTTTTGACATCTCGCCAGCAAGAACAAAAAAAAACACGACCCTTTTTTGTTTATATCTAATCCTACTAGTACAACTTCTGATCGCCTACCTAGATTGTATATCCACATATTAATTACAGCGGGATTATTTATTAATGACAAGTGGAAAGTAATTTTACGAGGATTCCAATTTACAACTAAACCATCTTTTAAAATTAATACCGGCGAGTCAACTTGCATATCAATCTGAAAACTAGGCGGAAGTATTTACTTTATACAAACCGCTATCCAAAAACGATGTATTTTAAGAATTAAGTAGACTAAAAATGTTAGGCCACCAAAAATGCACGTTACAAATTCCCCCCTAGCAAAATAAAGACGTCGGGGTGAAAGAGAAAAAAAAAGAAAGAAAAGTGGCAGACCAGGAACCAAACAAAAAAAAATTTTTTTCCGGTTCGAAGGACCAACACCAGTATAAGAGAAAGAATATCTTTCCAAAAGAAGACAAAGTTATCTATCGTAACCAACAATGACAGAATAGGTAAAGAAAGTATTAAGCAAACACCCAATGAGGATTAAAGGTTATAGCTACTTTCAGAATCGTCAAAAGACGGATGTCCCCAAAAAGGACATTTCTGTTTTCCACCTCAAAGAAAAGTTTTGGCTTCCCGCGAAGAAACCAAAAGAAAATAAAAAAAAAACGAGGAAGAAAACTCGTAGCAAATCCACTAAACGACATCACTGTCAACCTCAAGTGTGCAGCAACGAAAGAATCAAGACAAAGAAAAGAGCAAAGGCAAACTAGTACACCATCTGGAATACTTCCAACTGAGGTAACACAGATTCGTATGAAACGATTACTCAAGCAGAGTATGGCTAACAGACCTCCAAAAGCGACTAAGTCGAAATTCCTAAAGGAAAAGTAAATAGATCTGAAGCCTACCTCAAGGAATGGATGTAGAAAGCGACTATAATAGTCCAATAGTGAACAAATGGTGGAACTGACCAGAACAACAAGTCACGGGAGGGGCTAGCTACAAAATATACATAGGAATACGAAATGGGCGCCAGTGTTTTCGGACTCAAGCTTATCAGCGAAAACACAAGACCAATAAGCCAAAAAAACAAAAGAGAAAAAAAACAAGTCATTAGGGATAGCGATACGTAGGATCAAAATAGAATCCGCCGGAGGGAGCCCATTAGGATCCGGAGGTTCAGGATCAATGTCTGGAGGGTCTAAAGTTTTATCGGGTTTGAGGTCCTTAATATGCCAAGTACCCAGATCGTTACCAGAATCATCCACTAAGATATAGGTCCACGGAGAAAGTTTAGTCCTAATAGTAAAGGGACCCACATATTTGGGAGCAAGTTTAGCATTGAAGTAGCGAGTAGCATCCGAAAGAACATAATTGCGTTTCCACATGCGATCGCCAGGAGATAAAGTTAAGGGACGACGACGAAGATCGTAGTGTTTAGCATTTTTCTTGTATGCTAAGGAAAGACGTTTCGAAATTTCTTCACGAAGTGACTCAAATTTGACTAAGTCAGTAGGAGGAATAGGACGTTCGGGATCCATAAGAACATCATCAGGATCAGGAGGTTTTCCAAAATGATCGCCGTAGAGAGCATGTTCACGACCATATAGAGCAAAATACGGGGAGTAACCAATGACCTCATGTTTGAGCGTACGAATAGCACAACCAATTTTTGCTAAATTAACGTCCCACCGACGTTGATTATCAGAAACGTAAGAAGAAATCATAGTTTTCAGGACTCTATTAATACGTTCGGCCGGATTCGCCTGAGGATGATAGCGAGCATTAAACAGAATTTTGTTCGATAAGAATTACAGAGTTTAGTGAAAATATTACTACGAAATTGTACACCATTGTCCGCAATTAGATACTGAGGAGTACCATACACCAGGAAAATATTTTCCTCAATGGTTCGAGCAACAGCAGCGGCCGTAGATGCACGTAGAGGAAAGAAACAAGCATATTTCGTAAAACAATCGGCCACAACTAAAATGAAGGAATTACCTTTAGAGGATCTAGGAAGAGGTCCGACAATATCCGTACATAGGACTTGCCAAGGACGAGTGGCAGTAGCACGAGGAGACATAAAGCCAGGAGGTTTCTTTTGTTCGACTTTGTGTGCAGAGCAAATTTTACAACGACGGACGTATCGAGCAACAGCGGCTCTAAGTTTAGGCCAATAGTAACGCATGGAAATTTTAGAGACCGTTTTGTGTACATCAGGGTGACCTGAAGTAGGTAGATCGTGATTCTCGTATAGAACCCTATTCCGTTGTTCGCTGGGAACTACTAACTTCCAATCGTCTTGAGGAGGTTGGAGCAAAGACTGTTTAGATCTTACATGTTTATACAGTAATTCGTTTTCCACATGCCAGTTACTGTATAGTTTAGGATTGGAATTAACACGAGTCCGTAGTTTAAGATACCAAGGATCCAAAATTGGCAGAGTAATAGAAGATTTAGGAAAGTCATCAATTAAGTCAATCTTAGGTACTGAGCGAGATAAGGCATCAGGAACGATGTTTTCTTTACCTTTTCGATGTACGATGGTGAAGTTTATGTTGTTGAAGTCGTACAGACCAACGAGCTAAACGACCGTTGGGGCTTTGTAGATTATTCAGCCAGATAAGCGAGTGGTGATCCGTGATCACAGTAAAGTGAGAACCTTCGATATAGGGACGAAATTTTTCAATTGCCCAGATAACACCAAGACATTCTTTTTCGGTGGCGCTATAGTTGCGTTCCGCCTTTTTCAGAGAACAGCTAATGTAGCTAATGACTTTTTCGTCATCACCCTGTTGTTGAGTCAGCACAGCACCCAGACCAAAATCGGAGGCATCAGTCTGTATAGTAAAGGGCAAAGAAAAATCAGGACAACTCATCACTGGAGCCGTTACCAAGTGTTCTTTCAGCAGCTTAAACGCCTGCTGACATTCCGAAGACCAATTAAATTTAGAATTTTTCTTAGTCAGAGCAGTAATTGGAGCCGTAAGAGCAGAAAAATTTGGGATAAAGCGACGATACCACGAACACATACCAACTATGCGTCGAACTTCAGTTACAGAACGATTCACTACGTATCCCAGATAACGGAGTTCCGGTCGGCATATAACGCATTTATCTCTGCGAAGAGTAAGACCTGCAGAATTTAAACGAAAAAGCACTTTCTGTAGTACCACCAAATGTTGTTCGAAAGTCGGGGTAGCGATGATCACATCATCTAAGTATGCGAAACAGAAAGGTTCGAGATCAGCACCAAGCACACGATCTATAAGTCGCTGAAATGTCGCTGGAGAATTATGAAGACCAAATGGCATTTTAGTAAACTGGTATAAACCTCTACCAGGCACCGTAAATGCAGTAATCGCTTTAGAATTAGAAGAAAGAGGTATTTGCCAATAAGCAGAGCGAATGTCCAAACTATTTAAGAATTTTGCGTCTCTCAGGCGGTCTAGAATCGTAGAAATGTAAGGCAGGGGATAGGCATCTTTTTCTGTAACCTCATTGACCTTTCTAAAATCGATGCAGAAACGATACGTGCCATCTTTCTTAGGCACCATAACAATAGGGCTAGACCAAGCGCTATTAGATGGTTCTACAACACCACTTTCTAGCATCTCATCCAGAGCTTGATTGACATGTCGAAGTACCGTAGGGGACATGGGATAATATCGCTGCTTGATAGGACTAGATGTAGTACGGATCTGATGTTCAATGAGATTAGTACAGCCCAAAGGTAAAGTATCATCTTTAGGAAACATCTGTTGGACTATACGCGATAGTTCGGATTGTTGTAGGTTCGATAGATCGGAAAGAGCATTGATCTGACTGATCGAGACAGTAGAAGAAAAACAGAAAGTCCATTGACCCGTTCGAAAATCCGGGACAACACCCATAGATTTCCAGAAGTCAATGCCTAAGATCAGAGACTGAGAAATAGAAGGAACAACTAGGACGTCAAGAAGGATAGTTTTATTTTCGACCGACATGGGTAAAGTAAGTGACCCGAGAATGTCACAAGCTTGACCATTGGCTACTGTACAGCTGTGGATCTCCGTTTGGGACAAAGGCAAAGAAAGAGAATAGAGAATATCCCAACCAGGACCACCAATAATCGTACGAGAAGCGCCAGAATCAAGCAAACCCTTAAATTCGATGTCGAAAATAGTAACAGTAAGATAAGGTCTGTCGTCCTCACGAGAACTAGCTAAAATAAAATCCAAAACATATTTAGATCGGTCATCAAGACCAGAGAAAGGATTTTCTGAGGAAATAATAGGTACCGAGACAACTGTAGAAGGAATCGGGTCGGTTTCTCGGCTTAGCGACTCGATCGGTAGTTTAAATTCTTGTTACAACTCGTACAATTGGTACGGGTAACATTAGGTTTACCACAACCATAGCAATGAAGTATCTGAGGTTTAGTACAGGAAGGAGACTTGTGTCCTCGTTGGCCACAGTTCCAACAAGTAACGGAAGAATTAGAAATATTTTTAGGAGCATCACTTGCACCAGGTGTAAGTGTTTTCGAAGTAGTGACATCAGAACGGGGAGGGACATAAGCGGACGTAAGTTTGCTGCGGACCACAGGACCTGTATAAGCTAAGTCGGGCTCTAGGAGTTGAGAAAAGTTCAGAGCAGGAGGAGACTTGAAATTATCTGCTTGGATTTTGCGCTGTTCCAGTCTGCGACCCACCCGCAAAAGTTCGGCAATAGTATTCAGATCCAGCAAAGCTAAGTTGGTTTGGTAGAAAGGTGTAAGATTTGGTAAAATAATATCGAGTTTCTGTAGTTCAGAGAGAGAGATTGTTAGACGAGCAAATAAATTTTCCAACGTAGCTAAATATACACCAATAGACTCTGAGGGACCCATAGTACGTTGCTTTATTTCCTCCAAAAGTTTTTCGTTGTAATTAACGGGTTGGAATTCTTCCCTTAATAGCCGAATAACGTCCTGCCAATTTGTTAGGGATTTTCGATGTGCTCTGAATAAAATTAAAGCTTTTCCTGAAAGTAAGTCCGATGCCGAAGAAAATAGTTGAGAAGCAGAAACGTTGCGTGCCGAGGCTAATTCGTCCACGCGTAATAGAAATGCATTTAACGACATACGGTCATCACCCGAAAATTTTAAGTCCCATTTAGACACCAGCTGTCCATAACCAGACGTAGCAATTGATTTAGAAACAGATATAGGTATAGGTAATTCATCCGAAGATTCAGCAGAAGTAAGATCATCCTCAGTACCCGTAGTAGTCGGATTAATAGTAGCCGTAGAAACAAGTGGTACCCTAGGGGAAGTGGAAGAACGTTTAAAGCGACGGTATAATCTATCGCAATCACTGCGGAAATTGCTGACACCTAGCAACAACTTTCGCTGTATTACGGTTTCAGCGTCAGAAGTCACATTCATACGTTGGATTCTCCCTTTAAGATGCATAGCAAGGCTAATAATACGTTTGCCGTCGGCAGTTGAAATATCGCCATTAAAGTTAATTAAACATAATTCAGGTAAAATGTAACAAAAAAAATATAAAATAGGTAAGACATAATTACTCTAAGTAATTTAGTAAAATTTTTAGCAAAGACATCAATAAGTAGATAAGCACAATTGTTCTGAGTCCTTCAGTATGGTTGATTGTTCTTTATAAATAGGTAAGACATAATTAATCTAAGTAATTTAGTAAAATTTTTAGCAAAGACATAAATAAGTAGATAAGCACAATTGTTCTGAGTCATTCAGTAGGGTTGATTGTTCTTTCTTTTTTTTTTTGTTATTAAATAGCGGGCAAGTCTATGGAAAAGGTATCAGAACGACAAGGAATAGTGCAAAAACAACGGGTAGGTATTTACAGTAAGAACAAATAGGAAATAGTGCAACTTACACAAAGTCCTTCAGTACCGCTTCCTTGCCATTGCAGTGTGGGATCCACGATGTCTGACACTAACGAAGCACTGCACCCTAGACTGTGAGGGTGTTGATGGAACTTATCACAACTTACCCTAATCACACTGACTGATCTCACTGGGGTTAGCAGCGGACCTTATCACGCGAAGGAACTAGGTATATTAGTTGCATAACCATCCAAAAAGCAGCGAGAAACTTCAACCACTACTTTTGTATACCGATAGTCGGTCACAGTTTAAATATCACCAGACCAAGCAAGCAACAAAAGCCATAATAAGTAAAGCACATGTATCACTAAAGGGAGTCCGTAACCATGTCCTTAAAACCCGCGTGCATCGAGTTAAAAGCAGAACCAAACAGTATCTTGAACGTAATTCCTATATCGGAACCAAAGACCAACTACGACTACGCGACTGTTAGTTCTACGGCTTTTTTTTCCATAAGAAAGACGACTAAAAACGTGTAGTAGACACGCGTAAGCACTAAAGCCGTACGTCGAAAGTTCTTCGAACACACGTGCGTCGAGTTTCACCAACTCTACCACTCTTAGTTCAACCAGAAAAACCGTATCTTACACTTAATCTTAAACATCTCGCCAGCAAGAACAAAAAAAAACACGACCCTTTTTTGTTTATATCTAATCCTACTAGTACAACTTCTGATCGCCTACCTAGATTGTATATCCACATATTAATTACAGCGGGATTATTTATTAATGACAAGTGGAAAGTAATTTTACGAGTATTCCAATTTACAACTAAACCATCTTTTAAAATTAATACCGGCGAGTCAACTTGCATATCTATCTGAAAACTAGGCGGAAGTATTTACTTTATACAAACCGCGATCCAAAAACGATGTATTTTAAGAATTAAGTAGACTAAAAATGTTAGGCCACCAAAAATGCACGTTACAAAGTCCAAGAAAAGAAACTATATAGTTTCACATGTAATTTGGGGTAATTCCATAATCGTTAATAATTAGTTCGGAACGACTTGAATTTTCCAAGCATTGAGCATATAATTATTTGTGACGTACTTAGTAATTAGAAAAAAATGTTAAACCCGAAATTGATAACTGTTTAAAAATTTAAAAGTTATGGTTTTTAAGATTTACAAGAAAACTATCGGTTTTAAATATTAAACACTTATGACCCATAAAGGACTCATTTCTAAAACTCTCGCGTTTTTGATTTTTGGAGATGTTTGGTTAAAGCATATGTCATAGATAAACAAAAATTTTAAAGAGATTTGGGAGCTTTAAAGTGTAACTTTGTAAGGGGTGGTCCTATTTTAAATCTGTTTACAGATTCGAATTCTGCGTAAAATTCTAGACTAATTTGATGTGCCGCATGTATAAAAAAATTTATGCGGATGGTCAAAAATCGCTGCTGGTAAAAATTCTTAAAATTGGGTTAGCTCTCTGGGGGATGGCGCTATCTAAAAAATTCCTAGAGATTCGGGTAGCTGAGAAAATTCTAATATTAATTGATACCAAACAAGATAGGTTTATCTCGAAAGATGCAATGGCTAGTCGAGCAAAACTATTTGGTTCAGAATGTTAGCGGTAAAAAAATCGTAAAATGAGGGTAGCTCCCTGGGGGGTGATGCTATCTAAAAAAATCTTAGAAATTCGGATAGCTGAGAAAAATCTAATATTAATTGATACCAAACAAGGTACATTTATCTCGAAAGATGAAAATGGTTAGTCGAAGAAAACTATTTGGTCCAGATGAGGGAGCAAATGAGGATGCTAGAGCAAATGAGGTCACAAAACAACCAAAAATGCACTACTCACAATGAAAAAGAAAAAGGCAATAAAAACGAACCAGGTAATGAAACAGAACACGAAAAGGAAACTGTAACAAAAATAAAAAGTGACAGATAAAATGGAACAGTAATTGAAAATTACAAAGAAAATGAAAAAGGAAACGAAAATGACAATGTAAATAAGCAAGCAAACCAACAAGAAAATGACAAAAAGTGAGACTGAAACTGAAAAAGAAATTTACACAAAAAATGAACAAAAAAGTTTAATTCTGATCAAACAGACTGATAGTAACACAACTGTGATATTACACAATAAGATACATGATAGTACAAATAGTGACTGTCTTGCGTTAGCTTCGATAACCCTACATATGATTTTTCAATGCTCCACCCGAAGGTACTACATTGGCCAGGAAGCGAGTTTTTTTTACCTGAAAAATTTGGAATTTTTGCCGAACCCTTGCTGTTCCAAGCAAGGTAGGGATCTTTAACGTGCGTGACAACACTCACACACGGGACTTCCATTTTACCTCTCATCCGAACGAAGGTGTATTTTTGTGAAAAATGCTCGCTTAATATTTTTGTCAAGTGGACCGTGTCGAGATTCGAACTCGGGACCTTGGACATAGTAGTCACACACATACCACTACGCCACGGAGCCGCCCTCTTTTAACATACCTTACATGTGATTTTCCAATGCACCACACGAAGGTACTACATTGGCCAGAAAACGACTTTTTTTTACCTGGAAAATTTGAAATTTTGCCGAACACTTGCTGTTCTCAGTAAGGTATGGATCTTTTACGTGCGTGACAACACTCACACACGAGACCTCCATTTTACCTTTCATTCGAACGACGGTGTATTTTTGTGAAAAATGCTCGCCTAACATTTTTTAAGCGAACCCTGTCGGGATATGAACTGGGACCTTGGGCATAGTAGTCACACACATACCAACTACGCCATGGAACCGCCTCTAACTTTGATAACCTTACTTGTGATTTTCCAATGCTCCACCCGAAGGTACTACATTGGCCAGGAAGGGAGTTTTTTTTCTACCTGGAAAATTTTGAATTTTATCGAACCCTTGCTGTTCCAAGCAAGGGAAAGATCTTTAACGTGCGTGACAACACTCACACACAGGACCTCCATTTTACCTCTCATCCGAACGAGGGTGTATTTTTGTGAAAATGCTCGCCTAACATTTTTCAAGCGGACCGTGTCGGGATTCGAACCCGGGACCTTGGGCGTAGTAGTCACACACATACCACTACGCCACGGAGCCACCTTAACTTCGATAACCACAGATGGTGGAGAATAGTGGACGTGTAAATATGAGCAAAGTTTATATAAGCGGAACCTTTAACCAGTAATACCAATTTGAAAAGGAGGACGCGATTCGTAAACGGTTCGATACTCACCTTTTTCTAATAAAAGCACTTTCTTTAAAACTTTGTCCGAGTAAACCTGCCTCGTCCTAAGCTATCTTGCCCGTTCCTCAAGATACTTTTAAGTCAAAAGTGTCTCTACCGCCTCTTACCCTCCTTACCTTTGTAGGGGATGGTTGCCTATTTGAAAGTTTCAATGACGACTTTGATAGTTTAGTCCATCTAAATGACGAGCTGTCAGCCGTGAATAAATTTTCAACCTTCAATCAGTGCTGAAGCGTGCCGCATTGCGTACCTTTAAGAACTTTGATGTTACGGACGCCAATTACCCTCTTGCGTACTATAAACTCTGCAAAAAATGTCATAATATTCGCCGTATTACATCCCCTGTTTGGGAAAACATTGCTAAATTTTCCAAGTTGAATTTTGACCACCCGTCAGGCTTACAAAAATTAGTGGACATCTTTGTCGATAACTGGCAGGGGCTTAAGACATTTGATCTACCTGTAGAGGAATGGGATTTCATGCTGGTACACATGATTCTAGACCGCCTTGATATACATACGGCTCCCAATTTTGAATTGCATCAGAACCTCCACCTCTATCCCAACCTATACAGAAGAGGTGATTGCTTACTTAGAAAGGATTTGTAAATTCTTGTCAAATTTGTCGATAAATCATAAACCCAATTTAAACAAAGTTATTCGTTCTAACAACATGTCCAGGTCTCGCTCCACTGTTTCCATGTTAGTACATACCACTCATATTGTCATTAAGTGACCGATTTGTTATCAAGTTCATAGTCTTTATCGTTGTCATGATTTTACTAAATTTTCTCAACAAGATCGCTAAACTTCTGTCAAAGAACATAAACTTCGTATCAACTGTCTTAGTAGTTCACACGTTTTGATCAAGTATAAATCCACTATTTTCTGCCGCCAATGCAATGAACGTCATCATTTTTATTGCACTTTCATCGCATTTCACCCAAGCCTGCTACTGCTACTAGTAACAAGGCTTGTTTGAGCCCTGCTCCCGCTGCTTCTACGGTTTCACTTTCTACTAATTCCCCACTTCAGGACCTCTATAAGCCATCCGCTCCTCTTGCTTCTGAGGAAACGTTCACTTCGTCTAGCAGTAGTGGCCCGTCAACGTCGAATGTTGTCTCATTTAAATCTCTCGCTAGTTGTGTTACTCTCCACCGTTCAAGTGAAAAGCGCTGATCGCTCTGATTCTTTCCAGAAATTTTGTTGTTTACTCGACTCGGGTAGCACGACTTTCTTTATTTCGCAAAATAGTGTGAAATGTTTGGGTTTCCACGCTACTCCGCATTTTCTAACCTTTAGTGGTTTAGGCTCCGCGGCTTTGCATGGCGCTATGACCGTTTTGCTCAAACCCATAGGTGCTTCTTCATCTATTATTAATTTCGAAGCTGACGTACTTCCAAAATTTGTAAAAATTTACCTACTAATAATACTTATTCTGAAAAGTTTGCTCTTCTAGTTAATCTCAAACTGGCTGATCTGCTCTTCGCTCAATCTGGACCTATTGATTTATTTCTTCTCGCGAATATTTTCCCTAAAGTCGTATTAAATGCCCATATCCAAGGTTTAAGCGATCAACCTATTGCTCTTAACGCTATTTTTGGATATGTTTTAATGGGAAGCATACCGATTTCGCCCGCTTCTGAAGTCATTGGCTTGTTTTGTATGACCGAGTCTACTTCACCGCTGGAAGATATTGTTTCGAAATTATGGGAAGTTGAAGCATATTACGTTGACACTCTTTGCGGCAATGAGCAAGGACGGCATGTCGTCTCTCTGCTCTTAAAAGATTTCAAACCTTCCTTTCCCGATAGTCGTGATCTCGCTCTAGAGCGAGTTGTTTTTTTTAGAAAATCGTCTAAGCAACTTTTATGAACAATACGTTTCATTTATGCGCGACTATTTAAATTCCAAACACATTCAACCTGTTTTTGCTGGGTCTATTTCTGACTTTCCTTATTATATGCCGCATCATTATGTTGTGGAACCAGAAAATTGTAAATACCAAACTACGTGTAGTTTTCAACCCCTCCACTAAAATTCTGTTTCGATTGACTTTAAATTATCATTTGTTTGTCGGACCCAAGCTTCAACGAAATATTACCGCAATTTTGTTACAATTTCGTCTTTATTCCTGTGTTATTACTGCAGATTACATCAGATGTATAGACAAATCCTTGTTAATCCTGATCAGCGTGATTATCAACGAATTGTTTGGCGTTCTTTTCCTGATGAGCCTATTCCGGACTTCAAGTTGAATACCGTTACCTATGGGATAAATTGCACCCATATTGTTGAATACCCGCTCTCCTGCAGTTGGCTAAAGACGAAGGAAACTCCTTTCATTTGGCATCTTTTGCCCTTCGCCACCATACCTATATCGATGACATCGCTTCAGGAAGAAACTGTATGTAGTCAAACATGACTTTACGGAATCATCTAAGCGCTCTTTTAAAACTTGGTGGTTTTGTTCAGAATTTCTAAATGATCTTTCCGCTTTGCAACAATTCGTACTACATGTATCCTTTGCGGATCCTGACACTCAGCCTCTGAAAGTTGTAGGTCTTCAATGGAATCCCACCTCTGATACCTTTTGTTTCAGAGTTCAGCCACAGTGTACCGCCTGTACCAAGCGCAACTTGCTTTCCAACTTAGCCCGTATTTTCGACCTTATAGGAATTTTATCTCCTCTAACTTCTTGGTAAAACATTTAATTTAGCGTTTGTGGTTTTTGAAATTAGACTGGGATGATCCCCCTCTCCCCGACTTAGTCCGTTTGTGGAAGAGACATCTGCATGAATTACCACTTCTTTACGGCTTTGCTTTACGACGATATCTACTTCCGCCCCAATTTTCTACCTGTGAAGTTCCTTGTTTTGCGGATGCTTCCGAACGTGACTATTGTGCTGTCGTTTATTTTCGCTTTCTTACCTTTCGCTCCGTTGAGGTTCGCTTAGTTTGTGCGAAGTCCAAAGCTGCTTCGCTTCGTAACCTCTCTTTGCATAGATTCGTACTGTTAACCGCCGCTTTGGCATCAAAACCATTAACCTTTATCCTCAAAATTTTTGATCCCCATATTACTTTTGAAAAAAATTTTTGTTGATCCGATTCTATGGTCGTTCTTTTTTGGATCCGTTCCCCAGCGCAACGTCGCCAATCGAATTTCCTATATTCAGGAAAACACTTCTCGCGCTTGCTGGCATGATATTCTTTCCAATGAGAATCCTGCCGATGTCGGATCACGTGGTTTGCTACCCTGCATCGCTCCTTCGACATTTAAAGTCCACTCATTCCACTTTTTAATTCTTTGAAAGTTCTCAACGAGGAACATTCTATTATTTTGCTGGCCGTCGCCTCCTCTTCTTGAATTTAAATGATTTTAGAAAGTCATTCACCTTTTCAATTTATCATTCACATTGTCGCTTGGACTCTCCGCTTTGTATATAACATAAAAAATCCGTTAATAAGATACACTGAACCTTTATCCTGTATCGAGCTCCATAATGTTTCGATCCCCCTCAATTAAATATACTTAGCATACTTACCTTTCTATTAAGTTGGATGCCATCCAGTCCGGATCAGTGCTAAAAAAGACTTCGCAAATGGTCCCGCTTTATTAGAGAAGGAATCCTATAGGTTGATGGTCTCCTATTTCACGCACCCTTATTCTCCGAGAGGAAATGTGTTACATGCCAACTGGCATGCATCACGTTAGATTTAATTTGTAAATAAATTGCCGCGTATTTTTAAAAGAATACGCCAACTTCCGTTGTCCCTGACAGCCGCGTCTGCGTAGAAGGATGCGGAGTGCGCGCGTGGTGTAAAAAGATGCCATTAAGTTACGAGCCCTCGACGAAGCAACAACTATCTTGGTGTGGTGTCTTTTCTTTTAAGGTATTTAGGTTCCTTCTACCTTTATCTTTTATTGTACCGGATACCTTAATTCCTGTCATTCCCCTACGAGCACAGAAGTTACAGAAAGGACGGATGGTAATTTAATTCAACATGGCGTGATTGAACCCAATCTGCAATTCATCGTTGTGCCCTGAGAATAAGTTCCGAAATGCCACCACGTAGGTAATTTGTTTTGATTTAAGTTGTGCTTGCAAATTGACTTAAAAAGCGGTTGGATCACTCTTAAAACGTGTTCGGTATAAGTTACTATATGGTGGAAATTATACCGCGTAAAACTATAACAATTGCGCAATAGTATAACATATGCCCGAAAGTATAACAAATGTCTTGTACTTTTACCTAGTAAAAGTTGCTTTACGGATTTGTATTTCAACTTTGTTCATCTGAGACATTACCACACTGGTGTGCAAATGGTTGATTTTATCGATCGTCAACGTTTTTGGATTGTCTCAAGCAAACAATCTATTCATTGAGTTATGAGTCAGTGTGTGACTTGTTGGAAGACTAATCCTAACGCATCGCAGCCTCTTAAGGGCCACCTTTCTCCATGCCGAGTCACTCAAATCAAGTCCTATTTGAGTTCGGGCGTTGATTTTACTGGCCCCTTCGCTACTACCATGTTGCGAGTACGGGGGGGGGGGTGACTAAATTGTTGAAAGCATATTTATGCCTGTTTATATGCATCGCTACCAAGGCACTCAATCTTGAATTAGTTTCTGATCTCTTAACCGACGCCTTTCTAGCTGCTCTACGCCGATTTATTGCCAGACGTGGCCACTGTGATCATCGTTACAGTGATTGCGGCACAAATTTTGGGGGTGCTCATAGACAGTTAATTGCTCTCGCAAAATCTGCTGCCGCGAAAGAACATATTTCTTGACACTTTATACCGGCGCCTCATTTTGGTGGTTTGTGGGAAGCGGGTGTGAAGTCGGTTAAAATCTTGCTCCTTCGTACCATAGGTGAGCAAGTTCTAACCTACCAGGAACTAGTCACTGTCTTCGTTCATATTAAGACCGTTTTAAACTCGTCTTCTTTTACACCGGGAGCAGTGACCCCAACAACTTGAGTTGCCTGACACCAGGTCACTTTCTGACTCTGGCCGCTTTAGTGGCTATTCCAGAGCCTACCATATCTGACCTTCCGTTCAACCGTCTGTCTCGTTGGCAATTGCTCTAGCAAATTCATCAAGATTTCTGGTCTCGGTGGTCTTTGGTCCAAATAGCATAAAACATCTCCGCAGGTTTTAGGCGGTGCTAATTAAAGCTGAAAATGTTCCATCCTTCGATGGTCCCTGAGACGTGTGGTTGAGGTTCATCCAGGAGCTGATGGGGACGTTCGGGTTGTCACTCTCAAAACCGCATAAGGCGAACTGAAGCGCCCAATCGCTAAGCTCTGTCCTTTACCTTTGTTGTAAATTTTATTTTATTTTTCTTCGTATAATTTTTTCTGTTGGTTTTCTGTTCGTGTAAATATTCCTGGGTTTTCTTATATTAATTAATTTTTTTCTTTTTTTCATTCCGTTCCACCCTTTGTAGTTATTTTCTTTTCAAAAATACCTTCCATTTTAGTGGGCGGTATGTTTCGTTTGTAATTAACCTTTAATTATAGCATAAGATGTAGCATGTAGGTCAATTCCCCTCCGTCGTATAGATAGTGTAATCTATGGTTTTACCGCGATTTGGTCTTCAAGTACTTTGTGTTGTATGTGCTGCACTGTTGTACAGTAAAGTTATTGTAAACAGGCAGGGTTTCGTAGCTATGGTGCTATAAACGTGTGAGTGCCGTAAACGATTGGTAGCTTATCGTCCTGCCGCCGCTAAAAGCTGCAGTTTATTACTGATAGGTATTTGAAGTTGCGCTTTTTTACATTTGCTCATAATTTACACGCCCATTATCTACCATCTGTGTTTATCGAAGTTAATACACATAAGACATGCGCAGTGGCAAAAATGTTTTGCAGCGGGTTTATTGAAATGATAAGTAAAAACTGCATGCGTTTCAGTTTCTTCGCCATAACTATTTACATAAGCTACTGACTAACAGAAACTATAACGAAGTCAAGCTACCAGTATACCAAATCTATTAGAAATGAGAACGTAATTCTCGCTATAATTGAACTATCAAACGAAAGCAACGATAACTAAGTCTGTGAACAAGTTAAATGAAGCAAAAGGGTAAATATAAAACGGACAATTATTAATTATTTACGCCTGATAACTGATAATAAATGTTAAAATGATAAATTGAATGAACTAAACTTAATATACGAAATGAATATCTATCTGCCAGGCTATAATCAAATAGAAAGCGATACAAGTTGATACGCGGAGAGTTTCCTTTTGTTTTGGCAAATAATGCAGTTATTACTAAAGTATCTTGTAGGTACAATATTCAGATCTGGCTCGCAAAGACACAATGTCTTTGCGTTAATTTCGATAACCACAGATGGTTGAGAATAGTGGACGTGTAAATATGAGCAAAGTTTATATAAGCGGAACCTTCAACTACTTACCAGTAATACCTCAAATATAATCCAGGACGGAAGAATGTGGAACTGTCGACCTTTGGCGGAACTCGAGCGTTAACATTTTTATAGCACCATAGCCTTATTATAACAACTGTCGCAGCACAACAAAAGCACTTGAAGGTTAATCGCGGTAAAAACCATAGATTATACTATACATGACGAAGGGGGATTGACCTGTAAGCTATATGTTATGCGATAATTAAAGTTAATTGTAACTATAATTGCAAACGGAACAGTGACAGTAGGGATGAAAAGGCTTAAAATAAAAGAACCAAAATGTAACGAATGAAAATAAAGAAGCTAGTGAATCTATTAACAAAGAAGAAGAACAGGCAATCACTCTTGACTCCTTTCGAAAACATCTGATATTCCCAGGAGCATCTTTGAAAAAAAGCATGACTGTCGCGTGGAAAAAAAGCTACCCAGTGCAATATCATTAGCGGCGTGGATAACTTACTACATTGCAAAGATAATGAGAAAAAAGAAAAAATGATAAAGGCTAATCAAAAAGAAAACCTAAGGAAGAAAAAGGGATCAAAATCAAACAAAACCAACAAACAATTCAAAAAGAAAAGCGGCAAGTATGAAAGACAATACAAATTTACAAAGTTCGACAAGCAAAGGTAAACTTTTATGCACTCTCTGTGAAAAAGAGCTTTTCAGCGATGCCGAAGATGACGAAAACAAAAACATTCGCTATGATAAATGCCCTCTGTGGTATCACTTCAAATGTACTGATATGTCAGACTTGTACAATGATACAGCTCTAAAAGACTACCTATTTGACATGCGCCCATAAAATTAACTACCTCATTCTCTTAGTGCCTTACTGTACGATGACCAGTTTAGGTTTTAACCTTAACACGAATAATTTCTTTTTGTTAGGTAGGCATTGTAATACCAACTTAAGTAAACCTTTACTTCAGTTAATGTTCTAAAGGTTATATTTAGATTACTTTTTGTATACATAGGTGTTTTCGTTTTTTTTTTCGTTTCTTTGTTTTCTACCAAAAATGTACGTATAGAATTTGTGTATCATTTTAAAAATGTTTTCATTCACAATTCTGTTTTCTTACCTATTTGTGAATTCATGTCTGACTATACGTCAATTTTTCGTTCATCACTGGTAGGTATCGAAAAGTACTTCGACCAGTTGTCCGAAAATGGTACGTTGGTGTCCGAAAATTTGTCTGTGGTGTCTGAAAACACGTAAAATTGACTTTCTGACTTTTAAAAATGATAATCGAAAAGTAATTAGCGTGTAATGTTTCTTTTTCATTTCAATGCATTTATGGCGACAGAATTTGTTTGATAGCATAACCATTTTATTAAGTGTTCATGCAGAAAAACACTTAGATGTCCGCAACGCGATTCCGTCACCCTACCAATCGATACCTATCCTATCAATAACCTTAATATTGTAGTGTGGCGCTAAACTTGATATTTAAAATGTTTTCTGCAAGAAAAAAATCATTGGAAACGACTGTTTTGATGTGAGTCAAGTGGGCCTCGGCCTCCACTTTCAGTTGTAATATTTTTTTCTTCCTCGCCAATTGTGCTGGTTTTGTGTTGAATTGTGAAGGTGTTAGTTTCAATTCTGCTCATTTTCTTATAGTGAGAAAATTGACAACCAACCAGGGGGGGCCAGGCTGACCGCTAGCTGCCTCTTTTTTGTTTTTCAGTTTTTTCCTTAAACCATTGAATTGTGCTCGTTTTATGCTCAATTGTGCCGCTGTTTGTTTCGATTGTGCTCATTTGCTTATAGTGAAAAAGTTGAAAATAAGTGTGAGGGCCAGGTTCACCGCCAGCACCCCACTTTTTTAAATTTTCCAATTTTTTTCTTAGTCTATTGAATTCTGCTTGTTTTGTGCTCAATTGTGTCGTTGTTTGTTTCAATTGCGCTCATTTGCATATAGTGAAAAAATTGAAAGTATGTGTGGAGGCCAGGTTCGCCGCCAGCGCCCCGATTTTTTTTAACTTTTTAATTGTTTCTTAGTTCATGGAATTGTGCTCGTTTTGTGCTCAACTATGCCGCTGCTTGTTTTAATTGTGCTCATTTGCTTATAGTGAATAAATTGATATGTGCAGAGAGCCAGGTTGACTCTCAGGCTCTACTTTTGAATTTTTAATTTTTTCTTATTACATTGCACTGTGCTCGTTTTGTTTTCAATTGTGCCGCTGTTTGTTTCAATTGTGCTCATTTCCCTATAGCGAAAAAATTGAAAACAAACTCTTTTTTTAATTTTTCAATTATTTCTTAGTTCATTGAATTTTGCATGTTTTGTGATAAAATGTGCCGGTATTTGTTTTAATTGTGTTCATTTGCCTATAGCGAAAAAATTGAAAACAAATGCGGGGTCAGGTTGATTGCTAGTTTCCCTCTTTTTTTCTGGTTTTCAATTTCTTTTTAGTCCGTAGAAGTGTACTCGTTTCGTGTTCAATTGTGAAGATGTTAGTGTTAATTCTGCTTATTTTCTTATATTGAGAAAATTGAAAACCAATCGGGGAGGGGCTAGGCTGACCGCTAGCTACTTCTTTTTATGAGTTTTTCAATTTTTTTCTTAATTCATTGAATTTTGTTCTTATTTTATTTATTTACTTTTATTTACTTGTTCCAACGTTTCAGTAGTCTGCTACCTGAAATTTAAGCCGATCTGGCTTCCCTCCAGAAAGTAACCGTGAGTAAGGTGTGTGTGTGTGTGTGTGTGTGTGTGTGTGTATGTGTGGGTGTGTGTGTACGCGCGTGCGTTCACGCTTGCGGGCATGTGTTATGTGTGTGTGTGAGGTTGTGTGTGTGTGTGTGTGTGTGTGTGTGTGTGTGTGTGTGTGTGTGTGTGTGTGTGTGTGTGTTATGTGTAGTGTTGATATGCATGTTACGTTCCCCTTCTAAGACCAGGACCATCGACAGCCGGATATACCAGTCGTCAAGTAAGATCGCTCAACGGATACTGCATTATGAGTCCGGACCATCAGCGGAAATCCAAATGTTGAAAAGGCAATATGTGAATAGGTATTTGTGTTTGTACAGCGTTTGAGAAAGTAACCATGAGTAAGGTGTGTGTGTGTGTATGTGTGTGCGCGTTTTGTGGTCAATCGTGCCGTTTGTTTCAATTGTGCTCATTTGCTTATAGTGAAAAAATAGAAAATAAGTGTGGGGGGCTAAGTTCACCGCCAGCATCCTTTTTTTTTTATTTTTCCAATTTTTTCTTAGTCCATTGAATTCTGCTTGTTTTATGTTCAATTGTGTCGTCGTTTGTTTCAATTGTGCTCATTTGCATATAGTGAAAACAATTGAAAATATGCGTGGGGACTAGGTTCACCGCCAGCGCCCCGCTTTTTTGAATCTTTCAATTTTTTTTTAGAAAATTAAATTGAGCTCGTTTTGTGCTCAACTGTGTCGCTATTTGTTTCAATTGTGCACATTTGCTTGTTGTGAAAAAATTGATAAGTACAGGGAGCCAGGTTGACTGTCAGGTCCCCACTTTTTGAATTTTTGAATTTTTTCATATTCCGTTGAATTGTACTCGTTTTGGGTTCAATTGTGCCGCTTTTTATTTCAATTGTGCTCATTTGCTTATAGCAAAAAAATTGAAAACAAATGAGGGGGTCCAGGTTGATCGCTATCTCTCTCTTTTTTGAATTTTTGATTTTTTTTTGTAGTCCATTAAACTCTGTACGTTTTGTACTCAATTGTGCCGGTGTTTGTTTCAATTGTGTTCATTTGTTTATGGCGAAATAATTGAAAACAAATGCGGGGCCAGGTTGATCGCTACTCTCCCTATTTTTTTAAGGCAAATCAGTGCAAAGTGGGCAAATTATCCGTTAATTCCCGCCTTTTGGAGTGTTCGAGTTTTTCTTAGCCTTGAAAACGCAGTTCAACTGTATGAAATTCGTATTGCCACCGGATCTCCCAAAATCGATTTGTTGAGTATCGACAAAAGTAAACATAACCTTCCCCTTTTGTTCTAATGGCAAACTTTTTTTCGGCGTTGTTTTAGGCTTAGAAAACTTAATTCTGCAGCATAGATATGTGTGTGAAGTTATCACCCCATTTTTTAAAATCATGATTTGAAAGTTGTTCCAGATTGTTCTAATCTTGTACCGCATTGTTCCAATTCGACATTATTTTATTCCAAAAGATTCCTCGAAAATTTGGAAAAAACCCATCTTGTTACTGGCACCTCATTTATTAAAAATCGCGGTTTTGGTCATCGCTCAACATCGTTCTAGTTGTTCCAAACATTAAGGCGGCTCCGTGGCGTAGTGGTATGTGTGTGACTATTACGCCCAAGGTCCCGGGTTCGAATTCCGACACGGTCCGCTTGAAAAATGTTAGGCGAGCATTTTTCACAAAAATACACCCTCGTTCGGATGAGAGGTAAAATGGAGGTCCCGTGTGTGAGTGTTGTCACGCACGTTAAAGATCCCTACCTTGCTTGGAACAGCAAGGGTTCGGCAAAATTCAAAATTTTCCAGGTAACAAAAACTCGCTTCCTGGCCAATGTAGTACCTTCGGGTGGAGCATTGGAAAATCACATGTAATGTTCCAAACATTATTCCAAAAGGGCAATTTCGTATCTAAACGATTCTTCAAAAAAAAACGGCAAAAAACATTTTTTGCTGGCACCCCATTTTTCAAAAATAGAATTTTTTGCCCTCGATTAAGATTGTTCTAGTTGTTCCAAACATTGTTCCAAAAGGAATATTCCGTATATATACGATTTTTCAAAAAAACGGAAAAAAGATTTTTGGACAAACAAGACTGCCTGGCCAATAGTAAACATACCTATCCCTTCTTGCTCCAATGGATAACTTTTTGTTGTGAGCTGTTCTAAGCCTAGAAAACATAGTTCTGCAGTATGAATCTCCTATCGCCAGCGGTTCTCCTAAAAATCGATGTTTTCACTACATCGACAAGAGTAAACATGGCCTTTCTCTTTTGATCCAATGACTAACTTTTTGTTCTGAGCTGTTCTAAGCCTAGAAAACATAGTTCTGTAGTATGAATCTCCTATCACCAGCGGTTCTCCCACAAAGCGATGTTTTTACTATATCGACAGGAGTAAACATAGTCTTCTTCTTCTGTTCCAATAGCTAACTTTTTGTTCTGAGCTGTTCTAAGTTTAAAAAACATAGTTCTGCATTATGAGTCTCCCATCGCTACCGGTTCTCCAAAAATCGATGTTTTTACTGTATGGACAAAAGTAAATATAGTTTTTCTCTTTTGTTCCATATAGCTATCTTTTTGTTCTGACCATATAGTAGTCCTCGTTTTCATTACAAAAATAAGAAGAAAATTATGAATGTGTTTGACAAGGATCTTATGTCATGTAAGGATACGCCAATAAACGTATATACCTGTAAAATCTACGTGGCTTTTTCCTAACGTAAAACATCTATTTTTGGGAGAACCGCTGGTGATATGAGATTCATACTGTAGAACTGTTTTCTAGGCTTAAAACAGCTCAGAACAAAAAGTTATCCATTGGAGCTAGAAGGGAAATGTATGTTTACTCTTGGCCCGGCAGTCTTGTTTGTCCAAAAATGTTTTTTTCCGTTTTTTTTAAAAAAATCGTTTAGATACGAAATTGTCGTTTTGGAACAATGTTTGGAACAACTAGAACAATCTTAATCAAGGGCCAAAATTTCTATTTTTGAAAAATGGGGTGCCAGCAAAAATGTTTTTTGCCGTTTTTTTTAAAGAATCGTTTAGATACGGAATTGTCCTTTTGGAACAATGTTTGGAACAACTAGAACAATCTTAATCGAGGGCCAAAATTTTTATTTTTGAAAAATGGGATGCCAGCAAAAATATGTTTTTTGCCGTTTTTTTGAAGAATCGTTTAGATACGGAATTGTCCTTTTGGAACAATGTTTGGAACAACTAGAATAATCTTAATCGAGGGTCCAAATTGCGGTTTTTGAAAAATGGGGTGCCAGCAAAAAAATGTTTGTGGCCGTTTTTTTGAAGAATCGTTTAAATATAGAATTGTCCTTTTGGAACAATGTTTGAAACAACTAAAATAAAGTTAGGCGATGGCCAAAACCGCGATTTTCAATTAATGGGATGCCAGTAACAAAATGGGGTTTTCCAAATTTTTAAGGAACAAAATAATGTCGAATTGGAACAATGCGGTACAAGATTAGAACAATCTGGAACAACTTTCAAAATCGTGATTTTTAAAAAATGGGGTGCCAACTTCACACACATATTTATGCTGCAGAATCCCGCTATATCGAGTTTTAGTTCTACCAACAAAAGTAAAAATTTAGCCATTGGATTAAAAGGGGAAGATGGTACGTTTACCCTTGTCGATAAACTCGAAAAATTGGATTCGAGGGATTTGGTGGAGATACAAAATGCATAGTACAGAACTATGCTTTCTAAAACGAATCAGAACAAAAATCAGCAATTGGAACAATAGGGCAAGGTATGTTCATTTTTGAAGATACAGACAAAACCAATTTTGGGAAATCCGGTGGCAATGCGAGATTCATACGATAGAATTATGTTTTCAGAAGAAAAAATTAACCGTTGGGAGGATAGTTGTTATAACTCTTGTTCCGGTAGTCTGTTTGTCGAAAAGTTGAATTTTTATTGTTTCGGATTTTTGGTTCGACTTACGGAACTGTCTTATAGGAACAATGTTTGAAACAACTACAACAATGTTTATCGAAAAACAAACCTCCGATTTTCGAAAAAATGGGGGTGCCACTAAAAATGGCGTTGTCCGGGGTTTTTTTAAAAATTGTTTAATGATGGAATTTTCTTTTTAGAACAATGTTCAGAACAACTAGAACAATCTTTAGTAAAAGTTATGAAACCTTCAATTTTCGAAAAAAGGGGTGTCAATAATAAAGGAATTTTTGCGTTTTTTTAGGTGTTGGAATAAACTAATTTCAAATTGGAACATATGGTACAAGGATATAATAAGCTGAAACAACTTTCAAAATCATACTTTTTAAAAAATAGAGTGCTAACTTATACGTACATGTATCTATCTTTATTCGCTTGAAAGTTAATAGCTCTTAAATCTGCGGAAAATATAATGAGAGACGTAGTTAGCGCATTGTTATTTTTGAAATTAATTATATGGTTACTTGTATGTTATGAGCAGCATTACACGTTGGAAACTGAGTTTCTAATTTTGTAGTCGATAAGTTTATGTTGAATTAGGATATCTTTTACTTTGTTTGCTTATATAACATACGTTTCATATTAATTATTAAATTTAATAAAATCACTTAAAAATATGGGAGGCTGGTGGTTAGATCCCCCCCCCCAATTAGTTTTCCATATTTCTCAATACTAGAAATTGAGCACAATAAAAACCAACATCCACAATTGAGCGCACAATGATTACAGCTCAGTGGACTAACAAAAAATCGAAAACTCCAAAAAAGCGGTAGGCTGCGGATTTGCTTTGAATTCTTTTGCCATGAACAAATGAATACAATTGAAACAAACACCGGCACAATTGAGCACATGCACAATTCAATGGACTAAGAAAAATTGAAAAACTCAAAAAATGGGGGCCAGAGGTCAAACTAGCTCCACAATTTTTCGGTAAGCAAATCAGGATAATTGAAACTAACACTGGCACAGTTGAGCACAAAACGTGCACAATTCAATGGACTAAGAAAAAATTGAAATACTCAAAAGTGGTGGCTAGAGGTCAAACTAGCTCCGCAATTTTTTGGTAAGCAAATGAGCACAATTGAAACAAACACTGGCACAATTGAGCACAAAACGTGCACAATTCAGTAGATTAAGAAAAAATTGAAAAACTCAAAAAGTGGTGGCTAGAGGTCAAACTAGCTCCGAAATTTTTCGATAAGCAAATGAGCACAATTGAAACAAATACTGACACAATTGAGCACAAAACGTGCACAATCCAATGGACTAAGAAAAAATTGAAAAACTCAAAAAATGGGGGCTAGAGGTCAAACTAGTCCCTGCAGTTTTTTGGTAAGCAAATGAGCACAATTGAAACAAACACTGGCACAATTGAGCACAATTGAACGAACTAAGAAAAATTGAAAAACTCAAAAAGCGAGGAACTAGCGGTGACCCTGGTCCCCGGATTTGTTTTCAATTTGTTCGCTATTAGCAAATGAGCACAATTGAAACAAACTGTACAATTAAGCACAAAACGATCACAATTGGCGAAGAAAACAAAAAAGCCATCAGTGGGGGCAAACTTAACTCATCCACTGTTTTAAAGTTTAGTTTGGGTACGATTAGGGTAGCTTTGAACGCCAAATGTACAGTTGGTTTAAAGTTTTGCACCCACGTTTTAGTATAGGTACCACCACTTTGTACATTTAAATATTTATAGACATTAGAGACATAAAATCTAAATATTTCTAAATTTGCAGTCCTAAATATATTGTTGAACGATTTTTATTTCAAAAGCTTGTGTGATGCGCATGTCTGAACAGAAATAAAGAATTCAGTATTCGTTAACGTCGGTCATTGGCTTTATTTATTCTAGACTAAAACGTCATTAATTTTTAATATACTTCTTGTATATCACTTAAAAATATTGATACAAATTGCGTTGTATCTAAATACCAAGAATTCAAAGTCAAGCATTCATCCACCCTAATTTGGCGCCAGAGTTGACAATTACCACCGACAGAGTTCGTATTTGCTTGAATAGCGTTTTTGCCGGGAATTTTCAATAACCCTCCACAGCAACCCAGTAAACACAAAAAGAGACGGATGATAACGGTTGAACGGTCGTACAACAGCTGGCATGCAAGAGCGCAAAGGATAGAGATTAATTCAAAAAGCAAGATAGAAAATTCGGTCGTTGCGCGGTCTCGTTTCTATAGAGATTAGTGTGGATTCAACAATATTTTCACAGAGAGAAAGGCAATGGAAACTTACAGATGAATTCTATACAAATCATCGTAGAAACACTTTTGTTAGCAATTGATTAGGGGAGTTAAGAGATGTTTTTCATATTTAATTTCTGCGTTCTATTAGTTATACATGAGATTTGCAATACGGGCAATATTTTTAGTAACGACATACCCTACAGCTTTTATCATAAAATTTAAAATACTATCAAAAAATTAAGCAAACAAAGTAGGCCGGCTGGTCTCCATGAAACAAAACCCTACAAAAGTTATTTTTATAATCCTTCACATCCACGCGTAACGTCGCATGAGAGAGATATTTATATGCGAGCTTGATACGTAAAAGAAGGAAAGCGAACGCCTTGCTTTGGTACTGTGTGGCAACATTACAATAAACCAGAAAAGTAATGGACGTAATTGGACAAATGTATAATGAACTATTTGCGAACAGCGCAAACGCCGGTTCTTTGATTTGCTCCTGCATTAGGTGTATGTTTTTTTGATGTTATAAACTGCCGGAGTTTGCTTGTCATTTTTGCTTATATAATGATTTAGGTATTTCATTTACAAATTGCGTATAAATTAGTAAAATTGAGCTTGCATAAGGTTTCTTTTATAAATAATAAATATATTTTAAACGGAAACGTTATTAGTAGTTTGGTTTTAAATTGATTTAATTTCCCCGACGATCCTGAGGGAAGTTCAGTTTATATACAAGATGTTACTGAATCGTTTTAATCTACATACTTTTCTTACTCATTAAGGTTATAATTCTGCGCTTGCGATAAAAAAGTGCATGTTACAAACCTGTTTTTTAATAGAACCAAAAATGGTGAAAAAATGTTAGGTTTACTACAAATTTGATCAGTTTGGAATAGAAAAATAATTTCGCAAGATTTCCTGGTAAAAACATGTAGATTAGGACAGTGTACTGATGCCTGCAACGTCCTTATGATCCCCTGATACCTTTTGCCAGAAAAAGATTTCCTTAGATGCATTTGCAATCCACCCAAGAGTCATTTTACAAGTCATCGTCATTAGGTCTTCAGTCCTGGAACTGGATAGACGTCTACCCTTATTGTTTCCTATTCTAAACTAACCTACACGTTTCCCTGAAATTTGCACAGTCTGCATCTATCACTATCTGATCTAGGTCTACATCTCCCTCTTTTTTCCTATCTCTGCTTGTAATATATCCCATACTATTCCCCAAAAACGCTTTAGAACGTATTCTGCCCTTCTATTCCTCCTTGTTCCTCTACTATTTCTATAACCTATTTGTTATTAACTTTGTCTGTCCGTTTTTCTGTCTGCTTTTCCTATTGCCCGTATTTCATAGGCATACTGTGCTGTGCTCCACATATGCTTTCAACAATTTTCCTCTTGTTTTTATGTTTGTTGTCCTTCATCATAGACGGTGTTCTTTCTAGTTAGATACAGTTCGATTCCCTTCTATTGTTTTACAATTATATACCCTATTTCTCCGACATTCAGTGGTTGTAAAGGGGGGGCGGCTCCGTGGCGTAGTTGGTATGTGTGTGACTAATACGCCCAAGGTCCCGGGTTCAAATCCCGACACGGTCCGCTTGAAAAATGTTAAGCGAGCATTTTTCATAAAAATACACCCTTGTTCAGATGAGAGATAAAATGGAGGTCCCGTGTGTGAGTGTTGTCACGCACGTTAAAGATCCCTACCTTGCTTCGAACAGTAAGGTTTCGGTAAAATTCCAAATTTTCCAGGTAAAAAAACTCGCATCCTGGCCAATGTAGTACCTTCAAGTGGAGCATTGGAAAATCAGATGTGAGGTTGTAAAGGGGGGTAAGCAGCCTGTGGCTGCCAAGTTCCTCCAGCACTTGAACATTTGCCCATTTAATATTTTTCACAATATATCTTTTCGCACAGTTAACATTAGTTGCAAATATTTCACAACCAATACCTGTAGTTGTTTATAATAATCAGCAGATTTATCTGCGCTTATTTTTTCGTCATTAGGTTTTGTGTCTCAAAACTGGTTGGGCACGTACATGCACTTATTTATATTCTCAGCTAGCCTACACAGTTCCCTAAAATGCTCACACAGCCTATATACAGCTCGGGTCCTTTTCTATTGTTTTATAATTTTATGCTCCATTTCACCGAGATTCACTGAAGGGGATTAAGTAGCCTGTGGCTGCTAAGATCCCACTTTACCGAATTAATAGTTTCCAGTAAATCCTTTCACACAGTTAACATTATTCGAGAATATTGCCCAACCAATACCTATAGTTGCTCATAATAATCACCATGTTTAAGTACAGTTGTTTTTTTCATCATTAGTTTATCCATTGATTTCTACTTTGAGCTAGCCTACACATTTCCCTGAAATTCCTACAACCTACATCTTTCACTATCTGTGTGCAGTAGTCTAACCTAGGTATACCTCTACTTCTTTTTTTCCCATCTCTGCTTCTAATATATTCCGCACTATTCCCTCATGCCGTAGTATGTGGCCTATCATCCTATCTTTCCAATTTTTTACCGTTTTCCACATTTTTCTTTCTTCCACTACCATTTTTAGTACATCTTCGTTATTAACTTTGTCTGTCCATGATATTTTCATCATACGTCTGTAGCACCACATTTTAAAGGCTTCTTTTTCTTGTCCGCTTCTTCTACTGTCCAGGCTTCACAGCCGTACAGTGCTATGCTCCGCACATATGTTTTAAGTAATCTTTACCTTGTTTCTATGTTTGTTGTCTTTGAACACAGTAGTAGCGTTTTCTTATTAAATGTAGCACGACCTTGTGTTAATCTTTGTTTTATAGCTTTTGCGCTTTTCTCATCTTGCGTCATTTAGCTTCCTAGGTAGCAGAAATCCTTAACCTATTGTAAGTTCTTGTTACCTATTTGTATTCTAGTTTTTGATTTATTTCCCCCTCCTTTGCATACTAGTACTTTAGTTTTAGTTTTGTTAATTTTCATACTGTATCTCTCTGTTAGAACTGTTTCCATTTTATTAAGAGCAGCTTCTAACTCGTCTTTGCTAGATGCTAATACTGCTAAATCATCTGCAAATCTAAGAATATAAATCCTTTGTCCCTGCATAGTAATTCCAAATGTCTTCCTGCATTTGACAGTATTCATTGCCTCTTCAATGTAGAAGTTACAAATTAATGTGGATAGGGCACATCCCTGTCTCACCCCTTTTCTAATGTTTACTTCTCTAGTTTCTGCTCTAATTCTATTACTGCTGTTTGCTCTTTGTATAAGCTATGAACTATTCGTGTATCCCAATAACTCATTCCAATCTTTTTGAGTATTTCGAACATTTTTTTTTCCATTTTACGTTGTCCAATGCTTTTTCCCGATCTACAAACCCTATATACACGCTTTCCCCTTTTTCTATTGTTTTACCACTCTCAAAGCTAAAATAGCCTCCCGTGTTCCCCTGTTTCGCCTAAACCCAAATTGATCTTCTCCTAGTATTTCTTCAGCTCGTTTCTCCATTCCTCTTGGTACAATTCTAGTTAATATTTTTGACACGTGTGCTTATCGTTTGAAAATTTTTGCATCTATCCGCGTCTTTCTTTTTTGGTATAGTTACTATGATGTTACGTTTGAAAACTTTGGGTATCTCGCCTGTCTCATACATATAGCTTACAAGTTGGAAGAGACGTTCTGTTACTGCTTGTCCAGCTGCTTTTAGAGTTTCTGCTTGCACCTTACCATTTTCCAGACCCTTTAATGCTAATTTAAACTCATCTCTAAGTATAGGATATTCCAAGTCATCATTTTCAAAGTCTGATTCCTGTTAATGCTGTTAGTTCCTCTCCTGCATATAAATTCCCTATATATTATTGCCATCTACCCACTTTCTCTACATTTTCTATAATGACATTTCCTTCTGCGCCCTTTATATTTTTGTTATAGGGTTTTATATCCCTAAAATTAATTCTAATTAGTTTGTATGCTTCATCTGTCTTTCCTACTTCCATCTTAGTTTGTACCTCTTTCCACTTTTCATCAATCCATTGTTCTTTAGCTTTCCTGCATTTTTGAATAATTTCCCATTTTATGGCTTTGTATCTCTGTTTTCCCGTTTCGTCTAATTTATTTTTGTATTTTTGTCTTTCTTCTATTAAATTCAGGATATCCTTTGTTATCTGTGGTTTCTTATTTTTCTTTTGTGTATACCCCAGAATACCTCTGGCCGCCATGTCTAGGCTGGATTTAATGTTATTCCATTATGTTTCTACTTCTTTAGTATCAGATACTTTCCCGATATCTTTCAGCATTTCATTTAACTTTTTTTTCGAATCTTTCTTGAATATCTTTACCTTTTAGTTTCTCAAAGTCAAAGTGCCTTTTTCCGTTTCTTTTTTCAAATTTTTAAATTTAAGTGCGGCTTTCATAATTACGATGTTGTGGTCAGTATCTATATCTGCTTCTGGGTAGCTTCTACTGTTTTTTACTTGATTCCTAAACCGTTGTCTAATAAGAATGTAATCTATTTGATATCTTCCTACATCTCCTGCCATCTTCCACGTATATCGTCTTCTAGCATGATGTGGAAATAATGTGTTTGTAATGATTAAATTGTTCTTGTCCCAAAATTCTACCAGTCTATTTCCCTTGTCGTTTCTCGTGCCTAAACCAAATAAACCTACACCGCTCCTTCATACCCTCACCGACCACTGCATTAAAATCCTTCGTGATTATTAAATTTTCATGTCCTTTGTAGATCGCTTCTACCTCTTCGTCACTGTAGCTAGAGGTAGGCATGTATACTTGTATTATTACTGTGTTTACTGGTTTAGATTCTAATCTAACCATGAGTACTCTTTCGTTCTTTTGTAAGTAATTTTCTACACAGTATCCTATCTTTTTTTGCATAACTTTCCTCACACCCAAATTTCTTTCTCCTGCTCCTGTATGAATTACCCTGAAGTTTCCACTCCAAAATTCCCCCGCCTCTGGCCACCGAACTTCGCTGATCCATACTATGTCTAGTGCTAACCTATTCATTTCCGTTGTTGGTTCTCTAGCTTACCTACTTGCTTCATACTTCTAACATTCCACGCTCCGACTCCAAAATGTTCCCCACTCTTATTTTGGACTTTCCGATCGCATCCTTTGAAGTATTCCCCTCCCGGAGTTCCGAATGGGGGACTATTTTAACTCCGGAACTTTTACCCCAGAGAATGCCCTCATTTTATTATAATTTAGGTACGCTGTGTACTTGGGAGGCAATGTGGTGGTTTCCCGTTGCCTTCCACATCCTCCCGACACGGTCCGCTTGAAAAATGTTAGGCGAGCATTTTTCACAAAAATACACCCTCGTTCGGATAAGAGGTAAAATGGAGGTCCCGTGTGTGAGTGTTGTCACGCACATTAAAGATCCCTACCTTGCTTGGAACAGCAAGGGTTCGGCAAAATTCCTAATTTTTCAGGTAAAAAAAAAACTCGCTTCCTGGCCAATGTAGTACCTTCGGGTGGAGCATTGGAAAATCACATGTAATGCCTTCCACATCCAATGTAGTATCTCCGGGTGGAGCATTGGGGACGTGGCCGCAAGTATAGCGACCCTTATTCAAATTATAATGCCTTCCACATCACCCAATGTAGTACTTTCGGGTGGAGCATTGGGGACGTGGCCGCAAGCATAGCGGCCCTTAATTAAATTATAATGCCTTCCAAATCGCGGTAGTGCGTCTTAAACAGCCATACCGACCCCTATAGTCTCTGCCAATCTAAGTACCGAAAGAGCCGCTGCCCTCTTTACGGGACCTGTTTTAGTTTGGTTCCTCACTAACGACCCTACTACTTTGGTTGAACCTGTAGTTTGGCTCTTTAGCTCATTAAAACACGCAAGCCATTGCACCTGTTCTAGTAATCTAGAACTTCGGCAAGATGCAGGTCCATTCGAAATGGCATTTTACAAGTAAGAGGATTATATTTCTTATGAGCTCCTGATACTTTTTGGGAGAAAAAGATATCCTCTAGATACATGTGCAAATGACAGCCATATCGCTCTACTAAAAATAAGGCCGATATCCCCTATGATATCCCCTACAACTAACATAACTAATATTCCTTCTGATCCCCAAATACCTTTCAGGTGGATAGGAAACCAGTGAGGTGATTTTGCAATCGATCACCAACCGTAAAACGCACAGGTCAGGCAGAAACAGAAAAGACAGTAAAGTAAGAACCCGCACCAATCACGATAACGCATAAAAAGATAAAACAAGCGTAGAAATGCCGTGCTATCTACAAATGCAAAGCGTGGGTTGGTTCACATAGACAAAGAAAGGACATCGCCATCGTATTTTTATTGACAATCCAAACAAAAAAATTCTATTCAAAAAAAGAGTTATATTCTACGGACAATTTTTAACCCTCCGTTAGTCGCGGGCGATTTGACAGATCAGACGGGGATACTTTTTGTTCCCCCTCACTAAAGGTTGGCAACCATGAGCTTTCCTTTCTAATAGCTGTCTGATGGATAGAACGGAAGAAGTTAGTGTCTTTCTAACCTTGTTTGAGTGAGTTCGTAGTATTAAAGTGACAAATTCGTTTTGACAGATCGCCGCGACCGAGATCTTGAGTTTACCCTACTTCATATAAACGTTAACTTTTTTTATTTTATTCATTTTATGACATCAACTGTACCATTTGGCAATATCTACTTTTTGTATATACATTACGGAATTGGTTGAAATAACTCCTACGATCTCTCAGATCGCCGCGACTAATATACCTTTTTTTCAGACATAAGATGGAACGTCGCATGTATAACCTTGAAAATGAGAAACATGTTCAGGAAATACTTCGCATGCTTGAAGAAGATGACCACAATGACAATGCAATTTGAAGAAGAGACAGACACAGATGAAGACGTCCGTGATGAAGATATTCAGCACGAAAGGCAGTCTGATTCTGGCGAACCCACTGCTGACGAATCTGATAATGACAACGAATTTTGTTGCCCACCAAAAGAAGAACAAAAAAATTATAAATAGTTGGAAATGGAAAAAAACACCTTACAATCAAGTAAGAAGGCGAGGCGCACAAAATATCATCATGCACGTTCCTGGGGTGAAAGGTGCTGCGAGAAATGTGAACAATGTTGTGGGAGCTTAGAACCTTATGATCGATGATCATATATTGAATACGATTCTCGAATATACGAATTAATACATTATAAAAATTCAAGAAAAATTTTCTCGACCAAGGAATGCGAAGGTGATAGATATGGCTAAACTGAGAGCCTTTATAGGTCTTCTGTACCTCTCCGGAGTTTATAGAGCAAGCCGCCTAAATTTAGAAGAGCTTTGGACAGCCGATGGGGAGGTTGAGCTTTTCAGGTTTACCTTGGGTTTGAGACGATTCCGCTTCATTATTCGTTGTGTTCGTTTTGACAACAACGAAACTAGGCAAGAAAGAAGAGCATTCAACCGCCTTGCAGCAATTAGAGAGTGTTTTGGACACTACGTTGAAAACTGCAGAAAACATTACTATCCTGGAGAAAATCTCACGCTAGATGAAATGCTGGTTGCGTTTAGGGGAAAATGCATTATCCGCCAGTATAATCCAAGAAAACCTGCTCGTTATGGAATTAATATATTCAATCTAGCTGATGCTAGTATGGGCTACACACTCAATTTGGAAGTGTATTTAGGAACTCAGCCTGAAGGCCCTTTTATTGTGAGTAACTAGTCAGATGATGCAGTGAAGCGCTTAGTTTGTCCTGTAAGTGAATCAGGGAGAAACCTGACCATCGACAACTAGTTCACCAGCTACTGTCTCTTAAACGATTTGAAAGCTATGAAGTTGTCAATGGTTGGGACCCTAATAAAAATAAACCCCAAATTCTAGTATCTTTTAAATCTTCAAAAAATGAACAATATTCGAGCAAGTTTGGGTTTCAGAAAGGAGGAACTCTTGTTTCATATGCTCCCAAAATCAACAAAAATGTCATTTTGTTATCCAGTCTACACTTTGATGCCAAAATCGATGAAGAAACATGAGAACAAAAAAAACCTGAAATAATAACCTTCTATAATAAAACCAAAGGGGACGTTCATACTGTAGACAAGATGTGCACTACATATGATGTCTCTAGAACTACTAAACGTTGGCCAACTGTCATCTTTTTCTCGATGTTGAATACAGCGGGAATAAACAGTCAAATCTTGTTCACTGGCAACAAAAATAAAGTGAGTAGCAGGAGGGCTTTTCTAAGACAAGTTGCAGTTTCACTTATACAAGAGCAGCTAGAGAAAAGAAGGACGACCAATACTGGACTTCCGTTGACAGTATCAATCGGTTTGAAGAGACTTCACTCAGAACGTACAAGCACATCCGAAATTGTAGCTCCTGCGGAAACTGATGAAAAACGGTTGCCATGTATATCATGCAGAATTGGAAAGAAAAGGCGTCTTACTAAATACAAGTGCCGCGTCTGTAAAATTCCACTTTGTGTCCAACATTCCAGGATGAGGTGCCAGTCGGACTGCAATACGACCTGTGATGATGTATCTGAAGAAGAGGGACGAGTGTAGCTATATATTATTGTTCGATTTTTCTGCTGATTTATTGATTCATTATAGTTTTTCATTTTTTAATTTTGTATCTAATGCAATTTTTTCTTCATAATATGTAGAAATATACCTATTGTTTATGTTCAAGTTCTTATGTTTTTTCCCTACATTATGAAAGTTAGTAAGTGAGTATTATGTAAGAAGGTACTATCATCATGAAAGTTACTATTTATTTTGAACTAACTGTTACCACTAACTGTTTCATTCTTGAGTTAATGTAGCTGTTTTATTGCTTGTTTCTATGTTGTTCATCAAAAGTACTTGCGTACTTCTTACTTCTAAAATATTTTACGTACTTGGTGTGAGTTGGTGAACCTCAAATTTTAACAAAAATACAAGTAGTCATGAAAGTGATCTGTTATATCGCTGCGACCAATCTGACACATATTATTGCCGCAACTAATGGAGGGTTAATAATTGAGATACGAAGTGCGCATTTCGTATTGTAACATATAAAAAACTAATTGGTAGTAAAAAAAAAGTAATGCTTAGGCTTTCTTATAAAACAAGCGTGTTAAGTTAAAAGTATTAAATTCAGTCCCATTTGTAGTAAATATTTTAGAACGTAATAGGAAACACTAGCGAAGCTAGTTTCAAAGCAGGTTTGTAAACTTGATCCGTTCGAAGGAGCAATGTGACGAGTTTATCCGTGGTTCATTTGTTACGCACAAACATCAAAAGTGGATAAACAAGATTCGCCCGATATTAGAAAAAAACATCGTAACATACCCCCATGAGCCGAGATACTTATCTTGCACCTACATCAGCGGAGGTGAAACAGAAAAGCATTTTGATTTTCGCTCAGTGAATGATCGTTACAACGGTAGTCAGGATCATCCACGCTGCGATCATAACTGCAACAGCGGCCCCACGCAAAAGAGCGATGCGCCGAGGATAAAAGCTTCTCGCAGAAGGCGTGCTTCGCTCTTAAAATAATAGAATTAGTCACGCAAAAGATACATGTTCGGACGAAAAGCAGGATCAAAGTGAAACCGGTTTTGGAAATGATATGATAATCAATTCAAATATTAGGATACCACATGTCAAATAACACTTCTAGAGTCTCTGTAATGCATAAACAGATACACAAAACCGGCAAATTCGAATCCAATCGCCTTCACTATTGATACATGTAGAAAATCTCTTCTATATAAACTGATATTACTACTTTTAAATAGAGCGAGCATACACTTTTAGAAAAGATTGTTGATAACGGAATACATTTGCGGTGTTATATCGAACAAGAGATAGATTGAGGTACTTTGACTTAAACTAAATACATTAATAACATTCTATTGAGAGTTGAACAAGCAGTTGTTTCAATTGTATTAGAATAAGTTTTATAGGAAGAAATCGAGTTATTACATTAGAATGCGTGATTAGGGACGTATCCTATAACAGGTAGTTATACTAAATTTCAAAGTGGAAGTGTGGGAATATTTGAGAACATCGTATTTAGGAATGTAAAATTGAACATAATACATTATCCTGCCAGAAAAACTAGAATTCCTTATAGGCTCACGATACTTTCCGGCAGCAAAAGATATCCTTCGTGCGTGCGCGTGCTTCAGATAGTTATACATCAGAATAACATTGCCCAACAAGGAAGTGGATTAATTCGCCTACAACTTCTTGTGAAATCTTTCGGCAGGAAAAAATCATTTAGATGCTTTTACAATCGACCGTCGTCCTACCAGAATGAAAACTAGAATACCTTGTAGGCTCATGATACCTTTCAGAAAGAAAAGATGTCCTTCAGATGGTTATGCAACAGAATACCATTACCATACAAGAAAGTGGACTAATATCACTTATAATTTCTCCCGATACTTTTCGGCTTTTGTAGGGCCATGGTGATCGATTGCATAAGCATTTAAAGATTTCTTATTCAGCTGAGAAGTTTCCGGGGATCATAAAGCATATTAGTATTGCTACTTGCAGGGGAATGTAGTGATCGCAGAAGTATTTATATGATGTCTTTTCTTTTCAAAAGGTATCAGGAGATTATAATTGATGTTAGTCTTCTTTCTTGTAAGGTAATTGTATTCTATTGTGTAATCATCTGAAGGAAATCTTTACCTGTCGAAAGGTATCAGGAGCCTATAAAGGATTCTAGTTTTCTTTCTGATAGAATAAGTAAGAAAACTAGCATTCCTTGTAGGTTTCTGATACTTTTGGTATTGCATTCGATCACCATCGCCTTACAAGAAATGGGACAAGTATCGCTTTGAACTCCTGATAGATTTCGGCAGGAGAAGAAACCATTTAAATTCTTTTGCAATCCATCACCATAGCCCTGCAAAAAATTAGCATCTCTTATAGACCCCTGAAACCTTTTGGCAGGAAAGGAAATTCTGCAGATGGCTTTGCATTCAAACACCATTGCCCAACAAGAAAGAGGACTAAAATCACTCATGATCTCCTGATACCTTTTGGCATAAAAAGATTTCATTTATATGACTTCACAATCGACAGTATTCGCTCTGCGTCCAAAATTCCTTATGATCTTTCGACACCTGCAAAAGGAGAAGAAATCATATAGATAGTTTTTGCAATCAAATCGGTATTGCCCTATAAGGAAGAACACTAGCGTTCCTTATTTATTCCTGATATTTTTCGACACGAAAGGTGATCCATCAGATGGTTTTGGATTCGTTCACTATCGCCTTACAAGAAAACGGACTACTATTGCATTATGACCTCCGAATATATTTCGGCAAGAGAAGAAATCATTCAGGTGCTTTTGCAATTAACAACCATTGCCCTATAAAAAAAAATTAGCACTCTTTACAGGCTCTTGAAACTTTTTGGCAAGAAAAGAACTCCTTCAGATAGTTTAGCATTCAATCACCATCGTCCAACAAGAAAGAAAATACCGGATACCTTTTGTCATAAAAGAAACTTCATTTATATGGCTCGCAATCGGCCGCATTCGCCCTACAAGTAAGATGTCCTTATGATATCACGACACCTTCCGGATGGAGAAAAAAATCATGTAGGTGATTTTGCAATCGATAACCATTGCCCTAAAAAAATTTAACATCCTTTATAAGCTCCTGAAACCTTTTGGCAGGAAAATAAATCCTTCAAATGGCTTTGCGTTTAATCACCATCGCCCCACAAGAAAGAGGACTAAAATTGCGTATGATCTTCTGATACCTTTTGCCGTGAAAAGACTTTATTCATGTGACTTGACAATCGACCGCATTCGCTCTGTAACTAAGATGTCTAATATTCCTTATGATTTGATACCTTCAGACAGAAGAAGAAATCATTTGGATAGTTTTGCAATCGATCACTATCGCCCTATAAGTAAGAAAACTAGCATTTCTTATAGGTTCTTTATACTTTTTGACAGAATAAGAAATCCTTAAGATCGTTTTGCATTCGATCACTATTGCCTTGCAAGAAAGAGGACTAAAATCGTTTAGGATATCCTGACACTTTCCGGCAGAAGAGGAAATCATGTGGATGGTTTGACAATCGATCACTGTCGCCTTATATGGACGAAAACTGTCACTCTTTGTAGGCTCCTGCTACTTTCGGTAGGAAAAGAAAAGCGTCAGCTGATTTTGCGATCACCATCGGTTTATGAGAATGAGTAGTATCGCTTATGATCTCCCGATACTTTGTGGCAAGGGAAGATATCATTTAGATGCTTTTGCAACCGATCATCATGGCTCTACAAAAAAAAATTACATCCCATTCATTCAGATGGCTTTGCATTCAATCGCCATCTCCTAACAAGAAGGAGGACTAAAATCGCTCATAATCTGTTGACATAAAAAGGTTTCATTTATATGGCTACACAATTTACTACATTAGTCCAGCAAATAAATGTCTAATACTACATATGTTCTCCAGATACCTTCCTGATACTTTTCGGCAAGATAAGAAATCCTTCAGATGGTTTTGGATTCGATCACAATCGCCTTACAAGGAAATGGACTAGTATTGCTTATGATCTCCTGATATATTTCGGAAGGAGGAGAAATCATTTAGATGCTTTTGCAATGGATTACCGTGACCCTCCAGAAAAAATAACATCTCTTATGGGCTCCTGATACCTTTTGGTAGGAAAGAAATCCTTCAGTTGACTTAACTGCTGATACCTTCTGGCAGAAGAAGAAACCATTTGCATGGTTTTGCAATCGATCACTACCGCCATATAAGAAAGAATACTCGCAGCATTACTTATAGGCTTCTGATACTTTTTGGTAGGTTAAGAAATCCTTCAGAAGGTTTTGCATTCAATCACCATTGCCCTACAAGAAAGAGGACTAGTATTGCTTATGATCTCCTGATATATTTCGACAGGAGAGAAAAGCATTTAATTGCTTTCGTAATTGATCACTATGGCCCTACAAAAAATTATCAGCCCTTATAGGCTCCTGATATCTTTTGGCAGGAAAGGAAATCCTTCAGATGGTATTGCATTCAATCGACATCGCCCAACAAGAGAGAGGATTTAAAATTGCTTATTTCCTCCCGATACCTTTTGGTACGATAAGACTTCATTTATATGACTTGGCAATCGACCGCTTTCGCCCCGCAAGCAAAATTTCTAATATTCCTTATGATCTCCTGATATCTTCCTGTAGAGGAAGAAATCATTTGAATGGTTTTGCCATATAAGAAAGAAAACTAGCATTCTTTATAGGCTCTTAATACTTTTCCTCAGGATAAGAAACCCTTCAGATGATTGTGCATTTGACCACCATCACCTTACAAGAAAGAGGACTAGTATCGGTTATGATCTCCTGAAATATTTCGGCAGGAGAAAAAAGCATTTAAATGCATTTGTAATCGATCACCATGCCCTACAAAAAAATTAACATCCCTTATAGGCTCCTGGTACCTTTTGGCAGGAAAAGAAATCCTTCAGATGGCTCTGCATTTAATCACCATAGCCTGTTACACTCGGGCAACTGCGATATAATTCCCGTCAATTGTAACTTATACCGCACACGTTTTAAAAGTGAGTAATCGCTTTTAAGTCAATTTGCAAGCACAAGTTAAATCAAAACAAAGTACTTACATTCTCAGGGTCCCATGATGTTTTGCAGGATGGGTTCAATTCACGCCTCGTTCAATCAGATTTCCTTCCGTTTTTCCGGTGTCTTCTATGCTCGTAGGGAATGAAAGAACACCAGGTAGAGGAACGACACAAGGCAAAATAAAAAGGAACATACATGCCTAAAAAAGAAAAGACACACCACACCAAGATAGATGTTACTTCGTCGAGGACTCGTAACTTAATGGCATTTTCTAACACCACACGCGCACTCCGCCATTCACTCTACGCAGGCGCGACTCGGAGACGACGGAAATTAACATTTTTAATTTAAAAAATACGCTGGAATTACCTTATAAATTATAACTAAAACTAAAATTTGCTACATGCCATTCTAGTATGTAACAAGCCCAACAAGAAAGAGGATTAAAATCGCTCAAGATATCCTGATACCTTTTGTCATGTAAAATCTTCATTTACATGGCTTCGCAATCAACCGCATTCACCTCACAAGTAACATGTCTAATATTCCTAATGATCTCCTGATACTTTTGGGCATGAAAAGACTTCATTTATATGGCTTCGCGACTGACCGCATTCGCCCCACAAGAAACATGTTAATATTCCTAATGTCTCTTAATACGTTTCGGCAGAAAAAGAAATCATTTGGATCGTTTTGCAATCAATCACTATCGCCCTATAAGAAAGAAAACTAGCATTCTTTATAGGCTCTTGATATTTTTTGGCTGGATAGTAAACCCTTTAGATGATTTTGCATCTGATCACCATCCCCCAACAAGAAAGAGCACAAAAATCGCTCATGATCTCCAGATATCTTTTGTCATGTAAAGACTTCATTTATATGGCTTTGCAATCAAGCACATTCGCCCTGTAAGTAAGAAGTCTAATATTATGACCTTCTGATGTCTTCTTGCAGAAGAAATCATGTTGATGGTTTTGCAATTGATCACCATCGCCCTACGAGAAGGAAAACTAGCATTTTTATAGGCTCCTGATACTTTGCGACAGAAAAAGAAATCCTTCAGATGGATTTGCATTCAATCACCAGTGCCTTACAAGTACCACTTATGATCTCCTGATACATCTTGGTATGAGAAGAAGTCATTTTGATCAATTTCCCTGTGGTGATTTTGAATAGTTGTACAGTACCACGTAGGGTAGTTACTAATTGTTAATTATTGGCATTCTTATTATGACTGTCGTCTAGTTTAATAAAACAATTTATTAAACTAGAATCCTATCAAAATGGATCAAGTTTTAAAACCCAAAAGATTTAACACGGATCCTAAGGTTAGTACTGCTTCCAGAGAATGGACTCATTGGAGGAGAGCATTCAAGAATTTCATTTCCACACTTAACTCACAACCTACGGATAATGAAAAATTGAAGATATTGGTAAACTGTGTGTCTCCAGATATTTATGACTGTATAAGTAACTGTGGAACTTACAACGATGCTATAATCGTACTCTAAGAATGAGAATGAGAAAGAGATTTTTGCAAAGCACTTATTATCTACACGTAAGCAAATGTTGAATAAAACTGTTGACCAGTACCTACAAGCCTTAAAACTCTCAAGCAAAGACTGTCTCTTTAAAACTGTCACTTCTGAGAAAAACAGAGATGATTTTGTGAGGGATGCCTGTATTAGTGGGGCTACAGTCTTCTACAGTTCGCTAACGTCTTTTGGAAATAGTTGCACTAACTTTAGAGGATGCTTATGAGTAGGCTCACTCTCCTGAACTTGCACAGGAACAAGCCCAAAGTTTTTACTCGCTGATCCCCATAAATGCTGTTCCACCTAAAATCAATCTTATCAAACCGCTATTTGAAAATAATCCCAGTACGACTTTAACGATCCTAATGACAAGTGCTTCTTTTGCTGTTATTCTAGACATTGCAGAAGCAGCTGCCCAACATGGAATTCTACTTGCAAATTTTGTGGTCTACCAGGACACTTTGCCAAAATGTGCCTATCTGCTAAAACAGGTAAAGCTACTGGAAATAGTTTACAAGACGAAAGAAGTGAAATGTGATTTTCGGCTTCTATACATGGATTATCTAAAAGTACTGTTCCTGTCACTATTGAAGGGTACCCTGTTTCCGCTTTAATTGATACTGAAAGTCCTCTGAGTTTTATAAACAAGAAAACAATAACTTTGACAGCACACGTCAAAAATATTAACTAGAGTTGTACAAAGACTAATGGAAAAACGAGCTAAAGCAATACTAGGAAAAGATCAATTTGGGTTTAGGCAAAAGAGGAGAGCACAGGAGGCTATTTTAGCTCTGAAGATGTTAATGAAGAAAACTATAGGAAAAGGGGAAAGCGTGTATATAGGGTTTATAGATCTGGAAAAAGCATTCGACAATGCAAAATGGTCAAAAATCTTCAAAATACTCAAAAAAATTGGAATGAGTTTTAGGGGTAGACGAATAGTACATAGTTTATACAAAGAGCAAACTGCAGTAATGGAATTAGAGCAGGAACGTAGAGAGGAAAATATTAGGAAAGGGGTGAGATAGGAATGTGCCCTATCCTCGTTAATTTTTAACTTGTACATCAAAGAGGCAATGAATACTGTAAAATGCTGGAAGACATTTGGAATTATTATGCAGGGACAAAAGACTGATATGCTTAGATTTACAGTGGTATATAGCGGTATTAGCATCTAGCAAGGAAGAGTTAGAAGCTGCTCTTAATGAAAAGGAGACAGTTCTAACAAAGAGATACGGTATGAAAATTAACAAAAATAAAACTAAAGTACTTGTATGCAAAGGAGGGAAAAATAAATTAAAAACTAGAATACAAGTAGGCAACGAGAACCTAGGAAGCCAAATAACACAAGATGGGAAGGGGGCAAACGATATAAAACAAAGATTAGCACAAGGTCGTGCCACATTTAACAAGAAAAAGCAACTTCGTGTTCAAAGACAACAAACATAGAAACAAGGAAAAGATTGCTTAAAACATATGTGTGGAGCATAGCACCGTACGGTGTGAAACCTGGACAGTAGAAGAAGCAGGTAGGATGTTACGTTCACTTTCCGACAAGGAATAAAACCGTACCTTTGTTAGTTCATTATTCATTTACATAGATTCTGCTTCAATATTCAAACAACACCTGGTATATTAGACCTTCCTACAATAAGTACGCTTTACAATAATTTCAATCAAATTTATTTATTGTAAAACGAAAAGCTCCTCTATAATCTCAATCGTCCCTACCTTGTTCGAGGTATCCGCTGGCTTGATACATGTTCCTATAGAGCATAATTACTTCTTTTACTAATCCAACATAAAGACTCATTGAAATGATGGATTGTACTTATTTGTTAAGATTGTTTCAAGTTTCTAATCACATTTGTGTTTGATAACGCTGGCGTGGATGTTAATTCGAGTTATCAAACGATTTCATTTTCATTGTTTTCTGCATACGACTGAGAGTAATTGTCGTTTCCGTTCTTGATAGGATTTCGTACACATACCACTGTGTGGTAAGTACTGTCAATTTTAAAAAATGTATTTTGCTTTGTAAAGGGTCTAATCTTTACTTGTACGTATTATAGCTTTTTCCAGTGGACATGGCCATATAGTAATGACCCCTGATTCGCTTACATCTTTAATGTGAAACTGGGACAGCTAAGCAACCCTGAAAGTTGGAAACTATTTCTACTGTTGTATGGTAGGATCTTTTTTTCCTCTTTCGAGTTTCCGGTATTGGAAAAGGATTCCACTTAAATCCAGACCGCCGGAACACAATCAGGCGACAGCTGTTCTCCGTTCTGAGTATCACACTTAAATTTAACTATTACTATTATACATGTGCCTTTGCTTATATGATTTATTTTAGAGATAACCTACAACTTAGCTAGGTGATTACCAAAAGTTGCTGGGAGAATGCATTCTAACAGCGACTGTCTGTAATTCCGATAAATATGTAAGTAGACTCATTTCCTTTTTTTTACTCATTAACCATGAAACTATCTTGATAACAAAGAAATACTAATCATAAGGATAGCAGGAGTTCATTCTAAATTTAGTTTAAAATTTTTTTCCTACTTAATGTACATATGAGACGTTTTTCAGTTAAATTGCTTTACAGAAAATTTAGGAAGATAATAATTATTATTTGTTTCATTTTTTTTTGTTTTGTTAATACTGTGAAAATCCTTTAAGGATATTTTGACAAAGAAAAAATGGCGTTTTCTCGCAGGCTAGATTTCCACCTACTCACCGATTGAGCCCGGTCATTCCTTCATTGTTCTGCCAGTTATGTCGATATCCGTAGCAAGGAAAGAGATAGAAGCCTTTGAAATGATGAAGATATCATGGACAGACAAAGTTAAGAACAAAGAGGTATTAGAAGGTAGAGGAAGAAAGAAGTATGTGGAAAACAGCAAAATGGGAGAGATAGGATGATAGGCCTATACTAAGACATGAGGGAATAGTGCGGAATATATTAGAAGCAGGGATAGGAAAAAGAGAGGTACATGTAGACCTAGGTTAGACTGCTGCACACAGATAGTGAACGATATAGTCTGTTGGAATTTCAGGGAAATGTGCAGGTTAGCTCAGAATAGAAATCGATGGAGATACACGTCCTACCAATTCCAAGATGAAAAATATAATGATGAAAAAAATAACTGTACCTGATGATTTTTATAAGCAACTACAGGTATTGGTTTTGCAATAATCTCAACTGATGTTAATTGTGCGAAAGAATTTACTGGAAAACTATTATTGTGGCAAATGTCTAAGTGTTGGGGATCTCCGTACATTTGCTGGACGCGACGCTCTCAGCGTCGCTATAGTGCTATGTAACTCCACGAGTTTTTCGGCATGTTGAAATTTCTTCTTCTGGTAAGTTGTGGTTTGTAGTTGATGTTCTTGATATATATATTTATGTATGTAGGTCTGGATTCCAGAAGACCTGCTCCAGGAATCCTCTTGGTTTGGTGCAGTTTCCCGGATCTTCCCCTCAGTTGTCCTCCTACTACACAGTATTCCGGATCCTGGGTCCACTGGCCTGTGGTTTTCCCCTAACAGGACTGGCTACTCGCCACAGGCCGCTCCATCGTCAGGTAGCTCGTCTAAACAGGACTGACGGATGTGCATCCCCGACGACTTTACTTGTGTACCCATTCCTCGGCACCCCGCATAGCTGGAGAACTCCCTCAGGACGTCACCGTTCCGCTGCCCACCTTTGAACGCCCGAAGGCGGTGGTCGGAATACGTGAGCTGTTACCCCATCGGAGTCTGGGCAACAACTTGGGAGATCTCTAACCACATGCTGCTTAACTCCCTTGACATACCACTGAATCTTGGCGAAATAGAGCATATAATTAGGAAACAACAGAAGGGGAACCGAGCTGTATTTAGGCTGTGGGAATTTCATGGAACGGTGTAGGCTATCTCAGAATAGAAATAATGGTATGCATCCAACCAGTTTCAAGACTGAAACCTAGAGGAAAAAATAATTGCACTTAATTCTGATGACTATTATAAACTGCAGGTGTTGGTTTTGAAAGATTTTCAACTTATGTTGATTGTGCAAAAAGATATATTGGAAAACCGTTAATTTTGCAAACGTTCAAGTGTTGGGGGATCTTGGTAGTCACAGACTGCTTAACCACTTTCACATACCACTGATATCGGGGAAATAGGGTATATATTTGTAAACAATAGAAGGAGAACCGAACTGCATATATCAAGAAAGAACAGTGACTATGTTCGAAGACAACAAACATAGAAACAAGGAAAAATTTGTTGAAAGCATATGTGTGCAGCACTGCACAGTACGTCTATGAAATAGGGGTAGTAAAAGAAACAGATAGAAAAACGGTAAAAGCCTTTTGGAATATTGTGCTTTAGATGTATGAGGATGATAGCATGGACAAAGTTAATGACAAAAAGGTTATAGAAATAGTAGGGAATAAAGATATGTGGAAAACAAGAAAATAGGAGAAATAAAAGGGCAGGATACGTTCTAAGGATTTTTGGGGAATAGTGCGGAATATATTGCAAGCAGATAGAAAAAAAGCGGTAGAGGTTGACCTAGATCAGACTATTGCATGCATATAGTAAAAGATGCAGACTGGAAATTTCAGGGAAATGTGTCGGTTAGCTTAGAATAGGAAACAATGAGTATGCGTCTAACCAGTTCCAGGACTGACGACCTAATGATGATCATAGATAAGTGAACTAAAGAATTAAATTTTCAAAAAAGTCAAATATTAGCTTTGCTCTAATTTTTATTAAAAAACTTTTCAGATAAAGGTTGATACGCTAGATTTTAGTAATTCAAAAATTCAAACAAAATTTTTTTGTCCAAGTTGACCTTGTTAAACACACCAACCATCTTATTTGTTATAGAGGACATATTGGATTCTGCCATTTTTGAATCTCTCTTTTTATTCCCCCGTTTTCAACAATATATCACAACTTTGATACTAAACCTACAATAATCCCAATTTTTAAACCTTTAAGTTTTATTTTAATTATAAACGCCGCCATTTTGTTTTTCATTCATACTAATTTGAAGTTATTATTTTCTATTCAATTGCTTGTATTATAATAAAATAATGAAACAGACATTATGAAATCCAATAATTATGTTAACTCGAAAAACAAATGATATTGAAACAAAATTATATCAAATTAGCAGAACCATCAAAATAATGTGATATGGTGTTGTATAAAATTAAATTAAGTGTACTACATACAAGGTTTTGTTTTATCTAATAAGTACCTATGTATTGAAATTATTTTGAAATGGATATTTTAACCCTTAATGAAAAACACATACATTAAATCAAACAAAAATGCTCGGCATCCTGTTGAAAATGATCTAAACCCAGAATTAAAAATATTTAGCAGATTAGATTTCAATTTGCAAAATTATGGATCCTTTAGGAAACCACGAAACACCTATCGCATTAACAACTTGCATGAAGAATTAGCACTAGCTTCCGTGCATCCAACCCTAAAGTATCTACTGGAGAAACAGAAAATCTCGTTAATATAAGAAAATATAAATCTTGTAAAGTTTTAGAAAAACACTTTTAAACCATACAAAATTAAAACTGCTCAAAGTTTGCAACAAAATGATTATGAACGGAGATTATTCTTTTGTGGATGGTGCTTAATAGTTTCACAGAATTCCCAATTTAGTCTGCAAATCTTTTGGACAAATGAGTCATACTTTAGTAATTGCGGTTAATTCAACCACTATAACGAGCAACAATGGTCACAAGAAAATCCAAATGTAAGTGTGCCTCAAAGAAATAAGTCAGCTTTGATTTCAACTTTCTTGTGTGATCTTGGGTAACTGCCTAATTGGGCCTATAATTTTTAATGAAAATATAACTACAGAGGATATTTGCAAATGCAAATTGAAGACCACTTGGTCAATCTACCTTTGGCATTAAATGCTGAAATATGGTACCAGCAGGATGGTGCACCGGCGAGGGATGTCACTGCATACCTGAATAGGCACTTTAACAAGAAAGTGATGGCAACAAACACAGATATTAAGTGGCCTGCCAGATCATCTGATGTGACACCTAGACTTTTAGGTCTGGGAAACTTTAAAAAACGTAGTGTGCTCTAGCAATGCTACTTATAATATATTGTAGAAATATAGAATTGCGTGATTTCGGCTTTTAATAGCATCAATAGAAATACCTGGCTTAGGGTAAGTAGAAGTGGCGCTTTAAAACGATGTCAACTGTGTAGCTAATAAAAGCAATACTCTGAGCAGTACCTATAACATGTTTTGTATACGTCTTTACAACCTACAGGTCTATGTAATTAATTTTGTTATAGTTTTTCTTTTGTTAAATGTCTTCTAATTTATCAATAAACAAATATTTAATAAAAAACACTGAAATTAATGTGAATGAAAAAGAAAATAAAATTTAACGGTAAAAAATTGGGTCATTGTAGGTTTAATATCAATGTTGTGATACATTGCTGAAAAAAAAGGGAAATTCGAAAATAAGATCGTTGGTGTTTAGTACGGGCAACTTGCACTCAAAAAATTTTTGGTGTGCATTTTTGAAATACTAAAAATCATGCCTACCAACCTTTATTTGAAAAGCTTTTTTAATAAAAAATAGAATAAAGCTAATGTTTGCTTGTTTGAAACTTCAATTTTTTAGTTTTTTTTTCAAACATCTACGAAACGTTTAAAATTTTTTAAATTTTAAAACATGATTATTAATTAACAACAAAAGCTGCAAAACATTGCCCATTTAACCAACTTTCTATCTCGTCGGATAACAAAGTTATCCATTCAATACCATCCAAAATAAGACACCCTGTATAAAAAACAAAGAATATAAAAATAAGATCTTTAATCATTAAATTATGAGTACATATATAACTTTACATATAATATAAAATAAATAAAATTGTTAGTGTAATTAAATTGACCAACATGATACAGCAGTCATTTATCAACATATCAGACAATAAAAAAATAAATTTAAGTAGCGCTGTCAATAACATCAGAGCACACAATAATTTAAAAAAATCACCAAGAATATACAATTATTCTTAACACTAAAATACTATAAAAACATTTACTTGCGTTGCAATATCATCTAAATTTTTTGTAGAATTTGATATTTCATAATAATACCTTAATAGTTCATGTACGTTTTAGCTAGCTAGGGTCAAGGTACAGTCTATCAAATGGCTATTGCTTCTTGCTTAGCTGCCGTTTTTGCTAAAATCAAATACAAAGATCATTAGTGGGAAACATAAATATCAAGAGATATTTTACATACTTTCTTTTTATATTAAAGGTTTGCAGAAACCATACAATACCTTTTGTATCATTTTACAGTGTAAATTACACCAGGTGTTTAAGCACATTAAGACATAGAGCGGCTGTTTATCATAAAGGCTTAGAACTTAACAACTAGCAAATTAATAACCAACATGATCACAAAAAATTCTTAAAAATTTTTTCTTCTTCAACTTTAACAACAATTTCTTCAAAAATTCCAGCACAAGATATTATTTTCAAAACGCAAATGTGCAGTTTACATAATTCTGCACAACTTTCATTTTTAACTTTTTTTGTGGATCGTACAATAACGGTTGTAGGATCTGATGCATTGATTGTTTGTGCACGTTAATATTATTAACAATATTTTTTGTATCCTGCTTATAGCAATAAATACCTTGATAGTTTCTCATGCACGTTAAAATGACAGGTGCACCAGTGAAACGAAACGATAAGGACAGTGCACCTCCAGGTATTGTAAGAAATAGGTGTGCTCGACAAATCAGTGTTCACCCGTCAAATGGTATGGTTTTGGTCCAAGTGCTTGACTCCATGGAATGATACCGTGAAACTTTCACTTTATGATAATTAACTCGGTGCTTCATCAAGGACCAACACCTATTGCATGGAATAACCAAGGAATGATGGGCTATTCATAAGATATGTTCTATACATACTTCAAATATTTGTAAATTGTTGCATCTTACAATGTGAATTTATAACCCCCTCGATAGTCAACAATAATTATTTCACATTTTCCATGTTGGAATTTAATAAGATTTGTGACGTGCCTTTGAAAGGTTTATAGTCGTATTTTATTTTGATAGTTTCTGTATTAGTAAATCCCACCAATAGGATTAGGCAATTTTCCTTTAGAAATATAATTTTTAGGTTCCTATATTCTTGATCTAAGGTGGAATTATTTCAGTGTCATATACTGTTCAAATTCATTATGGCAGTTTTTCAATGGCTACAGATGATAACATAATCACAATTTTGTTTTTAGAACACTTCGTACCTACCATCAAAACAATCAACATGAAACTGGAGTAGTTTAGCTACCTTTGAGAAAGGTTATCAAACAGACTTAAAGTAGTTAAATGTTCAGATAATATTAACCAAATTGGTTCATTTTAATTTTAGGGGCACATTGGTTCCCAGATTGACAACTTTATGTTAGACATAAGTGTGTCGAGAGTTGTGAAATCAACCTAAATAGACGTCTTTAACACTGTCCAATTTAACTTGTTATAGTTTTATACTTGCTGGAGTTTTATACTTTTAAGATATAAAACAAAAAAACTGTATTATTTATTTATTTAGACATTACACCAGGTAATACAAAATGAAGGGAGTAAACATACAATATAAATGTAAAAAAATATAATTATACATATTTAAGCGAATATAGCATCTATTCTACCTTTGAGATAAGTAACTTTTTAATTGTTAAATATATCTGTTTGTACATCTTGTTATGTTAACTTTTGAAATGGAGTGATTCTGCATTGGTTTTCACCTGCCGTAATTAAGCGCCTCCTAAAAACGCTAATCTAAACCCTTTTAATATTATTCTCAAATTATACAAGTTTAACAAGTTCAATAAATACGTGTTAAACCTAACTGTATATAAATTCTTTGAAATCTAGGCTCCTCGAACCACTTAAATAGTTTCTCCTTCCTTGAAATACGCGCTTGTTATTTCCAATAGTTATTCGCTGAAGGATTAAAACTTCTCGCTTATTTAAATACTTTAAATGGGTTGTTAGCTGCTCGTTTACTGTGAAATATTATTTTGTTATTTGCAGGCATTCGAGCTCGCTCAAGTTTTATGGGTAATTAAATCGTTCCTTCTGATTAAGTCATTCGTGGTATCTTTGTAGTGTGGATCGATAGTAATACAAACCTCTTCTTTCCTAATAGTCAGGCAACTGATTTTCTTGGCGGCATTGCTGGTTGCCTATTCATTTGGATGTTGTAAACTATATTTTGCTTTCCCATGCGAACAACGAGATTTCATGAAATTAATTATCGTATTTTGCCTTCTTTATTGCTTGCATTCTAGGAATGTTTTGCCATTGTCTGGAATGTATATTTTGTTTGCTCTCGTAGAATATGTAACATTCTGTTGCTGGGATTGGTTTTATGTTATTTCCTCCATAGTTCAACCTTTGAAAGACTCTCTTACTTATTCGTCCTCTTACGATTCGACTCTTCTGTATACGAATTTTTAAAATGCGTTTTGTTCATAGTGTGACAGTATAAGTTGGTGGTTCCAGCACCCAGCCGTAGACAAATGCAGCCGCATTTCCTCATCCTAAGATGGTACCAGAAAGAAGCCGATAGCTCAAGGTACAGTGAATTTTTCTTTTTCTTTATTTGTGTTGCTGTTTTGGAAGATGATACTTCGTTCTGGTTAATTTGGCAATAAATTGCAGACTATTAGTTACCAAATGCACACTCATAATATGAACGAATATGTACATTATTTTTAAAGTTTGCATTAGAGCACTTTTTACTGTTTACTTTTCTGTGTAAATTAATGGTAACATCAACAACTTGCTATTTAAAATGTAATGCTACGTTCTTAAATTTTATGAGGTGCACTTCCCAAAGCAGATGTATTATTTCTTACAGATGTTACTGTATTACTTCTTTATTTCTTGTACATATTTAGGGCTGAAGGATGTTGTAAGTATTCTTGCATGTATATATGTAAAAGAGTGTATGTATAGTAGTCAACATAACGTTCTTTCAAAAAAGGCTACAACAATTATGTCCTGTAAACAAAAAAATTGGTTTTGTAAAAAAGATTGGTCACATTGGTTAAATGTTGTCACAAATTTTTACAGAATACCAAATGAAATTAAGGTTAATAGTTTGTTTACAGAAAAAGTTGGTGACAATCGTACATATATTATGGTTAATCTATTTGATAGGAGTATAACAGGTTTATTTGATTCAGGACGTACAACTACTTAGGGTGTTCCATTAAGCGTATCGCGCGGCTGTATATCATAAAGTATAAGACCTAGAGCTTTGCGGGAAAAAATTTATTAAGTGGCCAAGAGAAATTGCTGGAAATTATTTTTTAAGTTTCAATTTCTACCGCAAGGGGAAGTATTTGCTAAGGTCAACAACAAAATTCAATTTTTCTCCCAAAATTTAAGCACAAGGTATTATGCTCAAAACGCGAATAGGCAGTTATCTTTATTATTCACAACTTTTATTTGAAACTTTTTTCTATAGATCGCACAAGGACAGCTGCAGGACCTGGTGAATTGGTTTACATGTAAATAGGGTTATCTCACAATGCCCATGTTGGAATTTAATAATCTTAGAATCGTTTGAAAGACAATTTCTCAGGGATCAAGAAAAACGACTAAATTGATTTTTCTAATGTTTTCTAAATATGTTAGAGGGCGCTTTTTCCAATTATGCCAGTTTTTGTTCATTTACTTAAAAAAATTAAATGGAAAGACATATTTATCAAAGGGGAATTGAATGAAGGGTAAAAAAAAAGATTTTAGTGAAAATCACACCTCGATATCTTTAATATATATATATATATATATATATATATATATATTGCCGTGTAACCTCTCTAAATCGTGCCTAAGTAACAAAAATATTCGAAAATTTTATTAATTTACCCAAAAATCGTCATAAATTTCACACAATAGTTAAAGTTTTCAAAAAAAATAATTTCTTACCCAGATTCCTCTCTTCATCACCTTAATTCTTCAACCGCTTCCCTGGCTAGCTCAGTTTGGCCTCCTCTTGAATACCTAGATTCCCTATCATACTCTTTATCGTTCACGCACACTCTCAATAAAACCACAAAATAATACAACAATCATACAATATTCATTTACCACTATTTACAAATAAAACTTCAAGATTATTTACATTTCGGTGGTCAAGTTACACCTCAATAAATTCGATTTTTGTAAAGTCCAGAATTTTAATTAGAAATATCAAACACATTGAATGTACCCGGAGTAAATGGGCCCTGAATAATACCTTATTTTTCTTCCTTTATTTATAATTAATTTTAATTAGTACACTCTGGAGTATGGTGAGCTCATGATAACCCAGTTTTTTTATGATTAATGTATGCTTTTTACTTTGCATACGCTTACTGCAAACACAAAAAAACCCATGTACTCTTAACAATAAAAAAATGTTGAATTCCTGAGGAACGTTACTAAGCTTTATATACATCTTTAGATTTATATTTAAATACCATAACAAAAGTTAGTTATACGTATTATTTTCAATACGCACAATAATACAAAATACCTTCATAGTTCACTCTCACACATCACAACAATTTTCATAGTTTATAAAAACAACAAATTCTAAAGCGTTACCTGGAATTTCTTGAAGATCCCTTCTCCGTTGACGATGCCGTCAAGTTCCTGCACCCTCGGTTTCGTGGTTCTGCTCTGCTCGCCGCCGCCAACTATTTGTAGATGAACACCCTCTAAGTTGTGCTGCCTGCTCTGCATTCACGTTGCATCCAAATCCAAATCCACGTATATTACACTTATTTTATAGTTGCTTAATTTAATTTACGTTACATTACTTCACTTCACGAGCTTGTTAAAATAAATGTTGCACCTCAATAAAATTTAGACTCAACACTATCCGCGTATCAAATTATGAGGCCAACACTGTACTATTTAATTTAAAATATTTTATATACTTACAAGCTCGTGATATATTTCTGTACGTAGTCTGAAGCGATGAAAATACTAAGAGCGAAGTTAAAAGAGAGCGATGTTAATTCTCTTAGAGTATTTATACACTTTACTAAGCCACCTCTCGGTCACTCTTCCCGCAAAACCCTTCATTTAAAATAATACTTCTTCAAATTTTGGTTCAACCGTTCTTGAAATCTTCGAAATTTAGCGCGTCGTTATATTTTCCGAAAAATTAACATTCAATATCCCCGTGTTTGTCTGTTCTACAACTAACTAAATAGACCAATCAGATATTTCAGCGACGTCTTGAAACCCCGCCTGTATTAACGCTATTCCTCTCTTATGCATATTCTGTTTCCTTCTAACCTTGTTTGGGTGGTAGAAAATCGATATTGCTGTCCGCGTTTCAAACTAACCCATGTGGACTGAATACGTGCATTTCGAAATGAACTGCTATTATGCCTGTCTCATTCCAAAGCATATCCTTGATTGTCCATCCCTTCTGCGCTTTAAGGAAACTTTTAGTTGGCATTTATACGAACCGTCCGACCGTTTACCCGATATACCTCGAATACTGTCTTTTATCTACACAAATAAGGGGAACATGACATTTCGAAAACATGCAGGTGTTCAATTAACAAACGTTGTAAAACAAAATTTCTAGGAGTTTACGTTTCAAGGTATTATATATCCAACGGCTGTTCGTTTGTTAGCAAAGCGTTTCACTTTGGTATTATCGATTTTTCAAGCTCTTATGCGTATTAGACGTAATTACCCGTTCAATTAAACTCAATTATATTAATTAATAATTTGCATTGGCTTCTACAATTTATTTTCTTTACGAACCTAACTAAATTTTAATCACTACTAGTAAAATTTTGTTAATACTTGTCACTTTAAATTCACTAAATGAAATAAATTTCGCACGTAAATTCTGGTTGTTTCCTCTATACAAGGTGTTTGAAATTGCCTTGTTTATACTTAAATTTAGCCCTTTAAAACCACTACAATATATATATATATATATATATATATATATATATACAAAAATTTTTTAGCAACCCAACACGAATTATATCATATCAAGCTACATCTTAGAAGATGTACAACATGTGAAAATTACTATGGGAGTACCAAGAGGTAACGGTCAGGTAGAAAGAATTAACAGAATTAAACCTTGACGATCCAACGAAATGGTATACTCATGTTGATACAGTACAGAGAGTCTTCAATTCTACATATTAAAGGAGTATCGCTGCCACTCCATTTGAAATTTTGATACGTGTGAAAATGAGGAATAAGGAAGACATAAGAATTAGGGAAATGGAAAAAGAAATGAAAGGAGATTTCTATAACGATAGAAATGAGATAAGGAATCATGCAAAACTAAGATTCAAGAGGAAAACTGTAAAGTGTATAACCTTAGGAGAAAAAAGGCGACAAAAAATACGGAAATGAACTTTGTTGCTATTAAGCATACACAATTTAGTCCAGGACTTAAGGTTTACCAAAAATATTTAGGGTCATAAAATTGTCAGTGTTAAGAGTAACGAGTGTTATGATGTTGTCGGAGTTGATCAGTTTGAGAGTCCATTGAAGACGTCAACTTGTGCCGAATACATGAAGTCTTGGTTAGATAACCACAGTGAATCAGTCGGATTCAAAGTAGGATACCCGAATGTAGGATACAAATTAAAATAGACATTCTTAATTAATAAATAATGATAAATTTTCATTTATGTTATTCTATAAGCTTCATGGGTTTGATTATCGTTTAAATTAGATGGGTATGTTGCCATATTTGGCAAGGTCACAGTGCATTAAATATGTTGTATACACATGTGGGCAGATAGCAGTTGAAAGCAGAATTTGGGTTTTTTTTAGCCATTTGGGAATCAGTTTAAGCGTTGAGAACGGTAGTAAACGATTAGATGTTGTTAATGTAATAGATGCATGATACTGTAAAGCCGGGTGCATTAGTCAAATTAGACAATAGACATAGTACTAAATAATTACGACGGAAAACATGACACAATTAATTATTGTTTACTTTAATATTTACTAGATAGGTGATATTCTATAGAACTACGATCAATTATATAGATCGGGATATTTAGATGTATCTCACTTGTACAACAGCACCTGTTTAGTGCCAAGTACATGTTATCAAAATTCATTTGATTATTCACGTTTACTTCTGCTCATCGGTAACTGTTTTCAGTTACTATATTTATGAACCACCGTGGACACTGTTGGTATAAATACTTTTATACCTTGTTTATTCAATAAATATGATATTATGCTTTAATAATATACTATACCCCCTAGAAAACAAAAAAAAAAGAGAAGAAAATACTGCATATATATTGATAAGAGAAAAGAACGCCATTTTGGTCAATTAAGGAAAAACTCTATTTCTTAATAATTCCTAATAAAATCGTAAACTTTCATTAAAAACATCTGGTATATGAAACTACGTTTTATATTAGTTAAATGCATGGATGTTTTACTAGTATGGTTCATACAGTATCAAAACAAAATTTATAATAAGATGAATCATTTATTTAACTGAAATTTGCACTAATTTTACTATAAATAGTTCAAGTGAGAAATCAAGTAATTGTTTGTTATTCCATTCAATAAAAGATGAACATTTGCAGTGATAAGCGATATTGAAACGAATTTTCTATTTATGAGGGAAACATTTGAACAGATTAATAATTGAACTGGTTGGAATTATCATAAAGCAGATCGATTTCACATTGTTGAGAGAACTAAGCGAATCAGATATTTTGTTGTAAAATGAAATGGTTGTTATTGATGCGAATTACATAATTTTTAGCAAGTCATACATTTACTGGACAGCAGATATCCTGAAGATATTCGTAAAATCATTATTCTTGTTATTCTGTGAACAAATAAAGTGATTAAAAAACAAGCACATGTTTAATAAAAATTCATGCAAGTAAAGTATCGTAATAGTTATAAGGTGTTTGCAGTTTGTTGATTTTTGCGGATTTTGAAAAATTGTAAGTAGTCATGTATTTGTGGATTAGTTTAAGTAATAGGCAATTCTAATTCGATTAAATTTAATTTAATTCTACTTTCATTCTATTCAGTGTAAATTAGCTTTGTTGGCTTAGTGCCGGTGGAGATATTGTGTAATATAATTCAAGAAACAATCACGTTGCAAAGGAAGTCTGGTAGCGATTTATAAGATTAGACCCTTTTTATGTAGCATTTATATTTCTAGTGTTTGAAGTTTAAATATTGAGAACTGGCAAGTCTGAAGTTATTTTAAGGTGCCAGATATCAAAGGTTAGAATAACCTTAAAGATTTGTGATTTTTTATATAAAAGACTTTATGAAAACATTTAAATCTGCAATTAGTATTTAATAATTTTATTGTGAGAAGTAGTAACTCTTAGGTTTAATTAATTTAAAATCTACAGATTTTACTTAGAAAACTTATCTGTACTACAAAGGACAATACATGTACTGTTGAAAAAAGATATACTTTTAAAAGAATAAGAATGGTGAGAGTAAGCTTTGACGCTGGAAGTGCAACGTAAGATTATTTGTTGAAACTTTGACCTTTTAATTTTTTTAAAGCGATTTTATACTCTACAAATTTTCATTTTTCTGTATCTTATTATTTGTAAATATTTGTACTATTCGAGCTGGAAAGTCTTTTAACATTCTACCAAATGAGATGGCCACAAAAGCGAATTCTTGAATTTTGATATTCCCTGTCAGTTGTGTTGATAAGATATATAATTTCAGCATCATTTCACAACATTAAGAGTCCTATTCACGAGGCTTATATATATATATATATATATATATATATATATATATTGATATGATAGTTTGTGAGTTATAGGTCTACTGGAAATAACTACTCCTCTTTAATACCTAAATTTTCGCATATATTTTATGCTTGATCACAGGTTTAAAATGAGGTTGGTTATAAATATGATTAAACACGAAATTATTATGTATACATTAAATATTTAAATATATATATATATATATATATATATATATATTGCTGTGATAAGGGGTTGTTTAAGGGTGTACTTTATAGTAAAGGTCGTTTAGAAATGAGAAATTATCATAGGCAGCAGAAAACTGCATTTATTTAGTAAAGAATTGAGAAATGGAGATAGTATGTATATAGTAAGCAGTCAACACCCTGTATATAAAGCATAAATAGTTTTAAGCGACGCAAATATACATAGGAAGACGCATAGGTAGCGTAGAAACAATGAAGATATTCATTAGGTAAATAGAAAATATTTAATACCCTGTAGATAAAGTTTTAGTTAATTTAGGTAAAGCAAGTAATGATATTTTTCAGTGGAAGCACGCATATATTTATATGTAAACATGATAAAGTGTAATTAAACACGCATTGAAAAGACTTCCAAACGATTAGATTAATACGGAGATAGAAATAGAGCTTCAGGAAGCATAATATAAATGCGTGCAAATAGTCAACCATTTTTTGATAAGAAAGAAGATTAAATATTGCGTAAATAACATGCAGATATGAAAATTAAAAGTCAAATTGCATTAGTTGTTTATGGAAAAGCAATTAGATTTATCAAAACACCGCATGTTGATAACGAAGACAGCTGAGACCAGGTCACAATTATTGGGAAACATAGAAAATTACATCAGAAACTACTTTAAATGTAATTATTTGATTCGTTAAAAATGAGCGACGAGTTTGTAGACCATACCCATTGACGGAGTGGGAACTCAATGATATATTAGCAAGTACAGTGATAATGAAGTCAGTTTACAACTCAACAAAGGCCGCAGTGCGCCACTATGAAATAAAGTGATACGTAATACTAATAATTCAAAGTGAAAAATTGCAAAAGTGCTAAAATGAAAATTACGATTGCCGATTAAACGTCTACCAATCCACCTCATAGGAAATACTTGGTCGAGATATTCCCGTACTGGACGTGCATAGTGGGGAGGCGCACCATCTTGCTGTAGCCAAATACTGGGATGAGGTGAATCAGGATCTTCTGCATTTGGATGTAGTACCGCTAAATTAGGAATTAATTCAAATTGGAGAAAATTTAGATATTGTTCTCCATTGAGTGTTCTCTCAAAAAAGTATGGTCCAACAACTTTATTACCCACTATCCCCGCCCAAACATTAACCTTTTGTGGAAATTGTGTATTTGCTTCCATCATCCAATGCGGATTTTCATCAGCCCAATAACGGCAATTCTGCTTATTAACGGTACCATTTAAATAAAATGTTGCCTCATCAGAAAACATAATATTTCCTTCCAATCCAGGATTATCATTGCAAAGTTCCGTCATTGTCTCACAAAATTGCGCTCGCCTATCAAAATCATCATCTGATAACTCTTGCACTAATTGCACTTTGTAAGGGTGAAATTTTTGCTTACGGAGAAATATATGAACTGCACTTTTGATGCATTTAACTGTGAAGCGACTCCAACGCTTGTATGTGGATTTTCCTGCACAAATAGCAAGACATCCAATTCTGATTCTTCATCTAAAGCTGATGTCGTCCATCTTTAGATTTATCTCGTACGTGTCCAATATTCCGAAATTTATTTTCAATTCGCTTATCGTTGATTGCGAGATAGGGGAGGTCGGGATGAATTTCATTGAATAAAATTCGAACTTCTTTGTGCGTTCAATTCTATCTCCAAAGCCAATCATCATTAAAATTTCAATCCTTTAGGCTTCGTTAAGTCTCATTTTGCTGACTTATTATTAAACAAGCAACACGCACTTAACTAACGAACTTTCACTAAACTTATTTAACACTTTACAAACATTTTGTTTGTCAAGGCATACCCGATAATTGGCACTTTAATTGAATAAGTTTTTATTGAATAACACAGTTATTTATCAACCGATTTCAAATTTTTTGTAAAATTTGATTTCTGCATGAAAAATACTATTAATTGAGGTATCACAAGGGGTACATTGCTATTTAAAATTTTTAAATAGGGGATGCTAGCGTTTAGGGGCTGAAGGGTGGGGGGTTAAAAATTACATAATTAAATGGCAATTTAAAAATAAAAATCGACGTGTCAGAGCTTTTTACTCAGAAATTGTCAATAATCATTTAATCGAATTTATCCGTTACTTTTGGGAAGCACTGTATATATATATATATATATATATATATATATATTGTAGTGGTTTTAAAAAGGTAAAGTAACTATAAACAAAGCAATTTGAAACACCCTGTATAGAGGAAACAACTAGAATTTACGTGCGAAATTTATTCCATTTAGTTCATTTTTAAGTAACAAGTATTAACAAAATTTTACAAATAATGATTAAAATTTAGTAGGTTTGCAAAGAAAATAAATTGTAGAAGCCAATGCAATTAATTTATTAATTTAATTGAGTTTAATTGAACGGTTATTTACGTATAATATGCATAAAAGCATGAAAAATCGATAATACCAAGGTGAAACGCGTTGCTAACACAGAAACAGCCGTTGGATATAAAATACGTCGAAAAGCCAACTCCTAGAAATGTTGTGTTAAAACGTCGGTTAATTAAACACCTGCATGTTTTCTAAATGTCAGGTTCCCTTATTTTTATAGATAGCAAACAAGTTTCAAAGAATATTGGTAAACAACACTCGCCAAGCACGTAATTTGGTCCACATGGAGTGAATAGAACGCGGACAGTAATATCGATTCTCTACCACTCAAACAAGGTTAGAAGGAAACATATGATATGCATAAGCAAGGGATAGCGTTAATATAGGCGGGATTTTTAAGACGTCAATGCATATACTATTGGTCGATATCGTTAGTTGTACAACAGACAATCACGGGGATATTTAAAGTCGGGTTTATTAGAAAATATCGTAACGACGCGCTAAATTTCGGGGATTTCGACAACGGTTGAACCAAAATTTTAAGAACGTGTTCTTTTAAATTAGATTTTCACGGTAAGAGTGGCCAGGAGAAGTTACAGTCGAAGCATATAAATACTCGATGAATTAGCACGGCTCGCTCTTTTTTAACTTCGTTCTAATAGTATTTACATTGCTTCAAATACGAGTTTGTAAGTATAAATAATTTTAAAATTAAATAATACAGTGTTGGCCTCATAATTTGATACGCGAATAAGTGGCAAGTCTAAATTTTAATTTGAGGTGCAACATTGATCTTAAACAAGCTCGTGAAGTGACTTGAAGTAATTAAACGCATATCAAATTGAATTTAACTAAAAGAAGTGTAATTAACGTGGATTTGGAAATGGAATGCACCGTGAAGGCAGCGCATGTAGCACAACATAAATAATGTTCTTCTACAAATAGCTAGAGACGGCCAGCAGAGCAAAGCGAAACAACTATACGGCATCGTCAACAGAGCAGAGATCTTCTAAAAATTCCAGGTAACGCTTTAAAATTGTTGGTGTTATAAACTATGAAACTATGAATATTGTCTGACATGTGAAAGTGAATTTTGAAGGTATTGTGCATTATTTTGCGTATTGAAAATAATACGTATAACTAACTATATTAGGGTATTTAAATAGAAATCTAAAGGTATGCTTGTTAACGTTCCATCAGGAATTAAAAATTTTTACTAATACGAGTACATGGGGTTTTTGTTTGCAGTCAGCATATGCAAGGTAAAAAGCATACATTATTCATAATTAACTGGGTTATCATGAGCTCACCATACTCCAGAGATTACGTAAATTTAAAATAAATTATAAAGAAAGAATGAAAAATAAGATATTATTCAGGGCCCATTTACTCCGGGTACATTCTATGTGTTTGATAATTTAAGTTAAAATACAGGACATTACAAAATTAGGATTTATAAAGGTGTAACTTGATCACTGAAATGTGGATAATAATGGATTTTTATTTGTAAATAGTGAAAAATAAATATTGTATGATTGTTGTATTTTGTGGTTTTATTGAGAGTGTGCGTGAACGATGCAGAGCATAATAGTGAATCTAGGTATCCAAGAGGAGGCCCAACTGAGCTAGCCTGGGAACTGAAGAAGAATTAAGGTGAAGAAGAGAGAGGAATCTAGGTAAGAAGTTTTTTGAATTTTTTATTTTTCGTGAAATTTTCCATTTTTATATATATTAATTTTCAAATCTACTGAGAATCCTGAAAGAATCCACGGCAATATATATATATATATATATATATATATATATATATATATATATAAATATATGTGTGTGTGTGTATATAATCATCGTGACTGTTTTAGTGTCTTTTATGGAAGTTAAAAAACAACAGTGAATGCTTCGGGCATGCCCTACAAAAAACGTTATAAGTTGGACAAAAAGGCCCATGCTTTGTTAAAAATTTGAAAGGTTGCAGGTTTTAAATCAGGAATTAAATGATGTTATAAGTGATAACATTGACTTTAAAGTGGGAAACACCTTAAATATGCCTAGTGACAATAACAGTGCTGATATACCAAGTAATGCTAAAAATACAGTGGAGGAACCTTAAATATAAGATGTGCCAGCTCAGATGGTACTGACCTTTAATCATACGTTGAGTGACAGAACTAGACTTAAATCTACAAAGCAAGATGGTTTTTGTTATGAATATGAAGAACATTTGTAGGCAACTGTAGTGGCACATTCTTCAAGTTATGGGTTTCAAGCGCAAGAAAGGTTCTGATAATATAGAATACTTTAAAACAAGATTATTTTAAGGACGTGCTTAGAAGGATGAAGTTGAAACCATAAGATTGTACCTGTTTGATACAAAAACGGCCTTTCGGTACAATACTCTTAATGAGGTTGTATACATAAAACTATCAAAAAATTTTGAAGATGGAACAGTTAGTCTGCAAATTAAGTCGAATAGCAACCTAATTTAATCTAATAAAACCGAAAAAACTAATATACTAGAATTACTATTTAAAAGTTCATAGAGCTAAAACAATCACTATGCTGTCGCAATAAATATTTTGGTAAACTATGAACTTTCGGAAAGTAAATATGGTCCGTGTGTTTTTTATTAAGCATTATGAAGAAAATATGTTCATCTTACTGTTGTATGTTGATGAGGGATTAGTAACAACTTTGTCCAAAGACAAAGTAGGAATTTTGAGTTGTCTTTAAAATAAATTCAAAACAAGTGTGAACAGTAAAGTTAATACATTTCTAGACATAGAAATTTATTGAAATGAAAATAGTACACTACCTTTGTGTCAACAAAATAATATTCTTGGAAAATATAGAATGCAGGATTCAAAATCTGTGTCAATACTTATAGAATCAGGGCTGACAGCTATTAATTTTCTCAAACGTGAATTTAATATATTATACAAAAAAGTTGTTGAAAGCCTGATGAATCTACAAATGGTTATATGACCTAATTATGTTTTCACAGTGAAACTAACTCTAAGAGCTTTAGATAACCCTACAGAAGCACACTGAGTTTTAGTTAAAAGAATGATGTGTTATTCAAAAATAACAGCCTCAATTTGCATTATTCAAAGATGCTTTTAAAGCATACAGGGATGCATAATTAGCAGGCGATTTTGACAAATGAAAATCAAGCAGTGGTGTGATTTGTAAGATGAATGGTGGTACTACTTTATGGCGGGCATAAAATAATGCTTTACAATTAATTGTATCAAACAGCAGAAGCAAAATGTATAGTTGCATCAGAAGTAATAAGAGAAACAGTATGGATTTTGTATTTTCTAAGTAAGGTTGGTGTTGTAGAAGATGATATGTTTAATTCTAATTAACTATTTGCATAACATATACATAATATTTTTGTCATATCATGAACTTAAAACACTCTAAAAAATGTACATCTAAATTTTAATCATGTGCGTTCTATACTTAATCGGTTAAATAAAGACTGTTACGAACACTAAGAGAATATGAAAACCTATAATTCATCATTAATTTGTTTGTATACAAGGTCATTTCTCATAAATTTTAACTGAACCTCATAATAAATGTATCTTACCATCTCGCTCCCTTCTCCGTAATTTTTTCTCCGCCTTTCTACTGCTGCAAGTTCAGCCTTTACGCCAGCATATGCTTTTCTAATGTCTTGTAGCGTTTGTTGTAATATTGCTATCCTTGTTGAACTGTCAAGATTCGGATCTAAAACAAACCACGCATGTTATAGGATCAAACTTCTTATTTGATAGTATGCAAAGCCGCAAAATTAAAACTTTCAACAAAAATATATCTCTATACCTAAAATTAATACAGTCTTTTAATAAACAAGAAACGCAAATGCAAAAAAAAAGAAAGTCGACTGATTTATTCTATACTCAGAGATTTGTAATTACTTAATATCCATTATTATTTTAAAAGTCCCAACTAAGATACATAAACTTAATCAAATATCAAAACGATTACCACGGTCAGTAGAAACGTTTTTAATGATTTGTACATTCATAAATAAATTAACATCAGTTTTAGATTAAACAGGAACAACAATATAATATGTAAAATATACTCAAAACCAATGAAAAGGATGTCACAGAGATTCAGGAGCAGGTAAAGATAATTATATGTCTTACTGGCTTTCACCTTATCTCAGCGGCTGTGTACTGAAGTTTATTTAAATAAAAATTAATTAGTTTTTTATGAAGTAGCAGATACAACATAATTCTGAACACAAAGATAAAGAAATATAATGTAACTTCAGTTTATCCTGCTATATTTCAAATTACGTAAAAGAGTTAGGAATTTAACCAAAAACCAACTTTTTTAAAATAAGGAAATGGTAATTAAGCTTCCTAAATACTTACAAAGAAAGGTTGTGGTTTCAAGATGGGTATTTCAATACAATATGTAGATGTTAGGTTTGCAAATCCATTAGCTTGTCATTAAAAGTTATAACTTTTGAACACAGATATGGAACATAACATATAAAAAAATCTTTATTATTTTATTTTAATTTGCCATTTAAACAATAAATGTACAGTACTGACTATTGTTTTAAATACTGCAGTCATTAGGGTACATTACTGTAAGACATTTGCCTAGACATATTGGGGCATATTTCTGCCTCCTTACTATTTCTCATACATAATATATTTGATTACTTAGCTGCATAGCAACCTGTGCAATTTGTTTAAAAAAATCTGACGTCAAACAATTGTCAATAAATAAATAAAAAATTAAGCAGCTTCATAAAATCCGAAGTCTATGCTACTATTTATTACACAACAGTAGTGATATCCTGCATTTAAGTAAGGATCACTGCACGGTGGGAAGCTATCCCTAATAATGGTCTTCGAGCCAGATGATTCAACCACACCTGTAACCTGCAGCTTGCTAATAATAATATCAGCAAGAACGTAAACAAACACATTTAAACAGATATAAAAGTCAGTCCTTTCTTATTTATTACGGTAGTTCTAGCCTAGTAGTGGCATATCTTTTAACTGTAATGAAGTATAAAGAAACAGTGAGATATTAGCGAATTAAAGGAACTGATTACTAATTTGCGTAAAGAAATTGAGGAGTTGAAAAATAATTATAAACAATCTATGGGACCTGTTGGAACTTTAACTGAGTGAGAGAAACTTATATCGGAGATTGCCGATCGCCAACGACAGGAACAGAATATAATTATGTATAATATTACTGAAAGTAATGGAAAAAACCCAAAGAGATTACTAATGCAGATGTGGCAAGGTAACTTCAACGATTACGCAATTGGCTACAATGGATGTTAGTAATATAAAAATTTTATGACTGGGTCACAATCGTAGAGAGGGTAAGTCGAAACCGATTAAAGTTGTTCTTCGTTTGCGTGAGGATGCAATCAATAACCTAAAAAAGAAAAAATGTGCTTAAATACAACACGAACTGAATATCAATAAATGATGATCTTACCCCCATGCAATGCAACTATCTTGATTGGTTCCAAACTTAACAACAAATCATCAGAGGGTGAAAAGGGTCCCACTATTCGTTACGTAAATGGTATACCAAAAAACGTTTCAAAAACTAGATAAACCAACTAAAATGTTAGAGGAATAAGATCAAAGTTAAATAGTATTTAACTTCCGTATTAGATTGTGAATTTGAAATTATTGTGTTGGTTAAGAATGCACTTACTTCTGAAATTTTAAACGGCGAACTGTTTCCTGATACTTACAACGTTTACAGGTGTGAAAGAAATTTCGATTTTACAAAGTAAATGTTGGGCAGTGGCATTTTGTTGGCAATCAGGGAAAACGTGCGCCGTGAACCATTTGATCTAACGTTTATGTCCAATTCTGTACCTACAGTTGATATTGTGGGCTGCAAAGGCCACTTTAACAATACTTCCATATTAGCAATTGTCGTCTACGTTCCGCCGTCCACATCACAACATAATTACGCTGCTTTTTTAATGCATTAGAGACTAGAATTATTAACAAGCAAAGTAAAGTGTTGATATTAAATGATGTAATGTGCCAAAATTTATCAGTTTCCCAGGTGTTAATGATAGTAAAATGCAGTTAGCTAAAGAATTTAACTTTTTAAATTTGAACAATATAATGGTGTAACAAATGTTAACGACCCACTATTGGATTTAATATTGAGTAATGTCAATTGTGATGTTGCACGTGATAATTTACCGATTCATCCCATCTTGAAGATTACCTTTCTCTGCAAACATACTCAAAATGCTTCCTTTCCAATACACAGTGGAACCAGAAGGTATAATTTTAATAAAGCAAACTTCCCCATCTGTACAAGGCCCCTAGTAATACTGATTGGTCTGTTTTGGATACTATAGACGATGCTGAGACTGCTTATGACTAGTTTTATAAGATTATATATTCGGTGTTCGATTTTCACGTTCCAGTGAACAAGTATAAAGTTTCTACTTATTTTCCAAAATGGTATACACCAAAAATAATCCAGAATATAAAGCAAAGCACTTCAAGAATTACCACAATTATAGGCATCAACATGATTTTATACAGTACAGGAGTGTCAGAAGGCTAATCAAGTCTGAAATTAAAATATCATATAACAACTATTTAAATACCATTGAACGCTCACTTACATCGGATCATAATCATTTCTAGAACTATGTTAATTCTAAGAAAGGTGGGTCTCTTACCGGTCAGTATTGTAGGTGCATTTAGAGATTACTTTACGTTGTAACACCTAATACTCAAACGTCGATGTGTAGTAATACATATGCCAATATGTCATGTATAAACATTAATAACATAATGGATGTGGAACTAGAAAATGTAATTCATAAATTAAAAAATAGAGAAACTGCTGAACAAGATCAAATTTCCAGCTTTCTTATTAAAAACCTCGCTACAATTTTTATTAAACCACTGAGTCGAATTTTTAACATTGCTCTACAAACTTCAATTTTTCCACAAGTTTGGAAAGTAGTAAAGACGTTCAACATTAAAAAGTAGCAAACCGAGCAATATCACAAACTAAGGCCCATCAGTGTGTCGAATAATTTTGCAAAGTTGCTGGAAATAGTACTATATTCATGCATTTATCCGTTTATAAAAAATCACATATCTATGACATATCTATGGCGCAGCATTCCACCGCAACCAACCTGGCTTGTATAATACACTACATTGCAACTGTGCTAGATAAGCAGGGCCAAGTAGACGTAATTTATACAGATATATCTAAAACGTTTGATTGTATATCTTATGAAAGGCTCCTTAACAAGCTAAATATGTTTGGATTCAGCAACTCTTTGCCAAAACGGTTTTCGTCATATCTCCATCACCATGTACAGTATGTGATCTACAATAACTATAAGTCGGGCTCCATTACTCCTACTTCTGGCATCCCACAAGGCTCAAATCTCGAACCTTTGTTATTTATACTTTTCATGAATGATATGTCAAAAGTTGTCTTGTAAGCATTTGTTATTTGCTGACGACCTTAAGATTTTCTCTGCTATTAGTGTATTAGAAGACTGTCAGTTTATCCAACAGGAATTAAATATTATCAATGATTGATGTGGAAAGAACAAATTATGATTAAATATTGCAAAAGTTGTTTCATATACTCGCAAATTTTATTCTTCTATTGGATTGCGGCTGAGACGTTGTCACGATGTACATCCATTAAAGATCTTGGAATGATCTTTGATAGCAACTTTACATTTAAACATATCGATAGAACATGTCAATCGTCACTGAAGGACTGAATTTTTTTTATACGTAGTAGCAAACTATTTTCGAACGCAAAGGTGATCACAACCCCTTTTCAGTCTTTGGTGCGGAGTAAACTTGAATATTGCTCATTGATATGGTACCCGACGTATGCTTATCAGATACATAAAATTGAAACAATACAACGAAATCTGTTAAAATACTTAGCTTTTAGGGTAAATAAAGTCTATCCGCCACAAGTGTTCTGTCACAAGACGTTGTTGAGTCAATTTGAGTTGAATGCTCTGCAGCGTAGATGTTTTTTCGAATAGTCTTACTTGTTTGTATAAACTGTTACATAATGATCGGGACTGTCAACAATCCAATTTCATGTTCCAATGCACTTCGCACATAAATCCTCGAAATTCTTTATACCTATGCCATATACTAATATGTCATAAAAGTCCCCAGTTTATATTAAGTGTCAAAATTTCAATTTACTTGGAATAGATATGAATATTCACACGTGTACTTTACAGAAATTACTATTAACGGCATAGAGACGCTTAAGTGCTTACTTACTATTATTATTATTGTGATCAAGTCATAGTGCATGTTGCTTAATGCTGATTCATAATGCTAATAATCTAGTATTAATTAATTATGTTACATTTAAACTTTGTCCACTACGTTATTAGGTAATTCAGTTTGGTGTTACTCTATAAGTGGATGTACGTCTGTTGAACAATAAATAAATAAATACCCAGTTTAACTGATTTTAATGCCTTTCTTGATATCGTTAAACTTGTGTTTATTGCCAGTCTATAAAAATTATATACTCCAACCTTCTAGCTCTTGCTAACAGGTACTTTCAATACTATAAGAATTTTATACACTACACTGGATGATGAATTTAATGCATTTCCCAGTATTGAATTTCACCACATTGTAAAATTGATCTAAAACCAATTATTGAACTAGATGTTACAGCTATTCTTCTTAAGGTTTCATACACTTTAATTTGCTCATTCTTCATCAAACAATATGGAAAATGAGCGTAAGCCTAAATTTCCAATACCTGTGGCTCTCAGAGCTAAAATTAAAGCTTCTCTTACAAGATTTGATCTTTTTAAAAAGATATCTGTGTAATATAACCGATGAAATTAGAAGTGAAGTAAATGCATATCTCGATAAAACAATGCCACTTTATTCAGAGTTTGATTTAGTTCAGAATGAAATTGAAACTGTTCAAATAGCTAAAAACGAAAAAGAACTTCATAAGTTTGAAAATAAGTGTTGTTCTATTGTAACATCTGCAAAGATGAAACTAGTATCGCCGTCGCCAAACACAGAATATTACTTCAAAATTTGAAAGCAAAAATGCTTCGGAGTCTGGTTTCAGTGATATACCAAATAACCAAACTCTAAACATCAAGTTTCCAGATTTAGTCATTCCCGAGTAGTTACGAGCAACAACAATCAATTTATTTCTTTTAAGGAAACGTTTGATGCATTAATAAACCAAACCCTCTTTTCGCAAATACCCAACAATTCTTCTAGTTGTGGGGTGTGCTCAAGGGAGAAGTAAAAAAGATAATATTGTCATTAAGCACCGGCAAAAACAACTATAAAATTGCACGGGACCTATTAATTCAACACCATCAAAATAAAAAATTTATCATAAACTCTCATATGAAAGCGCTTTTAGAGAACCTAATATTTCCAATGAATCCCATACATTATTGTGTAAATTCTTAGCTGAATTGAACACTTTTAATATTTTTGCATAATTCAAAACTTGATTGATCAACACACAAAATCCAATAACTCGCCAACAATTGAGAAATACTTAAAATTTTTGACTCAACACTGCTAATTGCTGGAATTGTTGGATACTAGAACTAACAATTTCAATCAAAATGTCTAACCGAAACAACTATCAGGTGGTTGTGGTTACTCATTTTTATCTACAAAGTTCCCAGTGTCCATTACGCAATGAACCCCACCACATTTATGCCTGTAAATTATTTTCACCTATAAACAATAGGTTATCAGAAATTAGACGATTTAATCTATGCTTGAATTGCCTGAGACTGGGACATTCAAATGTTGATTGTAAGTCTTTGCATATGCACTGTGCTTATCAAAAGGGGTTTCACTCATTTTTACAGTTATCCTCAAATCAATCAAATAGATCCAATAATAGTCATATAAATAAAAAGCAGCCTTATTGCCAAACACGTACAACTTCTCAAAATACCAATCTCTTCATGCTCAGAATTACTGACATAAACAAGCATAATGAAGAACCTTACGAAATGCCTACTGAAAATAAAAAATACACCCAGAAAGCAAATGTACTCATACTGCAACATCTACAATAAGCAAATGTTCACTAGTATGACTAGTTACAACAGTGATCAAGATTTTTGATAACAACGGGAAACTCCTCGTTTGATAGCGGCTCACAATCCAATTTCATTACAAAACGAATCTTTAATAAACTAAACTTAACATACAACCACGTCATGAGAAAGGCTCAAAATATAATTTCAAATACAAAACAACACGATAAAAGTGTTAATCTATCCAGATTAGAGCATTATTGAAAGGATTATGCAACTAATATGAGAAGTTAAACAATATTATCAGAGCAGAGGTCCAGACATTCTGCTATTTTCCAAGGCAGGTGGGTTCAAATCGGTCATTATCGTGCAACTTCAATATGAGGTTAATAAAAAAGAATATAATAGAAAATCATAGGCATTATAGTCATTAAAAGCATATCAAAATTTTTTATTGGTTGGAAAATTTTAAGCAACACAAGTGTTGGGAAAGTTTCAATGCGACTGATAAATGCATTATCACGGGATTAAAAATCATATATCATACAAAATCTAGGAAGGAGGGATATTGCTCTGTGATTCAATGAAGTAAAAGTTCAGCATGAACTATACGTAAAATTTACTTTATTTTTTATAAAATGAACTTAGTGTAATTTTTAAAGTAATACCAAAAGCTGCTAACAAATAAATGTAAGAGGTAAGATTTATTTAACTGATAATTAGACAATTTTTTTTAGACCTTAAATGGTGGTAAGGAAAAACTAAACGGTGGTCAGGAAAAGTTGACCTTAAATGATAATTTTTGCGTTATGCTAACAATAAATTAGAAGTGAAAATTTAATTTTGAAGGGGAAAAATATATTAACTTGTCAGTATAAATATATTTAAGAAATATTTATTTTTAATTAAACATCATACTTCAAATTTTGTTTCTATAAAAATAATTCGGACAATAAAGTTCAACGTTACACTTTTAAATACATTGTATGGTAGAATAGTATTATTATCTCATGGCGGGTGACGTCACATGTGCAATAGGTTCAATTTAAACTTAAACCTCAAGATTCACAACGCTACAGTACAACCCACAAACATCTTGCTAGCAATGTGGCTTTAATACGTCGTCACGAATATCCCTTTTATTACGTTAAGTAAAATATTGTTTGTAAGGACCCCGTTCATGCTGGCGGTATCTAGAAATTCATAAATATATGAAATAAATCCAGACCTCCATATAATATCGGAGCTTTTACTTGTTTTTACTTATAAACAATTCTAGGTTCGTAGTTTCTTTATCCGTAAATATTTGCTTGTGGCAACAGTGCACATACTCAGCGGATCCCAATACTGTATATACTGAATGTGAACCGTAACTGTCATTGTCATTCTCGCTCTTATCAAGGTATTATTGTTTTCAGTTTTCCGTTTTAATCTTTGTATCAAGTAATAGTCATCAAAACAGTTTTTTTCAAAACTAACTGATAGTTAATTTCTTCAGCAATGTAAGTATTTAAAAAGAATGTTCGTTCAATGATTAATTATGATATTTTTTAGAGTAATATTATGAATAAGAAGGAGGTGATTCATAGTCAAGGACGACAGATTGTTTTTAATGTGTTTCAATAGTTGAATGATGGTCTTTATTTAGCGTTGTAGAAAATATGTGTCATAAATACATTTTTCTTAATCTTCTTTGGGAATTAAACCACTCATAGTTTTTGAAATTATCTTTATTTACGTTTCGATCCATGACCTAGGATCGTTGTCAAAATAATAAAAACTTCAAGTTTGACATTTATGACATAAATTGAAGGTTACTTTGATTTATTGATGTTTGAAATATTTGGTTTGAGTACACTAAGCAAAAATTTTTAAAGTTTGAAAGAATGATTGCCTTCAATTTGTGTTGCGACCTGGGATCGACTTTCCTTAGGTAGCCAATACGCTTAACTGAATCTCGGTAAAATACGACATAAAATTAGAAATCTCTCAATTGTATAAATAGAAACATGTTAAAAAATGTTTTCCAATTCCCAAATTATTGAATTTATATAAAATTCACCAATAAAAATTAATCAGCTGATTTCACGTTAAGCGAATTGGCTACCTAAGGAAAGTCGATCCCAGGTCGCAACACAAATTGAAGGCAATCATTCTTTCAAACTTTAAAAATTTTTGCTTAGTGTACTCAAACCAAATATTTCAAACAACAATAAATCAAAGTAACCTTCAATTTATGTCATAAATGTCATACTTGAAGTTTTTATTAATTTGACAACGAGCCTAGGTCATGGATCAAAACGTAAATAAAGATAATTTTAAAAACTATGAGTGGTTTAATTACCAAAGAAGATTAAGAAGAATGCTAAACAAACCACAACAAACATACAAGGAGTATTTATAAATACATTTGTTTGTACATTATTGTTTATTACTGAGGTGTTGAAATAAAACTTGCTTAAAGAGGGAAGCAGTCTTTATATCAAATTATGTTCAGTAGTGCTGTGACAATCGATCACTTTGAAAGCTGAAACAATCAATGATTGGCTTTCAAAGTGATTGAATCATTTTACATTTTAATCCAATCATAATCAATTCTGTTAAACACGTCCATTCTTTGTCTCCAAAAGGGATTCTTATTGACTGTATTTATCTCGGCGCTTCTATCTAATCGTGTTAATCCGCTTCAGTTTGGCAACATATACCAGTTTTCGATCCGATGCAGCGTCTCCAGTCAATCCATTAAAACAAGTGGATTGTACTACTCGATCGGATCTGAATTCCGCATTCGACGACATTATGTAGGCTTGACGATTTAAATAATCTATGATTATAATATCAACAGCACCTGATCAGGCCGGTGTAGTATATCTAACTTCAGTCGTATAAGCAATATTGCTTTTGTTTAGTCAGAAAGGTTAAGATTATTAATTATTCAAGGAATTATTTTATAGCTAGATTATCGATGAAGTGCGTAAAAAATATATTAATTTAGCAAATATTTCTAAACTATAAATGAGGTTATGTAAAAAATATATAACCTGACAAGATGCAAACCTTAATTACTTTTCTTTTCATACTATAACTGTTCCTCTTCCTTCAATTCTACAGCACTGAATTGTTGATTCTATGATCCATTAAAATAAAGCACGAGATATGTGCAATTTATAATAATATTAATATAACAAATAATATAAAAACCTTTTGGTATTAATTAAAAATTGTTTTTGTTTTGTTTTGTTTTTGTTCTACTAGTGACTATAAGTGATAAAATATCTTGTGTACACTGATCCAATCAATCAATAATCTGGGGTATCACATCTAACAATAAGCTCAGATCATTTTTATAGAAGAGCAAAAATCAACATAAAACTATTTAAAACACATTCCTTGTTTGCTCAACAATTTTTGCTCTTGCAGCACTGGACGTGCAAGCAGTCGATGTTTTCTAGTCTCACTTTTTTATTTTGATTATTAATATAGCTCCTCCTCGCGCAAGTTTTTTCAAGGTCACCCGCCATGAGATAATAATACTACTATAATAATGAAGGACGATAATATTATTAAACCACAAAGCACATCGCAGTATGACAAAAGCTTATGCATTTTCCACAGATAAATACATTGTACATACTGTTACGTGAGAACTTACATAGTAGGCATAGAATAAACTCGATACATTGTATTAACCATATGCTGACCGTAATTAATATGATTTACAGTGGGAGAAAATGAGATTTGTTAGATGCGATGGAAAAAAATATAATAAGTTAGATATGAATCAGTAACATGAAAACATCGAATATGTAGGGAGACGAGATGAGGTGTTATGTGGACAAGTTAAAAGTATTGGAAAGAAAAATTAAGCGACGTTAATTTACAATGTAAAAATGCAGCAAGGTGAATGAATCAAAACACTACTTTGAAGGACAGAAACATGGCATACAATAAAGTACATGAACTTACTCTAGCACAGGGCAAGGTATTTTCAATGCATCTGTGGATGGAATTATTGTTGTTGTGACCGTTTAGAGGGATTAGAACTGAAATTGTTCATCCCGCCATTAAGATGGAACTTTGGGTTGTGTTGTAGCTGTCGTTCGAAAGATCGAAATAAAAAATTATTATTAACAAAAGGAGAAGCTGGTGTGGTCAGGACATTATGAACCATACAAAAGGTGAATCAAGTTGTAAATAATATATATGCTTGTTTGTTTCTGTATAATTAATATGTGAGTTTTGGAGGTAAACACGGTTGGTATTTTATGTTGTATTACAGTAATTAAATATCACGGTAATTATTTTATATTGATTTATGATTCACTGATAGAATGAGTGGTGATTAAAATTAAGTACAATGGTATTAGTTTAAAATATTAAGAAATATGTAGACGTTGATATAGAAGTATTTTGGAAAGGACAATGAACAGATTATGTAAAGCTGGTATTTAACTGGTTTTTTGTTTATTATGAACGACATTTCCAATAATTGGGATTTATGAATGGCATAATTAAATAGGAACGCAGAAAAACTTGGATTGGCAAATAGTTTTGTCAATGACTTAGATTTAAGGTTAAGAAATTGTTTTTTTAAGGAAATAAATTTGTATATATTATTTAATGTTAATAGAGTTGAATTTTTTTCAATTTATTTAGGAAATCGGTAAAGTCAGCTAAATGTAAAGGATATCCGGCTACCCCAATGAAGGGCTAAAGCAAATATGAGGTAAGAAAGTTTAGGATACCGAAACTAGAGTTTTATATGGAAAACCAGTCTTCCAAGGAATTGCTGGAATTGACGATTTGGCCATCATCAATTTTGACAGAGAATAACCTTTCAGAGTAAGTGCTAATGTAGCATAGTTTTTGTATTTCAGTTATTCCATTTATTGTTTCTTGTTTATTGTTCCTTATTATTTTTATTTCGAACCTTTATTTTCTTTGATAATTTTTGCATAGGAACCCACTCCCGCACCACTGCACTTAGCCGATGCACCCTTATATTGTTGCGAGGTACCCCGTCTCTTCAGGACAAATCAAAATTTTTTTTTCTTCACACACATTTAACCCATAACAAATGATGTAAATAACAAAAAAATTCAAATTGTACACTTATGAATAATAAGTAGACTGACAGTTGACGATACATACATATTTCGGTAAGTATAGCCTTTCACAGCTTATTTTTTTTTTTAATCCATGATACATAACTATGGGTTTGCAATATATAACCTCCCAACGTTAAACTCAACAGAAGATCGCCCAATTTTTAATGTTAGTAGCAATATAGTTTATTATAATGAATCGTTAGGAACTATCGTCATCACAATCTTAAAATCTAGAAGATCATTAGAAAACTGCATTGTAAAATTAAATAATTTAAAGCTGAACAATATGTAAGTAAGAATTATAGAACTTGGTACAACTTACCAAAGTCAACTGAAAAATTATATTTGGAAGGTTTTGGTGTACGCAATAATCGACTATCACTACTAGATCCTATAGGTAACAAACTAGACATGGAATGGTCTGATGTGTCGTCACTATCACTATCATGTCTAGAACGATTCAACGGTTTTCTACCACGTTTTATAGGCATATCATCTGACGCTTTATATGACCGTCGCCTTTTTCTTATTGATGAACTAATTGCAGAATCATGTACCCTTTTACTGGAAAAGCTCGATTCCAGATTCAGTAATGTATCTCCACTTCCTTCCTCACTATACGGTAATAATTTGCGAGAACAACTTTGTTTTTGTAGTGAATAATCCCCTTCTCCTTCACCAGACTCATCTAACGTATTAGGTGATAAATCGCCAGGATCTCTAAAAATACATTTAAAATTTTTTAGTAAATTATAAATCATAACTTACCCTCGTGGTGATAAATTACTCAATGTACTTTCTGGAGTAGTAGGAGGTGTGTTATCTAAAACAGTAGGAACATCAAGCCCATCCCTATCACGGTTATCTAAAGGAATTATCAATGGAGGTGGTTGAATACGTTCTTTAATTACAAGCCTTTCTTTTGGCACTTCCGATTTACTACCTGTAGCTGACGTACTTGCAAATGTCATTTCCAGTATAGATTTATTTCTTGGTCTAACAGTTTCTATTATTGAGTCTTCTGCTGCAGGCGCTGGACTTCCAGGTATTGTTTCCTCGCATAATAAAAGTGAGTGCAAATGTAAATCAGGTTCATCTTCCTTATTGCTTGAATCTGTTTCTGTTTTAGAGGAGTCATGTCTATCACTAGAAGAGGGAGATTTTATATCAAACTTGAAGTTCTCATCAGAATGAGCAGATTGCGGTTCTCCAGATTTTACATCAGATGATGAATTTGTATGTGATTCATCATCAGAACGTATTACTAGCCGTTCTTCAGAGTCAGTACTATCACTATCAGACTCAATGAACTCGCGACTAACATATTTTCGACCATGCCTTTTCATATCCGCAAGTTCTTCTTTTATTGTAGATTCAAGAGATCTTAATTTAGTTTCACCAATTTTGAACTTTGGTTCTAAGGTTTTTATTTTTGGTTCTAGTGTTTTTATTTTTGGTTCTAATGTTTTTATTTTAGGTTCTAGTGTTTTTATTTTTGGTTCTAGTGTTTTTATTTTTGGTTCTAGTGTTTTTATTTTTGGTTCCAGTGTTTTTATTTTAGTCGTTTTTTGTTCAATTTTGTCCGAATGAAGATCTACAGGTCTTATTTTAGGCTCAAGTGTTTTTATTTTTCCTTCACCAATCTGTACTAAGAAAGGATTCTCAAGTTTTGGTTCTGGTGAAGTAGTGGTAAATTCTTCAACAATTTCATCTTCATCACTATTCTCATCTTTTATAATATCAAGTTTTAATAGTAACGAATCAACTTTTGCTTTTGGCTTTTTTGGTGATATCGGATCATTCTGCAACATCTGTGCAGGTTCAGATCTCTTTTCAATGAATTGAGGATTTTGCTTAACATTACTGATCATTCCATCCTGTTTCATATCATCCTCAGATTCTGTACTACTCAAACTTATTATTACAGACCTTAATATATCCTCATTTTTAATGCCTGCTTCATTATTAGGCAAATGTATGAAAGGTACATCAAGCAGCAAAGCATCATTACTATCATCATCGGATGAAATTGCTTGATTAATAACATTTTGCACCGATTCTCTTAGAGCGACATCTTCCTCTTCTTCATCATCACTATCTTTGCCTTTTTCATCTTTTACATTTTTTGCAAGTAAATCTTTGAAAATAGTATTTGGCAATTCGGTTCTAACAGCAGAGTCAGGAAAACTATGTTCTTTATGAGAAAGCAATGATTCACTTAGCATTTCAGAATCAGATATATCCAACTGTTCATCACTTTCATCTTCTGTACTTTCAGGCAGACCATGAAATACATTTAAAGGACAATCTAAGTCTAACGTTTTAGTAACCACTTCTCTATTTTCTGCATTTATAGGTGGTGGTAGTTTTTCTTTGCCACTATGAAATGATGGCGATTCCACTAATTTATCAAATGGATCTTCCCTTAATACAAGCTTCCTGTTTGCATCTTCACTAGATTCATCTTCATCTAATATTTCTTTTTTGACAGGTGTTTTGTGTAACTGCTTTTTCTCAGTTTCAAAATTTTTCACATCCTTAACAGGCGATTCCGATTTTCGCTTTCGGGGCGATTTTTCTATTTCGTCAAAAATTCTGGACCGCTTTTTATTTTTTTCTTCGCTAATTTTATTTCGTGATTCAAATTCAAATGGTTCGGGTTCTTTAAATTCATAAATATCATCTGAATTTAAAGATTCCTTAACTGGAGATATTTCACATTTTTGAGTTTCTTCTGCTTCATGCTCACTAGAAGTCGAAGGTGCTCTTGGTTCTGTTAGTATGGATGATTCATCTGAAGATATTATTTCCTTATCAGTTGCATCAACTTTAACTGTTTTAACCAAACCTTTTAATTCAGATCTAATTTGATTTAAATCAAAATCACGCCCCTTGGGAAGACCACCACTATTTTCTTCATCACTTTCACAACTTTGTTCTTCCGTTTCAGAATTTGGTTCTGTTTTTTGTAAATTTCTAATAAGTGTTGGTTTATCTACAGACTGAGAGTCTTCGTCCTTTGCAGATTCTACTTCCTTCTTTACTTGTTTTTCAAGCCTCTATGTTAGAAAAAAGTAGTAACTATAACAGTAAAAAATTACTTACGACAACTGCTCTTAGTAACATTTTATTAATCCCTGCACCTTCACTGCCTTCATATTTGAAGCTGACAGGTTTCGCTATATCAGAATCGCTTTCTGAACTATCAGACTCAGATGAGTTGTTTGAAGCATCACTATGAACAGAGGCATGTCTTGTTCTTTTAGTTGAATCTATATTTAAAAAGAAATAAGGTTGAAGAACAAAAAAAGGTAAAATATCACTCACCTTGGCGAGTTATACCATGTCGACGTATAGAATATGAAGTAGTGGGACTTTCTGAACGCGTGGTAAGCCTTATATTTTCCTGATTTGGAATTCGACCTGTTGTCGATATTCTCCTACCTCTTCTAGCTACTGCTCTGTGTGGAATTGTCTACAAAAATAATCAAAATGAATGTGTATTCTTGTAAAATGACATCATTTGGTAAAATTCATATGGAAAAATCAAAATGTCGCAAGAGTTCTTTTCTAATAACATACAAACCAAAAATACCCAACAATAACTTTATGGACTACCAAATATTTAAAAAAAATCAGACATTACATAGTCTTAAATTTCCAAGTTATTAATGTGACGGCAATAAGCTGATCAAATAAATAATATGAAATTTAAAAAAAAAAGTTGTTTAATAAGTGGATAACAAATCTTCATACCATTTCCTTTTGAAGTTATGAAAATATACACATGAAAGGACTACATTACAACAGATTTACTAAATGACATACAGTAACAGGACTATTCTGGAAAAATTACAGAATGGTAAAGTAGTGCAAGTCCAATTGCAAATCAGAGCTATTTCCAATTACTAGAATGATAAATGATTCACTATTTACTTGCATATGCAGTGTGGTGCTGATTGGCTTGTATTGCTATCTCTGAAACTAAAGAGATAGAAAGATGGTTAAGTGGGGAAAGTTAAAGTCAATCATATGGTTATTCAGCAAAAGTACACAATGAAAAATAAATTATTTTCATTATAATTTCTAATTATTTGTTGTGGAAGCACAAGTTATATTAATAATAGTTAAATAACAATTAGTTTAAACACTAGAACATGAATATTTAAAATTTTTAGCCTAACATGTACTTAATTTAAATTTCACACAAAAAGATAGTTTTCAATTGACAGCAATCCAGAATAAAATTTAAATTTGAACGGAACTATTATAGTACAAAGAAGGATATCTGAGTCTTACTATTATCCATTTTCCTACTAATGAGAAATTCTTCAAATCCTCTAGTAAGCAAATGGCTAAGTTTGAATTCCAATATTGTGGTTAAATGATAACAATGTAAAATTTAAATGTTGGAAAAGGGGATTTACTGTAACTGAAATGAAAATTGAATGTCTTATATGCGACTCATTTTGCAAAATGGACACATTCCACAACTATAATTGTTTTGCTATTTGAATTCTTGAAGAGTTAACTTAGTCAATTTAAGTGAGGTTTAAATGTTTTCAAATTCTGAGGAATGGTTGAAAAAATGGAGTTGTATTTAAAAAAATGTTCTAAATTTTATACTTTTGAAAATATTTTTATTTCATATGCACTTTCTTAGAACAACATTTCACACCGAATAATGAGGTTGTGTCATTTTAATTTTAACATTTTAAGCCCTTTGAAATAATTAATAGGTTTAATTGTTCTTATGGATGCATGGATTTTAAGCTACTAAAACAGAGTAGAATTTCTGCTTTTCAGCAATGCCTTACTGTTTAGGAAATTTTCAGAATTACCAAAAATCAATTGTTCTTGGTTGTTCTTTAGGGAATTATGGCAACATCACAAAAGCAATACATTATTAACTCATAAGGAGTTGTATAATTAACAGCAATTTAAATCAAATTATTTAATGTAATTACTTAAAGTTACAAATGATTTGCCTTATGAATTCATGAAATTTCTCAGCATTTCTCAAAATTGTTGGAAAATGTCTATTATTTGCTTATCTTCTGTGTGGATACACTTCAAACTGCTGACTTAATTGTTTTGTTGTTTGAGGATTCTAGCACATTAATCTTCGTTTGTAAATGTGTTGTGTAATTCTAATAAAATTAAGTAAGCTTGAAGTAATAAATGAATTAGAATAGCTATGGAAACTACTGTTAATATGTCAAACAAATCATGCTTAAAGTTGTAAATAATAGGCATATCTAGTATTTTAAAGACAGAATTACTGTTATACTTTAAATGCTACAAATTATAGTGCAGGGTAAAATTTTGATATATAAAAATCTTATCTGCAAAATAGTAGAAAACCAACAGTAGCAATAAATCAGTATTTTGAAGCGAATGTATACAACACGCAACTAAATGAAAAGCAAAATTGTAATAAATTTATTACATTGTAAACCCCAAGGTCAATGAATATGAAATGGACGTTAGAAATAGCAATGATCAAATTAAATAATCTAACCACGTCTACACAAAAAGCCGACCAAAGATTTAGGTATTACCAGAACCGCTCTACCACTAACACATGTCGTGAGATTTTTATGTGAGAAGTTGTTATGTACAGTTTTGATTCCACAAAATCTAGCAAGCAATCCTCAGAAAAACTCAATGAAGTACTCTACTAAAAATCTTGTTTTAGTAATATACCTAAAACCTCGACAGTACTAATAAAAATGGTTGCCTACTAACTAAAAGGGATGGGTGGCGTAAGTGTTTGAAAAGGGATTCCCAGAATGCTATCGGGTGTGAAATATGTTGTAATCGGGAAGTATCGTGGATGTCAACTAATCTTGCAGGTTTTCTAAGAAGAAGCCCCGGAAAGAATAACAAGAGGCTCTCAAAACCTGAAACCAGGAGAGTGATTCTGGTTTAAAATTCACATGAAAAATCATTAAGTATACTATTGCTAAAACATAAAACAAACATTAACTGTAAGAATACTAATATACCTATATAAAACTGCTAGATGAAAGGAAAGTTTATAAAATCAAACGTTAAACGACCTGAATTTTTAATCACGCCCATAGATTATTGCAAAATAATTTATTACAACAAAACTGTACAACTATACCTTCATATTAATTGAAAAAAAAAAATAAATATGAACAAGTCTTTACACTATTATACACAAATACTCCCTGTATGTTTGTTGTGGTTTGTTTAGTATTTTTCTTAATCTTCTTTGGGAATTAAATTAAATCACTGCGGTTCCTCTCGTACTGAGCAGGATTACTATCGCAACGACGTGTCATCAGTAGGGTAAAACTAACCTGACTCACGACGGTCTAATCCCAGCTGACGTTCTCTATTGGCAGGTGAACAATCCGACACTTAGCGAATTCTTCTTCGCAATGATAGGAAGAGCCGACATCGAAGGATCAAAAAGTGACATCGCTATGAACGCTTGGCCGCCATAAGCCAGTTATTCCTGTGGTAACTTTTCTGACACCCCAAAGAAGATAAAAAAAAACTATTATACACAATTGTGTTTTCAACTATATTACACACGTATGTTTTCATTATAAATACATAATACATCTTCTTCAGCAAAAGTTAAAAATCAAATATATCAAGGTTTATTTCACTAAATTCTTAACCTAACCACACAAACATACTCCAAGTACATTTTTATCAACTCATGCTATGAATTCAAAACATTCCCTTATTTACAAATTTTCCTGAGTGTAGTTTCAGAGGTTTTCATAAATACCTGATGCGTGATTGTTGTCTATTATTTTAATTACTGAATTTGTTCGTTAAACGCACAATAGACCAAATCTTTTACTTAAATCGCCTAGACACAAACATTATTAACTGCATTGTTAGCAGCTTCAAATGGTGAAATTTGTAACATAGTACATTATACTATGCCACAATTGTAACGATCATTATTTATTTTGCTTAGTTCCTCTTCTATTATTTTGTTTTATGAGATATTGCTGCTTTAAAATAGGAGAATCGGAGTGTTGAATTTGTATTTTAAATAAATAAATTTTACCCAATTTAACAACAGCAAATGATATAAATTATTTCATGAACACCTCCCAAAAATAACAACCGCTCTATTGTAGAATTAATTGACTATTATAAAAAAATAATAATTTATATTTGACGTCAACTTTGTTTTTCATTCGCACTTTGTTATGTGTTGAGTGAATAACTTGTAACAAGCCTTTTCATTTATTGGATAACCAGTTTCTGTTTTCTTATATCTAATAACTCTATTATTTTTTGTATTAAAAGTAAAGTAATCCCCTTGTTTTCTGGATCCGACTTTGAGTGGGTTATAAATTAGTAGTTACATTGTACGTTTAGAACGATTTAATACATATAAAAATGTTAGGATACTCAGATTTTTGATTGTTCTTGGGAATGTACTTTAAACATGCATTATTGAAGTGTCGAGGTTCTCCATTCCAACTGGTTGTAGGACACCAGCCAATTTGAATGAGCCAATCCTGGCAGTAATAAACAAGTGCTGAAATTATTGGAGGTAATTTAAACGAATTCCCATAGATCAATTCAGTTCGGGATTTGATGAAACGCGTTTGTACTTTTCGGAGCGCCGTTCTTTTGGGTACCTTTGATGTAGTGTTTGTTATATATCCAACCTTTCTTATTTTCCTTTAGAACATTACCTTTTACAACAGGCAAGCAGCATGTCAAAAAATCTACAGCAAATCGATCCCACTGAAAACCCTTGAGGGGACCGAATGGTGTTATAATTTTAATGTTTGAATGCAGAAATTTGCATTATCTGAACCTTAATATTCAATTAAGTAATTGCAGAACACAACTTCTAGATGAAGAGCTAATTATGCAATTTATATTTCCTTTGAAATCATTTACTCCGGGAATAGACTACATTTGGTTAAATATGATAACTTTATATTGCTTTTATATTCTTTATACTCAACTCTTTATACTCTTTATACTCAACATTAATTATTTAATTAAAACTTAGGAATTTTCACATTCCTGGAAAACATATTATATGGCCTATTTCAAAAGTAATAAGAAACTTGATAATTATTGCCCGTTCTATCAAAAAATTTTGAAATAAGTATTTAAACACATTAAAAAAGTTACCTTCACAGAAATATTATCACAAATAGTCAGGATTTCATGAGTATAGTTGATAAACTGCATCTTTAAAAATTAGAGAATATACTTTCAGCATTAGATAAATGTTTATTTGTTCTTGGTGCTCATACCTTTGAATTTTCCAAGATATTTGATGTGTTGTACTTTTTTAAAAAGGCTTTCTTCCTTTTATTGTATTATTTAGATTCACTGGATTTTTAAACCCCGAATAAGAAATTCTCCAGCGTTTTGTTAAAAATAAGCGTTACGTGAAACTACACAGTTTTGGTTCTCACATTAAGTCCGGACATTGACATGATTTGTGGTTTGGGAAACTGCAAGATTGCATTTCTAGTGCTTAAATTGCAGCAGTGCCCAGCAAAGTGCATAACACATTAACCTATCTTGAAGAGGGACCATGGTTCATGGTTCATTTCTGTTTGTTCCTTTCCTCTATGGTTCTACAAAATATCGACGCTCCGTCTATAGAAGAGCTACTGACAACCAAATAAGGGGACATCTGGATGTCATGCTCACGAGATTATAATCAGCACTAGGATTAGGACAACTACAGGGTAAGTGTTAGTTTTAAAATTAAAGATGCATTTGACACCCTGAGAAATTTAATTCTGTGTAAATTTGAAAATATTTGATTTTATTTATTGTAAAACATTATAAAGTGGAAACTAACTGTTAAAAAATTAACGTTTCATACAATTGATCATGATTAATTATTAACAATTTTAAATCAAATCAGATTTGATAATAAAACAATACATTTGTTATCAAGCAACAGGCTCAAAATTGCAAGCATTATTGATAGTTTTTCTTAACCCATACAAATGAAATATGAATGCCGTAAGGCTCTATACGAAGACCTCTTTTATTTACTATATACACTACCAACATAATAAAAGTTCTAAAGTTATCATTTGTACGCTGATGACACTGTGTTTTCAATATAAAAGTATAAAGCCAATTACAAATAAATTCAGACTTGAGTAACTTTATTCCTATGGCATTTAATAACTATTTTATTATTTGGTACTCCAAACATTAAAGTAGAAAGAAATGAAATTAAAATGAGTATAAATATAAAATAAGTCGCACTTCTTTAGAATTGTAGAAAGCACAAACAATCCTGGTTTAATTATTGACACTGGTTTAAAGTTTGAAGAACACATAAAACTGTGTAACAAGCAGGCTTATGTTGGCTTGAAATACATGTATTTGATCAAAGAGCTATTAACCCGTTAAGCAAAAAACAAATCCTATGCAACTATGATTTTTTCATTAATGATAGTATAGTGAAGTCTACAGTCCACATCTTTATGCTGAATCTCAACAATTCAAGCAACATAAAACTCTCATTTAAGGGTGTTATTTGGAATAAAAAAATATCAATAGTTATACTCTTAAAACAAACTAATTGGTTAAATATGGACTATAGCCATACACTATGCTGTGTGATTTTATTACATAAATTATTCTATATAAATCTTTCCCTTACCTGAATGAAAAATTTCCAAACAGATGTGCATCATATTAATATCAGATTGAAATCTTCGTTCTTATATTTTTTGGCTAAATTATACAATGAACTACCATCTAATATTTAACAGAAAAACGAGATCACATTTAAATTGTTTCTCAATAAATTTTAGTTAATTATCCATAAATTTACTAAATTAACTCGCAAACTTCTTCAATCAATCACATCTTCTTATCTCTTTGCTTAGCTCCTAATTTTTCTTTCTTTCTTTCCTGTATTTTAACCTTCTATTTATTAACTTGTACTAAACATTTGTGCTTTAGCCTAACACCTAATCAAATCGAATACATGAACAGTGTAGGTTGAGTAGAAGAGCAAGCGACTGTAGCTATAGAGTGTACTTCTCTTATGAAAAACAACTAAACTCAACGAAACATTTATTTCGTTTTTATTTTTTGTTGTAACATAAATAAAGTTTTATGAATAATTCTGAAAATTTATGTATGTATTTACGTTATTATGTTCAATAAAAAGATTAATAATAATAATAATATTCGTAATATTATAATTATGTAATACAAGCTTTATGGCTTGATTTAATTACTGAATTTAATTTATGCCTTCAGGTTTGAATTGCATGTCTTTTTGTCCATCAGTTTTATACTTCAGCAACAATAAAGGAGGTTCTTCTATTGAAGTAATATTTTCTACATTTCCATTAGTTCTTCAAAAACATGGAATGACCTTAGAGTAGGAAATACTGCAAACATACATTCCCGAAGAAGATGTTGCAATATACCATTTTTAATTAAACTTTACTTACAAACAATATACATATAATATCAAATATGTTAAGGTAGATAGGTGCACCCTTAATTTTAAGCAATCTATATATTGTAATAAGTATTCAACAATTATTGTAGAATCAAACACCAATGTCAATTATTACTTATATCATTAAAATGACATTTGCATTATGACTGTCAATCAACAAATTAATTCTTTGTTTGACTATTTAATGGTTTGTTCCAATTTGAAACAATTAGTTACAAATGTAGACACAAGAACAGTAAATAATCTTATTAGAAGCATTTTGCCATAGTCATCATTTGGAAATTAAGAGTATTCAATAGAACCATTATGTAAAAGTTTATACAAATATTTTTAGATATTGTTAGTAAAATAGTATTGTTTCAGTGATGTGAAAATTGTGCAACATTTTTTGTGATATAGGATTCCTGAAAAAGGTGCAGGTAGAATACTTGTTATGTAGAACAACATACAGAAAGCGAGAAATGCTATCAAAGAACAAATTTCAACTTCCATTTTTGACTAGAGTAATATTTATGTTAGCAGAGGAACCAATCGACATTCTCCCCAAAAATCTTGAATTGTATCCATGAGAGGATGCAGATTATCAGGAACTTGTACTGCATGATCATGCATAGAGTGCAATTGTTTGTATCTATATTTAAAATACACAATTTTTATAATTCAGGCATACACCTTACAAGCTCAAAGAGACAATACTAATAGGCAATGCATCTTAGTTGTTAAAAATATGCTAGTAGTTACATTTGATAGCTTAAAAAAACATGCTAAGTTATGTTTAAATGTGAATGGATAATGTATCTAGCAATTACTATACTTGCTTGAATTATGAAAAAGTTTCTGTACTTTGGATTGGTAAAGTTTGTTTCAACCGTTTATTTTACAATCTAAGTTACATTTTTATTAAGATCATAATAAAATAATTACTCAAATATTAGTCTTTCTCTGGAATTTGATTTTACAGATGGCAGGTTCGATAATTTTAAGTGAAATAAGATTCATCATTGGTATTTTATTTTATAGCCGCCCAGAACTACATAATTTTGAATGCTCAACTTTGTTGCTAGAGTATTTCCTCGCTAAATTAGTAAAAAAAAATGAAGCCATTTCATTTGTGCTTGCTATATTAAACTGGGCAGAGTGTTTATTGTATAGATATCACAACATATTGGTACGTTATGAGTAATTATGCTATTTGTAGTGGTAGAAGAAATGTTGAATACGCAAAGTAGTACAGTTTTTAAAGAAAATTCAGATATAAAGAGATAATATACAGAATATCACAAATAAAATAACAGAAAATACGTTTTTGAATTTTTTAGGTTACTTTGTGGTTCCTTTGCAGTTCAAAAGACAGAATAACGAATTTTTAGCATATTTTTCATTATTTAAAAAAAAAAAATGTTAAGACGATGAATTTGGTGATATTTTAGTACAAAATGAAACATTTTGTTATTAATGGGATTTAAAGTTTTAACAGTTTTGAAAGCAAAAACCTTTTTTCCATTTGTCAGTCATGTAATATAATTTACACAATCAGGATAACAGATTGGAAATAATGTGCAGTATTAAGGAATATCCTCACCCTCCCTCCGTATCCACTATATCAAAACGTGAAAATTATCAAAAAGGTCAAAATGTTCAGGTTTCTTAATAAATAAATGCAAAGAAAGCCCATCGTCAATTAGTCTTCAGTTCTAGAACTGGTTGGGCGTGTAACTCCATTGTTTCCTATTCTGTGCTAACCTACACATTTCCATGAAATTCCCACAGCCTACATCTTTCATTATCTGTGAGGAATTGTCTAATCTAGGTCTACCTCTACCCCTTTTTTTCCTTTCTCTGCTTCTAATATATGCCATAGTATGTGTTGTATCATCCTCTCTTATTTTTTTATTGTTTTCCATATACTTCTTTCTTCCCCTACTTAAATCGAGAACCTTTTTGTTCGTAACATTGTCTATCTATGATATATTCATCATGTGTCTGTAGCACCACATTTCAAAGGCTTCTACCTTTTCCTGTCCGCTTCTCCCACTGTGCATGTTTCACAGCCGTATACAAATGTTTTCAGCAATCTCTTTCTTGTTTCTATGTTTGTTGTCATTGAACATAGTAGTTGCTATTTCTTGTTAAATGCAGCACGTCCTTGTGCTAATCTTTGTTCTATATAATCTTTTGCACTGGTCCCATCTTGTGTTATTTAATTTCCTAGGTAGTAGAAATCTTTAATCTCTGGTAAGTTCTCGTTTCCTATTTGAATTCTGATTTTTGATTTATTTACTCATACTTTACATACTAGTACTTTAGTTTTATTTTTGCTAACTTCCATACCATATCTCTCTGATAGAACTGTTTCCATTTCATTAAGAGTGGCTTCTAACTCCTCCTAGCTAGATACTAATACCGCTATATCATCTGTCAATCAAAGCATATCAATCATTTGTCCCGGCATAATAATTCCAAATGTCTTTCTGCATTTGACAGTATTCATTGCCTCTTCAATATATAAGTTAAAAATTAATGGGGATAGGGCACATCCCTGTCTCATCCCTTTCCAAATATTTACTTCTTTACATTCCTGCTCTAATTCTATTACTGTTGTTTGATCTTTGTGCAAGCTATGTAGTATTCGTCTATCCCTATAACTCATTCCAATCTTTTGGGTATTTCAAACACTTTCTCTCATTTTACGTTGTCGAATGCTTTTTGCAAATCCAGAAACCGTATATACACACTTTCATCTTTTTCTATTGTTTTCTCCATTAACACCCTTAAAGTTAAACTGACCTCCCATGTTCCCCTGTTTTGCTTAAACCCAAATTGATCTTCTCCTAGAATTTCTTCAGCCCTTTTTTCCATTCACCTTTGTACAATTCTAGTTAATATTTTTGACACGTGTGCTGTCAAACTTACTGTTCGAAATTTTTCACATTTATCCACAACTTTCTTTTTTGATATAGTGACTATGGTGTTACGTTTGAAATCTTTTAGAGTATATCAACTGTCTCATACGTATAACTTACAAGTTGGAAGAGACCTTCTGTTACTGCTTGTCCAGCGGCTTTTACAGTTTCGACTTGCATCTTATCTGTACCCGGTGCCTTATTATTTTTCAGAATCTTTAATGTTATTCAAACTCATCTCTAAGTATAGGATATCCCGTCGTCCTTTTCAATATCTGTTTCCTGTTCTAGTGCTTTTAGTTTCTGTCCTGCATATAAATTCTCCATATATTTTTGTCATCTAACCACTTTCTCTACATTTTCCCTAATAACGTTTCCTCCTGCACCCCTTATATTTTTGCTATATAGTTTTATATCCCTAAGTTCTTAATGGATAATTTTGCCTAGCATGAGGAAAGTAATTCGAACATAGAAAACGAAAATCAATATAAATTGTTGGTTATTTTGCAAAAAGAAAAGCCTGTGACAGGTTTCACTGTTCTTTGCAGCTCATCAGATGGACGCATCTCTTTTTGCAAAACGAACAACTAAAGTTTTGGAACTATACACAAATGAAGGTGTACTTATCTTGCAAAATTCGAATAAAAGCAACTATCTCCGACATGATAGTGTAGAGTCAAAAGATAAGATGAAAAAGGAAATAAAAAAATTAAGTAGGTAACAAGTCATTTGTTTATTTCCTTTTTCCCTAAAGTTCATTCAAATTAGTTTGTATGATTCGTTTGTCTTTCCTATTTCCATCTTAGTTTATACCTATTTACACTTTTCATCAATCCATTGCTCTTTAGCTTTCCTGCATATGCAAATAATTTCCCATTTTATGGCTTTGTATCTGTTTTCCTGCTTCGTGTGGTCTGCTTTTGTATTTTTGCCTTTCTTCTATTAAATTTAGAATATCCTTTGTTTCCAATGGCTTCTTATTTTCTTTTTGTTTATACTCCAGAATACCTCTGGCCACCATATTTAAGCTGGATTTAATGTTATTCCATTTTGTCTCTACTTCCTTAATATCAGAAATCTTCCCAATGTCTTCAAGTAATTCGTTTGACTTTTTCTCAAATCTTTTGTAGGTATCTTTATCCTTTTAGTTTCTCAATGTCAATGTGCCTTTTTCTGTTCTTTTTCAAATTTTTAAGTTTAAGCACGGCTTTCATAATTACTATATTGTGGTCAGTGTCTATATCTGCTTCTGGGTAGCTCCTACACTCTTTTACTTGATTTCTAAACCATAAGCGTACAAGAAAGCTCAATTTTTGAAAAAATTGCCAAAACTTGAAGCAATTGTTGAGAAATACCTCAATAATTCAGTGCTTACCATTCTGACTACAGTGCTTTCAGCACATGGCGTTAGATCATTGAAGTAATACAAGTTTTGAGTGAGTGATTGGTAATAATATGGATAGAAATTTGCATGATCACTATAACTACAGCCTGTGAATTTATTGTTCAAAAAATAAAGTGTATTGAACTTGCCAATAAACCATTGTAAAATTAAAAGTAAGAATTCAAGTAGCAAATGCAGTATTGTGAATTTTTTATGCAACAAAATGTAAGAGGCCTTTGAACTATAAAATGATACTGTTATGACTGTAGTTTTACACTAATTTGTTTTTTATAATGTTATGTATAAACAATTTATAATGGCTGTGATATAAGTGTATGAGCATATCATTATATATTGACCTTTGATAGTTCATCATTTAACAGATAAGGTCAGCGACAAGTCATTCTTCTTTATTCTTGCTCTCGACACTCTAAGAATCATTTTAGTATATATTTTTTGTGAATCCTAAGTCTGGCAGTAAAGTAAAGATATACCAAAGTATCTAAGCAAATAAGACCAATGTTATTCAGTTTCTACAATTGTGAAACAGTTGTAATGTTCCGTTTAAATTTATTAGTTGATTGTACAAATATTTTCGAATTACCTTGCTTTAATTCAATTTGTTATTCTATACGTCTTTCTACAGGTGGCGATAAGCCGCTTTCCATTCAAGATACACATTCAAGTCCAGATCAGAATCAAGCGGAGACATTCGCAGCGTGTCTTCAAAAAAGCATGGCAGAATACTAAGAGCTGCAGTTGATTACGCTTCTGATTTTTCGTTATCTATGATGGATTTATGAAATTGGCGAGTCATTTCATTGTGTAAATGTAGTTTATTAAGTCGTTTCGCGTTTGAGATAGTTGAATACCACTGTTGTTATTTGTAGTAACAAGGAGCAGCAAAAGTCTACAATTCAATTGTGTTAGCGAACGCGTTCAGTCATATTACAGCAGGTGTTGCGTGGTCCTATGTTCTTTTAGGTTATAGCATCATCCAGTCCTGTTTGTTTATGTTAAGTATTTAATCCAATTGTATTTGGGATTTGATTTTGGATGGACAGTAAAACCTTGTTTACGATTTGCAGTGAGTTCGTAGGTATTCCCCTTGTTGAGGATCAGTATTACAGTAACATTCACGCTGCTATACGAGAATAGAGAAAAGGAGGTTTCACACTTGACTTGTTATATGTAGATTGGTATGATTCTACCCATAAGGTAAAAGAATGGCATGTTTATTATTTACTGTGCCAAAGTATAAAGTTCAACCGAGTCAACTATTTAAAGTGAATGTGTATCTGAAGCGACAAGGTCTATTTTGCGTTGTGCCTTGTATGTAACTTTACAGTATTATGCATGCGTTCATTTTAAACTTTGTACCGATCTGTTACGAATGCAGATGTTTAAATCTTTAATTTTGTCAACGTGCATACCCGTTCATTATTTAAAATTGGTTACGGATTATTAAGAGATTAATAGTTCGATACATTGTATTATAAACTGATAGTTTATAAGCCATAATTTATGCTTAGTTAAAAGAACATTTATTGGTTACCGTACTTGATTTTATTGAGTTATTGTTTTGTATATGTCTTAATTTATGCATATGCAGAAGAGTATTTATGTTACCATGTTTGAATTTACTGATATATTTTGATGATTATTTATTTCTTTTTTTATGACATGTATACTATGTTTATGTACTAACTCGTGTTTATTTCAGTTAAGGTTGTTGAATAGAATTAAGTCTATTGGTGTATTTGTTTTATTTGAGAGATCTTTTCTTTCAGTTACCGAGCAAGTGGAAGTATCTTGACCAGTGACGAGATCTTTCCTGTTTCATCTAGCTTTGTTATTACTGGTGGTGCCCACCCGATTGAGTCTACTACCATTTATGAGTTTACACTCCGTATAGATATTGTGTCCAGGCTGTCTGGCAACACCAAACTACAACTTGTACTGCAGACCCATTCCATACCGACTCGAGCTAGGCCGTTAAGGACCACTTGTAATTTTCTGGGTGTCGTAATACCAAACAGAACCTTAACGCAGCATCAAATTTTGCCCTTACATAAAATATTCATAAATTAAAAAAAGTTAAAAATCTGGCTAGTCTGTGTTTGTGATATGTGAACTGTTTCCGTACATCTGAATTTTCCATTAAAAAAGAGACGCATTTTAGTGGATGTTGTAACTGTAGGTGCAAAACACATTTTATACTAAATTACATATTTTTACAGATTTGATGTTACACAATAGTTTCGATATCATTAAAACTTGGATTCAGCTTCGATTAGGGTGAAATGCGTCGACAGGATGCCTTCGTGGCTAAATTTGAGTCACTTGCTAATAATTGCTTTCTACTTTGTATTAATTTAAGACTCATTAATCCTACTTTTCTTTTAAATTATAACTTTTGGCTATGAAAAAAGGCAGTTGAGCCAGATTTCCTCCGTGCCGACTGTTTCTAAAAACCTGCGATCTCAGGTGAAACGACACGAAGACACAAATTGTGAGATAGGTGATGCTGCACTTCCAATAATCTGTGTGTATTAAATATTACAACTTTGCTACTCCTGTCCTGATGAGCCCCAATTAGGGCGAAACGGTCAATAGAATGCCCTCATGGCTGAATTTGAGTCAGTTGCCAATAATTCCTTTTAACTTTGTATTAATTTAAGACCCATTAAACCTACTTTTCTTTTAAACTATAACTTTTGGCTACGGAAAAGAGCAGTTGAGCCGGATCTCCTCCGTGCCGACTGTTGCTAAAAACCTGCGATGTCAGGTGAAACGACAATAGATACAAATTGTGAGCTAGGTGATGCTGTACGCTGTGAGGCACTTGCCAATAACTCCTTTTAACTTTATATATATATATATATATATATATATATATATATATATATATATATAAAGTTATTGTACTTTGATTAATTTTTTTTAGTAATCAAGAAAACCTTGATTTGAACACCCTAAAATGAAATCGCAATTATTTAATTCAATCTGTGGACATAAATAAACAAGCGCCATAGTTTGTATGATTTTGTACATGCCAAACTTAATAACAATATATATTTAATTATAAATATTAAGAGCATAAAACAATTTTCAGTTTAACTTAAAATAACATTTCCTAGTAAAGGTATTTTAAATTAAATATTCAAGGGTAACGTGATATTTAAGTTTGTGTTAAACATTTGTTTCAAGTTTATGTTTACTCAGAAAACAATTAAAATACGTTCGAAATATCCTTGAACAAGTGAAATTTTCAAAAATTCATTAGTTAGAACAAAACACCTGGACATTATTAAAACTTTGCAAAGCTAGAGTAAGTAAAGGATATGCTGTCGAACTATAAGGCGATAAACAGATACTAGACGACTTTGGATCTTGTGAGAGGATTAAAAAAGGTTGTACTTAACAATAATATGTGAATATCTATTTGTATTCGGAGAAAAATTAATGAAAAATGTTGATAAGTGAAAGGGTTATAAATGACATTACAGATTGTCTTTCCATCATCAAGTTCATTTGATAAGAATTTGTTGTAATCTAAAACATTGGAACGAGAACCTTGTTAAATAGTCTGAATTGAATTTCGTTTTCCTCTTTCGATTAATGCAGTCAAACAAAGTTAAAATTTATTCGAGTACCTCTTTAATGTGTAAATAAAGTCAAATTAAGTGCCTTTATAGTCGTGTAAAAATTTTCACATAAGTAATAGATCTTATTTAATTAGTAGGTGTTAATCAAATAATTTTTATTAGGACTTTCGGTGCAGACCAGAATCAGGTGATTTCTGGGGTACATCGAAATGAAATAATTCTGACATGAAGCATAATTTTGGTTTGCTGACTGGTATACTTCCCGTGTGAGAACTTCTGGTCAAAATGTTATTCTGGTATAGACATAATCCTGTAAATACCACCAATATCTGTTCTAATCGAATACAATGCTGAAGTAATTTAAAGTTACTGTCGTCTTTGGAAAAGAAAAAACCAGGTACCCATTTAAATTGTTTATTGCATTGCAGTGCATGTATTAAAGTGAATTATATAAAGTCATGGAAAAATAATTTAATCTCGTAACAGATAACGAGCTTCATTCTTAAAAATATGGTTTTCTTTTAGTTATTGTAAGTGTAAATTTGGTATAGTAGGAAAATGAATTTACTATGAAGATCAACACATTTTTGGATCATGCTAAATAATTTAATTATAGCAGTAATTTGTTACACTGATCAGTTGGTAGGATAAAGGGCTTGTTAACAAAAGATTTAATAAAAATAAGGTGTGGTGTGACATACATAATAAAAAGCTAAGTAATGGTAAATATTTTGAGCACGTTGATTATGAGGAAAGGTTTTTATTAATATTACAAGAAAAATTGTACAAAAAATTCTATTAGAATTTATAAATTTATTGATTTTTAGAAAATCAACTGGCGCTTTTTCAACTGAGTCTTGTTTCTTTGTGGTAGAATTCTTTTTCTGATCTTATTCCAAACAGGTTGGAGCAGCATCTACGGAACTTGAGCTGAGCTAGCAGGGAAGTGGTGTTCTAGGTGAGTTTTGTTTCCATTTCAAGATTCATCTGTAGCACTGCGTGTTATGGGGTTTCAGCTGAGAGGCAGAAATTTCATAGCAATATAGATACATACACACATACAGATATATATATATATATATATATATATATATATATATATATATATATATAAATTAACCCATGTCAAATTTCAAAAACCATTTACTTTACTTTTATTGGAATCAAATACACCTAGTGTAGTCCCTCATAGCTTTGGTCATTCCATGCTTTCAAGGTAATTGAGGTTGGAATACCTGTGTACAATTAGTGTAAAAAGCAATTCTCACGATTAAAGTGAAATTTCAAATAATATTTGCAACTAAATAAAGTGTAAAAGAAAATGCAAGCTCTTCTTTCTGTTCACACAACTATTCTATAAACTACAGTTTTCTTAGCATTTTTAACTATAGTATAACTGTATTTCAACATACAAGTCACAAAAATAAATATTTATATAATATGTGATTAATATGGCAATTATTTTCAGTTATGTTTCTGAAACAATAGTGTTAGATCAGTTACTTGCTGGTGTGCATGATATTCAACTACCGCAGATCCAACAAACAAAATAAACAACTTTAGATACACACCTTAAATTTATTCAATGCTTTGTGCTTGAGCCTTTTGGCTTTGATAGTGGCACTAAGATTTTCAGCAATGCGACATTGCGTAATCCATTCATCATATCTTGTATTCCAACCAGTATAATGAACTAAATACATAGGATGAACAGACTGCTTATCCATCTCCATTACTTTAGCTTCATATGTAACTTTCGATTCATGGTTTGGCCCATAATACACTCTAAGTTTATCTCCAACCATCACCAAAGGATGTTTACTAGGCGAGTCTGTAATACTGCTGTAAAATAGTTCAGTTATAAATAAAAAACACATAATTTTGCAAAAACCTATTAAAAACGTGTATTATTTCTTTTTCATCAATGGTGTTCTTTTCTTTTTCATCAATAGTCCGTTTTCTCCCCTTCTTTTTCTCCTCCTCAAGCGTTTTAATCATTTTTATAGTTGGTTTAGTTGTGGACGATGTTTCCCTTACAGGCGTTTCTGTTTCTCGTACTTTCTTATCAATAATTCCTTCTTTAGCTGTTTCTTTTTCTGTAACTGTTGTATCTTTTTCTTTAACTTTAGGAATTTGAGTTTTTGATCTTGTTTGTTGTCCCTGCGAACATACATATTTTATAGACTTCTTTTGACCATATCAATTATAAAATGCATAATATATAACTCAAAAACAAATAAAAAAAAAATTTATGTACAAAACATAACATAAAATTTAACAATATTACACGTTTATTAATTGCATTTAAGCGATGCCTACATATTGTGGCGATGCTTTTATAATAGACAGTCAACACATAGAAGTACGAAAATTTATTTACAACAAAGTGACAATATATTATGAAAGTCGTAAGAATGCTCTATTTTGTGTAATGGTCACGTACTTGGTTGCCATAGTATCAGTGGCACGGCTGCATCCACTGGTCTCTGCAAGTGTCACAAATGCTTACTGTACCAAGCCATTAAAATGCAATATCCAGTTAGATTGAACTGAATTATAGAATATCTACATACTAAGAAATAGTGAATAATATGACTTGCAGCAATTCAGCAGGCGTGTGGTTTCACAATTCATTGAACTTTTGTTTTGAGGTCCTTTATGGATACAAGCAAAAAGTTAAAAGGAAGCGATTGCTTCCCATTACTGTTTAGATTTATAGAAGTCTGAAACAATTGCAGTTCAGATGGTTTTGATTTTTACAAGTGTGCAATAGTAAACATTTTAATATCGTAGATTGTAAGCATTGCTAATTATAGGAATTGGCCATTTGATTCTGTTAATAATATCAATCCGGACGTTCTAGAAGAATATGAATCTGCATGCTCGATCTATATGGATGTGCTGTTTTAGGAAATGTATCGTATGTGAATAGGTGTGTTACGCATGTTGCATAGTACTATACTCTCCCTTCGTAGTAAACAGATTTGGCAGGATATACAGCAATGTATCTTTTGCAGAGTGTACAGGTCATGCAAAATTGGATGCGGTTAATAGGTAACTCTGTTATTATTAAAGATACAAACAATCTGTTTAGACAATTACGAGCCACTTTTTTGATATCAATTCAATGGCAAAATCAGAAACGAGTGATCTTCTGTTTCAAAATTACAGCCAAATATTGATATTTTTAACAATTCTAATAGTTCACATAACTCATTTGTTTGTAAAAATATACAAAATTGGCGTTACAGTTTTTTATACGATTTTCTACGTACATTAAAGTGATGCAGTTAAATGTTTAATATTTATGCTAGTTTGAAGTCAAAATATAAAATTGCATTTTTTTTAATGAACCACAGTTGAGTGTCACTTTACATAAAAGTTATTATTGAAAGTTTTTCCGAAATATATAGTTTAATATAACTATTTTTTCAAACAGCGATTTATTCCATTTTTGTTATAATAAATTAATTTATTTAATATTGGCAAAACATCTATTCTAAACGAACCTGCACCATGAAGAAGTAAAATAAGAAGAACGGGTAGAATGGCTTACATATTTCAGTGAGTTAAAGGGCTAAACTATAAGTTTAACCAGATTAGTGGGGTTTTTAGTGAGGAATAAGACTAAGACAGGTCCCAGAAAGAGTGCAGCAGCTCTTTTGGTACTTAGAATGGCAAAGACAACAGGAGTCGGTATGGTATTCTGAGGCACACTACTGCAATGTGGAAGGCAAGGGAAAACAACCACGTTACCGCACAAGTATACAGAGCACTAAAAACGTTTTCAAAAATGATGGCACCCTCTGGGGGTAAAAGATTCTGAAGTTAAAATGGTCTTCCATTTGGATGTCTGAAAGAAGACTACTTCGGAGAATGCGATCGACAAGTTTAAAAGAACCGTGAACATTTTGCAAATCAGCGCATGGAATGATAGAGGCATGAGGCAAGTAAGTAAGCTAGAGGATTTGAAAACGGAAATGGATAGGTTAGCATTAAATATAGTAGAGATTAGTGAAGTTCGCTGGCCAGATGTGGGGGATATTTGGGTAATATACACAGGATCGAGGAAAGAAATGCAGGTGTGGGGATAGTTATGCAGAAAAAGTGGACATTGTTTAGAAAACTACTTGCAAACGAACAAAAGAGTACGCATGGTTAGATTAGAGTCTAAACAGGTAAATACGACAATAATACAAGTCTACATGCTCATCTCTAGCTACAGTGAGGAAGAAGAAGAAGCGATCTACAAAGATTCGTAAAAGGACAAGAAAATTTAATAATTACAGGAGATTTTAATGCAGTGGTAGGTGAGGGTAGGGAAGGAGCGGTAGTAGGTTTATTTAGTTTAGGAAAGAGAAATGACAGGGGAAATAGGTTGGTAGAATTTTGCAACAAAAACAATTAACCACCACAAATACATTATTTCAGCATCATGCTAGAAGACGATACACGTGGAAGATGCCAGGAAACATAAGGAGTTATCAAATAGATTACCTTCTTGTTCGACAACAGTATAAAAATCAAGTAAAAGATTGTACAATCCAACTAGAAGCAGACATAGACAATGGCCACAACAGTAATTATGAAAGCCAAACTAAAATTTAAAAATTTCAAAAAAGAATGAAAAAAGCACTTTTGTCTTGAGAAACTAAAAATTAAAGATACTCACAAAAGATTTGAGAAAAAAAGATGAACTGTTGAAAGACTTCGAGAAAATTTCTGATACTAAAAAAGTAGAAGCAGAATAAAATTACATTAAATCTAGTTTAGATAAGGCGGCCAGCGATATTCTAGATTAGGCTATAATCAAAAAAAAAAAAACCATGAGCAACAAAGAAAATTCTGAATTTAATAGAAGAAAGGCGAAAATACAGAAAGAGACCAGACGAACAAGGGAAACAGACATACAAAGCCGTAAAATAGGAAATTATTTGCAAATGCAGGAAAGCTAAAAAACAATGGATTGAGGAAAAGTGCAAAGAGGTAAAACCAAGATGGAAATTGGAAAGATAGACAAAGCATACAATCTAATTAGAATGAATTTTAGGGATATGAGGCCTTATAGCAAAAATATAAGGAACTCTAGAGGAGACATCAGTACAGAAAATGTAGAGCAAATGGATATATGACAAAAATATATGCAGAATTTACATGGTGGACCAGAACTAGATGTACTAGAACAGGAAACAGACATTAAAAAAGATGACGGGCTATCCTTCACTTACAAATGAGCCTTAAAGGGGCTTGAAAAATAATAAGACGCTGGGTACAGATAAAGTGCAAGCAGAATACAAACAAGAAATGAGAACTTACAAGAGATAAAGAATTTCTACTATCTAGGAAGCAAAATAATGCAAGATGGGAAAAGTGGAAAAGATATAAAACAAAGATTAGCACAAAGCCGTGCTACATTTAGTAAGAAAAAGCAACTAATATGTTTGAAGACAACAAACATGGAAACAAGAAAAAAATTGTTGAAAGCATATATGTAGAGCACGGTACTGTACTGCTGTGAAACATTGACAGAAGGAGAAGCAGGTAGGAAAAGGATTGGAGCTCTTGAAAAGGTATGTTACGTACGTATGATGAAGATGTCATAGACAGACAAAGTTAAGAACAAAGAGGTAGTAGAAATGGCAGGGGAAGAAAGATATATGCGGAAAGCGGTACAAAATAGGAGGGATAGGATGATAGAATACATTCTAAGACATAATGGAATAGTGAAGGATATATTAGGAGCAGAGGAAAGAAAAAGAGAGGTAGATTTAGACCTAGATTAGACTATTGCACACAGATAGCAAAAAATGTAAGCTGGGAGAATTTCAGAGCAATGTGTAGGTTAGTTCAGAATGAGAAACAATGGAGGTAGCATCCCACCAGTTCAGAACCGAAACCTACCGATGACGGAAATAAATAGTTGACTGCAAAAAAAAATGTATGCATAAAATGAAAATTATTTGCATAACAAACGTTAAAGAGTAACTATCATAATTATTGCACACGCAAATAATTGTGTTGCTAGTTTTTAAGTGAAACAGTTCATTTATTACTAAAAGGGAAAATTTGAAAATCACGAGAAATATGACTCAATAACTGCATATATTGAAAACCTTTGGTATATCGGAAGGGAAAAAAGAAGAAGTAAAAGTAAACGCAGAGTCAAGTATAAGGGAATAGATGACGAAAACTCTTTTCTCGGAATAGTTTCATAAAACCTCCATCGGTAAAAAAGTTTTTGAAAACACAGAAATTGCCTCAAAAAGCCCTTTTAGTTCTTGACAATTGTCCAGGACATCCAGATGAGGACTAGTTAAAATCTAAGGATGACAAAATCGTTGCTTTATTTTTGCCCTCCCCCCCCCATGTAAGTAACACCTTTACTCTAAGCTATGGACCAAAACGTGATCCAAACTATAAAAACAAGTTACAAAAAACCTGTTGTACAGTGTTCTATCAAAAGAGGGGAGTCTTGTTACAGCTTTGAACGAAACCAATCTGAAAGATGTTTTTAATCTTGCAAGCGCATGGGAAAATCTTTCAAACAAAAACAATTGTTTGTTCATGGGCAAAGTTGTCGCTTTCTCTGGATTTATTACAGGATTACAAAAAAAAATCACAACCTCAAATTGTCGCAGATGTTGAGCTAAATGACTTGAGAAAAGCAATGATCATCGAACAACTAGTAGCCCAGCCTGATGATCTGACATCAGCTGATGTTAACGACTGGTTAGAAGGAGCAGACGACGAGCAGTGCCAAATCATGACAGACGGTGAGATCATCGAGACGTACTATGTAACAGCGACGTGGAGGAGGGGGGGAGCAGTATGCAGCAGCTGCACACACAGTAAAAACAGATTCGGTGCTCTGTGCCTATGCAACTGCAATAACTTTGGCGGAAGAAAATGGAGCTTTGGATTCCGACATATTGACAGTTAAGAGACGCCAGGAAAATGTTTTAAAACTTTACTTTTATGCAAAGAAGCAGAAAAGGATTACCAACTATTTTGCTGTTGTTTAAGTAAATGTAAAGTGTATTAAATTTTCGTTTTGCATATTTAGTGATTGACTTTGTTCATTGATTAAAATACTGTACTGTACTTTGCTGTTTCATATCAGTTTATTTTTCATAATACATACATACATATGTACATACAGTAATTAACAAAATTTCATTATACAGTACATAGTTAAAACGATTATTGTCATAAGCAATAAAAGTTCAGTTTATCTTTTTTTTAATTCACCTCCACTAATCCGGTATTTTCGACAATCCGGACCTACTAATCCCCATATAGGGCCGGATTAACAAAATCCTACTGTATTTACAAACAAATCAATTAGACAGATTAATAGAATTGTTAAAAATATAAATATTTGGCTGTAATTTGAAAACAAAAGATCGTCCATTTTGCCAATGGATTGATATCAAGAAAAGAGACCTGTAAACGTACAAACAGTTTTTTTTAGATCTTTAATAATAACAACAGAGTTGCCCATTAACTGCATCCAATTTGGGATACTATGTACTCTTCTATCATGTTTGGTAGTCTAGATCGGCATATTCCATAGTTGTTTCTGATAAAGTATGGTAATATTTCTGGGTTCGTTTTCCAGGTGTGCTCTTTTGACCCTGTCAATGGAACCAGTTAGTTGCCTTTAGACTGTAACGGTTTTGCTACTCTTTCCCATGATTATGTATGGGTCCTTCAAAAACTCTTTGTAAGAACCCCTTGTTGCTTCTGCAGAGGAGAAAATTGAGTTTTGACTTGTTTGATTCCTTGAACATAGTTTGCTTGTCTGCTTGATATCCTCTTCTATCTGCAAGTGTCTTGGAAGTGAAGACGTAATTGTTTTACAAGAGTTGCAGGTTGGGGTTTGATCTACCAGTTTGGTAACTTGCGAGGTATTTGCCAGGTAGGTGAAGAAATTCGTCGTAAAATTAGTCTGTGGAAATTGTGTTATTGTCTTTTTTCAATCTGTTTCAAATACCAAGTAGTACAATTGCTGTTTTATGACAGGTTAGGGTTGCTTTCAGTTGTTTATGAAGTGAATCCTTGTGAACCCGATCAAAGATTCTAAGATTCTAGTTGTGTGAACAATTGAGATTCAAACTACCTGTCTGAGCAGAATGGTAAAGCAAGAAATCCTTTGGTTTTGAGTCATAAGTACTGTTGCTTTGATTCCAAGATCAGCTAAGTTGTGTATGCTCTTGCAACTTTTTTCTTAAATTCTTCGTTATGAATGTGGAGTTTTCTGAAGGAACATTGAAGTAAATTGGTAGGTTAAAGTTAAATATCTAAATAGTCTGGGGGTACATTTTCCCAATTTTTATTTGAAGTAAAATGTTAGACGCTTGTGGTCGAGGATAGTAAAGTATCCTTCTTCTAATATGTCATTGAATAGTTTATAATAGTCAAGTATATCACGAGAAATTCTCTGTCATATGTTGAGTATTTTGTTTGGGCTTTCCTTAGTTTTTTAGAAAGGAAAGCTAGAAGTTCCTAATTTCCATACTCAATTGTTGGATTATACTACTAACAGCAAAGTTTGAAGTAGCTGTTGTTATTAATAGTTTTCTTGCTGGTATTAGATGTTTTAGTAAGATGGTTTGTGCCAGTTGAGTTTTGCACTTTTGAAATGTGGTGTTTGCTTCGTTTGTCTATTTGATTGGTATGTTGCCTTTTGCTTTGCATTTCAATCCTTCCTGTCATTGAGTGTGAGGAGAGTGCAAGCGGTTTGTGAAATCAATCACCCGTACTAAATTAGCATACCTAAATTTTGCATGAGCTTTTTTGCTGTCTCAGATGTTGTGAAGTTCTTGATTTTGCTGACTTTCTGCGGTAGCAGTTTGAAAAACCTAAGTATTTTACTTCTTGCTATATTCTTTAAGTTATCTGAAAAAAATTTCTAAATGTTTGGTGTGATCTGCTTCCGACTGAAATGCTATACTAGAATGCAGTAGATATATGCAAAGCAGTACGTTAGAGTGCATAAAACTTTATCGGTAAAAATCTCTGAAAACTGTGATGCATTTGCTAGGCCAAATGTCATATACAGGAATTTAAATAACCTGAATGGCATTGTAATTGCAGAGTTCATGATATCTGCTGTATTTGTTATGGAAAGGCAAAGAATAGCTTTTAAGCTACTCTTAGATATTAACCTTCTTGAGCTTACAGAAAGAGAAAAAATACAAATTAATGCATCTAAAGGGAAAATAATTACAGTCCCTAATGTTAATTAAACAATGGTGTTTCATTGTTTTACAGAATATATAAAAGGAATTATAGACGTTTGGTTTAAACAAGTTAAATAGTTTAACAGCATCAGATGTAAAACTTCTTTCAAATAATGCAACGTGGTAAGACATAGTAAGTAATGTATATGTCTAACATTATAATTGTGAATGATATGTTTAAATATTAATCTGATTGATTGATCAGTACAAGAAAAAAAATGTAGCCAAAATAAATAAAGGATTTTTAACCACATTGTAATAACTTTGAAGAAATATAGCCATTTTTGTTTCAAATCAAAGTACAATATGTATTCTGCATTTGTTGCAATAGACTTTGTGAAACTTTATAATACATAGAAAATAAAAAATAAAACCACAACTTAACAAAAACAAAACAATGTTTCAGATTATTGCTTCTTTAAATTGAAACTAAGAATGTTTACTAAGATATAGCATGCTCATGTGCAAATAGCATTTCTGTAATAGGTTATTTATATGTGGCTTAAATCTTAAAGGGAAAATCAATAAACAGGCGTAAATCCTTAGTACAATTAGAAATGAGCAAGCAAATATTATCAAGCTTTAATATAATGTTATTTATAATGTTTGAGTGCACATTTGTTTTACTAAACAAGGGTGCCATTGTTTTAATAGGGCTTAGAAATAAATTATAGCTTTTCGAAAATTTAGAATTGATTTTTAATTAAATATTTAGTGAGACTCTTGTTGATACAAGTGGTGTTCTAAATGCACGCTGTCTGCATAGAGTTGAATCTCATATGCGCTTGAAAGTTTTAGCAGTTGTGACATGTATTTAAGAAACAATGGTGGAATCAAAATCGATCCCTATGGAACACCTGACACTATGGATGTAAAATATAACTGTGTTATAGCAAGTGATGTTACAGACATTTTAGTTTTTAGTTTGTAAAGTAAATTTATTTGAAATAAGTAACTTTGTGTAATGACAAAACTTAATGAATAATTTGTTGCCACAATAACAGGTCCAATGCCTGTCTTATTTCTACAAAAAGTTCCATAATGAATTGGACAGGCAGTGTAAGAAATAATTACAAACACACATATTGTTTTCGATTTGTACGCATGGGGTACGTTTCAGTAAATACGAATTGAAAAAAGATAAAGTAACGCTATCAAAACCATAACATACATTTTACCTAATAATAGATGATTTATTAAATCAAATGTCTTGGAGTAATCTAAGGTAATTAATAATGCAAGGAAGCATTTATCTAATGCTCTGATGGTACCCTCAAGTAGAATTAAAAATACAGTGATGGTACTACAAGCTTTTCAAATCCCAACTGTTGAGTTAATACATTATTGCTGATTATGTGAACATACACCTGTAAACAAGTTACACTCTTAAATATTTAAGACATTACAGGTAACAAACAATAGGTCTTAAATCTCATAGGTTGGAAGATTGTTGCACTTTTTTCAAAAGAGCTTCACCTTTTATAGTATTATAGTAATATTTAGGTTCAGCAAACTTTTAACCCCGCACGGGGTTATTAGTTTAAAATAAGCGTTACATGAAAACCACACCAAGATATGGTTCTCAAATAAGTCTAGACATTGATTTATGAATTGCGATTTGGGAAGTTGCAAAGATTGAATTTCCTATGCTTAACGTATGGCTGTGCCCACCAACTTGTGTCAGAACAGTGACTTCTCTGGGAGGGGAGACAATGGTTCAAAGGAGTCAGCACGTCGAAACAAGCAGACTTTACTATCAACCTTTCACAAGTGTAGACATGTCTTTGTAGAATTCCAACAGTCAACGAAGTGGTCAATTTTCTTTCATTCCCTTTCATTTACCGCTCTACGAAATATCGGCACTTTGTTGAAAGCTACCGCCAACCAAACAAGGGAGACATCTGGATGCCATGCCAAAATAACGGATAACCACGGGATAAGTGCTAACTTTAGAATTTGAAAGGCATTAAACGCCCCGGGGAATTTACTCCCGTGTAAATCTGAATATTCTGTATACTATTTATTGCAGCATATTATGTAGTAAAAATTAACAGCAAAAAATTATCATTACAGAAGTGTCTAACAATGGGTCCTGTTCGGTGTTCGAGAATGTAGCTCAGTGGTTCGAGATTGAGTGGTTGGAAGTAATCAACGGTATGATCACATTCACAACCGCGTGTACGTGAAAAGAAATGTTTGTTGAACGAGGAGGTCGCGGTAGACCTAATTTAAACGAGTTGCTTTCACACTACCGATGTAATGCAAGCCAGAGGAGTGGACTGTATATCGAGAAGCTTACGAAGCTTGCTGTGATTGATAACACTGACATACAAAAATAATAATAAATTTATTAATAACTGAACACCAATGTTACAATTTACAATTGCGGGAGCGCGTCTTTTAAATGCTCACTCTTTCGCGGTCTAACAACGTCTCCTAGCTTTAACACTGCCCAGAGGTGGGGCGAGACTGATTGTGGCACGCAGGTCGTCTCGTTCAAATGTTTGTAAATACATATATATTCCTACTCGTGTCGTAACAGGTCCTCTTTATAAATTTGAAGTTAATAAAAAAGAGTTGGTTGTTTCATGTTTAAGTTTAAACATACAATTTCATGTTTGTTTTGTATCTCCAGAAAACGTTAAAAAATTGTATGTTTAAACCTGAAAATATTTCATTATATTCTTTATTTTTACAACTAAAAAATCTTTTATGTTAAAATAGTACCGGCAAAATGAATATAACCACTTCCATAGATGGTGACATTGTAAACATAATATTAAATATGGCCGATATGTCATTTCTTTAGCTGAACCGAACAGTATTTAGGGTTATAAATACATGAAGTACATACTCCAGTTAAACTTAAACATATTTAATTGTGTTCAGTGAGTGATTTAAAAAAATTTCTAAATAATTTGTGTTGTGGAGAGTTTCCGTGAATTTTTTTGTTATATGGAACAGTTATGGTTGTGTCGAATTACCGAAAAATCTTCGCTATTTCAGATTAACTTGTAATATCTAAGGTGAGCAGTAGTTATTGTTTAATAACTGTCTGGAATATCTAGTGCAGGATAATTTCTATTTATCTTCCTTGAAAAAACTTTCAATAAAAAAAAACAAACCTAAATTCATGATAGTGTCCGTCTATATATGAAAATTTGTTCTTTTAAAAATTATAATCTATCTTACCCAGTTATTAAGTGATTTATTTTACCTAGGTCTGTTCTAGCAACATACCCAAAAATTTCTTTCTAAAATATCATTTGCTTTGAGTATCTATATTTTAAAAATAACGTCTCTTAAAGATATGTAATTTCGAGTTCGCATATTTACAGAATCTTTCTTAATTACAAAATGTCGTAACAACATATCAGCCAGCGACAGTATTAGTTGATCCTACAAAATACTCTATTTTCAATAAAAATTGCTGAAGAAACAAACTCCATCTTAAAAGCCAGGTATTTCAAAGACGACAGGTACTTAAAAATTACAAAGCTTTATGATCTGTTACAATAGTGATTTTATAATCCAATAATACAATATACCAATTTTTTATGCTACAATAATTCTCAGCGCTTCCTTTTCTATAAATGAATAATTTTTCTCAGTACCACGCAACATTCTTAAATAAAAAGTAATCACAAAAGCACGGATATAAAATTTTAAGTTAGACTTAAGGTGGAACAAAGTTACCAATTTACAAAAACACCTGCTTATCTCTAAAAAAAAACTTGGCTCTCATGATCAATCCACAATTGTGCATATTTTTACAATAAATGATTTAAACCAGTAGATAAATCAGAAAAATGTTCAACAAAACAAGCATCGTAATTTATAAACAGGAAAAACCTTCTCGATGTCAGTATTAGAAGTATGTTCAAAATCTAGTATGTCTTGGACCCGTTCCAGCATTATACTAATACCTTCCAACGTCAGCATGTGATCTACAAACCGAATTTCCTTCTGAGCAAATAAACATTTCTTTAATTTGAGAGTAACTTCCGCCCTTGCAAATTCCTCTAACACAATTGATATGGGACTCTATGTCCGATATGACTAGCAAATCATTCACATAGGGAATAATAAAATCTTTGATATACTCACATAACGTCCGACTTAAGAGCTGTAACCAATTCATACGAAAACACTTTAAACATGTATGCGCTGTCTGAAAACAAATACCCTGTATATAGTTGATGAAGTTCATATAAAGGAACCTACCAATAGGGCATTCACAAATCTAATAAACTAAAATAAGAATATGGAGGAATTCGTTACAATAAATTTGAAACATTCAGTGTGATTACACGATCCTTCTCCATATGTCGATTTAGATAGCGGGCGTCAATACACACCCCTGGACTATTATGCTACGACTATTAATGGACATCCAAATTCGGCCTGTTTCTCAGTTATAAGCACCCTGTATATTTTTAATGTTCATGTAAAAAAGCATTCAAAAACATGACTTACAATTAAATCCGTATTTGTATTCAAATCATAAAACTGAAAACCACAAAAATAATCGGTTTATTTCTGTTAAATACATAGTAAAACTCAAATCAAGAAGTGTAAATTATTTGAAAGCATATGAAAGTAAACAAACCAATTTAAACTATAAAATTTCATAGTGGAAGCATGACATGTTTTTAAGAAAGCTTTCAGAATTGTTAAAAAAGGATAGGGAATTCATTGATATTCACCCCAAATATGAGCTTTTAGATATGTTAGTTGAATAAATTAAATTTAATATTACATAGTTGCAATTATTATCATAAAGGGAAACCACAGACATACTTTACTGCAATGTGACAAACCAGAGGCTGAAAAATGAGAATACAGAAGAAAAAAGTTGCACGGATGATGTAATCACAACATACACTAGACTACAATGTATGCATTTATATGGCTTCAGATAAAGAAATAAAAATATACACCTACGTATGTTTCATGGTGGTAGAAACGTGTACTTCTTGCGTGTCATTGTCATAAACTCAATAGCAAATTGTACAATAATATGAAAAACCACCGACAACACATGAAGTAGGAAGGGGGATTAAAGGACAATAATTGACCCAATTGAGATTGGAAGTTAGTTTTTTGGAAGCAATAAATAGGTACCATCAACATGTAAAGAGATTTGCAAATAGACAAGCACATATTTGACAATGTAGGGTTGGGTCGAGATGAGGTTCGTTAAGTATTTTCCATGCAGCCGAGTGTGGAGTTATTATCGTGGTGACCATTTGAAAGGGGTGAAGATTTGGGTAGTTCAAGTTCATCCCGCCATTAAGTTAGAATTTTGGGTTGTGTTGTAGCTGTCGTTTAGAAAAATGGAAATCCGGTGTGATCTGGACATTCTGATCCTAAAAATAAGTTATTAAAACTAGTGAAATAATATACACTTGTTTATGATTCTGTATAATTTATATGTGAGTGTGGACGTAAATATTGTGACGTTCCTTGAAAATGCTTATTATCACATTTTGTTTTAATCGTTACTGTATTAGTAAAACCTACCAACAAAGCTAGACTACCTCTTTTAAGAAATAAATTTTTAGGTTACTACATTTTTGATCTAAGGTATAATTATTTTGTATCATATATGATTCATACTCAAAGGTTATCAAATTCATTATGGCAGTTTTTAAAGGTTAGAGATGATGTCTTCATCGTAATTTCGTTCTAAATTATTACAGTTTCATGATTCATTAGTTTTGATTGATAATGTATTAGACTGATGCACCGGTGATCTCATCGGCTGGGCACAAAGACTTTACAGGCAGAATCGTGCTGAATCAAATAGATAAGTCTCGATTTATGATTTAGTTACGCTATCCACAAGTTAATTATACCTACAAATTAGATGAAAAAATGACAAGGCTTTTCATTTTGCAGTCTAATTCATCTGTCTGAAGTTTGCCAAAGATGTCTCTTATTATCTTAGGAAAGGAAAGTCTGTTTTCAGAGAGCACTTCATACTTAACGTCTAAACCATCAATATGCAAATTTAGTAGGTTAGCTACCTTTAGCAAAAAGATTATTTATCGAACAGACAAAGTAGTTAAATGTTCAGATAATATACTACCAAGTTGGTTATTTTTAATTTTAGGGGCACGTAGGTTGTAAGATTCAACTTTATGTTGGAGATGAGCAAGTTGAGGGTTCGGAAGTCAACGTAGAGGCATTTTATGATATCTGCCTTAATTACAGTCCACAATCACTCATCAGGTATTTATAAAAACCATCGAAAACTATACCAGAGAGAGCTTATAACTAAATAAACGTTTGAAATTCATTGCATGCTGGACCGATAAAAAGTACCTACTGTACATCTGTGTGATTAGATTAAGAAGTTAGTTAAGTAAATTTGAGATATATTTGATTTTTAATACTTGCATAAAACTGTATCGTGTATTCGTAATAAAAATGTAAGTGATGTTAGAAACGAGAGCCATGTATAATAGTGCAAAGACATGTTTATATTATGTTTTTTTTCAATTATTGTAAAGCTATAGTTACAATTTTATTGTAATGAATTATTTTGCAATTATCCAGAGATATGATTGAAACTTCAAGTCATGTTTGTTTCAAGTTTAGGCAATAGTGCACTTAATGATTTCTAAGGTAAATTTTAACCCAGAATCACTCTCATCAGCTCAGGTTTTGGCTCCCTCTTGTTATTCTTTATAGGGCTTTCCTAAGAAACCTTGCGAGATTATGTGGCATTCAAGATACTTTCCGATAAAGACATATTTCATGTCCGATAGCATTCTGGAACATTTTTCAAACACTTAGACCGCCACCCGTCCCACTGAGTAGTCGGCAACCATTTTTGTTAGTACAGTCGAGGTTTTCGATATTTTACCAAAACAGGATTTTTAGTATTTCAGTTTTTTTTCTGTAGATTACAGGCTAGATTTTCTGGAACCAAAATTGTACATAACACAGTATGTTTGATGTTTTACGACGTACAACTTAAATTGAACATCACAGTGGTTAACTTTTTTTTTATATTGATTAATGGTTTACAGACAGAATCAGTAGTGATTAAATTTAAGTAAAAGCTTCTTAGTTTAAAATATTAAGAAATATGGTGTTAAATATTTTGGAAAGGACTATGATATAGCACAAATTTGGTATTTAACTGTTTTTATGAACGACATTGCCAATAATTTGAGATTTATTAATGTTATAATTAAATAATAAAGCACAGAAAATTTGAAATGGCAAATAGTGTTATTGATAGCTTAGATTTGTTTTTTAAAGATTTCCTATAGGATTTATTTTAGCAATACCTGGCCAGATTTAAAGGTGGGAATTTGTTTGTAGGAAAGTATATTTGTATGTGTATTGAAATTATTTTTATATTAATGGAGGTTAAGTTTAGGTCGGTTTTATTTCAATTTATTTAGGAAATAGATAAAGTAGTGGTTTGTAAAGAATGTCCAACTATCCCAGTGATAGTTTTATTTGAAAGGAGCATTATATTTTGAAAAATTTCCTTAATTATGACTAACTTTAAGATACCATAGCAAGGGAGTCTTATGCGGAATAACAGTCTTCCATATAGAAATGACATCAAAAGAATTGATGTGACAGAGTGTTTGGCACCCCTTAATTTTAACAGGAAAATATCTTTCAGGGTAGGGTTAATGTAGAATTTTGAATTTAAACCTTGTTATTTATTATTTTGTATTTCTTTATTTTTCTTTATTTTCTCATTTATGCGTAGGAATCCACTTCCGCACGTACCACTGCAGTTAGCCGATGTATCCTTATATTGTTACAGGGTGTCCCCCACTTCAGGGCAAATTGTAATTTAACTCCATAACACCTGTTTCACCCGTAACATATATTCACATTTTTTTCAAAATAGGTGTTTGCACTTTCTAAGAAAATGTTTCTGTTAAAGATATAAAAATAGTTATAGTGAAAATGCATTATTTAAGAAATGTTTCAATGATTGCATAAAATGGAATACATCCTCAATAAAATTACACCACAAATCTAATAAGTATCTTATGTTTAAACACTTTCCATTATCAAGAAACCGTTTTAAGAAATGGCTTATACTATTTTCAGAACCCAAAAGTATTGAATCCATTAACGGATGATCAAAACTTTAACTTTACAGTCATGTATACTCTTAAAAAATTAATGAAATACAAAAATAATAAATAACGAGGCTTAAATACCAAAATTCTACATTACATTAGCACTTACCATGAAAGGATGCCAAACAGTCTGTCACAGCAATTCGCTCAATGTCGTTTTCATGCAGAAATTCTGCACAAAACTCCTGTGCTTCGGTATCCTGAAGTTGTTCATAATTAACGAAATTTTTGAAAATCAAATGCTCCATCCAAATATGACTATCACTTGGGTACCTGAATATCCTTTACAAATCACTGGCTTTATCTATTCCCTAAATCAATTACAATAAAACAACCTAAACTTAACCTCTATTAATATAAAAATAATTTGAATACACATACACATGTACTTTTCTTAAAAATAAATCTCATTCGCAAATCTGACCAAGTATTGCTAAAATAAATCCTAAAGAAAATCTTAAATTTGAGACATAACAAAAACTATTCGTCACTCCAAATTTTGTCTGTTTTCCTATTTAAGTATAAGACATTAGTAAATCCCAAATTATTGGCAATGTCGTTCATAAAAAAAAAAACTGTTAATTATCAGCTTTGTTTTATATCATTGACATTTTCACAATACTTCAGTTTTTATACTACTGCTGACGTAAATTGCACTAATAAATCATATTTCAAATCAGTATTCATTCCTTCCATTGCTTATTCGTTCAATTCGACAATTATTCTCACCTTTAAATTAATTCCTCATTACATAAATGCATAATTAAATTCCTAAACGTACAAACAATCTACTCGCTGCATAATTCGAGAGTATGCAAGAACACCATTGTTGCTTGATTATTGCTTCACTATTCCAAAAGAGAAAGCTCCCTTGCACTAATCAAGCCACAAAGTTTCAATTTAATGGTGGGATGACACCCAGTCCTATCCCATTGTTTTAAAACAGTTTTTCGACATTATATATGAACATACCTGGTCAATTTCAGAGGTATTTCATTTTTCATATCGTTTAACGCATTATTTCCCTTCGGCAATGCCATAAAACTTTTCTTGGAGTGTCTGTTTCAATCAAATCCCCATATAAAACACTTCTAACACATGCATGCGCGCACACACACACACACACAAACACACATACGTTCTATTCCCACGTATCTCTGTTTTCAATGGTTTCAGGTCAATATTTCTTATATAACTGACTAATTCTTCCGTTTCATCCAACAAATATATTGCACTTATACTGTAAATCATATTTTATTATGGAGGGAATCTAGTTAATACAATGTTTCGACTTTTGTCTATGCTTACTTCATCAATTTTTACCCTTTCACAGTTTATTACAATGTATTTATCTATGCAAGTGTTTATCGCATTCCATGTCTGCTTTGTGGGTTTATTAATGTCATCGCCCTGTCATTCTTACCATACAATGTATTTAAAAGAATAATTTTGTACTTTCCTATTTGAATTGTTCCTATGCAACAAAATTGAAATATCTAGGTTGATTAAGAATAATTATTATTTATGAAATCTTTCATACAAAGCGCATCCCTATATTCTGTCCTTTCAAAATTAAATTTTATTACTTTCATACCTATTGCATAACGTGTCGCATTACATATATTCGTAATCCAAGCGATTTTCATTAGCATTTATAGGACAAGAAAATTGTAAACCATCATTAATCAAAACTAACAGGTTCTAAGGAATGTTCCCTTAAACAAAATGATAGTATTTTATTGTTTTTAATGCAATACAAGTTAATTGCACAACTACAGTTTTCAATTTTTTAAAGCAATGAGGAACTGAACAAAATAGTAGCGTAATATTGGATATTCTACCAGGCAATTTTGGAAAGATGTAAAGCAGAAACAACAACCCTTTTTTATGCTATTAAATCCACAACCGGCACAAATATTAAACATCTTTTTTGGAACGAGTCATGTCGTTTGTTATTTACCTTCAAGTCAAGAATTCCTTGCAATGTCCATAAGAATGCACTCACTAAATTTATTCAATCTCTTTGCTCTCTTATTCAATACATTTACTTTATAGGATTCAGAAAATGGTAAAATACAGTTAAACGTTTTTTAAAAGCATATTACTAACTGACGAATCCTTTTCTAATAAAACTGAGAAAATTATGAACCACATATTGTTGAAAATAAAACAATAAGTAATATGAATCACAAAATACAACAGAATGCTTTACAAAGTGCAAAACAAAACCACTGGAAGAATGGATGTATATTGTTGCAAAGAAACTTATTGTGTCGAAATACTAACAAACTACTTGATTTGTACAATAAACTAACAATAAAAATTAATTATTTTCTTCTTTGCTAAGATCTATTAAGGAAACTACCTGTTTTCTCTGAACAAAAAAAAATTTATTCTACCTTCCCCAACAAATGGGCTTAAGTTAGTGGTACCCATTGATTAATAATAGACGCAATCAGCATATAAATTACAAAGTCCTTGATTGACTCACTTTCTGAACAATGCCATATGTATGTATAAAGATCAAAGCAACAAACATCATATATAGGGTGTTCAAAAACACTTCACAAAAGAAACCTGCAAATTCTAGAGCTTATATCCTATCCAATTGACATAAATCTGGTTATCCAAACATGCTTGCTAATGGAGATAGAGCTCTTTAAAGATGGCATCGTAAGATCGGTTTAATTCAAATATCTTCAAAATTGTTTCCTTTAAAGCGATAACATTTTGTACATTTATTTTGTGGAAAATGCTCAATAGTATGGCTTGGAAACGATTTTTAATTGTACTCATAAGCAGCTAGTTTGGAAGGGTTATTGGACATTTTTATTCATAACTTTTCTGTCTTTCAAATTTCAACATTTTGACATAGCATTTAACCAATTCTCTTTTATTAGAAAAAGATAATTCTCTAGTTACAAAGCTATGACGCACGTTTTAAAAAAAAACTGATTTGAACTTTTCATGTGTTAATGCATACATTTCCATTGATTCACAAATTCATTTCTAAATTATGAAATACGGTTATGGAAAATAAACATAACAACTGTATGAATGTCAGACTGTTCTTAGTCATAAACTGTTTCTAACTAATGATTTGGCTTTTTTAAAGTAACAAATAAAAAGGAGTAAAGAATTGTATTAATGTCAAACGACTGATATTTCAATATTGTTAGTTGTAAACTAGTTTTAAGTAAAGAATTATTTATTATTTAGTGTTATATTAATTTTAATTTCCAAATATCACAATTTTAGGATTATTATAATTGTTCAGTAACGTAGAATATGCTGATATGCATTTAGTGTATGGTGAAATGCAATGCAATGCTCGGGCAATAAGACATGAGTATCTAGATAAATTTCCAAATAGAAGACATCCTGCTACCAAAACATTTAAGTTCTTCAAAGAATTAAGGAAACTGAATCTGTAATTTTCAAAAACAAAACTGGAAGCCATACTGCATAGGAGAATAATATGAGGATGGTATTTTAATGGAAGTAGAGGAAAATCCCAAAATTAGCATTAGAAGATTCGCTGCAATATATCCCCTTTTCTAAATCTTCCATGTGGAATATTATCCGTGTATCCTTTTCATTTTAGAAAAGTCCAGGCCATGCACAAGTCATTTTTCTGTTTATGTTAATTTTTATAATTGGCTGCAAAATAAAGAAAATCAAAACCAAACTTTCCTCAAATATTTTGTTTTGTTACGAAGCTACTTTTACTAAAAATGGAATTTTAGATATGCATAAAGCACATTAGTACTCTTAAGTCGGTGATAACCCTCATAAAAGAAACTAAACATCAGGAAAGGTTTAACATATATATATATAAATATATATATATATATATATATATATATATATATATATATAAAATTAAGATTCGATTTTGGGTTTTACTTCGTCCAAATGTCATAAATTATTCAAAATATGCCAAAGTCATTTATTAATAACTGACGTTTCGGAAAGTATGTTTCCTTACACTTAGTTCTATAATTAAATGGTTAACATCTTTGGAGAATTTCTTAAATCTATACTTACATTTATTAAACTATTGGTTTTTATGAAATTTTGTGATGAATGAAATTTGTGTTGGTTTTGTTTTGTTTTACTAACTACGTTATTAATACTAAAAATTACAGAAGTGTCAATTACAATTAAGAAAATAAAATGTTTAAAATTAAAGATGGTGTTACGTATAAATTATATAAAATTATGATAATCTACTGAAACATTATAATTAATAAAAATATTATCATTTATATACAGTTGTATATTACGTTCTAATGTGTTTGTATGTATGCATGTGTAGTGTGTGTGTGTGTGTGCGTGCGTGCGTGCGTGCATGTGTGTGCGTGTGTGAGTTATTTATACATGTAAAATAAATTCTAATGTATGTGTGTATGCATTTGTGTGTGTGTGTGTGTATGTTTATTTTAGACTGCTTTAATCAGTTTAAATGGTGTTTATTACTTTTTATTTAAGGAGAATAAAAATGCATAACTTTTGTGTAGGTTATCTATGTCATTTTAAAATTAATTGTATTGATTTGTTTTGGATATGGTAACTTTCTAGAAATAATCTGTTTTGTATATACTTTCTGTATCTAATATTTTGTGTTGTCAAAATCTGCTTGGTGTTGATATTCATTTAAATGTATAGTTAGGGCGCATGATTTTTTGTTTAATTTTTGATCACTTTTATGTTGTATTATTCTGTTCTTCAGCCACTGTTTCGATTGTCCTATATATTGTTTATTGCAGCTACAGGGATGCTGTATATGGTATTGCTTTTAGTGATTTTGGGATATTGTCTTTGGTCCTGGTAAATATGTTCTTAATGCTATTTTCATATTTAGTGAAATTTTATTTGTGGAGTTTCTAATAGTTTTATTAAAGATGGTGTTAGTTGTTGTATGTATGGAAGTGTTTTGTATTTGTTAAGTTCGGTTCTTATGTTTTTATCTGGATGTATTTGTTTAGTTTGAAAAATTAGTTTATTTGTTAAAGATTTCGGATATCCATTGTTTAGTAAAGTTTTTGTAGTTGTTTAAGATTAGTTGTAAGAAAGATGGGGTGGAAATTTTTGAAATTCTGTTTTTAAAGTTAGGGCAGTATTTATTTTATGTCTGAAAGTATGATTTGAGTGAAAATTGTGTATTTGTGGATCTTAATTTGTTGGATGTTTGTATGTATCAAATATAAGTTTTTGCTGTTTGTAATCTCTAATGTTCGGATGGTATCTTATAAAACTTAGTTTTTCTGTTTGGATATTCATTGTTTCATAAAGTTAGTTTTAAACTGAAGTTTAAGGATGGGTGGAAATTGTTGAATTCTAATTGAGTAAGTATTCTGAATCGATTAAATTGTCCTGATTTGTGGATAAAAATTTGTATCAGTATCTAACGATGAAATCTAGTTTGAAATGGGTATCTACAATAACTTGCTTTGTATGGACATGTTTCGATAAAACATGTTACCATTAAACTAGATTATCAGATCTGATGCTATTTGTAGATCGAAGAAACTACTATGATTCAAAATTGTCTGATCCAAAACTTCGTTTACTCAGAAACAGAAACCAACAGAAAACTAAGTTTTAGATCACCATCGCATTAGAGATTCCAGCAATAAACTTATATTTGATTCATACAAAACCAACAAATTCAGGCCGCTATCTCAATTTTCACTCAAATCATACTTTCAGACATAAATAATACTGCCCTAACTTTAAAACAGAATTTCAAAAATTTCCGACCCCATCTTTCTTACAACTAATCTTAAACAACTACAAAAACTTTACTAAACAATGGATATCCAAATCTTTAACAAATAAACTAATTTTTCAAACTAAACAAATACATCCAGATCATAAGAACACTAACAAATACAAAACACTTCCATACATACAACAACTAACACCATCTTTAACAAACATTAAAACACAAATAAAATTCACTAAATACGAAAATAGCATTAAGAACATATTTACGGACCAAAGACAATATCCCAAAATCACTAAAGCTATTACGCATCCCTGACGCAATAAACAAATATGACAAACAGGCATTAAGAACGAATAATACAACATAAAGTGATCAAAATTAAACAAAAATCATGCGCTAACTATACAATTTAAAGAATACAACACCAACATGATTTTGACAACAAACATATTAGAACAGAAATAATACAAACAGTTATTAAAATTACATATCAAAACAAATCAATCAATTAATTTATAAAAACATAGATAATAAATAAGTTATAGTATTACAATTCTTAAAACAAATAATTAATACACTTTAACTGTTAAAGTCAGTTAAAATAAACAGTATCTAAAAACAAAACAAACACAACACAAATCATACATACAATTAAATTTATTTTAATGATAAATAACTACACAAAGATAGATTGCTAAGAGAATCTCCTAACATGCTCAACAAAAATTAGAACTAATTAAACTGTATTAAATGTAATGTTATTAATTATAATGATTTCAGTAATTACATAATTTTATACATTTACTAAGTAACAACATCTTAATTCTTAACATTTTATTTTCTTAATTGAATTACACTTCTAATTTTTAGTATTAATAAGTAGTTGTAAAACAATATACAATAACTCAACAAAATTTCATTCATCACAAAATTTCATAAAAACCAGATCTTAATAAATGTAATATAATTAAGAAATTCTCGCAAAGATGCTTAACCAATTTAATTAACTAGAACTAATGATAGAAACATACTTTCCAAACGTCAGTTATTAATAAATGACTTTGGCATACTTTTGAATAATTTATGACATTTGACTAAATAAACCTAAAATCGAATCTTAATTTATATATATATATATATATATATATATATATATATATTGCTGTGATATCCTCCTTTGAATGCGGGAACTGGGTCCTTTCAACAAAAAATTCTAGTCCCACAGATTGGGCGTCATAAACGGCTGTGATCCTCTTTTCGCCTCGGCTGCTCACCTAATGTTATAAACCTCCTCATTCATAAAAAAACAACACATTCCTACCAAAAACATCAACGTTAACTCTAATTACATCAATATTCAGAATACATTAAAATTTCAAAATTAAAACTCAGCATAAATTTCAGTTTTAAAAGAATTTCAAGATTAATTTTATTATCATTTTAATGTGCATCCAAAATTAAAGTCCTTGTTGGATGCCTACTAATTAATATAACAATATAAGCAGACCGAGTCTGAGTATAAAGGAGCATCTACCACCCCTTTACGTTAATTAACTAGGTTCGTCTAATTGAGCTCAAAGACATACCCAAATTTTCATCATATTACCGAACATCAAAATTAAATACCCTTTCTACTTCAACAAGCAAATTTCATCTTAAAATTAAAATTTTATGGTTAGTACAATTTCACTAATGTCCATTTAAAGTAAATCAATTATAAAGTTATTCAACACACACAAAATGTCAAACAAAATAGTATAATTTACCTGAAGGTTACTGTCCTCGTAGCTTCAAAGTACATCGTCCCTTTAGTTAATCACACCATTCCAACAGGATTATATTTACGACTTCTAATTCTCAACGCTTTTAAAATTTTCTCCATCACCATTTATTTAAAGTTGTTTCTGGGCTTTTCCGAACTCATTTATGTATATCTGACCCTTGTTTCGTGGATCCAGACACGTATTTGAACCATTTAATTATTAACACCCCCGAAAAATAGCAAATAACTTCATACTTCTTTCACCAATATACGCCAAAACTGCCTACTTTTGTGTATACATTTGTCGTTGTAAATTTTGCTAATTGGTACAGTGAAACTAAATTTTATTACCTTGTATCTAAGTGCACTGAAGTACATTCATGTTAGCACGTAAATAACCAACTATTTTGAATCACTAAAATATACGAGCAAAATTTTAAATTATTTTATCAAACTAAAATGCACTGTTTAACATCTTCAATCAAGTCGCGGATGTAAGAGCTTTTAACGCATCGAATAGTCAAAAGTCTAAGAGAGCTTGTTTATATTCATCTCGGTATATATAGCAAAAGCCGCACGCCGCTTTTGTCCTCAAAACAGGTAATTCTAAAGAATTCCTCATTCTATGTTCCCAGTCTGTCGCTCAGCGTCGATTTTACGAATTTTCACTCGTCCCATTTAAATCTCAGAAATTTCAACACACGCACGCAAGCATGTCCGAGAAATAACTAATTGACTTTTATACCGAAATTGTTGTTTCTACCTCTGATATTTGCATCCTATTTTCAACCAATTGTGACCCTCGTGACGTTGCTTAAATCCCGCCTTTTACTATATGTGTCTTTGATTGACGCATTTTCTCTTTCCTTTTCTAACCTGTTCGTATTGGTGCAAATTGATATTCTTTATTATCGATTATATTTCAGTCCATGTGGACTGTTATCTGGGTTTAATAACCCCGTATCGCACATTCTCGTGAATATTAAGCCCCGGTTTCTCCAAGATTCTTTGAAACTATTAATTATCTACAAAATTTACGCCGTATGCGATATTTAAACTACGCAGGTGTTCAAAATAATATTAATTCTCAGAGCTTTATTTTCTGGTATTATAATCTTGGGTTTTTACAAGTTTCTATAGATATTATCTGTTACTAACGGTTCAATTAGCTTCAATTAAAATTAATACTCTTTAATTTTTAGTGAATCTTAATTAAATATTCAATTATTATTTGTACATTTCATTTAATACTCGTTGCCCAAACTTGAATCAATTCATATAAATCTTGTACGTAATTTCCATTTGATTCTTTACTTTGGAATAATTAAATTACACGTTGAGCATTTTAAAACTGCTTATTTTTATATGAAGCGTCTTGTAAATAATTTTAATCTCTTATTTTTAATAAAACGAATGAATTTTTATTCTCCACGGGTTTTTAATAAAGCGTATTATCTAATAAACTTCCTTATACACGGTGATTAAAATTATTTGATGTAATCCATTAATTTTCTACCCTGGTCTAAATATGAGTAATATATATATATATATATATATATATATATATATATATATATATATATATGGATAGGCGTTCTTGGAGATAATCTGCGCTTGGGCATGTAGAATTATCCAATCGTTTAAATGGTGAGGATTATCTAGACTTTTTACAAAAATACTTAATTAAATTTATTGGATGGTATTAATCTACATATTCAGCAAAACTTGTGGTTTTTAGATGATGGTTGTACAGCTTACTTCAGCAGGATTGCTCGTGATGTTTTAGACAATAACTACCAACAGTGATAAATCGGAAGAGGCAATCCAGTTGCTTGGCTGACTAGGTCTCCAGATTTAAATCCTCACGATTTTTGTGTGTGGGAATATCTAAAATCAATTGTTTATTCACAACTAATAGAAATATGCAATGAGCTTTGCAGACTATTTCGGGATGCCTGCGATGAATTTACAAACAATATTGGGATTTTTGCTAAAATTCGACAATCTTTGCATAGGCAACTAAATTTGTGCTTAAAAAGGGATGGTTGTCATGTGAAGCACCTGTTATAGATTTATATTGGCGTTCAGTGCTTTCAGTTGTCATTTTGTTCGGTTCTTTTTCATTACTAAGTTCATTATCTAAAAGTTTGTATCATAAAATGTTTGTTCTTTATTCGTATTTATTTTTTACTAAATTATGAGTTGGAAACAGTTTATGACATAAGAACAGTTTGACATTCATAAAATTGTTACTATGCTTGTTTTCCACAGCCAGCTTTCATAATTTTAGAAATGAATTTGTTAATCAATGGAAGTGTATACATTGACGCATGAAAAGTTCCATTCGATTTTTTTCGAAACAGTGTATCATACCGACTTTAGATAAAAGAATAATTTTTTTCTAATGAAAACAAAATTTGCCAGTCAAAACAACAAAATTTGAAAGACAGACAAGATGAATAAAAATGTCCAATACCAATCCCAAACTAGCTAACCACTTATGACTACAATTAAAAAAACGTTTCCTTTCCATACAATTGGGCATATTCCACAAAATAAATGTACAAAACGTGTTGTTTTATACATGCCGTCAATCACTGCATAGTCTTGAACCTACAAATTACTCCAAAATTTTCTATGCATTTAGTCTTAGACCTACCAGTTATACCTTTAAACAAAGTGCATAGATTAATGAAATTTTTTGGATAGTTGTGCACTTTTCGATGGTAATACTTTTTTTGAGTAATTTTAGTTTGAAAAGCACGCACAATTTTTCATATAACCAAAATTATGGCAAAATTATAATTTTCTCTTGCGATAATAAGTAAATGTGTGAGGAAGTCCTCATTTATTAAACAAGCAACATTCACGCATACAACAGAGAACGAACTACCTTCAAAAGGTCAGTATTACTTTTATTGCAAATTAATATTCGAAGTTTTGCACGATTTTGACACAAAATGCAAAAGTTGTTATAACTTTGAAACCGTCAACAATTGAATAACAACATCTATTGTTATTTGAATAGGTATTAATCACAGCTATCAAACCGTTTAATTTGGAATATTACTTTTGGGACACCCTGTATACTACGGCGAAGTTGGCTTGACGCGATCTACTCTGCCAAGTGGTCTCGAAGACATCTACAAGAGCGAAACAACCTCGACGGATTCTACTCAGCGATGTGGTCCCGTTGAAATGGACAAACAGGTCTCGAGCAGAAGGGTTTTTTGGGTCCAATGAAATCCCATAGGGACTACAAGCCGTTTCTAATCCCGTGCTTCAAAATTCGTAGTCCCTCGGTACCATGCTTCGTCAAGGATAACCACACTAACCATCTCACATTCCTGTAACCTGAGAAAATCAGTGCTTATGCAGTATACAAACAATAAATTATGGTGTGATTGGTCTCTGGTTCGTGAGAAATTACATCCATAAAACTTCACACGTAATAACTTTATTTAAGGATAGGAAAAAGCTTTCCTTTGCTGGATTCAAATCCCTTAAATCTAATATTAAAATGAAATTTTATGCAGCCAAAAGGTGCAACAAATGTCATCACTTAAAAGGAAACCGTTTTGAAGATATTTGAATTAAATCAATCTTATGGTGTCATCCTTAAAGAGCTCTAACCCCCTTAGCAAGCACGTTTGGGTAACAAGGCTTACGTTAAATTAACATGAAATGAGCTCTAAAATTTGCAGGTTTCTTTTGTCAAGAGCGTTCCTGGACACCCTGTATATAATTTTTAAATATATTGATGTGATAATAAGGTCATCAAGAGGTCATTGAATGCTAAATTCTATGGAAAAAACCATCCCAAGGAGAAAAAAAACTGGAATAAAGTAAAATTTCCCTATATTTAATTTTTACCCTGTATAAACATAAGCATATTCCATTAGCACATAAAATAAGATTGACGTTAAAATAACACTCTTTAAGGACACATACAATTTAAAAAACAAAGCCCCAATCTTAAAGAATATGTTAGTATTCCTTCAATAAGCCAAGTGTAAATAATTATTCTATTTTCCCAAAAAAATACCTTTAAATACCAAGTTTTCATTGCATTTACTGTAGAACACGTTAAAAAAAATATCAATTTTACGCATTTAGAAACCTGTAAAAATAAACACATTGAAATCCATGTGTAAATATTTGCTAAAACACGTAGAACAAATCTTATTGCATTTATGAAGCATAAGAACGTAGCTCTCATTAACTATTTTGAAATACTGAACATGTTTCACTTCGTAGGTTTCTGAAAGTCCAGTTGCATAAAGTAATGCATTCTCGTTAAAATTCATACATCATAACATAAACTTCAGTATGATTGGCCAACAAAATTTTTGTTTCATTTTTCTCTAATTCGACGAGAATTATGAAAAATAGCATTAATGTTATTAAGAGCTTTTTCTACACGATATATCTGCCTTCTACAACGAGAATTGATCTCAAAATGCAACGTGCTGCAACAATTCACTAATAATGTTTTATTTATTTCCACTTGTAAATATAGTGTCAGAGACTAGATAATTAGACAAAATTACAGCAAAACGGTTTAAATTATTACCTTGAAAAAGATGCCACCGTAATTGTTCTTTTTTAAATTTTTTCCTCGAATTTGATGGGTATTATGTAAAATAACATTAATATTATGAATAACTTTTTCTCCACAATATTTGCTTTTATACAAAAATTGAGCTTAAAATTAAAAGTATCATATTGTATAATACTTTTTTATTTGTTTCTTTTAGTAGATATATGGTTAGATTATATTCATCATCATCGGGTCTTCAGTTCTGGAACTGGTTAGATGCGTACCTCCGTTGTTGTCTATTCTAAGCTAGCATATAAGTTTCCCTCAAATTTCCACTGCCTACATCTTTCACTATCTGCGTGCAATAGTTCGATCCAGGTTTAATTTTACCTCTCTTTTTCCTATCTCTGCTTGTAATATATCCCACACTATTCCCCAATTGCCTTAGAACGTGTCCTGTCCTTCTATTTCATCTATTTTATGTTTTCCATACATGTCTCTCTTCCCCTATTATTTCTAAAATCTGTTTGTTATTAACTTTGTCTGTCCATGCTATCTTCATCATACATCTGAAGCACAACATTCCAAAAGGCTTCTACCTTTTTGCTGTCTTCTTCTACTTACATGTGATTTTCAAATGCTCCACCCGAAGCCAGGAAGCGAGTTTTTTTTACCTGGAAAATTTAGAATTTTGTCAAACCCTTGCTGTTCCAAGCAAGGCAGAGACCTTTCATGCATTTTAATATGTCCTCGATATCTTTATAGATCGCTTCTACCGCTTCCTAACTGTAGCTAGAGGTGGGCGTGTATTATTAATGTATTGCCCGTTTAGACTATAATCTAACCATGAGTACTCTTTCGTTCTTTTGTAAGGAGTTTTTTATCTTTATTCGCATAACTATACCCCACACTTAAATTTCCCGCATCTGATCCTGTATGAACTACCCTAAAGTCACCGCTCCAAAAATCCCCTGCCTCTGGCCACCGAACTTCACTAATCCCTACTACGTCCCTTGCTAACCTATCCATTTCAATTTTCAAGTTCTCTAGCTTACCTACTTGCTATATACTTCCAAAATTCTACGCTTCGAGTAGCATCAATGTTTCCAGCTCTTACTTTATACTTTCCGATCACATCCTCTAAAGTACTTCCCTCCTGGAGATCCAAATGGGAGACTATTTTCACTCCGGAATCTTTTACCCCAAAGAATGCCATCATCTTAAATAACAATTTAAGTTCGCTGTGTAGTTGGGAGGTAATGTGGTGGTTTCTCGTTGCCTTTCGCATCGCAGTAATGTGTCTTAGAATGCCACACCAACCCCTATGGCTCTGCCACTCTAAGTACCGAAAGAGCTGCTGCTCTCTTTGGGAGACCTGTCTTAGTCTGGTTCCTACAGACCCTACCGATTTGGTAAAACCTTTAGTTCGGCTTTTAGCTCATTGAGATGCTCAAGCCGTTCCACCCGTTCTAGTATCTAGAACTTCTTCAAGGTGCAGGTCCTTTCACAACGGTAGATTTTTTTACTTGATATAAAATTACAGCAAAATATTTTGAACTATTAACTTCAAGAAGTTGTAAACATTTCTGTACCTTGACTAAAAAATTCTACACAATTACAATTTTATTCTTTATGGGGTTAGCTATCACTATTCGATCAGTCTTACATATTAGTTCAAGCTGTTTATTAGCAAACATGAAGATTATGTTGTCATTGATCAAAAATTTACAACAACAACACTAACAAGAGGGCGAGGGTCTTCGAACAGTTTATACTAAAGGAGAAGATTTTATTGAAGGAGTTTTGGGATGCTTACCTCCTCCACCTGCTGCTGTTATTTTTTAACCCCATAATACTAACTAGACCACAGTAAGAGCTGTTCTCATTTATACATGTTATTTCTAACTCTAATAGTACTTTTAAAAAAAAAAAAATGCAACAGTGCCCCTTCAACAGTCACTTCTGCAGAAAATGTTTCTCCACCACAGCAAGTTCCTTTGCATTGCAATATTTCCAGAGATGCCAAAGAGTAGGATAAAGCAAGAGTAAACTGAGAAAATAGTCTTTCAAATTCCACAACTATTGTTGAGCTTTTGGCACTTTCTTGACCACTCACCAACATAAGGTAGTATATGAAACTTCTTTTCTCAACATACATATTTACAAAAAAACTGTTATACCCTATTATTGTGCTTGCAGATATTGCAAAAATATCTCAATGTTAAAAAGACCGTGTGGAAAGGTGGATTCGAGTAGTAGTGGCGAGGACAATGACAATGCTGAAGAAGATAATGCCATAACATATCTTAATATTAGCAGAAAATGTAAAATAAACTACAGCATCATAGCAAACTAAAGCGGGACAAAATAAAAAAAGAAAGAAATTAACTGAACACGAGGAAGCGACACACAGAACAAAGTTGAATTATCAAACAACTTCAAGTTTGTATACTATTAAACATATTAAATATTTTAAAATCTAAATATTTTTATTTACTAATTGACAAATATATAAGAAATAATTATTGAAAGTTTCCTTTTTCTGCATTTCCTCCAATTCCAATGTTTTAAAATAAACATTAATCACATCAGTAAGCAATTTAATTGAAAGCAACATTATTTGTTCAGTTGAAATATACAAGTAACTCTACATTCTATCGTTAACCGTAATGTTAGTCGATGCTGGTAAGGTTGAAACTGGTCTGTATGTATTTTCAATGTATGTAGTTTGGGTTGTGATGCCCTGCACCACTATTTATATGGTATCCAGGTTTTTTTAGTACGTCACACCTGATTTTGATTTTAATACAAAATATAAAACAACAGATACATTAAAATTACAAGAAGTACTTACCATCTCTTTTTCCATTTCTTTTTCTTTCGGCTTATCCTTTTCTTTCTCTTTTTCCTTTTCTTTCTCGTTTTCCCTTTCTCTTTCTTTCTCTTTTTCCCTTTCTCGTTCTTTCTCTTTTTCCCTTTCCTTTTCTTTCTCTTTTTCCCTTTCCTTTTCTTTCTCCTTTTCCCTTTCCTTTCCTTTCTCCTTTTCCCTTTCCTTTTCTTTCTCCTTTTCCCTCTCCTTTTCTTTCTCTTTTTCCCTTTCCTTTTCTTTCTCCCTTTCCTTTTCCTTCTCTTTTTCCCTTTCTTTTTCTTTCTCCCTTTCCTTTTCTTTTCTTTCTCCTTTTCCTTTTCTTTTTCCCTTCCCTTTTCTTTCTCTTTTTCCCTTTCCTTTTCTTTTATTTTCTCCTTTTCCTTTTCTTTCCACTTTATTTGCTCTTCTAGTTTTTCTGACATTGACAGCCTCACCTTCTCTATACTAAGCCTTGATTTTCGTTCAATAGTATTTATATTGGTGTCAGTGCGACTTAATCTCACCATAAGAACGGTCGGTCCACCCATATCAAATCGATCACAACTACTGACTGTTGCAACACTAATTTCATTCCCCTCTTTTACCTTCTTTTCCTCTTCTATCTTAACTTTTACTTCCGGCTTTTTAATAGGTTTAGGTTTCTCTTCAGGTTTTTCTTCTTCCTTCTTCTCAACAACTTGAACTTCTTCTTCCTTTTCCGGTTTCGGACTATTAACAGGAGTATTTCGATCTCTATCACGAATTAAACTTCGACCTTTAGTTTTCTTTGAACTTCGAGAATGATTTAACATAGTGACACCTAGCGTTCGATGGAATGCTTCAAAACTAAATAAAAATTTCTTATAAACTGATTTCACTTGATTATGCGTATTGAGATTATTAGGAAATTTTAGTCGAATAGTCACTGTCCGCCACTTATTTTTATTTGTCACTCGATTATAGCCACCAAGTTTTCTAACAACGCGAAACAGTTTGTGCAGATCAACATCTTTACTTCCTATCATAGGACTTTTATTTAAAGGAGTATTACTATCATCCATAAATTTGTATAACTGTGCCACAAAATGATCCTTTTCTTCAGGTGTTTCATCATCTGAACTCTAATAATAGAAAAAGATATCAGTTTTCAATGATGTAATTATCTAACATTTAGAAAACTAGGAAAAAAAGTATATGCCATACACTACAAAAAAATCATTAAAAACTTACATCAGTAAAAATTTCATCAGAATCTGTTGACAAAATTTGCATTGAGCTTGGAAAAAGTAAACTACGTTCCCAATGCAATGGAAGCTCATCATGATCCAGATATCGTGTCACTTTCTCCACAGCTTCTGCCAATAAATTTCCTTCAACTTTGGAAGCAATATCTTGATTAAACTCTTTAATTTCAGTTTGTGGTACGGTATAACTATAGTTAACAAAATAGTCTTTATTATTATTAACAGAAGCTGTAAACTTACTATCGTCCGTCTTTAAATGATCGCACTAAGAATTCGTCTTTTGCATTAATACGAACTGTGGGTTGGGCAGATGGTATTACAACTAATCCAGGAAACCAGTTATCTTTACTTCTTTTCTTGTCACTTGTCTCAACGCATACAACTCTTCCGACTTCCAATATATAACCTTCCAAATCAGGCTCATGTTCTTCTTCAACTTCACCATCGCTGCTTTCCTCTCTAACAAAATTTTCTAAAATTAGAATACAATAAGAAAATTTCACTTAAACAAAATTTTGCACCCAAAATACATGATTTAAATTTGTATAACTCTCCAAATGTAATCACTGGTCCAAATGGCACAATTAATTAGTCCATATGTGATCAAAGTCAAAGATTACAGGTTTGAATCCCATCTAAGACCTTATATTTTACATCTTTCAATTACTAGCTCCATTTGAAAAAATCACTAATACCCTAGTATCATGCAATTATCCAACGTGTGCACGTGTGCACATGTGCAGGTGTGTATGCAAGTGTTTGTGTGCGTGTGTGTGTATGTGTGTGTGTATGTGTATGTGTGTGTGTGTGTATGTGTATGTGTGTGTGTGTGTGCGTGTGTGTGTGTATGTGTGTGTGCATGGTGTTTGTGTGCATGATTGTATTTCAATTGAAAAATAACTTTAAAATGCGTTTATTGAACTTTCTACAAAAATCCAGTAATAGTATGGAACAGAAAAGGAATATAAACGTACATCCAATTAAGGCGAGTTAATAGATAAAGTTGCTAATTGCAGTCATAAATCTTGGTTGATAAAATAATGCATAGGTAAATAGTACTAATTAGTAGTTTGAAGCTATTAAAATGACATTTCTAAATGTTGCATCATGGATGAAGATTCTTGATACTAACATAAAAGACTAACCAACAAATGAAAACACCGAAACAACAATTAGAGTTCACTAAATTTTTCTAACTGCCTACGTAGCATGGAAGCTTGACTATATTATAACACCCATTGAAAGCAAGTCAGGGGCAGTTGATAGTTGTAGTGTACTCATTAAAAATATCACGATACCGTCGAACTAATGATAGTATATCACGTAGTAAGTTTTAGTAGTAAAATTATTTATTGAAAGAGTGCTGTAAAAGTCTTTGAAATATACAGGAGTGAGAAAGATTAATTGGAAGTACGTAAAATGAATAAATAATGATTGGCTACTGCAGGATAAAGTTTTAATTTGAATATAAGCGTTACGGATTTGTAATACAATTTTGATGTTTAATGTTATTAATGAAAAAATTTTAACAAATTGGATCTGGATGGATGACTACATGCCAAAGAGAGGCAAAAACAACAACGACCAGGATAATTTACATGATACAATAAAAATTATATTGTTTTAAAAGTTTAAAAAGGAAAATTCCTATTAATTAGTTAAGTTATATTCTACGATGTGTATTTTGTATGCTAATATTTGAAATTAGAGTAGAGTGTGCACAAGTTGATAATTCGACTTGAAAAGGGTGGTAACGAATGGGGGTTTTGCCCTTACAAAAAAAATTTATTAAACCTTACTGTTCAGATACGTTTAAAATCCGATTTTAAAGGGTGGACATTGAGTTATATATTTTACCTTGCAAATTTTGGACATAATAGAAGTTAATTAAAGAGTTACGGGTGAATGAAATTAAGATTAGAGTGTTTACATTCTGATTAGCAAACAAACAACCTGGGAATGTTGGTGAACAGTGAGCAAATATTTAGGGATATAAGGATGTGGTCAGTAGGTAAGTGAAAGTGTCTGTAGCTATTGACGAAAGAAAAAGTATCATTGAAGTTACAACCTTCCAAAAAACTACAAACCTAATGTACTTTTAAGACATCATCGCATGCATCGATACCTCGACTTATAACTTAGCTTCTTTATTATCCAAAATTTTGCAACTGTTTTTTCCTTTAGAAGGTTGGAACCTCAATGGTACTGTTTCTTTCGTCGATAGGTACAGACACTGTCGATTACCTGTTAACCACATCCTTATATACATGGATACCTGCTCACTGTTCACAAACATTCCCATAGAATTAGTGCCTGATATTATTACAAAAAAATGGAATCTTATTCAACCACATTGTAACCTGCACCTAAATTCTTTTGTATCAACCATTGAATTAATCTTTAATAACACATTTTTCACATTTAATTCTAAGTATTATCTACAGACATTTGGCACCCCGATGGGTTCACCCCTCTCCTTCATCATTACTCAAAATGGTCATGGACCATTTGTTAGTCGGTCTTTGTTTTACTATCCTTTGACATGCCCTTCATTGTCTAATATGTAGACGACATCTTAAGATCTTTTGCTGAGCACTTTCTTACGGTCCCGTCGACGCGGCACAAGCGACACAAAAGACAGTTGGTAACGATATTACATAATGTGAAAATCAACGCTCAAATTTCGATGACGTCACACAATATGCAAATTATGGCGACGCAATTTTAATATATACCAATTTTACAGGACCCCTATGGGGTACTTACGTGAATAGGTAAAGCTTCCTGCAGAATTATTTCCTGATGGCGGTTCGTGCTTCCTTCAGGATTATTTCATGATGGTTCTCGGGTCGTGGATCTTCTACCAGGTTGTATCCAGATTCGTGGTCTTCTTTCTATATATGCAGGGAACGACAGGAACGGGTTTATAAGGAACGATAATCAAAGATAACAAAGAAAAGGGGATCTACATAATTAAAAAATATGATACGATACCAGACCAACCACACTGTTTCAAGTTCCAAGGCAAGTCCCTAAGCGTCTTGCGGAAACTCCCCACGCGTCGGCACGAAATTCGTGCAATGCACTTCTAAAATAACGGAAATACGCGCAACAAGTCTTTTAAATTTATGGCGCGAAATCCTCTCATATTAACACTTATTTAAAAAATGTCTAGTGCCAAAATTTTTGGCACCTAACAACTTATAGAATACACTTTATGCATTTTCGACAGTTTCAATTCCAAGTAAATTTTTACTTATGAAAAAGAAATCACCCATAGCATCCTATTCCTAGACACTTTAGTTCTAGATATTCTACCACCAACCTGAATTTGGATATATATAAAAAACCTACTGACTCGAGTAGGTACATGAATTATCACGCAAATCATAAGTCTACAACACCGGATTCAAAAAATCTGTGAACCTGGTTTCTTAAACAAAAATTTAAAGCAATTAGAATATACTCTACTCAACAACACATAGCCTAAATCTCTTTTAAAAAGGCTATTGTACTCTAAACACTTGCAAATTATATCAGATTGATCACAAGTTATCAAGTTTAAGACAATACCATATATTCAAAATTTAACACCTCAATTTACCAAAATACTACAGCAACCAGACATTCTTATAACTTATACTTACAATAAATCAATAAGAAATTTATTCACGTGACTTAAAAATAGTACCGACAAATCAATGTGTAGCAACATCGTCTATAAAATTGAATGTAGTTGCAAAGAAACTTACATAGGTCATTTCAAACAGTGGCTAAAAAATCACTTAATCAAACATAAAAGCAATGTCAGGGTAGGTAAATTATGTAGTGTGCTCGTGTCTCACATAAGTTCAACAAAACATATCGTAAACTTCAATGATACAAAAATACTAATATTAAAAAAACAACTATAACAAATGACTATTTCTAGAATCCTTCTGTGAGTGCCGCAAGGATGTTGGGTTTCGACGTCTGCAAGCTTGATGGTGCTGGTACAGGCGGTGTCTCACCTCGACGCCCTGATGCACGCTGCCATCAACCGCTACAAAAAGTAATCACATCGCTTTGAAAAAAAAAATTGTTTGGAAGTTTCTAAACTGTCATGCATAAAAAGTGTTATTTTTCCTTTTGTCGTTAAATCATATAAATAACTATTGCAGTTATCAGTGCTCTCAATTCAACTCGAGTGTTACCGATCACCATTCGCCAGAACAAGCCAGCAGTAGTGCTTCGAGAAGATAAAGTGAGGTAAGTACCAGTAGCCTTGAGTTTGCAGCGTTTGAATCCTGGTGTCTTGTGATCTGACATTCTCCGCTATCGAAGGCCGCATTTCAATTGAAGTTAGAACCATCACACTTTGGGGAAACAATTCGCTTTCTGCTTCCCCACCTTCCAAATTTATCAGCAACTTAATCCTCCCAACAGCAAAAAAGATATTAACAACCTGACTGTTGTCGATTCCACTCTTTAGATTCAAATGACAACAATATTTACTTTAACGCATCGTATAAACAAACACTTTTATAACAACAATTACTTATTGAAGTTTAATCTTCCATTACTCTTTTCCATCTTCATTATCTTCTGGGACAATATGTAGTAATAACAAAACAAAAAAATTGAACCAAATTCAAATTTTTTAAAATGCTAATACCTTTCAATAACGATTATTAATAGATAATTACAGTGCCATAAAATATATACAAAGGTGCTGTTTGAAATCTTTTAAAACTTATAATTTTTTTATATCACATTTGCAAAGTGAAAATAACTTACTTAACTTGCCGATTGCGCCTTCCTCTTCTACTAACACCAACAACAGGATTTCCAAAATGTTCTGGATGGGTTAGTGGAAGTTGATCCAATGTTTCACTTTCATTAAAATGCCGCCCACTCTTCAAACACAGAGCAGTTCTTCTTAAAGTTGTTATATCTCCATCGTCAAAAACTAAAAATCCATAAAAATTAAAACAAATTTATGCATATAGTATGTAAATAATATTACATACTTTAAGTGGTAAGGCAAAATCTACAAGTTATATTTTGTAATACAGCAATAGTACCGAAAGATATTAGACAACTGGAATTTGGAACCACAATGATAAAAAAGTAATATTAAATTCAATTATATTAATTAAGATAATACTCAGAATTTTGTTCAGGCCACTGTAATCATTACATATTTTATCCATGAATGTATAACAATCATGTATGAATCGTATTGATTTAAGTTGTAGATATTTTTGTAATTAAACAAACATTCTGTACGAGTACATTAACCAATACTATATTGGACTTTCAGCATTTCCATCAATAATTTAATCTTCGGAAATTATGATCACTTTCAGTAGGCGCTGGTATTATTTACAACACTAATTGCCACTAAATTAAATCAGATAACAAAATAATTGTTTATAATATTTACTTTGATCAAAGTTAACTGTATTTTGGATCTTCGTGTATATATTATGTAAATATTTTTAAGATTAGTGGTAACAATGGATAAACAATTATCACTACATTTGCATGCCAAACTAATGATGTGCTCATTATTATTATTAGTGTTTATCTAGTTTTTCTTAATTCAATGAGGTACAAAGACATAATTAATTTCAAATAATTTTCTGTCTAATGCCGAAATATTTTTAAAAAAATCTGTACCTTCCAAAGCTCATTGCAAACTATAGTAAATAATATAAACTTTTTGAAATAAAAATTGGATAGAAATGTTTATTAAATTATTGGCCTTCTTATAATAAAACTCAAGAACAATGTAACTTTCTAATTTTGCATAACATTTCTAACAAATTGCACTTACTTTATAAACAAAGAAACATGCTGCAAATGAATAAGGGTACAAGTCACGCTTTTAGATATTTCAAAAGTGTTCATGCACTTTGCTACTGTAAACCATTTTATATCCTACAGTAAGTACTTGCATTTTATAATGTTTTTTAAACAGGAGAAATTTAAAATTGCCAATTGAAAAATAAACATCTCTGATTGTCCTTTGGTCAGGAGAATGTACACAAGCCACAGTTATTATCATACATGTCATTTAGCATGTTTCAATTTCCATTAGTCGTGACAGGTGTGTATGTCTGATATTATAAATCACATTGTTTTATTTTTTATCGACTGTAAAACGCAATTCACGTTAGACGAAATTTTCGATTATTGATTATTTCATAAAACTACCAAGTAATATGGAGGTCGAACAAATTACAAATGGCACACTTTCCCCCTTATACACATGAGTATATATAGGCATGTATTAATTAACTAGTGTAGAAATAGTATATTGTACAACGAGCATGGAATGATGCCCATTTCTCACGAGTATGATAAATTGCAGCACAAGCTGAAAGCGAGTGCTGCAAATCATCTGGTGAGAAATGGACATTCCATCGTGTTGTACACTATACTTTTCTACGATTGTATACGTACTTTTTAAATGTGATACCTCTTTTGTTAATATTATAAAATACATGATAAGTATAGGAGTATACATTTTATTAATATCATAAGTTTATTATCGTTTGTGAATATACATAAATTCAAAGAAAAGTACAAATTTATCATAATAAAAGTAAATAAATTGATTTAAGTTTAGTTTTTAGATTCATTATTATTAACAATATTAAAGGTTACATTGCAATTATTAAACGTCATTGTAGAAGGTGTTTTCCCAAAACTAAATTTTCTTGACGTTGGAAATTCTTGTCTTTGGACGTTGATGGAACATTTGATGTGCTATCAATTGAATTTTGTATTATGTTGCCTACATTCAACTTATTTGTTAAAGAATCGGCTATATAGTTTTCGGCGACTGATGTTGATTTCCAGCCACCGTGCCTTTTTAAAGATGTTATATCTTTTCCAGCATCTACAAGAATAGTGGCGGAAGATCTCCGGAAGCAATGACCAGTATATAATTCCGGATTGGGTAGTTTTAAATACGTTGCAATTTGCTTTCCCATAGCACCAAATTTATTGATACCCACTTTCTGTGTGGTGCATTTTCCTTTCTGATAATTTAAGAAAAAACTAGGATCGCAAACATTTGATGGACGTAGATTCCAGTATTTTTTGTGATTTCATAAAAATTACTCGTTATCGTAAAGCTGCGTATAATTTTTGTTTTCGTGTCGGGAACTGTAACTAATATCGCAGAACCCAATTCCGTGAAATGAGTAATCTTCATCTGATGTAATTCCTGTCTGCGGCAAGCACCCATAATTCCCATAATTAATGCAGTCTGTAACAATATAAAAATAGCTATAAACACGCATTATTCTCCTAAGTTAATATTACATACTTTTGTCAGAAGAAACTGCTGATCCGGAGCCTCAGTAATAAATTTATTTATTTCCTCTGTTGTGAAAATTTTTGATTTTTTCGATTTATAACCGCTTGACTTCCGTTTGAGAAACGCTCTTAATTTTCCATACTTTGATATATCTACATTATGATGGATGGTGAGACTTGTTCTCAACATAGAATAATGCGTCCACAATGTCGGAGATTTATACTTATTAGATAATTCATTAAAGTACGCAATTAAAACATTTTCAGAATAAGATGTTGTCTTTTGATCTCTTCGCCAATCCATAAACGATTTATAAGCAGTCTCATTTTTTTTTTGGAAATTTCCGGTAATAAATTTAATGTAGTTGCATTTGCAGCTTCCACAATATTTGAAGGCGTCGGTTCTAGTTCGCTTTCACTATCACTAGCCATTTTTTAAAGACTTTGCAAATACTTTAAGATTTTAAACGCTTTCACAGTATGAAATTATTTATTTGACATTTGTTGGTTTATTATTTGTTTCATAGCCCACCTTTGAAAACTAGGCCGTCATTGGAAATAAGATGCAAGTGCAGGGCTACTTGATTAATAGAAATATAAGCGCAACCGTGCAAATTGAACATTCCCGCACTGGTTGCTTAGCAACGAGTGCGGGAATAGAAACCTGTATAGAATGTAGTAGATATCTCTATCAAAAACACACCTAAAATAGGCTCGTTCCAAAACAGTCGTAGAAAAAGCAAATTAATAAATATGTTCAAGAATTTTAGGTTTAGTTCTCACAAAATGAACAATGTTTCTAGTGTAACCAAAGTAAAATGAACATTGGGCCTGCAGTAACAAAAGTTTACTTTAACTACAGTGCCATCAAGCGAACATCAGCCATGAAAAATATGCAAACTAAATAACGACAACAAATATGTAACCAATCAGAAAATCAAATTGGTCCGTTGTGCATTCCCCGCATAAAACTTGTAATGTCTTTAAAATAAAAATCTTATTTCAGTTAGCTACTTTGTGAGAATATATCTAGTTTTAAAATTACAATGATTTATTCTTAATAATAATAGTAAATGTCATTATTGATACATACTCACAAAAAGAAAAGAATATTACTAGAATAATGTGTCAAAAGGTGAAGTTCAGGCTAGATAACCTGCTCTACCCCTTAACCTGATATTAAAGGAACAAAAATATATAAATAAATAGAAAAAAACATTGTGTTAACTCCAGGTGCATCCCCCAACCTGTCCCCTCCCACTCTTACGTCCTTGCCTGTCTTGATTCCGATATAATTTACACATATTCCGAAAAGGGACTTAATGCTCAATCAAAAAACTCAAAAAAGCGTAAAAGCAAGATAAAGAGAGGGGTCTCGTAGGATTTTATTAATAATGGTAGTTTTAATTCCAGTAATCTGCAAATAGACAACGCAACAAACATCTCTCGACGAGATGGCAACATAATCACAGAATCAGAAATACCTGCACCTCACAAATTAAACCACGTATTGACCATATTGTATAGAATTCCCTGTACAATGTCTGACTTATCCAAGGTACAGGTACTACACCCTTTTCTCGGCAAAAGAACAATTAACTCTAAACCTTCTTTGCACCACATTGAAAGCTTTGAAATCTTTTTAAAATGTATTCCTTTTACTTATTTATAGGTTGTAACATTGTAATTGAAAATAAATATGTAAAAAAGAGCAAACAAAACAATGTCAACAACAAAACATACTAAATAGTGGAAACACATTTAGCATTTACTGAATGACTGATATGCAAAATAATGTGAAAATGGATATATTGGAAATAGGTTGGGGTCGAATAATGCCACACTCATCTGCTTTTTATAAATCAAGTTCTCATTTCCTTTTTCAATTATGCAGACCAATGGTCTGACTTATTTATTAGACTGCACGCCTTTAAATTACATTAGAACAGAAAGACCAAAATGGCCTTTTGCTGTTTTTCTTTTTCATTGCAAAGACACAATTGAAATGGTAGGTGTTTCACAAGAGCAGTGGTTGAGTATATGAAAACTCTTTGGTTCGATTCATATAATTATTCATATTATTTTAATCATAATTTTCTCTTCGGCCCAAAATGCAATAGCACACCGGGATTTATCGCGGTAGGCCAGCCAGCCCCTGAAGATAACATTAATATATTAAAATATTCAAAATACCTAATCTAGAAATTAATTCTAATGTAACTCAAGAATTCTTACACAGGGTGTACTCTACTAGCATTAGTGTCACCAGGCCACACTCCTTCAGTTTGCTTGGAACAGCCGTAATCTTCAGATGCATTTTAGGAATTAAATAAACAGTTTATCATGTGCTAAAAGAATGCAAACAAACAAAGTTAAAAGCTCTAAATAAATCCTGCGTAAAAATCCTTTGCTAGATACGTTTGATTAAAATATTATAATACCCGTGCTCAAGTAATATATTCATTTTATTATAAAAATTAATTACCCACACTGGATAAAATTGATTCGATAAAAATGTCTAATGGTATACTATGGGTCGATAGGAAAAAGTTTATATTTGATTGCTTACCGCGTAAATGCAAAAAATCTGAGAACAGACAATATGTCATTTGATAGCCTGATTTTTAGGATGTCATGGAGCGCTTCTCGGGAGCAGACTGTGTGTTCTATGTATGAGAATTTTTCAAAACTGGATGATTTAACGACTGTAGCACACAGGAAATTTAAATCACTGTGGTTTGCATAACTTAGAAGATGTGCAAAGTATTCTCCTAATCAGGAAATAGGCTGATAAGTTCGAATAGACCAGTTCAACACTGAAAAAGGCAAAATCAGTCTATTCCTGACAATCTGAACCTTTCCATTTGTAGGTACACAAATGCTTTAAATATGAATCGATCATCACTATGATGCATTTTATACAGCAACAAAACTGCACCATTACAAAATCCAATTGATGCAAGAATTAAACCCCAGGATGCCCGATATAGGCCTCAATTTGTTAACCTGGTAAATGAGAGCTTTTGAACATTCAACATCTTGCTTTCGGACGAGGCTCACTTTCACCTCAACAGGAGCATTAATAGGCTAAATTGTCATTACTGGAGTACAATAAATTCAAAACGCACGTATAAGAAACCCATACAGAATGTTTTGTGTAGATACTAGATGACTTCATGGTGCCTGTTATATGTAATGAAATTATCGAACATGTCTTAGTTAATGTTTATAAATAAATTATTACGTCACAATTCAGACAATTACAACCATCTTGTTCAATAACTCCATTCAAGGTGGTAGCGAATCCATTACCTAACCTATTCAGTGTCGTACATATCTTTTTCAAAAAGAAACTTCAAATTTGTTTTTATAAAAAAATATCAAAATTTCACTTGCAAAAATTACTAATAAAAATAAAATAAAAACTAAATACTTAGATTTTCTGATTACTCTTCCAAAACATTATGACGTTTATCAACAGTTATATTTTCTCTCATTAGCGTAATCATTTTCATTATTCTCATTTTCTGTCTTCACTCCAATGTTTTCATCTTTTACACTTGCTGGCCTATTTACAATAGGCGTTTTATCATTATTAGTTACAGTATTCTAATTTATATACTGGCTTAAAATTTGCTCCCGGGTTCAAATCCCGACACGGTCCGTTTGAAGAATGTTGAGCGAGGATTTTTCATAAAAATACACCCTCGTTCTTATGAGAGGTAAAATGGAGGTCCCGTGTGTGAGTGTTGTCATGCACGTTAAAGATTCCTACCTTGCTTAGAACAGCAAGGGTTCGGCAAAATTCCAAATTTTCCAGGTAAAAAAAACTCGCTTCCTGTCCAATGTAGTACCTTCGGGTGGAGCATTGGAAAATCACATGTAAGGCCTAAAATTTGCACATACTCATCATGAGGAGAGTATTTAAACTTATTTTGATTTAACTTTTTTAAGAAATATCTATTGCAAATAAATATTTTATCATTTTTAAGTAATTCAAGAATATATTACCTTGATCAATTTGAATAAATTTTAATAACTTGTACAGGTTTCCATTTTTTATCCGATTGAAGTATTACATAATCAATAACTTTCAAATCAGATAAGTTTTTAGCTCGTATCAAAATATTTCTTTGGGTTGTGTTGATTACTAGTTATTGATTCCAATAAACTTTCTTTTGCAAGTACACAATCTTTAAGTTTGCGATTGAACAAAAGTTCAGCTGGTGAAGGAATGTTACAAGAAGTTGGAACATTTATATATTCTAATAACGTTAAAGATTTTTATAATCATATAATGCATTTTTCAACTTCTTTTGATAGTTTGAACATGCCTATCGATAAAACTGCTTGACTGAAAATAAGTAGACAAATTAGTTTTGTGCACAAATTCCCAATCTTTCAAAAATTGTCAGAAAGCAAAATTAACAAATTGTGGACCATTATGAGTATATAAAATTTTGGGTTCCACGATTGGCCAATATTAATTTAAACAATTCAAAAACATTATTTGCAATATTATTTTATAGGCAGCGTATTTCTAGAAATTTAAGAATAACTGTTGACAAGCAAAAACTGATTGCTATTTAGATAGAAAAAATCAGCCAGGGGGCAAGGAAGGTAAAATCCTTGTTTATTAATGGCTTTTTTTACATTACTTTTATGAAGTATCAAACATGTTGAACAATTTCTTATAACATTGGCGAGTTCTTTAATACATAAATGGCCAATATAAATTCCTTAGCATGCAGCAAGGTTTTATCAATACCTGTGGCTATAATGTAATCTATTAATAATTTCTGGTTTTATATTTTTTTGTGTAACTAACTATTTGATTAGCTTTCCCAATTATTCCATTCTGTTCAACAAGTTCATCTCTTACATTCCAATACAAGAACAAAGGACAACAATTAATTTCTCTAAATACTAGGTCTTTCTTAGTTTCAGTTTTAAGCAATACAAATTTTTGTGGACATATTGTGATATTTAATGAAAAAGTAAAGCACTTACAAGAAACTTTTCAAGAATTTCTTCATGTAAATTTTTGCACCTTGAATATTTAAAAATATATCTGAAAATGTTTTGTCAAACATTTCGGCAGAATATTTTAAACCATATGGTAATCGCAAGAATCTAATCATACCAATAGAGAAGCAAAAGTTATAAGTATGTAACTCAATGTTCTTTAATCAAAGCTTCATTTAAATATCCTAAATGAAAACAATCTCTATGTCTCTGATTTCTTTACAATAACAGTTGGGTTCACAAACTCTGTAGGTTGAGTAATTTTAGTAATAATCTTATCTCATTCTATCAAACTCTAGTTTAAATTTATCCATTAACTGAAATGGTACTCACAAAATAGCACTATTTGTGGTTGATAATTATGTGTAAGCTTAAAATTTACTGAATAATTTGAAATTTGACCAATACCATTAAAAGGTTTTAGTATTTCAACAGTTGTGACGTTTCTTTAAAATGTTTATAAGCATATTTCTTAATACTTTCTGTATTAATAAATCCTAGCAATAGTACGCTATTTCCTTTAAGAAATATAATTTTTAGGTTTAATGCATTTTGGCCTAAGGTAGAATTATTTTTGTATCATATATTGGTCATACTCAAAGGTTGCCAAATTCATTATGGCAGTTTTTAAGCTAGAGATGATATCATCATCGTAATAGCACAGTGAAGATATCATCATAATAGCACGACAAAAGATCTCATCGTCTGAGTATGAAGACTTCACAAGCAAATTTGTGCCGACACAAATAAAAGTTCCTTTTTTTTCTTATTTAGTCAACCTATACATAAATTAATTGTACATATAGAGAAAACGACAGAAGGTGTTTACAAATTGCAATCTTAATTGATCTGTCCGCAGTTTGCCAAAGTGGTCTCAAATTTATTTTATGAAGGAAAGATCCATTTTCTGGAGTTTGTACTTACCATCCAAACAATCAACATGCAACTTAAATCGGTTAGCTATTAAATTAGACATAACATTAAATATAATGCAGTTGCATGGAACATTAAAGATGAACGTCTTGCAGAGACAACAAAAATGCAGCATACGATATTGTATTTGTACTTACTCTTACGTGGGGCAAAGTATTTTCCATGCACCTGAGTATGGAGTATTTATCGTTGTGACCATTTGAAAGGGTGAAGATTTAGGTAATTAAATTTCATTTTGCTATTAAGTTGGAATTTTAAGTTGTGTTGAAGCTATCGTCTGAAAAATGGAAAAAGAAGAAAATACTGATGGATGTTGGAAATCCTGGAAGTAAAAAGTGAGTACTCTTATAAACTTTTATGTAACGTTTTAAAGACAATGATATGAATTTTTAAATGTCAGTTGTGTGTATTTTGGTAATAAGACATTACTCAAGTGAACATAATTATTTAGCAGGACTAATTAGTTGCTTGAAATGCCAGATTTATTAGTGAACTTTAGGTTAGTAATGATATAAAAACTTAGAAATTTTGGAGTGGACAATGAAAAGATATAGAAAAAGTTGAGAGTAAACTGTTTTTTTTTTGTTTATCATGAACGACATATTTTTTGAGATTTATTAATGTCTTATAAGTAATAGGAAAGCATGAAAAATTTGGAGTGGCGAATGATTTTGTTAGTAGCATAGATTAAAGTTTTTTAGGATTTTTTCTGTTAGGATTTATTTTAGCAATACCTGGCCAGATACAAGGGTAGAAATTTGTTTTTAGGAAAGTACAGAATAATTCTCAACTTCACAGAAATATTTCAACTGATGCTTAAGAATGAGGTCATAGATTAGTATTTTTGCTAAAAATTATTTTTTAAAACTAAAATTAAACCAAATGTTTTCAGGGTATATATAAAAATAACAGGCGGCTAGACTAACCATGCATTCTAATTAAAATTCGTTGGTGAGTGACCTGGGGTATAATGTTTATGCTTCATGACAAGTCTGTCATAAAATTTTATGGTATGGTTTGGGGTTTAAAGTTTGTTTTATTATTAGTGCTGTCAATAACCCCAACAGCCATTGTTCTTTGGATAGCAGTTCTCTAAGTTTATTAAGTGATAAGCGTGGTGTATTAACATTGGTTGCCTAATTCTACAGTTCACTGTCAAGGTAGATTATAAGTCTGTGGAAACCAGCAGTCATGTCAAGTACAACATCTAGGAATGTGATGAAGTTGTCAACTTCCCTCTTTCCCCCTCGCAAGTCAAGGGACAATTTTTCAGAAGTTGAATACGTCGTAATCAATTATATAAATGCAGTAAGTTAATAAAAGTCTTCCAATAAAGCCTTATTTAATTATATTAATCAACACATTTTAAAATGATAACAATTTGGCAACGAGGATTTAAACATAAACAAAATACCTATGTCAGATAAAGAATTAACAGAATTACTAGCAAATCAAGGTAGATTAATTACATTACTATCAAATCAACAATTATCAAATGGAAATGTACCACCACCAGTTGCTGATATATCAAAGCAATCGATTGATTCGTTCAATACAAAGCAGGAAAAATTCGACTGTTATCTAATATGGCTTGAAAATTATCTTTATGAAAAATCTAAGTAGTGATTCTGACGATGTTGATAAAGTAAAAACCAGAATTCTAATCAATAGTATCCGAGCTAAACATGTGCAATTACTGGTTAATATTACAGCACCAGAAGATCCACGCACAAAGAAATATCAAGATCTTATTGATTTATTAAAGGTTCATTTAGCACCGAGAAAAAATATTTTCAGTGAACAACACAAATTTTTGTAAAGGGTTCAACAACCCGGAGAATCAATTTCCACATATGTCTCTGCATTACAAGAGCTAGCACTTACTTGCGAATGGAAATGCTTAGAACTCAATTGCGGAAGATCTATGACTTCAATAATATTATGTGCTCAGCTTATTCGGGGGTTATCAGATACTGATATTCGTGAAAGATTTCTCCAGCAGCTTGAGTAGAAAACATTAAGCTTCACTAAAATTGTCGAAATTGCACAATTAATGGAGTTAGAAAACAAAGAAATCTATAAAAGCGTATCTAGCACTGCAACTATTAACCAGTTACAATCGAATAAAATTAACAAGAAAACACAATTAGATTTTAACCTAAGTGACAAACGTGAATCAAGGAATAATCAAATACACAGTTTTACAAACCGTGCTCGTAGTAGTTCAAGGCATCGTGCTAATTTTAAGGAATTGGAAATTGATCGATTATGCTTATACTGTGGCAGAAATAATCATACTAGTAAGGACTGTCGCGTAATGCATAGTAAATTAAAATGCAGTTCATGTAATCGAATAGGACATGTCAGCAAAGTTTGTATATCAACTTTGAACAGATACAAAAATCAAGCGCATCTTAAAAATGACAAGGTAGTGTATTTAAGTGATAGTGGTGAAGAAGATATTCAAATTATTAATATGGAAAAGGGCAATACGGACAAAATAATTGTTCCCTTATTGAACGACAACATAAAGTGTGAATTAGAGTGTGATTCAGGCAATAGATATGTTTAATAAAGTAAATCTAAATAAATAGTTACGAAAAGACACCATATTCAGATTACACGGGTAATCATTTTGAGCCTCTAGGGTATGTAACAGTAAACGCTAAGTATCTTAATCCAAGTGTTACTGGAAAAATGTATGTTACAGATACTTCAAAATTATCAATTCTAGGCTGTGAATGGATTATTCCAGTACAAATTATAAAAATGGATGGCATATATTCGTTAGATACCGTCAATGAAGGATTAATCAAAACTATTAAAGAAGAATTTCAAGATGTATTTTCTGCAGCAATAGGCAGAGTTCCAAACTATGAAATTACTTTCACATTAAAACCAGATGCAAAACCAATATATCGAGCTCCAAGTAAGGTTTCACATGAATTATTAAATGCAACCGATAATTGTATTGATCGTTTAGTAAAATAAGATGTGTTAGAGAAAGTAGAGATATCAAAATGGGGTACACCAGCAGTATTTGTAGAAAAATCAGACAAAACGGTTCGTTTATGCGGAAATTACAAAATGACGTTAAATAATCAACTATTAGAGGTGCAATATCCTATTCCAACTATCAAAGAAATTATCAATAAAATGAAAAGTGGCGCATATTACTGCAAACTAGATTTAAGCAACGCATATCTCCATTTAATGGTTGATGAAGCCGTTAAAATGCAAGCGTTATCAACACACCGGGGAACATATATAGTTAAACGTCTTTATTATGGAATCAAAGTGGCACCAAGTCTTTTTCATCAGTTCATCGATCAAGTAGTACGTGATCTAAATGGAACTATTGTATACTTCGATGGTATTTTAGTGCAAGGATCAACCACAGCTGAATGTGAAAATCGACTTCGTATAGCACTCCAACGTTTGCGAGAAAATACCCTACACGTGAACAAAAGAAAATGTAAATTTTTCGAAACACAAATCGAATATTTGGGACACAAAATTAGTAAAGAAGGTCTTCATAAATCAGAAAAGAAAGTCGAAGTTATCAAACAAGTACCACAACCCAAAAATATTGAGGATGTTAGAACATTTTTAGGTCTTGTAAACTATTATCAAAAGTTCATACAAAATTCATCAACGATCGATCTTATATCCACTAAACCAACTTCTAGGTAAAAATATCAATTGGTCAAACGATTGTGAGTGTGCATTTAATGACGTTAAATCCATTATTTCAAGTACTCGTGTATTAACACTCTATCAAAGATATCTGCCTTTAGAGTTAGCCACTGATGCAAGTCCACATGGTATATCGGAAATATTATCTCATCGATTCCCAGATGACACAGAACGACCAATCGCTTTTGCATCCCGATCATTAACAAAAGCAGAATCGGGGTATTCACAACTTGACAGAGAGGCATTAGCGGTATATTAGGTAGCCAAAAAGTTTTTCTTTTACATCTATGGCCGCCACTTCAAATTCTTAGCAGATAATAAACCAATTCAGCACATATTCAACCCATCAAAAGAATTGCCAGTTTTCACAGCATCAAGAATGTTATGATATTCTGTTTTCCTGGCACAGTTTGATTATACAGTCGAACATCGATTATCAACAGAACATACCAACGTTGATTACCTCTCACGTTATCCCATAAAAGTCAAACAAATAAATGTATTCGATACGTGCACACATTTACAAAACCTAAAAACTAATGTAATAACTAGTACAACAACAATAACATATAAAACCATACAGAAGGCTACAGAGGAAGATTCAGACTTATCAACACACCTAAAACATTTGAAAATGATACAAACCAGGATCCAAATTACTCGGTAAATGATTGTATTATTTTTAAAGGACACAGAATACTAATTTCTAAAAGTTACAACAACTCGTACTAAATAAATTGCACAACACACACATTGGAATAGTAAAAATAAAGGCTTTGGCAGGCAACTATGTGTATTGGTACAACATAGACCGAGATATAGAGTCTCTAGTTAAAAGTTGCAAGGATTGTGCTGATCAAAATAAACTTCAAAACAAAGTACCGCTACACAAGTGGGAATCAGCAACAGAAAATTTTCAACGCATACAGATTGATTATGCAGGACCATTCTTAAACTCATTTTTCTTTATTGTTGTCGATTCAAAATCAAAATGGTTAGAAGTATATGAGACAAAGCAAGCATCAAATACTGAAAAGACTATTTTTTGAGAGAATTCTTCTCTAGATTTGACTTACCAGAAGAATTAGTTAGCGACAATGCAAGCATATTTAAATCACAAGGATTCCACCAATTTACATCATTCAACGGTATCAAACAACGTTTAATTGCACCGGGATACCCAGCTACAAATGGACAAGAAGAGTGTTTTGTAAAATTTATTAAAAAGAAATTAAAGAAGATGTCTAATGAGCCAGGTCCAACCAAAGAAAAACTGTTTTCAATTCTGTAGAAATACAGAGCAACCCCAGATAATAGTAACCAGACACCTTCAGAAAAAATCTTTGGGAAAACAATTCGAACGCGTCTCGACTTGATGTATCCATCGAAACGTCCAAAACCAGAGTAAGTAAGTAAGTAAGTAGTAAGTAGATTTATTGCATATAGGTTATTAAAGTATAAAACAAAATATTATACTATAAAGCAAATTATTAAAGTACAGTTAATAATATAATTAGTTTTCATTTCTACAACTTAAAATATATTTTTTTAAATTACTCTTGAATTTTCTTTGAGAAGGCTGATTTGGAACTGATTTTGGTAATGTATTATATATCTTAACGCCATAATGAAATACATTTTTTGTGGTTATCGTTTTATTCTTCTTGTATATATAGTAATTGTCTGATTGTCTTGTGCTGTAGTTATGTATATCTAACACTTTAATTAAGTTGCTAACCAAGTACGAAGGCAGTAAACCATTTATAATTTTATATATCAAAACCATACTATTATATTTCATTTGTGCCTGAACATTTAAAAAATTAAGGCATTCTAACATTTTACGGACTTTGGCAAATCTGCTACATTTTAATAAACATCTCATTGCACGATTTTGTATCTTTTGCAATCTTTCCAAATCACCTTGGTTTGAGACAAATAAAATGGTGCTGCAATATGTTACATGTGGATAAACTATTGCTCTATATAAAGTTATTCGAGCAAAACTTGATAGCTTTGCACTAATTCTTCTCAGAAATCCAACCTTTTTGCTTACTTTATTTATAACCATCTGTAGATGCATTTTAAAAGTTAATTTTCGGTCGATTATTACGTCAAGGTATTTAATGTTCTCTACCAGTTCAATATCAGACCCATCTATTTGTACATTCCTATTTTCTGTTTTTTATCATTTGATAACTTCTATCATTCGTTAACAACATCCATTTGGTTTTATCAGCATTTATCTTCAGCTTATTTCCAACTAAATATTTGCTAATTCTTATTAAGTCACTATTTACAGATTGAATCAGGTTTATTACATTTGCACCTTCAGCATATATTAAAGTGTCATCAGCAAACATATGCATCTTTGTTACTTTCACTACATTCACTATATCGTTTATGTAAATTATAAAAAGCAATGGTCCCAAAATACTTCCTTGTGGAACACCCCACTCAATTTCTGATTTACTAGATGTTTCCCGTTGCCATCTCGTTTCTTGCTCCCTGTTTTGTAGGTAGTCTTTAAACCACTCTAACGCATTGTCTTTAACTCCATATTTTCCAATTTTGAATGAGAATATTTCTACTTATAGTCTCAAATGCTCTTTTGTAATCTATAAAGACTGCACACACTGCCTTGCCTTTATCCATTGATTCTTTCCAGTCATTTATAATTAGCTGAATTGCTGTCTCACACGAGTGTTTCGTTCGAAAACCAGACTGATAGGTGGTTAATATATTAGTCTCATCCAAGAATTGTTTCAGTTGCTTATATATTACTGTTTCTAATACCTTTTCAATTGTGGCCAACATATTTATAGGCCTGTACTCTTCGCATTTCTTTGTTGATACTACTTTTTGAATTGGTGTAATTGTTTATATCTTTAAGTCCTTGGGCACAATACCATGCATAAGAGACATATTTATTATGTTTAGTAGTGGATAACCAATAATATCAAAAAGTTCTTTAAGAACTCTACTGTTTACACCATCCAGGCTACTTTTATTTGCTTGCTTATATACCAATACTTTTAGTTCATGTATTTTTAATAATTTAAAAGTACTTAATTCCTTCAAGCTTGTACGCATTTGGTCGTGAAACTCAAACTTTTCAATACCAATTGATGATGTAATTTTTGTTATACTATTTCTGAAGTAAGTATTGAAGTTTTCAGCAATAGTAATAATTTTATTTAAATGTATGTTAATACATGTTACAATTACTTTATAGTATTAAATATATTACATAGAGAATACAACCACATAAATAGTTGATACGATAGTTTCACATCCTTGTCGTCATTGATGTCCTCAATTGACGTTTAAATAATCGCAAAGATGATGATTGTTTAATATTGGCAGCGAGCGCATTAAATTCTCGGATGCCGTCAATAAATAAAGATCTTTTAGTACATGTTTTCTTAAAAGGATAAATATAAAAATTAGACAATTATGAGTGGTGTAGTTATGGATTCCGTGAACCATAACTAACTTACATTGTAGGTAAGTAGGCAACAAGTTTCTGGTAATCTTATATATAAAGCACATAACTAAGAAATACAAATGTTGTTGCACTGACAAAATTTTAAACAATCCAACATAAAATGTACCTTTGTATAAATATTGCATTTTAATATTATACGGAGAGCACGATTTTGAAGGACCTGTAGTTTATTTATCACTGTTTGACTCTGAAAGTATAAAATAGACGAGCAGTATATAAAATGTGGCGCAATTAGCGCTTGGTAAACTTTTAATCGAGTTAGCATATTAAGGTTATGACTGATACGATAAAAATAATTAATTTTACCAGTAAGTTGTATTATCAATTTATCCAAATGTGCTTTAAATGAAAGTAATGAATCTATAGTTACACCCAAGTACTTAATTTCATCAACATAATGCAGCCTGTCACAATTGAAAACTATGGGAGGTAACATATGCATTTTTCCATTATAACGCAACCCTAAAATCATTGCTTTGCTTTTCTTAGTATTAATAACTAATTTATTACTGATCAACCACTTTGAAACAGCATTGAGCAAACTGTTCATCCTATGTATTGCGTTATCTATATTTGTATCTGAGTTTGCTATAAGGGTATCATCTGCAAATAAGTTTAGTAAAACTGCAGAGTCATCAACTGCATCTGCTATATCATTGATATACAGTATGAAAAGCAATGGGCCTAGAATAGTTCCCTGTGGTACACCGTGGTTATTTAATATAGCACTAGAGGTATGATTATTAATTTTAGTCATTTGCTTTCGCTGATATAGGTAGTCCGAGAACCATTTCAAGGATTGGTCCGTAAAACCGTAACATTTTAATTTATTTATTAGAATCAGTCTATCAACCGTTTCAAATGCTCGTTTAAAGTCTAGAAATACCGCAACTATAACATTAGAACTATTATCCAGTACTCTTTTCCATTCTGACAGCACAAGTTGTAGTGAAGACTCACAGGAATGTTTGCCACGAAATCCTGATTGTTCTTTGATGAGAATGTTATTCACTTCAATATGTTTAATAATTTGGTCGTATATTAGTTTTTCAAATACTTTTCCAAGGAATGGCATTGTAGCTATTGGCCTGAATTCTATAGGGTTTAGGGTACTTCTTACTTTAGGTATTGGTTTTATTACAGTTTCCTTCCATTGAGATGGAAAAAATCCAGTAGTTATAGATTTATTATAAAGTTCCGTTATCTTACCAACTAGATAAGCCCGCCAGCCAAAACTATATTTTTATTTAATAAGTCTGTATTAGAATCTTTTGTATTGTAAATCGCCTTATACACACAACCCGTTGAGAATTCATTAAAAGTAAATTCATTCCTACAACCTATCTTATTTATCTTGTCAATGTTTGTAATATTGGAAATGTCACCTATAATTTCCTCTATACTATCCACCACAAATTTGTTAAACTTTTCAGCCACTGTTTGTGGATCACGTATTGTAGCATCATCAAATTTCATTACCACAGTAGGTGTATTTTGTAGACCATCAATTGATTCTTTAATAATACGCCAAAGGTTCTTAGGATCGCGTTTGTTTTTATCAATCAATTTTGTATAGTACCTCTTCTTTTTACTTTGTATCATAGTAGTAACAGCGTTTCGTAATTTTTTATAAGTAATCCAATCCTTGTTATTATCTGTAAATATAGCTTGTTGGTATGTTATATCTCTTTGTTTAGCCAAATGACAAATTTCAGAGTCATACCATTTACTCTTCTTCTTGTTAGATACTGTGAAGATTTTTGGGGCCTGTTCATCCATAACAGTAGTAACATTGTTGTACAAAACATCTATCATTTCGTGAAGTGACGTATTTTTTATCCATGGCAACTGCGATAGACGAGTTTCAAAAGTTAATTTATCAATGTTTTTAACATCACGAACAGAGATCACTCTATCGAGCATTACAGTTGTGAATTTGGAAACAGACTTACGTCGCACCGAGTAATTTTCAGTATTGCATGATCAGATATTTTAGGAGAATTTAAAACATCAGAACATATTGACTTACAGTTTGTAAATACTAAGTCAATCAGTGTTTTACTATTATTTACTATACGAGTGCATTCATTAATAATTTGAAAAAATCCTCTATCATCCATTCGAGTCTTAAGTCTATTTGAGTAAGTTGTTACTTTATACCAGTTAATGTTAAAGTCTCCCATTATAATAAACTTTTGATCGAGATCTTGGGCATCAACAAATGCCTCCAATTCATCCAGAAATTTTCTTAAATTACCACTTGGGGATCTATATAGACATACATAATTGCAACCATCTGTGGATATGCCTACAACCCACCACTCATTGTTGAAGCTTTTGTTTATAATTATCTTATAATCATAAGGTTCTCTCAGATATATAAGTACTCCCCAGTATGCTTACTATGTGAATTGCATCTAATTAATATATATCCTGGTATGTATATTTCATTGTCACTAATGTCCTCCGTAATGTGTTTCAGTTATACATAATAATAACGGATAGTTCTCTTTACAAAATGATGTAATTCATAACGATTTGTTAAAATCCTTGAATATTTAAGCAATATATGCTAAATTGATGCTGTAATTGCTATGCTCCATAATCAATTTTCCTAGCAATGGTATTTAAAATCATTTTATAAGTAGAACAGTCAGAGTAATAAACTGCATGATTAGTATTCTGATTAGTTTTAGTTTGGAATTGTTTTGAATACAATTAATACATTTATGTTCGGTTACTTGCTGTTTGTTATTGCAGTCTTTAGAAAGATGACTACCAGCGCAGGTCCCACAAGTCTCTTTATTATCACAATTTCTTGCAAGATGTCCGTATTGACAACACCGATAGCACCGAAATACAGAGAATGTCTCTTGAATTCTACATTTATTAAGAGCTACATATAAATATTGATTTTTTATTAGATTCTTAAAAGTTAATGCATCTACTTCTGCCACAATGTTAAAGGAATTATTAATAGGTTTACTCTTGTGCTTAATATCAAATACAAAATCTTGTTGCTTTGCCTGTATATCATTTTGATTTATTATATTATCTCTTAAGTGCTCATCATTTAAATGAATTCCGTCTATATTCATAATTTTAATCCTAGGACGAATCTTATTCTGTATATGTGCTTGAATATTTTCACCACATGACTTTGTTATAGTCTTCTGCAAATCGAGTAAGGTTTGTCATTAGTTTCTAGTGTATTCTCAAATATAATGTGCTTACTATTAGGGCTGGGTCGGCGTATCGATATATCGATACGTATCGATACGACCCCCGTATCGACCCCCCCGATACAGCAAAAAATAAATATCGATATATCGATACTCGATATGTATCGATACGTATCGATATGTATCGATACGTATCGATATTCGATATGCAAAATCCCGTATCGCCCACCCTTATATACATACTTATGTCACAAATATTAAACTTGAAACTTTAATTATTTTGATAACAAACAATCTTAAGTGAAAGATCGAATTGTCAGTAAATACATTATTTTAAAACGATCTTGTGATTTTATTCCCAAAGAAAGAGTAGAAAAAATTTATAGATGCGTATAGATTCGTACCGATAGGTATCGCTACGTCTTGATATGCATACTTAATCTACACATCTAAACGTTCCGATACGAATCACTATATATATCTATACGTACCGCTACGTATCTATACGTATCGATATGTATCGATACGAGTCGATACGTATCGATACGCATCGATACGAATCGATATGTATCGATATACGCACCGATACGCATCGATACATGTCGATCCGCATCGATACGTATCGATACGTATCGATATATATCGATATTCGATATATCGATACATATCGATATAGAATATGTATCGATATTCGATACGCAAAATCCCGTACCGCCCACCCCTACTTACTATTTTGAATACATTCGGTTTTTAATACAAGTTTTAAAGTCTTCCACATTTTTACTGGGTTACCTTTATTTTCATCTATTTTCTTTTCGTAATATTTAATCTTAGCTCTACGGATCATGAATATCACATTATTTCTGCATTCTTTGTATGCGTTCCAATCTTCCATACTCTTGTGAATGTAAATTTTTTATAAAATTTATTTCGTATATTAATTACTCTTTGTATTTCTCCATTAAACCATAATTTTGAACTATTTTGTGACACCTCCTTGTCATATGAATTATGGTCAATTGCATTTTTAACGTTTGTGTAAAATGTTTTATAAAGTTTATCGATGTCGGTTATTTTATACTTCCAATCTGCCAATATTAACTCGTTCTTTATGACCTCATAGTTAAGAATTTTCTTTATTATGCTTTCTGCATCAACTTGGAATTTTTGTGTGATGTGACTAATGTCTGTAACAACAATACTATGATCTGTAACTTTTGGAGTGTGCCATACTGTACTTTTTAATCCATTATTATTAGTTATCACTAAATCTATTAATGTTTCAGATTCCTTAGTAATTCTCGTACTCTCAGAAATTAGTTGTACAAATCCACAGTCCTTTACAATATTTTTTAACTTAATTGTATAGAAATCATTTATTTTATTCCAATCAATATTATAATCCCCAATCAGAATGATATCTTCACTACCACGTGATTCTACTAGTTCTTCTAACAAATTTTCCAACAGGTTTAGAAAATTTTCACAACTTCCACTCGGTGAACGGTAAAACGCAGCTATATTTATAGTTCTACTATTCAACTTAATATTACCAACTATACCCCAATATTCTAAATGGAGGCTATACTCTTTTAATATTTCAAACTGTAGAAATGACTGATAGTAAATTATGACACCTCCTGTGTGTCGTGAACTAGAATCAACCCTACCTAAACTGTATCCTTTAATGCCTATTTCATTACTTTCAATACAATTTGTCAGATGTGTTTCTGTTAAACACACCAATATTGGTTTTTTTCGATTGATTATCTGTTGTATCTCGTCAAAATGTGTAATTAAGCCTTGTGTATTTAAGCATAAAATTATTGACATAGTCTGTTGTTATATTTAAACATCTAGAAGGTAATTGCTATAAGTAGTTTATTTTACGCTTTTGTAATTCAATAATCCTTTTAAAACATGTACAATTATAGTCCCATACTGTATGCTGCTCATCTAATTCTATATTTAAACGACTTTTTGCTTCCACACAGTTAATACACTTAAATTGACTTTCTTGACAATCTGCTTCATTATGAGATTGTGCAACCGTGGGCACACTACACTCCCTTTGCATTCTTTGGCAATATGCCCAAACTTACAACACTTATAACATCTTTTTATTGCCACATGCTCTAATACCTTACATCTCCTCCATCCTATTCTCAATAGTTCTTCTCTCATAATGTATTTAAATGTATCTGTATCCACTTCTACAATAATGTTAAATAACCCTTTAACAATTTTGGTTTCATACTTAATATTCATTTGAAAATTTTGTTTATGCTCATCTAACTTATTTTGATTTATTATTTTTTTGTAAATGTCTTCTTTGTCACTTTCATCTACTCCTATAATTTTTATCATTGGAAGTCTTTTTAATGGAATCTTTACTGTATATTCTTCTCCCATTTTTTGTAATATAGTTTTCTTCATCACCTCTACTGCCCTATTATTTTCACATTCAATAACAATACCACCATTTTTTGTAGTTTTCCATACACTTACTCCAATTTCTAAACTAACAGGGTCAATATTATCTTTCAATTTTTTAAGGATGTCCTTAGAGTATGTTTTTCCACCAATTTTATCTATTATTACTATAGGAGGTTGAGATACATTCCGTTTAGTGACTGCACTGTACAATTTATTAACATTGAGTTCTGCCTCTGGACACTTTTGTTCGAATAATTTATTTTTTATTTCTACCAAGTCTTTACTCTGTTCATCAAACTTTTTTAAAAGTTCCTCATGAGTTCTTTCCAGGGATTGTAATTTTTGCATAACTTCCCCAAGTACATATTTCGTCTCAGTCACTTGCTTTTCACACTTTAAACAATAAAATTTTAAAACTCTTCCTTTTTTTAACTGCATACATCTTATTTCAGAACTTGATAAGTCTGTACAGTCAAAATGTACTATTTTTGTACACCCATCACACTCACAACATTTGTCATCTTCTATATTTAGATTACATTCCCAACAAACATGCATATTATACCCTTATTATTAATACTTTTACCAAAAAAAAGAGACCAAACCAAGTACCAAAACTAAAAATTTTCAAGTGGGAGACAAGAGTACAGAGTAAAAATTACCAATCATCCACATTATGGAAATATGGCACAGTTGTCCAAAGGCTTGAATGTTTACTGTTCAGCGCGGGGGTCTTATAACTTTGTACATAGACTTACCTCCGCGGGTTTTTGTTGTTCTAAGCTGCAGTTCCTATTCCTTCAACTAAGTGGACTGTATGCGAGATTTAGTCTGTGCTACGTTGCACTTGCACTGTGTTTTTTAGGGGTTTAACAAATAAATTCACATTCCGCTGGACTATGACTAACTTACGTTACCGAACAAAAAACCGACTGTTCTGCTTCGGTATCCATAAGAGAGTGTTTGTTCACTGCTACCCTTAGTCCCACTTATTTACACATGCACAAGGAATTTTTAAGACAGGATATAAGGGAACAAGGGATGACAGTTTTACTATTAGATTTACAACTACACATTTACGACTTAAAATTAAACACGACAACGTGCGACAAAGAGACCGAACATTTACATTATCTAGAGGATGGGTATATTATCAAACGTCACATTGATCAATTGCGATCAACAGAAGTAGAAAAACAAAATCTAATTAAACCAAAAGTGTCTTTCACATATTCAGTAGTTGAAACTATGCCAACAATAAAACCTCAGAGAGAAGCAGCAGGAACAATGGAAAAATTTCTCGCACCAGGAGAAAACATACCGGAAACAATGACACAAGAAATATTAAAACCGCCTGAGGAAGAGGTTGATCAACCCCAAATTCAATCACCCTCTCAAACAAAAACAAAGGTAATGAACTAATAGTGTTATGTCCCTTGACAAGACAGAGTAAGCCTGTGCAAGTCTAACGTCTAACCCTGTAAAGTGTGAATAGTACGTCAAATGTTATAAATTAAATGGGGAAGAATTGTGGTGTATTAACATTGGCTGCCTAATTCTACAGTTCGCTGTCAAGATTATAAGTCTGTGGAAGCCAGCAGTCATGTCAAGTACAACATCTAGGATGATGAAGCTGTCAACTTCCCTCTTTCCCCCTCACAAGTCAGTTATAATTTTTCAGAAGTTGAATATGCCGTAATCAATTATATAAATGCAGTTAGTTAATAAAAGTCTTCCAGTATAGCCTTATTTAATTATATTAATCAACACGTTTTAAAATCATAACAATAAGTATTTAAAGGTTTAAGTGTGCTTCTTTCTTCCCTTGATTTTATTTGTATAATAATAGGATAACGGTATGTACGATTTATTTTGATTTGGTAGTGAAGTTTCTAATTTTTGTTGGTTTTGCTTTTATAAAATTAATATTTCATTCTTCTTTTTAATTATTTCATTTGTCTTCTATAGTTCCTTGTAGTGTTTTAAAAGCGCCATAACTTCCACAATCCATGCAAGCAAATTTCATGCACCAACCTGGACTTCTGAAGATGTTAGCCTTCCACATTGTTTACATATAGTCTACAACAAACATCATATTCGAGCTTCCTGTTCACATACATCACAGTTCATTATTTGTTATTGAAGTTTATATGTAGTTCTTGAAAAAATTTATTAGTCCTATCCTGTATAATGTTTATACTAAATCCAAATAACACACAGCACATTTGGAGTTAACATTTAAAAGTTAATAATTAACGAAAGTCACTGATAGCTGTTTAATTCTTAGTTCGTATTATCTCGAATAATTTGCTGATATGGCAGTTTTCACTTCTGAGTACTTTTAAAAAGTAGGTGAGTGGATTTACACCCTAACCTCTATAATTGTGCACACTTTCAAGAATTAAAACTTTGTTGAAATACCAAATTACAGTTTAATATGCAGAGCACATGTAACTCATGTAACTTGAAATTTTTTAATGCATGGGCCATTGACTTCTCCTTCAAACTCAAATTTACAAGATTTGCAGATTTTAAAATTGTCTAGATCGCAGTTAACCCAGAATCTTCACTATAATTTTTAGAAGCGTTGGTGCCATGAGTTCTTTCACACACTACACCAACGTAAGAAATAGGATAATACCAGTGTTCTTGGATTGTTAAATATTGGTTCCTTGGTGCTAAAAAAAGGACAATGTTCCTCCCATTACATTGAAAATTGGATAGAATTGTGGCTCCCGATAATTTACCCGCATCGCGACTCTCCGCATAACCTCAAGACAACACAAAAGAGTAATGGTAAAGCTGTTTGATCTGTCTACACAATAACATATTATATTCGTTTTCAAATGTATGTTTCGTCCCTAAACCCTTTACCTAAGTTATCCTTCAACAATAAGGAACCACAGTGGGTGTGTGTAATAGTAATTCATTTTTTGTGCGTATCATTTCATCATACAAGTGACTGTCCTTATAGCCGCCGTCGAGTTAACATGTGCATGTTTGAGTAGCAACAAGTTTTCGCTTTGCAGCAGTAAGTTCGTCATAGAACCAGCAATCAGTAAGTGAAAATCATTTACATACAACATTTGAATTATTAATTGCATCCAAAGTCATATTTGGTGGTCCTTTATTATCAAACATCCATTAGCAACCCTCAATCAGCTCCTTAATTAATCCTCATTCATAATATTATTGTCCTTTGATGAGATTCAGCTTTATGTTTTAATTACAGTACGTTAATTAATTAATTAAGAAGTATATAATTTAGTTTATTAAGATTGCAATGTGAATATATACAATTCCACATTCGTATTTTTCGCAAAATAGGGTAAAATCACTGGTTTTCAATACTAGTTCATCCCTTTCATGTATGATTCATGAAAACAACCGCATTCCTTGTATCTGATATTTACCGTTAAAGAAAACAAGTTACATATTTTTGTTTACTGTTTCTCAAATTTACAGGTAGTAAATAATACTAGTTCATCCCTTTCATGTATGATTCATGAAAACAACCGCATTCCTTGTATTTGATATTTACAGTTAGGGAAAACAAGTTACATAATTTATTCGAAATTTTATGAGCAAGATTTTATAAAAGCTCAGGAGTGAAATTTATTTATTCCACTGCAACACACGCATTGCACCTTTGGTTCATTTTTGTGGAGCTTGCATTAAAATAATTATTATTTTGCACTTATGTTTCAACGAAAATGAGCTACGCATTAAAAAAATCCGTAGTCGTAGCGACACAGACTATTGCTCGTTTGAAGCTTTTGAAGCCTTATCTAACAATATTGATGAATTTCAGAACCGGTTCAAGCAACGCCACATTTAAAACTGCATCAAAATTGTATGACGAATTTCAGTCAGTTAACCGCAACACTTTAGTTGATGAATCATCTGAAAATTGGATGAACTTTTGTAATGATATATTTGAAATCGACTTATTATATTGCCAATTAGAAGCTGTGCGCTTGAGCATCAGTGATGTTCAGCAAAATCCAGATTTGCAAAGTCTAGTCCAGACTCAGATGGTGGAAACGCAAGTGACTTTATCATGTCTCATTTCGGTTGAATCAGTAGTGTTGGAAGTGCCAACTCCTAGCAATAATGTAAGGTTACCAAAAATTAAATTGGCTCGTTTTCCAGGTGAGCTTAATGAGTGGCCTACCTATATAGATTTATTTAATGCACTCATACACAATAATGACAGTTTATCGCCCATGGCTAAATTCCAATATTTGATTCATCTCTTTCAAAAGAGCATTTGTCTATTATCAAGCACTTGCCTTTGACTTCTGATAATTATTTCATGGCATATAATATGCTTTTGTCTAGATATTAGAATGAACGTGTCTTAGCTACCATGTAATCAATTTTAACGCACCAAAATGCAACAATGATTCAGTTCAATCATTACGAAATTTATTAAACACTTTCAATTAAAACTTAACTGCATCTTTGCAGTACCAAAACATAGATCTTTGGGAATTCACACTTTTTAATTGGTTGATGCAAAGAATAGACAATTCTACTCGCAAGGCTTTTGAAATAAAATTCGCAAATGTGGAATTTCCTATTTTTGAAGATTTGAAACAATTTTTAACAGACAGATGTCGTGCATTAGAAAATAATTCGTTGGCTAGTGTTTCCAACACTAGTAATATCGCAAGCAAACCTTCATATAAACCACATATTAAGGATCATCCTCGAGTATTTTTAGCTTCTACTGAAAGTGAAGCACCAAAACCAAGATGTGCCCATTGCAAGGCCACAACACATTCACTTTATAAATGTGTCTTTTTTACATTTGCCAGCGTCTGCACGCTTTAATGTTGTAAAATCAGCACGTTTGTGCATCAATTGTCTTAGTTCGTCACATTTGTTGAATTCATCCAAGTCGACGTCTACTTGTAGGCATTGTTCGTCTAAACATAATTCGTTATTACATTTTTCCAAAGTTGATCCCAAATGAACCTCCCACAGAGAATGCTACAGGGCAAGCATGTCTTCGACTGAAAATTTAAACAATCTGTATGCTAATCATGCACTTTTGATAGCTACTGTTGTTTTTGAGGTTAAAGATGAATGGAATAATTTCCAACTTAAAAGAGCAATTTGTGACTCTGCAAGTCAATCATGACTAATCGTTGTCGCAAACGTTTAGGACTGCCTCTTCAACAGGCTTCCGCACCTATTAAAGGTTTAGGTCAAGTTGCTGTAGGTTCTTCACATGGAACCATACAATGTCAAATTCGCCCGGTGAAATCGCTAGATTTTTCACTAACATTTTCCATAATGGTTTTACCTAACATTTGTTCAGACTTATCAAGTTTCCCTCTGTCTACGCAGCAATCGTTTTCTAATTTGAAACTCGCAGATCCACAATGGTTTTTGCCGGGTTCAATCAACGTGTTATTTATTAGGGGCAGATCTTTTCGCACTTATTGTAAAAGATGGTTTTATTCCTGGCGATGATGTTCATCCAGCAGGTATAAATACTGTATTTGGTTATGCTTTATTAGGCACAGTTTCCGCACCCGCACCAGTTCAAAGGTCAAAGAATGTAAAAATTGTTAGTAATAACAAGTTATTGTGCTGTGAAACTAAAATAACCTCACAATTTGAAAATGATTACTACCTAAAAGAACAAATTCTATTATTAAAGGAAGTAAACCAGCAAAAGGATGTAATAATTGGAGATAAGGATATTATTATCAAACTAATGGAAGATAAAATAAAAATCTGGAATTGCTAATTGGTAAACAAAGTACATTAATGGATATGAATGATAAGCCACAGCATGGTATTGATAATCAACAAAACAATGTATTCATAAATCCTAGTTATAGTGAAATTGCCAAACAAGAAACCCTTATATTGAAGGGTACTAATAACACATCCTCATCTGATATTAAGAAAAGTTTATTAGAAAATATAAATCATAAAATGTTCAATCTGGTAAAATTAATAATGCTAGAAAATTTCCTGGTTTAGTTATAAAAGTGACAACAAAGAAACCTTACTTGATTTGCAGAAGACTATAACAAAGTCATGTGGTGAAAATATTCAAGCACGTATACAGAATAAGATTCGTCCTAGGATTAAAATTATGAATATAGACGGAATTCATTTAAATGATGAGCACTTAAGAGATAATATAATAAATCAAAATGATATACAGGCAAAGCAACAAGATTTTGTATTTGATATTAAGCACAAGAGTAAACCTATTAATAATTCCTTTAACATTGTGGCAGAAGTAGATGCATTAACTTTTAAGAATCTAATAAAAATCAATATTTATATGACTTTAATAAATAAATGCAACAGAATAGCTCTTAATTATCTCGTAGTAATCGGAATCTTGAAGAATTGTATAATAAAAATTGGGAACTCGTAATAATTTTAAAGACTAATAACAACATGCAATAACCAAAAATTCCACATTTATTCAAAACAATCAAAGCTAAAATAACAGATACAATACAGCATCTTACCTGATGATTATTATAAAACATTTTAAATATCTGCTAGAAATTATATGGACATTACAATTTCAGTATTTCTAAATTTTAAATATAAGATTTAATAAATCTTTATTAATCATTATAAAACCGAACTATTATTGATATTAAATAAACAACATTACAAATATTGAAATAAAAATTTATAAAAGACAAGAGTGAAATTATAATTCTAGCAACGATTACTTATATTCAAATGGAGTTATAAGATAATTAAAAGCATATTTCAACAAATGAGTAGGCAAACAATCGCATTCGTAGTGCACAAATTCCAAGTGTAATTTTGAAAACTTATGAACAATTGAGGCATTTCGAAGCCTAACACCCACATTTAAAATGATCAAATTTAAAAATTCATAAGTTAACAACACTTATTGATGAACACTCAAAATTGGATGAACTTTTTAATGATATATGAATCACTTATATAATTAAAACTTGACTTAATTATTGTTAGAAAATCATATTCTCAAAGTCTAATAACTCAAATGGGAAAGCAATGACTTTAAAATGTCTCATGTGGTTAATCAGTATATGAGCAACTTCTCGATAAGTAAGTCTTTAAAATTAATTAACTCTGATCAAGTGAGCTTAATGATGGCTACGCATTGTTGTTAAAACTCGTCACATAATGATAGTTTTCGCATGCAAAATTCCAATATTTGATTCATGCTTTAAAAGCCCAATCTTATCAATTCTTCCTTTGAATGTGAAATTTTTCATGGCAATAATATGTTTTGTTAAATGAAATAACATCCATAGCTACATGTAACAAATTACGATGAATCACAAAATTACAACGTTTCAATTTATTAAAAATTTAAAAAAGGTATATCAAATTGATTAAAACAAAGGCCAAATACACTTTTATTTTAATGAAACAATTGAGGATCACAAGCTTTTGAAATAAATTTGAAATGTGGAATTTCCTATTTTAAGATTTGAAACAATTTAACAGACAGATGTCGTGCATTAGAAAATAATTTTGGCTAGTGTTTCCAACACTAGTAATATCGCAAGCAAACCTTCATATAAACCACATATTAAGGATCATCCTCGAGTATTTTAGCTTCTACTGAAAGTGAAGCACCAAAACCAAGATGTGCCCATTGCAAGGCCACAACACATTCACTTTATAAATGTGTCTTTTTTACATTTGCCAGCGTCTGCACGCTTTAATGTTGTAAAATCAGCACGTTTGTGCATCAATTGTCTTAGTTCGTCACATTTGTTGAATTCATCCAAGTCGACGTCTACTTGTAGGCATTGTTCGTCTAAACATAATTCGTTATTACATTTTTCCAAAGTTGATCCCAAATGAACCTCCCACAGAGAATGCTACAGGGCAAGCATGTCTTCGACTGAAAATTTAAACAATCTGTATGCTAATCATGCACTTTTGATAGCTACTGTTGTTTTTGAGGTTAAAGATGAATGGAATAATTTCCAACTTAAAAGAGCAATTTGTGACTCTGCAAGTCAATCATGACTAATCGTTGTCGCAAACGTTTAGGACTGCCTCTTCAACAGGCTTCCGCACCTATTAAAGGTTTAGGTCAAGTTGCTGTAGGTTCTTCACATGGAACCATACAATGTCAAATTCGCCCGGTGAAATCGCTAGATTTTTCAATAACATTTTCCATAATGGTTTTACCTAACATTTGTTCAGACTTATCAAGTTTCCCTCTGTCTACGCAGCAATCGTTTTCTAATTTGAAACTCGAGATCCACAATGGTTTTGCCGGGTTCAATCAACGTGTTATTTATTAGGGCAGATCTTTTCGCACTTATTGTAAAAGATGGTTTTATTCCTGGCGATGATGTTCATCCAGCAGGTATAAATACTGTATTTGGTTATGCTTTATTAGGCACAGTTTCCGCACCCGCACCAGTTCATTAATTTTTTGTATCAATAGAATCGTATCTCCATTCCGCGACCGTATGTTCAACAGTACAGTTCTAAGTTAATTCGTTGATAATAAAATACGACCTCGGAAATAACAAATTAACAAGTGATAAAACCAAAACAGGTATTGTTTTCTAAACATTCCTCTTCCTTTTATTACAGCTACATTAAATAAACCTAACCCAAACCACTTACCAAAACTACCTGAAATGTATCCTTTACCAACAATAACAGCCTCAACCATAAATCATTCAACCAGCCAAACAAAAACCCACTCGCCCATCAGACAATAAAAGAAGGGACATATTCGAATGCAGTAAAAGCAAAGCACCAAATGAACAAACATCTGCAAGCAGTTTCCGTCAAAAGAAAATGCGATTATATTAAATTCATTGCCAAACACGAAGTTAGAAGATTATCTAAATGCAATCAGGAAATAATAGATCCTAAAATATAACCTTTGCATCAAGAATAGCAAACAACCGGATCTGTATTTATTTATCTACAAAAGAAGATGCTGACCAGTTTGTAAACAACCATCCTAATATAACAGTAAATAACACAGAAGTGGAAATACGTAAATTACTAACGCCGACCATAAGGGTGGTTATTTCAAATGTTAGCCCATCCATACCACACAATGTAATAGAAGACGCACTTATTAAGCTAAATATAACTTTAACAGGCAAGATGTCATTTATAAAAGCTGCATTATCAGAAATAAAATTTAAACACATACTTAGCTTTCGAGACAAATCTATGTTAAACAAACTGCAAATTTAAACATCCCAGAATCAATAATAGTATTATTTGAAGAAACCCCTACAGACTATTTTTATCTACAGAAACATACTGCTATACATGTAAACAAACCGCCATTCAACCTCAAGCTGCGAGGAACATAATATACAGAGTGAAACAAAACAACCTGAACAAATAACAAACCTAAATGAAACAATAAGAAATAAAAGACCAAATCAGTCACCTGAAAGTACACCTACAGAAGAACTAAATGAAACTTACATTGAACATCAAATAAGAGAAGCAACACAAAAGAAAAACAAGAAACCAACCAAGAATCAACCCTGTCGAATTTATCACAAACCATACGGACAAACAAAAACAAAAAAGGATCCTACAATTAAAAAGAAGAATTTGGAACAAACTGAATCCCAAAACACAATACAATAAAGGAAATCATAGAAAGTGATCCAGCCAAATACATTATCTCATTCGACGAATTTCAGGACTTTCTAGAAAACACGATCGGAACAAAAAAATACTAGAATTAAGTAAAACTATACCAAAGATACAAACCAACTCATACAAATGATGCATGAAATCCAAAACAATACTGATGACAAAAAATAAAACAACAATAACAAGAATAACTAAAAAATGGAGGAACAACAAATTGAGTCAGAAATGTCTGATTCCTCAGTCGATAATCAATAACATGAACATCATTAAATAAAAATATAGTTTTGGCTGGCGGGCTTATCTAGTTGGTAAGATAACGGAACTTTATAATAAATCTATAACTACTGGATTTTTCCATCTCAATGGAAGGAAACTGTAATAAAACCAATACCTAAAGTAAGAGGTACCCTAAACCCTATAGAATTCAGGCCAATAGCTACAGTGCCATTCCTAGGAAAAGTATTTGAAAAACTAATATACGACCAAATTATTAAACATATTGAAGTGAATAACATTCTCATCAAAGAACAATCAGGATTTCGTGGCAAACATTCCTGTGAGTCTTCACTACAACTTGTGCTGTCAGAATGGAAAAGAGTACTGGATAATAGTTCTAATGTTATAGTTGCGGTATTTCTAGACTTTAAACGAGCATTTGAAGCGGTTGATAGACTGATTCTAATAAATAAATTAAAATGTTACGGTTTTACGGACCAATCCTTGAAATGGTTCTCGGACTACCTATATCAGCGAAAGCAAATGACTAAAATTAATAATCATACCTCTAGTGCTATATTAAATAACCACGGTGTACCACAGGGAACTATTCTAGGCCCATTGCTTTTCATACTGTATATCAATGATATAGCAGATGCAGTTGATGACTCTGCAGTTTTACTGAACTTATTTGCAGATGATACCCTTATAGCAATCTCAGATACAAATATAGATAACGCAATACATAGGATGAACAGTTTGCTCAATGCTGTTTCAAAGTGGTTGATCAGTAATAAATTAGTTATTAATACTAAGAAAAGCAAAGCAATGATTTTAGGGTTGCGTTATAATGGAAAAATGCATATGTTACCTCCCATAGTTTTAAATTGTGACAGGCTGCATTATGTTGATGAAATTAAGTACTTGGGTGTAACTATAGATTCATCACTTTCATTTAAAGCACATTCGGATAAATTGATAATACAACTTACTGGTAAAATTAATTATTTTTATCGTATCAGTCATAACCTTAATATGCTAACTCGATTAAAAGTTTACCAAGCGCTAATTGCGCCACATTTTATATACTGCTCGTCTATTTTATACTTTCAGAGTCAAACAGTGATAAATAAACTACAGGTCCTTCAAAATCGTGCTCTCCGTATAATATTAAAATGCAATATTTATACAAAGGTACATTTTATGTTGGATTGTTTAAAATTTTTGTCAGTGCAACAACATTTGTATTTCTTAGTTATGTGCTTTATATATAAGATTACCAGAAACTTGTTGCCTACTTACCTACAATGTAAGTTAGTTATGGTGCACGGAATCCATAACTACACCACTAATTCGTCTAATTTTATATTTATCCTTTTAAGAAAACATGTACTAAAAGATCCTTATTTATTGACGGCATCCGAGAATATAATGCGCTCGCTGCCAATATTAAACAATCATCATCTTTGCGATTATTTAAACGTCAATTGAGGACATCAATGACGACAAGGATGTGAAACTATCGTATCAACTATTTATGTGGTTGTATTCTCTATGTAATATATTTAATACTATAAAGTAATTGTAACATGTATTATCATACATTTAAATAAAAAATTATTATTATTATTATTATTATTAATTTTTTGTATCAATAGAATCGTATCTCGACGATACATTAGAGAAATTCTGGAACTTGGAAGAAATTCCTCCAAATTAAACATTTCTTCTGACGATCAACAAGCACAGGACTTATTTGTTGACACGCATTTTCGTGAACCGTCAGGTTGCTTTGTTATTCGGCTATCTTTCAAGGATCCCAAGAATCTTGCCATGTTTGAGGGTTCTTTAGACATAGCCGATCGCAGATTATTGTCTCCTGAATGCAGGTTGGCCAGTCAATCTGTGTCCGCAACATGTATGTTGATTTTATGAATGAGTATCTCAAATCCAGACACATGTCAAAAATGTCGGATACATCGGATCCAAATTCATATTTTATTCCGCATCATTGTGTTTTCAAAACAAATTGTGACACAAATGGTATTACTGTTGTTATTTGATGCATCAGCAAAGGCACAAAACAATGTTTCCCTTAATGACTGCATACTTAGTGGAGCCAAACTTCAAGCTGACATTGCTGAAATTTTATTTATTTTTCGTGCTTACATTTTTGTTTTCACGTGTGACATCCGTTAGATGTCTAGACAGATTTTAGTTTGGGACACGCACTCCTGAATAATCGATAGGTACATATCGCCTCAATACGGTGACGTATGGGGTTACTTAGCCCTTTAATTGCCATTCGTTGCCTTCTTCAATTGGCGAATGAAGGTAAATATGAATTTTCACTTGCTTCGCAAGCACTTCGATCAAATTTGTATGTCGACGACCTAGATCTTTCAGCGGTCTTAGAATTACGCAATCAGCTTATTGCCTTGTTACAGTCAGCTTATTTCGAGTTACGCAAATGGGCAGCTAATAATAGCACAATTTTGGAAGACATTCCATCAGAATATATTCAATAAAATCATTTGAGTTTTGATAGTGATTCATTATCAAGATTCTAGGCCTCCAATGGCATTCTACTTTAGACATATTTTCTTTTGAAGTCACAACAGTCAACTCCCCTTGTACAAAGCGAACCATTCTTTCAGAGATGGCCCGTATATATGACCGTTTATGTTTTTTAGCTTCTTTAACATTTTTTGCCAACCATCTTATTCAGTATCTTTGGACATTAGGCTTAGATTGGGACTCTACACCTTCGGAAAATGTTTGCACGCAATGGAAAAAATATAAAGATTCTCTGTCGCAATTGTCTAAAGTCAGCATACCTAGATGTTCGAGACCTACTTCATTTTCTCTTTGTCAACTTCACGTATTATGCGATGCCTTGGAACTAGGCTATTCTGCAGTCATTTATTTTAGATTTATAGATCACCAAGGAAGGGTGTCTATATCTTTCATCATGGCCAAGTCCAAAGTCGCACCGCTCAAACGCATCTCTATTCTTCATTTACAATTATGCGCCGCAGTACTACTTTCAGATTTAGTAGATTTTCTTTCACAAATCTATCGACATTATTTACATATTGATGAAATCTTCGCATGAAGTGATTCCACAGTCGCCTTATCATGTATTTGTTCTTCGCCACACAGGTGAAACACTTTTGTAGCCAATAGGGTGACTCATATTCAGGAAAGGGTTTCTCCGGTTTGTTGGCATCATATTCGTTTAGCTGACAACCCAGCAGACCCAGCGTCCAGAGGTTTATTACCTCAAGAGCTTATCACGTGCTCCTTATGGTGGGCGAGGTCTTCATGGCTTCAATAGTCGCCCGATTTATGGCCTTCCAAAGCATCTTTTGCTTCTTTGTCAGCTGATATCACTGGAGAAGAAAGAATTTTAACATTTGTTTCAGAAGTGTTACTGTCAATCATCGACTCGCTTCTCAATCGGTTTTCTTCACTTCGCAAAATTCAACGCATTTTAGCGTATTGTTTTCGTTTTAATAATAATCTTTGTAAGACTCCCAAATTTTCCGGTGCTTTAGTGGATTATGAATTATATCAAGTTTTACTATACATTGTCAAAGATACGCAATCTTCCGTATTTAAAACTGAAATCGAACGCATCAAAAGGAGACTCCCATATTCTAAACAATTTCAAAAACTTTCTCCTTTTTTGGATAAGGATGGAATACTTCGTGTTTGTGTCGATTGTCCTGTTGATTCCTGCCGTTTGAAACTAAACATCCCGCACTTTTCCCCAGCAAGCATCGCCTATCGGAAGTTTAGATTGTTCAATCTCATCACGATCATTTACATGCCGGAATTAATACTACAATGTATTTAATTGAACAAAAGTTTTGGATTTTGTCCACAAAGCATTAGATTAGGTATTACTTATCAAAATGTAACCACTGTTTTCATTTACGTACAACTGCATTTGTTTCCACAATGGGTGACTTACCTTCTACACGAGTTACAGAAGTTAAGCCCTTTAGTGTAGTCGAAGTCGACTATGGTAAACCTTTTTCCATTCTTTTGTCACGTCGAGGTGGGTCTAGAACTCAAAAGGTCTACATATGTATTTTTGTTTGCCTTGCACTTAAGACTCTTCACATTGAAGTAGCTTCCGTCTTATAAGCGGAATCATTTATAGTCGCCTTGCATCGTTTCATTTCACACCGTGGTTGCTGTTCTCAGATCATTAGTGACAATGGCACTAACTTCGTCAGAGCCGACAAAGAGCTCATTTCGCATATGAAAAGCGCTTGGAGTTTTCATCCCCCTTCCGCACCTCACTTCTCTGGACTGGTAGAGAGCGGTATCAAGGCTGTCCAAACTCATCTCCGTCACGTTATAGGCATGCAAATCGTTACCTATGAGGAATTCAATACTGTTTGCATTCAGGTTGAGGCATTGCTCAACTCGCGTCCTCTATGTAGCATATCAACAGATCCAAATGACATCAGTGTCACGTTTGTGAAATCTATACAAACCTGAATAGACAGCACTCAAATTTTTTACATCCAACTTGTTATTAAATGGGTCCCGTTGTTGTAGAATATAAAATGATTCTAAGAACAATCTCTCTTAATTCTCTTCGAAATCTAAAATTTTTGTTCCATCTAAATCTGCTATATGTTTGGTGGCCTAAAGATGAGAAGGGTGAAAGAGGATTTCCGATCCTAGCATCGCTCTTATGCTGTATTACCCGGTTCTTGACCCAAGTAACTACTGTTTTTACAGCTGCACTGTACTTAGTAAATAACATTGCTACACAATGTCTAAAACAGCGTATTCTCAGTGTATGTGAACCGAAATTTCATAATAAAAATTTTAAACAATTGAAGTGTACGTTGATAAATAATTCATTTCCCAGAGGTCTAGTAAAGAGAGTTCTTTTTTCTAAGATTTTGCACAACCATTCTGGAATGGTTTCAGAAAAATTTTTAAATTTTGAAAAGAATTACCACAAGAGATTGTTCCTAGAATCATTTTACATTCTCCAACAACGGGACCCATTAAATAACAAGTTGGATGTAAAAAATTTGAGTGCTGTCTATTCAAGGTTGTATAGATTTCACAAACGTATATAAATTCAACGTAGTATGAGGCGTATATATTAAATTGTAATGTTTATCTTAACTGTAATATATTTTTTAAGTTGTCAATTATCCAGCACTTGCTTGTTATCACTAAATATTTAAGTACATACCGGTTTGATTTCTTATCCGCAAGTTGATGATACTAATGTGGAACAAATAGATGAAATAGCTGTGACTTCAGAAAATGCTTCAACGTCCACTAGTGTAATAGACTTTTACAAGTCATCCTTATCTAGAAAGTGTTGGGTTAAGACAGCCCCCCGCTACTTGAATGACTATGATTCTTCAACAATAGGGAGAGAAGAATGTAGTGCTGTATAAATAGTTATAATTTATTGTATGTAATCCGTCGAATAAGCCTTTTCGCATGCTTCAACAAATGAGAAATTTCAATGGTTGGAGGAGTCATGATTAGTTTCGTGTGAAATACATAATTAACATGAACTTTATTCATGCCTATCTTCGCGAACAGATATATTAAACATGAATGTGTATTAAAGTGCAATAAAGTTAACTTTTTATCTATTTCCTTTACTCTTTCGTTCATTATCTTTGTTCCAAAACTGTTGTAGGTTTCAACTTCACTGCAAAATCTACAAAGAAAACTGCCTTTGAACCTAATAAAGACCATAACGTACATTAAGACGCAAGAGTCGGTTTATCAAGAAGCAAAAGACGTTGGGCCTATTTTAAACCACGTATATAAATAAAGGTAAACCATTTTGTACTTAATGAAATTGTATCTTTCCTTACTGAAATTTGTGTAGCGTACTTCATTTGTATACAACCAAGATTTAAACTACTAAAGAACATTTAGCTATAACGAATAGTCGGTTTAAAACCTAGCATTACTTTTTATGCTCTGTAATTCTAGTTTAATAAAACCTTCACAAAGGTAATTTTGAAGTATACAACAGTATAAATTCCAGAACTCTAATCAGAAAATAACTTATTTGCCTAGCAGGCAATGAAATTTAAATTTTCTACAGAGTTATATTCTCCTAAACCTTACAATTTTAATCATTTACTCACCTACAGTATACTGGCTGCAGTCTTGTATTTTTGTTACAGTAGCATCAAGATACTCCTTTTTCTCCATGTGTTTAGCTTGAACAAGTTGTCCTACGCGTAAAGTGCCTTTAATCTGTTCGTCACTTAAAACAGCAGTTCCAAGCCCCGACTTATAAGTTACCTGTGATTTATAAAATACAATAAACCCATTCGGCAAAGCGGTAAAACTTACTTTGCACTTTACAACACGAACAACTTTCGAAACTTTTGCTTCGCAGAAAGCTCCTTTATATTTAGCACTAACTGCAGTGCCAACTGATAGGTACGGTGGGTCGTCCCCCTGCTAAAAGACTAGATGTAAGAGCCCTTAATAATTATAATAAAGCTTACCATCCTCATGAGGAAACCGTGCTGTACCTCAAGATTATTGTCAGAATCAACCATGCAAGCTACTGGTAAAAAACTTATTAAAATTTATAGGTACTATTAATTAAGGTCAAACAGTAAAAAGCATCTAAACAGATGCCTGTTAATCATACAATATATATGTAATTGAGATCGGAATATAAAACTGTACACCAAATTATTGCAACAGTGATAAAATAGTGAAGATACTTCATAACTTTACCGAGTGCATTATGATTTAATATATAAACATATCAAAAACCAGGATTTTCTGAGGTAAAATACATTCAACCGCTGATTTCGTGACATTTCCGTCAAACTATATAAATAATACAGAAACTAAACAGGTTCGCCAACTCGTTTAGCAAATATTTCTCTGATTTAAAAACACCTAACCTGTGTCCCAAACAACAAACACATCTTAACCAATAAGTGAACATTAACACCATTATGCACAAGGACCATAGAGAACATACAGAAGGACAGCATCCGATATATAGGAACATAGAGAACATTATATATGTTTGTATAGGGAGTAATGAGAACCAAATTACGCACATATTTGTAGTACATGGAGACGCTGAGAAAACGTTCACCGCAGTCCCGTCCATGACGTCCCAAAACATCAATCTCGGCTGTTACGCGCTTAAAATTTAGAATGATAACTCGGTTATGCAATTATAATTTTTGTATTTATTTTAACTATGGAATAATTTAAATATAATATCAAAATTATGGAAACCACTTCAGTTTAGCGAGGGTTATAAAATTCACAATTTAAGCATTCTACTTATATTAGTAGGTTAAAAAATGATAAATAAGAACTATTCATATTCACATTTACCTTTTATGTAGATAAAAGCTTGGTATTATCTGATTTTCTATAAATATTTATTTTGTGACGTCATGGACGGGACTGCAATGAAGATCTCCTGAGACGCCGGCTGCAGTATCATTGAATTATATTTAGTCTCTGTATGTCACCTCTTAGGAACGAAAAAGAAGGATCAACTTAACCTCTATCCTACATGTTTTATTTGAGAACGCCTTCACCATCTTGAAGTTATTCTAATCTATATGGTATCATGGTATTATCACAGAGTACATGTATTACTGTTTATTGCAAAATTACAAAAATTGATGTTACAAGTATATTCCATTTTTTAAATCAGTGTTAAAAATACCAGTTGCATTACGGTTTTTAATATTTATGTATTATCCCTTTGGTATATATTATAAACCGGTGTTATTTGTAAGAGTGTTTACACGGTTTTTAAATCCGGTGTACACCAAGTCACGTCTCTTGCCGTAGGGGTGTAGTTTTATTAAACCGGTTTAGTAAAACAGACATTATTTAGTGTTTACACAGGACTTAACACCTGTTTTATCAACAACTATTTTTAATAAAACTTGTACTAATGGTCCGTGTAAACGGAGTCGGTTATTAGTTGCTTTGTTCAGTAGCATTATTATTGGCGAAAGTATTAAATTATGATCGACTTACCCAGTGCGTTATTTTTTAAATCAGCGTTTAAAATTATTAATTAAATATTCTTGTAGTATACATCAGCGTAACATATTACATTTAATAGAGGAACGCAATGCCTATCGGGAAATTGATTTACCATTATGTTGCCAAAGATTGAGAAAAAACATATTGTAGCGGACTACTACTACCGCGTTTCACTAATTTAAAACAAGTAATAACAAGAGTCTTTATTACTCACTGTGCACAAGTCTAATTATCAGTATATGCCTTATTAATAGATGTTATAAGTCCAATTAACAATGAAGCACTATCACACTAATGCTATTTACAAGCACTAATATCTTCTTAAACTAACTACTTAACCACATGTCCATTAACTACACTAACACAACTATTTATATATTACACTTTTGTCTATTTATGTATTCTACAAGCTGCATGTACTTTAGACACATAATAAAACATTTATGCAACTCTTGGACTTCCAAAAGCTCAACTATTTAACTTTACACGATATAATTTATATTCGACATTCTGATATAAACTAACCACAGATAACTAACCCCTAGATACTTCACGGCAATGGTAAAGCTTCGGACATTGCACACCGCGCCCTCTTACGGTTGGGAGCAGAATCTACCCTAGCGGGAAACTTAAATTACAGGAAACTCAATTACCCCAACTAAATTCAGGTTCAGATATGAATACTGCCACAATCTAAATTCTGAATATGGCAGTACTCGATCAGAACCCATTCAGCAGAACCTTAATCTTGTAAAACACAAAATTGAACTCATTAGATGTATCTATTTAATATATTACAAGTACAATACTCGAAATGTATATGGCAAATTTTCTTTACACTGTATAAGTAAAATGAATCCAAATTAAAAAGGTCCTTGTTATTAAAGACATCCAACTACAATTTAAACCTTTCCACATTTTTCTTCGGAATAGGAAATCTATGTCGTCTAGAAATATTGTCCTTACAATTTGGAACACAGCGCTTAACATAACCCATTTGACGCTGAAACATGTATAATTATACTAATGTATAAAATAACACAATAAATATGCTTACTTACCACTTCTTCAAAGCACAAATATTTTCAGGTTTTAACAACTACAAATATAACCATATATTTCTTTAAATTATAATTACAAACTTATATTTTAAAGACCAGATATAACATAAAATAGACGGAAATAATGACAAACCTTCTATCAAGTAACCACAGCAAAAACGTAAACAAAATGTCGCAGTTGGTCGCAGATAACTATTCTTCCTACCATCCGATCGAAACCGAATTTACCCGAATATAGTGTTGTAGCGCCCCCTCGAAAATGGGAGATCCGAACTAAATTGTCACGTGACTGCTCTTATTAAATGCATTAAAGTGAAATATCTAGTGTTAGTTATCTGTGAAACTAACTTCTTACATTTATTAGCGGTCTTATATATACTCTGAATTAAAAAGGATGACTCATTCTCCAGTAATTGCTAGAAGGGTCTCGGTCCATGGAGAATGTGCAGTGCTTACGGCGCTTGTGTGTTTGACAGGTTGCCTAACGGTAGCTCGCAACAATATTATACCAACATAACTGATAACTACTACAGAAACATAAAATGAATGGACGTGTTTAGTATATGCTTGTAAATTCTTACAATATCTGTTTTACAAGTGGAAAATATTATCGCAAGTATATTATTAGTTTGATTTCAATACGTCTGGAAATGAACGTAATCTAAGATCTGCTGCTTTACACAATGATGAAAAAGATGATGCTGTTGTACTACGCGCTGTTGAACATGTTTTAGCTTCACCTACATTTATCGAAGATATTTGTAAAAAAATAAATAAACGAATTTCTGATAAAATTGAGGACATGTTTAAAGCTTTCGCTAATACAATTCAAGACATACAGTTAGAACTTTGTGCTGCACAAAAGGTTATCAGCATTCAAGAAGGCAAACTTGATACCTTCAAGCAATATGCAAGACGTAATAGTTTGCGTATTTACGGCCTGCCAGAATCTCCGATTGAAAATACTGATATTATACTTGTAAAAAATGTTTCAGGAAAAATTAGGCGTTGCACCCACGTGTTCCATTGATAGAAGTCGTCGAATATTTTAAAAAGTCGAGGGTAATATTATAAGATTTAATTCTTATACCATACGAAATCTGTAGATACACCAAAATTTTAATCATTGTAGTACTTGGAGTAATGATGGTACTATTTTTCTTAAAGTTAACAAAAAAATTTATAAATTAAACAATATATAATATGTAATATACTTGATCCGGCGAATTAAGGCTATGACCATATGCCAGCTGTCGACTACGTTGCCAAATGTTGAAAATGTGTTTTTTAAACATTTAAATACACTACTAATTATTGCTAAGGTGTATATGAACACTTTTAATACCAAACACGCCCTAGGTTGCTATGAGCAAAGCACACCAAGTAAACATGCATTTCACGGTTCAACAACGATTAGTTCGTAAAGAAATAGGTACATTATAAAAATGAACAATCAATTATAGTTACATTAAAAAAAGTTTGTACAATATTAGGACGACATGAAAGCATCTACAAAGTTAACAGTTCTGAATTTAGCTAAAGCTATTAAAAAACTGGTTTTGTTTTTAGCAATACGACAACACCAATATATCCCCACACTAGATGGTCAAATAAAAATATTATTGCAGTTAATGAAAGTATATGAGATGATCAGACCAGGCTTGGTAACAGTGCATTGTAATACCACTCGTAAAAACCAGAATGCTTTACAATGTAATGTCAACCTACTATATCTTTTCATGCGAATTGGCATTTAGAATTTATCTGCCTGGATTACTATTTTTGACGTCATAGCCTTGATTCGACGGATGGGCATGTGTTTTGGTTCTGGTGTTTTTCCTACAGTCTTCAAAAATTTGTTTGTAATCCCACTACACAATAACGGTAATAAAACTACAACTATTGTTCAATTTCTTTTACTTTCGTTTCCGGTAGAATTCTCAAAAAATGCATTAAAATCCTCCATTCATCTTTTTTCAAAAAATTTAATATTCTGACTAAGCAACAATTTGGCTTTAGAAAAAATTCATCTATGAAACGTGCTTTATATGGAGTAACCAATGTGATCTATTCAAAAATTGAGAATAGTACCAAGCAAGTAGCCGTTTTCCTCGATTTGTGTAAGGCATTTAATAGTTTCTCACAGCAAATTATTACAGATACTACATAACCTAAGGTATAAGGGGAACTGCATATTTACGTTTGGAGGACTGCTTTAAAGATAGATGTCAACGTGTTTTTGTTAACGGTATACTAAGTGATTTTTTGACGAGAGTTTCCCAACAGTATGGACTTGGCACTTGACCTTCAATGTATGTCATATGAACAACGCATTTTCTTAGCGCGGTTAAAAGCAGGTTTGAAGGTAACGCCCTGAAACTGATATTGGTAAACATAACATTGACATTTCGTGTTTACGCAAAGTGAACTTGGACAAAAGCAGCTTGTTACAGCAAGTGCACTTAAATTTGGGATTCGCTTTTGAAGCCACTAGGTTTTAATTATGAAATTTTCTCACTTGTACATATAAACTTTTTTTTGCGTAAATTTACTTGCACACTCCTCACATTTCACCTTCATTTTAATAAAAAAATACAATGTCAATAGAAATACATTATTATAACATTTCACGTTTTCCAACAAGAACGATAAAATGCAGGTTCTTATTCTAGGATTTCACTTGTCAAGTTGTCATCAGATCAAGGTCAGACGCCAGTTCATACTGTGGAGAGACTCTCGTATTTTTGACTGTAGATTTTGGTGTTCCCCAAGGAACTGTATTAGGTCCGCTATCATTTCTGGTATATATTCATTAACTAGGTTTACCCGATATCGGCGGAAAATTATTTCTATTGTAGTTATTCTTTTTGAAGGCAGTAATTGGCTTGAAGTTAACAAGAAATGTGCTGTTGGCGTAGAGCTTGTTAATGCATGGTTAGTCAATAATTTGGCTAAATTTAAATAAAAGTAAATATATTACATTTTGCCTTAGCTTGGATGGTCTGCCGTCTGCTTAGACCGAACTAGTCATTCATAAAATAGACAATATAAGATCTGCATGTTCGTGTCCTGTTATTGAGAGAGTTAGCAAAATTATATTTGGGTGTAATGCTAGACCAGCATCTAAGATGGCACGCACACATTGCATACATTACATTTAATATCTGATACTGTATTTATAAATTCTACCAATTAAAAACATTTTATTAGCATTTGCGGAGTCCATCATTAGATACAGTATTGTGATTTGGGGTGGTACTTTTTCAACTACTTTGTTGCCTTTACTAATAACACAGAAGTTAATTTCAAAATCATGCTTAAAAAGAATCTATATTTCCGTCAGATATCCTGCTTTCAGAGGCTAATTTACTACCACAGTAATTAACTTATTAAATCAAATTATAAAAATATTAAATATATGAAATGAATATACTTAATCTTAAGCCTGTACACTATATTTAAATTATTGAATAGCAAAATAAATGTTGAATCAATTTGTTTGTTTGTATAATTATTAAATTTACTGTTGCTCTATTGGGAGGAATAAGTTAAAAAGTAAGTATACCTAAATATTTACCTTATTGTTTTAAGAGGATTTATACCAAAAGTCAATTTCCATATAAATTCGAATTTCCCGCTTTTACTAAATAGTTGCTGGGACTTCCATTTTAGCGCTGTAATACAGTTTTATTACTATACCCGTCTCCCGACAAATATGAGATGACGTTTCAATACAAATAAATGCTGGGTTCGCAGATAACTATCTCCTAAGTCCAGTTCCAGATTTCACAGAGAGCAGACGTGCAGACCAGAGAGCGACTACAACTAAATTGTACTTTTCAGTATAATTTAGTTCACCGAGATATCATCACCGCATTCCAGCAGAGCAACGAGCTTCGATAAATAATACACCGGTATTATTCAACGTGCAGCATTCCAACGGTCAACGCCCAGTGACGTCATCGTAACGAATTCTGTTGAATGCACGGGAACCTAACCAGTTCTCGTGTATTAATAGAATCGTAACAGGTGTTTATAGACGCGTGGAAACAATTTATTGTTCCCGCGCTTCTATAATACCTATCGTCGAATTACATCGTGTTTTCAGTTTCGTAAACGTGCGAGAGCTTTTAGCTTTTGTACTTTTACTTAACTGGAAGTGTTTCTCTGTAAACGCGTGTTAGCAATTAGTTGCTTTCGCGTTTTTATAGAGAATAAATTCAACAAGGAGAGACGCAACGATTTCGGTTCGCGATAGTGCTTGAGGCTTTTATTAGCTTCGTGCTGTTGCTGAGCTGGGGTCGAGGCGCTGCACTTTTAGTGCATTAAAAGGGAATCACTCCGCTGTTGAACACGCTTCGACTGTCTAGCCTAAGACACCTTTGGCTGTGAACGCGCTGGTGAGCCTGCCAGTGCGTAGATAGTTGATCCGGTTCAACGTAGCGGAACCCGTCCTTTTGTAACGCGTGGGTGCAGTAATTTTACGGGCGCCCCCGCTTTGCAGGAGGACATCCTCGTCGCCGCCGCGATCCAATCCGCGGGCGTTGAGTCGAGTTGCTCCGCTTAAGACACCTCGAGCGCTGAACGGGCTAGTGAGCATGCTAGTCCGGGAGCAATTTCGACTGATCGCACGTGGCTGGAAGGGAAGCTCCGGTACATTGCGCGGGCGTAGTGCTTGCACTGCTACCCGCGCATTTTAGCGGAACTATGGACGGAGAGGACTACGAGATGGCACCGGGCACCGAAGCGAAGGACCCCCGCAAGCGCGCCATTGAGGACGCTTCGGAGGAGGCCTGTGACGACGACTTCACGGTGCCGAAGAAGAAGACGATGACCAAGCAGCCCAAGAAGACCAGCGCAGCCGACCTTCCGACAACCAATCGGTACGAACCGATTGCTGCTACGCCAGAAGAAGAAGCACCAGCAGAACGTATGGAGTCCGATGCGAACTGTTCGAACCCTGCGTCGGCCCGCAGCCGCCGCGTCCCCCCTATCGTCCTTCGCAAGAAGGACAAGTGGGTAGCGATTGCGGCAGAGCTCAGCCGGCGCAGACTCCAGTTTACCAGAGCACGTAATACGCAGGACGGAATCAGTATCACTCCGGCGACCCCAACAGACTACCGTGGGATCACGGCTTTTCTGTCCGAGCGAGGCGAAGAGTATCATACTTATCGCCTCCAAGACGACAAGCCGCTCAGGGTGGTTTGAGGGCATCCCGGAGGTATTGACACCATGGACGTTCGAACGGAACTCGTCGCGAGCGGGCTTCCAGTGCTAGCCTGTGCACGCATGCACAAGGAGCGACCGAGACGAGCTTTGCCCCTGGTCATGGTCACTTTGACCAAGTCCACGGAGGCAAAGCGAATCTTGCAGCTTCAGCATGTGCTGCACCTGCGAGTACAGGTGGAGATACCGCACCGACGGTCCGAAGTAGGACAATGCCATCGGTGCCAGAGATTCGGGCATACGCAGTCGAACTGCAAGGCCACGCCTAAGTGCGTCAAGTGCGCCGGCGGTCACCTTAGCGGCACCTGCCTCAAAAGCAGGGAAGTTCCTGCGGTGTGCGTCAACTGCGGTGGCGCGCATCCAGCGAGCTATAGGGGATGTTCCGCATTCCCGTCTCTAAAAAGGCAGAAGTCTTCGCAGACAGCATGGAACGTCAGTTCGAGCCGAACTATGCGCACGCAGACCTTCGGCATATCGAACGCGTCCATCGTGAAGTCCGGCGGAGGCTAAGGGACGACGACGATCCTCAGGAACTTGACCCTACCACGGTTGAAGATGTCAAGGACCTTATCAAGGCCTTAAGGGTCAGAAAGGCTCCTGGACCGGACGGTATCTCCAACCGGGCTCTGAAAGCGCTGCCGGAAAACGCCCTCCGGGCGTTGACAGGAATCATCAACGCCATGTTGAGACTCCGCCACTTTCCATCCACGTGGAAGACGGCGGACGTCGTAGAGCTCCGGAAGGCAGGCAAATCTGCGACATTCCCACAGAACTACCGGCCCATTAGCTTGCTGTCGGTAGTTGGGAAAATAGCGGAAGCCGCCTTTCTAAGGAGACTCCAGGCGGCGATGCAGGAGCACGACGTTATCCAGGACGAACAGTTTGGGTTCCGCAAGGGGCATTCCACCGTTCACCAGATACTGCGAGTGGTGGAGCACATCGCGGAAGGCTTCAACTGGCGACAGTCAACCGGCGCAGTGTTCCTGGACGTGTCTAAAGCTTTCGACAAGGTCTGGCATAACGGCCTACTCTACAAGATGCTGGAGAGGGGTTTACCACGCGCCCTCGTCCAACTGACAAGATCCTATCTTCACGATAGATGGTTTCGCATCAGGCTGGACGGGGTGCGGTCGACGAGGCGGAGAATCAGGGCTGGGTTACCCCAAGGTTCTCTCCTCTCGCCGGCACTCTTTAGCATCTTCGTGAGCGACCTACCGAAAACGGCAGACACCAGGATAGCACTATACGCCGACGACACAGCCATTCTAGCCAGGTCCCGTGCTCCGCACCTCATTATGCAGAGACTGCAAACGGCGATGGACGCTCTCGAGGAGTGGCTAAGACTCTAGCGAGTCGAGGTCAATCCAGAAAAGAGCACGGCAGTTTTCTTCTCGAAGCGACGTCACCGACCTGGAGACGATGTCAGAGCGTTCGACGAACCGATACCTTGGCGTTCAGACGTCAAGTATCTAGGGGTGTTCCTTGAATCTCGGCTAACCTGGAAAGCTCACATCGAGTATGCGGCAAACAAGGCCAAGGGTGTTATGGCTCAGCTATACCCTTGACCAATCGCCGAAGTAGGCTGAACGCTTTAAACAAGCTTAGGCTCTACCAGGCGATAACCAGACCGACGTTTGCATACGCATCAGCGGTGCGGGGTAACGCAGCGGAAACGCACATGCGGAAACTCAGGTGATCCAGAACAAGGCCCTAAGGGAGTCTTCGAGCTCCCTGGTTCATCAGAAACGCTCAGCTTCACAAAGAGGCAAATCTGCAAACCGTCAAGGAATGGCTCCGGTCGAACGCGGAGAGGTTTTACGGATCTCTTGAAGATCACGAAAACCAGCTCATACGTGCTCTGGGCGCGTATGAAGAAGCCCTATGGCGACGACATAAGCACCCCAGTGCGATGCTCCGGCAATGAAAATTGCTGCGATTCCATCAGACGTCCGAAAGGAATAAACTGAGCGTAACGCCATGTTATTTCCAATCGCGACGGCGGTGAAGGACCTAGTGGCGTCGCCGTGGATCAATGTAGTAAGCGTAAGACTACGGATTCCAAGGTCCCGGGTTCAAATCTCGACACGGCCGACTGCTTGAAAAATGGCAGGTGAGCATTTTTCACTAAAATTACGCCCTCGTTCGGATGAGAGGTTAAATGGAGGTCCCGTGTGTGAGTGTTGTCACGCACGTTAAAGATCCCTACCTTGCCTGGAACGACAAGGGTTCGGCAAAATTCTAAATTTCCAGGCAACAAAAAACTCGCCTCCTGGCCAATGTAGTACCTTCAGGTGGAGCATTGGGAATGTAAATGAACGGTGAAGGACCTAGTCCAGGTACGCTAGTCACGGGATCCCTATAAACGTCCTTTGACAAGGGATCTCGAGTCCGACACCAAAGTGGTTTTTAGTGGGTATGTCCTTGCTCCGGCAAGGAAGAGTCCCACACAGCGGATATAAAATCTTTTACCACTATATAAAAAAAAAAAAAAACTAAACTATCTCCTAGATACCTCACGGCAATACTAAAGGTTAGGACTTTGCACACCGCGCCCTCTTGCGCTTGGGAGCAGAATCTACCTTAGCGAGAGATTTTAATTACAGGCAACTAAATTACCTCAACCAAATTCAGGTTCTGATTTGAATACTGCCACATTCTAAATTCTGAAAATATAGCAGTCCTCATTCAGAACCCATTCAGCAGAACCTTAATCTTGTAAAACACAAAAATGAACTCATTAGATGTATCTATTTAATATATTACAAGTACAATACATAAACTTATATCGTTGAAATGTGATTTTGAATAGCTGCATAAACCAGTGCATGATTCATGAACTGATCTAGCATAAGTAATCCAAAGTTTACAGTTAGTGCATACTAGATAAATGCAATGTGGGTATTGCATTTGCATGTACCCTTGTATATCCTTCACTATAATAATTTTCATTCGAAATGTATATGGCAAAGTTTCTTTACACTGTGTAGGTAAAATGGATCCAGATTAAAAAAGTCCTTGTTATTAATCACATCCATCTACAGTTTAAACCTTTCCATATTTTTCTTCGGATTAGGAAATCTATGCCGTCTAGAAATATTGTCCTTACAATTTGGAACACGGCACTTAACATAACCCATTTTAAGTACACTGCAAAGAACATATCTTTGGTACACTGAAACATGTGTAATAATACTAATGTATAAAAGAACATAATAAATATGCTTACCACTTCTTCAAAGCACAAATATTTTTCAGGTTTTAACAACTACAAATATAACCATATATTTCTTTAAATTATAATTAAAAATAATATTTATAAAGGCCAGATATAACATAAAATAGACGGAAATAATGAGAAACCTATCCAATAACCACAGCAAAAATGTAAACAAAATGTCGCAGATAACTATTCTTCCTACCATCCGATCGAAATCCAATTTACCCGAATATAGTTTCCAATGAGATATTAATTATATGAGTCAGTGGTAACAGGCAGTATGGTAATAAAAGTTGTTGCATATGTTTAGAAATATTATCAGCTCCAATTGAGTTTGATTTTATATGATAATTTTTTCTACCTTCCGAGGTGTAGCTTTAGTAAAATCAAAGGTGGTCTGTGTATATGTTGCATAAAACTGATTAACTAGAGTTTGTTTTATAGGTACTTGTGTGATCGATGTCTGGAAGAATGTATTAATCTCATTAGGATCCGCTAAATGTAATGGAATTTGTACTTTAAGATGCTACCAAAATCCAAATTTTTTGCTTCATTCCAGATATCACAAGGGGCTTTTAATCTGGTTTTAAAATAAGCATCTCTTTCTCTATTTATTGCTTCACAAACTGTTTTACGCATGCTATTATAGAATGATTTAGTCTCATTAGTACTGGTCTTTAAGTATTTTGCTTTTGCTAGCTCTCTTTGTTTAATTAAACACATAATGGCATATGTAATATAAGGTAGTTATTGTTTTTTACTTTTTATTGTAGTCAGTGGTGCATGTGTGTCAAATAGTGTAATTATGATTTCATTAAACAACTGGATTTTATCATTAATGTTTTTTATATAATAAATCTCGTCCCCATAGTGCCATTTCTGCATCTTTGTATAGATGATCTATGTTAATCACATTTAATAACCCGATCTTCCCTTTACCAATTACCGAGGATGGTCTATTTATTTTAATTTTGCAATAAATAGCCAAGTGGTCAGTATGAAGTTCTGCAAATTCTTTTGTTCCTACATTTCTCATTGTATGTTCAATATTAGTTATTAGATGATCAATTAAGATGCTAGATTGTTTTGTCATGCGAGTGGGCTCTGTAATACACTGTTCCAAGTCATATGTATGAAGTGTTTGTAAATAACTTTAAAACTATTATATCAACCTTATTTAATACATTTATATTGAAGTCACTTAAGCATAATACATGGTCAGACAATGGTAAGAGTTCGGAGAACATTTCTTGCAATAAATCATGTTTGTTAACTGGCAATTCTTTTGGAATATAGACACTTCCAATAAAAATTTAAATTTTTTCTACTCTCGCCTCAATCCATATTTGTTCTATTTCACTGTTACGTTTTATAATATTTATGATTTTAGCTTGAAGCTCTTTCTTTGCATATATGGCAACTCCACCACCATTCTGTCTATTTGAAAAATATGATATCCAGGAATGCTTGTCTGCATCTTCTTCTAAAAATTAGGTGTAGTAACATTTTACTGACACGTCGTGAAGTTAGCAGACACGTTTCAACAGACACACCAGTGCAAACAGCCAAAGGTTCAGTGGTGTAGAGAAAATTAATCTAAAATTAACGTTAGTTTTATGTTGAAAATTTTATGGTAATACAGATTTACAGCCGGTGTGCCATGCAAGTTTTTATAAAAGGGATCAAAAAATCCCTAAATGTTTACCACTAGTTCAGTTAATATTTTATTGAAAAAAATGGAAAACTTTTGTAGAAGGAGATGGAGTGCCAGGACCAAACCAAGCTTATTTCATATGTATAGATTATATCTAAGACCCATGAAAAGTGGAACGAGTGATCGGCCTTCTAAGGATTCGAAATGTCCTCCAAATATTTACCACTACTTTGCTTAATATTTTATCCGACAATTTAAAATTAATTAGTTAATTAAACAAAATATATTAGATACTGTAAGGTCACAGTTTAAAACGAGGTTGGTAAAAGTCGTTAAAAATAAGATAGATAATTTTCCACATCAATCATGGAAACTGATTATATTACGTATTGCAGTCTTTCTGAAAAGTCCAAAATTACTCTTGAGTGGTATCGTGAGAATGTCTTTGTAATTACACATTGATACAATTGCCAGAAATTCCATCAATTAGCTAGAAATTGCAAAATAAAGAAATCTGTTTCCAATGCTCAGCCGAGAACAACCATACACAATGTAAATTTTCGGTCCTCAAATGCGTCACCTAGATGATTGCTAATTTAATGTATAGAATGAACCTTGACGTCAACCACAATTTCAAAGACAAAAATTGTCCTTGGAACACAAGACTACTGAAAGTACAACAGTCACGTACCAACTATGAAAATATATAGCAATTAAACCTTTATGTACAAATAAATCTCTGGGTCATATTGACATTCGATATCTTGCTAAGTGTTTCAAACAGTATGTAGGCATTTTAAGCTATCTGGATTTACACGTCATTACTTTATTTGGAACTTGGATTGCGCCTTACTTACCTTCAGCCTTATTACATTGGCCGGCTACAACCTTGTAAGAACCAACAGAGAATCAAAAGAGGATGGGATCTATGTTTGTACATTAGAAATGATATTGTCTTTACAGTTTCTGATCTCCTCATTGAAAATCCTCGACTCGAGCAGTTATGTATAAAGCTCAAGTTACAAAAATTGACCTTAGCAGTAGGAGTTATCTACAGACCCTACATTTGATTTTTCAATGCTCCAATCAAAGGTACTACATTGGCTATGAAGTGAGGTTTTTTACCAGGAAGTTTTGCAGAGCCCTGGCTATTCTAACCAGCAACGTGCATGGCAACACACATACTGGACCTACATTTTCTCTCATCCAAAATTTTTCAAGTGGTCTATGTTGGAAATCAAACGCAGGATCTTGGAATCAGCAGTCATACGAGAACTAGTCTGTTCCACAGAACCGCCCTGTTATCTACAGACCACCGACTACTACATTAACCTATTTACCAGAATTAGAAACTACTCTCTTTAATGAAATCCTAGACTCAGATGGGACAATTTTAGTGGGGAATGTAGATGTCGATTTTATGAAGCCTCACAATGCAGGCGCCATATGTTTGCAATCAATCTTAGATAGTTATAAGTCCACTCAACATGTAAGTGAATTAACCCAGGTGTTATATAAATTTGTGTAATTAATTTACTTTATAGTTGGCGTTGTTGTTACTTGTCAGAAAGTTATGTCATACTAGTATTAGTTGAATTCTGAGTTTATTAAAGCCTACATTATAGAGGTGTTTTATATAACAATTTAATAAACTCACAATGGATAAGCTTCTCAAGATAAATCGAATAGATATAGAATCTAATGTTAGTTCTGCTGCTCATCTTTGGAAGCATTGGAAAAGAACCTTTGACAATTTTTTGAAAGCAAATGAAATTGCATCGACAGAAGATGTTACATGCCAAAAATGGCATTTTACCTTTTAAATATGTGACTGAATTCGCGCCATTATTTTTAAAAGTAAATTTGTTCATTTCCGCCATCCCGGACAGTTGCGTCGGCACAAAAGAATGCGCAGACGTGGAGTGATGAAGTAAGTGCGTGGTTTCCGACATGCCGGGCATCATGTTTAGCCAACGAGACATCGAACAGTGACGTTTACCTGGTGTGTTTTTTCGTGTCTTTTCTCTTTTAGGATGTAGGTTTCCCTTTATCTCTCGCACTATCGTATCTCTACCTTCACCTTATTCCTCCGTCCTACCCACGAACAAAGAAGAGGGAAGACAGAAAATCTGATTTCAACGATGGCTAACAACGCCGAGATCCATGGAAATGAGTATGCCTCCTGCCGCAAGGATAACCGCAAAGTCGTGAAGAGTTCCACCTTTTTTGGTGAGTGTTTTTAATCTTTTTCTTTAAGGCGCATCTTGTATCACTGTAAACATTTTGGTATGTGATACAATTTGAGACGCAATTATGACGTAATATCTTGTACAATATTGTGTACGTGGTTAGTATGTGTTGCCAATTGTAGTAGTGGATGATCGTGACAGTCGGCGGGACTATATCAAAGAAAAGCTTAATATCCTAATAAACTATGTCAGTCCAGCTGTATTTGAATACATAAGTGAATGTACTAAATACGAAGATGCGATAATAATTTTAGAAAATCTATGTAAAACCGCCGCTGAATGAAATTTTTGCAAGATACTCTTTGTCTACGAGAAAACAACAAGCTGGCGAATCAATTGATCAGTATATTCAAATTTTAAAGCAAATGAGTAAGGATTGCAATTTCACTGCTGTAACTGCAGATCAGAACAGAGATGATTTTATCAGGGATTCATTCATAGCAGGGCTTAATTCTGCACTTATAAGACAGAGACTTTTAGAAAATAACACTTTAAGTGTAAGCAAGGCATACAATAGTGCTCGAGCTTTGGAAATGGCTCAATAACACTCAGAGTCTTACTCTAACCAGTTTAATTCCTATGCGAATGCGGCAACCTTAAGCAATAATCAAGTAGAAGAACTAACGCCAAGTGCTTTACAAAATACACAAGCTGAAGGCAGTTCTACTATTGCCGTTGCTAATTCCAAATGTTATTTTTGTGACAAAAACCGACATTCTAGAAACAAATGCACTGCTAAAGAGTCTTTATGCTATTCTTGTGGCAAGAAAGGCCATTTTATGAAAGTATGCAGATCAAAGCTTTAGAAAAGTGCTTATAACAGCAATACTTCTGCTGCCATTCTCAATATGATATCGGCTTCATCCCTTGCCTCCCAATCAAAAGCGATTCTACAAATAGAAGTAAATGGATGCAATGTAGAAACATTAGTTGATACTGGTAGTTCAGACAGTTATATATCGGCAAAAATTGTGAACGGAAATCTGACTAAAGTACTTCCAACTAATCTAAACGTCACAATGGCATCCTCAACCTTAAGTTCATTTGCCATGGATATTGCGTCGTAAACTTAAAGATATTTAATAATTATTATCAAAATGTCAAACTTAATGTTCTGGAAGAGCTCTGTTCCGATCTTATTATTGGGCACAATCTTTTAAAGCAACATTCTGGAGTAGAATTGATCTTTGGTGGAGGTAGACCATCTCTCTCTATATGCAATTTAACAATAGCCAAAGTTGACCCTTATCCGTTATTTGCACACCTATCTGATGATTGCAAACCATTTGCTACCAAGTCTCGTAATTATTGTCCGGCCGATTTAGAATTTATTGAAAAAGAAATATCTAGACTTCTGAAAAAAAAGATGCCATGGAGAGCACAAGTGCTTGTTGTTAGTAGTGAGAATCATAAGAAAAGAATGGTAGTCGACTATTCTTCAACAATTAATAAATTTACTTTGCTAGATGCTTACCCCCTGCCAAATATCGAAAATTTAGTAAAGCAGATCTCGTAAAATGAATATTTTAGCTGCATTGATTTACAAAGCGCCTATCACCAGATACCCATCTTAGACTATGAAAAAATTTATACTGCATTTGAAGCTAATGGCAATATCTACCAACTTACAAGAATTCCATTTGGAGTGACAAATGGAGTTGCTTGTTTCCAACGAAATATCAATAAAATAATTCAAAACGAAAAGTAACAAGATACCTTTGCCTTTTTGGATGATATTACCATATATGGGAAAAGTAAAGAACAACACGACAAAAATTTACAAAATTTTTTAAAAATTGCTGAAAAATATAAGCTTACTCTGCACCATGAAAAATGTAAATTTTCTATGACTAAAATTAACATTCTCGGATACACCATTGAAAATAAAATATTAAAACCTGATTTGGATAGACTTCGTCCCCTTGTTAATTTGCCTTTACCAACTGATATGACATCACTGAAACGAGTTCAAGGCTTGTTTGCTCACTATTCAAAATTTATATACAAATTCTCCGATAAAATTCATCATTTGATAGCAGTTAAACATTTCTCAATGAATAAAGATCAAATTGAGGCTTTTAAAAACGTAAAAGCAGATATTGTAAATGCCGCTGTTACAGCAATTGACGACGAAAGTATAGTTGAAATCAAACAAAATCAAGCATGACTCATTATTCAAATCTGTAAGAACTAATAGCAGTACAACGTATTTCTTAACTTTATACAGTCGTCGGTTAAACTTTATTAGAGATGGGAAAAGTAGCAACGATTAAAGAACACTTTAAATACATTAAACAAACGTGCTTTAAAGTGACTCGTGATACCTGGATTGAAAAATATTATTGAAAGAGCGACTCATCTCTACACTTCAGTCGGTCCATGAACAAGTTATAGGTTATGACGGTTATGTTAGGTTTCTATTTAATTACCCAATTGGATATTTTGTTCCGTGAACAATTATATTTAGATTATAAACAAAGTAATGCAAAGGTTTATTGAAAAGTATGCAAGAATCAAACTGTTAAATTTACTACAATATTAAAACATCGAGTGTGTGTGTTTAAAATATCTCAAATAAAATTCCATATTGTAGTTTGTCTGGCTGAAGGAATTTTGTTTTTGAATACGTACAGAGCTAATAATTTAGGGGTTTTGAACACGTTCGTTACTATAAATATCTCCCGAAACTATGTTACTCTTGCCATTAAACACGAGAAAGCAGCATGTCAAAAAATCATAGTACCATACTCTATAACTGTTTGTCACATTATTAATTTTTGTTTGGATACTGGAGTATTTCCTAAATTATGGAAGAATTCAATCATAGTTCGGTTGGTAAAAGTTCCTGTGGCAAAAGCTTTTGAGGTGGCTCCGTGGTATAATTGGTATGCATGTGACAACTACGCCCAAAGTCCCCTGTTCGAATCCCGACACGGTCCGTTTGAAAAATGTCAGGCGAGTATTTTTCACAAAAATACGCCCTCATTCGGATGAGAGGTAAAATGGAGGTCGTCCGGTATGTGTGTGTTGTCACGCAGGTTAAAGATTCCTATCTTGCTCAGAACAGCAAGGGTTCGATAAAATTTAAAAATTTTCAGGTAAGAAAAAATCGCTTCCTGTCCAATGTAGTACCTTTGGATGGAGCATTGGAAAATCACATGTAGGGCAAAAGCTTTTGGCGAGCTCTGACCTATTAATATACTGTCAACACTGCCTAAGATTCTTGAAAGTGTGGTATATACCCAAATTCCTTTATATTTTCCTTTTAACCCTTTAAAACCACTCATATACAAGTTTACAAGTGAAGCACATGATTATTTTGTCTCTCTACATTAGAATTAATTAAAGTAGTTTATACTGTGATTAAATACTTGAAAGTTATATCATAACAATCAGTGAGTTGTGCAGTATTTAATGACACTCATTATAATCTTTGTGGTGCATCCTCCTTACTATAAGTAGTGATTTTCTCTTACAACTAAACAATTAAAAGTGTTATCAAACTAAACAGCTGCTGATAATAGTGAACTAATTATAATTATACATATACATTTGGCTAGCACTTTATTGATATCACCTTACTCAAGTAATCATTCAAAACAAATGCTGTTATTCTTCTGTATTTATTTATAACTGTTGGGTAATATACAGGGTGACAGAAATGTCACACTGTTCAACATGTAAAACACAAGGTAAAACATTTGGCTGTGACAAGTGCTCAGTAAGGATTTGTGATGAATGCAGTGGGCTAACAACATCAGAAATTAGGTGCCTAGAATTAAAACGAAGAACTTTAAAGTACTTCTGTAAATCATGCCTAAAAGATGATAGCTTTACAGAGGTACTAGAAAATATGCTGCAAACTAAATTGCAAGAGGCAATAAAGGACATAACTACACTTTTTAATAGTTTCAAAGCTGAAATCAAAGCAAACAGTAGTGAAAAATTTCTTAATCCTATTGCCATACAAAAATTAGAGGCAACCAAATCTTATGCAAGTGTAGCAAAATCAGAACCAGTTTTGGTAGTACAACCAATTAACACCCAGCAAAGTAAAGATACCAAGATGGAAATCAGAAACACTATTTATCCAGCAGACATAGGAGTGCACATATCCAGAATACGTGAATCTACGAATGGCAGAATTGTAATTGGCTGCAATGATCAATTAGACAGAAGCCTCCTGCAAAACACAATTATAGAAAAAACTGGGAACCAAATACAAAGTAAATGCACCTACCCTAAGAAAACCTAGGATCAGAATTGTAAATATTAATAGTAATGATGTTGATGCAGATATGGGGCAGATTGGGAATCTAATTATTAAGCAAAATAAACTCAATACTGATATTAACAACTTCCACTTAAAAGTCGTAAAAATACTGCATAACAAAAATACTATGAACTCGACCATTATTATTGAAAGTGATACAGCTACTCATGATTCTTTATTAAAATCAGGTAAAGTTGCCATTGGATGGTCTATGGGTGCTGTCTATAACCACAAGGCGTCGCCGTGGATCAATGTAGTAAGCGTAAGATTACGGATCCCAAGGTCCCGGGTTCAAATCCCGACACGGCCGACTGCTTGAAAAATGGCAGGTGAGCATTTTTCACAAAAATTACGCCCTCGTTCGGATGAGAGGTTAAATGGAGGTCCCGTGTGAGTGTTGTCACGCGTTAAAGATCCCTACCTTGCCTGGAACGGCAAGGGTTCGGCAAAATTCTAAATTTCCAGGCAACAAAAAACTCGCCTCCTGGCCAATGTAGTACCTACAGGTGGAGCATTGGAAATGTAAATGAACTGTCTATAACCACATAAATGTAGTTCAATGCTACAAATGCTTAAAATTCAACCATGTGGCCCAAAACTGCAAAAATGAAACTTCCTGCTCTTTGTGTTCGGGTAAACATTCTTACAAAGAATGTACTACGGAAACCTACAAATGTGCAAACTGCCTGCTTGCTAAATCAAGACTCAATATAGAAGTTGATATTGCACATCCAGCCATAAGCAAGGAGTGCCCTTGCTACCTGCAAGAAGTGAAAAGGGAAACCGCTAAAATAGATTATACTAACGTTGTATAGCAATCACAGTCCCCCTTTCTGCCAAATGAATTTTTAACATTTACTTCCAGCAAAAGGTTTGCTGATAAGTTATGCATTTGTCATGTGAATATCCGATCACTTAATTCCTGTTTCGATGAGCTTTGCGATTTTGTAGAGAGGAAGAACTTTCTAATTATTGCCATATCGGAGACGTGGCTAGACCCCGACTTTCCCTCGACATTGTAAGCGATACCTTCTTATACGCTATTTCGACAAGATAGGGTAATGAGGGGTGGAGGAGTATGTTGCTATGTGCATAATTGTATCAAAGCAACAAAATTGAATATTGACTTTTTAGATACTACAAGTCTTGAACAACTATGGTTAAAGGTGAAAATTGATAGAAATTCCTGTGCAGTAGGTGTTCTTTATAAAGCTCCAACGACCAATAACAGCTGCTTTAGTGAAGTAGAAACTGTATTATCAAACATCAACTCAGATGTTGATTATATTGTAATAATGGGAGACGTTAATATTGACTTCATGAGCCAGCATTATATAAGATTCCTTCACCCATTGCTATATCAATTCAATCTGGTACAAATTGTGAATCAACCAACCCGAATAACAGCAACATCAGCTACCCTAATAGACATTATCTGTTGCAGTAGTGATTTACAAATAGCCGTTTGTGATACGCATGATATGATAAATATGTCATATCACAGAATGGTATATTGTGAAATTATCACCAAAGTTCAAAAGCCAAAACCAACATTAGTTGAATATAGGAATTATCAAAATATAAATCTAGATATGCTCCAAGCTGATCTTTCTTACCATAATTGGGCAGAAATTCTCCAAGAACATGATCTAGATGCCAAATTAGAATATTTCAATAAACTAGTTACAGATCTTTTTGACACGTATGCCCCAATTAAAAAAACCACACTTACATATAGGACACCTCCGTATATCACAGACACAATCAAACTCATGATACGATTAAAAGACAAAGCACATCATAAGTATCTTAGAACAAAACTAACATCTGATTATAATTACTATAAAGATCTAAGAAATTTTACGACAGAAGCAATTAGGAATGAAAAAGCTGCCTTTTTAAGAATCAATTAAGAAAATATAGATCAAATCATAAACAAATATGGAAATTTTTTGCTGATAACAAAATTCATTTTAAACAAAGAAATTCCATGCATCCTGAACTCCAAGAGGTAGACATAATAAATGATTATTTTGTGAACAATATACTCCGTCCACCGATAGATGATATGTACATTGACGAATTCAAACACTCTAAATTTGCAGGACTTGGTGCCAAATTTGAAATACACACCGTTTCACCTGAGGAAGTTCAGCGTCTTGTATTGATAAGTAGATCTGATGCATATGGAAAAGACGGCATCAACTCAAGAATGCTAAAAATTATAATACCATATTGTTTAGATATTGTTACACATATTCTTAACACATCATTTTTTAGTGGTCATGTACCACACATTTGGAAGCAGTCAATAATTAACCCTATACCCAAAGTATCACAAGCTACCGACATGACGCAGCTTAGACCAATAAGTATACTACCAGCACTTTCAAAAGTGGCAGAAAGAATTGTATACAAACAGCTCGTTGATTACATTAATAAAAACAGCATACTACCTAAATTCCAATCAGGCTTTAGATCATCACACAGTACTGCAACAGCATTAATGAGATTAAATAATGACTTAACTAAAAATATTGACAATGCAAATGTAACTTTTCTAGTTGCGCTTGACATGAGTAAATCATTTGATGTTATCAATATCAAACTACTACTCTCTAAGATATCATACTATGGTTTCTCATCACTTGCACTTTCATGGTTCCATAGTTATCTTCATGGCAGAGGGTGCCAGGTTAAAATAGGATCAAAACTTTCAACAGCATTACCTGTCAAATCTGGAGTTCCACAAGGGAGCATACTTGGCCCACTGCTTGTCTCTATCTTCACATCGGATCTACCATTAATTCTCTCAAAAAAAAATTAGTCTTCACATGTTTGCTGATGACATCCAATTGTATCTACCCTCAAATTCACATACAGTGAATGCATCAATCAACATTATTAATGAAGTATTAGCTGCTGTTCATCAGTGGACCACTAAAAATGGGTTAATACTTAACCCTACAAAAACCCAGGCCCTATGTATAGGTACCAAAGTGTCATTAACAAGAGTAAAACAAGGGAATCATACGAATATAATATTAGACAACTGTGTAGTGCCTCTTAGTGAAAAAATTAAAAATTTGGGTGTGATTTTTGATGAGAACCTTACATTTGAAGACCATGTTAACTCAATATGCAAAACTGGATACTTCAAGTTGAAAACACTACGCAAATATAAATATTCATTGCCTCAACACTTTCGTTGTCAACTTTGTGATTCTCTAATTTTGAGTAATATCCGCTACTGTGATACAGTATATTATAGTTATTTGGGAAAGGTACTTCAAAATCGTATTCAAGTACTACAAAATTCTTGCCTTAGGTATTCTTTTAATTTGCGCTACAGTGATCATGTGACTCCCACATATGTCAAACATAGCATACTAAAGATGGACAAACAGTGGGAATTGCACTTTTCAGTACTACTTTATAAGGTATACCATGAACACTTACCGTCATATCTTTACGAGCTGCTAACAATATGTTCTACAACGCACAATGTACGTTATACTGGACGATTAAACATACCACTTCATAATACTGAAAAATTTAAATGTTCCTTCGAATATCTTGCCAGCAAAACCTTCAATACTTATATTGAACTATACATATCTTGTGATACTCCAGCAGCATTTTGTAAGACTTAAAAACATTCTGCTGTGTCAACAAATCCTGTGAATTGTTATATCTTATGCTTAATAGGGTGTTGTTGAAAATCAGTTTACTGAACTACATCCTTTTAGTTAGGGCTTGTACATCTTGTATGGCTTTACCTAATAAAGATTATATAAATAAATATATATAAATAAATATAATCCCCCTATTTCAATTCTAAGAAAAACCCTTCCCGGTTTTTCTGAATTTAAATACCTACACTCTAATTTAATTTTATCTGCTATTTCTATACACCTATCTACTCACCTAACACTACCTATATATCCAACCTATCACTACTATCTACCTATTTCTATCTATTTCTACGCCTATCTCTACTTATTTCTATCTAACTACACCTATCTTTATTTATAATTAACTATTCACACCTATCACTATCTTTTACCTAACTATTTTATCTATTATTAACTCTTCACCTTCTTATTTCATTGTATTTTCTTTTTTCATTCCACCCCTTTAGTCCTTTATTGACTCTTTACGTACATCTTTTTGTACTTTTCTCTTTATCTCTAGTCTTCATAACTTTTAACTTTACCTATTATCCCTATCTATTCTTATCCTAACTATACCCACCTAATTCTATACCTATATCTAACTATCTCCCATATTTATCCTATACCTAATTTTCTATATACACCTATTTCTATCCCTATCTATGTAAATTTTACTCTCTTATACACCTATCTCTACTTTTCTATATACACCTATCCATATTTATCCTATTTCTACTTGTACTTTCCTATGTACCTATTTCTATCTCTAACTATTCTACTTCTACACTAAAATTCATCTATCTCTATCTTTTGTTCATCAAGTTTCCTTTTCTCATTTAAATCTGACTCTTTTCTTGACCCTCCAAGTCTTTCTTCTTACAATACTAATACTCTTCATCCCTATTACTTCACATAAAATAAACTTATCCCCTATTATCCTGACTCTTAAATATTTCTTCTTCTTCAATACCTACACTTTTCTGTTTCTTATTATTATTTCCTTTTCTGCGGACAAACCATACGATACTACCTCAACAGCTTTATCTTTCCTCTCTATACAAAACTTTTTATCTCTTCTAGACCCTTTATGTACAATATTCAATTCACAAAAATCTTTTAAATTCCAATTCAAATTACCAAAATTATCTTTGCCCCTTAACTCACTTATGCTTACTTTTACTTCTTGTGTGTCACATAATGCTGTCTTTACTTCTAACCCTTTTAATTCTGACTCGTTATCCACTATTAACTCTGCGCCTGACTCTACTTCTACTTGTTCAGCTTCTCCTTTCACTATTACTTGTACCTCATCTAACTTTTCTTCACTATATTCCCCTGAGTCGATCTCTCTCACTTCTTCATCATCTCCCTCTATACTATTTATACATAACCCCATGTCATCTTCTGTGACATCATAACTTGCCTTCCAGGGCAATATCCTATCCCCAATCCTAACTATTTTCCTCTCCATATCAATTATAACCCCTAACTTCATCATGCAATCGACCCCTATTATCCCTTTAAACTTTAACCCAGGTACAATTATAAATTCTTGTTCACAGCTTACTGAACCTAACTCTACTTTCAAAATAACCACGCTATTCACAACAGAAAATCGTTTTTTATTCGGCGCAACCAGGTGACTTCTTTTTATTGGCATTATCCTGTCACACACTTTATTTTTAATTTCATTGACGAATTCCTCTGATACCAAACTCGCCTCAGCTCCTGAATCTAATAATGCTCCTAAAATTTTCTCAAAAATTTTAATAATAGTAAAGCACTGCTGGTGAGAAACGTGTTACACAATTATTACCATCATCAAGCCTGAACATAAATCAAATCCATTCGATAAAATTCTACACGTGCGGGAAAGTTTTAAACCTTGGGTAGGAACAACTTTTAAGTCCTACGATAAGACCATACGATACGAGCTAGAAAGTAAACATGAAAATCAGTAATTTATCAACCATTTTATTCACTTACCAAATACACACGAAGTAGAAACAGAAAAGAATGTGCGTGTATTTGCTCGTTCAGAATTAAGAACTGTTTAAGAGGATATGTTCAAAGTGTAATAAAGTACAAAGTAAAAATGAATTAATTCCCAACAGAACAATTTAGAATCTCTACTTTGATAACATAAGGTAAATCCGTTAAAACAAGAAATTACCAGGCGTTGATAAAGACAATAATTTGTATACTAAATTGTAGTATAGGTGATAAGGAATTAATATTAATAGAGAAACCAAACTGCTTTATGAATAAACTGATAGGTTAATGTGCTTTATCTATAATAAGTGTAACTGCAAATAGTCAAACAGAGCGAATTAGGATATTTATTTAAACTGGTAATAATTTATCAATGAAGGGTATTGGAAAGATGCAAATTCAGGCATTGAACGTAACAGCTTCCTGGACAAAAATATTTTTGTTGCGGTCTGCAATTTCAGATAAACATTTAACTACAAGATAAGGAGTGGGTGTCATTCAGAATGTGACCATATTTAACTCATTTCACGCCAAACAATTTTCTGAAATCTCCGATGATCTGGGTGGAGCCAAATCTGGCAATACTTATCAGTTATGTCACCTGTAAGTACGTATGTGTACATTCTGAAGCGTATGATTATAGAAACTAAATCATCTTGAAGAATGGGTCCAGCATTTTATAAAGAATTAATGGACATCCTGACTCTAAATTACATGAACCATCAAATACAACTCGTAACGTGGTTGTACTGCTGAACTCTTTCATTACTACATGATGGAGTAAATAGAACGATTGTTGCGAATTTAAACTACTCAACGACATGTGATCCCGGTTCATATAATCCGGAATGCATTTTGCATATAGCATTTTTAGTGCTTGATCGCCTCGAAATCGCTTTTCAAGTGATAAAAATCTTCCTACTGCTATTCCATAAGAATTACCCAGCTCGTGTAGATTTTCCTTAAGTGGGAATTTAACAATTAATTTGATGTCAACCGTTTGTGTTGTGGTTTGTTCAAAAAATTATTTGATGTATTGTTCATCTGGAGTTAAAAATTTGTCTTTTGTATGCATTTCACCAATTTTCCAGAATGTCTGTAAACTTTCATGCAACTATGCTAATTTCAGAAATGACAAAACTGTGGTGATTTCTACCTCGTATTGGACCTGCAACTAACAATCCAACTTGGTTTTCTGGAAAATGCTAACATTTTCATTCTTAATTTGACCAATGCATATAAGTTCCCAGAATAACGAAACACCTATTAACATATCTACACTACTCGATACATTGAATGTAGGATCTGAAAGCTTAATATTTGAGGGTATTTTGAAATCGTTAATATTAATTGTTAAGATAGGTATTGCGGTTGTAATTAATCGTAATACAAAACACTTTATTTTCGCTTGAAAATTGTTAACCTTTGAATAAATAGTTAATTCATTGATTTGCGTATTACCTTGATTTATTCCTGTTACTGATAAATTTGTGGAAATAACCTTTAGCTTCAATATCTTACATGCATTTTCTGATATAAAATTAGAGCGAGAGGCAATTTCTAATATTAATCTAATGTTTGTAAATTCGTTCCTAGAATTTTTAACCTTAATTTGTGCGGTAGACGATGGAATAGTACCTGTAGGTTCGGTAACTGTAGAAAGAGTAGCACTGTTAGAATTGTTTTCACTACTAGTTTGCTCAGATGTACGAGATTGTGAAACATTATTTTAGATATCAGAAGGCAGATTTTTAAGTATATTACTCTTCTGATAATTTTGGCCAATAGAAATATGGAAAGTGGTATTATGCGTTTTGTGGCAAATACAGCACTTGCTTGAATTACATTTCACTTACAAAATGTCCTTTACGTAAAAAGTTGATACATAGTTTAAGAGCTTTCACCCTTTCGTTATGCTCAGTAGCAAAAATGATTGACAACTCTGAATTAAATGTTGATCATTACAATTAGAGCAAATTGTATTGACCTTAGCAAAAGCTTTTGATTTTATGTAATATGATCGACTAAAATGACACTTTTCAAATGTATTGGGTACTAGAGACACCTTTCTAGAATAAACCACTTCTAGAACACCTTGTCTAGTATTTAGGAATTGAATAAACTCTTCGTGAGTATTTCTTCATTTGCTGGATCTGAATTCAATTTACATTGTCTTTCGCAAGCCGTGTAAATATCAAACTTAATTAAAACGACTGGTATGATTAATGCATTCCAATTTTAAGCTGGTTGACCTAGTGATTTCAAACATTGGATGTGATTCTGAAGCTTATCAATTAGCGCATGCATACCTGTGTGACTATCTTTTGCGAGTGGTTCAAGATTTAATATTTCTTGAATATGGGTCTCAATGATTTTCAGTTTTTGTTATATCTCTGAGTGAGACGTTCCCATACAATTTTATAGCTAGCGTTACTTGCATCTAACGCTGATATCATAGCAATTGCTTTGTCCCAGAGGGAAGCCCGCAAATTAGAAAGCTCAGGATTGCTATCGACCATGGCCAAAAAGGCATCTGAGAATGGCTTCCAATTAGTAAATGAAGAATCAAAAATAGGTAAATCCAATACAGGTAATTGTACATTAACCTTGGGACTTGCCATACACCTTGGGGAGTCTTCGGAGCCGCTATTGGAACGGCTTTTGGACTTAGAATTAATAGTAGTATTTAATTCAAGAGTATTAAGTTTACTAATAATAGATTGAACTTGACTTGTTAAATTAAAATAAAGATCTTGAAAACTTTTACGTTCTTCAAGATTTTTCTCTAAATCATCATCAAGTAAATCAATATTCAATTGTACTTCATTAAATAACTAAAAAATAGGCTGTATTTTATAAAGCCGTTGCAGTAAATTAAGTACGTTAACATAAGAAATTTCATCTACTTGAAAAGAGTCTAAACATTTTTCAAACAAGGTAAGTTATGCTTTAAAAACACCTCTTTTCTGTATTAAACGTTTGATATTTTCAGAATGCATTATAAATAAATATTGAGGATATAAAATAGATAACGTACATAAGGTCAGGTTCAAATTTCAATAATAAAGAAAAGGATTAACTTACAATATTTAGCGATATACAGACTGTTTCTTATCTGTGTCCAAGAATATACCTCAGCTGTTAATTTGTTTGCACATTGTAAAAACGAATAAATGAGACGATTGGCCCAGTGTAGTATTCTTTGTAAGGATAAACTTCGTATTTGGATGCTCGTGATTTTACTGGATAACTGTAATTACGATACAAACAACACTTTAAATCTTCATTTTTAATCGATTGAATGCGGTGATAACATTCGCAAGAAGAACTAATATGTTAATGTACTCTTTGGATGCTGTAAGATACCGGAAGTACACACAATAACGTCTAGCATGTTGATCAAACATTCTAAACGTGACGTTTCCATCGATATCAAACAATTACCAATATTGCAATAAATGTGGAAGAGAGGCGTGAATGATTATGGAGTCCTAACAGACGTAGTCTACAAAAATTGTTAACTTCGTTCAAATCGGCTTTTGTGAATAAAGCCGTGTTGATTGTCATTAAGTTGTAGCTTGATACTGTCGAACATTCTTGTATAAATGATTTGTTCGAATATTTTAAGCGGGCATGATAAGACAATTGGCCTAGTGTTACATATGTTGTTTACTGGACCTTTTTTATGCATGGGCGTTATTTGTAAAAATTTCCATGTATAACGAAATACACCTAATTTTAGTGAGAAGTTGAATAATACATATAAAGGACGTGTTAGTGAATCAATGCAACTCTTAAATAAGTAAGGAGGTATTCCAACAGGCCCTACAGATTTTTTGGTTTCAACCATTTGATGGCTTCCTCATTTATGAAGTCAATATTAAATATGTCAATCAATGCATCCTGTGCGGAGTTCGAATTTACATCTACATAATTTCACTTTTTACGGTATACTGATGAGAAATACACCAAAAATGTGTCAACAATTTTCTTTGGGGTATTCAATACAGTATCATTATATATAAGTTCTGTAGTCTCTCAGGTATTTTGATTTTTGGTAGATACATAGGACCAAAATTTGGTTAGGTTAAAACTTATACTTTGCTCTGTTTTCCAAATATAATTTTTATAAGCAAAATGTGTAGAACGCTTTAGTTGGGCCCAAAGTTCATTAAACTGATCAAGGTGGTGTGATTTTGAGCTATGTCTGTAATAGTTTTTTAGTTTTAATGTTTTATTATATGTTGTAAACCATGCGGGATATTTCTGCTTATTAAATTTTCTCTTTGGTACGCAACCATCTATAATTATTTGGAGTGTCTGATGAAACGAATCAATTGCCTCATTTACATAAGTGAAGATAGATAAATGTTCAAATCTCTAAGCATGATAGCTATTTTGTAAAAATCGGCTTTTTTTGGTATTATAATGTAAAATTGTTCTACCTGTTTTTTGTTTTGTCATGGACACAATTTTCTATATTTTGTAGTATTTGAATTCAAACTTATCCTGATTTACTGCTCTTTTGTTATTGATGGGTAATGCAGATTATTGAGTCACTGGGTTTTTTGGAAGACAGGTTGTCAATGGAACTCACTTTTATGTTTTGCTTTGAAGAGAAAGGTTTATGTTATTAATAAATGTGTTAGTTACGTGTATCAAGTTTAATCTTTATGGAATTTAAGTAAATTGAGATTACAAAACAAATTACTGTTCAGGTTATCCAGCGTTTAATAGTTTAAAGAAGTGGGATTCGAACATTTGTGTGTTAAAATTTGACGTCCAGAAATTATAATGGTATCTGATGATGAAGGTAAAGACAAAAGATCGCCAACTGCAGGAAACGTGTTTGAACAGTTATATGTTAAGCATAGTAACGTCGTGTCTAATGAAACACACAGTGATGGTTCTTGGAAATTTACGCCATTAGCACTCGCACCTGTGATTCATATTAATGGGTTACTTGTGTCCATGAACTTGTTGATTCAACACAATACAGCTGTTATGCACATGTTAAATATTCAAAATCAGCAAAATACCACACAAACAGATCAAAAGTTTAATATCATGTCAGATTTTTCAAAGACAATTTCGATTTTTAATGGAGAAGATTTATCAATTAGCAAATATTGGCTGAAGGTATTGAGAGTTCTGCGACACGACATCGCTGACCTTCTGCATTTACTTTAGAATCAGTTCGCACTTGTATGATGGGAGCTCCACAATATTGGCATGAATCAGGTTGATATGATTTAGTAATTTGGGAACAGTTTTGCACAGAATTTAGAAACACGTTTATTCACAATAAAAATTTAACATCATTATGAAAAATGATGGATAATCGGAGTCAATCGCCCAAAAAAACGTCAGGCTTGAGTTTTCATGAAAAACTAAAATTATGTAAACAGTTAGAGCTTACGTTCGATGAAATGGAAGAACAAGTTACAATTGGTTTAGCATCAAAAGAACTAGCTTTCATAAATTCGTAGAGAAGACTTTGACATAGTAGTGGTTTTACCCCATTAACAGTAACCCCTAATTTAAACAAGTTTTCAAGCCCATTTGATATAAATTCATTTGGTGCAGTATAAAAAAAATAAAGGCCAATGAGGAATTTTTACAAATAACTCAAAAAGCATACGTTGTTTTGTTTTGAAGAAGGACATTTATTAACAGAATGTACGAGGAAGGGAAAAGGGTTCATGTTACATTTGTGGGTCCATGCAGCACAGGCAACCGAGGTGCTCTAGAAATAGTGTATCGACAGCGTCGTTCAGATTTTACCACGAATTTACTAGAATCTCAGCCATGTACAGTGCCTTCATATAGAGTTACAGCTACTTTGGAAATATATGGAGAAATTGTAAGTATTATGCCTATCTTAGATACAGGCAGTGAAATTACTTTAATTGGCGAATCTTTAATTCCAAAACATTTCATTAAGAAAGAAAATGATTATTCAAATTTTCAACACATCAATAATTCTGATGTAACAACTATAGAAAATTTTTTGTAATACTTTACACATTAATAATGCTGATACAGAAAGTGTTCTTTTGTTGTACCTGAAAATTCCATGAAATATTCTTGCTTTCTTGATAGGGACAATTGTAAACAACAATTTAAATATAACTTTTGGTAAAACTGTCATGTTTTCAAACAAGGAGGTGAAATTAATAATGATGAAAATTTAGACAGTAGTATTTTTCATATTAATACGATAGGTGAAATTAACGATTTAAACTTCTATAAATTTAAGTCTAGAAATGAAATTACGACAGGCATTTGTTAAAAATTTACCGATATGTTATTGCTATAAAACCACAAAATCCTAAAGTAGGTTATGAACTGATTATATTAATGTTAAGTCGAATCAAAATCCATTTGTTAGACGTTAACATTCATCTTTTATGAAAGAAATGAGGTAAATGCTATTATCGAGGATTTACTTGTTAAAGGTATCATTCAACAGAGTAGCTCAGAATATAGTTTTCCAATTGTTTTAGTGAGAAAAAACCTACCGGCCGGTGCATGTGCACTAGAGGGAGTCCAACAAAATTACTGTTCGTGATAATGTTTCGTTACCACTTGTAGATGATCAAATTGATCTTTTACGAAATAAACATTTCTTTACACGATTAGATTTAAAAGATGCGTTTCATCACATATCCATGACTCCAGATTCCATTAAATATACTTCGTTTGTCTCACACATTGGGCAATACAAATATTTGAAGATGCCTTATGGATTAAAAATGAGCCTGGTACATTTACTCGTTATATTAATCTTATTTTATGAAAACTAATCAAACACAATACAGCATGCATTTATGTTGATAACGTTTCAATAGTTTCCGATACTTTTGAGGAAAATTTAGAAATTTTAAATAAACATTTTCAAATTACTTGTTGAAAAGGTAACATATAATGCATTCGAATTCAGAAAATCAGAAGCATAGGAGGCATAAGTGGAATAACTGTCTTCTGTGTAGCGATAACATTGAAGCGATTGATGTGACCAGAAGGTTTGGTGCCCCTTAATTATGACAAGCGAAAAAGCATTTCAGAATAAGTGATTAGCGTAATGCAGCTTGTTCCTATTTTAGCTGTTTTATTATTTTTACTTTGAATTTTTCTACTTTCATTTATAATTTCTTCCCTAGGAGCTCACTCCCACATCAGTGTAGTTAGCTGAAACATCCTTACATTGTTATGGGGGTCCCCGCCCCATCAGGACAAATCAAAATTTATTAATGTAACGCTCATTTTACTCATAACACTATCTAGATAAAGGTTATACCCTTTCACTAATAAAGATCCTCACTGCAATATAATTGTATGCCTGTGGTACTTTACATAGCAAGAGATAGATGTTACAACAAAAAAAACTAAAATGAGATGAAGTGGAATGGTTAAGACATGATTCAGTGGTTAATCTAAGTGTAAGGATAAGCGTGATGTGCAAACAATTTTAAACTTTCATAAAATAGAACTTGTAGAAATCCGTAATGGAAATGGCAAGTTGTATATGAAGCCAAAAATCATAAAAGATTACAATATGGAAATGTCTGATGTTGATAAGTCGAACCAAATGCTTTCATTTACACTACACTAAGTGATAATTAGAAGACCAAAGAAAATGTTTTACACATTTTAGAAATGTACATTCATTATGCCTTGCTGATGTTTCGAAAAGTAACAAATTCTAATATCAGGTCATGGAGCTGTATAAAGCAATTTATAGCTTGTCTAATTGGAGATAAAATGCAATCTTCAAGTAAAACTCTGAAAAAAATATGAATTATAACCTTCACTATTTGGAAGTTTTACTAGCCACAGAAAAAAAGCACCCCAACTAAACAATGTCGGGTTTGCAGGATTGAAAATCGTCAGCACAAATACCGATCTTTTTGCCAGACTTGCAGTGAACAACCAGTTTTATGCGTTGATAAATGTTTTAAAACTTACTCTTAAAACACATACTTATATACTTACTTTGCCAGTTAACAACGACAAATATTCTTTGGTTTGTATTAATAGTTTTATAAAAATAAATTCCTTTTTTGTTGTGTCTTATGTTTTATTCCTCACCACCGATTTTTTCAGACTACCAAAGACGTCCCTAGTCTTCGTACAAGATGTATTTGATACAAGTTTGTTCATAGCCAGCAATATAAAACAATTTATTCAGCCCGAGTATATTCATAGCTGGCTTCCTGATTAAGTGCTTTGTTATGAATATACTTGTAGTCGGCAGTCAAAGGGTTAATTATAATCAAAACAAGAACACAACAATCAATTTTAGTGTTAAATAATTGTTAATCAAATCTTAAATTGTTCAATATATTCTTTCTCTAGGGGATGTAAAATAGGTCCTGGAATAATTAAAGAATGCAATGGTTCACCTAGATCAACATCAACCATTTCAAAAATTGAGCAAACAACAATTCTTTGTGTTTCAGAACCCACTCTGGCCAGGCCAACACAAAGATCACTTCCAGATATTTCTAAAAATATTATGTAATGAACACTTGATGAAAACAAAATTTTACCAGTATACTGCTCCTTATTAATAATTTCTATAAGTTGCGAAGCAGCTTCAGAAACAGACATAAATTTTGGCGGCATATATTCTTTCTTTTTCTTTGTTAAACTTTCTATTGTTGGTTCTTTAACTTTAATATCTATATTAAACAAAAGTAGTATGAAACGATATCTGTATCTATATCAGTGTAAGCTTACCCAGCAAACATAAGGTATGTAAATTTCTTTTATAATTAGCAACCATTTTTTCAAAAAAACTATCGGGCTTCCAATTTTCTGTCCAATAAGGAATAGAAACTGTTTCTCCAAAACTGTAAAGTTGTAATCCACAGCAGCCAATAGCATTTAAAATAGAGGCATTATGAATTACTTTATATTTAATTCCTTTCTCCTTTGCTCTCAAAATCAAATCAGTATGCGTTGTAGCACCAAACGGATCACCTACTACTAATAAAGCTATGTCTGAATCCTTAGAATCAGAGAGAATATCATCTGCTCCTTGTTCAACAAGATCTCTATCTGCAACAAGTAGTTGTCGATCATAAAATTCTTCCTAAAACTATGAAATATTGTAATTCATCACATGCTAGCTCGGTACCTTACTAAAGCTGCAGTACCACAAGTGAGGACTGAAGTATATGCTTCCAAATACACTCGTTGGCATTTTTTAATAATTTCTAAACCTTTGACTGTAATATCTTTAGGATCTCCTAATCCTAACCCAATTAAATAAAACATTATCGTTTTACATAAATTAATTGTGTGTTATACATAGAGAACATACAGTAAGTTATTTATCTATGGTGTTATACTAAATAACATATGTATTATAACCTTAATTAAAATACGTATACCGTTTGATAGATAGTGTCTAAAATATATGCTACAAATCTAAGTATTTCTTAATTTTTAGAAATATACTAAACTACATTTATCGTGTAGTTGGTTGCATTTAGGCAAACAAGAAGTTAAAGGACCCTCAATGCCTGTAACACAATTTATTATGCAGTAATTTGTACTCTTTGGATAGTTGTATCGCTATTGCGTTTTATACATTTATTTATTATAATTCATTCACAACTTATACTTTCTAAATTTGTTATTGAAACGTTAAACTGTTCATTTAAAATACGATACTAATGTTTATTCCTATGCTGATATTTTTGTTTTTGAATGTTCACTATTTAATTTAATTTTATTAGTGCAAGAATGTTCCCGTAATATGTTACTTTATTTTGAAAGAACAGCACAATAGAATTTTATTTTCACTAGAGTCCCTAAATACTAAAACTGTCTAACACTGATTGAAATTAAATTAGTCAATAAGTAATGTATTGTAGCAAAATTAAGTTTTTTTTATTAAGAACTAAACTAAGTATACTTAATTTATTCATATTAATATTAAACTACATAACTACTAAATCCAATTTATTTGACACTTGCAAGTCCAATTCATTCTGTTCAGGTTAGATACAAATTTAAAAAATATTTATTGACTAATTTGCTTAATTCTACTTTGTTTACTAGATGTAACATTATAATTTATTTTTATGGCTACTATTAGTCTATTACTATGAAAAATATATTGAAACGCATCTTCAAGGATACTCTAGTTAAAGGCAGAGAGCTAATTGAACAATTTATAATTTGTTCTCATGTACGAAGGGACATTTTTTAGAAAGTGTATAACATTATAGTGTCGCACCAGTTATACTACAAATCGTGAGCAGTATTAGCTTTTATGTTTAGATTTATTAATTATGTAAGAAGTAGCTGGGTAAATTTATGTAATGAAAAAAGTTGTTTCTACCTCTTTACAGGAATAATGCTGTGGCTATTGTGGTAAAATAGAATCAAGTGACGCAGTGAGACAAAGGTGTTTGTTTTCTTTGTTTGGAATATAGTGGTTTAAAAAAAATATTTCTTTCCACCAGGAGACTGGCATAATCGGGATCCAATACTGGTCTTCCAGAGAATCGTATTTTAGATAAGACGAGTTGGCTGAATCTTTAACCATTAAAATCACATACAAGAATCCATACGAAAAAACAAGTTTATGGTCTAAGAGAATAATCAAGTTGTTGCAGGCTTTCACTAGTATAGTTAACTTTCAAATCTGTTATTTCAAAAAGAAATCAACAATAATAGAACAATTAAAATTACATACAAAAATCAGCAGGAAAAAAAGTCTGCGGTCTACGGTTATAATTATTATGTTAAGATTTTTTCAAATGAAATTTTTCAATATATAAACCTCTGATACCACCTAAAAAGTATTAGTTTCCTCTAGAACAAGTCCAGCGTAAAAGTGCGTATATAAAGCACGTCTTTGTTTGCAGAAGAAAATCGTAAGTAAAAAGATGGATTTCAATCATTTAAATAAAAGTATGTACCGCAAACTATATATGCATAGACCTAATTGTAAACAAAAAAATATAAGATTTTACAAGCAGAATTACTTAAAACAAAATTTGGTGATTGAATGCCGATTAAAACGGAGAATTTTAAATGTATATTACCGCAACGATACTTTAACTATCTCCAGGCAGACGGAATTTAAAAGCTAAATTGTATTAGTGCAAGCAACGATATCTACTTAAATAGTACGGGTTTGACAGGACTTTCTGTCAATATACATACAATTGTTAAAAATTTGTAACAAAAAATATTATTACCTGCTGCAAAAAGTAGAAATTTAATTTTTTTATATCGTTTGCATTCTTAGTTGTAAGGAGATTGTATATATAAATAGAAAGTAAGTTTATAAATTTTTTTAATAATATTGTTTTACAGTTATTAATATATAAATCAGATGCGCGTTTCGAAATTTTGTACAATAGCGTTTTAGTATGAAAAATGTGTATCTTTTACTATTGTAGCGGGCTACTATTAACGCATTCACCAATTTAAAACAAATAATAACAAAAGTCTTTATTATTCACTATTCACAAGTTTAATTAACAGTATATGCCTTATTTATAGATGTTTTCAGTTCAATTACCTATGAAGCACTATCACACTAATGCTATTTACAAGCACTAATATCTTCTTAAACTAAATTCTTAACCATAAGTCTTTTTAACACTAAACACTACTATAATTTATTTATTACCCTTTTGTCTATTTATGTGCAAGCTGGCTACACAATATGCACGTTCACATAACACATATTTATATTTACTATAGGACTTTCAAAAGTATAACTAACTTTAGACGATATGATTTATATACGACGTTTGGATATAGACTAACCGATGTACTCTCATCAACGATCTTATATATACCCTAAAATTAACTAGATGATACATAGTCTGGTGTTTGTTCGAATGTTCTAGACCTCAGTAGAATACACTTCGGTTATGCAACTTGCGTGTTTGTGGGTTGCTTAATAGTTCGCAACACTGCCCCATCTTTCAAACCGTTACGTCCCGTAACTGTAAAAACATTTTGACGCCAATTTGATGACTGCTGACGGTGTCGGCAGCTATCTCCTCTGGTGCATCCACCACGTTGTTGAAATAACAGTCAACACGTTTTCTTGGTCTTGGTAGGCAACCGGTTAATACCAACAAACAAGGACCTGGATGTTGGTTCCCTGGAAAATTACTTCTAGCATATTTCGAACTATTCTCTAATCTAAGCAATCCAGTCCAAAGCTTAGCTTGGGCACTGCTAGTCTCGTTACTCCATTTTCAATCATCTGATCCTTAAGACCCAGCAAAGTTTCCCATAGATGTCCATAACTAGGTCTCTGCCATAAAGAATTTTTGGTGACCAGATAGTAAACATAACAATTTTCATCTTGAAGAACCAAAGCTTTTCCTACAGTTGGTTGCTGTTGTACTAATTTATTGACACATCCAAACTTTTTCTTAAAAACAACAGCTAGTCCTTTTGACATGTGCAGATCTTGAGCTACGCAATGTACAAGGGAATACCCTTCTGGTGCTCTAAACAGATCTTGGCTGTTTTTCAACAACAATGCCAAATCTCACCTTAGCAGAACCACAATACGCCGCTATAGAACTCCCAAAATCTACATTTGGCTCACGATTAATAACTCTTCGAACACCATTTTCATTACTCAAGTCTTCCTGGTTGTTGCCAGCGTAAGATGTTAAACGGTCAAAGTGTACCACTTTCGGTTTACCACAGGGAGATCTTCTGATCCGGTACACTACATCATTAATTGTTTTTAACACCTTGTACGGTCCTTCCCATTCTCTTTGTAATTTTGGCGACAATCCACGCTTCCTTTGTGGATTGTACAACCACACTAAATCTCCAGGTTGGTAGCCACCTTCTTGTGCTCTCGTGTCATATTGTGATTTCATTTGATCGTGCATTTACATTTCCGATGCTCTACCCGAAGGTACTACATTGGCCAGGAGGCGAGTTTTTTGTTGCATGGAAATTTAGAATTTTGCCGAACCCTTGGCGTTCCAGGCAAAGCACGGATCTTTAACGTGCGTTACAACACACAAACACACACACACACACACACACGGGACCTTCATTTAACCTATTATCCGAACGAGAGCGTAATTTTTGTGCAAAATGCTCACCTGCCATTTTTCAAGCAGTCGGCCGTGTCTGGAGTAGAACCCAGGACCTTGGGATCCGTAGTCTTACGTTTACTACATTGATCCACGGCAACGCCTGATTTCATTTGATCGCTTGCCGCCTGGATATTCTTTCGGACGTTTTCGTGAATGCTATTTGATCTTTCGCAAAGTGTACTTCACCTGCGACCTCTTCTCTAGGTTAAAATCCACACTGAAGATCACACGGTAACCGCAATTCATGTCCTAACATCACGCAAGCGGAAGAGTATCCCGTGCTGTCATGTACCGAAGATCGGTACGCCAGTAGAAACAAATGTAAATATTGTTGCTAGTCTCGTTGATGTTCGGAGACAACTTTGGCTAGGTACTTTCCTAACGTTCTGTTCATTCTTACAACCATTTCATCCGATTGAGGATGAAGTGGCGTAGATCTAGTCTTCCTGATTCCAAGATGCTTGCAGACGTTCTGAAACAATGCTGATTCGAAGTTCCGACCTTGATAGGAGTGTAATTCCAACGGAACTCCAAAGCGCCAAAACAACACTCTCACTAGTACATCTGCAAGCGTCTCGGCTTCTTGGTTAGGTATAGCATACACCTCCGGCCATTTGGTAAAGTAATCGATTGCAACCAAGATGTATTTATTTCCTTTCTCTGACTCAGGAAACAGACCAGCTATATTGATGGTCACCCTCTCAAAAGGGTTCCCCACGTTATACTGTCTCATTGGGGCTTTCCGTTTTGTGACCGGGCTATTTCCAGAGGCACGCATTTCACATTTCCGGCACCACTCCTTCACATCTTTCTTGCAGTTCAGCCAATAGAATCTTTCTCTTACTCTTTCGAGAGTTCTTTTAACGCCAAGTTGCTCTCCGGAGATACCATCGTGCAAGTGCTGCAACACTTCCAGAACTCTGCTTCTCGGCACTATCACTTAAAGTCGTCTCTCAGTGCTATCTTTACACTCCAGGTGTCGTTTCAAGATTCTATTTTCAATCGCCAAGAAGTCCCACTGTGCCCAGTATGCCTTCAGACTCCTACTTGAAATACTAATTTCTTCTCAAGCTGGTCGTTATTCTCTACTTTTCCACTCAATAATACGTCCCAATTCGGTGTCATTCTCTTGATCTTCTCGTATTCTTTCGGGTTGCCAAGTATAATCAGTTACCGATATTCTATGGATGACACTTAATTTCTCTTCCATCTTGGAGCAATTATTGCAGTCTACCTGACTCGGCCTTCTTGACAGAGCGTCTGTACTGCGCTGACTAGTTCCTACACGATGTTCTGTGTCAAAGTCATATTCCTGCAGCGGTTCTATCGACCATGCAACTTGCCCTTCAGGATTTCGAAACTGCAGTAACCATTTTAGTGCAGCATGGTCTGTCCTTAACAGGGATTTACGGCCGTATAAGAACTTATAAAAGTACTCTACGAATTTGATGACGGCCAACAGCTCCCTTCTTTTCACACAATAGTTCCTTTCTGGCCGCGACAAGACCTTGCTGAAATACCCAATAACTTTTTCTTGACCGTCCTGCATCTGAGAAAGAACGCTTCCAATAGCTGTGTTGCTGGCATCGGTATCCAACACAAGTTTACGCTCCATTCGTGGATAACTCAGAATCGGTGCTGTAACTAGTAGCCGTTTCAGTTGTTCAAATGCGCTGTGGCAGTTGTCATTCCAATTATATTCTTGTCCATATTCGGTTAATTTTGTCAACTGTTTGGCAATGTTGACAAACCTTAGTATAGAACGTCGGTAATATGTACACAATCCTAGAGAACTGCGTAGTTGGTGTATATCTGCTGGTGTAGGTCACTATTGCGCCGTTTTTATCCTGTCAGGGTTGGCTTTTATTCCGGTCTCCGAAACAACATGTCGTAGGCATTAAATAGGTGACATTTCTTAGGACTCAAGGCAATGTTTGCCCCGCGTAATCTTTGGAATATCCCCTCTAGGTTCTTAAAATGTTCTTCAAAAGATCCGCCAAACACTATCACATCATCTAAGTACACCAGACATGTTTTGCAGGACCGTCCACGCAGTATCGACTCCATCAAACGTTCGAAAGTAGCAGGAGCATTGCATAATCCAATGAACTGCCACAATCCAGTTTTAATTGTAAACGCAGTTTTTTCTTTATCGTTTGGCTCCAAGCCTATGTCCCAGTATCGGCTTTTCAAGTCCACGGTCGAAAACCATTTAGATCCGGAGGGAGTATACAAGGTGTATTCAATTCTGGTCAAAGGACACCTGCCTTTCTTGTGCGTAATATACTAGAAGCAGAAAAAGTAAAAAAAGGAGTTAGAGGTAGACTTAGATTAGACTATTGCACACAGATAGTGAAGATGTAGACGGTTGTGGAAATTTCAGGATAATGTGTATGTTAACTCAGAATAGAAAACAAAGGAAATACGCGTCCAACCAGTTCCAGGACGAAAAACTTAAAGATGAAAAAGTAAGTGTATTTAAAGTTGATGATTATCTTAAACGACTACAGGCGTTGGTTCTTCAATATTTTTGTACGGAGGGAGTAATTGGGAATCTATTGATTCGGTAAGTGTCTAAGTGGTGGGATCTTGGTAGTTGTTAGGTTGCTTAACCCCCTTCGCGTATCATTGAATATCGGTGAAATAGGGTATAGTTTTTAGAAAAGAATAGAAACGGAAAAGTGCAAAAGATATAAAAGAAAAGATCAGCACAAGGCCATACTGTATTTGACAAGAAACAGCAGCTGCTATGATTAAAGACTACAAACATATAAACAAAGAAAAATTGCAAAAAAGAATGTGTACAGCTATGAAACGTGAACAATAGGAGAAGCCAACAAGAAAAATATAGAAGCCTTTGAATTGTGGTGCTACAGCCCTATGATGAAGATATGGACGGGCAATGTTAAGAACAAAGAGGTACTAGAAATGGTATAAGAAGAACAAATATATGGAAAACGGTGAATAATAGGAGAGGTAGGACACATATTAAAGTATTAGGGAATATCGCGGCTTATATTAGACATAAAAAAGAAAAAAAGAGAGATAGAGGTAGACCTAGATCAGACTATTGCGCGTAGGTGGTGAAAGGTGCAGATTGGGAATTTCAGGGAAATGTGTAGGTTAACTCAGAATAGGAAACAATGAAAGTACACGTCTATCCAGTTCTGGGACTGAAAACCTAATGGTGATATTTAATTTGATATTTAATATGTGAAATGTCTTTTATTTCTGGTTGTAAACGAATGTACTAGGTACCTTACTATTGTCCTAATTTCATATTATGTTGAAATAGCCATGTTAGTAAATTGCATCAAATTTAACGGGTATTTTCTTATTAAAGCTCCTGAAATTGTTAAATGCTTTCTATTCACGAATTTATGTCTAATGACACTGACGAAGATGAAATGAAGTTTAAAAATGCTTGTTACTCCAATCGGCTGTTTTTTATAAAGGTGTTGTAGTAGTAGTTAGAATGAGGTCCGCTGCCTCACGGTACTCGTGCAGACAAGTGTGGGGAGAATAAGTTGAAGACAGGAGGTCTTAGAAGCAACTAGTCGTTAGTAGCTAGAGAGTAAAGGTAGACACTTGAGCCACCGCCAATGTATTCAAATATCTTCATTAATGATTTATGAAAATAAATAATAATAAACGTAACATGACGCTCCGGCAAAACCAACAAACACAAACAAAATCGCAGTAATTAAAAACACTTTGAATAATTTATAAAGCAATGGCGAGTAAAGTACTAGCCCGGTTAGAGTTAAATAATGGTGAAGCTGCAGAAAAATACGCTCAAGGGAGAAACAGCTTTAGCATATATTTAATAGCGATGGAAGCAAATAAAGAAGAAGAAGAAAAGATTCAAATTGCTCAGCTGTTACAGTTTGCAGGACCGAAATGCCGAAAATTTACGCTACGTTTAAATTAGAAGATGATGAAAAAGATAAATTAGAATCAGTAACCGAAAAAATTTAATAGTCATTTTTCGCCTAGAAAAAAATCTAACATTTTTGCGATAAAAATTCTTTACATCTAAGCACACAAGTGAAATGACGATGAAACGATTCATCCCTGATCTTAGGCGACTAGCGATAAGTTGCAAATTTGACAAATTAGGCTATGATATCATAAAACTTATGCTAATATGTGGAACAAATATTCGAAAATAAGGTATCGATTGCTGTAAGAAGATGATGCTTATTTGGAAAAAGTCATCTAGTTGTATTTGAGCAGTTGAAATTGCAAGCGGCAAGAATGGAAAAACAAATCGCAAACAATCAGATAAGTTCTCAAATTGACATGATTTCGCCAAAACAAAACTCCTTGGGGGGTTGGCAGTCTGCTTCAGGTAGGCAGCCAGCAAATTAACAACGTTGATTTACCAAGGGCAACAAGGGAAGCTTCAGGGCACACTTTCTAAGGCGAGCCAAGTCACAATCACAAGGTAGGAGGTCGCAAATTAATAATTGTAAGCGGTGTGGGTACAATCGCGCAATTAATAAACGAAAATAGAAGTGCGTTAGGTTGGCCACAATTTTTTTGATTTTTCAAAAAATCTTGTGCTATAACTAGGCGCCATTTTACGCCGCTAGAACGAAATTTGCGCGCTCTTAACAAACAAGTTATTTAAAAAAGAAAACATTTCCGGCCAAATTCATGCAGCCGCACTTTTTGATATTTTCCAAAAAATCTTAAGTCATAATTAGACGCTAATTAGGCATCATTTTGCGTTGCTGAAACAAAATTTTGCGCCCGCTTGACAAGCAAGCTATTTTAAAAAGAATTTGTGTTCGACCAAGTTCACGCAGCCAAACTTTTTTGGAATTTTCCCAAAACTTTCGAGCCATAATTAGATGCAATTTGAACCGCAAATGCAAAATTTTGCACCCTTTTTGTAAACAGGTTATTTAGAAATTCTTCCCGATGGGTGTGAAGTTAGCCGCACTTTTTCAGATTTTTCAAAAAATTCTTGTACTGTAAGTATGCGCCATTTTGCGCTGTTAGAGCGAAATTTTACGCTCTCTTAGCAAACAAGTTATTTAAAGAAGAAAATTTTCTTGCCAAGTTCACACAGACGCACTTTTTGGTATTTTTCAAAAATCTTCGTGTTAAGATTAGCCTCAAATTAGGCGTCATTTTACTCCTTTAGAATAAAATTTTAAGCTCTCTTTGCAAACAAGTTATTTAAAAATGAAAAATTTTACAGCCAAGTTCTCGCAACCACACTTTTGGATATTTCCCAAAAATTTTCGTGCCATAATTAGGCGCCAATTAGGCACCATTCCGCAGCTAAAACAAAATTTTGCACCCGTTTGACTATCAAGTTATATTAAAAAATTATGCGTACGGTTTAGAATTTTCCAAAAATTTTCCTATTGTTGAGTGCTACTATTAGGCAACTCGTCAAACATACACAAGCGCCGCAAGCACTGCATATTCTACAGGGACCGAGAAGCTTCTGGCAATTATTGGGGGATGAGTCATCCTTTTCAATTCAGGGTATAAATAAGACCGATGATGAAGTACAGAGCTAGTCTATATCAGAATGTCGAATATAAATTATATCGTGTAAAGTAAAAATAGTTGAGCTTTTGGAAGTCCAAGAGTATACTTAAATGTTATATTATGTGTCTAATGTACATGCAGCTTGTAGTATATAAATAGACAAAAGTGTAATAAATAAATAGTTGTGTTAGTGTTATTAATGGACCTATGGTTAAGAAGTTAGTTTAAGAAGATATTAGTGCTTGTAAATTCATTAGTGTAATAGTGCTTCATTGTTAAGTGAACTGAAAACATCTATAAATAAGGCATACACTGTTAATTAGACTTGTGAACAGTGAGTAATAAAGACTCTGGTTATTACTTGTTTTAAATTAGTGAAACGAGGTAGTAGTAGCCTTCTATACTCTTATAATTAGACGCAAGTTAGGTGTTATTTTGCGACGCTAAATCTGAATTTTGCCGCGCCTTTTGCAAACAAGTAATTTAGAAATTCTTCAAAAAGTACGGTTAACTTTAAGCTCCTCGGGAAGAATTTCTAAATAACTTGTTTGCAAAAAGGCCACACAATTTTGTTTTAGCGGCGCAAAATGACGCCCAATTATGGCACCCAAATATTTGGAGAATTCCATAAAAGCGCGGCTGCGTAAAGTAGCGGTTCCGTGCAACAGTATCCGCTTTAAACAACATTTTAATTGGGTCTATGGTTAAGTTTACCCACCAAGCTAACTCTTTACAATTGGTATTACTTGGTATTTCCTGTTCACATAAATAATATTTTCTTGAGAATAATTTTCGTGCGTTAAACTAACTTATTTTTCACTTCTACGTACTGTTGCAAAATGATTGTATCTTGTATATCTATTTTCATGGTGCGTGAAGTTGAAAGCATTTTTTTTTATTTTTCCAAAATTCTTGTGCTATAATTTTGCGCTCTCTTAGCAATTAAGTTATTTAAAAGAGAACGATTTTCCGGCCAAGTTTATGTAGCCGTGCTTAAATGGTATTTTACAAAAAAGCATATGCTATAATTAGACGTCAATTAGAAACTATTTCGCGCCGCTAAAACAAAAGTTTGCGCGCGCTTTACAAGTAAGTTATTTTAAAAAAATTATACGTCCGACCAAGTTTACGCAGTCCTACATTTGACTTTTCAATGCTCCACCCGAAGGTACTACATTGACCAGGAAGCGAGTTTTTTACCTGGAAATTTTCAATATTGCCGAACCCTTGCTGTTCCAAGGAAGGCAGAGATCTTTAAAGTGCGTGACTCTACTCACACATGGGACCTACATTTTACCTCTCATCCTAACAAAGGCGTATTTTTGTAACAAATGCTCGTTTAACATTTTTTAAGCGGACCGTATCGGGATTCGAATCCGGTACCTTAGGCTTAGTAGTCACACGTATACGAACTGAGTCACGGAGCCGTCACTTTACGAAGCCGCACTTTTTTGAAATTCTCCAAATATTTGCGTTCCATAATTGGGCACCATTTTGCTACGCTAAAACAAAATTTTGTGCCCTGTTTGCAAACTAGTTATTTAGAAATTTTTCCCAGGATGCGTGAAGTTGGCCGCATTCATTTGAAGAATTTCTAAATAACTTGTTTGCACAAAGGGCGGCAACATTCTGTTTTAGCGGCGTAAAATGACACCTAATTTGCACCTAATTATAATAGGAAAATTTTTGGAAAATTGGCCGAACCAATAATTTTTTTAATATAACTTGATTGTCGAATGTGTGCAAAATTTTGTTTTAGCTGCGGAATGCTGCCTAATAGGCGCCTAATTATGGCACGAACTTTTTTTGGAAAATATCCAAAAGTGCAGTTGCGAGAACTTGGCTGTACAATTTTTCTTTTTTTTTAAATAACTTGTTTGCTAAGAGAGCTTAAAATTTTATTCTAGAGGAGTAAAATGGCACTTAATTGGCGACTAATCTTAGCACGAAAATTTTTGAAAACTACCAAAAAGTGCGTCTGTGTGAACTTGGCAACTTGTTTGCTAAAAGGGCGTAAAATTTCGTTCTAACAGCGCAAAATGGCGCATACTTACAAGAATTTTTTGAAAAATATGAAAAAGTGCGGCTAACTTCACACCCATTTCTAAATAACTTGTTTACAAAAAGAGTGCAAAATTTTGCTTTTGCGGTTCAAATTGCATCTAATTATGGCTCGAAAGTTTTGGGAAAATTCCAAAAAAGTTTGACTGCGTGAACTTGGTCGAACACAAGTTCTTTTTAAAATAGCTTGCTTGTCAAGCGGGTGCAAAATTTTGTTTCAGCGACGCAAAATGATGCCTAATTAGCGTCTAATTATGACTTAAGATTTTTTGGAAAATATCAAAAAAGTGCGGCTGCATGAATTTGGCCGGAAATGTTTTCTTTTTTAAATAACTTGTTTGTTAAGAGCGCGCAAAATTTCGTTCTAGTGGCGTAAAATGGCGCCTAGTTATAGCACAAGATTTTTTGAAAAATCAAAAAAATTGTGGTCAACCTAGCGCACTTCTATTTTCGTGTATTAATTGCGTGATTGTGCCCACACCGCTTACAATTATTAATTTGCGACCTCCTACCTTGTGATTGTGACTTGACTCGCCTTAGAAAGTGTGCCCTGAAGCTTCCCTTGTTGGCCTTGGTAAATCAACGTTGCTAATTTGCTGGCTGCCTACCTGAAGTAGACTACCAACTCCCAAGGAACTTTGTTTTGGCGAAATCATGTCAATTTGAGAACTTATCTGATTATTTGCGATTTGTTTTTCCATTCTTGCCGCTTGCAATTTCAATTGCTCAAATACAACTAGATGACCTTATTTTTCGATTATTTGTTCCTCATATTAGCATAAGTTTTATGATATCATAATCTAATTTGTCAAATATGCAACTTATCGCTAGTCGCTTAAGGCCACAGTTGAATTGTTTCATCGTTATTTCACTTGTATGCTTAGATGTAAAAAAAATTGTATCGCAAAAATGTTAGATTTTTCTAGGCGAAAAATGACTATTGAATTTTTCGATTACTGATTCTAATTTATCTTTTTCATCATCTTCGAATTTAAACGTAGCGTAAATTTTCGGCATTTCGGGAAATTTGAATCTTTTCTTCTTCTTCTTCATTTACTTCCATCGCTATTAAATATATGCTAAAACTGTTGCTCCTCTGAGCGTATTGTTCTGCAGCTTGACCATTATTTAACTCTAACCGGGCTAGTACATTACTCGCCATTTTATAAATTATTCAAAGCGTTTTGAATTATTGTGATTTTGTTTGTTATTGTTGGTTTTGTCGCAGCGTCATGTTACGTTTATTATTATTAATTTTCATAAATCATTAATGAAGATATTTGAATACATTGGCGGTGGCTCAAATGTCTACCTTTACTCTCTAACTACTAACGACTAGCTGCTTCTGAGACCTCCTGTCTTCAACTTATTCTTGCCACTCTTGTCTGCACGAGTACCTTAAGGCAGCTGACCTAATTCTAACTACTACTACAACACCTTCATAAAAAAAAAGCCGATTAGAATACCAAGCCTTTCAAACTTCATTTTCGAGGTCTTCGTCGTTGTCATTAATCATAAATTCCTGAATAGAAAGCATTTATCAATTTCAGGAGCTTTAGTAAGAAAATACCGTAAAATTTGATACAATTTACTAACATGTCTATTTCATCATAATATGAAATTAGGACAAATAGTAAGGTACCTAGTACAATCTTTTACAACCAGAAATAAAAGAGATTTCACATATTGAATATCAAATTAAATATCATCATTAGGTCTTCAGTCCCAGAACTGGGTAGACGCGTACTTTCATTGTTTTGTATTCTGAGCTAACCTACACCTTTCGCTACCTATCTCTATCTCTCTCTTTTCCTTTCTTTAGTTCTAATATAAGCCGCGATATTCCCTAATACTTTAATGTGTGTCCTACCTCTCCTATTGTTTGCCGTTTCCCATATATTTCTTTCTATCCCTATCATTTCTAGTACCTCTTTGTTCTTAATATTGTCTGCACATGAAATCTTCATCATACGTCTGTAGCACCACAATTCAAAGGCTTCTATATTTTTCCTGTTGGCTTCTCCTATTGTTCACGTTTCATAGCTGTACATATTCTTTTTGCAATTTTTCCTTGTTTATATGTTTGTAGTCTTCAAATATAGCAGCTGCTTTTTTTGTTGTTAAACACAGTATGGTCTTGTGTTGATCTCTTCTTTAATATCTTTTGCACTTTTCCGTTTATTTTGTTTTCTAAAAACTATATCCTATTTCACCGATATTCAATAATACGCGAATGGGGTTAAGCAACCTAATAGCTACTAAGATCCTTAGCACTTAGACACTTAGCGAATCACTAGATTTCCAATTACTCCTTCCGTACAATAATATTGAAAAACCAACAACTGTAGTCCTTTAAAATAATCATCAAATTTAAATACAATTTTTCGTCCTGGAACTGGTAGGACGCGTATCTCCTTTGTTTTTTATTCTGAGTTAACCTACACATTATCCTGAAATTTCCACAGCCGTCTACATCTTCACTATCTGTGTGCAATAATCTAATCTAAGTCTACTCTAATTCCGTTTTTTTACTTTTTCTGCTTCTAGTATATTACGTACTATTCCCTCATGCCATAATATGTGTCCTATCATCCAATCTCTCCTTTTTTTTTTACTGTTTTCTACATATTTCTTTTTTCCCTACCATTTCGAGAAGCTCTTTCTTCTTAACTTTGTACTTTTACACTCTTCCCATCTTGTGTTATTTGAATTCCTAGGTAGCAGAAATCTTTAACTTCTTGTAAGTTCTCGTTTCCTATTTGTATTCTTGTTTTTGACTTATTTAGCCCCACCATACTAATCCTTTAGTTTTATTTCTCTTAATTTTCATACCGTATCTCCTCTGTTAGTGCTGTTTCCATTTCATCAAGAGCTACTTTTAACTCTTCCTTGCTAGATGCTAATACTGCTATATCATCTGCAAATCAGAACATATCATTCGTTTGTCCTTGCAAAACAATTCCAAATGTCTTTCTACATTTGACAATATTCATCGCTACTTCGATATACAAGTTAAAAATTAACGGGACTATGGCACATCCCAATTTCGCGCCTTTCCTAATATTTACTGCTCTACGTTTCTGCTCTTAATTTTATTATCGCTGTTTGCTCGTGTAAGTTATGTATCATTCGTTTTTCCCTATAACTCGTTCCAATCTTTTTGAGTATTTTAAACAATTTCTCACCTTTTACATTGTTGAATGCTTTATTCAGATCTGTAAACTCTATATACACGCTTTCTTATTTTTCTATTGTTTTCTCCATTAACACCCTTAAAACTAAAATGGTCTACTGTGTTTACCTATTTCGCTTAAACCTAAATTGATTTTCACCCAGTATTTCTCCAGCTTGCTTTTCCATCCGTCTTTGTACTAGTCTAGTTAATATTTTTTGACAGGTGTGCTCAAACTTATTGTTCAAAAATTTTCACATCCAAACGTATCTTTCTTTTATGATATAGTGACTATCGTGTTACGTTTGAAATTTTGGGGTCTCGTCTGTCTCATACATATAACTTACGAGCTGGAAGAGACGTTCTGTTACTGCTTGTCCAGCCGCTGTTACAATTTCTGCTTGCATATTATCTATTATACCCGGTGCCTTATTACTACATCACTCAATAAGTCCGTAGGATGATACATAGATGGCGTTGCTATGTAATAATCCATATGATTTGTAGGAAGTACTAACCTTAAAAAGATATCTGTCAAAATTTCATGACAATCCGACGATTAGTTTACAAGTTACAGAGGTTCAGGTGACGATACTTTTGAGTTTTTCAAAAAAATGAATTCCAAGCAATTTCGCGTGTTGATTTATCATTGCTTTTTGATGGGTAAAAATACCGTCGCAGCCAAAGCATGGCTTGATAAGTGTTATCCGGGCTCTGCTCCATCGAGGCAAACGGTGGAGAAGTGGTTTGCTGATTTTAAACGTGGCCGTACAGACACTGACGATGCTGAACGCTCTGGAAGGCCAATTGAGGTGGTTACACCGGAAAACATCAAAAGTCCACCGAATCGTTTTGGAAAACAGAAAAGTGAAATTGCGTGAGATAGCTGACACCTTGAAGATATCAGAAGGCAGTGTGCACACTATTTTGCATGAACATTTGTTCATGAAAGCTGTTCTCAAAGTGGGTGCCGCGTTTGCTCACAGTGGACCAAAAACAACAACGTGTCGATGATTCTGAGAGCTGTTTGGAGCTGTTCAACCGGAATAAAAGGACTTTTTGCGTCGGTATGTGACAATGGATGAAACATGGATCCACCACCACACTCCAGAGTCTAATCGGCAGTCAGCTGAGTGGACTGCAGCCGGAGAACCACGTCCAAAGCGGCCAAAACCGCAAAAGTCGGCTGGTAAGGTTTTGGCGTCTGTATTTTGGGATGCGCACGGAATTTTGTACATCGACTATCTTGAGAAAGGAAGAAGAATCAACAGCGAATACTACATGGCATTATTAGTGCGTTTGAAGGAAGAAATTGCCAAAAAACGGCCACACATGAAAAAGAAAAAAATTCTCTTTCACCAAGACATTGCACCGTGTCACAAGTCGATCGCAACGATGGCCAAATTGCATCAATTGGGCTTCGAATTGCTTCCCACCCACCGTATTCTCCAGATTTGGCCCCCAACGACTACTACCTGTTCGCAGACCTGAAAAAAATGCTCGCCGGAAAAAAATTTGGCTCGGATGAAGAGGTGATCGCTGAAACTGAAGCTTATTTTGAGGCCAAAGACAAATTGTTTTACAAAAAAGGTATCGAAATGCTAGAACGGCGTTGGACTGATTGTATCACTCTTGAAGGAATGTATGTTGATGAATAAAATCGAATTTCGCCAAAAAAATGTGTTTTTCTTAGTTATCCTACGGACTTATTGAGTGATGTGTTATTTTCTAGACTCTTTAATGCTAATTCAACTCATCTCTTAGTATAGGATATCCCAGGTAATCATTTTCAATGTCTAATTCCTGTTCTAATGTTGTCTCCTGGTTGATCCTGCCCTCTCAGGGCGCGTCTAGTAGTCAGCGTTAACCTTGTGGTTTCTGCTGTCTTGTCTGTATCATTTGTCGTGCAAGTGTTCTAGGTGTCTGTTTTTCCACCTAGTGGTCTGAATCTCGTGTTGTGTCCTAGTTGTTTTTTTATTTAGTCAACTAGTTCTGGTCTGGAGTGCTTGTCTGATGTTATGTCACACATATAGTAGTCGGCGTGGTCGTTTTTTAATGGTTTGTCGTGTGCCTTGTAGCGGTGCGACGTCTCGTATGGATGGATGTGGTGAGTCGTCTATTGTTTGGTATGTTTTTGTGGCGTTTGTTCTGCAGTATTCCTGTACTGTGCGAATGTTTAGGTCGTTGCGTATCGTATCGTTTCTGACGAACCACCGTGCGCCGGTAATCAGTCGAAGGATGATATTCTGAAATGCCTCTAGGCGTCGTAAGTTTGTGTTTGAAAGGTATGTCAGCCATGCCTGTGATCCGTAGGTGATGATCGGTCTTATGTGCGTTTTGTAGATTCTGGTCCGTGTTTCTGTCGGTAGTTTGTTGTTAAATGTCAGCATCGGGTGTAGGTAGCCTTTGGTTTGTCTTGCTTTTTTAAGCGTCTTCTCTAGGTGGTTGTGGAAGCAGAGGTTTCTGTCAATCGTCACTCCGAGGTATCGTATTGTGTTTTTCCACGGAAGTTGCTGCCCTCCAAACATTGGCGGAGGATGCGGGTGTAGTCTGTGTCATGAAAAAAGTATGGCTTCTGTTTTGTCGACGTTGATTCGTATTTTCCATTTCCCCAACCAGTCGGGTAGGGCGTCCAGTTGGCGTTGTAATCTTTGAGTCGCTAGTCTGGGGTGGCGTGCTGTTGTGATGAATAAAGTGTCGTCGGCGTATAGTCTGCATTTGACGTTGTCGTTGCATGGTATGTCATGTATGTAGGCGTTGAACAGTGCTGCTGAGAGACATCCGCCTTGCAGAACTCCAGCCGTGATGGGTATTTCGTGCGATAGCTGTCCGTCTACTCGTACTTGTAGTTTTCGGTCTGTAAGGTAGCTGTCGAGTAGCTGTATGTATTGTGGTGGTACTTGGTGAATAGTCGCTAGTTTGTATAGGAGTCCTCTGTGCCAAACCTTGTCGAATGCGTTCTGTATGTCCAGAGAAACTACTGTCGTGACGTGAGCTTTGTTGTAATTCTCTGCGATGTGGTCTATGACGTGTATTACTTGTAGTGTCGTCGAGTGATCTTCTCTGAAGCCGAATTGTTCTTGTCGGTCTCGTAGGTGATGTTTCAGTTTTTGTAGTAGTAGTCGTTCGAATATTTTTGATAACGCACCGAGGAGCGATATCGGTCGGTAGTGTGACGGGTTTGTCCTTGTTTTTCCTGTCTTGTGAATCATAACTGTGATTGCAGTCTTCCATGTTGTGGGATAATGTCGTTGTAGAAGTATTTCGTTGAACAGTCTCGTGATGTATGCTAGCGTGCGTTTCGTGATGTTCTTGAGTGCTTGGTTTGTGATGTTGTCTTTTCCGGGTGCTTTTTTGTTTCTATTGATGAGGATGGTTTGTTTAGTGTCTTTCGGTGTTATAAGTGGTATGTGGTCTTCTGGGTTCATTTGTAGTATTTCGTCCATGGTTTCGTTATCTTGTGTTTCGTGTTGCTGGTGTGTTGTCGGGTTTGGTGAGTATGTTTCTTGTAGTGTCGTGGCGAATATGTTTGCCTTTTTACGGACGTCGTAGATTTTTCCATCTGGTCCGTCTAGTGGTGCGTTGGATAGTGGATGTCTTCTTATAAGTCCTCTGTTGAGTCGATGTAAGTTCCCCTCAGTCTCGAGAACATTGTTAATGTGTTCCGTCCACTGTTGCGTGTTGTGTTCGTCTAGTAGGGTTTTAGTGAAGCTTGTGTTGCGTTCAGTTGGGTTTTGATAGCTGGGTCCTTCGTTATCCGCCATCTCCCGACTAACTTTCTTTTCTGCTTGATGATGTCACGTAGGTAGTCAGGAAGTCGTGGTCTGTTGATGTTCAGAATTCTTGTCGTAGTGCTGTGATTTAATGCTTCTTGTAGCGTATTGGTGATATGTTTTGTGGCTGCGTTGATTTGTTCGTCTGTGTCGACAGTCGGGTTCCCAGATGTTATTTTGTGCTGTAGGTATTCGTTGAATTTCCTCCAGTTTGTTGATGTGACGGTGTTATTCGTCTCTTGTGTATGTGGCGTTGTGTGAATCGTAGTTAGTATCGGTAGATGGTCGGAGCTTAAGTCTTGTATCACTTCTGTCGTGAAGTTGTACGGCATGTTTTTCACTATCGTTATGTCTAGTACGTCAGGTTGATGGTCTGGATTCGGATGAATTCTTGTCGGTGTGTTTGGTCCGGTGATGTCCAAGTCTTTACCCAGTGAGTGAGTGAAGAGCGCCAGTCCGTCGCGATTGTTGATTCTGGAACCCCATGTGGTGTGTTTAGCGTTTAAGTCACCCATGATTATCGTAGCAGTGTCCCCGAGCATTAAGTTGTCGATGTCTTGCGTAGATAGTATTCTCGTTGGGCTTCGGTATACGGAGATGAGTCTGAGTAGTCGTCCGTCTGCGTATATTTCCACGCCTGCAGCATCTAGCTGTGTTTGTGGAAGGTCAAGTACGTAATGCGTGATTCGTCTGTGAATAAGTACGGCTACTCCTCCACTTGTTATTTGTCCTAGTTGGATGGTCCTGTATTTCCTGTGAGTTGTGTAGTTTGCGATCTTGAGTACATGGTTGTAGTTTAGTTTCGTCTCTCCAAGTAGTTCGATGTCGATGTCGAATTCGGTCAGGAAGTGTCGTAGTTAGGTTAGTCTGTGTTTTATTCCGTTGGCGTTCCAAGAAAGTAGTCGCAGTTGTCGTCGTGTTCGATGATTATCCATTAAGGATCGTGAAAATGTCGTACAGTGCATTCAGTAGAAGCGGCATAACGGGTTCCCCAGCCATGTAGGTCGATATGCGTCATTGCGTCCACTGTAGTGCTTTGTTCAGTAGTTTCTTAATTTTACTGTCCTTGTCGGTGTTCGTTTGTGGCGCGACTGCTTCAGGTGATGGGGCAGCTGGAGCAGTCTTTTCGGTGGTGTAAACTTCTGTTGTAGGCGTTGCGGTGGTAGTCGGTGTCGTTGTTTTTGTCGACTTGGTCTTCGTGGAACGTCTGCGTCTTCGTTTCACTCGTTTCTCGGGAGTGCTGTCCATACTGACGTCGGAGAAGCTGTCGGTGTCTGCTGTACGGTGTGTGGTGGATGTCGTAGCCGTAACAGCTTCAGTCTGTTTTGTCGGTGCTTCCTGTGGGGTCTTGCGTGATTGTGTTTTCTTGTTACGGCCGACTCTCGTCCAGCCTTCCTCTTCGTCTGAGTCGGAGCTGTCGGATGTGTTCTGTGCGAGTATCGGTACTGGTGGTTGGTGCGTCTTCTTTTTCTTGTCGAGTATCTCTTGGTAGGCTGGTCAGTTTCTGTAATTAGCGGGGTGTGGTCCTCTGTAGTTAGCGCATGTCGGTGTCGTTTCTCGTTTTTTCGTACATTCGGAGGCGTAGTGTTCTTTGCTGCACTTGATGCAGCGCGGTCGGTATCCACAGTTCAAACTGAAGTGTCCATATCGTTGGCAAGCAAAACATTGTGGAATCTCCACCCTCGATTGGGAGGCAGCAACCCTGACGCCGTGGCAGTATAAAAGCTCTCGAATTTCGTAAATCGTCTGTGATGTCGGTTCATTTTTTAAAATGACCAGGGACGTGTTGCTATATTGTTTGTCCTTGGACTGTAGTCTCGTAACGTGCTCAACATTAAATTTCCTTTTCAGCAGTTCGTTTGTGACGTCTTCAGGTGTGATGTTCGCGGCTAGTCCTTGGATTACAACCTTAAGTTGTCGTTCGGTTTTCAGTCCGTAGGTAAGAAATTCGATGGCGTGTTTCTTTAAGTAGTCGTGTGCAAATCGGAATTCGTCTGCGTCGGCTGCGTGGATTCGTGCACCAAGTCCGGGTGCTCGTATGTTCAGGTCGCGTTTTGTGATCCGTTTCATTTCCTTGGCGTGTTTGATGAAGTCGGGAAATGTTGCAATGAAAATGGGCGGGATTCTGTTACTCGTCGTTGGCGTCTTGTTTGTGGAGTTTGCGGTCGTTGGTTTTGATGTTGTTGTTCTTGATGTCGATGTGTTCGTGGTTGGTGGGCTGGAGGTTGCAGTAGCGTAGGAAATGGGTGTTTTCGTCGGCTCAACGGATGGTACGTCGGGCACGATTCTGTATTGTTTGTCCGTTGGTTTGTCAGCTGTCTTTCGGGTTCGTTTCGTCTCAGTCTCGTTGTCGGATTGTTGTTCGCGTTGTCGACGTGTTTTAATTGTTTCGGCGTCCATGTCGCTGTCTGTGAACGTCACCGAAGCACGCTTCGGATTCGTCCCGTCCATCGCCCTGAAAGAGCAATGTTTAATTCTCTGCTTAATTCTTATTTGATTGTACTAAAGTACAGTACGCTTAGCCTAAGCTAAGCTGCAGATGCGGAGAGCTCGAAGAACGATGCGATGCGGTGTCTTCTGCGCCAAAGCACAACTCTAATGTTGTTAGTTCATCTCCTGTATATAAATTTTCTATATATTTTGCCATCTAACCACTTTCTCTACATTTTCTATAACGATGTTTCCTCCTGCGCCCCTAATATTTTAGTTATACACTAAGATATTCCAAAAGTCATAAAAAGTCATTAATTTATTGGCGGCGAAGGGCAGTCATTCACATCTGAGCAGCAAAAAGCTGCGGTGTTGATCTGGCTACTATTATTATTAACTAGGGTTGAAAATGATAACACTTTTTACCATAAAAATTACAATAATTGTATATTTATTATTAGAGGTTAAAATATCAATTACTTTTATTGAAATTGAACGCCTTAGAAGGTGAGCAATGTCAATGGTCTATTGTGAATTATAAATGTTCTTATTATAGGTAGATCAATAAATTTCTACACGCAAGGTGGTGGTGAAATATAAGGGTAAGAGTATTGAAGGTATTATAGTTCTATGCGTATGTAAATGTAAGTAAAGCAAGGGTCACGTAGACAAATAAATTTTGGTAGGATTTAAAAATAGTTATAGCTGTTAAATACCTGGAATTTGAGAGCAAGTTAATCGATATCATAAATACCATTATTTGTGGTCATTTACAAAATTTGCTTGACAACCAAGCAACACGAAATATAGCAACCTATCACGAACGTACAAGGTTCGATCGAATTCTTAAAAGAAAACGTCTGCGGCGTTCAGTTATAGTTGAGTATTATCGTGTGTTGATATACCAGTTAAAATTGGTAAGAATATTCTTCAGATTAAGCATGATTTTTGAAAATTTTGCTAAGTGTGCTTTACTATTTAATGTTAATTATATATCAAGAATATATGGACGATCGTTATAATTCATGGGTATTTAGTTAGTTTCTTTTTAATGTGTATTGTCCTTTAATACTCGAAACGTTTAATTTATATAATATTTGCATACGTAGCCTTCTGTACTTCCATAAACACTCAAGCGTAAGACGAAATATCAAACCGAACCTAGAACTTCTTTTTATGGGAGTATGCAAGGTAGAGCTCTAGACTTCTATACTACTTTCTCCACATATCTCAATTTTTACACATGTCCTTTGCCTCTTAAACATTCATACAGTGCTTTTGGCATGCTCCTTATTCCTCAGACTTCTCACCTGTCGTTCTTTTATGTGTATATATATATATATATATATATATATATATATATATTGCTATGATAAGGGGGTTGTTTGGGAGTGTATTGAGTCGTAAAGGTCGCGTAGTAATTGTAAATAGCAATAGGAATTAGAAAACTGCATTTATTTAGCATGAAAAATAAATAATTCGCATATTATGCAAAGAGCAAACATTTAACACCTTTTATAAGGACCGCAATTAACTTTAATCAATGCCAGTAAGCACATCTTTCAATAATAGAACACATTCAGCAGGGAGATAATTATACATGCAATTAAACTACTTCAAGAAGCGTTCAATAAGTTTATAAAATAGATACGCATGGAATAAGATAAAACCTAGTAAGTTTTTACGCAATTACGCATGCGATAAAGAAAGAATAATAAAGCGCTTTGATAAGAAACGCACTTTCAAAAATAAGTTTTAAATACGAAACAAACAGAAACATGTGGATTTACATTACTCATGTTACATCAGTTATTTGTTCAATTCCCCAAAAGCTATATCTACACAAACAAAAGCCATAAGTTAAATACAAGACCAGTAATAATCACAAAACAAGCAGTCAAAGATCGTGAAATAATGGAAATACGAACATAATACGTAACCATAGAATAATTTCATCAGAAATAAAGCAGATAAACTCCTAGGAATATCCAAAACAACCATGGTTGGTCACAAGATTTTGTAAGACGGTTCTGATAAACCAATCAAAATTTAGATAGCGAAAACTATATAACGCGAGTTAAAGTTCGGGCCTTTGGAGCTGGTTTTTTAAAAACAAACGTCGATACTTTAACAAATTTATTTGAAATTAAAATTTAGATAACTTGTACATAATACTAAAAAATAATTATTGTACTAGTGAGTAGCTTGAACAACGAAGTATGGAGTTCGAAGACTGACTCGGTTGAGTAGCTCAAACAACGAAGTATGGAGTTTGAAGACTGACTGCCGGGCATTGAGCTCCCGGGCTTTTTATAATAACCTGCCCCTCACACGGCTTGTGGAACTTGCAGATCTCATGTCTGCGTTTTTCTTAATTGTAAACTTTATTACAATGTAACAACTTAATTCTAAGTAATTGCGGTCTGTTGACCGCCGGTGACCTGCCACTTGCAGTATCACTGCCCTCACGGACGCAAAGTTGCATGTCCGTTCTCATGAACTGTCGATAACCTCTCTGGGTTATCCTTGTGTTACAATGTTGCATTGAACTTATACTTTACTTAACAATTTCTAATAATTCCTATTAGATTCAATATATCAATATATATAGGTAATTGGGGATACATAACTCGCGTAGAGTTGATAAGGAGGCTCAGTCTCAATTTGAACCACATCGAACCTGAATCACTGTTACTCGAAAATTTACGCGTCGAAATAAATTTCAAATTAAATTATTAAATTTTGTGAAAAGTGGTGTTGTATATTATTTGATGACAAATTACATTGAAGAAATATTAAAAAACTTTCGCCGTTTGCTGAAAACGTGCGTAGAAATTTGTTAATTAATTTAAATTAAATGTTTATAATAATGTAGGGCTCTAAGTGTGGTATTCAGAAATCTGAGTTGTATCTAAGCGTGGTATTCAGAAATCCAAGTTCTATGTGAGCGTGGTATTCAGAAATCTAAGTTGTATCTGAGCGGAGAGGTCTAAGGTGTATCTAAGTTGAGAGACCTAAGTGGTATCTAAAGTGGGATATCTAAGTTGAGAAATCCAAGCAAAGCACGAGGTGAATTTTGGAAACAAAAGATTAACAATACTGAATTATTGGTTTAAACTTACGTGAAGGAGTACAAAGCAACGCATTGTTTTTCGATTGAAGATAATAAAGGGGCGTTGATCCATCACACGCAACAGCAGACCAAAGGGGAAATCACCAGGAAATCACAGGTCAGGGTTAACTAGTATAAGCAATCATTTCAAATTTAAATTTAAACACTGAATATATTTTTCTAATTTATAAGGAGTTAACAAAAATATTTTAATAAGTAGAAATTTACATAAAGAGGATAAAAAAATCTTGAACGTCCTAGATTTTTATAGTAAAAGGTGTCGTTTTCGGTGACTTTAAATTAAAAAAAGGGAGATACAATTTTTGGGATAAATGATCTAAATAATATTAATTGATCGAAGGGTTTATTTGTCAGATTACAAAATTGTGAAGTGTAGATATTATTTCCTTTCATTATACGAATATTGATCGACTTCGTTTTATCATTCTAAGCAGGTACGATTTGAAGGGGTAAATTATTTTGATCATCGTAACGTTGTGCACTCTGTGTGAATTAAACTGGGCTAGCCGTGGCATAATTAAAATTAATATATATATATATATATATATATATATATATATATATTGGTATGATAACGCCGTACTCGGTGTAATAACTCCACCGCTCTGTGTTCTCATACCAAATTTAATCTTACTAATTTTATTATTATGCCACGGCTAACCCACTTTAATCTACACAGAATGCACAACGTTACGATAATCAATTTTCTTCTCCACCCTTTATGACTACCTATTTGTTTGAATTATAAACGAAGTCAATTAATTTCATATAATGAAAAGAAATATTATTTACAATTTTGAAAAATATTTAAATACACCTTTCAATCAATCAATATCATATGTATCATTTATCCCAAAATTTATATGCTTTGAATTCAATCTAAAATCACCAAAAACTACCCTTTTTTTTACCAAAGAAACCTGGAACGTTCTAGACCCCTTTAAAATATATTATAATTATATATAATAAGTTTAACGTATGCAGTGTTTGTTGTTGACTTCATCACAAGTTTTATATAAATTGAATAAATTCAGTATTGAAATTTAAATAAAAAAATATCTTAAAATTAAATAGATCTGACCTGCTACAGGTTGCTCGGGTTGTGGATCAACACCCCTTTGTTGTCCTCATTCGTCTATCAATTCTCTGCCAGTATTTGAGTACAGTTACCCCTCGTTTTTCATAAATTACTTCGTGCTTCCTTATTTTATATGCCTTGAATCTCGCAACTCAAAATTGTACCAAAATATAATTGTCGACGCTGATTTGAAATATTATATTGACCCAGATTTGAATTCTTCTTGTCGACGCGTACTTGAATTATTGCAACTTGAAATATTCAGAAATACTCCACACATTCGAAATGTTATATCACAGATTTGAAATGTTATATCTATCCAAATTTGAATTATTGTCATCAACACATTCACAGATTCGAAGTATTCAAAAATGTACCACCAATTCGAAGCCGTTAAACTGCAAAACAAGTCTTCGTAATCGTTCCACTTTATCACTGTAACATACACTTGATATTTTATTAAATATTAAATTACGTGTAAATTTCTGGTTAACAGTGACGCAGCTTCGCCCTGCATGAGTTGTGAACTGACCCGTATTATCATTGTTTTCTGTGTTAAGTAGGCCCATCCCACTTACATGTGGGTTGGTTTTAAGCAGTTTTGCCGATATCTCAACCAACCAGGTCTTTAATATTCCCTGCATTTCGAAGTTGTTTCTGATGTAATTTCTTCGGTTTTCCATGTAATATCTATTTGCTATAGATACCTTGTTATCTTTGCCAGACGTTGTTTTGTATGGATATCGCCTTTGGGATAATTGAACAAAATAAATGATGTAACTTCAATACTGTTCTCGTTTATCCATTTTTATGCGTGTTGAAACTGCGTTCTCTTATCAAAAATGTTTATTATTTCAGCGTAATTGCATAAAGCTTTCTTAGGTTTGATCTCTTATCTTCTTATTTATTTTATAATTAATTAGACACTTTTCAACGAGTGTTTAATTACATGTACTGTCATTTCTTCTAAATACGCGTACTTAAAATTAATAAAAGTTTATATACAGAGTGTTAAATGCTTCCTATTTACATAATGTACGAATTACCTATTTTTCTACTAAATACGCGTTCTATTGTTGTAAGATATGCTTACTTGCATCGCTTAAAGCTAATTACGGTTTATATACAGAGTGTTAAATGCTTACTATTTACACAATGTATGAATTACTTAATTTTCTGCTAAATAAATGCAGTTTTCTGCTTCTTATTGCAATTTATTGTTACTGCACGACCCTTGCTACACAATACACCCCAAAGCAACCCCTTATCACAGCAATATATATATTGCTATGAGAATAGGGTAATTTAGGGGTATATTGAGTCATAAGGGTCGTTTGCTACGTAAATATCGGTAAAGTTTAGAAAACTAAACAATTTCATCATAAAATGGAAGTAACTCGACCATTATGCAAAAAGCTAATATCGAGCACAATGTATATAAATCACAACTAACTTTAATTTATGAAAGGAAGCTCATTCTTCAAAATCAAATCATATTTAGTAAGATAAATAACTTGTACGTCATATAATACATTTTAAATTAAATATACAAGCATAAAATTGAAAATAAATACGCAGGAATAACATTTTAAACGCAACGAGTTTTATTGAAATAAATACGCAATTAGTGAAAGGAAATAACCTGGCATACTAGCTATAAAAGAATCCCATTCAAAACATTAACGCATAAAATAAGTAAACGGATTCAAGGACGTCATCATAGAAATTTGACTACGTGGTTTGTACATCGTACATTCATATAAAATCCAACAGATTTTGGAGTACTAAACAACAAAACAGACGTTTGGTTACGTGATAAATTAAACGGAAAAATTTAAAATAAATGCAAATATAAACAAGCGAACGTGACTTGAAGAAAGTTCAAAGTTTGATATTCAGAAAAATACACTATACAAATTAGATGAGTATTGATGATAACTTTATAGAAAATCCAAAGGCTGCAAGATAAGGCAAAGTACATCGCCTCAATTAACAAAGTGCGTTCGGGAAACCAATAACACTGGTGAACGAAGGAGCCTTTATATAGAAAACGGGCTTGGTAAACAATCAGTCTTTCTTCGACCAAGGCAAAACCTATAACTGTTCAAAATATAATATCACGCAGGGTGAAAGTGGTAGAAATTAAATAATTATTTAGTGAAAGTCAAGATAAAAAAATTTTAAAAGAATAATTCTAGTGCTAATCTACGATGAAAGTTGCCGTTAACTTTGAAAAACATAAGTTAGAATTATTAATTAAACGTAATTTTAATATTTAATAATTTAGGGCTCTAAGTGACTATTCTGGCGAACGAATCTAAGTAACCACTCCAATGAACTAATCTAAGTAACTACTCTGGCGAACGAATCTAAGTAACGTACTCTAATAAATTCTAAGTAACTACTCTGGCGAACGAATCTAATGAACGACTCTAAATAAATACTCTATTGAACTAAATTAAATAACTACTCTAAGAAACGGATTTAAATAATTGCTCTAGCGAAGATATATATAATTAAGCAGTGGTCTACATAAGCATTTGAGCATTGAAGGGAGAAATTAATCAAACTAAGAGTTAGACTGGGCGAGCTGTACTACGCAGTAAACAAGAGAGTTTAAGTGGAAACAATTCAGGGGTGCTGGTCAATCACAGTCATAGGCAGTTCTAAGAATTGGATATAAGCAAGGAAAACGCAGGTCAGAAATAAGAATATTCTTTATTAGCATAAGGCTTTATTTCAATTTTTGCCGACTCTCGTCCAGCCTTCCTCTTCGTCTGAGTCGGAGCTGTCGGATGTGTTCTGTGCGAGTATCGGTACTGGTGGTTGGTGCGTCTTCTTTTTCTTGTCGAGTATCTCTTGGTAGGCTGGTCAGTTTCTGTAATTAGCGGGGTGTGGTCCTCTGTAGTTAGCGCATGTCGGTGTCGTTTCTCGTTTTTTCGTACATTCGGAGGCGTAGTGTTCTTTGCTGCACTTGATGCAGCGCGGTCGGTATCCACAGTTCAAACTGAAGTGTCCATATCGTTGGCAAGCAAAACATTGTGGAATCTCCACCCTCGATTGGGAGGCAGCAACCCTGACGCCGTGGCAGTATAAAAGCTCTCGAATTTCGTAAATCGTCTGTGATGTCGGTTCATTTTTTAAAATGACCAGGGACGTGTTGCTATATTGTTTGTCCTTGGACTGTAGTCTCGTAACGTGCTCAACATTAAATTTCCTTTTCAGCAGTTCGTTTGTGACGTCTTCAGGTGTGATGTTCGCGGCTAGTCCTTGGATTACAACCTTAAGTTGTCGTTCGGTTTTCAGTCCGTAGGTAAGAAATTCGATGGCGTGTTTCTTTAAGTAGTCGTGTGCAAATCGGAATTCGTCTGCGTCGGCTGCGTGGATTCGTGCACCAAGTCCGGGTGCTCGTATGTTCAGGTCGCGTTTTGTGATCCGTTTCATTTCCTTGGCGTGTTTGATGAAGTCGGGAAATGTTGCAATGAAAATGGGCGGGATTCTGTTACTCGTCGTTGGCGTCTTGTTTGTGGAGTTTGCGGTCGTTGGTTTTGATGTTGTTGTTCTTGATGTCGATGTGTTCGTGGTTGGTGGGCTGGAGGTTGCAGTAGCGTAGGAAATGGGTGTTTTCGTCGGCTCAACGGATGGTACGTCGGGCACGATTCTGTATTGTTTGTCCGTTGGTTTGTCAGCTGTCTTTCGGGTTCGTTTCGTCTCAGTCTCGTTGTCGGATTGTTGTTCGCGTTGTCGACGTGTTTTAATTGTTTCGGCGTCCATGTCGCTGTCTGTGAACGTCACCGAAGCACGCTTCGGATTCGTCCCGTCCATCGCCCTGAAAAGAGCAATGTTTAATTCTCTGCTTAATTCTTATTTGATTGTACTAAGAGTACAGTACGCTTAGCCTAAGCTAAGCTGCAGATGCGGAGAGCTCGAAGAACGATGCGATGCGGTGTCTTCTCGCGCCAAAGCACAACTCTAATGTTGTTAGTTCATCTCCTGTATATAAATTTTCTATATATTTTGCCATCTAACCACTTTCTCTACATTTTCTATAACGATGTTTCCTCCTGCGCCCCTAATATTTTAGTTATACACTAAGATATTCCAAAAGTCACTTAAAAAAGTCATTAATTTATTGGCGGCGAAGGGCAGTCATTCACATCTGAGCAGCAAAAAGCTGCGGTGTTGATCTGGCTACTATTATTATTAACTAGGGTTGAAAAATGATAACACTTTTTTACCATAAAAAAATTACAATAATTGTATATTTATTATTAGAGGGTTAAAATATCAATTACTTTTATTGAAATTGAACGCCTTAGAAGGTGAGCAATGTCAATGGTCTATTGTGAATTATAAATGTTCTTATTATAGGTAGATCAATAAATTTCTACACGCAAGGTGGTGGTGAAATATAAGGGTAAGAGTATTGAAGGTATTATAGTTCTATGCGTATGTAAATGTAAGTAAAGCAAGGGTCACGTAGACAAATAAATTTTGGTAGGATTTAAAAATAGTTATAGCTGTTAAATACCTGGAATTTGAGAGCAAGTTAATCGATATCATAAATACCATTATTTGTGGTCATTTACAAAATTTGCTTGACAACCAAGCAACACGAAATATAGCAACCTATCACGAACGTACAAGGTTCGATCGAATTCTTAAAAGAAAAACGTCTGCGGCGTTCAGTTATAGTTGAGTATTATCGTGTGTTGATATACCAGTTAAAATTGGTAAGAATATTCTTCAGATTAAGCATGATTTTTGAAAATTTTGCTAAGTGTGCTTTACTATTTAATGTTAATTATATATCAAGAATATATGGACGATCGTTATAATTCATGGGTATTTAGTTAGTTTCTTTTTAATGTGTATTGTCCTTTAATACTCGAAACGTTTAATTTATATAATATTTGCATACGTAGCCTTCTGTACTTCCATAAACACTCAAGCGTAAGACGAAATATCAAACCGAACCTAGAACTTCTTTTATGGGGGTATGCAAGGTAGAGCTCTAGACTTCTATACTACTTTCTCCACATATCTCAATTTTTACACATGTCCTTTGCCTCTTAAACATTCATACAGTGCTTTTGGCATGCTCCTTATTCCTCAGACTTCTCACCTGTCGTTCTTTTATGTGTATATATATATATATATATATATATATATATATATATATATATATATATATATATATATTGCTATGATAAGGGGGTTGTTTGGGAGTGTATTGAGTCGTAAAGGTCGCGTAGTAATTGTAAATAGCAATAGGAATTAGAAAACTGCATTTATTTAGCATGAAAAATAAATAATTCGCATATTATGCAAAGAGCAAACATTTAACACCTTTTATAAGGACCGCAATTAACTTTAATCAATGCCAGTAAGCACATCTTTCAATAATAGAACACATTCAGCAGGGAGATAATTATACATGCAATTAAACTACTTCAAGAAGCGTTCAATAAGTTTATAAAATAGATACGCATGGAATAAGATAAAACCTAGTAAGTTTTTACGCAATTACGCATGCGATAAAGAAAGAATAATAAAGCGCTTTGATAAGAAACGCACTTTCAAAAATAAGTTTTAAATACGAAACAAACAGAAACATGTGGATTTACATTACTCATGTTACATCAGTTATTTGTTCAATTCCCCAAAAGCTATATCTACACAAACAAAAGCCATAAGTTAAATACAAGACCAGTAATAATCACAAAACAAGCAGTCAAAGATCGTGAAATAATGGAAATACGAACATAATACGTAACCATAGAATAATTTCATCAGAAATAAAGCAGATAAACTCTAGGAATATCCAAAACAACCATGGTTGGTCACAAGATTTTGTAAGACGGTTCTGATAAACCAATCAAAATTTAGATAGCGAAAACTATATAACGCGAGTTAAAGTTCGGGCCTTTGGAGCTGGTTTTTTAAAAACAAACGTCGATACTTTAACAAATTTATTTGAAATTAAAATTTAGATAACTTGTACATAATACTAAAAAATAATTATTGTACTAGTGAGTAGCTTGAACAACGAAGTATGGAGTTCGAAGACTGACTCGGTTGAGTAGCTCAAACAACGAAGTATGGAGTTTGAAGACTGACTGCCGGGCATTGAGCTCCCGGGCTTTTTATAATAACCTGCCCCTCACACGGCTTGTGGGAACTTGCAGATCTCATGTCTGCGTTTTTCTTAATTGTAAACTTTATTACAATGTAACAACTTAATTCTAAGTAATTGCGGTCTGTTGACCGCCGGTGACCTGCCACTTGCAGTATCACTGCCCTCACGGACGCAAAGTTGCATGTCCGTTCTCATGAACTGTCGATAACCTCTCTGGGTTATCCTTGTGTTACAATGTTGCATTGAACTTATACTTTTACTTAACAATTTCTAATAATTCCTATTAGATTCAATATATCAATATATATAGGTAATTGGGGGATACATAACTCGCGTAGAGTTGATAAGGAGGCTCAGTCTCAATTTGAACCACATCGAACCTGAATCACTGTTACTCGAAAATTTACGCGTCGAAATAAATTTCAAATTAAATTATTAAATTTTGTGAAAAGTGGTGTTGTATATTATTTGATGACAAATTACATTGAAGATATATAAAAAAACTTTCGCCGTTTGCTGAAAACGTGCGTAGAAATTTGTTAATTAATTTAAATTAAATGTTTATAATAATGTAGGGCTCTAAGTGTGGTATTCAGAAATCTGAGTTGTATCTAAGCGTGGTATTCAGAAATCCAAGTTCTATGTGAGCGTGGTATTCAGAAATCTAAGTTGTATCTGAGCGGAGAGGTCTAAGGTGTATCTAAGTTGAGAGACCTAAGTGGTATCTAAAGTGGGATATCTAAGTTGAGAAATCCAAGCAAAGCACGAGGTGAATTTTGGAAACAAAAGATTAACAATACTGAATTATTGGTTTAAACTTACGTGAAGGAGTACAAAGCAACGCATTGTTTTCGATTGAAGATAATAAAGGGCGTTGATCCATCACACGCAACAGCAGACCAAAGGGGAAATCACCAGGAAATCACAGGTCAGGGTTAACTAGTATAAGCAATCATTTCAAATTTAAATTTAAACACTGAATATATTTTTCTAATTTATAAGGAGTTAACAAAAATATTTTAATAAGTAGAAATTTACATAAAGAGGATAAAAAAATCTTGAACGTCCTAGATTTTTATAGTAAAAGGTGTCGTTTTCGGTGACTTTAAATTAAAAAAAGGGAGATACAATTTTTGGGATAAATGATCTAAATAATATTAATTGATCGAAGGGTTTATTTGTCAGATTACAAAATTGTGAAGTGTAGATATTATTTCCTTTCATTATACGAATATTGATCGACTTCGTTTTATCATTCTAAGCAGGTACGATTTGAAGGGGTAAATTATTTTGATCATCGTAACGTTGTGCACTCTGTGTGAATTAAACTGGGCTAGCCGTGGCATAATTAAAATTAATATATATATATATATATATATATATATATATTGGTATGATAACGCCGTACTCGGTGTAATAACTCCACCGCTCTGTGTTCTCATACCAAATTTAATCTTACTAATTTTATTATTATGCCACGGCTAACCCACTTTAATCTACACAGAATGCACAACGTTACGATGATCAATTTTTCTCTTCTCCACCCCTTTATGACTACCTATTTGTTTGAATTATAAACGAAGTCAATTAATTTCATATAATGAAAAGAAATATTATTTACAATTTTTGAAAAATATTTAAATACACCTTTCAATCAATCAATATCATATGTATCATTTATCCCAAAATTTATATGCTTTGAATTCAATCTAAAATCACCAAAAACTACCCTTTTTTTTACCAAAGAAACCTGGAACGTTCTAGACCCCTTTAAAATATATTATAATTATATATAATAAGTTTAACGTATGCAGTGTTTGTTGTTGACTTCATCACAAGTTTTATATAAATTGAATAAATTCAGTATTGAAATTTAAATAAAAAAATATCTTAAAATTAAATAGATCTGACCTGCTACAGGTTGCTCGGGTTGTGGATCAACACCCCTTTGTTGTCCTCATTCGTCTATCAATTCTCTGCCAGTATTTGAGTACAGTTACCCTCGTTTTCATAAATTACTTCGTGCTTCCTTATTTTATATGCCTTGAATCTCGCAACTCAAAATTGTACCAAAATATAATTGTCGACGCTGATTTGAAATATTATATTGACCCAGATTTGAATTCTTCTTGTCGACGCGTACTTGAATTATTGCAACTTGAAATATTCAGAAATACTCCACACATTCGAAATGTTATATCACAGATTTGAAATGTTATATCTATCCAAATTTGAATTATTGTCATCAACACATTCACAGATTCGAAGTATTCAAAAATGTACCACCAATTCGAAGCCGTTAAACTGCAAAACAAGTCTTCGTAATCGTTCCACTTTATCACTGTAACATACACTTGATATTTTATTAAATATTAAATTACGTGTAAATTTCTGGTTAACAGTGACGCAGCTTCGCCCTGCATGAGTTGTGAACTGACCCGTATTATCATTGTTTTCTGTGTTAAGTAGGCCCATCCCACTTACATGTGGGTTGGTTTTAAGCAGTTTTGCCGATATCTCAACCAACCAGGTCTTTAATATTCCCTGCATTTCGAAGTTGTTTCTGATGTAATTTCTTCGGTTTTCCATGTAATATCTATTTGCTATAGATACCTTGTTATCTTTGCCAGACGTTGTTTTGTATGGATATCGCCTTTGGGATAATTGAACAAAATAAATGATGTAACTTCAATACTGTTCTCGTTTATCCATTTTTATGCGTGTTGAAACTGCGTTCTCTTATCAAAAATGTTTATTATTTCAGCGTAATTGCATAAAGCTTTCTTAGGTTTGATCTCTTATCTTCTTATTTATTTTATAATTAATTAGACACTTTTCAACGAGTGATTAATTACATGTACTGTCATTTCTTCTAAATACGCGTACTTAAAATTAATAAAAGTTTATATACAGAGTGTTAAATGCTTCCTATTTACATAATGTACGAATTACCTATTTTTCTACTAAATACGCGTTCTATTGTTGTAAGATATGCTTACTTGCATCGCTTAAAGCTAATTACGGTTTATATACAGAGTGTTAAATGCTTACTATTTACACAATGTATGAATTACTTAATTTTCTGCTAAATAAATGCAGTTTTCTGCTTCTTATTGCAATTTATTGTTACTGCACGACCCTTGCTACACAATACACCCCAAAGCAACCCCTTATCACAGCAATATATATATTGCTATGAGAATAGGGTAATTTAGGGGTATATTGAGTCATAAGGGTCGTTTGCTACACGTAAATATCGGTAAAGTTTAGAAAACTAAACAATTTCATCATAAAATGGAAGTAACTCGACCATTATGCAAAAAGCTAATATCGAGCACAATGTATATAAATCACAACTAACTTTAATTTATGAAAGGAAGCTCATTCTTCAAAATCAAATCATATTTAGTAAGATAAATAACTTGTACGTCATATAATACATTTTAAATTAAATATACAAGCATAAAATTGAAAATAAATACGCAGGAATAACATTTTAAACGCAACGAGTTTTATTGAAATAAATACGCAATTAGTGAAAGGAAATAACCTGGCATACTAGCTATAAAAGAATCCCATTCAAAACATTAACGCATAAAATAAGTAAACGGATTCAAGGACGTCATCATAGAAATTTGACTACGTGGTTTGTACATCGTACATTCATATAAAATCTAACAGATTTTAGAGTACTAAACAACAAAACAGACGTTTGGTTACGCGATAAATGAAACTGGAAAATTTAATAAATGCAAATATAAACAAGCGAACGCGACTTGAAGAAAGTTCAAAGTTGGATATTCAGAAAAATACACTATACAAATTAGATGAGTATTGATGATAACTTTATAGAAAATCCAAAGGCTGCAAGATAAGGCAAAGTACATCGCCTCAATTAACAAAGTGCGTTCGGAAACCAATAACACTGGTGAACGAAGGAGCCTTTATATAGAAAACGGGCTTGGTAAACAATCAGTCTTTCTTCGACCAAGGCAAAACCTATAACTGTTCAAAATATAATATCACGCAGGGTGAAAGTGGTAGAAATTAAATAATTATTTAGTGAAAGTCAAGATAAAAAAATTTTAAAAGAATAATTCTAGTGCTAATCTACGATGAAAGTTGCCGTTAACTTTGAAAACATAAGTTAGAATTATTAATTAAACGTAATTTTAATATTTAATAATTTAGGGCTCTAAGTGACTATTCTGGCGAACGAATCTAAGTAACCACTCCAATGAACTAATCTAAGTAACTACTCTGGCGAACGAATCTAAGTAACGTACTCTAATAAATTCTAAGTAACTACTCTGGCGAACGAATCTAATGAACGACTCTAAATAAATACTCTATTGAACTAAATTAAATAACTACTCTAAGAAACGGATTTAAATAATTGCTCTAGCGAAGATATATATAATTAAGCAGTGGTCTACATAAGCATTTGAGCATTGAAGGGAGAAATTAATCAAACTAAGAGTTAGACTGGGCGAGCTGTACTACGCAGTAAACAAGAGAGTTTAAGTGGAAACAATTCAGGGGTGCTGGTCAATCACAGTCATAGGCAGTTCTAAGAATTGGATATAAGCAAGGAAAACGCAGGTCAGAAATAAGAATATTCTTTATTAGCATAAGGCTTTATTTCAATTTTTGCATATATTGAAGTATTTAATTTGTAAAGGGTCATCAAAAATCTTTTAAAAATTTACGTAGAGAAAAAGAAGGCCGTTTAAACGTTGAAAAGGTACTTTCAATAGTATACAGTGTTATTTTTGCTGGCTTGAAGGGAGTTATAATTTGGGGCATACTCAGATTGATATTATTACTTTGATTCAGAGGTTAATTTATGAATAGCAAATCAAATTATCAAAGTTATTAAACTGTAAAGTGTATATATTCTTGGTCATTATACAAATTTTGGTTTGTTTTGTTTATATCATTCGAGTAGAAAGAAGCTAGAGTAAAAGGAAGGTTAAACTTTTTTTGTTATCGTATCGGCGTGCACTCTGTGTGGATTAAACTGAGCTAGTCGAGGCATATAAAAAGAGGGATATTTAAAATTTAAAGTTGAGGTTATTTAGAGACACATAGTTGTAGCGTTTAGCAGGAAACTGAACGTTAATCACATCGGCGTGCGGCGGTATCATAGCAATATATATATATATATATATATATATATATATATATATATATATTACTCATATTTAGACCAGGATAGAAAATTAAATAATCACATCAAATAATTTTAATCACCGTGTAGAAGCTTTGGGAAAAGGAACGCTTTATTAAAACCGTGAAGCATAAAAATTCATTCGTTTCATTAAAAATAAGAGATTTAAATCATTTACAAGACGCTTGCTATAAAGAAGGAAGCAGTATTAAAATGCTCTACGTGTAATTTAATTATTCCGAGTAAAGAAACAAATGGAAATTACGTGCAAAATTTATATTAATTAACTCAATTTTAAGTAACCGGTATTAAACAAAATGTACAGATAATAATTAATATTTGATTAGGAGTCACGAAAAATTAAAGGGTATTATTTTAATTGAAGTTAATTGAACCATTAGTAACATATAATATTTATAAAAACTTGTAAAAACCCAATAATATTCAAATCGTAGAAGTATTATGTTTGAACACCTGCGTATTTTTAAAAGGCTCATTCTGCGTAAAATTTGCAGATAACAAATGGTTACAGAGAATGTTGGAGAAACCGTAGCTTAATAGTTACGGGAAATGCTAATAAGGTCGGTTATTTCACAGTCCACATGGACTGAAATAATCGATAATAAAGAATATCAATTTGTACCACTCGGAACAGGGTAGATAGAGACAGATAATATGCGCAAGACAGAGACATATATAGAAAAAGGCGTGAGTGGAGCAACTTCACTGGGTTGCGATTGGTTGAAAATAAAAGGCAAACTTGAGAGGTAAAAATAACATTTCTGTATAAAAATTAATTAGTTATTTCCAGATGTTGCGAGCCGTGTCGAAATTTCTGAGATTTAACTGGTGCGAGTGCAAAATTTAATAAGAACCGACGCACAGGCGGGCGAGATGGGAACATAGTATACGAAATTCTAGAAACTGGCCGTTTTGGGGACAAGACCGACAGACGGGATAACCTCTATATATACCCGGGTTAATATGAGTTTCTCTCTCTTAGATTTTCGAGTTGATTCAATGCATTAAACAGTGCTTTTTAGTTTTCCGATTTTGATTAAATAATTTAAACCGTTTGCTCGAATATTTTTGTGATTTAAAACAGCTTGTTCTTTACGTGCTACAATGAATGTAATTAGGTGCACTTAGAAAAGAAGATACAAGGTAATAAAGTTTAGTATCACTGTACCAATTAGTCAAATTTGCAACGACAAATGAATACACAAAAGTAGGCAGTTTTAGCGTATATTTCTGAAAGAAGTATGAATTTCTTTGCAATTTTTCGGGGGTGTTAATAATTAAATGGTTCATAAACGTGTCTGGATCCACAAAACAAGGTTCAGATATACACAGATGAGTTCCAGAAAAGCCCTGAAACAACTTTAGATGAATGGTGATGGAGAAAATTTTAAAAGCGTTGAGAATCAGAAGCCGTAAATATAACCCAGTTGGAATGGTGTGATTAACAAAGGGACGATGTACATTGAAGCTACGAGTGCAGTAACCTTCAGGTAACTTATGCTTTGTTGTCCGATTTTTGATGTGTTGGTGTGTGTTGAATAACTTTATAATTGATTTACTTAAAATGGACAGTAGTGAAATTGTACTAACAGCAAATTTTTAATTTTAAGTTGAAATTTTCTTGTTTAAGTAGAAAGGGGTATTTAGTATTTATGTTCTGGATTATGATGAAAATTTGGGTATGTCTTTGAGCTCAATTAGACGAACCTGGTTAATTAACGTAAAGGGTGGTAGATGCTCCTTTGTATTCAGACTCAGGTCTGCATATATTGTTATATTAATTAGTAGGCATCCTACAAGGACTTTAATTCTGGATGCACATTAAAATGATAACAAAATTTAATCTTGAAATTTTCTGATACTGAAATTTATGCTGAATTTTAATTTTGAAATTTTAATGTATTGTGAATATTGATGTAAATAGAGTTAACGTTGATGTTTGTGGTAGGAATGTGTTTGTTTTTTATGAATGAAGATGAAGGTTTAACTAGGTGAGCAGCCGAGGCGGAAAAGAGTAAAGAGGCGATTAACAGAAGAAAGTCAACGGACCAGGTAATTTAATAGCTTTTTATACCTTTCACAGCATTCTTGACGCCCAATTCGTGAGGTTCGAATCTAATAGGTGGATCACAGCATTCTTGACGCCCAATCTGTGGGGCTCAAATGTTTTTTTTAAAGAGCCAGTTACTGCAGATATGAGAGGTTTCACAGCATTCTTGACGCCCAATCTGTGAGGCACGATTCGAAAACCGTAGTTCCCGGATTTTGGTGGAATCACAGCATTCTTGACGCCCAATTCGTGAGGCTCGATTCTAATACATGGAAACAAAGCATTTCTTGGCGACCCAAAAGTGAGGCTCGAGTCCCAAATAAAATTTTTGTGATTTTATTCCAGGAAACTGGCGATCTGAGAGAGAGAGTTTCTGTGTGTGTATAAATTTAGGAGTATTTTAGAGTGTGTGTGAGTGATTAGAACGTATGCAGAGAAAAGAGTGGTTAAGGAGTCAAGGAGTGGAAATTGGAAGTGACGATAGTGCATTGTGTGGGAAAAATTCGAAAATGGAAGAAGCTGGAGGCAGTAGAGATCAGTCGAGGACGGAATCAGGGGATCAAGGAAATGAGTTAATGATGAGAATGTTTGAGGAAATGCGATTAGCTAGGAAGAATCTAATAGAGCGAGGAGGAGTCCAACCAAAATTAGAGCAGATAAGCGGGAAAATTGAACAAAATACTAAAGAATTTACAGAATTTAAAGATAGTCTTACCGTGAAACTGGGGAAGTAGAAAATAGGGTTGAAAAAATGAGCGTGATATTACAGGTCTTCGACAGGAAATGGGACATTTAAGGTCCGAAGTACGCATTTTTGTGAAGAAGAGATTAATGTAAAATGACTGAAGTAACGGACTCATGTAGGGATCAGTTAGGCAGGGTAGAACGCGAAGTTAGTAGTATCAAATACAACATGTCAAATTTAACGGGGGATGGTCCCAGATTTTATACAGGTGGAGGATCATTGGACCAACACATGAAGTTTTATGGCGATAACAGGGTAAATCCACAAATTTTTATTAATAGTGTAAGAAATCTAGTGGGAAATTTATTTGACGAACAGACTAAACTGAATACGATAAAGGCTTTATTGAAAGACAACGCGGAAGCATGGTACAATTTAGTAGGACAGGACATAGACACCTACACGGACTTTGAAGACAGATTTTTAAAGCACTACTGGAGTGACCACAGACAAGACCAGGTACGAGACGACTTAATCACAGGAAATTTAAGGAGAATTTTCAGGAAGTAGGAGCAATATGCTATACGCAAGTATAGCATAGCAAAGCAACTGAACCCACCACTGACGGACCGACAAATTATCAAGTATTTATCACGACACTTCGAGGTAGAAGTAAGACAACACGTAGCACTACAGAACATAGTGGACAGAGAAATGTTTTTAGAATACCTGCAGAGGTACGACGACGTAAGTAGTGGACGACCTCGGGATAATAGGGAAAGACAGATCAACACAGTTAGGTTTGACAATAGACGGGACAACTATGCTAGAAGGGTGAATAGTTACGGATACCAGCGACAGAATTGGGAACAGCGACGACCATACTTTAGAAGTAATAGTTTAGGAAGGGGACCTGCACCGAGACCGGAACCTACCAGAAGGAATAGTTCACCGGACATGAGGGGGACAGCTAATACAGACACGGAACGAGTGGAAATGCCTAGGACATACGCTGAGGTGACATTTTGTATTATTTTTCGATAGTTTCAATCAAAAATTTTTTTCACATTAATTGTTTATATTTAGTTTTAAGATTTTTTATAGTTTAAATGTTTTTAAAGTTTGGATTATTGAAGATTTCGCTAGTTGAAGTTAGAATGATAGTGTAAATTTATATGTAAGTTTTCAATTAAGCAATTTTATTTTAACTGTGTCACCATTTTAGCCTTCGAAAAAGAACCCAAAAAGGTTCGAAACGTCAGGAATAAAAATAAATACACCTTACTTGAAGCATTTCTTTCGAACTAAATAGTTCCCAATATTTTAATTAAACAGCCTATAGTTTATATTTAAATCAGTTCGTTACTTGATTTGTGAGATCCTATTTTATATATATATATATATATATATATATATATATATATATATATTGCTATGATAATGGCCGTATATTGAAGCGTCGCTAAAATAGTGATATGACAATAGTCGCACGTTGAGGTGTCACTAAAAGAGTGATTTGATAACGCCTCGCTTTGCTGCGCCGCTAAAAGAGTGCTGTGATACAAATACAGCAAACTGTAAAATTTGATATTGCTGACTTACATTCCTTCTAAATTTTCTTTGCATGGCTAGCTCAATAGAATTGACGGGGTTTACAAAATGAAATCAAACACAGCAATATCATAAATCATCTATACATTTAAAAATAATTATCTCTCAGACAAAATAATATAGAAAATTTACAGCATAGTTTCTTTCAAAAATAATATTATTCCTAATAAGTACCTATTTTTAAAAAAATGTTGCTCACCTTATCTAATTTTAAATTTACAGAATTCAATTCTTTTCTCTTGTGGATAGTTTACTTGGCTTTGATTTCTACGTTTGTAAGGTTTGTTTTGGCCAAAAATCCTTGACAGATAGTCTATTAAAAACATCAGAGTGTTTCAAACTCTGACCATAACCTTTCTGGTAAATAACTTTACAAAAAAATATTATATGATTTAGGCTTATTCCATATTAAATTAAAATGACACTTAAATATCAGTTACAAATAAAATATTCTAAAAGTAATACTTGCAAAAATCCAAAAAGCGCTTATCCAATTCGTAATTAACAGCATTAAATATCGTCTGATTTTATTTTAAATTGACGTTCAGTATCAGCTTACAATATTTCCATATTATTTAAATCTCCATTTAGAAACCAATGTGCATCCGCGGCTTAATTATTTAAGTTAATTTTTAAATAGCTTTTTATATCGAAGCATTTCCCATTTTCATTATCATAATAATTACAATTAACAACTTCCATGTTCATATGTAATGTCTGCATGTTATTTTGGCTTTATAATCAACATTATTTTTACTTAGTTAACTCGAAATTATGAATAAAATATTACATCGTCGAACACGTAAATCAACAGGAATCGATTTACTGAATGAAATCGAATTACCGAATGAATTTCTTTACATATTGTTTGGTTGACGCGAATTTACCAATTCCATTTTTATGTCGATTGCTTCTGTTTATATATAAAAATTATCTCTTTTCTAGAATGCACGAGTGTTTACGGGATTCTATTTCAATGACTACACGCCTACCTGACGCAGGTTTTTGGTAATTCTCAATTTTATGATCTCATTAACGTTCAAATCGTTGCGTTCTACGTCCTTCTCTAATACATATAAGGATACCGGTCGCATTGCATCTCTGTTACAGTGATTGCGAAAGCTATTCAATAGTTTTTATCTATTTTTATGAGTTTTTAATGTTCCTTTGAAATGTTGATTTATTAATTGGGTATTAACGTAGTTCCGATGACGCATTTCTTCTCAATTCTTCTCGAAAATTCGAGAACATGTTTTATTTAAAATTAAGTTTATGTTATACAGTCAATTTGCCTAATTATTTTAAAGCTTTATAATGCAGAGTTGCATTTTCAACGATTATAAAAGAACATATTTGCTTTCGTGATAAACTAAAACGTGTTTTCAATGTACAAAATTATTTTATAAAGATTAAAGCGTTTTCAGCGTTGATTGTAGCTTTTACGCAAAATTATGCAACAGGAAATGTATTTTTTATTAATTAATAAGTGAAAATAAATGGCTTCGTATTTACACTTGAAATGATCAATTTGCATTCGCATGTAATGCGTTTTAAGGTATCTCAAAATAATTATTTTTACATATACTGCTTTCACGGCTCTATTATTGATATAAATTGGGGTTTTTAAATACACGGAAAGTGTGTTTCTAGAACAAACGAATAGTATTGTATTTATCTTAGAATGATTATTTAAAAGCACGGAATTGTGTTTTTCGTTACTGCACATTTTCGCTATGTATTTACAATACGCTTATATTATACAAGGTAATTATTTACATGCACGCAATTGGGTTTTTTTGCATGTACATTAATGGCTAAAAAGTATGCTTGTATTATAGAGGGTCTAACTATAAATTTTTAGATAGTTTTATTCTTTCCGGTCTCTTTTGTATTTTAGTGGGCTTTATTTGTAGAATCTAGGTTTCAATGACCTCTCGTGATCCCTTTATTGCGTATATATTGCTACGATATTGCCGCTCGCCAGATGCATAACGACCAATTGCCTGCTGTTCGCCACCTCTCGGTGCCTCTTAAATAATCTAAAATTAACACAATTAAATTTATTTAGAGTCCTAAATAAATTTTAAAAATTTTGTTTATATTAATTAAATCTAGACTTATTTTTTATATTAACGGCAGAGTTTTACGCTCGTATTTCAATCGCGCACTTTTACTGTTTTTCAGTTGGAATTTTTAATTAATATGACTTTCACGTATAATTTCCAATTTAACTTCACTAAATTGAAATTTACGTAATACTTTTTTAGACTATTACAGTTCATGCGTCGATTATGGAATGCTTCTTCTTATCGACTTCGGTCAGTTTTATAGACAAACCCGTTCCATGTGCTCGTATTGGTTGACCGCTCCCTATCTTGTTATTAGACCATGGCCAAGGCGTCGCAATTATGTACTATCTGCAACCTGTTGTTATTCGATATTACACACTTTATACGCTTAAATTTGCACGCACATCAAAGCTTTGTACCGAAATTTGTTATTTTTGTACCTTTCAACTGCACTTAGTCTTAATTTTAGTGTCCATGTTTTGTTTACATATGCTGAGTTTTATTATATGTGGCAATTCTTACATTTCAAACGACACATACGCTTTCGCCTCAATTCTTTATATTTTATGAAATATACTCGCTTTTAAATGTTTGCTTATATAAACTGGTATAAATTATATGCGTTTTATTGACTTAGATTTTTACGCAAATGTAAATTGGGTTGTGTCCGCAATTATTTGTTTTGATGGATGTGGTTAAATTATTACTAAATGTGCTTCCTTGAATTAACTGTAGCTGGTTCGTGATTTTATACAGGGTGATTTGTATCTGTTTTTGTATATTGAAGGAATTATTTACTTTCTATGATTTTAATGTTTGGTTTTCTTAATTTTATAATGTTTACATGAAGTATTTCTCCTTGTGACCTTATATACCCTTAAATAACCCTATTATCATAGCAATATATATATATATATATAATATATATATATATATATATATATATATATATAAAATATATATATATATATACTATATATATATATATATATATATATATATATATTGCTAATGATAACGCTGCACGTCGATGTAATTAACGTTCAGTTTCCTGCTGCCCGCCACCGCTCTGGGTCTCTAAATAACATAAAATTTAAATATGCTTCGACTAGCTCAGTCTGATCCACACAGAGTGCACAACGTTACGATAACAAAGAATTTACTTCTTCCTTTTATCTAATATTTTCCTACTTGAATGAAAAAACGAAATTGACCAAGATTTGTATAATGACAAAGAAAAATTACATACACTTTACAGCTTAATATGATTCACTATTTGACATAATAAATCCCTGAATCAAATAATAATAATTTCAATTTCTTTATCCCCAAAATTATAGCTCGCTTTGGTTAGTGTAAAGCCAGTAAAAATGACACTATACTCTATTGGAAACACCATTGAACGTTCAATGACCTTTCCCATTTTCGCGTAAATTTTTACGTATAAAAACATTTTTGATGACCCTTTACATAGATATTCTGATATAATAAAAAATATAAAAAATGTTCAATAAAAAGGAAATAATGCTTTATGCTATTTAGATAAAGTTCTGACCTGTAGTTTTCCTTGCGTGTATTTACGTTCTGTTACTGCGTGCTGTGGACCAGTGCCCCTGGATTGCTTTCAGTTGAATTTACTTGTTGATTTTATGATACCGTTTGGCTAAACTCCATTCAATGCTTAAAACAATCCTCCATTTTTGTGCTCCGATGCGTAGATGCAAATAAATATTTTTATGCAATTTTAGATTGATTTAAATTCGGATTTGTTTCTTAGAGTTTTTCCAGATTTCAGCTTATTACTTAAAGTTTCACCCAGATTTTACCAGAGTTTTACTTATTTCTTAGATTTCCCAGATTTCTTATTTATTACTTAAATTTCTACTAGCTACTTAGAGTTCTAAACTATAAATATTAAAATTATGTTTAATTAACAAGCTTTTACTTACGTTTTCCAGTAAACGACAAAACTTTTCTCGTATATTTTTTTCTATTATTTTAGTTTCAAATTTTTCTGTCACGACTTTCACTAAATATAATTATTTAATTTTCTATGTTTACTTTTACGTAAATTTTTTATTTAAACTGATGTGGATCGTGTTCAAATTGAAAGAAAACCGCCTGCTTATCAAACTTGTGTGGTATATAAAGCAACGCCCTTATCCGACGTACTACGGTCAAGGTTTAAAGCATGCTATATGATATTTTTAACACTCTGGGCTTTCTCAGGTATTGTTTTAATAATACCTCGCTGAAACAATGCTGTGGTCACGTGGTATACCAGTTTTATATAGTGGATTTCTGTAATTTGTGAACTTTTACCCATCTGTTTGGTGTTATTGTAGGAAATCTTAACTCGACTTCTCAAGTAGACAAACTTTTGGCTTTATTTTTGCCCAGATAATGTTTTGGGTTTTGAATTTATTTTCAGGTTAAAAATCACGTATGCGAATTTTTATAATGACGTAAATTGAAATGCGTTTCTTTACAACCTGCGTTTCCGAAACGTATTGGTTTTTTTAAATGTGCGTTTATTTCCAAGATGTTTTGTTATTTTTTGTACCGTTGCATGTCCTATTTTACCAGAATTCTAATCATGATTTCTAGCTCTAAATGCTCTTAATGTGTGTTTGTTTAGAATTTATGAATGCTTTTCTGATTTAAAAAAATTTAATTGCATACAGAGTTGTTTATTTTACTGAATGTGCTTCCCGGCATTAATTAAAGTCAATTGTGATCTTTATACAGGGTGTATAATGTTTGCTTTTTGCATAATTTACAAATTACGTACATTATAAAATTGTTTAGTTTTCTAGCTTTTAGTACTATTTACATGTAGTGTGCGACCTCTATGATTCTATATACCTCTAAATAATCCTATTATCATAGCATTATATATAGATATATTGCTGTGTTAATAAGGTCATTTAGGGGTAGATAGGACCACTAGTGCACTTCATTAAAACAACATTAACTTCGTGTACTAGAAAAGGTTTGACGACGCTTCAGGAGAAACAAAATGTAATAGTTTGATAACTTTACACTAATTAGATCATTAAACGCGACATTATTGGAAACATTACATCAGCCAGGTTGACTAATGCTTCGAAATGGATTTAGAAAAAGTGACATAGGCAGATTATTTCGTATATAGATTGAAACTAAATTAGAACGGGTTATTGAAACCACTCTATTTTGGTTCCGGTTTATATACAAAATAATATGTCTACATCACTTTTTCTAGATTCATTCGCGATTGAATCAGTATTTGACATTCAAATTTGATTGAGATTTTATTCGCGGTCAATTCATTGTACAACATGAATGTTTTGAGTAACGTTTAATTCTTAAAGACATTGAACTAATTTGAGTAATTTATTCATTATACGACATGCAATAAGTAACAGAACTTTGCATAATTATGGAGATTTTACGTGAGAATATAAATGTGGTTTTATAAGAAGTGCTATCTTGGCCAAGGCTATTTCATCTAGTTCATCCTTTTTAGCCCAATCTGGATGCTTGCCATTCATGGATCCATCAATGATCATCCAGAGCCTTTCTTGTTTGAGATAATGCTTTATGACGAAATTTCATGTTTGCCCATTAGAAACACCTTCCAGCTTCTCGATAACAAATTGATGACTGCTCGTACTTTATTGTATGTAATACGGTTCATCATATGAATCAGCTCAAAACTTTCTGTCAAATATAAGCACTTCCTTTAAACCTTCAATAGAAATGGCATATTTAACATGCATAATGAGCATGTGGTCAGATGAAAACCCACATTTCACGAAAACCAGCAGTTTTCAGCATAAATGTAAAATAAATGTTTAGCTATTTAATATATATAAATATATATAAACTTTATTATTAATAGTTATATATGAATATAAAATTTATTCAAGATATAAGCATTTATTCAATAGAACATCAATATTTAATGCATAAGATGTGTCATCCTTGTACGAAAACACAGTTTTCAGCATAATGCTAAAATAGGATATTACTTGAGTGAAATAATGTAATAATTTATAAGAACACATTTATTTGGAAAAATATCAGCATATACACTTAGAAACATATTAATAGTATACTTTGAAATGTTTCTGTTATCACAACTGTGTTTAGCAGAGTATTTATCACAGTCGCAAAGAAGGAGATCCGGTTCAACTGCACTTTTCCATAGCAAAAGATTATATATTATAAAGAATATGTATAATTTAATGATCTATAAAATATATATTAAAGAATGAAATTTATTGGCAAGTGACTCAATATTACACAAGGGCATCCTGTCGACCCGTTTCGACCTAATTGGGCTCATCAGGACAGATAGCAAGATGTAATATTTAACACGAACAATTATGGGAAGTACTAGCATCACCTACCACAATTTGTGCTTCGTGCTGTTATCACCTGTAGTTCCCATAATGTGTTCGTGTTAAATATTACATGCTTTGCTACGCTTGTCCTGATGAGCCCCAATTAGTGAAACGCGTCGACAGGATGCCCTGTTAATATTGAGTCACTTGCCAATAAATTTCATTCTTTAATATTATTTTAAGACTCATTAAATTTACATATTCTTTATAATTATAATCTTTTGGCTATGGAAAAGGCAATTGAACCGGATCTCCTCCGTGCCGACTGTTGATAAAATCTGTAAAGCCAGGTGAAACAGCACGAAGGCACAAATTGTGGGCTAGGTGATGCTGTACTTCCCATAATGTGTTCGTGTTAAATATTACATCTTGCTACTCCTGTCCTGATGAGCCCCAATTAGGGCGAAACGGTCGACAGGATGCCCTGTGCTAATATTGAGTCACTTGCCAATAAATTTCATTCTTTAATATTATTTTAAGACTCATTAAATTTACATATTCTTTATATATATAATATATATATATATATATATATATATATATATATATATATATATATATATGATAACGCCGTACGCCGATGTAATAAACGTCCAGCGAAACGCCACCGCTCTGTGTTTTCTCTCTAATCATTTAATTTTATTATGCCACGGCTAGCTCGTTTTAATTTACACAGAGTGCACAACGTTACGATGATCAATTTTCATTTACCTCTTTAACTCTTACCTGTGTGAATTGATAAAACGAAGTCAATCAATTTTCATATAATGAAAGGAAATAATATTTGCACTTCACAATTTTTGTAATCCTTTAAATACACCTTTCAATCAATTAATATTATATGGATTATTTATCCCAAAGTTTATATCCTTTTACTTTAATTTAGGGTCACCAAAAACGACACCTTTTCCAAAAAAATCTGGAACGTTCGAGACCCTTTTATGATTTTTATGTAAGTTTCAACGTATTCAATGTTCTTGTTGACTCCTTACAAACTTGTGAGAAAATTAATATATTCAGCTCTGACCTGTGATACTTTGATGAGTTATTGCGTGTTGTAGATCAACACCCTCTTATTGTCTTTAATCGAAAACCAATGCTCTGCTTTATACTCCTTCAACCAATAATTCAGTACGGTTACCCCTTGTTTTCAAAATTCACCTCGAGCTTTATTCTATATTTCTCTGGATACGTTTTGGACCTCTTCACTTAAATACTATTTGGAATTCGTAGGTTTCTTAGTATTATGGATTTAGAATTGTATTATAAGTGGACCAGAATTGTATTAGAAGCCGATTGGCAGTAGATTAGAATACCAGCCTTAGAACCATGGATTAGAATTGTTTTAGAAGTGAACCAGAATTGTATTAGACGTGGATTAGAAGCCCTATATCATTATAAATATTTAATTTAAATTAATTAACCAATCAGTACTGACTTCACTATAATATAAAATTTATTGATCTGACGCGTAAATATTTGATTAAGAGTATTGTGGATTCGACGTTCTTCAAATTGAGATTGACTGTTTCTTATTACTTCTGGGCGTTATATAGCTTTTGCCCTTTACATTTGGATTGGTTTTCCAAGCAGCCTTGCAACCAACCATTTTTGTCTTGGACATTCCTAGTATATTTTCAAGCTGATTTCTGATGAAACTATTTTGAAGTTTCGTATCATGCTATTATTTACTATTATTTTACGATCTTTGATCGCCTTATTCTTGTTTTCGTCGCTGGACTTTTAGCTAATGTCTGTTGTTTTGTGTAGCTAAAGCTTTTGGAGAATTCTACAAAAATAAATGATGTAACACGATTGCTGTTTTCGTTTATGTATTTATTTAAACTCATCTTTGAAAGTGCGTTTTCTTATCAAAGCGCTTATTGTTCCTTTTTTATCACAAGCGTAATTGCATGAAGATTTACTAGGTTTTATCTTATCTTCTGCGTATCTGCTTTATAAACTTGTTGAACACCTCTCAACGTAGTATAATTACATGTATGATTATTTCTCTGCTGCGTTCTATTATTGGAAGATATGCTTGCTGGCATTGATTAAAGTTAATTACGGTCCATATACAGGGTGTTCAATGATTGCTATTTACATAATGTGCGAATTATTTATTTTCCTGCTAAATAAATGCAGTTTTCTGATTCCCATTGTTATTTACAGGTACTAAGCGACCCTTACTACTCAATATACCCCTAAACAACCCCTTATCAAGGCAATATATATATATATATATATATATATATATATATATATTGCTGTAATACCCCTTTTTGGGGGTCGACCTATTAATTCTGTAATATCACGTGTCCTTACGTTGAGCGACCTATTTATTTTAATTGCTATAATACTAAATTAAATTATTGAACCACCATTTTAATCTTTCCTACAGCTTGTGATTATTTCCTCCTCCAGCTGTTTCTTAACGTTGCTATCAACTGGAGTTTATCATAAACAACTTTATCGACCAATGACAAAATTCAACAAGTTACCGCCTTTGCGGGTTATCTCTGCCCTACTTAATTTGTGGCTCCTCCTCTGTACTATTTCAATCTTAAGACCTCGGCTAGCATATATTTGTAATTATAAAAATTCAGTAAGTTTGGATCCCATTTAATGAAACTAATGCTTTATGTACAGCTTTGACGTTATTTACAATACATTTTCAAATTAATTCACCTTTATAAATTTCATTTATCAACAACCATTTAATTTGTACTAAAACCCAAAGTCACCAAAGAAAACTCATTATCTTTACCAACAAATGTAGAATATTCTAAATCCGTTTTCTTATTATTATTTCAATACGTATTCAACCCTTTGTTGACTTGTTTACAAGCATATAATATTTAGCCAATTTGATATTAAAAATAAAATAAAATTCTTGTAGAAAAACAGATGCCTTATAACTAACAATCTGACCTGGTTTTATCTTTTTACGACGACGCTTCCATTAAAATTAATCTTCCCCAATTTTCGATTCCATTCAACTTATCACCATTATGGACCAACACCATTAATTATAATTTTATACTTTAATCATTCTTGCCATAGACTTCAAATTTGTAATTCGTTCACCCCTATACTTCAAGATTATGTTCTTCTTTTCGCCTCGACATTTAAATTGTTTTATTGTAATCTTTCTTAACATCAAGCATTCTGGCCTATTTTCCCTCAGACCTCGAAGCCGTTTTAAACGGTAATTTTCATATATACACTCATTTATTTCACTTTGTACCACTTGTTACGTATTATTCAGTATTACTGGCAATGCACTTGGGCCTTCATTGAGTTCAAAACTGACTTTCTTATCGCGGTGCTTGCTAATATAATTTCGAATCCCCACTGCATCCGTGGTGTGGTCTAGAACCTGTCGTTTGCTTCGGACCAATCAAATAATTCCATTTCGAATATTTTCTGATGTAATGCTCTGCGTTCGTTCATAATGCCCACCTGCCTGCAGGTGTCTTCACTATCAACATGCTGTATTTTGATAGAATAGTCGCCTTTCCATAAACAACTGATGCAATTTTACTTTAAACTTTCATTGTTTACATGCGATTTACGCAATTTTAATCATTTCTCTTATCAAAATGGTTAGATCTTTATACGCATTATATTAGCTACATGAAACTCTATTTTCACCTCCGTATTACTTAATCGTCTGAGACTCTTTTCTTAATGCGTGTCTAATTATTCTTTATCATTTATACGCGTGCTCCCACTGAAAAATATTCTTATTCGCTTTACTTATATCAACTGAACACTATCTACAGGGTATTTAATCTTTACCATCCGTTTAATACTGTATTTCTCATTCCTACGCCAACTATGCGTCTTCCTATGTCTTTCCTGCGTAGCCCAAAACTATTTCTACTTTGTACACAGGGTGTTTCCTACTTACTATCTACTTCTATTTCTTACTTATTTCCTAAAATAACTACAATTTTCTGCTGCCTATTCTAATTACTCATTCTCTAGTGACCTTCACTATGTCGTGCACCCTTAAACAAACCCTTATCACAGCAATATATATATATATATATATATATATATATATATATATATATATTACTCAAATTTAGACCAGGGTAGAAAATTAATTAACGGCATCAAATAATTTTAATCACCGTGTATAAGGACGCTGTGGGTAATAATACGCTTCATTTAAAGGCATATTGGATAAATTTGTCATTTACTTCTAAACATAGGGTTTATATTGTTTAGATAAGGTTAAACACCTTGTATATCAAAGCAGTGGAAAATAGTACGCTTAATTAAAGGCCTACGGTGTAGATTTAAATCATTCAATTAGAATATAGGGTTTGTATATAATCATAATCAACGTGTAGAAAGAAGTAATGTAGAATTTCATTAGATAATAAGCATTATTAAAACCATGCAGCATAAAAATTTATTCGTTTCGTTAAAAATAAGGGATTTAAATTATTCACTAGACGCTTTCTATAAAAAGAAACAGAGTTAAAAGGTTCAATTGGTATTTAAGTTAATCGTTCCAAGTACTAAAGCTATCGAGAAATTATAAAAAACATGGGGAAGTCGCAAAAGCCTTCAGCGTATTAGAACAAGGAACACCTGCAGAAGTAACGTTTGATATGATAGTTGATAAGCTTTAAGCTATATGAGTGCAAGTAAGAAAGCGAGTTTGTGGTATAAAGACAAGCGTAAGGGAATGCATTGGTAGTTAAACGAGGGGAAATGTGAAACGAGAGCACAGGTTGTAGATAGAACGAACAGACTAGATTGGCGGTTAAGGTTGAAATAAGATGCAAACAGGAGAGGTGGAATCATAACAATTTCTATGTAAAATTAATTAGTTGTTCTCGGACGTGTTGCGAGGCGTGTGTAAATTGCTTAGATGTCAACTCGGGCGAGTGCAAATTTTAGTAGAATCATTGTGCCGAGACATCGGAAGGGAAGATAGAATGCGAATTTCTTAAAATCGTCCGTCGCGGGAGAAATTCGACTTGCAAGCGAGCCATTATTTAAACCCGTGCTAATAGGAGTTTTGCTCTCTTTTATTTTTGATTTTATGCGATACTTCAAGCAGTTTTGCTCTTTATTTTTTGATTTTATTCGATACTTCAAGTAAATTACGTGGTGATTACGTGCTACTATAACAGTTATTATGCATTAGTGCACTTAGAGAAGATAAAATAAAGGTAATAAAGTCTAGTCATATTTGCGGGTATTACTGTACCAATTATCCAAATTAATAACGATAAATAAATAAATAGAAGTATGCAGTTTTGGGTATAGCGTGAAAGAATTATGAATTTCAGTGTTATTTTTCGGGGGTGTTAGTAATCAAATGTTATTCGTAAACGTGATTGGATCCACAAAGCAAGATTTAGATATACCTAGATGAGTTCCTGAGAAGACCTGAAACCTTTTTAGACGAATGGTGGTGTAGAAAAATTTTAAAGGCGGTCAAAAATCTGAAGCCGTAAACATAAACCAGCTGGAATGGTGGAATTAGCAAGGACGATGTACATTGGAGCCACGAGTGCATTAACCTTCAGGTAAATTATGCATTTTTGTTCGATCTTAGATGTTTTGGTGTGTGTTGAATATCTTTATAATTTGTTTGATAAAAATGGACAGTAGTAAATTTGTATAAACAACAAATTTTTTATTTTAAGGTAAAATTTGCTTGTATAAGTAGAAAGGAGTATTTATCAGGTTTATGTTTTTGATTATGATGAAAATGTGGGTCTGCCTTTGAGCTCAATTAGACTAATCTGTTAAATTAACGTAAAGGGGCGGGATATGCTCCCTTTTATTCAGACTCAGGTCTGCAAATATTGTTAACTTAATTAGTATGCATCCTACAAGGACTCTAATTCCGGATGCAAATTAAAATGATGACAAATATGAACTTGAAATTTTATGATGCTGAAATTTATGCTGAAATTTAATTTTGAAATTTTAATGTATTGTGAATATTGGTGTAAATAGAGTTAACGTTGATGTTTGTGGTAGGAATGTATTTTCTTTTATGAATGAGGATAAAAGTTTTAACTAGGTGAGCAGCCGAGGCGGAAGGATTCAAGAGGCTATATTCAGGTAAGAAATCGAATATCAGAGGAGATTTCACCGCAGTAACGAGAATCACAGCAATATATATATATATATATATATATATATATATTATGATAACGCTGCCCGACGTCCAGTTTCCTGTTGTCCGCTAACGCTCTGTGTCTCTCTCTAATATTTTAATTTTAATTATGCCACGTCTAGCTCAGTTTAACTCATAGAGTGGACAACGTTACGATAATCAAATAAATTAACCCTTTTTCCCTAAAACTTTTCCTGTTTAGAATGATAAAACGAAGTCGATCAATATTTGTATAATGAGAAGAAAATAATATCTACACTTCACAGTTTTACTATATGAAAAATAAACTGTTGGATCAATTTATAATATTTAGATTATTTATCCCCAAAATTGTATCTCCCTTTCCTTAATTTAAAGCCACCAGAAATGATACTATTACTGGAATATCTAGAACGTTCAAGACCTTTCCCCTTTTTGCGTAAATTTCTACGTATGAAATATTTTTCTTGGCTCCTTACAAAATATAGAAAATAATAAATGAAATAATGCCTTATTTTAGGTAGACCTGATCTGTAATTTTCCCGGTGTGTTCTTCTTTGTTTCCCCTTTGATCTCCTGCTGCGTGTTGTGGATCAACACCCCTTGATTACCTTCAATCGAGTAGCTTCTTTTAAAACAATGCTGTGTCTTGTGCTTCCTTCTGTGAATTTGAGCCAATAATTTTCATTAATTTGTTTCCAAAATTTACTGTGTGCTTGATTTCGATTTGCTTCTCGTAACTTAGAGTTGTATTAACTTAGATTTTTCTTAGATTGTGTTAGATTTTTTTAAAATTTTCGTGGAGTTTTATTAGAGTTCCTTAAAGCCCTACATTATAAATATTTAACCTAAATTAAATAACAAAATTTCTACTCACGTTTTCAAGCAAACGGCGACATCTTTTTCATCTATTTTTACTACAACAATATTTTAAAATATTGTCCAACACCGCTTTTCACAAATTTTAATTATTTAATTTAAATATTAATTCGATGCGTAAATTTTTGAGTAACAGTGACGCAGCTTCGACGTGGTTTTAATTAAGACTGACTCTTATCAAACTCTGGGTGTTATATAGTCTATCCCTATCTAAAATTCATTGGTTTATCTAAACTGTCGTTCAAAAATTGCAACCAACCACAAGTTGTTTTGGGTATTTCTATGGATTTTACAAGTTTATCTCTGATGGAACGATTCAGTGATCACGTATCCGCCTAATATTTCTATTATTTGTCGATCTTTGAGCGCTTGTTTTGGTATTATTACTGGAAATTTTAATTTACTTTGGCCTTTAATTTAGCTTATGACTCTTGTTTGTGTAGATTAAGCTTTTTGGAAATCGAGCGAATTTCATGAATAAAGTCACTTAGCATAAATGACGTACATCAACATATTTTCGTTTATATCTTGTGTTTAAAACTCATTTCTTTTGAAATATGCGTTTCTTTATCAGAGCACTTTACTATCTTCTTTCATTATCGCATACTTAATTTTAATAGATATTGCGTGATGATTTATTAGCTTTTACCTTATCCCATGCGTATCTATTTATGAACGCTTCTTGATATAGAACTATTTTAATTGCGTGTATAATTATTTCTTTAGCTGAATATGTTTATATTATTGAAGGACATGTTTACTGGCATTGACTAAAGTTAATTGCGGTCTTTATACTGGGTGTTAAATGCTTGTTCTTCGCATAATATGCGAATTACGTGTTTTTCATGCTAATTAAATGCAGTTTTCTAATTCCTGGTACTATTTTCTTGTATTGCGCAACCACCACGACTCAATATACCCCTAAATAAACCCCCTATCATAGCAATATATATATATATATATATATATATATATATCCCCAATTTATGGTACTTTATTCTGAAACACCCTGTGTATTATTCTAGAAAAAATGTTATGTAATTTTTTTAAAACAAGTAAAAAGTAATTAATGAAAAATTGAATTTCTTTGCTCTAGATTAATTTTGAAATGGCAGTAGTGGTGAAACAGATACGTGTTGGCTCAATGGAGGAGGAAGAAAAAAGAGCCGTAAAAAGACTAAGCGTTCCTATTGCACTTGAAGAACTTATGACTGGACTTACAAAAGAAGTGCTACGTAAAAATCCCAAAGATGTTTACAATTTTGCATCTGAGCATTTTTCTCGTTTGTTAGCTTTACGAGATAATGGTCTTTATCAAAGTGAGTGTATCATAATTAATAATATTCAAACAATACAAAAATATATTTTCAGAGCCACCAACAAAGGCCACTTACGTTGTAGAAGGAAGCATAAAAAAATCTGTATCAAAATACAATAACGTTAAAACCAAAGAGTCCATAAATGGTTTAAAACATGAAAGTATTCGATCTACTTTAACTAACGAAAAAAGTACTAAATTACTAAAAAATAGTGCTACCCAGCAAAATTCAGAAACTGTTATTCGAAGTAAACGTTCCCTTTCGACTGAGCATACAGCCGATGATATAAAAGTTGTCGCAAAAAAGCAAAGTTTGACTAAAAGACAAATTAATGGACGAAGTAATGTTAAGAGAAGTACATCACATGATAGCGAAAATATCAGTAGAAGCTCCGATAAAAAAACCTCTCAACCAAAAATAAAATCGCTAAGCAAAAGTACCAGTCAGAAAGAGTTAATCAGCAGTACCGAAAAAACATTTAATAAAATTTCAAATGATGAGATAGAAAAATCCAGTAACAAGAAAAATACTAAAAACAATTCTAATGAAAAACTAAACACCGAAAGTCCTTCTTACGATGCCTCTGTTTTACATAAAGAATTAAAAAAAGTACAGGAAGAAGCTAAGCTAAACAACTACAAAAATAATTACAACCCATATATTTTAAGGCAAGAAATTAAAAATGTTGGTAGAGATAGTGGAAGTGAAGAAAAGAAATCATTAATGACAGAAGCAAAAGCTGATAACAATAATGCAGCTTTAACAGACAAGAAAGATCTAAAAAATACTGAAGATAAGTTAGAAACTTCAAATGCCTGTGATAAGAGTGTAACACCAACAGAAACTTTAGCTATAAAACCAGAAACTGTCCAAGATTACTGTACAACATTTACTGACAAAGGTCAGGAAACCCATATGGACAGTGACAGTAAAAATCTAGCTGACAAAAATAATCAGCAAAAAGAAAATTCCACTCTAGAAAATATAAACCAAAATAAACAAACCTTGAATAATAAAATTAAGGATGATGCAAACGAAGCAAAAGAAAATAAATTTAATTGGAAAGAAGTTACAAAACTGCAACACAGTGGTGAGTTGCGTGATAGTCTAATTTTTAGTGAAACAGATGGTAGGGATAGTCCGTGTACTACTGTAGCAAATGATAAGAATAATAATTGTAAAATTATTTCCACAACTGAAGAGGTACTCCCAACAGAAGCTAAAGTGGTTGATGGCAATTTACAAGCCGAAGTTACTGATGATAACAATGACAACATTGGATTGCGACGTTTCCAGAAATGTACACTAGAAAGTAGTGATGGCAACCAAAGTGAAAACGAAGATAGATCTGAAAGTAATAATTCAACAAGTTTGCAGCACAGTGGAGAACTTCATGATACACCTCTTTCTGAAAAAATAAGTCAAAAGTATGAAAACGATGTCACAAGCCTATCGGATGAAGCTATATTAGAAGACTATTCAAGAAAGTCACAAATAGGAGGCGAAAATAAAACCGCTGAATTCGAACCAGGCAATAGTGATAATTCAAGTAGCTTGCAGCACAGTGGAGAACTTCACGATACCATAGTTTTAGATGAGCCTCTTGCATCAGGTATTGTAATCCCTATTAATTCAATTCAGTTTGATACAGGTGATAATGATTTAGAAAATGAAAAATTTTCAAGTAACGAATCGCTACTTTTGCAGCACAGTGGAGAATACCACGATAGCATAATTTTGAAAGATGCTGCAAGTTCGGCTATTATAATTCCTGATGAAGCAAATCAACACAATGTAACCTCTACTAATATGGAAACAGACAAACCTCAAAGTGGTAAATCTTCAAGCTTACAACATAGTGGAGAACTCCATGACAACATAATTTCAGAAGAACCTATTATTTCATACATTAAAATATCAGATGATGTAAATCAATATAATAAAGGTAATAATACACCTGAAGTCGAAAAATTTGAACATCAGTCAACAAACGAACAACTTGATGTGAATAAACACAATAACGATAATAATTCAATAGAATCGATGAAGCTGGAAAGTAGCAAATTTGTTGGCTTACAGCACAGTGGTGAGCTTCATGACGGTACAATTTCCAATGAGTCTCTTATATCAGATATTACAACCCTTAAAAATGAAACCCAAAATGATAAAGATCATAATAAAATAGGAAACGTGGAACTCGAATTAGCAAATTTGCAACACAGTGGAGAACTTCATGATAGCATAATTTCAGAGTCTGGTGCTTCGGGAATCGTAACTCCTGATGAGGTTAGTCGACCTAATGAATCCAATAACAGTAAAGAAACATCAAAATTAAATGTAAAATCTATAAGTTTGCAGCATAGTGAGGAACTTCACGATAGTATAATTTCAGATGCAGCCGCTATGTCAAGTGTCTCCACTGATAATGCAAATGAACATTATGAAGGAGATGCTGAAATTGTAGACCAGAAACGCACAGATCAGTCCAAAAACTTGCAACACAGTGCAGAACTTCATGATAGTATAATTTTAAACGAGTCTATTATATCAAGCCCAACTCCAAATAGCGCAAAAGAACGTTTTGAAAGTGATGATAAGATAAAACTGAATAATCTTGAATGCAAAAGATCCTTAACTTTACAGCACAGGGGAATACTTCATGATACCATAGTTTCAGATGAGTCTCTTGCATCAGATATTGTAATCCCTAATAATTCAAATCAATTTGATGCAGGTGATAATGATTTAAAAAACGAAAAAATTTCAAGTAACAAATCACTACGTTTGCAGCATAGTGGGGAATATCACGATAGCATAATTTTGAAGGATTCTGCTAGTTCAGATACCATGAATCCTAATGAAGCAAATCGACACAATGAAGCTATTACTAATACGGAAACAGAAAAACGTCAAAGTGGCAAATCTGTAATCTTACAACATAGCGGGGAACTCCATGACAATATAATATCAGTGAAACCTATTATTTCAAGTATCAAAGCTTCAGATGATGTAAATCAATATAATGAAGGCAATAATACACCTGAAGCCGAAAAATTTGAACAAGACCAGTTAGCAAAGGAACAACTTGATGTGAATAAAGATAATGACGATAATAATTCAATAGAACCAATGAAGTTGGAAAGTAGTAAATCAGTAAGTTTACAGCTTAGTAGAGAGCTTCCTGACAGTATAGTCTCCAATGAGCCTCTTATATCAGATATTATAACCCCTATAAATGAAAACCAATGTGATGAAGTTTATAATAATATAGGAAAAGTGGAACTCGAAAGTCCCAAATCAATAAGTTTGCAGCACAGTGGAGAACTTCATGATAGCATAATTTCGGAGTCTTTTGCTTCGGAAATCGTAACTCCCGATAATGTCACTCGACCTCATGAATCCAATAACGGTAAAGAAACAGCAGAATTAAGTGAAAAATCTATAAGTTTGCAGCATAGTGGCGAACTTCACGACAGCATAATTTCAGAGGTGTCCGCTTCTTCAAGCATCACCACTGATAACGCTAATGAACATTATGAAAGGAACGACGACTTTATAGAGCAGAAACGGACAGGAGATCAGTCGAAAAGCTTGCAGCATAGTGCAGAACTTCATGATAGCGTAATTTTAAATGAACCTATTGTTTCAAACCCTACATCTCCAAACAGCGCAAAAGAATATTTTGAAAGTGCTGAAAAGATAAACCTACAAAATCTCGAAAGTAAAAGATCTTTAATTCTGCAGCACAGTGGAAAACTTCACGATACAATAATTTCAGATGAGTCATTTGCATCAGATATAGTAATCCCTAATAATTCAGATCAATTTGATGCAGGTGTTAATGATATAGAACAAGAAAAATTTTCAAGTGACAAATCGCTACATTTGCACCAAAGTGGAGAACACCATGATAGCATAATTTTGAAAGAGGTTGCTAAATCAGATATCCTGATTCCTAATGAAGCAAAGCAACATAATGAAACTGTTACTAATATGCAAGCAGAAAAACCTCAAAGTAGCAAATCTGCAAGCTTACAACATAGCGGAGAACTTCATGACAACATAATTTCAGAGGAACTTATTATTTCGCGCAATAGAATTTCAAATGATATAAATCAATATAATGAAGGTAATAATACACCTGAAACTGAAAAATTTGAACAAAACAATTCAGCAAACAAACAACTGGATTTGAATAGAAACAATAACGATGCTAATCCAATAGAGCCCGTGCAGCTGGAAAGTAGCAAATCTGTAAGCTTACAGCACAGCGGAGAGCTTCATGACACTATAGTCTCCAAAGAATCTCTTATATCAGATATTGTAACCCCTAAAAATAAAAACCAAAGTGATGAAGATCATAACGTGAAACTTGAAAGTCTGAAATCAGTAAATTTGCAGCACAGTGGAGAACTTCATGATAGCATAACTTCAGAGTCGTTTGTTTCTGAAATCGTAATTCCTGATAATATCACTCAAACTGATGATTTGAATAACAGTAAAGAAACAGCAAAATTAAATGAAAAATCTATTAGTTTGCAACATGTTGGGGAACTTCACGACAGCATAATTTTAGAGCGGTCTACTACTTCAAGTGTCTCCGCCGAAAACGCAAATAAACATTATGAAGAGGATGCTGAAATTGTAGACCAGAAACGCACAGGAGATCAGTCCAAAAGCTTGCAGCATAGTGCAGAACTTCATGACAGTATAATTTTAAATGAGTCTATTATTTCAAGCCCTACAGCACCAAATAACAAAAAAGAACATTTTGAAAGTGGTGATGGGGTAAAACTAAATAATCGCGAAAGTAAAATATCCTTAACTTTGCAACATAGTGGAAAACTCCATGATAGCGTTATTTCAGAACAGCTCATTCTTTCAGGTGTAAATGCTTCTAATAGAGAAGGTGTGCATAGCAAAGATAACGATGCCGTAGATGCAGAAAAACAGGAACAGGGATGTTTTATAAATCTGCAACACAGTGGAGAACTTCATGATAGTATACTTTCAGATGAGCCAAGTATTTTAGCAGCCACTATCAAACGTGCTGAGCAACAGGATAAAATTGAAAAAGATATAAAGTCTGAAAATCTCAAAGGTGAGAAATTTTTTAATTTACAGTACACTGAGGAGCTTCATGATAGTATTTCTGAGAAGCCAATTGTCTCCAGCATCACAACTACTAACAATTCAAATAAAAATGGTGAAAATGTTGATGTGAGTAAAGCAGAAGAAGAAGAACGCACTCAATCCATAAGCTTGCAACACAGTGGAGAACTTCATGACAATATAACATCGGATTCTGCTATTTCAGGAATTATAACTCCTGATAATGTCAGTCGATCTGATGAATCCACTAACAGTGTAGAAACAGCAAAGCTTAGTAAAAACTCTATAAGTTTGCAGCATAGTGGGGAACTTCATGATAGTTTAATTTCAGAGGAGTCTGCTTTTTCAGACAGCAAAACCACTAGTCAGCATTATGAAGATGATACGATTACACACCAAAAGCTGGCAGAAGGTTCACCCATAAGTCTGAAGCACAGTTCAGAATTTCATGATACCATAATTTCAAGCCCAACAACTGAAAATAGCTCAAAAGAACATTATGAAAGTGGCGGTGATATAAAGCAAGAAAATTTTGAAAGTAAAAAATCGTTATGTTTGCAACATAGTGAAGGACTCCATGATAGCATTACTTCAGAACCATTTTCAGTTATCGGCACTTATAATAGTGAAAATGTGCAGAGTGAATGTGTTGATGATATAAAAGCAGAAAAGCTCCAACAAGGACGCTCTATAAACTTACAAAACACACTCCACGATAGTATAATTTTGGACGAGCCTAGTATTTTAACAACTACTACCAAAAGTGTTGATGATATAAGTGATAAAAAAGTACCATCAGAAAATTTTGAAAATGAAAAATCTTTAACTTTACAACATAGTGGAGAGCTTCATGATAGTGTAATTTCAAAAAAGTCAGTTGTTTTAAGCATCATAACTACTAACAATTCAAGTAAATGTGATGAAGATGATGATGTGATTAATGCAGAGGAACTTAAAAACGGCCAATCCATAAGCTTGCAACACAGTGGAGAACACGACAATATAATTTTGGACGAGCCTCTTATTGCAAGCAGCATAGCCCCTACTAGCGCTAAACAGAATAATGTGGAAAATAATAAAATAAACACAGAGAAACAATTTAACAGTTTTAAATTACAACACAGTGGAGAGTTACATGATACTGTACTTTCGGATGAACCTATTACTTTAATAAACTCTATCAAAAGTGCTGAACAACAAAATAAAAGTGATATAAATATAAAATCAGAAAAACCTGAAAATGAAAAATCTTTAACTTTACAGCACATTGAAGAGCTTCCTGATAGTGTGATTTCAGAGGAGCCAATTATTTCAAGAATTGTTACATCTAATAATGCAGAGAAACCAACTGAAGCTAGTAATTTTGTAGAAATGGACAACCTGGAATGTCGCACATCCAATAAGTTGCAATATGGTGGAGAACATCATGAGCATTTTGACAATCCGACGATAATGCCAAGCTCAAACAATAAAAATGAATTCCATGAGAATAATGAAGCAACAAAAACAGAAACACTAGGAAGTCGCAGTTCAATAAATCTGCAGCATAGTGGAGAACTCAATGACAACATAAATTCAGAAGGACCTGGTTCTTCAGATATAGTTTCAAATAAATCAACTAAAGATAGTGATAAACAACAGAACATAAACCTTAGTATAGAAGAGACTAATAATAGCATTGATAATAAAAGATTAACTGACAAAACGATATTATTTGCAAAGGAAACTTGTAATGAACTGCTACCTCAAGATGCAATCTCTGATGGTCCTTCTAGCAGTATACAGAAGCCTACAAATGACCCAGCTAACGTAAGTAATATTACAACTGAACCTAAAGATGACGTTCCAGAGAAAGAACAAATATCTGAAAAAAGACAAATTCATTTGGATTATACTTCTTTAAAACAAAATAAACGCTCTACCAAAAGCTCACATAGCAACAATCAATCAGTAACAAACAATAAAGCGCAACAAAAACCTGATAATAAAAATACAAGTCTCTCAAAGGGTCTTAAAAAGCAGAAGTCTCTGATCTTACAGCATAGAGGAGAACTTCACGATAGTATAATTTCACATGATTCTAGTAGTTCCAGTAATAATTCAGATGAACGGAATGAGAGCTGTACAGTGCTCGAGAAAAATATTAATAAAATAGTGCCTCTTTCTAATAAATCTTCTGGTGAACTCGATCTAAGTACACATGAAACAGATACGAACTCAGATAGTAAAATTCAGTACGAACAAATGCCAGATAAATTTACCAAAGAAAATATAACCAAAAGTAATGATTTGGTTAGTATGCAGCACAGTGGTGAGTTTCACGACAGTTTACCTAAAAGCGACTCAAAAGACGTGACCCACTTAACTTCTGATAATAACGCTAAAAATGATGATAACTTCATTAATAGTGCGCAAATGGTTTCAAAATCGACGGTTGGATGTGAATCAGAAAATGAAGATGCCAACGTCACTAAAGATTCTGAAAAGCAGATTCCAGTTAGTGGAGAACTCCGTGCACTATTCGGACGCTAACATTTCAGTGATTATGGACGAACCTGGAAAAGTCAATGTGTCTAAAATGTCATTGAATGATGATATAGCTAATGTAAAGGCAGAAACTACAGAAGATGTGATTAGTACAATATCCAGCGCAGGTTCTGACATAAAAAACGTTTACATGACTTTGACAGAGTGTACCGCAGAAGATGATACCCAACAAGAAAAAGAAAAAGATGATGATAGTGAAGTATGCAGCAGTGGTTCCGATAACTTAAAGCTTAGTGAACAACGTCATGATAGGCTACCCTTAAACAATCCACACGGCGCAAGTCAAGTAATTTCTGATGCCATAGATAACAATATTAATGAGCAAGTTGTTTCAATTGGAACAATTGAAAGTGGAGAAACACAAGATCCTAATAACAAAAATACGAACACAATCAGACAGTTAGCAAAGCAGAAGGCAATTAGTTTACAATCAAGTGGGGAACTTCATGATAGAGTAACTTTAGATGACTCTAGCATTTCAAATAATGTATCTTCCACAAGCAAGCATGATGAAGGTGATAATGTTACAAAAGTGATAGCAGGTGAAAAACCTATCACAAGAGCTAAAGTAACAAATTCTTCCAACAAAGGTTTTAGTAAGACTTCATCATCTAAAATAAAAAATGTTACTAAAGCAACAAGTAGTGAAAAGGGCAGCCAAGAAAAAACTGTAGAAAAATGTAGTACTTCCACTGATTCACACCATATTTACAAACATCTTTCTTCAAATAATCTAAACCAAGTAACTTTTGGTGTCAAATGTGATAAAGATGGTAGTTTGACGGATATAGAGAAAAATATTCAAGACCCTGCAGAGAAACAAGAATCTGTAGACTTACACTGTGCGGAATTAGAGCAAATTAAGGACCAAACTTTAATGAAAAGTACATCATGCCAAGAAAAGAGTGACTTAAATAAGCAAACGTGCACCACTAATTTACAACAAACCAGCGAACAGAATGATAGTTTAGTGCAAAGTAAACCAGTAACCTGCTCTGATACAACAGATGGTGAAAGTGACAATAACGATAACCGATTACAAAAACAAGCTAATAATTTAAACAAACTGGATTTGAGCTCTTCTTCAAATATTATCTCAAATGTAGCAAATGTACAATCTGGTCAAACAGAAAATGCAACAGAAATTGCATGCAGTAATAAAATTCTTTTTGATGATTTTCATATTGGTGAAAATGAGGAGAAACATGTAGTTGAAAATAGAAATTCGGCAGCAAGTAGGTTCGTAGAGAACGTAGAACAAGCTTCATGTATAAAAAATAATAGCAGCAAACAAGAAAAAGGGGTAGATAAATCAGAGAAACTCGAATTTGCTGGTCTACAGCATAGTGGAGAGTTACACGACAGCTTAATCACAACTATGTGTCAAAATAAAAACACCTCAAGTGTAGATAAACTAAATGGGAAAGACCATAAAACCTCAAAGAACAGTCTGACAACTAAAAATGAAAGCACCCTAGAGAATAAAACAGATACCATATCAGATCAGGTAAGTTTTGAATTTGGGTTGCAATTTAACAATTTTACGTTGTAGCTCAAGCAGGACCCAGATGTAAGCGAAGAGATTATTCGTGCTGCAACAATAATTCAAGCAGGAGTTAGAGGATATTTTACAAGAAAAGGTCAACAAACTAAAATAAGTGCAAGTGAAAACAATGTTCCAAACTCTTCACATATATTCTTGAAGGAAGAAGAAGATACCAATAAAAGCATTAACGAAGCTAATCGTACAAAAGTAGCTGTTGGTTCTTCAGATGACAGTATTACAAATTTTGTAGAAACTGCTCAAAATAACACAGAGAATATAGTAAAGGACTCATTTCATATAAAACAGAGTGAAGTTAATTGTTCAAGTGAAACGGATGAGTCATTTTTAGATAATGAAAAACCACTTTCTTCTACAGTCTCTGGATCTATTAGTGCTGCAAACAATTTGAAACAAAACAGCAACAGACAGACAAACAATAACAGGGAATTGGTTGATAATAAAAATAACTATGAATCTCAACTCTCTTCGGATAATATAGAAAATATCGAGAATAAATTAGAAAACACTCTTAAAATGCTACTTGCTAAAGAAAATAGTCAGAGTGTACAACCTGGACTTGAACACGAAAGCGACATTGGCACAGTTGTAAATGATTTACACCAGTTAGAGGATATTCACGAACAACCTGATGTAATATCTGAAATTAGTTGTAATCCTCCTGAAGAATGCAAAGTAGCTGAACACGTAGAATCGGTAGCTCTTATTGTGAACAAACTAAATGAAACAGCTGATGTGGAACAAAACGAAGTTTCAGTTAGCACTTTTCAGACACCAACTCCGGTATCATCATCAAGTGAACTGGAAAACAACCAAATTTATAATAATGGTTTTAGCAAGGCCATTTCAAAAGAATTAAATAAAAATAAACATGAATCAACAATAGACAATTCCACTTCAATTGAATTACAGGAAGAACCTGGTGTAAATAGTAATAAAATAGGTCATATCGAGCAGTTCGATACTTCTACAAATTCTTCTGAAATGGAACAAAAACACAGTGAACAAAAAGAATTGCAAGAACAATTTGGAGTAATAGCCCCTGTTTCATTAAACAAGGTTCATGAGGAACCAAATTCTAAAAGCCAGCCACTAAATTTTGAAGATGTTGAAGTAATGCCATCTGAAGCAGAATTAGAAAGAAATATAACTAATGACAAAACTTATACAGCCCATGAAATAAATATGACTAAAATTCATACATCAAAGAATAATAAAAATGACGAAAATAGAATAGATGGTTTAACAGAAATTAAAAATGCTACACCAAGCAAAACAATAAATGGAGTGCACCTTGTAGAAGAAAGTCTACTAAGCGAAAATAAACCCACATTTGACATTTTAAAGCTTTGTTCAGAAATAAAAGAAGCAGAATCGTATGGAAAAACTAACATCGGCAATTGTAATACAGAAGGCAATGTTGTTTCAGAAACAAAATATTACAAAAATCTTTCTCCTAAAATTACAAATGTAGCAACAGCTTCCACGTCGTCAAGTGATTATGAACATGCTTTACTTAAGGATGCTGATAATTCAGAAAATTTAACGAAACCAGCACATCTAAAAGAAAAAGAAACCCACACAAGTACGCATGAAGAAGAAACTCTCAGTGGGCCAAAAGCTTCAACTGATTCAATAGACAAAAACTGTGACTATAGAAATAAAGAAAGCCCAAATGATTGGAACAACAAAAGTGAAACACTACCTGCTATTGATAAAGCTAATCTTAATTTAAAACTAGATAATGCTGATAGAAATGAGAAAGAACCAGCTATTGCTACAACCCCATTTGATAAGCTACAAGATGTTGTACAGTTGGACATAGCAGAACATGAAAGAAGTCAGTTATTGCAACATAAGTTTGCAACTGATACTGGTTCAAGCGAGGAAATTATAGGCAAGGAATTCGACAACGATGCAGAAAAAAAAGGAACTCAATGTTTTCAAGAAACTGAGCAAGATGTATTTACTGATAAAGATACAAAAAAGGAAAAGTGGGTTAATCAGTTAGTAACCGATAAAACAGCACATGCTCTTGCAGAAATCAAAATAGAGAAGAACAAAAAATTTGATATATCAAATCTCCATTCGGAAATTGAGGATGCAGGACAATATGCAAACATAGATAAAGAAAGCAATACAAAAATTAGTAAAGACATCGAAGAACAACATCAGTGTGAAACTAAAGACACGATTGCAACTGATTATTTTACTACAGACATCCCTCATGATTTCAAAACATTGTCTCCTACACACGAAGGAATTTCTACTGCAGTTGACAAAAATACTGCTTCAAAATCACCTGTTACATTTAACTTTGAGAATGACCGAGAAGTGAACAACAAGCATGTAGATGCAAACCAAACTAAAAACCAAATCAGTTTTGACATCTCAAAGCTGCATTTGGAAATAGAAGATGCTGAAAAATATTCAACAACCAATGAAATCAATAACGATATTGCTACAACTATCAAAACAGGTGATACAAAAGAACTAGACTTAAAATTGCCAACTACAGCAGAAACTAAATTGCAACCTAATAATTCTCCAAATGAAATCTCTAAAGCTGCTAGTGTATATGACAGTGTAGAAAATAACACGACACAGTTAAATTTCCTGGAAAAAAATCTTAAACTTGAACTAACAAATGAACCTTCACTTAGGAAGAATGGAAAAGTTGATACAAGTGAAATAGCAGAAGAAACTATGAGTGCAGCAAATTTAGAAACAAGTAAAGAATCACAGGAAGAGAAAAAAGTGAATTCTCGAAACGAAGTACATCAAAAGTCTGAAACGCCGACTACTAATGTAGAAGCTGAAAACTTAAAAGGTTATACACACGAAGAAATCAAAAGAAGAGCGGAAACACTTCTATTACAAGCAGAGAATATTGCCAAAGGAGTTGATTTAGAAGAAACTGTTGCTCGTACATTTGCAGAACAGAAATCTACACATAAACTTGCTTCTGAAGAAGCCATTGACAATGAACATTTAATCTCTTATCCTCAAAAAGATGTCAAAAGATATTCTAAATGCGAAAATAATAATAACAGTGAGACATCTCTACATGAAGCTGTTATACATTCTCCTGATACTGAAGAACTAGCTAAAGAAATAACAGTACCAGTTAAAGCTTTTAAAATTGAAAGTAATCAAGATATTAAAAATTTAACTCAAACAGAATGATAAAATGCAGCATCTACGTAACAGCTATTCAACACCATTAGAAACAGCATCAAAAATTCTCTCGAAGGAGAGTTCAGAACAAGAAATAGATAAAGGTAAGCTACATATATTATTGGACTAATTGGAAAACAGGAAATTTATTTTCAGCACAATATCAGGTTGAAAACAACACTACTTACATTAAAGAACCTGTCGACAATAACAGCCTGAAGAAACATATAATAACAGATGCCCCAATGGCTCAGGTAAGTGTCCAAATTTTACTTATAACTTTCACAAAACAAATTTTGTAGATTAAACACAACTTCGAACCGAATGGAGATATTGTACGTGCTGCAACTACGATACAAGCAGGTGCAAGAGGATATTTAACAAGGAAACAACAACTGAGTAAAAGGGTGCCTATAGGCGAAAATAAAAGTGACTATACTAATGCCAATTTAGAATTACAAATTCAAAACATCAACAAAGAAGACGAATTCAAAACAACTTCGCAACAAAACCAAGTGTTTGGAAATATAACTGATGAAGAAGAAAAGACCCAAGATGGCACTTTGTTCCAAACTAACAATAGCAAGAGAAATTCTATTAAGACAAATGAAGATAAGGAGCGCCCTGTGAGTAAGACATCAACAGCATCTTCAGATTCAATAACAACTGTTATCTTTAATGAAGATAACACGCATTTAGAAAATTGGTTTGATGCGAATAATTTCCCATACTCTACTGCTGATCAAGAAAGCAATGTAGATCAAAAAGCGATGTTAGACAAACATGATAAAAATAGCAAATCGCCATTGTTAAATCAAAATAGTTTTGACTTGTCAAAATTAAGAGCTGAAATAGATGATGCGTTCAAAATGAAGGAAGACGATAATGAGGGATTTTGGCAAGGTCAGTTTCATCAGACAGAAAACTTGAATCAACTACAGATGATGCTGAGCATGGCAGCGATTGTGAGAAAGTATCAAGTGATCAAAATGTTATAGGTAGCAAAACACACAACCCTCACGATAAAAAACAAGATGGCACTATAACAAGCACTTCTAATGTAAGTAAACAGGAAGGTTGCACAAAATTTCTAAATAAAATTATATTTCAGATAACTAATGAGCTGGGTTTAGTTAAACACAGTCCTCCTCATAAAGAGACAACCAAAAGTCCTTCCCATATAACCAGTTATCATGAGATGGAATCTATGCAAAATTCTGAATCAAATGCATTGGGTCTGAATGAGGATAGATCTAAATTAGAATTAAAAGATTGTACAACTGAAAGTGTAAAAGACAGCAGAAACAATAATAATCTCGATGGAAACAAAAGTCCACTATTATCAAAAAATTCCTCATGCATGGAACTGGAGCTCAATCTTTCTGTAAAAGATGACGAGAAGAAAGGGGACATCGCTGCCAAGAAAACGTCTACTATTACTGAAGGTGTATCACTTTCAGATCTTCAAACCCCAGAAGGAGAATATGAAACGCATTTCGTTATTGCAGAAGCTGAAACAATAATAGATGGTAAAAACGGATTGGACCTACATTATCAACATTTAGAAAGTGAAATAAATAAAACAACTACAATTAAGGATAATCAAAATAAAAAGTTTCAAACAGCTAAGCCCTATGGTATACAAGAAAGCATTTCTGAAAAAGATACTTCCAATAACATAACTTTAAGCCCAAGGTTTAGGCATTCAGACAATGCATTGCCCAAAGCATTAGGTATTGTTTTAGATCAACAACTAGCAATAACAACACCAGAATCAGTTACAATACCTGATCCGGCTAATACAAAAGAAGGACCTGAATACATATACATTCCTTTGAAAGCCGAAAATTCGAACACAGAAAATCCACAAATAGACAATTCCCAAGACATCTTTGAAGACAAAAGCAAATGCAAAAATCAACAAACTGAGGAATTTGAAAAAAATGCCTCAAATGGTTCTTCAAAATTAAAACGGTACAGGTCTGTCAAGGATCTAACCGATCCAGTTGTTGTTGCAGAATTTCAAAAGGATGTCTCTGCTACTAATCAATCTATTACTGATCTAACGGGGGCTGAAACAAAAAAAGCAGAGATTTCTGAAGATCCTACATATATTCACATACCATTAAGAGAAACAACAGCAGCAGAAGTTCAAGAAAATACTAAATCACATAATGTATCAGAACAGCTTACTAAAAAAATACTGCCTAACAGTTCCACTTCTAGCCAAGTAGGAAATGGTATATCATTAGAGAATTCAAAATCAGAAATAGATTTGATAACTTCGGATGAGCAAACGCATGTTAAGAATGATGTAACCCAAAAAACAATAACAGAATTTCCATTACAAAATATTAAAGACCAAGCATCATCTTCCAAGACAGAAGGTCTTTTGCATTCTGGAGAACTTCATGATACGGTGGTTTTGACAAGTGATTTACACTCACGCGAAGTGAAACCAGGTACAGACGATACTTTACAATTTTCTTTAAGTCCAAGAAAGCGAAAAGAAAATGAAGGCCTTGTGACAAAAGCTCTTGGTGTTGTCTTAGATCAACAACTTGCCATAACAACCCCAATGGCTAAGTTAAAAGAACCAAAAGCACAAGTGGAATCAAGCAACTATATTTATATACCGTTGAAGGATCCTAATAGTCCTCCTACTAGTGATGATGACAATGAAAGTAGTGCACCCACACATTCAACACATCTTAACGAATCTTTATGTAGTAAACCAACGATAGAAAATAGTTTTGTTCAAGATGACGAAGTGCCTTTCTCTTGTGATTTAAGTACAGCAAAAGATATTCAGCCCAGTGAAGTACCCAAAATCATAACGGATACACCATTGAGGGTGGACATGTTTGGAAGCCCATTGCCTAATGCGGAATATAACCACAGTTTATTATCACCTAGTGTAAAAGAGCATACACGATTTTTGTCGCCTATTCTTGAAGCAAAGGGAAATACTGACCAGCAAGACTCCTCTGTTCAAGCCGATGGTCCGCCACTAGCTATCGAGACGTCTCAAATATCCAATAATGGTTTGCCATTAGCTTTGCAAATTAATCAAGCTCCAGGTCAAGTATTTATAATAATCGTAAGTACACTACACAAATTTCATTATTGCACAAAAGCATGCAATTCATGCTTTTTAGTAGTCATGCATTTATCCTACTACATTTGAGTATTAAAATTATTTTCAAATATTTTAAAATGTGCTGTTTTAACATGAATGATTGCAACATGTTATTTCAACATAGTATTCAAGTCTGTCTTCGTGCGCGCGCGCTTCTCCTCTCCCCAAACTAATTCAGAGTTGAAAAGCAAAACATAATTTTGTTCTAATTTTGTGCAGTTTTGTGCATAAAAACTGAAATTTTCTGCACATCTACTTTACGAGATACAAGTAAATGATGAAAGGGAGTGGGGTGGGTGTGCTTGGGACATGCATCTCCATGGTATGTCATAATATTGTACTTATTTTGTGCACGTTCTGCTTCCAAAATATATTGGCTACCAAAAATTTGGGGCTCAACAAACCCTCTTCCCCATTCTAAAATGTGCATGTTATTCAAACGTAATCATCTCAAGATTTATTGCGATTCGGAAACAGTGTAATAATTTGAAGAACTTGATAATTTTTTGTAGAGAATTCAAAAATTTGATATAACCTTTTTGTACACTACGCTGTAAGTATTAATTTAACCAGGGATGCACCATAAAGTGTATTGGCTCCGCGTGCACTTGCTGGGTCGCCTGACTGATATGATGGATATGAAAAATAAACTTTAGACTAATTTAACTTTATTGATAGAAAGTTACATTGCCAGCTTTGGTAAAAAATTTAATTACCCAAATAATTATAGGGATTGTGTCGGCATTGTCAATTGTCTGTAACCTACCCAGATCTTTTAAATAGGCAGGGTACAAAAGTGTAACAACATTTTACCTAAAACGTGTCATTTATATTTACTTTGGGGTTTATTCAGTAATTCAGTGACCACACTTTTGCAATTTTGCTATAATTATAAGGAAGTAAAAGTATTTTTATGGCATATCTTCACAGTTGCTTTTAACACCTACGAAGGCAACAATATAACTACAGATAAACCTTTTTCGTATGAAATATTTAAGAATTATTGTAACTCGGCGGTACGTTAAATAGAAACCAAATAGGAAAGGAAAAATCAATCTTAAATAGACAAAATAAATACGAATGTATCCTGTATATTCTGATCTCATGAATGGTAGTGTTCATTAAGCGTGACATATCAATAAATTTGTTTGTTTTATAAAAGGGAATTCAGGCCATAAACTTAAAACAATAAAAATGTAGTTTTATTTCTATTTAAAACGTAACTTAGGTCTATAAATTATTTTAAAATTACAAAAAGAAAAACAGATTTCAATATTACGTGTTACAAAGTCGTATACATAGAAGTAAGTATGAGTAATTATCCGAGTAGTTGTGTAAATAGTTAATTGCAAAGTAAATTTGCATAGCATGTTATTTTAAGAAAGCTTTTAGAATTGTTAACAAAGTAAATAACAATAAAATTATTAATGTGCATACTCTGCACCATTGCTATTTACCGATATTCACAAATATCAGGTTGCACATGATCTCGGCAGAAACATAAAATAAATACTATGTAAAATGCTTTTAAATGCATATATTTAGACTGTTGAGTATATAAAATAGAAATGGACACGTGATCTTTACATGATGAACCCATATGGACTCACGCATTCTTCACGTGATACAATTACAAACTTAATATGAGGATTGCACCATAACACAACCTCCTTGAACGCATGAAAAGTGGGAGAAAATAACGAACGCTAAACAGTAAACGGAAAAGAATTAATTAATTATTCGTGAGCACGTAATTGGAAAGTTTGAAATGTAGTAGTACGAGAAAGTAACAAGGCGGGAGGACTACGCTGTTGGGGTCGATATGAAAGCAGATTATAGGTTAATGAACGAAACAGCTTCAAGATGTTACGTGAATATCTCCTAAGGGGGAATTAACTGGTACGCGAGCTTTTGTTTAGCTTTGTTTGTAGACTTGACAAAAATGTTGTCCGTGCGCGGGGTTATGAAAATTCGTGTATGCCGTAAAAAAATGGTTACCCGTGTGTATTACTCAAATAAGTGCGTTTTGATTGTGTTAACGGCGCTGTTGTTTGAAGGATGAAAAATTAGAAGATGATATATTCATGACCTGCTTAATCTTTTTAAACGATGAAGTAAAACCGTGAGTAAACTATCAGTTTTTATGTAATTACGTGCATGTGAATTGTAAATGTAAATGATCGATGTTTATGTAATAGGAAATTAGTCACACATAAAATGTAATTATTTTGTTAGATGATGACAGCAATAGATTTGGTATTGGTTAAATTTAAGCAGGATGTTATCCTGCATACAGGTTTGAACATTCTAAAATACTAAGAAATATGTACGTATTGATTTCAAATGTAAGTTTTATAGACGGAATTTAGTATTACTTATCGTATAAAACTTTAGTATTTAGAATGGACAATAAAATGATAAAAAAGAATAGTTAATATTTAACTGTTTTCTACGTTTGTTATTCAAGACATTTCCAGAAATGGGATTTAGAATGTCATGTATATCGATATCGGAAACGGGAAAGAATTTATTTATTGGCTTAATGTCTTTCTTTAAAATTTCTATCTGAATTCCAGTTCGAGGTTAAGAAATTAGGTTTTCTTAACGAAAGGATATTTGTATTTATACTACAATTAATTTCAGTTGAGGTTAAGTGTACGTTGAATTTTATTTTATTAATCTCCGAACTAGATAAAAATTAGGCCATTGTAAATGATATTCAGTTATTTCAGTGATGAAGTCGTATTTGGGAGAGGCATTTTATTTTATAAAGTTTTTCTATATATGACATTTAATGAGTGTTTTTAAGTGATTATAGAAAAAAGTAACGTTTAATGTAATAAATTAAAAAATCAAGACCTACGAGGAAAAACCGTCTTACGTGCTGGGATGATATCGAAGGAAATGCTGAAGCAAAACGGTTTGGCGTCTCTTTATTATAAATAGAAAAAGTCTCTCGGGTAAGTAAAAATTGTAACGTAGTTTGTTTGTTTGTTTGTATTAGTAGAGCGGGTAGTGACTTAACCAGAGAAAAGAAGAGTATTTAATTTATATTGAAAAATAAACGTAACAAGTTGCAGTTTACTGATATGTACTTGAAGGTTCCGCATATTAAAATTGCTCATAATTTTACACGTCCATTATCTCCACCATCTGTAGTTATCGAAGTCAACGCACGCAAAACAATTATCGTATCAAGTCTATTATATTTTCGTTATTTATTAAAGACTTGTTTTTTCTATCTCTATTTTCTTACGATCTTGGTTATCCAGTACCGTCTTATCACTTTGCAGTTGGACCGCGAAGTCTGTCTTTTATCCTACGCGGTATCCTTGGCGCCTACCGAGCTCCTATTTCTTAGGCGTTTTGCTTACGCCACTCAACAGAAAGCAGCTAGCTGCATGTTGGGCAATTTCTTTTCTATCGACCACTGCTCTATCACTCAGTTGTTTTCGATACCGCACTTTTGGGTTGTTCTCCCAGAAGTATACGTATCAATAGGCATGTGCGACCATAATAATTGTTGGAAACACATTAAAATTCACAGAAGGAAGTGATTTCCATCCTAGTTCATGACCTCCTCCATTGGCACAAATAATTGCTGATGACTGGCGGAACAAAGAGTCAGCATATAGTAAAAAATTTCTTTAGTTTAAAAAATACAACGATTTGTTTATTTGAAGAAGCAAGCTTATTAATGCCATTTTGATTAGCATATTTAACATTTTGATAATTTAAAAGCATGAGTTGGATGCAAATCTAGGTACTTTTTACAAATTTTGTAAAATTTAACTGCTTCAGTAAAAGATCCAAATGTATTTTAATTAAAATACTACGAGAACCCAAGCTGTTTTACAATTTTCTTTCGTTTCAATTTTCGTAGAGTACAATTGATTACAGTGACAAAACTTCCATTAAACCTATGATTAATATTACCTGTACAAAACATAAGTTGAAAACACATTTTTTCTGACGAGTTACGCAGAACTTTATTTCGTTTTTCCTCCACCTACATTATCATAAAAAGATACTCTTATAATATAGTAAGTAGTGCGACATAAATCACAATTAATTGGGTGCGCAATATAATGTAGTCAAATATTTGTTTTAAGCGCGAAAAATAGACTTATTATTCATTGTGTTAATCGGATTTAAAAAATTAGACTTTGTACGTATAATTTTAATTACTACATGTTGTCCTAGTTAACATAACGCAGTAAAACATGGAACATTTTTAAAAAAGATCGAGAAGTCGGTGAGAAAGGATAAAGCGAGTCATTTTGCCCGAAGCAAAATGTGTTAACGTTGTACCAAAATCCGTTATCAAAATATAAATTTCAAAGTGACTGGTGTTATGTGATTAGAAGGTTCTCAATAACATATACAATAAAAATTTCGAAAATAAAATAAAATAGGAGAAATTCGACAGGGAATACATCCTGACCTTTAAAACCGGACATATGGACAGAGCCATCGTACATCACGTGTCCGAAGTGAGCGGAAAAATAAGAAACATGCTCGTATCAACGAGAGAAGTATAGATGTTTAGTGGTTAAAGGCTATTTGGTGGTACGTAGGTGCATGCGTCCCAAGACCTAAGACACCAAATATTATCCGAACACTGCAGAAGCATGCGGACAGTGCATAGTCGACAATCCAAACATCAAAAACACTACTACCCTAAAAAAGAACAAAAAGCTGTGTGCGTTCTTTGCCAAAAACGTATGTACACAGGATACTAAAGACACTCCCACATAGAAGATGATGTAACGACTTAAACAGAAAACGGGCTATGGACAATGAACCATTACGAACTGACATACACATGGAAAACCACAACGATTTACAACCATGCACAGCTAATAAATACAAGATATAAACCTACGGGACAAAGACACAAACCACCCTCACACACTAAACGGAACAGAAAACGAACACTTAGACATAAAACCGCATCACTACAAAATCTCACCAATGCCATGATCGACACAGCGACCAACAACCACACAACTCGCAAAGCCGCACAAACTAATAATAGGACTGACACGACAAGCACGATACAAACAAACGCTAATAACCATAGACCAGCACTTGTAGAGAGACTTGCGAGATGCATTCGCGACCACAGAAGGACACGAACAAGACGAACAGTGAAAACCCATTCCATCTAAACAAACCCGACTATGGAAAACTGCAAGGTTTTTAAAACCTATCATTATGTTTGCACATTAAAGCTAATTCATTGCCGCAGCCTATAAACGCTAAGGCCCTGATTATTGTATATCCTCATTACAACTCAAGCTTTAAATAATGTTGGTTGCCGCTTTAGGCTTTTGTGCTTACGGTTGGTTGTATGTAAGACAATATCTTGCGTCGCGCAGTATTAAGGCGACTCTGTGCGTAGTGTATAGGTTAGTCGGGCACCTCCCAAGATGGCGGTAAGTGTATTTCAATCTTCAATACGTGTTTATTGCGGCGTCGAGATATGGCGAACAACTTTTAGGAAAATCTACTCAAAAGTATTGTCGTTTACATTTTGGATAATATTGACAAGTAGAGAAATATGAACGACTCCGGATATTGTGGGGGTTTTGTTGACATCGATAGTATTAGAGAATTATAATCTACTGCAGAACCTGGATTTGTGTAAACATTACTTCCATAAATAAAATTCAAATTTATTTGATATAAATATTTATGTTGAATAGCTTCATGTGTTGTAATTATTAGAAAGTACCTTCAAGAGCTGTCACATAGCTTATCATTACTTTTATAGATAAAATTAAAATAAACTCCTTTAGACCAAGGTCTTTACGTCTGAGGTTCCCAGATCTAGTCGATAGTCATTTTCAGTGGCCAATATTAATGTCATTATTTAGATTTTGTTAACTCCTTTCGGAATTAGTTTAAAGTGAAAGTAATTGTACTTTGCGTTTGTAAAATTGAAGAACTTAGTATTTCAGTATAAATAATTACCCAAAAATTGTTTATTTATTATTTCGTGATTTTCAAAAATATTAAAAAATGATTTACGAGTATAAGTTTCAACCTGACTTTGACATTTTATTACTATCTTAGTACTATTTGAGAATTGAGCTAAAAAATTTAATGATAAAAAAAAGTTTCTTTTATGGAGAAACCTCAATGAATTGAAGCTATGGTTTATTGACTGTTGTACAAGTGAACTGCAACACGATGAACTAAAAAAAAAGCTCGGCTCATTATGAATTCGCCGTACACTCGGTTGGTTTTACCTCTTATCACATTATTTCCTTTATATTTATTAACTTTCTTAGAGATGCAGGCTTTGGTCGTTTGGGCATTAATAATATTGTTTTATTTCAGGTACTCTTGTATTGTATATCATCAGTCGTATAACTGCCCGGTTTTTGTGTTATTTTTCGGGCTTCTATTAATTCCCTAATCTAATCTAAAGGTATAGTTGCCGCCTTATCATTTTTATTCCTTACCATTTCTTGCAGTGAATGATACCCCTCCGCTCTCCTCATTGCTCACAACTAAAATGACGTTTTAAGCTATACCACTTACGCTTATCTTCCGCATCTGGCGATAGGGAAAGCAAAGCACGAACTCACAAATGAACCAACTCCGGGCAACAAGGACATAAGCACGATACAATTTCACAGTAGGGACGATGCACAAGCATCCCCCGATTTTTGTGTGCCGACGGCCTAAGACGTGCACCAGACAAATACGTGAACGAGTACGATTCTAGCTCGGAAAACAAATTCACTACCGCAGCAACATAAATCATCGCGAACGCATGCTTTTAATTCTGACACAACCCGATGCCATATTTGGACATTCTTGCTGGCATTTTTGCCAGCTGTATAGACAAACTGACATTAGTCGTAGAAGATGCAAACCACAAGTCTCCCATGTGGCACACCGACACAACGAACGAGAGAGAAGAAAACCCAGAAATTGATATACGCACAAATCTAACAACCCACTAACATACAGTAGCAAGGTTGGAACCGCGACAGATATAGATATAATACTTGCTAACGACAATGCACACGGAAATGCATAACTGGATGGTGACAGACAACGAAACAATCAGCGATCACAACTTGATCCTCTACCAACTAGAACTAATTGCTTTAAGACACACACATACAACCGCACAACACATTAAAACATTTAACCTTAAAAAACCAACTTGCAAAAACTTAAAAATACTTTTCTAACGTCAATATCCTAACATTGGGAGGAGACATATACGAATATGTCAGCCAACTGAACTACGCAATAAAGACCGCAATTAACGCATCAATATCCCGACTAAAACTCAACACTACACTAAAAAGTGTACAATGGACGCAGGAACTACAAACACTTAAGCAACAATGCCAAAGAACTACGGCAAATTACAAAAGATCCGTGACAAGGAACGAACGACAGCACCACCTGACTATATACCGTGAAAGGATGGACAACTACATAAGACAACTATCGAAATGAAATGGCATACTTGAGCGGTCTTTGTAGAAAGGTACTTACACGTTGATCCATTGGCAATGCCGTTCAGAGTAGTAACCGACAAATTGAAAAAACCAACAGCATACTCCATCTTGAAAAACCCGACAGCACGGAGGCAAGGAACTGGTAGGCGACAGCGGACACGCTCATGACTGCACTGCTACTCGACGACTAACCGCACGACGAAATACCCAAATAAACTGCCAAAAATATACAAATGAATGAACAAAACGGACACGACAATAAACCTTAGAACCGGGTATACGAGACTATCCGACCCCCCACACACAAAGAGGTGATTACCGCATCAAGGCACTCAAAACGGATCGGACGGGATACAGGCGGAAGTGATAAAGGTACTAGAGTTTCAACGGCTGCCCGCGTTACGAAACCCGTACAACGAATGCCTGAATCAATCTAAATTTCCAAATATCTAGAAGCAGGCAAACATTGTTATAATCCCGATAGATAAACGGAAAGACCCGACAGACGCAAATTCATACAGACTAATATGCCTACTAAACACAGTGGGTAAGACAGGTAAGTACAGAGAACAGGTAGGCATGCTTCCAAGACAGTACAGGTTTAGGGAAGGACGCTTGACAGAACGCGATAAATGCCACGACCAACACTCTAGCGGAAGCAAACCAAAAATACTCGTTACTCGTCATGATGGACATCATGGACGCCTTCAACAACCTATGGTTGCCCTCACTGCTGGTTCGCTTATAGTACCTAAGATGTCCACAACAACTGAATCACGTGTTTAGAAGCTACTGCCACGACAGGTACACGACGTTACAAATCACCTGACCAAACAGCTGCAGAATCACCAAGAGAACAGCCAAGGGTTGCCTACAGGGTTTTGTGTGCGACCCACTCTTTAGGAATATTGTGGTCGAGGAATTTCTAGAAATCCTGCAACTAGCAGAAAAGGTGTTGTCTTCATCGCAGTGGAAGGGGACGCTAGAAGGGCTTTCAAAGACACATTGACGAGCGCACTACTCAAAATACATGACTGAACTGCTAGCAATAAGCTAAAAATTGCACCGACAAAAAACACACAGTAATCAATGGAATCTCCAAACGCAACTCACGCATTTTAATAGACACCAAACCAACCGCACGATCACGAATATGCAAAAACTTAGGAGTGTGTTGGACGAGAAACTCTAGTACATTCATGCACGACGACATCTAACAATACGACACATGCAATGCAAACCATTGCCAACTTAGCACAACGCGACTACAAAATTTCGCCACACAGCGTGCGCCTGTACATCTGTAGTGTGCGGGCATCTAGGGTGTCGTACGCTGCGAGTGTATGTGCACACCGAATGAAATTAATAAGATAAAAAAAAGCAGTTATCAGAAAGCAAAGAGGGAAGTAGTTACGGGAATTATGTCGCTTGAGTTGATAACAAGCAAGAGAGCAGCTACGTTCTATTTTGTGAAAACCTACTAGAGAAAGTAGAAGAAATTTTACAATCTTTGGCAAACACGAAGCAGTTCTATCCGAATGGCAAACCAGATGGGACAATAGTATGACTGGACGACGAACACACGAATGGACACCTGACATAAGACATAGACTCAATACCAAACAATTATTGTATCAACCAAACAATTTTTGTATCAGCAACTATCCGGGTCACAAATAAATATGCATAAACTTAAGGTTTATGGTGCCCCAAATTGAAAAGTCGTGCTGATATTCCACTGAGCATACTATGGTCATCCACAAGCATCAAAACATCGGGTGTTGACCTATCTCGAAACATTAAATTTGACGCATGTACTGCATACAAAAACCTATGAAAAGTAATTAACACCAGTCAAAACTCCAAAATCATCAATTAAAGAAAGGAAGATCATTATTAAGCAACATGTGGATCCAAAACGATGGCATCATATGCAGCTAACTCAGTTTGAAGAAAAACATATTAATGTATTCCAGAAAAAGTTTACAGACTTCAATGGACAAGAAAACATTGAACAAAAACCACTGACTTACATTTTCCTGTCAAAATGGGAGAAATTGAACCTGCGAATCAAAGAAAAACCTTTTAGATTAAGATTGGGGCACCGCTTAATGAACAGCACACCAGGACATAAGTGGGCAATACCTTTAAAGCATTTAATAGCAGAAAGTGATCCGCATAATGCATCTGAGAAATGATTGTCAGTGTTTGCAACAAAATATAACTACAAAACCAAACACATTTTTGGACAGCATGCACCGTAGTTGGACTGATGAACGAATATACATCCTCAATTATGCCAGATTTATTCAACATTCTGTCACTGTAATCCTTGCAGAACCGAAAACTTGACTATTACACAAATTACCGGTACGCAGAAAAAAGAGAAAAGAAAGATGCAATTGTTAGAAGCAATCGTAGATTGGAATGGGAAGATTAGAAATACCTAAAAACAACAATTGGCCTAGCTAGAAACAAAATTATCAATACACAAAAATATAAAATAATGACAGAACATTCGTCTGCACAACCAAAGAATAAATCAAGTAATAAAAAGTTACAATTACAAAAAAATAATTTTGCAGTAAATAAGTAGAGGGCAGCTGTACCTAACGGAAATCTGATTTCTGAACAAAGTAATATTAATTTGTATTTGGGGTTCATAACCACAAATAAAAGTATATGATTTCATACAATCAATTTAATAATAAACGTGTAGGTAAATCGGCTATGTACAATAAACAAGATATAATACGAATATAAGGAATTATTAAAAAGGAATATTTAATTCGAAGGACACTCTTTATGTATTAATAACTGGCAACACTGGTATTGCCAGGTGAAATCTGAAATTGCTATCGTAAACTTTGACATTTTTGACGTTATAGGTGCTCAGAACGTCTTGACGTGCAAGCACTATTTGTCTTTTTTGCAGTGTTTAAAATTTCATCTCAGCCAAAATATGAAATTAACTCGCAAAAATTTTCGAGCTATGATTTATTATGACTTTCGACATGGTCTAACTCAAGAACAATGCATCAATCAACTGAATTCAGCTTTTGGCGATGAAGCGCCAACCACAGCCACTGTCGTTGTGCCGTAAAATATCGATGCTGTGCCGAAACTAATTGAAGAAGATCGTCAAGTGACATATCAAGAAATCGAGAGATGTTAAAGCATTAGTATGACCAGCATATATAAGATTTTGCACGAAGCTGTGTGCGCGTTGGATTCCTCATTTGTTGACAGATGCTCAAAAAAAATGCTCGTGTCGATTGGTGTTGTAAAATAATTTCAAAATTCAACAGTGGTGCATCCAAAGCGGTATACAACATCGTGCATGTGACGAGTCGAGTATTTATGCGTATGAGCTAGAAAGAAAAGGCGAGACGGCAGTTTGGGTGCTTCAATGTGAAGCAAAGCTAACAAAAGTTGTTCGTTCTCGAAGCGTTAAGAATAAAATGGTGGCGTTTTTCTTCACGAAAACGGTTCTGTGGCAACTGTGGCTTTCGAAAATCAAAGGACCGTTACTTCAGCGTAGTATACGACCATTTATTTACTTGAAGTTTTCGGTAAATTGAGAGAAGCCAACTCAAAACGACGAATTATTTTGCATTACAACAATGCAAGCTCATACACATCACATGCAACAAACGAGTATTCGGACACAAAAAAGATCGAATTAGTGGTTCATCCGCCTTACAGCTCCGATTTGGCACCCAATGATTTCTTGTTTCCAGTAATTAAAGATAAACTGCGTAGACAACGATTTTAATCGCCTGAAGAAGCGGTTGAGGACTCCACGCATGTGTTAGAGTTACCATTTTCTGACGGGATAAAGTGCTTTGAAGGGTGGTTCAATCGCTTGCAAAGTGTATAGATCTTAAATGCGATTATTTTGAGAAGCAATAAAAGTATTTTTTTTATCAAATTCATTTGTTTATTCTTTACATTCTTAATACATAAATAGTGTCCCTCGTAATAGTATAGTACGAAAATAACTAATGACACAGGTGGTTTAAGTATTAACCTGATCTAAGAAATCTTGATGGAGATAATGATAGGTACAACATATAGAGACAAAGTCCGAATTGGTAGATCTACTTTATAGAGCACAAAAGGAGATAAAGTAAAAAAAATTACATAGAATCAAATCCTAAACTTTTAAATTGTAATTCTATTTTCAAATTTAATTTTTAAAAAGTATTGAAGTCCCCCATGCGGATCACCTGGAAGGGACTACTTCGGAAAGAGCCGGAAAAATTTTGCGAGTCGGAGCGTGTAATGTCAGAAGTATGAAGCTAGAGAACTTGAAATTTAAATGGATAAGTTAGCATTAGACATAGTAAGGATTAGCGAAGTACGGTGACCAGAGGCGGGGGATTTTTGGAGCGGAGACTTTAGGGTAGCTTTTCAGGATCAGAGGAAGGAAATTCGGGTGTGGGTCTATAGTTGTGTGAAAATAGATAGGACAACGCGTAGAAAACTATGTATAAAAGAACGAAAACGAACTCACGGTTTGATTAGAATCTAAACTGGTAAATACGGTAATAATACAAGTATATCCCAAACTCAGGAACTACTTTTTTATCCGTCTAGTTTTATTTTACAAAATTCTTTTATCCACCAACAAATTATAATATCACCTAGGTACTAATTTTCATTCACCCGACGCCAACTATATACAAATATTTAATGTTGTTCACCTTAGATTAGAGTCCGTTTTCAAACTATCTACCCTCACAATATCATTGGTCCATTTCTTTTACACCTATAAAACTTTCTACACACTCGCCAGACTACCTTTTCTTCGTGAAACTATTCTAAACATAATCTTTGAAAATATATAAACATGAAATACTTATAAACTAATACAAATAAAACAAACAAATATAAAACTTGACTCAAAGCACAAAAATTGCTTCCAAAACCTGTAGCTTGTCTGTTCGGTACAACGGTTGACTATTACAGTTTTTATTCAGCCTAAAGAATAAGTATTACATCTTTCCAACTTACCTGTTCACATGTACTGGTTTTATGTTTTTTCTACCTCTGGTAGACCTGTGTTTTGTGTGTTTTTTTTTGTATTCTATATCTCCCCCCTTTTATACGTAACATTATATGAAGTAATGAAAACAAGATAAAATAAATTTTTGAAAAATTACTATCCACATATTTTTAGGTCTATTAAGCTGTCTGAGCCAAATTATCAGAACACACCAAAATATATACAGGAATTATTTGCTAATTGTTTGCTTTTTTTTTTGCTGATAAAACCAATTTTTTTGCTATATCTGTAAAAAAGTTACAAGTGGCTAGATAGCTTAATATTAAGCTATCTAGCCACTTGTAGCTTTTTACTAATATAGCAAAAAAATTGGTTTTATCAGCAAAAAAAATCAAATAATTAGCAAATAATTCCTATATATATTTTGATGTGTGCTGATAATTTGGGAGTTGTCTATTTTAAGAGTAAATAATTCATAAAACGTAGGTATTCTTTAGTCATGCCAGCAATTAATTTTTTTAATGTACTTTACTCTTGTAGATATTGATGTTTATTTTATTATTTGAAAATTTGATTTTTTCTTTTGCAAATGGTAGCAAAAAAATAGCAAATAATTTATATATTGTTAATTTTTTTATTTTATTTTGTGTAGGTATTTTGTTTTAATTGGCTAGATAGCTTAATATTAAGCTATCTAGCCACTTGTAGCTTTTTACTAATATAGCAAAAAAATTGGTTTTATCAGCAAAAAAAGCAAGTACCTCCTATATATATATTTTGATGTGTTCTGATAATTTGGGATTTGCCTATTTTAAGAGTAAATAATTCATAAAACGAAGGTATTCTTTAGTCATGCCAGCAATTAATTTCTTTAATGTACTTTACTCTTGTAGATATTGATATTTATTTTATTATTTGAAAATTTGATTTTTTTCTTTTGCAAATGGTAGCAAAAAAAGCAAATAATTTATATATTGTTAATTTTTTTATTTTATTTTGTGTAGGTATTTTTTTTTTGAGTTGGCTACTTGGCTACTTGTAACTATTTTACAGATATAGCAAAAAAATTGGTTTTATCAGCAAAAAAATCAAATAATTAGCAAATAATTCCTATATATATTTTGATGTGTTCTGATAATTTGGGATTTGCCTATTTTAAGAGTAAATAATTCATAAAACGAAGGTATTCTTTAGTCATGCCAGCAAATAATTTCTTTAATGTACTTTACTCTTGTAGATATTGATATTTATTTTATTATTTGAAAATTTGATTTTTATCTTTTGCAAATGGTAGCAAAAAAAGCAAATAATTTATATATTGTTAATTTTTTTATTTTATTTTGTGTAGGTATTTTTTTTTTGAGTTGGCTACTTGGCTACTTGTAACTATTTTACAGATATAGCAAAAAAATTGGTTTTATCAGCAAAAAAATCAAATAATTAGCAAATAATTCCTATATATATTTTGATGTGTGCTGATAATTTGGGAGTTGTCTATTTTAAAAGTAAATAATTCATAAAACGTAGGTATTCTTTAGTCATGCCAGCAATTAATTTTTTTAATGTACTTTACTCTTGTAGATATTGATGTTTATTTTATTATTTGAAAATTTGATTTTTTCTTTTGCAAATGGTAGCAAAAAAATAGCAAATAATTTATATATTGTTAAATTTTTATTTTATTTTGTGTAGGTATTTTTTTTGATTGCTGATACTTGGTATTAGCTACTCATTTAAATTAATAATTAGCAAAAAAATTGGTTTTATCAGCAAAAAAAGAGTACCTCCTATTATATATTTTGATGTGTTCTGATAATTTGGGATTTCCTATTTTAAGAGTAAATAATTCATAAAAGAAGGTATTCTTTAGTCATGCCAGCAATTAATTTTTTAATGTACTTTTCTTGTAGATATTGATATTTATTTTATTATTTGAAAATTTGATTTTTTCTTTTGCAAATGGTAGCAAAAAGCAAATAATTTATATATTGTTAATTTTTTATTTTATTTTTGGTATTTTTAATTGTATGATAGCTTAATTTGCTATTAGCATATTTTACTAAAAGCAAAAAATTGGTTTTATCAGCAAAAACAATATTTCCTAATTTGATATTATTTTGATGTTTTGATAATTTGGGTTTCTTTTTAAGATAAATATTCATAAAAGAAGTATTCTTTGTATGCATATTATTTTTTATGTATTTTTTGTTGATTTGTTCTTTTAATTATTTAAAATTTATTTATATTTGATTGTAGCAAAAATCAAATAATTTATATATTCTATTTTATTTTATTGTTTGTAATTTGGATTGCCTATTTAGTAAATACATAAAAAAGATTTTTATCAGCAAAAAATAATATTATGATTTCCTTGTAATTTTGATTTATTTTATTTAAAATTTGATTTTATTTTTAAATGAGAAATAATTCAAAAATTTAATATTTTTATTTAATTATTTTTTAATTTTTTTTTTGTATTGACTATTTTAATTTTTAAATTTAAAAATTTTTTTATGTAGAAAAAAAATAATTTATAATTGTTAATTTTTTTTATTTTGTGTAGTGGATTGTTATTTTAATAGCAATTTAAATTTTAGATTTAGAAAACGATTATTATTAATTACTATCTTGAATATTATTATATTTTGATGTGTTCTGATAATTTGGGATTGTCTATTTTAAGAGTAAATAATTCATAAAACGAAGGTATTCTTTAGTCATGCCAGCAATTAATTTCTTTAATGTACTTTACTCTTGTAGATATTGATATTTATTTTATTATTTGAAAATTTGATTTTTCTTTGCAAATGGTAGCAAAAAAGCAAATAATTTATATATTGTTAATTTTTATTTTATTTTGTGTAGGTATTTTTTTTGAGTTGGCTACTTGGCTACTTGTAACTATTTTACAGATATAGCAAAAATTGGTTTTATCAGCAAAAATCAAATAATTAGCAAATAATTCCTATATATATTTTGATGTGTTCTGATAATTTGGGATTTCTATTTTAAGAGTAAATAATTCATAAAACAAAGGTATTCTTTAGTCATGCCAGCAATTAATTTCTTTAATGTACTTTACTCTTGTAGATATTGATATTTATTTTATTATTTGAAAATTTGATTTTTTCTTTTGCAAATGGTAGCAAAAAAGCAAATAATTTATATATTGTTAATTTTTTATTTTATTTTGTGTAGGTATTTTTTTTGAGTTGGCTACTTGGCTACTTGTAACTATTTTACAGATATAGCAAAAATTGGTTTTATCAGCAAAAATCAAATAATTAGCAAATAATTCCTATATATATTTTGATGTGTGCTGATAATTTGGGAGTTGTCTATTTTAAAGTAAATAATTCATAAAACAGGTATTCTTTAGTCATGCCAGCAATTAATTTTTTAATGTACTTTACTCTTGTAGATATTGATTTTATTTTATTATTTGAAAATTTGATTTTTTCTTTTGCAAATGGTAGCAAAAGCAAATAATTTATATATTGTTAATTTTTATTTTATTTTGTGTAGGTATTTTTTTTATTGGCTATTGGCTACTTGAACTTTTTACAATATAGCAAAATTGGTTTTATCAGCAAAAAAGCAAATAATTCCTATATATATTTTGATGTGTCTGATAATTTGGGATTGCTATTTTAAGAGTAAATAATTCATAAAACGAGGTATTCTTTAGTCATGCCAGCAATTAATTTTTTAATGTACTTTACTCTTGTAGATATTGATTTTATTTTATTATTTGAAAATTTGATTTTTCTTTTGCAAATGGTAGCAAAAGCAAATAATTTATATATTGTTAATTTTATTTTATTTTGTGTAGGTATTTTTTGAGTTGGCTATTGGCTACTTGTAACTATTTTACAGATATAGCAAAAAATTGGTTTTATCAGCAAAAACAAATAATTAGCAAATAATCCTATATATATTTTGATGTGTTCTGATAATTTGGGATTTGCCTATTTTAAGAGTAAATAATTCATAAAACGAAGGTATTCTTTAGTCATGCCAGCAATTAATTTCTTTAATGTACTTTACTCTTGTAGATATTGATATTTATTTTATTATTTGAAAATTTGATTTTTTTCTTTTGCAAATGGTAGCAAAAAAAGCAAATAATTTATATATTGTTAATTTTTTTATTTTATTTTGTGTAGGTATTTTTTTTTTGAGTTGGCTACTTGGCTACTTGTAACTATTTTACAGATATAGCAAAAAAATTGGTTTTATCAGCAAAAAAATCAAATAATTAGCAAATAATTCCTATATATATTTTGATGTGTTCTGATAATTTGGGATTTGCCTATTTTAAGAGTAAATAATTCATAAAACGAAGGTATTCTTTAGTCATGCCAGCAATTAATTTCTTTAATGTACTTTACTCTTGTAGATATTGATATTTATTTTATTATTTGAAAATTTGATTTTTTTCTTTTGCAAATGGTAGCAAAAAAAGCAAATAATTTATATATTGTTAATTTTTTTATTTTATTTTGTGTAGGTATTTTTTTTTGAGTTGTCTACTTGGCTACTTGTAACTATTTTACAGATATAGCAAAAAAATTGGTTTTATCAGCAAAAAAATCAAATAATTAGCAAATAATTCCTATATATATTTTGATGTGTGCTGATAATTTGGGAGTTGTCTATTTTAAGAGTAAATAATTCATAAAACGTAGGTATTCTTTAGTCATGCCAGCAATTAATTTCTTTAATGTACTTTACTCTTGTAGATATTGATATTTATTTTATTATTTGAAAATTTGATTTTTTTCTTTTGCAAATGGTAGCAAAAAAAGCAAATAATTTATATATTGTTAATTTTTTTATTTTATTTTGTGTAGGTATTTTTTTTTGAGTTGGCTACTTGGCTACTTGTAACTATTTTACAGATATAGCAAAAAAATTGGTTTTATCAGCAAAAAAATCAAATAATTAGCAAATAATTCCTATATATATTTTGATGTGTGCTGATAATTTGGGAGTTGTCTATTTTAAGAGTAAATAATTCATAAAACAAAGGTATTCTTTAGTCATGCCAGCAATTAATTTCTTTAATGTACTTTACTCTTGTAGATATTGATATTTATTTTATTATTTGAAAATTTGATTTTTTTCTTTTGCAAATGGTAGCAAAAAAAGCAAATAATTTATATATTGTTAATTTTTTTATTTTATTTTGTGTAGGTATTTTTTTTGAGTTGGCTACTTGGCTACTTGTAACTATTTTACAGATATAGCAAAAAAATTGGTTTTATCAGCAAAAAAATCAAATAATTAGCAAATAATTCCTATATATATTTTGATGTGTGCTGATAATTTGGGAGTTGTCTATTTTAAGAGTAAATAATTCATAAAACGTAGGTATTCTTTAGTCATGCCAGCAATTAATTTCTTTAATGTACTTTACTCTTGTAGATATTGATATTTATTTTATTATTTGAAAATTTGATTTTTTCTTTTGCAAATGGTAGCAAAAAGCAAATAATTTATATATTGTTAATTTTTTATTTTATTTTGTGTAGGTATTTTTTTTGAGTTGGCTACTTGGCTACTTGTAACTATTTTACAGATATAGCAAAAAAATTGGTTTTATCAGCAAAAAAATCAAATAATTAGCAAATAATTCCTATATATATTTTGATGTGTGCTGATAATTTGGGAGTTGTCTATTTTAAGAGTAAATAATTCATAAAACGTAGGTATTCTTTAGTCATGCCAGCAATTAATTTCTTTAATGTACTTTACTCTTGTAGATATTGATATTTATTTTATTATTTGAAAATTTGATTTTTTTCTTTTGCAAATGGTAGCAAAAAAAGCAAATAATTTATATATTGTTAATTTTTTTATTTTATTTTGTGTAGGTATTTTTTTTTGAGTTGGCTACTTGGCTACTTGTAACTATTTTACAGATATAGCAAAAAAATTGGTTTTATCAGCAAAAAAAGCAAATAATTAGCAAATAAGTCCTATATATATTTTGATGTGTTCTGATAATTTGACTCAGACAGCTTAATAGACCTCATATTTTTCGACTAAAATGTTAATTTAATAAAAATTGGTTTTTTTTCTTTAATATTTAAACGCCTGTAACTCGTCAACGTTTCAATCAAAGAAGCTCTACGACATCTCATTTTAAGATAATTAAAATATCTTCAAGAAAAATACATAACATTATTTCTTCAACCTATCAGAAAAAGTTATTTTCCAAAATGCACTCAAAAAAAATTGTCATTTAATTAATAACTCGGCGAATTTGGGCTGTACAGAAATGAATAACAAACGAAATTGTTCGTAATTAAAATTCTCTACAACTTTTATTTAAAACATTTTTCGATTTGAAAGTCCATTTTCGAGATATTATGGAAAATGTGCAACACGAGTATGCATTTTCGTAGCGTAGCAAAACTACCGATGTTTAAAAATTATATCTATGCTTCATTTGGTCGTACACACTTGAGTAAGAAACGAAATTGTGCGGAATTTTGTACGCTACAATTTTGATATTAACATAAATTTCCGTAAAGTTGATATTTTCCGAGTTATTTGCGAAAAACTGATTTTTTGGACCTTTTAGACCCTCTCCTGCCCGCAACGTAGCGTCTAGGCATGGGGACTTTTAATATGTTAAATAGTACCCCAAAACAAGCCTGTTTACAAAATTTCAGCACAGTCAGTATTATTTCTTCCAAATTTTGTCATTTTACTGGACAACTACCTACGTTCATGTTAGCTCCGCAGCCTTCAACGGTCGAACTAGCTTTGTCAAAGGGTGTTTTCCACACTTTGTCGTGCGTCTATCCTTTTTATAACATCTGTAAAAGGGTAGAGTGCAGTGTAAGGACTTCATGCGATTTCAGATAGCGCAGGTTTAAATCTCGCATCAAGTTCTAGTTTATCTTTAATATTTCTCATTTCTCTTTTTACTTCTTAAATTACTTATGCAGTTATAAGACATTGGTGTGGGTATTAGGGGAAATTGTGGACTTTATCCGTACAGTTTAAATAACCAAGATGGCAATATTTGAGTTAAACATACCTTAAAGATTCGAAATTATAACCACAGACGTGTTTGTGCTGCACTGGTAGGAAATTATTAGTCCAGTCATTGAAGCTGAAAATAATGATAACCTCCGAATTCTTTGTATAAGAACCGATTTGGAAGAAAATTTGACACAAGGTCTATTTTACCCTTCTTACCCTCAGTTTCAAAAGTGACATAAGCCCGACTGCCGCTTTTAGTTTTTTAGGGGCGAAAACTACCCCATAGCAAAAGAATTCCAAAATCAAGGTTTATGCGTTATATTGATAAAAATATATTTTAAACATGAATATTTAATATCACTACATGGAAAATGGTTTATGTTATTTTTAAATTTTTCAACCTTCAAAAACCACCCCTATACTCGAAATATTATTTAAAATATATTTTTTGATAGTTTTATATCTTTAAAGCATGCATTTAATTATAATAAAAGATGGGTAAGTGTTCGTGGGTCGTGGAAAGCTTTTTTATTATAGTAATTTTTCAACCCTTAAAAAAACACCCCTTCCAGAAAAAAAAAAATGATAAAAAGTTGCTTATTAATAGTTTGTAATACTTTAGTTATACAATCGATCAAACTAAAAATTCCCTTATTATCTATTAAATAATTTTTCACTATCTCAATTTTTTAACCCTTAAAAACCACCCATATACCAAAACTGATGACAAAATATTATGCAATTATTTAAAAAAATTCTTGGCTGCATTTTATTTAAAATAAATTTTATTTAAATATTATTCAAAAGAAATTTTTTATTTATTATACATGAATTCTTTAACAACCATTTTCCACATCTGAGCCTTCTTCGTTTATTACCTCTTCTTCCATTAGTGGTGGGCAATTCTGACAGTTGTCTCCGCTACATGTACCACAAGTTGAATTACAAAATAAACCAACTATTCGGCAATCACAGGCAGCACCGCATCCTTTTTGCAATTGCAAAAAGCATTAACGGACACGTGCTTATTCATTCCAAGTCGGAAATATACTGGTTATATACATGTATACACTAAAAGTGTGTGTTAAACCGGAGAAACGACGCACGCATCATTCTACTAGAAAACGTGTTTTTTTTCATAAAAATTCTAATTTTCAACCGCCAATAACTCAAGAAGTATCGACTTTTTGAAAAAATTTTATCCCAAACAGACCCTCTAAAATTAGCCAATCTATCGATTTCTGCAGTTATTTTGAATAAAATATTTCCAACCCCCGAGAAGGAGTGGCATCTACCCCCAGGGTGAAAACGGCAATCGGCGCTGTCACAAATGTTAGTTGACATATTCTCTAGCTTTTTATCAAATTTCAAGTCAAACGGTTTTTATACAAAGATTTCGGAGGGGTCTTCAATGACTGCACTATATCTCGTTTCAGCAATATGTAACTTAATTTTTCTTTTTATTGATAATTGATATATGCTTACAAAAGTATTGCGAAGAGGCATCAATACTATAAGCGAATGATTTCTTTTTTTACTTTTCCTGTCACATGTATTTAACACAGGCGTTAGTGTCGGAAATAAGATTGTATTAGGCGTAGTTCTCTTAAGTTATTTATGTAGTTTTCAAAGTTGGAACACTTGCATCATTCAGCTAATAATTTGCTAGGTATGCAAACGGTGGGCGCAAAATCTATTTTTTAATAATGTTTGATGCATGTCAAGGTATTACTCATGCCAAGACATTAATCATATTTTTTAAAAATGAAAAGTACAGGTTAATTAAAATATTTTGGTCTTTTATGTATTTCAAGACAAACTGCGCAGTATTATGTAAATTTCAGTGTAAGAACTAAACATATTTTGTAAGAATAACGTTGTTGCTTAAATAAACATCATTTGTTGAAGAAGTGTCTTGTAACAAAATGCTATATGCAAGGGAGTTACTTTTGAACTAACAGATTCACAAGGTATCGCGTTGTTGACTTTGTGCTGTAGCTTAGTTGTTTCGCATGTAACTACTAAGCTCAAGGTCCCGGGTTCGATTCCCGACATTGACCGCCTGAAAAATGTTAGACGAGCATTAATCACAAAAATACAATCTATCAACGTAGCTGTGAAACAAACTAGGGTCGACGCCGACGTTTTAATAGTAGAGAAAGCACACGAAAAATCAAAATAACAACATCACTATATCATTGGGCAAGATGTACACCTAATACTTCTTTCAATAGGAGGTACATCTTCAAACCATGATATTTTCGTCCGTATAACAAAGAAAGGAAAAATAAAATCACAAATATACCTACTCTTCTTCTCGCCTAAATAAATTTCCAAATTGTAAAAAGCACCTGTTGTTACTATATATCTCGTACTATTGCTGGCTGTGACACAACCTCTGCACTCTAACAAAAAAAAATAAAATTTTTTAAAATGTTCGAGAGAGCTCCGAGTTGCATCAACTTGAGAAAACCTTTAAGCAAGAAAATTGTACAGTAGAGACGATTTTTAAGTCACCATTTTTTTGACAATCCATGGAGCTTGTAAATCAGAATTATTCATTGAAGAGTATGCTTGACATGTGCAAATTCAACAAAACTTAACAAAGCTGTGATATTGTCGTCAGTTGCACCTACTGCCTCAGCAACATGTCAACATATGTAGAATGTATTATTAATGATTTAAATCCTGAACAACGGGATGGAGGATAAATAGTAATGTTTTGGAGTTCAATATGACTATTGCCACCTACACCCGATGTACTTTCAAATACTATTTTTCTGTAACTGCACTAAAGGCTGTAATACAAATTGCGGGTGCAGAAAAGTTGGATTATCTCGTTTAATACTTTGTGGTGGTTGTCACGGTCAATAATGTCTCAACGCAAATGTCGATAGCGTTACCGAGGAAAATATTCAGGATGAAAAATATAATGAGTTTGATCTCGTTGACCTCTTGTCATAAAATACAGGGAGTTTATAAAAGAACTCTTTGATTTAAAAAAACCATAATCAAAAAACGCAACCAGTAATAAACTTTCAGGTTTCAAACTTGAGTTCAGTATATTGTTAAGATTGTTTTGCTAATATTCGATCGCAGTGCGTGGCCTTGGAGCGAGCGGTGAGTGAAGTTTAGGGTTGAGAATACCAAGTCAACCGTGTACAAAGTGATGCGAAAGAGGCTTAAATTACTTGGGTATAAAATTCAACTTCTGCATGAATTTAAGCCTAATGATAAAGTGAAAAGATTCGATTCGATTCCTAGAAAATGTGATATTTTCAGATGAGGCGACTTTTCACGTAAGTGGGTCTGTCAACCGACACAACTGTAGAACTTGGAGTCTGAGCCACCGCATGAATTCATAGAACATCAGCGAGATTCTCCCAAAGTCAATGTTTGGTGAGGATTGATGCATGATCGTATCGTAGGACTTTTCATCTTCGCAGAGAAGACAATTAATGGGAATATTTATTGTGAAATGCTTGAACTATACGGTTTCCCACAGATAGATGATATCGAGCTAGAAAAGGAACCGATTGTCTTCCAACAAAACAGCGCGCCACTTTACTATAGCAATCGTGTCCGCGATGCGTTGAACTTGCGTTTCCCTCTCAGGTGGATTCGTAGACGTGGTCCGATTGCATGGCCACCAAGGAGCCCAGATCTGACTCTGCTAGATTTCTTTTTTTGGGGACATGTAAAAAACATTGTTTATTCGGAAAAAATCCGTGACATTGCTCATTTGAGGGAGAGGATTGTTGCAGCTATAGCATCCGTCACGCTTAATATGCTGCTGAGTTCCTGGCAAGAAACAGATTATCGTTTACACGTGGCTAGGACAACAAATGGTGCCCATATAAAACTTTATTAGGTATCAAAGAAAACTGGAAAAGATTTTCTTTAATACTATATAGGTTTAATAACTATTATTTTAACTTTACTGTGTACAAATAAAACTTTAAATTAAGGAGTTCTTTTATAAACTCCTTGTATAACAGAACTACAAAGACTATGTTGGGGAAGAAAGTAATTACGAGAAAGAAGAAAAAGAACAGGTATTTGAGGTGTTAGACGACGAGAACCTGAAGATCAGGTTAAAGAACAAAAACTTGGTGGCATCGTAGAGGACGAGGACGTGATAGAGAAGACATAGGACGAGAATGAAAACGAAAATGAAGATGAGCTATAGAAACCACTAAAACAAACAAAATCGTGGATTATGCATGGGAAAACCATGTACAAAAAAAAACGTGTGTTGTAACCTGTCTCTGAGGTGGTGTGGAAACGAATGCACCGCTACCCTGTGTTTCCTGGCGTATAGTATGAAAACGGTTGATTTTATGTAAAATATGTATATAAAATTTTTTGAATAGCATTTTTTTAGTCATTGTATTCTATAATAACCAAAATAGTGGAAGGGCACACAGGAAGCAAAATATTTGCGAAAAACCGACTACTGGAACATTTATTCTTGACTAACTTGAACCGTAAGTAAGATATCGGCGGGGATTTTTGACACGTTATTAGTAATATAATAGTAACAGTGTATGCAAAATTGGAACTCACTTAGATTTTTTACGACTGGAATATTTAGCCATTACAGTTATTTTTTATTTTGGGTAGACGAGTTATTGGTATTTAGAATTACGTAAATATCTAATTAATAAATGAAACATTTTATTCCAAGAAGCGGCCCGGAACACTAAAAACCCAGAAAGTGTAAAAGAAATTAATAAGAAATAGTTATGATCTTTGCATTCAATGTAGGATAGGAGACCGCAAGAATTAACGTTGGGTGTTAAAAAAGAACAAACAGAGCGCGTCACGGATAACAAGGTAATAAAACGCCGCGATTTTAGACGATAATGAGTTTTTCTGAGAAACCTTGCATCATGATGTTCCATACTATTTTAGTAACATTCTAGAAAATAGATAATTTGTATATAAGGAAGCGTTTATTAAAAACAGGAGTCATTCAATTCATTAACTAATTAGATGAGTGGATCCTTAAATTCGATCGCGAAATGTTATTTTAAGTCGCAAGCTGTTGCTTTGCGAAGATGATATTTGAAGTATGCAGTAAGCATACCTTAATCTAATAATTATTATGTATATAGAAGTGATGTTTTAAACGCAAATTACATAAAAAAATATCACAATAAAGAGGGAAAATTCTTCAACATAACGCTATTTTAAAAGTTCTATTAAATAATCGATAGGAAGATTTAAGCATAATGTATTTTGCTAACTGCTGTTTGAAACAAGGATTTTAGATATAGAAGATCTTGTAAGCTGATTTGGACGTCAATTTAAAATACGAAGATATTTAATTACGAGGAACGTTTTTGTGGATTCTGCAAGTATTACTTTTAGATTTATTTTTAACTGATATTGGAGTATTTGTATTTAGTATAAGGTAGAATAATAGTGTTAATCATATAATAATTTTTTTATGTAAAGGATTTTTACCAGGAAAATTTGTGTTCAGAGTTCGAAATACTCTGGCCTGTTTAATAGATTATCTGTCTGTTTTGGCCAAACAAACCTTACAAGCGTGGCAATAAACATAACCAGGTAAATCATTCATAAAAACGAGAATTTAGTTCTGTAAATTTAAAATAAAGTAAGGAACAAATTTTTTTATTACAAGTACTTCTTAGAAATTATTTTATGTTTGAAAGAAACGATGTAAATGCTTTTGTATGAGAGAAAATATTTCATACTGTATAAATGTTTTGTGATATTGCTGTGTTTTATTTCATTTTGAAAACTCCGTCAATTCTGCTGAGCTAGCCAGGCAAAGTTAAAAAGAAAAGTAAGTGAACAATTTCAAGTTTTACAAATTGCTGTATATGTATCACAGCACTTTTTTAGTGACGCTCTCAACGCGAGGCCATTACATAGTACTCCACCTCAATGTGGGACCTTTTTCATATCACCCTTTATGCAGCGCATAAAAGCGAGGCATAATCACATCAATATATTGCCGTGATAACCCCTTGGGTTTCGGAATTATTTCCAAATTATATTGTGACTTAAGTACAGCAATGGGAATGCACTAGAAAATATAAAATTATTATCTTACCTTTCTTTTCCTTTCTTTGCTCGGTTAGCTCAACGGAAATTATATTGTGGCACTTACAAAAAAAAATGAAACACAGTAATCTTAGGAAACGTTTGTACATTCAAAAACATTTTTCTTTCATACAAAAGAATTTATAAAACAGTTTACAGCTTAAGTTCGTACAGAACATAATTCCTACGAATTACTTAATTATTAAAATATTCCTTACCTAATCTTTGTTGAAAATACAAAATCCTCTTTAATATTAGCTGGTGGATTTGTCTCGTAAAATGTGATTGACCAAAAGCTCTTCACAGATAATTTATTAAGTGTTAAAAATGCTTCGAACTTTGACCTCAAAATTTGATGCAGACTATCCGCTTACAAAAAATATATAATGAAGACTTATTCTAGCTTACAAATATTTGAATATTTTTATCAGTTACATACAAAGACTCTAACATTTACACTTGCAATTCTTATTATCATATAGCGCTTATTAAAATGTCATTTCCAACGTAATTAACGGTTTTATAAGCTTCTCATTTTCATCTTAAATTCCATCAGTTTATTAGTTTGCACCAGTGCATCTTCTATTTTTAATTAATTAACTATGGAATGGCTCTTGTATTGAAGAACGTTCAATCTTCATAGCATTTTTACAAGACAAATTATGCTTAATCAAACAATTGCATTTGATAACTTCTATGTTTCAAACTATTCAAACATATGTTTTCATGTCGTAAGCATGCAACTCTGCATGGTCGATTTCGTAAAAATAAATCGCCAAATACTAAATCTCAAATTTTACATGTTACTTGGTTTTAGAAAGATTCAAACGCGAATGAGTTGCTTTTAATCAAGTTCCGGCTTGTATGCAAAAATTATCTCTATACGTTATTCTCGAGATTCTTCCGTTTCCTAGAAAACCAGTCACGGTTGATGTAAGAATTTACACTGTTTTCGCATTTTAACGATCCAATTAGTCTCTATTGCCGTAATTTATGTTTATTGTAAAACGTGACGTTTATCCTTGTCTAATGCACGTGGCTAATAGTCGCGTCTCATTCTATATTATTGTAATACATAGAGCAATAGAAGTTGTTTATTTAATCTTTTATTGCATTTTAGTGTTTGCACGAGTTCCAATTGGCTATTTGATGGTAATTATAAACATTTCTCACTAATTGATATCGTATTTGTATATTAATAGAGTACCCGAAAATTCTAGATTATGGTTTTATTTAAAAACTCTTAAAATAAAGTTAAATGATCTACACACGGCAGTCAATTTAGTGTGTTTTGTAAGTACATGTGACTTCTTTTCAGTCTACGCAGAAAATATACTTCGCTTTGCTTTTTTAATATTGATATGGATACTAATACAATTAGTATTTTAAAAGCATTTTAAGGTATCTTTAACAAGAATGAATATAATTTTGTTTTAAATGAAATGCGGTAAACTGGCCCTATTTTATGCCATTTATGGCGAATGAAGCGAATATTTTTATGGTAGTAAAATAAATGGTTTTGTATTTATATCTTAATGATTTTTATTAATTAACTACATCTCGCAATTGCTCTTTTTATCCTTTGCAAATGCAATAAGATGGATATGGTTTTTATGCGGATATATTTATCTCTTAGAACGAAAACTCGTTTTTATTAAGTATATAAAGATTATTTACACACACGGCTTAAAGTTTATATTTGCTTCACATTCTGCGCGGGATTTAATTAAATAAGGGCTTTTTTGTCTGAATGACTTTGTATTTTATCGATAATTAATTACGCTTAAATTATACAGGTAAGAACAATTAACTATTCGGAAAGTTTATTTTTTCCGTTTCCTTCTTTTTTGGGTAGGTTTTATTTATAGAATTTGGGTTTCAATAACCTATCGTAACCTCTCTAACACATCAATATTGCTGAGACAACGGCCTCCACGTTGGACGCCACTAAAAGAGTGATGGGATAAGCCTCGTGTTGGGAGCCAGTGAAAGAGTGCTGTGACAACGCCTCGCTTTAGGGCATTACTAAATGGTTGATATGCAAATGGCTACACGTTGAGGTGTCACTAAAAGAGTGTTGCGATAAGGCCAGTGTTGAGCATCGCTGAAAGAGAAATATGAATATGGTCTCGCGTTAGGGGCGTTACTAAAAGAGTGCTGTGATACAGATATAACAATTTCTAAAACTTGAAATTGTCCACCTACTTTCCGTTTAACTTTACCTGACTAGCTCAACGGAATTGACGGAATTTTTAAAATAAAATAAAAGACAGCAATATCACAAAGCATATATACAGTATGAAATATTTTCTCTTTTACAAAAGCATTTACAACATAAGTAGGACAATGACAGCGAAATTAGACCCTTATTTCCTCCAGAATCCCTCATTTCCTCACTCATTCTGGACCAAAATAGCTTTATTCGACTAGCCATTTCATCTTTCGAGATAAATCTATCTTGTTTGATGTCAATTAATATTTGATTTTTTTTAGCTACCTGAATTTCTAGAAATTTTTTAGATAGCATTATCCCCCAGGGAGCTACACTCATTTTACGATTTTTTACCGGTTGCGATTTCTGACCGTCTTTATAAATTTTTTAGCCATGCGATACATCAAATTAGTCTAGAATGTTACGCAGAATCCAAATCTGCAAACAGATTTAAAATGCGACCACCCCTTACCGTTTTACACATATACCCTCTGTGAGATAAATCTTTCCCCACATTTCCACCGACGAGATAAATGTTCCTTGTTTGGTATCAATTAATATCAGATTTTTTTCAGCTACCCGAATTTCTAGGAATTTTTCAGATTGCATCATCCCCCAGGAAGCTACCCTCATTTTAAGAATTTTTTACCAGCAGCGATTTCTAATCATCTCTCTTTTGTAACATCTAGAATGCTTTAACCAAACACTTAGAGGTATTAACACAAAGAAATTAAGCACAGAAAAGTTTAATAATTTATTTTATCCGATTTACAGTTTAATAAACTAATAGAATACAATTTTTGCATTGCAAAGTATAACATTATTTTATTTGCTACGTGTAGCCGAGTCCAAGCAGCTTAAAGTAACCTGTAACAAAAAAGAGATTAATGTGTTGTTTAAAAAGACCTGTAACAAAAAAAAAAGATGAATGTGTTGTTTAAAAAGAGAGGAAATGTGTTTTAGGTCAATAAGACACATTGTCGTTAATCTAACAATATGTTTTACCGTCCAGCGACACCGCATTGAGATAAACACATGTCACCGGGAGCGAAGGAATTATTAAGGATGGGGATGGTGGGTATGTCTTATAACTAACTTACATACTACTATATACATACACAATAAAATATATACAAATATAGCAACTATCTTATATCTTTATGCCTTCATGCGTAGGTTGATATGCTTCCGAGAATGACGTAACACTTGCGCCACTCTTTTAAGTTAAATATATCTTGTTTGGTATCAACTAATATTAGATCAATCTAGACAGTCCAAATCTGAAAATAGATTTTAAATAGGACCACCCCTTACAAAGTTACGCTTTTTAAAGACTCAATCCTCTAATTTTTGCCCATGTATATTCAACTCCATCTTTAAAACCTTTTTTTTCGCTACCCAAGACCAACCATTTCCCGAGAAATCTAAAACCTCTGTGTCCAGCGAACACCACGGGGAGATAACACGTATACTCTGTCCATCAGGATAGAAGCAGGAAGGATTTGGAAGAAGAGAAGGTGAGAGAACTTAAAAATTATAGAATCTGACAACTAATATATACAATAGATTTACAAAATCTATACAAATATAAGCAACTATCTTAGACCTACATCTTTATGCCTCCATGCATAGGTTAATACACATATAGGGATGACTTAACGATTGTCATCTTCGCTCGGTGAACTAATTTTATTAATAAGCTGCGTGTACAAATCGTTTTTTTTTACTCCGGATACATACACCGGCAAGTACTCGATACCACCCAAATAAGAATTAGATACTTGGTGACTGTTAACTTCCGTTTTCCTCGTGTTCGCCTAGACACATACCTACCCCATGCGCATCCCTACTTTTGCGCACTCCTCTCTGTGTGACTGCTATTCCGTGGTGACGTCATAGCCTTTTATAAATAAAGAGCAATGTAATACTATGCTAAAATTTTTATTCTGACATTATACATAACAAAATTTAAAAATATTTAATGCCAAGCATGGATCCATCTATACTTAATTTTAATACAAAGTTATACACAGAAAACAGTCCTCTCTTTATGTTTGTTGGGAGTGGTTTTAATTTTATCTAATTTTATTCGCAGCTTAAAATTTAAATCGACACCCAAGTCCTCTATCTCCTTTTCTAGCCAATAGTTTGATACATAGAGACCGTCTAGGTTTTTGAATTGTAAAATGTACCGAAGTTTGTCTATATATATATATATATATATATATATATATATAAAATACTCATATTTAGACCAGGGTAGAAAAATAAATAATCACATCAAATAATTTTAATCACCGTGTATAAGGAATTTCATTAAATAATACGCTTTATTAAAACCTTGAAGCATAAATAAACTCGGTCGTTTCAGTAAAAATAAGAGATTTAAATTATTTATAAGACGCTTTATATCAAAAGAAGCAGTATTGAAAAGCTCTGCGTGTAATGTAATTATTCCTAAACAAAGAGAAATTACGTGCAAAATTTATCTTAATTAACACTATTTGGAGTAACCGGTATTAAACAAAGTGTACACATAATAATTAATATTTAAGTTGTATTCGCTAAAAATGAAAGGATAGAAATCAATTTAATTGGAGTTAATTAAACCGTTAGTAACATATAATACCTATAAAAACTTGTGAAAATCCAAGATTAAAATACCACGGAATAAAGCTCTGAGAAGTAATATTATTTTGAACACCTGCGTAGTTTAAATATCACATTCGGCGTAAATTTTGCAGATAATTAATGTTTCAAAGAATCTTGGGGAAAACGTCGCATAATAGTTACGAGAATTGCTAAAGCTGGGTTATTTCACACTCCATGTGGACTAAAATAATCGATAATAAAGAATATCAATTTGCACCAATACGAACAGGTTAGAGAAGGAAAGAGAAAATGCGTCAAGCAAAGACACATATTGTAAAAGGCGGGATTTAAGCAACGTCACGAGGGTCACAATTGGTTGAAAATAGGATGCAAATATCAGAGGTAGAACAACAATTTCTGTACAAAATTAATTAGTTTTTCTCGGACATGCTTGCGTGCCGTGTGGAAATTTTCTGAGATTTAAATGGGGCGAGTGAAAATTCGTAAAAATCGATGCGCGAGCAACGGACTGGGAACATAGAATGAGGAATTCTTTAGAATTACCTGTTTTGGGGAACAGACCGACAGACAGGCTTTTTGCTATATATACCGGTGGTAATATGAATTTCGGCCTCTTAGACTTTTGACGATTCGATGCGTTAAAAGCTCGTACATACGCGACTTGATTGAAGATGTTAAACAGTGCATTTTAGTTTGATTAAATAATTTAAAGTTTGCTTGTATATTTTGTGATTCAAAATAGTTTGTTATTTACGTGCTAACATGAATGTACTTCAGTGCACTTAGATACAAGGTAATAAAATTTAGTTTCACTGTACCAATTAGCAAAATTTACAACGACAAATGTATACACAAAAGTAGGCAGTTTTGGCGTATATTGGTGACAGACGCATGAATTTCTTTGCTATTTTTCGGGGGTGTTAATAATTAAATGGTTCAAATACGTGTCTGGATCCATAAAACAAGGGTCAGATAAACACAGATGAGTTCCGGAAAAGCCCAGAAACAACTTTAAATAAATGGTGATGGAGAAAATTTTAAAAGCGTAGAGAATCAGAAGCCGTAAATATAATCCTGTTGAATGGTGTGATTAACTAAAGAAACGATACTTTGAAGCTACGAGGACAGTAACCTTCAGGTAAATTATACTATTTTGTTTGACATTTTTGTGTGTATTGAATGACTTTATAATTGATTTACTTTAAATGGACATTAGTGAAATTGTACTAACCATAAAAGTTTAATTTTAAGATGAAATTTGCTTGTTGAAGTAGAAAGGGTATTTAGTTTGATGTTCGGTAATATGATGAAAATTTGGGTATGTCTTTGAGCTCAATTAGACGAACCTGGTTAATTAACGTAAAGGGGTGGTAGATGCTCCCTTTATACTCAGACTCCGGTCTGCTTATATTGTTATATTAATTACTAGGCATCCAACAAGGACTTTAATTTTGGATGCACATTAAAATGATAATAAAATTAATCTTGAAATTCTTTTTAAAACTGAAATTTATGCTGAGTTTTAATTTTGAAATTTTAATGTATTCTGAATATTGATGTAAATAGAGTTAACGTTGATGTTTTTGGTAGGAATGTGTTGTTTCTTTTTATGAATGAGGAGGTTTATAACATTAGGTGAGCAGCCGAGGCGAAAAGAGGACCACAGCCGTTTATGACGCCCAATCTGTGGGACTAGAATTTTTTTGTTGAAAGGACCCAGTTCCGCATTCAAAGGGGAATATCACAGCAGTATTTATATATATATATATATATATATATATATATATATATGTATATATATAAAATCTTTGATTCCACCGACAACCAAATCTATTTCTTCGTGTAATTCTTGCAGCTTGTGACAATATTTTAATCGCAGCTCCCCACTATATCCGACATACGTATCTTGTTAGCTTGATCGACTTCTTCTGGTCGGTATTAGAGGGAATCTTTATTCTCCACTCACTGTTGCGTAGTTGCATGTCCACCACTTTTGGCGAATATATGGTCGTTATAGGTTGCAAGACCCTCGGTTTTAAATGATCCGAAAAGTTCTTTACTAGGTAATATACAATGTTTAGCGGAACTTTGCACGTGGTGTACACCAAGGTTACGAAACCCGCATTCCTTAGTTCGTCTATGTTATCTGCCATTTTGATAAATACGTTTTTAGAATAACCTTTTAAAAATTGTACGGATTTAGTACCATCCTTTTCCGCAAGGACGTGTACATAACTAAAAGAGTCTTTCTTCCATAACCGCAAATGCATACAGCTTGTAAAACTCGAATGTATTTAAGTCAGCCACCCACACATAAAATAATCTTTTAATTCTTCCTCATTTCCTCTAATAAGATGTTCTTAGTCTAACACATCTTTGTATTGTTCGCGTATTGTCGCAGTGTTTTCCATGTAGTCCAGTTTTCGCCTTTTTGCATCCATTTCCTCTAATTCCAGTTGTCTTTTTCCTTCCACTTACAGCATATGGCGTGCATAATGGGGCAATTTCCTTTAGCGTAAACGGATAGAGTTTACTGCCAATATTTACGCGTTGTCATACAACCTCTGGGCGAATGTTAGACGTATTTATCAACTTCAATTCCGAAATGATTATTTTTTTTGGAATTGTAGAATATGGAGTTGCAGATTGTGTAAAATATGTACTACCTGCTTTAATGTAGCATTTGTGTAAGATTTTTATTTTATCTTGGCTGTCTTCATCCTCTACTATCTCCAATAATTTATAGGTAGATAGTTAAAACTAAAAGCCGAAAGCACATACTTTAACAATTTTTCCTTTTCCTCTGGTTTTTCGGACAAATTAACTTGCAAGTCAGTCAATTTCTTTGTACACACGTACTGTAGTAGGTTATTATACACTAAACAGTAGCTATTTTGCAGCTGTTCGATAGTTTACTCCACATTTTGGCAAGTGGCACCAAGTACATTGGCGCTTTTAGGAAGTAAAATTTACTATCTTCCAATAAGGTTAAACAGTCTTTTAAGGAATTATACACCCGCTCCGCACTGACATAGTTTCCAATTGTACAGTTGTATATTGTCGCTTTCAATCGTGTAATACCCTGTTCTTTGGCCAAAGTAGACGCGAATGTTTCCTTTAAACGTACATCTAGACAACGTAAAATATCTAGTATATGATTTACAAGTTGTTTATTAACACCAGGAATTGTTATCTGACACAAAAATTTGTTGTAAATCTTAATTCTTGCATTGATTGTTAGCATTGTTAAACAATCGATTCCCATATTACAATTTCTTCGTATCCGCCGTTGTAGCAAGAGTTATGGTTAGTAGTTAAATAATTACACATCTCCATTTTGCTAAATATGCCAGCAGAATCTTGGGTTACATCCTTCTCAAAAAGATAGTAATAATCTTTTTCGAGTTCGTCTAATATATCTGGTAGTTCTTCCAATAAAGTTTCCAACTTAGCATCGTCTAGTTCCACTTTGTACGGAACACATATAGGATTTTAAAATTTTTTATTAATGCTTTCGAGACTTTCGTTGCCGATAATTTCTTTTACTCCCTAGCCCATCTTGTTATTGCTTTCCAGAGAAAAAGGAGACAGCTTTAACACCAGGCCATGCAATCTAACGTTTGGTAGTAAGCACGGAGAAAACGTTGAAGGCGAAAGTAATGCGAGAGATTCAAGCGAAAAATGTATGACATTCATGGAAACGTAAGAAAAAATATTCAGATTGCGAACGGCCAGATGTAACCAAGTTATGACATCAAGGCAAAGGAGTATGATTTTCTAACGGGAAACCACCCGTAGTTGTACAATTCCAGACGGAAACGCGGTTTGCCGCCAAAGTTATAGTGAAATTGAGATAGTCCTCACGAAATACTGAAACGAATCAACGATGTAGTAGGTATACAGGATTCGTAAACTCCCAAAAACCAGGACAATAGTGCTGCACTTTAATAGACTGGCATCTTACGACAGTGATGACTACGGCAATGCGGTAGGACATGATAAGTAAGGTGCGTAGAGAGCCAGGAAGATGAATCAAAGCCTGGTCTAAATTATGAATGGTTCATGTTCGTGTACAGCGGCACCGACAAGGTGAGTGGCTCGGTGGTTAAGTTGTTTCGCGTTGGCCTACTAAACCCAAGGTTCCGGGTTCGAGTTCCGCTTGAAAAATGTTATGCGAGCATTTTTCACAAAAAGAACTCTCGTTCGGACGAGAGGTGGTAGGTAGGTTCCGTGTGTGAATGTTGTAATGCACGCTGAAAATCCCTACCTTGCTTGGAATAGTAAGGGTTTGGCAAAATTCAAAATTTCCAGGTAAAAAGAACTCACTTCCTGACCAATTCAGTATATTTGGGTAGAGCATTGCAAAATCAACTGTAGGGTAACGACAAGGTGAAGTTTGGGATTATGAAGAAGCCAACGGGGGGGTTTTGATTTGCTGTTAAAATACTGTCTTGCTCAATGCGCAGCGGCGGGGTCGCAATATGACCCGAGGTATTGCTACAGTGTTCAAAAGTAAATCTGGTGGTCTGGACCTGTTTCGTCGACAACAGCTGGAAGTGGGCAAAACCATACACCTTAAAGATGGACATCGCGGCATTTATTACTTAGTGACAAAACAATAATCTTCTGGTAAACCCGGTCATCAGGACCTGTAGAGGTAATTAATGGATCTCAAGGACCAAATGAAGGTGTTTAGTGATAAGAAGTAGACCATACCTAATGTTGCTTGTAGTGGGTTCGCTAGATTGGACTGAATAGTACAAAATATGCTGAATTTTTCCATTTCGTAAATAGGGATTGTTTAGTTACCCAATTTTAATTAATTTATAGCAAATAAAAATTGCTTAACAACCGTTTTGAATCTGTTTTCTATTTTTAGAATTTGCTTCTAGCTGATTGCGTTAATATAAATCGTAAATTCTCTAAAAAAAATTTGTTAGAGGGGTTTATTATTACCGTTAGCAATTTAATATATCATAAGCAAGGTTTCGACATAGAAGAGTCCTTTGGAATTGCACGTTTGTGATTTGCAAGCATCCGGTTCAAAAATTAATTTATAAAGGGTATTTACTTTATTCACCGCTTAATAAATGTCTTGAATATTGCTAATATAAATATATTTTTTAAACCACTATTACACAATTCATTAAAATTCTATCATCATCAAAAAACCAGGTCATTGCAACGATGTTAAAACTTTGTGCCAAATTGTTACATTTATTTAATTTTACTGTATGTATTCATAATTCTCCACTTATGATCTGTTTACACTTAACAAACAAGCATTTCAGTGTAATATTTATAACTAAGAATTTCTTAATTTACGCTAAATTTAAGTTTATATCCAAGCAGGTGCTGAATCCTTGACGTCACCGACGCCTAACGACGCGCACCCGTTTATCATCACTGATGAAGCAGATAAAAAGGCGCACGCGCCAAGAAAAGACGTTTCAGTATTTGTGGACGCACTGGAAAATAGCTTACATACACTTTTACCAGACAGTATGGAAACAAATCAACGTGGAGACGGAAGCATTGTTGATAGAAGTATGGAAAACGTTGCTGCTACTAAGATTCAAGCTAGTTTTAGAGGGTATCAAGTCAGAAAACAACTTAAGTCAAAAGTAAGTAATTTTTATTTTTGCTATAATTTTATTAAAATTAGAGACTGTACTCATGTACACTTAATGAACTAAAATTCAATTGAGATGAAAATCATCAAACATAATGTAATTGGATCGAAATGGAATATTTTTGTGCTTTGTTGACAAGTTTAAATTTTTGAGCGTTGTATGTTTGAGAAACTCCGCCTTATTTAATCAAAATACCCACAATTCAAAATCTTTTTTTAAAATCCGTTAAGTTGTCTTTTTGATAGTTTGTTTTGTCAATCATACTCTACATTTTTCGCGAGAAAAACTCTGAAAGTAAATAGCTTCACTATTTATTTTCTTTCGCTCTTCCTCCACAGAAATTTTCCCACACAAACATTACAAATATATTTACTATTGGGTTCAAATTAACGTATCTTCCAGGAAGTACGTGTGCGTTGAAGTTCAAAACATTTGTGGGTGTTAATAATAACTCTTTTTAAAATGTCACTTGGCTGTTGTGATCTACGAATTTATAAGATTAAAAGGGTATTGGCATTGTTATTTTTAACACGCTCTTTAGACAAATTAACGCGTGTCGTACACAAGCAGTTCATTACTGTACTTAATTATTGGTGGCGCGTTGAGATCGCACCGAAAGAGTCAACGATGTAATGGAGTAGTGTTGTTCTTTGTAGGTATAATTTATTTTTAATCTGCGTGCCATGTTGAAAAGTATGTGAACCGCAAAAGCGACGAGCAATAAGTTGTATTTATTTAAAGGTGCACCTTGTATGCAGTAATGATCTCCAGTTATGAAGGGGGAAATAAAACCTTTGGATCTAACGGCAGCATGCAACAGGTGAGGTGCTCTCACTAGATGCAGTTTTCTTTTCTTGCTATGATTAGTGACAAAACTATAATTAATTTACTAGCAGTTATACAACACATAATACCAAATGTCAATAAAGATGAAGAAAAATACATATAGAACACTTATTACAGACATTGTTAATACGAGAATAAGGTGAAAAGTTCTCAGTCTACAATGAAAGACTGCAATTTTCAGTAAAAAAAATGATTTTATTTTTCGACATAATCTCCCTTGACTTGTTACGTTACGTAATTTCGTGGCAGTCCCTGTTCGGGCGCCAAAGTTATGCTACGTTGGCTCGTAGCCGTGCGTAACAAAAAGCAAATCAGAGAAAAAAAAATGACCGGGCTCAATCGGAGAGTGGGGTGTAGAAAGCAGACCAACCTACCATGTACGCGACCGTAAGGAGTTAGTGATAATACCTGCAATAAAAAAAATTAGTTAAGCAAACCTGAAAAAAAGAGTAAGCATAGCAGCAATGAAACGTCTAAGTTATTCAGTACTTTGTAGAATGTAAATAAAAGAAACTGTTTAGATCAACTATATAATATAACAACGGTAAAAGCAATACAGAAAAATGTTTCGTACAAAGTGAGGTAATATTGGGGAGTAGCAGAAACGTTTCCTCACACACCAATTAAACATGAATCAGACAAAATGTAAAAAAAATAAATAGGTAAGACACAATTGGTATGAGTAATTTAGTAGTATTGATTTTTCTTTCTTTCTTTTTTTTTCTGTTTTAAAATAGCATGCAAGTCTATTGTAAAAGGTATCAGAACGACAAAGATATGGCAAAGCAACTGATAGATATTTAAAGTAATAATAAGTAGGAAATAGTTCAACTTACAAAAGGTCCTTCAGTAACGCTTCCTTACAATTAAAGTGTGGGATTCACGATGTCCTGCACTAACGAAGTACTTCACCCTGGATTGTGAGGGTGTTGATGGAATTTCTTACACTTTACACTAATCACACCTACGTCTTTCACTGGTGTTCGCAGCAGACATTATCATGCTGATGGAACTATGTAGCACACGCAACTAAGAACAATTAAAGTTAGTATAATTCCGATCCAAACATCCGTCAAGAATTTTTCGTATTGCGGATCTGCTTCAGCAGAAAGAACTTCGTCAACTTCTGAAGCTAATTTCAGTTGGTAAAGGCATTGTTTGAATACGGCGAAACATTTAAAAACACTATCACTCTCATCATTAATACGGAATGAGTTAAACACTTTTGCAATTTCATTTTGCAAATGTTTTAGGAGTTTAAAACCTGACAAATGTGGCTCCTTTAAAAATTCTGTACAACTCTGTACTCTGTACACTCTGATAAAAAAAAGGACCACGAAACTAGATTGCACACACAGTAATCCTAAAAGAAAGAATCGGTCAGTTTAGCAAGTTCTACGACTATTATTTCACAAGACAAACAACTAAAACCACAAATTAGTAAAGTACGCGTATCACTCAGTCAATGTTCCGTAAAACGCACGACAAGTTCTATCACTTTTATTTCCAACAGAAAAGCAACAAAAAACCCAATTAGTAATGCAACGCGTATTACTAAAACCGTCCGTCAATGACCTTACCACAACACTTCTACAGTTAATATACAACGTAAATGCACAGGAAAAACAACTAAAATCGCGTCGTGCTTGTTCATGTACAATTCGAAAATTCATCCCGCATTAATTCTCACTATTGTCAAAGCAAAAAAAAACAGTATTTTTCAACGTAATTAATGCATAGGAACCAAGAACGAACTACAACTGCTCATCTGCTTATATAAACTCGTTGCTATTATGAACTCTTGTCGACTATTATCTCGACTTCGATAAATAACATAAGGAACAATCAAAACTTGAATGCCGCAATCATATCTAATAATTAATTACAGTTGTTTATCATTTTCGACAAGCCGGAAAGCAATTTATTTATTAATGAAAATCAACCTTCAAATTATCTATCTTTAATTAATCTACTTTTAAAATTAATACACGCGAGTTAAATTGCATACAAATCTGAAAACTATTCGAAATTATTTACTTGATACAAACCGCGATCCAAAAACAATGTATTTAGTAATTGGTAAAAACGTAAAAAGGTTAAGACTATAAAAATGCCCGTTACAGACTTCAACATACTTGGTTCAGCGTTTCTCCAACATCAGTATTCCTTCCCGAAAGTGAGAGTCTGGAAGCTTGTAAAAATATTCGTCTACGGTCCTCTCAACTTCTTCATTGGACATGAAACGCTTCCCAGAAACAAATTTCTTCAAGTTTGGGAACAAATAGAAATCTAAAGGCGCCAAATCAGGGGAATAGAAGGGATAGCCGAGCAAGTCGTACCCCAAATCCGTCAATTTTACCATCGTCAACGTACCCTTGTGTGCAGTTGCGTTGTCTTGGTGAAGATGATTTTTTTCTTCTTCAAGCCAGGCCTCTTCTTGCGAATTTTGGCATCCAGCTGGTCAAGAAGGGTGGAGTAATATTGACCTGTAATTGTTCTGCCTTTTTCAAGGTAATCTATTAACAGGATTTCTTTCGCATCCCAAAACACGCTGATCATCACTTTTCCGGCAGATGCAATCGACTTCGCTATCTTTGGCGCTGAACAACCGGCTTCCACCCACTACTTCGACTGCTGTTTCGTTTCTGGCGTGTAATGGTGGACCCACGTCTCATCCATAGTGACAAATCGCCGCGCAGAATCGCTCGGATCCTTATTGAACCGGGCCAAACATTGCTGCGAAACTCGTTTTCGCATTTGCTTTTGATCGGCATTCAGTAAATGGGGCACCCATCTTGCGCAGAGCTTTCCCATCTTTAACTCATTGTGTAAGATGTTTCGCACCCTTTCGTCTGATATCCCTACAGCCTCAGCTATGTCCTTCACTTTCACTCGCCTATCGTCCAACACGATGTCATGCACTTTTTCGATCGCTTCCGGTGTGGTTGCCGTTTTTGGTCGTACTTCACGTGGGTCATCTTCGAGAGACGTGCGACCACGTTTAAATTCAGCTGCCCACTTTTTAATGGTTGACAGGGAAGGGGCAGAGTCTCCGTAAACTTATGTCAACTTCGGATGAATTTTCTGAGGGGTTACGTCCAAAACGAAGAATTTTATGACCGCACGATATTCAAGTTTATCCATCTTAAGGAAACACGCATAAGACGTCCGCTTGCAAAAATTCGTATAACAAATAACTTCAGATAGCAAGTTGAAACTTGTCATACGAACTAATGACATGTGCACGCAGGCGGGAAGCACAAATTTTTGCTGATTGGAACACCATCTCTGTGGCAGGTCGAGAACTTTTCGCCATACCCTCGTATAACAACAAAGGTCAAAGATGCTTTTGTATTCCATACATTGTGACTAATTTCTGAAAGAAAATCATGATTGAATTATTTTGAATTCAGATACAGGTAATATTACGTTACTTTGTCAAAATTAGACTACAATAAGAAAATTAACAGACATTTAAGTGACTGAACGACATACATAAGCTGCAAACCTGAGATACTATTAAAAATTTAAAAATAGAACTTAAAATTACTTTAGTACACTACCACAATTGTGTGCGTTATCAAAAATTTATAAAGATCGGTGTCCAATAAAACCAATAGTAACGTCAAACAACAGTGTTACAGTAAAATTATCGCAATATAGTATGCCATCTCAATAACATGAACACAAAAAATCTTCAAGTGTTCATATTACCGGAAGTGTTTATACTAGTGAAGGTTGAAAAAAATTAATTACAGACAATGCACCTATACATACAATCGGTTTATTAAATTTATAATGCTCTAGGAACATATACATCTATTTATCAGTATACGTTCTAGCTGTTGTGTACCAAAAAACCTAACTAATCGTTTGTTGAAAAATATGAAGTTATTTTAAATTGTGTTTTTTAATAGGAAGATTGGTTAAAACTGTTTTTTCATATATGGTATTTAATGTGTTTTGCTTTGCCCACTCTTTGCAACGTTTAGAGCTTTAACTGCTTCAGAGTAACGATTTTTATATTTGACTCTTCTTCTAGTATCTCAATCACCTTCTTCAGATGCGTTCTCATTTTCAGAATTTTCTAAATTTATACCTTCGATGATTGCATCTTGGTTCTATCCCCCTATGTCTTAACCTGTGTATTCCGCATGTATAATTGTAAAATCATTGTTTCCTATTCTGAGCTAACCTACACATTTCTCTGAAATTTTCACTATGTGCGTGCAATAGTCTGATCTAGATATACATCTACCTCTTTTTTCCCTATCTCTGCTTGTAATATATCCCGCACTATTCTCCAAAAATGTCTTAGAATGTATCCTGTCCTTCTATTTCTTCTATTTTTTTTTGTTTTCCACAAATATTTTTATTCCCCAACTATTTCTATAACCTCTTTGTTATTAACTTAGTCTGTCTATGCTATCAACCTCATACATCTGAAGCACAACCTTCCAAAAGGCTTCTACAGTTGTTCTGTCTATTTCTCCTACTGCTCTTATTTCAAGACATACTGTGCTGTTCTCCACACATATGCTTTCAACACTTTTCTCCTTGTTTCTGTTTGTTGTCTTCGAATATAGACGATGCTCTTTCTTGTTAGATGCAGTTCCGTTTGCTTTCTATTGTTTACAAATATGTACTCTATTTCTCCGATATTCAATGGTATGTGAATGGGTAGTGGGTGGCGGCTCCGTGGCGCCTAAGATCCCAGGTTTGAATCCCGACACGGTCCGCTTGAAAAAGGTTAGGCGAGCATTTTTCATAAAAATACACCCTCGTTCGGATGAGAGGTAGAATGGAGGTCCCGTGTGTAAGTGTTGTCACGCACGTTAAAGATCCCTACCTTGCTTGGAACAGCAAGGGTTTCGGCAAAATTCCAAATTTTCCAGATTAAAAAAAACTCGCTTCTTGGCCAATGTAGTACCTTCGGTGGTGCATTGGAAAATCACATGTAAGGTATGTGAATGAAGGAGGGGGGGCTCCGTGGCGTAGTTCGTATGCGTATGACTACTCCGCCCAAGGTCCCGGGTTCGATTGAAAAATGTTAGACGAGCACTTTTCACAAAAATACTCCTTCGTTCGGATGAGAGCTAAAATGGGGGTCCCGTGTGTGAGTGTTGTCACGCACGTTAAAGACCCCTACCTTGCTTGGAACAGCAAGAGTTCGGAAAAATTCAAAATTTTTCAGGTAAAAAAACTCGCTTCTTGGTCAATGTAGTACCTTCGGTGGAGGATTGGAAAATCATATGTAAGGTATGTGAATGGGGGGGGATGGCTCCGTGGCGTAGTTGGTATGCGTATGACTACTCCGCCCAAGGTCTCGGGTTCGAATCCCGACACGGTTCGCTTGAAAAATGTTAGGCGAGCACTTTTCGCAAAAATATTCCCTCGTTCGGATGGGAGGTAAAATGGGGGTCCCGTGTGTGAGTGTTGTCACGCACGTTAAAGATTCCTGCCTTGCTTGGAACTGCAAGGGTTCGGCAAAATTCAAAATTTTTTAGGTAAAAAAGAGACTCGCTTCCTGGCCAATGTAGTACTTTCGGGTGGAGCATTGGATAATCACATGTAGGGGGTATCTGAAGGGGGGAGGCGGTTTCGTGGTGTAATTGGTATGCATGTGACTACTATGCCCACGTTATCGGATTCAAATCCCGACACGGTCGCCATGGAAAATGTTAGGCGAGCATTTTTCACAAAAATACGCCCTAGTGAGGATGAGAGCTAAAATGAAAGTCCCGATTATGAGTGTTGTCGCGCACGTTAAAGGAACATTGGAAAATCAAATGTAGGGTATGTGAAGAGGGTTAAGTAGCCTGCGGCTACCAAAATCCCCCAATACTTGAACATTTGCCAAATTAATAGTTTTCCAATAGATCCTTTCGCACGATCAACACTAGTTGAAAATATTTCAAAACCAACACCTCTAGTTGTTTATAATAATCATCAGATTTAAGTGCAATTATTTTTTTTTTGTCATTAGGTTTCCGTTTTGAAACTGGTTGGACGCGTACCTCGACTTATTTCTAAACTGAGCTAGTCTACATCGTTCCCCGAAATTCCCACAGCCTAGCTACAGCTCCGTTCCTCTTCTGTTGTTTTCTAATTATATGTTCTATTTCACCGAGATTCAGTGGTATGTAAAGGCGGTTAAGCAGCCTGTGGTTACTAAGATCCTCAATACTTGGACATTTGCAGAATGAATAGTTTTTCAGTAAATCCTTTCGCACAGTTAATATTATTTGAGAAAATTGCAAAACCAATTTCTGTAATTGCTTATAATAATCATCAGATTTAAGTACAGTTACTTTTCTTCATTAGGATTTCTATCTTGGAACTGGTTGAACGCGTACTTAAATTGACTTCTATTCTGAGTTGAAATTTCCACAGTCTACATTTTTCACTATCTGTGTGCAATAGTCTCACCTAGGTCTATCTCTACCTCTCTTGTGTCCTATCACTGCTTCTAATTTGTTCCGCATGCCATAGTATGTGGTCTATCATCTTATCTTTCCTATTATTTACTGTTTTCCACATACTTCTTTCTTCCCCTACCATTTCTAGTACTTCTTTGTTCTTAACTTTGTCTGTTCATGATATCTTCATCATACGTCTGTAGCACCACATTTCAAAAGCTACTATCTTTTTCCTGTTCGCTTCTCTTACTGCCCAGGGGTCACAGCTCCACAATGCTGAGCAATATTTCCTTGTTTCTATGTTTGTTGTCTTTGAACGCAGTAGTTGCTTTTTCTTGTTAAATGTAGAACAATCTTGTGCTAATCTTTGTTTTATATCTTTTGCGCTCTTCCCATTTTTGCGTTATTTGGCTTCCTAGGTAGCAGAAATCCTTAACCTCTTGTAAGTTCTCGTGACCTATTTGTATTCTAGTTTTTAATTTATTTGCCCCTCCTTTGCATACTAGTTCTTTAGTTTTATTTTTGTTAATTTTCATACCGTATCTCTCTCATGAAGAGCAGCTTTTAACTCTTCCTTGTTAGTTGCTAATACCGCAATATCATCTGTAAATCTAAGCATATCTATCAATCTTTTGTCCTTGCACAATAATTCCAAATATCTTCATGCAATTGACAGTATTCATTGCCTCTTCGATGTACAAGTTAAAAATTAACGGGGATAGGGCACATCCCTGGCTTACCCCTTTCCTAATATTTACTTCTCTATATTCCTGCTCTAATTCTATTATCGCTGTTTGCTCTTTGTATAAGCTATGTACTATCTGTCTATCCCTAACACTTATTCCAATATTTTTGAGTATTTCAAACATTTTCTTCCATTTTACATTGTCGAATGCTTTTTCCAGATCCACAATTCCTACATACACGGTTTCCTCCGTTTTTATTGTTTTCTCCATTATTGCCCTTAGAGCTAAAATAGCCTCCCGTGTTCCCCTGTTTCGCCTAAACCAAAATTGATTTTCTCCAAGTATTTCTTCAGCTCGTTATTCCATTCGTCTTTGTACAATTCTAGTTAATATTTTTGACACGTGTGCTTTCAAACTTATTGTTCCAAAATTTTCACATCTATCCGAGCCTTTCCTATCATGTTACGTTTGAAATCTTTTTGTATCTCACCTGTATCATACATATAGCCTACAAGTTGGACGAGACGTTCTGTTACTGCTTCTTCAGCGGCTTTTAGTTTCTGCTTGCACCATAGCTGTACCCGACGCCTTATCATTGTTCGGACACTTTAATGCTAATTCAAACTCATCTCTAAGTATAAGGTAATCCAAGTTATCCTTTTCAATGTCTGATTCCTGTTCTAATGCTGTTAGTTCTTCTACTGCATATTAATTCCTTATATATTCTTGCCATTTAACCACTTTCTCTACAATTTCTATAATGCCATTTGCTCCCGCGTTCCTTATATTTTTGCTATATGGATTTATATCCCTAAAGTTCATTCTAATTAGTTTCTATGCTTCGTCTGTCTTTCCTATTTTTATCTTAGTTTGTACTTCTTTGCACTTTTCATTAATGCATTGTTTTTTAGCTTTCCTGCATTTGCGAATAATTTCCTATTTTATGGCTTTGTATCTCTGTTTTCTTGTTTCGACTGATGTATTTTTGTATTTTCGTCTTTCTTCTACATTAAATTCAAGATGTCCTTTATTATCCATGGTTTCTTATTTTTTGTGTATACCCCATAAGATCTCTGGCCGCCATGTCTAAGCTGGATTTAATGTTATTCCGTTCTGTTTCTGTTTCCTTAGTATAAGAAATTTTCCCGATATCTTTCAGCAATTGGTTTGACTTTTTTTTCAAATCTTTCGTGCATATATTTATCTTTTAGTTTCTCAAAGTCAAAGTGCCTTTTTTCGTTCCTTTCTTTCAAATTTTTAAATTTAAGAGCGGCCTTCATAATTACGATGTTGTGGTCAGTGTCTATATCTGCTTCTAGGTAGCTTCTACAGTTTTTTACTTCATTCCTAAACTGTTGTCTAACAAGAATGTAATCTATTTGATATTTCCTATATCTCCTGGCAACTTCCAGGTGTATCGTCTTCTAGCATGATCTTGAAATAATGTGAATGTGATGATTAAATTGTTCTTGTCGCTAAATTCTACCAGCGTATTTCCTCTGGCGTTTCTCATGCCTAAACCTACTACCGCACCTTTCCTGCCTTCACCTACTACTGCATAAAACCCTCGTAATTATTAAATTTTCATGTCTTCTTACATATCTTAGTGTCTTCGATATCTTTGTAGATCGCTTCTACCTCTTCCTTATTGTAACTAAAGGTGGGCATGTATACTTGTATTATTACCGTATTTACAGGTTTTGATTCTAATCTAACCATGGGTACTCTTTCATTCTTTTGTAAGTAGTTTTCTACACAGTGTCCTATCTTTTTTCGCATAACTATCCCCACACCCGAATTGCCTTCCTTTGATCCTGTATGAATTACTTCAAAAATCACCTGCCTCTGACCAGCGAACTCCCCTGATCCCTACTGTGTCTAGTGCTAACCTATCCATTTCAATTTTCAAGTTCTCTAGCTTACCTACCTGCCTCATACTTTTGACATTCCATGCTCCGACTCGGAAAATGTTCCCTGCTCTTTTTTTAAACTTTCCGATCACATCCTCCGAAGTAGTCCCCTCTCGGAAATCCGAATGGGGGACTATTTTAACTACGGAATTGTTTACCCCCAGAGGATGCCATCATGTTATTTTACAAGGTCATGTGGTGGTTTCACGTTGCCTTCCACACTGCAGTAGTGTGTCTTAGAATGCCATACCAACCCCTATGGTCTCTGCAACTCTAAGTACCGAAAAAGCTGTTGCTCTCTTTCGGGGACCTGTCTTAGTCTGGTTCCTCACTAAAAACCACATTAATTTGGTTCGACCTATAGTTTGGCTCTATAGCTCACTGAAACACGCAAGCCATTCTACCCGTACTAGTATTCTAGAACTTCTTCATGGTGCAGCTCCGTTCCGAATGGGCAATTGATGTTACATCCAATATTATCCCTAGTTCTTTGTAAAGTCCAAATTTTTTACATTATTTACCAGCTTTAATATTTTTCCAGTTTTTTAATGTAGTGATCCGATTGCACTATTTGAATTTTAAATGTTGAAGGTTTGCCTTTTCGACGTGTCCGTAGCCATTGTTTTTAAATTTTACATATTTATTTCGATAATACTAACCTTTTCATCACAACATTTCCAACTTTTTCTATCTTATATTCCATTTCAATTCTATTATCATTCAATTGTCACTTAATATTAGTTAATCGAACTTTGTAGATGCATTGCCTCCTAATTTTATTATGCATATTCCTGAAATTTGTCATTTATGTCCGTCTATTCTGTTTAAGTTCACTACTACTCTTTTTTAATTATGTTCTAATTTTTCATTATTTCGTTCTAATTTTTTATTATTTTGTTCTAATTTTTCATTTAATTCAATACCGCTTTATTTCATTGCATATCCTTAAGGCGCATATAATAAATATATCAGTTTGTATAAAATGATATAAATGACGTAAATAGATGGTCCATAATAATCTTTTTTTAATAAATAAAGAGAAAACAAAGGTAATGAATATTACTACACAATATGAAGAAGAGGGAATTGAAGTAATGCTAAATTCATGTTTTTAGCTTTAAAATACAGGCACTTGTACATGTTTTACAGAATGATCAATTGGTTTTCTTTGCAAAACTTAGATATTATAAATATTGTAAATGTTATAAATATAATGAATATTATAAATATTGCAAATAAAAAAAAAAAAATAAATTTTATTACAAATAAAGACAGAGCCATTTGATTTGAGTCATAGTTCAAAAATGTGGACCGTCATAATATACAATAACATATATAATGAAAAAGAAAAACACTATATGTGAATTAATTTGGATTAAGAGAGAACAATATTTCAAAGTAAGCAATCCTAACACTAAGATCGATATTAAATGAAAAGATAAGAGTAGGATACATTACAGTCACAACCTTAATAGATAACGAAAATGTTTTTGACAATATATATTGAAATATATTTTTAAAAGTTCTAAAAAACGAGATTAGATTATAAAGATTAGAAGATAATTTATATGAGGAAGCAAACAACAGTCATGGAAATAGATAATATGGTAGCAGAATCAAAAATCGATAAGAAATTGCTTAACTCCTGATAACTTACATATTGAGCAAATAATTTATAGGATTGATTAAAAAAATATTACACGGAGTTTTAGGTACGAAAACAAACAAAATTAGCAGAAAAATATTGAAATTTGGTAAACAGGATAGCAATAAGAAGATGCTAGTAAGTCTTGGATCAGCAAGGCTAAAAAAGTAAAAGAACCTTGTAACTTAGGAAATTGTCGCTAATAACAAACGTGTAAATGGGATAACAGAACACCCACCCAAAATTGTTCTATTAAAGCAGGAATACACTAATAACAACTCTAAGGCTGTTATTACTCATTGGTAAGAATTCTAACTCTATTATCACTTAAATTATTATGGCACTTGATATATTTGCCGTAAAAATTAAATATTCTGGTGATAAAATATTTATTAACATGGTTTAAGTACTGCAAACTATTCGCCTATTCGATATCTTGCCTGCACTCATCATCATTCATCATTAGGTCTTCAGTCCTGAAACTGGCTAGACGCGTACCATCATTGTTTCCTATTCTGAACTAACCTACAGATTTCCCTGAAATTTTCACAGTCTGCATCTACCACTATCTGATCTAGGTCTACATCTACCTCTTTTTCCTATCTCTGCTTGTAATATATCCCATACTATTCCCCAAAAATGCCTTAGAACGTATTCTACCCTTCTGCTTCTCCTATTTTTTTCCACAAATATCCTTGTTTCCTTACTATTTCTATAACCTATTAGTTATTAACTTTGTCTGTTCATGCAATCATCCTCATACATCTGAAGCACAGCATTTCAAAAGGCTGCTACCGTTTTTTGGTCTGCTTTTCAGACTGTCCGTATTTCATAGGCATACTGTGCTGTGCTCCACACATATGCTTTCAACAATTTTCTTCTTGTTCTATGTTTGTTGTCTTTCACAATAGGCGCTGTTATTTCTTGTTAGATGCCGTTCGGTTCCCTTTTATTGTTTTACAATTATATACCCTATTTCTCCGACACTCAGTGGTTGTGAAGGGGGAGCAGCCTCTGGCTACCAAGTTCCCTCAACACTTAACTATTTACCGATTAATATTTTTTTCAATATATCTTTTCGCACAGTCAACATTAGTTGCAGATATTTCACAACCAACTCCAGTAGTTGTTTATAATTATCATCAGAATTATGTGCGCTTATTTTTTCATCTCCGTCTTAAAACTGGTTGGCCACGTATCTGCACTTATTTATATTCTGAGCTAGCGTACACAGTTCCTTGAAATTCTCATACAGCATATATACGGCTCAGTTTCCTTATATTGTTTTCTAATTTTTTGCCCTATTTCGCCGAAATTCAGTGAAGGGGGTTAAGCAGCCTATGGCTGCCAAGATCCCCCAACACTTAGACATTTGCCAAAATAATAGTTTTCCAGTAAATCCGTTAACACATTATTCGAGAATGTTACCCAACCAATACTTGAAGTTGCTTATTATAATCATCATGTTTAAGTACAGTTACTTTCTTCGTCATTAATTTATCCATCTTGGAACTGGTTGGATGCGTACCTCCATTGATTTCTATTCTGAGTTAGCCTACACATCTCCCTGAAACTCCTACAGCGTACATCTTTCACTATCTGTGTGCAGTAGTTTAACTTAGGTCTACCTATTCTTCTCTTTTTTCCTATCTCTGCTTCTAATATATTCCGCACTATTATCTCATGCCGTAGTATGTGGCCTATCATCCTATCTCTTCTATTTTTTTTACCGTTTTCCACATATTTCTTTCTTCCCCTACCATTTTTAGTACCTCTTCGTTCTTAACTTTGTCTGTCCATGATATCTTCATCATACGTCTGTAGGACCATATTTCAAAGGTTTTTACCTTTTTCTTGTCCGCTTATCCTACTGTCCAGGCTTCACAGCCGTACAGTGCTGTGCTCCACACATATGTTTTAAACAATCTTTTCCTAGTTTCTATGTATGTTGTCTTTGAACACAGTAGTTGCTTTTTCTGGTTAAATGTAGCACGACCTTGTGCTGATCTTTGTTTTATATCTTTTGTGCTTTTCCCATCTTGCGTTATTTGGCTTCCTAGGTAGCAGAAATCCTTAACCTCTTGTAAGTCCGTGTTACATAATTTGTATTCTTGTTTTTGACTTATTTTCCCCTCTTTTGCATACTAGTACTTTAGTTTTACTTTTGTTAATTTTCATACCGTATCTCTCTGTTAGAAACGTTTCCATTTCATTAAGAGCAGTTTTTAACTCTTCCTTGCTAGACGCTAATACCAATATATCATCTGCAAATCTAAGCATATCAATTTTTTGTCTGTGCATATTAATTCCAAATTTGACAGTATTCATTGCCTCTTCAATGTACAAGTTAAAAATTAATGGGAATAGGGCAAATCCCTGTCTCACCCCTTTCCTAATGTTTACTTCTCTACGTTCCTGCTCTAATTCTATTACTGCTGTTTTCTCTTTGTATAAGCTATGTACTATTCGTCTATCCTTATAACTCATTCCAATCTTTTTGAGTATTTCGAACATTTTTTCCATTTTCCATTGTCAAATACTTTTTCTAGATCTATAAACCCTATATACACGCTTTCCCCTTTTTCTTTTTGTTATCTCTATTATCACTCTCAGAGCTAAAATAGCCTCCCGTGTTTCCCTGTTTCTATCCGCGCCTTTCTTTTTTGGTATAGTTACTATGAGATTACGTTTGAAATCTTTGGGTATCTCGCCTGTCTCATACATAAAACTTACAAGTTGGAAGAGACGTTCTGTTAGTGCTTGTCCAGCGGCTTTTAGAGTTTCTGCTTGCACCTTATTTGTACCCGGCGCCTTACCATTTTTCAAACCCTTTAATGCAAATTCAAACTCATGTCTAAGTATAGGATATCTCAAGTCATCATTTTCAATGCCCGACTCCTGTTCTAATACTGTTAGTTCTTCTCCTGCATATAAATTCTCTATATGTTCTTGCCATTTACCCACTTTCTCTACATTTTCTATAATGATGTTTCCTCCCACGTCCCTTATATTTTTGCTATACGGTTTTAAATCCCTTAAATTGATTCTAATTAGTTTGTATGCTTCATTTGTTTTTCCTACTTTCATCTTAGTTTGTGCTTCTTTGCACTTTTTATCAAATTGTTCTTTAGCTTTCCTGCATTTGCGAATAATTTCCCATTTTATGGCTTTGTATCTCTGTTTTCCTGTTTCATCTGATCTATTTTTGTATTTTCGTCTTTCTTCTATTAAATTCAGGATATCCTTTGTTATCCATGGTTCCTTATTTTCTTTTTTCGTATACCCTAGAATATCTCTGGCCGCAATTTCTAGGTTGGATTTAATGTTATTACAATCTGTTTCTACTTCCTCAGTGTCAGATATTTTGCCGATATCTTTGAGCAATTCATTTGACTTTTTTTCGAATCTTTCTTGAATATCTTTATCTTTCAGTTTCTCTAAGTCAAAGTGCCTTTTCCGTTACTTTTTTTCAAATTTTTAAATTTAAGTGCGGCTTTCATAAATACGTTGTTGTGGTCAGTGTCTATATATGCTTCTGGGTAGCTTCTACAATCTTTTACTTGATTCCTAAACCGTCGTCTAACAAGAATGTAATCTATTTGATATCTTTCTATATCTTCTGGCATCTTCCACGTATATCATCTTCTAGCATAATGTTGAAATAATGTGTTTGTGATGATTAAATTGTTCTTGTCGCAAAATTCTACCAACCTATTTTCCCTGTTGTTTCTCGTGCCTAAACCAAATAAACATACTACCGCTCCTTCCCTACCCTCGCCTACCACTGCATTAAAATCCCCGTAATAATTAAATTTTCATGTCTTTTTACGTATCTTAATATGTCTTCGATATCTTTGTAGATCGCTTCTACCTCTTCGTCACTGTAGCTAGAGTGGGCATGTAAACGTGTTTACCGTGTTAGATTCTAATCTAACCATGAGTACTCTTTCGTTCTTTTGTAAGTAATTTTCTACACAGTATCCTATCTTTTTCCGCATAATTATCCCCATCTAAATTTCCTTCCTCTGTTGCTGTATGAATTACCCTGAAGTCTCTACTCCAAAAGTCCCCCGCCTCTGGCTACCGAACTTCGCTGATCCCTACTATATGTAGTGATAACCTATTCATTTTGATTTTTAGGTTCTCTAGCTTACCTACTTGCTTCATACTTCTAACATTCCACGCTACGGCGCGCAAAATGTTCCCGACTCTTATTTTTAACTTTCCGATCGCATCCTCCGAAGTAGTCGCCTCCAGGAGATCCGAATGGGGGACTATTTTAACTCCGGAATTTTTTACCCCAGAGAATGCCATCATTTTATTATAATTTAGGTACGCCGTGTACTTGGGAGGTAATGTGGTGGTTTCCCGTTGCCTTCCACACCACGGTAGCGCGTCTTAGACTGCCATACCGACCCCTATAGTTTCTGCCAATCTAAGTACCGGAAGAGCCGCTGCCCTCTTTCGGGGACCTATCTTAGTCTGGTTCCTCACCAACGACCCTACTACCTTGGTTGGACCTGTAGTTTGGCTCTTTAGCTCATTAGAACACGCAAGCCGTTTTACCTGTTCTAGTGAGCTAGAACTTCGGCAAGGTGCAGGACCATTCGAAATTGCTTGTCTGCATTAGGGAATATTAACAATCTTATACCGCTTCATCAGCACCTTGCTTTTAGAAAACTTTTCGGACTTTGCCCTTCAGTTATTACGATTGTGTGTCAAATATGATAAATTTACTACCAATGACCTTGAGCTACTTACATCTGAAAATATAACAATCTTCTATGCTGTTATAAATTATTTTTGGGTTTAATGTGTCTTTGTAAGAGATTTTATAACGCTTCAATATTCAGCTTTATTTTTACTAATTTTATTAAAAGTAAATGTTTTGAAACCTTGATAAATAATAAAATTATAACCACAACCTTGTGTTTGTGCAAAGAAATGTCACATCTATTTTTAAAAGATATTGTTAACCCTTCTCTTTTGTGACGTGGCTAAGTGACTATCCTAAAAATAAACCTATGTTGTTAAACTTTGTCAATAAGTTAAAAATGGATTGTTGATGGCTTTTTTATTTATTTAAATTTAAACTATACAGTGGTCTTTTATATAGCGTCATCCGAAGGTGAAATAATGAATATTTAGAATTAGTTTCTTTATTTATATCAATAAACAATACACAGTTTCCAAATGTCCAAAACAATCTCGTAAGAATTCTTAGGTTTAGAACTTTTAGTACAATAAAACCTTTGCCAAAGTAAATATTTTCGTCCTACTTTTACTCCGAGTTGCACAAGAATTTCGCAGCTGCGAACTTACAAGTAGGTATATAAAAATAGTTAGTAAATGATTTAGTGGACTCTTTTGAGTTCTTTAGTAGCACTATGGACTGGCAACAAAATCTAAAAAATTATAGTGTCATAATACGGTTTCGGATAGGATTCAAATTTGTAAGCTTCCAATTTGTACTTGGACGTGCTAACCGATTGAGCCACCGAGAAAATCTTCTGGAATAATCTCAACATTTTCAGAGGTATATTAGAGGATTGTATGAAATAAATTTTCTAAGTATAATACAAACTAAAATCACGAAATAATTTAATGTCTTTCATACTCGCGAAGATACGGGTATAGAAACCGTACGAAGTCGAAATACAAAATACAAAAAGCAATTTAAAAAACGGACGACTAAAGCTTTATTAAAAAACAAAAAAGACATCATACAAAAAATTATTACTGTCAAATGACAGTTACAGAGGAACATTTAGCACCATGCGTGGTTGTACTGGTGGAACAATATTGCACACATTCTAATACAATTACAAACAATTTACAAACTAAACAAAGAAAAGGTTTACCTTAATATTCGTAGTTTAAGAGAGGCCTTTTCCCCTTTACTTCTCGGTAAATCTACTGTAGCGGGCTACTGTAAACGCGTTCACCAATTTAGAACAAGTAATAACAAAAGTTTTTATCATTTACTATTCATAACTTTAATTAATGTTATATGCCTTATTTATAGATGTTTTCAGTCCAATTAACAACAAAGCACTATCACACTAATGCTATTTACAACCTCTAATATCTTCTTAAACTAAATCCTTAACCATAAGTCTTCTTAACAACACTAACACTACTATAATTTATTTATTACCCTTTTGTCTATTTAGCTACAAGCTGGCGGTACAATATGCACGTTCACTTAACCCAAATTTATATTTACTATAGGACTATTAAAACGTAATAACCAACTAGCTATACACGATATGATTTATATACGACATTTGGATATACAGGGTATTTTGTTTAAGTGGAAGGTCACCGGTATATGGAAGACTAATGGTAGAAGGAAGCTGAAAATTTGCACTAGAAGGTTATCCAATGTGCCCTAAACGTCTAAAATAGTTTCGATACGTTAGGCACTTCCGGATACCGGAAGTCGGTATTACTATCGTTATTTTAAATAGAACACCCTGTATATTTATGCATTTTCGAATTTCTTGTCGAATTTTATGTGAACTTTTATAACACAACCATACCTCTATCTAATGCCGTTTTCGAGATATTTTGACTTTTAGTAGATTTTTGACATTTGCACGCAGTCACATAAATTGGAATAACTAGAAAGTGAACGAACTTACAAAATTGTTTTTTTTGCAATCACATTAATAATACTTGATATTATTTCTACGTGCAAAGTAAATCTGATTGCAATGTACAGGGTGCTAGAAAATTCATTTTATAATTTGACTAATAAAATGTCAAATATTCCGTTTTTTTAAATGGAACCTACTATATTTTGTTATATTAATCGATTCTATGGAAAAAAACCTTAGGTATGTAATTACAACAATCCATTTATTGTAAGCCGTTTTTGAGTTATTTGCATTAAAAGAGAAAATGCAGTAGTTCAGTAACATAATAACATTTGCTACTATCAAGTAGCTTTTGTCCGATACATTAACAAAAAAATAATTGGTTATTTTTACGAAACGTCAAATGTAGATAATTCTACGCAGGTTGCAATTCCTGTACTGTAGTTATTTATGAGGGTTAATCGAAACTTTACAAATCAAGATTATCTCGAAATGATAATTATTTATGGCGAATGCAACAGAATTCTTCAAAGAACTTGCGATGTCTTTCATCAAAAATTTCCTGAAAAGCCAGCGCCGAATGTTAGGCTTCTTAAAACTATTCTTGAAAACTGTGCGAATAATGGATCATTTATTACGAAGACGCACAGGACCAGCACCGTGACGGAGGAAGTAATTGAAGTTACTAATGTATTGGCATATTTTCATGCAGCAGAGCTTCACTAAATAATGCTGTGCAGGATATAGGAATGAGCTGTAGTTCCATATACAATATTTTGAAGGCAAATAAATTTAAAAGTTGGTCACTTTATCCTGTTCAGCACCTTAAGGGAACCGATTTCGAAAGAAGGATGTTGTTTTGCGAATTTGTATTACTTAGAACGCAAGAGGATGAACAGTTCTTGAAAAATATTATTTAGAGCGATGAAGCAAAGTTTACGAAAAACGGAGTGTTTAACCGACATAATTCACACCATTGTTCCACAGAAAATCCTCACCAAGCATACATAACAAATTTTCAGGAAAGATGGTCTTTTAACGTTTATTGTGCTATTAGAGATTCGCGAATTGTATGTGTAGTGTTTTACCAGGAAAATTTAAACGGTAAAGTACATATTGTTTTAGTAATTCTTTTTCTTCTCGATGAACACTTTTTACAGGGGAACAATATTTAGAAATTGTACGTGGAGAAATTGTAGCATATTTAAACAACCTGCCACCTAATGAAGTACGCAAAATATTTTACCAGCACGACGGTGCTCCTGCACACAATGGAAACGTTGTAACCGAGTCCTTACATGCCTTGTTTGAAGACCAATTTATAGCTAATATCGGACCTCACTTATGGCCACCCCGATCACCCGATCTCACTCCTTGGATTTTTTTCTATGGGGTATGTAAAAGATACGGTCTTCTCCTACGCTCGTACTACTGAGGAAGATTGCAAAAGACGAGTATGACATGCTCTAAATTCTTTAACTCCAGAGCAAATACAAAAGGCAACAAATGAAGAGTCTATAAGACGCATTTTAAAATGCTTGCATCAAAATGGCCGCCAAATAGAACATTTATAAACAACCTCTTATGTTTTTATTTATTTTTCTTTAGGTAAAATATTGTTAGATGAAATACATTGTTCCATGTTTGTGTACCTTTTAAACATTATTTTTCAAAAAATGTTCTTGCACTGCCATTGATTATTATAACAAAATATTTGATAAAAGATATCGCCAGTTCTTCGAAGAAATCTATTACATAATTATCATTTCGAGATAATCTTGATTTGTAAAGTTTCGATTAACCCTCATAAATAACTAGAGTACAGGAATTGCAACCTGCGTAGAATTATCTACATTTGACGTTTCGTAAAAATAACCAATTATTCTTTTGTTAATGTATCGGACAAAAGCTACTTGATAGTAGCAAATGTTATTATGTTACTGAACTAATGCATTTTCTCTTTTAATGCAAATAACTCAAAAACGGCCTATAATAAATGGATTGTTGTAATTACATACCTAAGGTATTTTTTTCCATAGAATCGATTAATATAACAAAATATGATAGGTTCCATTTAAAAAAAACAGAATATTTGACATTCTATTAGTCAAATTATAAAATGAATTTTCTAGCACCCTGTACATTGCAATCAGATATTCTTTGCACGTAAAAATAATATCAAGTATTATTAATGTGATTGCAAAAAAACAATTTTGTAAATTCGTTCACTTTCTAGTTATTCCAATTTATGTGCTGCGTGCAAATGTCAAAAATCTCCTAAAAGTTAAAATATCCCGAAAACGGCATTAGATAGAGATCGTGTTATAAAAGTTCACATAAAATTCGACAAGGAATTCGAAAATGCATAAATATACAGGGTGTTCTATTTAAAATAACGATAGTAATACCGACTTCTGGTATAATCGGAAGTGCTAACGTATCGAAACTATTTTAGACGTGTAGGGCACATTCGATAACCTCCTAGTGCAAATTTTCAGCTTCCTTCTACCATTGGTCTTCCATATACAGGAGACCTCCCACTTACAAAAACACCCTGTAGACTTAGACTTCTGTAGAATACACTTCGGTTATGCAATTTGCGTATGTGACGGGTTACCTAATAGTTCGTAACACTACGCTAGCACCTAAACGTAGAGCAGGGTCGGTATTATGTTTGGACAGTAATTTGTATAAAAATTCTTGCAGTGAAGTTTGTAATTCAACCTACAAGTTTAGGGAGCACAAAATATATTAAGGTAATTCAAGCGATGGTAGAAATTTCAAGTTAACTTCAATGTATACTTCAACACACATTCACATTTAATACGTCGATACGGTACGCTTGTTAAGGATAGAGTCCTCAAAAGCGCGCTCCCACACGAAACCTGTCGTCGTCCCACCAACCATAAAACGTTTCATTGGTTAGAACATTGCAGATTCCTTTGGACGTGAGAAAAGGCGTATGAGAATGCCGATTCGACGCAATACATTAATAAACTGTAGGTTATTTCCCTACAGTGCGTTTAAACTTAGAAACAGCATTTTTATGCGTAATAATAAAATTTATACTACTTTAATTACTGATGCGAAATAATATTTACAAATTCGAATTAAAAGTCTCCTATTCCTAATAGTAGAATAAAACTTTGCGAAGCTAAAGAGGCGCAACAACCGCGCCAAAACTTCAAAAATAAAAACAAAGGAAAACGTCTCTTTGTACTAGTGCTAATATGCACAGAAACGTATATTAAATTATATTTGTAGGCGCTATCTAGCTTTTAAACTGCAGCAATCCATGCGATACTACAAAACGTAGATAAGTAATCACTCAATATTCATGCTACATTATGTGAACGCGCAATGGTTTTGTTTGCCGCCACAACCACCCACAAAATTAGTCGGAGAGTACGAGACTTAAACACTTAAAGTTAAACATTTAATTGTACTATAAAGCTAAATACATAGTTCATTATTTATCATTGCATATCACACACAAATTTTCATTAACACCTTCAAGGTATTCTTTCAAAATTAAACAAATTGCATACTGGCTTTTTACAAGATAAAGACATAATATGTTGCAGCAGTAAAAACGTTAAATTAACAAATTAACCGGTACTACTGCATTAACAATACATAATTTTCTTAAACTTATACCAAATACAACATTAAAAAACAGGTTAGCTTTTTTTTACAATAAATATTACCTTTAGTCATAAATACCAAAGGTTTGGAACATCAAATAGATAAGGTAAGTTCTCAAAGGTATTTTTCAAAGAGAAAGATATAGATAATTTATTTGCTTTGCGGCAACAGTAAGATAAGGTAATATCTCATAGATAATTCCAGAGAGAAATCGATACCTAACCATTTATGGTATAGGGTATTAATTAGATAAGATGGTATCTCAAAGATAATTTAGAGAAAAAGATAGATACTTAACCGGTTATGGATTAAGTATTGTTTATATAAGATAAAATCTCGAAGATAATTTCAACGAGAGAGATAAGTAACAAACCATTTATGGTTTGAAATATTAATAAGTAAGATAAAATCTCAGATATTTCCAGGAAAAGAATAACTAACTAATCATTAATGGTTCGATATATTTATTAGGCAAGATAAGATTTCCAAGATATTTTCAAAGAGAAAGATAAACACAAAATGTTAATGCTCCCTGTAAGTTTGTTGTGGTTTGTTTTGTATTTTTCTTAATCTCCTTTGGGAAATAAACCACTCAGAGTTTTTAAAATGTTAATGGTTTAACCTAACAATAACATAAGACAAAACGTTGAGAAAAAATTCAAAAGAAAAAGAGAACGTAACATTTATTTTTGTTTTGAAGCCCCACCGCCTCTCCTATAAATATAAATAACAGAAAGGCGACTCTTAAGGCAGCAGAGTGATCCTGTAGGATCCTGAAAAAAGAATTTTCTCCTGCCCTCCAAAAGGAGAACTACCGTGAAGCGGCACTGGTTCATATGAACAGCATGAAAGATCGAGTAGAAATAGGGATACAGTCACTACACTTCTGCGTCGATTAAGAAAGGATCCGCCCTCAGCCCAAAACAAATATCAAATTGACTGTCGACAGCTTTATATAAACCCAACGGAAGACAGTGGCGACACAAAGTTAGTCAAAGGCCCCCTACACCCACGACTCAATATCGCGAGGTAACAACTTTCTAACTACGCAGCGACTTAGAAAGTAAAAGAAAAAATAAAAAAGAGGAAAGATAAAAGAGGGATATGGGATATTTGGAGCCTCATAGTAACAGGTAAAAGAGAGAAGAAGAAGGGTCTCTTTCAGCAATGGCAATAGAAAGACGGTGGATAGCAAGGCACTAATCGATCAGACAAAGTGTAGCCAGCAGCCCGGAGTGGGGAGTACTATTCTTATGTGATGAACCATTCTCGGGACTAAGATAGGTCCAACAGATGGTGGAATAAGAAAGAGTAGAGTTTTAGAACAAGGGAAAGGGTAACGAGTAGAGAATGCCCCTATAAAACATATCGGTCTGAAAGACCGCCTGCAACATTAAGGGCAAAATAAGCTCTATTTCAACATGCAGATAATAAAAATAACTAGACCCCAAATGTGATCTAGACAAATCATTTTCTTACCGAGCAGATCCACTGGGATAAGAAAATCAGATAAAAGTAACACGACCAACTTAAATATACCCCACAATAATTTCAAAGAGCTACCACAGACATACTAAAATAATTCTACGATACATGGTTAATTGAAGATACAAATAGAAAAATTGTCAATACACCAGAAACAATAAGACCTAACGTTGAAACAACAAATGCAACAGCCCCTCACGAACACATTAAAAAAAACAGAAAAATGTATTAACGTCCCTATGATGTAGAAACCCAAAGAGGTGGCGTTAAGTAGAACGTTTATTACATCCGACTACAACAAAAGAGGGGCATATACATTGCTGTAGTTGCTGCCCCCTCACTTGTTGTAGTCGGATGTAATAAACGTTCTACTTAACGCCACCTCTCTGTGTTTCTCACTTTAATCTTTTAATTTTATTATTATGCCACGGCTAGCCTTTTTTAATCTACACAGAGTGCACAACCGTACGATGATCAATTTTCTTTATTCACCCCTTTATGATTACCTGTTTGAATTGATAAGACGAAGTCAATCAACATTCATATAATGAAAGAAAATAAATAATATTTACAATTTTAGAAATTCTTTAAATACACCCTTCAATCAATTAATATCATATGGATTATTTATCCCAAAATTTATATACTTTTAATTCAATATAAAGTCACCAAAAACAACACCTTTTTACAAAAAAATTTGGAACACTCGGGACCCCTTTATAGTTTATTACGTAAGTTTTAACGTATGCAATGTTTCTTGTTGACTCTTTACAAGTTTTGGATAAATTGAATAAATTCAGTATTAAAATTTAAATTGAAAAATATCTTAAAATTAAGTAGATCTGACCTGTGATCTCCTGATATGTTGTTTTGTGTTGTGGATCAACACCCCCCTTGTTGTCTTCAATCGAATACCAATGCTCTGCTTTGTCGAACCAATATTTAAGTACAGTTACCCCTTGTTTTCTAAAAATCGCCTCGTGCTTTGTTCTATATTTCCCTGGGTATGCTTTGAATCTCTTCCCTTAAATACTACTTGAAATTCCAGACTTCGGATCATAAATTAGCAGCGTATTAGAATTGTCCCATAATTATACCAGAATTAAAATTAGAATTGTTTTATAAGTGAATCAGAAATTGTCCAGAAGCCGATTAGAGTTCAATTGTTCCAAAATTAGAATTGTCTTCGACGCAGATTAGAATTGTTTTATAAGTGAACCATAAATAGTCCAGAATTTGACTGGAAGCCGATTAGTATTGAATTGTTCCAAAATTAGAATTGTCTTCGACGCAGATTAGAATTGTTTTTCTTTCGACGCAGATTAGAAGCCCAATCATTATAAATATTTAATTTAAATTAATTAACCTATTTCTATTCACGTTTTCTAAAAAAAAGCGGCAAAAACTTTTCATATCTTCTTAACACAATTTTCATGCAGCACTATTTTCACTATATTATGAACTTCATTTATTTGACGCGTAGATTTCTAGTTAAAAGTGATGTGGATTCAACGTGCATCAAGTGTAGACTGAGCTGTCTTATCACCGGCGGGTGTTAAATAGCTTTTCCCACTACTTTTTGGTTGGGTTTCCAAGCAGTTTTGCAGATTGTCGCGACCAACCAGATTTTCTTTAATATTCCCTTTATTTTTAAGCTGTTTCTGATGAAATTCTTTCGGATTTCCGTATCATGGTGTTTATTTGCGATCTTTGATACATTATAATTTCTTATCGTGGCCAGACTTTCAACTTACGTCTGTTGTTTTGTATAGATAATGTTTTTGGATAATTGTATACAAATAAATAATGTAACTCTAGTGCTGTTTTCGTTCATGTATTTATTTATTTGAAAGTGCGTTTCCTTATCAAAGCGTTCATGGTTCCAGCGTAATTGCATGAAGCTTTATTAGGTTTCATCTTATCTTCTGCGTATTTTATTTTATAAACTTGTAAAACACTCTTCAACGTAGTTTAAATACATGTACGATTATTTTCTGCTGAATATGCGTTCTATTATTGAAAGATATGCTTACTTGCATTGATTAATGTTAATTACGGTTTATATACAGGGTGTTAAATGCTTGCTATTTACATAATGTACGAATTACTTATTTTTCTGCTAAATAAATGCAGTTTTCTGATTCCTATAGCTATTTATTGTTACTACATGACCTTCACTACTCAATAGACCCCTAAACAACCCCTTATCACAGCACTATATATATATTTCTGTGACTAGGCCTACTCGCGCTGTGCGTCGCTAATTGCTGTGGGTTGTGAAAGCCACCAATTAATGCTATGGCGAATTGTATTAATGTGGATGCAATAGATTTTACTCTCTTATCTTTTCCTTATCTGACTAGCTCCACAGAAAATATGCTGCGGAATTTACAAACAAGAAATGAAACATAGAAATCTCAAGAAACCTATATGCATTTAAAAACATATTTCTTTTATACACATTAACTAAATAATCTCTTACATTTAAAATCTAAATCGTGCTTATAAAACAGTTTACAGTTTAAGCTTATACAGAAAATTATTCCTAATGAAAAATAATCCTCACCTATATCCTTGTCAGCAATTACAGAATCGAAACCTCGTCTGTGTGAGTTACAAAAATTTTCTTTAAAATTTCGCGAGATAATTTCTCATCCTTTTTATTTCTCCGGATGTTAGTGTAATTGGTCAATGATGCTGCACAGATAACTTAGGGAAGGTCAAAATGCTTCGAATTATGACCTCAAAATTAGTGGGAAATTATCCCCTTAACAAATAAGTTTCATAAAATTAAATTTCATAAAATATCCTATAAGCTACAAAGAAAAAAATCCAAAATTTATACCTGCTATTGTTATTGTTAAATATCGCTTATCAAAACTCATTTTCATCATAATTAACGGCATTAAATACTTTCTGGTTCCATTTGAAATCTCCATTTGACGTTAAAATATCAGTGTACAAAGTGCATTTATTTTAATCTATTACAGTGAGCATTCGCTCTTGTATCAGGATTATTTATATCACAAATCGTTTAGTTTTCGTAGTTTTTTAAGAATAATTATGCTTCATAATTCAAAGTTCTATTTCACATTCTATTTCACTTACACGTTCGATGTCTAAAGGAATTAATTTTTACTCAAAACTTACATGTCGTGAAATAAATAAATAAATTCCGGATCTCAATTACTTCCGTTTATATACAAAAATTCTTACTACGTTATTTTTTACATTCTATTTGAGATTTATTTCGAATCATTAGGCATCCTGTATGATGTAAAATTTACGCCGATTTCACGTTTTAACGAGCTAATTAGGTGCGATTGTATAGTGTATAGCTTTCGTAAACGTATTTCGTTCTTTGTTAGCGCATTAAAGCATAGCTTGCGTACTCTCTCTTTCTCTCTCTCTCTCTCTCTCTCTATCTGAGCTCTTAAAACGCATTATCTATTTTATAGCTTTTTCCGATAGCGGAGAGTTTCTTGTATTGGGGCATTTATTTATTTACGGGAAAAAATTAGCTATTCCTAGCATATTTACAGATGATCTATGATTTTACCGAAGACTGTCAAAATCGTAGTTTATTTAGGCAAATAAATATAGTATGTTCGTTTTGGATTAAATGATATAATTTGTTCTAGAATTAACCCGAAATGGACTTGTTTGAAAGGAAGCTATTATGTACTACAAAGTTATAAAATGGTAGTTTTAACGAGAATGAATGTTTTAATTTTGGTTTTAAATGATATATGTACACACGGAAATTAATTTCATAATTAATTAAAGCTTGTAATTGCATTCTTAAAGATTGATTTGTATTTTAACAGAGTACGAATTTTAGTTTCGCAAATCTTAAAGAAGGAAGCTTAACATCTAAGTTATTTTTAGTATTTACAGAATAATCATTTATACACGGATGAAAATAAATATAGGCAAATTTTACTTTTCTCAGTTTTGATTCTTTTTGAGTGATAATTTTGCATAGAATTTGGCGCTCAGTGACCTTATTATCAAATATATATATATATATATATATATATATATATATGTATTGCAGTGGATCTATAAGCAATTCTCGCCCCTTGGTCGTTGGGCCGACAAAATTTTTGAAATAAAATAAAAAAAAATTTCTTACACTACCTTTGGAACGCCTCCTGATTTATGAACACCCCTGGCTAGCTCAACAATCTGCTTCTTCTGGAATACTTACCATCCTAAGTACATTCCTTTCTCACAAACACAGTTAAATGAAATTACCACTCAAATAATGCAACAAGACATACAACTTTTTTATTTACACATATTAACAAGTTTCCATTATTAAGAAAATATTTACACATTGGTACATACAGTTCGATAAAAACTGTTACCATCTCAATCTTTAAATCTTTTTAAAATTTCATAATTTTAGTATATTTCAACAATTTTATCTTAGACGAGTAGATGGGCCCGTCGTGCAACCCTAAATTGATTTTTAATTTGGTCTATTTTGAGCTCAGTATAACCCAGTTACTCTAAATGCTTTTAAACCTCGCTTTTTTATTTAAAGTAAAGCTAAAGACACGTTTACTCCTTACAACAACATTTTTATATCATCAATAAACATTTTTAAATAATCAATATTAATTGTCCTGTACATATACCCCTTTAAATGAGTTTATATGGTAATAAAATACACCACCAATAAGTCAAAACACTCAAACACAAAAATATCAGCACAAATGTTCAAGCAAAAAGCAAGAAATTAATTTTCTTTACCTGGAGTAAGCTTCGTTTCTCGTTACCTCCGAAGATGCGTACCAAAAACCCTCGTCGTTGTGTCCATATACTTTGTGATTATGCCTGGATCCAACGGATCCCCACTCACTATCTAAATCTCTGCAACCACCTTTAATATTTTTACCCGGATAATTGTCTTGACCAAACTTAACCTTCCATACCACTACATTTCACGCATACAAGTTAAGCTTTTCGATTCGCTTACCCAAGTACCATCCTATCATTCGTTTGTATCGTGTAATAACAACACTTTTTGTAACGCTAGCATCCACTTGTGCAAATCACTTTAAATACATTTCGGTACGTTATTAACAGCTTTACATACTTTAAAATAGGATGTGATATGCTACTTCAACGAATAAACAACAGTTAGTACAACGTAAGAGCACGTAATAGCAATTACGTTAGAGATCTAAACGCTATAAGATCTAAGAGCAAGAGAGCTTTAATATCTCTCCCAGAGTATTTATACGCTTTTCAATACTCCTCACGAAACCTCTTTCTATCAAAAAGCTTATTTTTAAAACCAATTCTCAAAATTTTAATCGTAACGTCTGAAAAATTCCAAGTTTATTGGGCTGTTACCATGACATTCGTTCAATAACATCAACGAACGAGAGTTTCTCAAAACTGCTAGCCTTAGACAAATGATATTGCTTTCCCCCGTTATAACGTTCCACCTCTTAGCTACCTTTCTCCATTTCACCCATATTTATTGTCTTTTTTAGAACCCCTTTCAACCTACAGAAAATCGATATTGTTGTTGGCCTTCAAGTCTCCCGTGTATTTTAGACATGTGTTGTAACCAACGTTTTCTTATACGTGTTCTCTGTCTATTTTACATTATAGATCTTTCATTTCGCTTAGTCTTCAAAGCACTTGTTATATTAGCAGCTTGTCGAACTAACCGTTGCAAACAATTCCAACGAAATTCTGTCTCAACGTATATTTCAGTTCTTTGAACTCGACATTTAACTAACAGGTGTTTCTTCGAAGCAACTTGTCCGTTTAAAATAATAATTCCGAATTTAACCACTTCTTAGGATTTGTAAACGAACGTTTTCGTTTATTTAAATGGAAATATGCGTTTAGATTATTGATTTTCTGTACTTGAAAGCTCCGTTTCTTATCCCATGCGCTTGACTTAAACTATTACAACTAATTATGCGTATCCTTGAGTTTTCATGCACTCTAAAGCTTCTACCCGTTATGCAAGTTTAATCTTCTGATTTAGAAATACAAAAATATCTTAATAACTGTCCGTTTACACTATCTAAACTGATTGATTTGGCGCGTAAATAAATTGTTCCTATTTCCTATATACACAGTTGTTAAAATTTTATTATCTAGACCTATTTAACTTATAATTCCACGACAATATATATATATATATATATATGTGTGTGTGTGTGTGTGTGTGTGTGTGTGTGTGTGTGTGTGTGTGTGTTTGTGTGTGTGTGTGTGTTTGTTGATTGAGGTGGATGGTGGGGATGCACCAGAAACCCCATATATGGACACGTATCCACTCCACGTCTTCTATAAACTGATCGGGATGGTACTCAATTATTTATAGCGCGGCTAAATATTTTCGATTGCCGGACTCACTGAATACGTAATTAGATGCACGCGAATTGCCCTTCAATAATCTGTCCTTAAGAGCTGTCCTTTTACAGTGCATGTAGCTTTTTTGGCACTATTTGTCACACTTAATTCAAAATAGAGATATTTGTTTATCTGGCTTTTTAGTACTAAACCTTTGACATAGCGCAATGCTAAAGATAAACTTAATGTAAAAATCGCATTAGCTGTCTCTTCTGACAATATTCGTTGGCTAATCTTTCAAATACCAATTTTTAATATTGCTTTTATAAATTTTGAACACTATCCAAACCTTTTTGCAGCCTTTGCATATTCGGTTGTTTTTCTGTTTCTTTCATGTACAATTTTATAATCGTTTTCTATTCATTTTAATCAAATCGTCTTTTCAGAGTTTATGAGTATGCGCATTTCCGAAAACAACTTATTAGGTTACGTACGAGCAAAAAATGAATTCTTTATTCATGTACATTTTTAATTAAACTTGCCTCTTATCTGACTTGCCATTAGAAAAAATTGTTGATGTTCAAAAATTACTTCTGTTAAAATAATTCGGCTGTTAAATTTATTTGTAATAGCCAGTAATAATCAGAGTTCATTAAATAAAAATGAGGAGTTAGAAAATAAATAATATGTAGAGAACTTGCATCATATAGCCTTGAAAATTCACAGCAAATACTTGGAAAAGATCCAAGATAAACAGTTACATCTTTACCTTTACATCGTAGCCAAATATATTTTATAAAATTTGTTGGAAGCTGAGATGAATGAAACGAAAATGCATTTATTGTATGTATCTGAGATAACTGCATATTCGTTAATGAAGTTTTTAAACAAAGTTATTAATTTGCATACACTTAAATTCTTAATTATTCACCGACATCAACGTAGTGCACTGACAGATAATATTCTATTGGAACTGTTAAATATTCGTCAGTTGAGTCTCTTTTATTAGTAGGGTAAAATCAAGAAACCCACCACCTCATTTCCCCAGAATCCCTCATTTCCCCACATCTGGACCAAAAGTTTTCTTCGACTAACCATTTTCATCTTTCGAGATAAACCTATCTTAAATTTTTATGTTTCGAGATAAATGAGCATCCTCATTTCCTCCCACATCTGAACCAAAAAGTTTTCTTCGACTAGCCATTTTTTATCTTTCATCTGAACCAAAAAGTTTTCTTCGACTAGCCATTTTTTATCTTTCATCTGAACCAAATAGTTTTCTTTGTCTAGCCATTGCATCTTTCGAGATAAACCTATCTTGTTTGGTATCAATCAATATTAGATTTTTCTCAGCTACCTGAATCTCTAAGAATTTTTCAGATATCATCACCCCCAAGGGAGCTACCCTGATTTTAAGATTTCTTACCTGTAGCGACTTTTGACCGTTCTTATAAATTTTTTTAGTCACGCGATACATCTTGTTAGCTTAGAATTTTATGCACATCCCGAATCTGCAAACAGATTTAAAATCGGACTACTCCTTACAAAGTTACACTTTAAGCTCTCAAACCTCTAAATTTTACTCTTTGCTTTATAAGCAAAACTAACAAATAGTTTTCTTTGTCTAGCCAACGCATCTTTCGAGATAAACCTATCTTGTTTGGTATCAATCAATATTAGAATTTTCTCAGCTACCTGAATCTCTAGGAATTTTTCAGATATCATCACCCCCAAGGGAGCTACCCTGATTTTAAGATTTCTTACCTGTAGCGACTTTTGACCGTTCTTATAAATTTTTTTAGTCACGCGATACATCTTGTTAGCTTAGAATTTTATGCAGAATTAGAATCTGCAAACAGATTTGAAATCGGACCACGCCCTGCAAAGTTATACTTTAAGCTCTTTTGCTCGTATATATTTAACTCCATTTTTTAAAACCTTTTTCGCTACCCAAGGTATATGCTTTAACCAACTATTTCCCTAGAAATCTAAAACCGCAAGTATTTTAGAAACGAGTCCTTTATAAGCCATAAGTGCTTAGTATTTAAAATCATTTTTCAAACAGTAATGTGCTTTTCTCAGAATGTTGTAAAAATCATGACTTAAAATTTTTTCTGGTTTTAACATAATTACATGTACAATGCTAAATTGTTGGAAAATACATAGACAAGAACAAACTAATCGCTTTACAATTATGTGGCGTATAGTGAAGGTAGCGTAGAGGACAAACTAATTGCTTTACAATTATGTTACGTAAAGTGAAAGTAGCCTTTCTTTTATTAATTAGCAGCTATGTGATTTGAAAAATACAATAGATATGCTCAATGCCACCCATTAGAAAATTCCCGGGTTTATTAATCATACAATGAGCGCTCTATTTTGGCCTCGATTGGGAAAATACAAACCTCATTTAGTAGTATAATTAACGGATTTCAAACGTATATAACGCGGTGTAATTAGAAAAAAATTCTATTAGTTTCACACGCTTTGTGTAAAGCCCCTCGAAATTTTAAACAATCGTTTCGTGTAGTTCTTTTGTGGAAAGTTTTGAAGGTTTAAGGGTAAGTATTATTAAAATATTATTAAAGTAGAACTGAATTTATTTGCAAACACCAATTATTATGTATTCTGTTATTGGTTCTTATTTGTATTTTAAAACATTAATTTTTCCAAAGTAATGCGCTGTTTTACAGATATACTTTTCCAAATTTTAAAGGTATGCTTTTGCTAGAATAAAAAACAATTCTGACAAAATATTTTATTAAAAATTTAATACATTAAACAAAAAGACCTCAATAACAATACGTTTTCTTTAGAACAGCTTAAATTATTCAAACAATGGTTTAAACAGTGATTGTACCTATTACCGAATCTTCTTAATTCTTTGAGCTTTGGAAGTGAGAAAACACTTTCCATGTTTAAAATGTTGTTTGATAAATATTTTGAGAGTAACTGCCTTTTCTGTTCGCCTTTAACATAGATTGTAGCATTGGGTGGTATGACTTCTTTCAGCAAATCGCCTACATTTGTATATCCACTTGTGGACTGTCCATCCCAGCTAAGCCCATGGATTCTTTGCTTTAACCACTGAACTTGCTTTTTGAAATCATCACTTAGGGTGTTATACTCCACAGCCATGTCCAGTATCTCATGCCATATTATATTATTCGCTACATCCAAAATGGCAATCTCCTTGCAATAGAAATCACTAGTTTTGTATTGATATCCTTGTAAATCGATTATGAAACACATGCTTCCTGCTTCAAATAACAGATGGGAATGGGGTTCTAAGCAAATCTCCCGTATATCCAGTTAAGGGACTTTACTCCCTCCTTTTATGATTTTTTCATCCAGGTAATTATCTGGATGATACTAAAGCAAGTCTGTTTTCTTAATCCAACTTTTACCATCCCCAACCACGACACTAATAATTCGCGCCCGTGCTTCCGTTTCCGTAAAACTTTTCCACTAAGTACGTGTCGGGTGCTGCTGTGAGCTGAATTTCATCACCGTAAAAGCACCTAGAATTGGCCGACCTTCCAAATCTTGTAGCAGATAGGTTGTCGGTCTCGTTTTTGTACTTTAACAATTTTGAATAGTTCTGTACTCCAGTTTGGGTGAAATCCTCGATCGAATACTGCTTTATATTTTGATATACGCACAATGTCTCCAACCTTATACAACTTCTTGCGACTTTTAGAAACGCGGTTAGCGGTGTAAAGTTTTATTCTTTCCGGATGTTCTTCTGCCTCCATAGGTGTCATGTTAATAGCCCGATGCGGTGTATTATTGTATTCTTCCATAACCTTAGGCAAAATATTCACCCATTTATGGCTGCCTTGCAAGTAAAATCTTCTGTACAATTTGTTTTTGATTGTTCTAATCAACCGCTCAACCATACCAGCTTTGATTGCGGAATACGTAGAGTAATGGTTTATCTTATATTTTGCATAAGATTTTTAAAACAGCGGTTGTAGTACTCTTTCCCAAAATCCGTTTGTAGATTGATTTTTACGTTATTTTCTCCTTGCAGCATTTTGTCCAATATTTTTTTCATAGCATTTGTGACTTCTGATCCAGTTTTATTTTTTAAAGGTTCAGCTAAAGCATATTTTGTGAAACAGTCCACTGCTATTATAATATATTTGTACCCATTGTTCACACGCGAGTAAGGCTGCATTTCGCACAAGTCCGATTGGATAAGATCACGTTTCACATGTTTCAGATTTGTATGACGACGCTGAAAATTTTTTCTTGCAGGTTTAAATAATTCCTTAACGATGATTTCTTTACTCATTTTTGCTTAACACTGTTGCTAAACTAATAGGGTTATCTTTATCCAATTGCACCTTTGACATAAACTGAAGCTTTGGTTTGTAGTATTTGTTTTTTATAGCTGCTGGTGACGCTTCGTAAATTGATGCTATTGCAAGACCGAGCTCCTTCTCATTTGTCTCGGAAGTTGCAGTCAAATTAATAAAAAACTGTATAAACGTTTTAAAGTCAGATACAAGCTTATCCAATTTTTCATTTACATACTGTTTATTAACTGCATCAGATGGCTCAACTGGTTGAGCAAGCATTGCGATACGCTGGTTTCTTGCATTGAAGGCTTTATCTTTACGCTGTATATCATCAGAACTTTTTAGACAGTATGTAAAGGCTTGATTCACGAGCTTGATTACAGATTTCTTATTAACACAATCACTATCTTCTTTAGGGTCCATTACATCCACTAGCCTTCGTTTACGAAAACTAATTGTTTCTTCTCCAGACTTGAATACTATAGTACTCCTCTGATTAACACAATCACCATCTTCTTTCGGGTCTGATGAATTCACTAACCTTCTTTGCTGCATATCGTACCCATCACCATCCAACGTTAGCACAAATCCTCGACCTGGAGGACCGCGCCGAATATCAGCATCTTTACGCTCTGAACGTCCGAAGCGGTCGATAGGCATTTTAAAACTGTGTAATTATTTACTGAGCTCACTGTATTATACCTTCTTCTCTCAACTCTTCTATTATGGACACCATCTCGTTAATGTTTTCCTCGCTTGTATTTCCAGCTCGGTTGGATGCGTTCAACAATCTCAACCGATCCACAAGTTCATGTACATTATTCCAGTAGACATATTGCACCGGCTTTGAATTTAAACTTTTGTAAAACCGATTAGAAAAGCCTAAACCCGCCCCCTTAGACTGTTTTCTTCTCTTTGGCTGTTTTCTTTCGGGATTCCTCCGAAATTCGGTGAGATATTTTGCACATATTTGTTAAACTTTTGTTATTTGTTGGAAATCCGCTTAAATCGTGCACCGCAAATGGGTTAAACTTTCTTCTCAAAATCGACGCAGATTTGATCATTTCCAAGTAATTCGGCAAATCTTCATGCAAATTGAAATCGCCATCTTCGGGGCTGATGTCTTTGTAAACCAGCAGGTTGTATAAACCCTTCGTACCTGGATATATCACATTATTTAATGTTATATCGCTAGTTTCCGGGTTAATTACCAATACACTTTTCCACAAACTCCATGTATCGGTTTCCGCATTATACTTTACTCCATAAATTGATTTGTCAATATTTTCGTCCTCGTCTCTAGCTAACACATCCGCATAGTAAAGATGGAACGGTTCTTCTGGAACGAGTTGTTTAATTTTCTTTATAGGTACGTCCATGTTTTCAACTTTAACCTTTGTTGTAGGTGTGGGAATTTTTTCGGTGATCGATTGCAACTTGGAAGCGGTTATTTCCAAGGGATCAATCAATTGTTTGTGCATCTCTTTGAATTTTTGCTGAGATGTAGCGTCTCCCTTTTTGTACGCTACAAACTTTTTTCGTACAGCATCCTGCATAAGATGAAGACTGCGTTTATTCGCAATAAAATTGTTAACGTCCGTCATCATGAAACTTTGGATGAGAACTAGCTGTTTTTGAATAATGTCAAATATTTATATACTCGTCGAAATTCTTCCGATACCGACCATTATCCAAATCAAAATCTTTCACAACAGTTATAAAATTATGTTTTGAGTCACCCCAACACTGTAAACACATTTCTTTAAATTTCGGATATGCCATGTCACCACTTATATGATCCGAAAAGATATGGCGAAGGTTTGTGTCATCCTGTTTCCATAATGCTATTACATTAGCGTTATCTCTGAGTCTATGTTTTAAGGCACTAGCGTAAGTTTGACATAGATAGAACGAATCTATTGCTTTATGTCGGCCGAACGAGAAAAATTGAGTGATTTTGCTTTGCTCGTTTACAGGTATATCATCGAAAACCATAATTGAATCTTCTTTGGTATCTCTGGGTTCGATCAAATCATCGTAATTTTCAAACTCATGGTACCCAATTTCTTCTTTTAATGGTGTAAAACGTTTCTTAATAATTCGTATTTCGGTTGATATAAACTTTTAGAAAACACATAGACATTTTGGAATCTAAGTCCATTCTCGTGCAAGATCAGAGATATTAGAGCATTAGTTTTCCACAACTCGATGGTCCCGCGAAGATAGCTCGTATGTTAGACGGGAACAATGAACCATGTTTACCATCCTCTCTTGCACTAGCAATAGCAAAGTTATCATAATTCTGTATAGGTATTTTAACTTCTTGTATAGCATCACCCGTGTCTCTCACATTTTCCGACCTAGGAGCACCATTCTTCTTTTGAGGTTTACGGTGATCCAAATGCCTGCTTAACGTTCTTCTGGGTATACCATATAACCTACTTGCAGAGTTAACACTTATACCCTTTTGTATTTCACTAACTGCTTTCTCTAAAGATTCCTTGGCGTACATCTTTCAAATATAAGTTTAAACTGATTCAAATTGAAAATAATATTCCCTTATATACCGGCATGGGCAGGTGGGCACGCGCAGGGCGCGCATGGGCAGGGATGTGTACGCGCAGGGGTGCGCATGGGCAGGGTGTGCACGCGCAGGGTGCGCATGGGCACAGGTGTGCTTAGGTGTACACCGGAGTACGTGAGAAACTGTCTTGGATCACCAAAAATCTTATTAATATTAAAACAACATAGATTTTATACAATTTTATTAAAATATATATACAAAATATTTAATTGTGAATAAATCTATTAACAATTTCCGTAAACGGATTATATTCAAACATAGAGTCATGTATAATTAAAGCATAAGCCTTCATCGACGGTTCAAAATTTCTTGAAGCTTCTAATTCCATTCTTACATCAACCGTTGCATCCTTGATGCTTTCAAATTGATGACGACAGTCGATTACAAAGACAGGTGATTCCTTAAACCTGTTGTAGTCCATTAAACATTTATTTGACGATTTGTTCGGGTAGTATTTTTCCATAAAAGATGCATAAGACAGGTACGCCGGCAAGTAGTCATTCTGCTCGAAGTCCAAATTTAATCGACCTTGAGGGAACATCTGAGAGTTTAAAAAACACTTTGACATTGGTTATATTGGCATTCGTAAAGCTTGTAGCATTTTCTTCTTTCTTATCATATTTTCCATTTTGCAGTACCAGTAATATCCACCGAGCCTTCTCTGTTTCGTTCGATACTTTAATTCTCCATACTTGCGACTTTGATTGTGTTAGAGACGGTAATTCGTGTAGTTCCCATTTTCTGAATGCAACCATTATAGATGATTGATTTTGCATTTCCGAAAGCAGCGATGCCTTGGCAAAGTCACTTAATGTTATATGCGGGACCTCCCATGAAATACGTTGTATTTTAAACGTTACTGTATTTCCAACCGACTTGTAGCAATTTACGTCCGACTTGGATCTGATTAAAATCAGCTCTTGAGGCATGTTGACGATAGTTTTCTTGTAATCTTCAAAAAACCCAAAAATGGTTTTTAGCGGTATAGCACAACTAAACCGTCCATCTTGGAATATGGTATCGGGTTTCCACCCGGTATGTGTAATAGATTTTGTTTCTGATTCTTCCATGGATACTAAACCTTTAATAGTTCTTGTAATTCCAGGGATTCGGCAGACATCTATTATTTGATTATTACCCAATTTGTATTGAATTTCCTCAAACAGAAAATATGGTGCATTTCTAGTAAATTCGTAAGCTTTAGGGTCTGGTTCTGCTGCTCTAATCGGGTCTCCAGTTGTTGACGCTTCCCTTAATGCTTCCGTAGGCTTATAGGTACCCTTTATAAATATAAAACTTTCATGAGGGTATGTGATGTTATCACTGCTCTGGATTTCAATTGAAATTCTATCGTTGTTTTCTGCGTTCAATGTAAAGGGAAGATATGTATAATAATCTTCCTTTATTATGGTTTCGTCTAATTTATAACCTCCAAACACATCCAATTTGGGTACGTCCTCATATTTAAGTCTTCCAAGTTTAACGTTTTCATCACCGTGGAGATCTAAGCTGCGTTTACTTCTGCCTCCCATCATTTATAACTTTTAATCCCAAAGATTTTAAGAAACGTATTTCTTCTGCTGTAAGTCTCTCAACAACTTGACGCTTTGACGCCGTATTCACTTCTAATCGTCTGGGGGGTGTTGTAGCATGCTTTATATACAAAATCGATAGGCATTTTCAGCTACTTTTTATTTCCAGTCTCACACAGGTGTATGTTTCCGGTGAAAAGTTTACCAATTCACCCAAATGATCGACTAGTCTGATTGTAATATTATCAATTTCTGTCACGCTCAGCGGATAATATATGATGTGGTTAGGTTCCTTTTCCAGATTATACCCGGGTGGTACAGATAGACTGAATTCGAATATGCTGTGCGTAAGAAAATTGTTTCTGAATGATCCGCTGGTGATATTGGTTTCCACAAAATGTTTGAGACCGATATTATGTTCACTTGCTGATTAGCGATATGTACGGTATCTGCAGCCAATTTGCGGTTGGTAAACCCCAAGATGCTTCCAATATTGTTTTACGGTTTGCCCCAAAATCAATCGGTATACTGCTTCGTATAGAACACTTTAATGTATTATTGTTGGCACTCAGTTTAAAATATTTTTCAATGTTCTCGTTGATGTCCGGCTTCTGACTGAACCATTTTTTGAAGACGTCCTGTATATATGCATTTATTTCTTCTAATTCGTATGATCCGGGTTCAATGGTTATTCTGCGATGCTCTGGATCGTTAAAGTATAATATGTTGTTTCCCAGGTGTATGTTTTGCACAGTGTTACAAGTGTACAATCCCACCAGACCCAAAGCATATTCACCGTCTTGTTTCAATTTAATTGGTGGGTAAATGGATCCTGTCGATATGACATTACCATACCCGAACACGGAATAGTTTACGGCACTCCAATTCGTTTATAACTATCGAGCTATTACCCATTATTATTTTTAACTGGAACGTTTCGTTCTCGGTTGATCCAGACACTGGTGACAGAGTGATAAAGAACGGACCTCCTAGTTGTATGTGTAGATCTTCCATTTCGGTGCACCATTTAATCGAGTGTTTAGCACGTCACGAGAAAATACGTTGATTTGAAATTCCACTTGGAAATTTGTAAATGCTAACCAATTTTCGTATGTCAATTCCAGAACATGGCTGCCACAATATTTCTTGCTACACACCAATCGTAATACGGGTTTTATTCTCTGGTTTATAACAAACCCAATTTCCGCATTATGAGGGTGTTCACCCAATTCACTTAAACTATGCGTAAACTTATTAATCAGATTTTCGGTATACGAAACTTGTGCATCATTAACACCTGCAGACTCCATTGCTTTGCACTGATTTCACTGAGATGACTGAGAAGGAATCCTATGCAGATCATCCTTTTAAATGTTTCAGGGTTGTTGTTGCGCATGCTCCTCATTATCATTTGCAGTATGTTACAGACAGGCATGAACTAGTTTGTAATCCGATTCAAGGTTAGTTAAGAATATTAGGTTTTACTGGTGTGATTAGACTGGTATGGAATGTTACTCAAGGTTAAACGACGCTGGGTTTTTAAAAGTAAACTAGCTAATTATACCAACAGGGTATAAAAGCACCGTGCAATGCAATATAATTCAGTATCTGTTTAGTCTTCGACTAGTTACAACTGTTAAAAGTCTTTGACCAGTTTTAATTTCTTTATAGAAAAATGTCTTCCTTTGTCTGCAACGTCTGCGGGGGTGGCTTTTCCAGAAACGATCATTTGAAGAGACATCTGCTCCAGCAACATGGGTTTGTCTCCGAAACCAGAAAGGGCTTGTTCGCCTGCGATGTGTGCCCGGTATCCTTCTCGCGGAGGGACAACTTGAAACGTCACAAGGATGCCAAGCATTGTGTGGTGGAACCAATTGCCGGCCCATCCGGGGTCAAACGAGCTGCTGCACCAACCGTTGAGGAGCCTACCCCCAAAAGATTGCGGAGATGTGTTGAGTGCGATGTGGATGTAACCAACTTGGTGGCCCACCAACGCTCGAACGAACACAAAGCTAATGCTAGTCGCGTCCTGGATGGGGGTGTAGAAGTGGTAGCGACTGCATTTAAAAGTCGAATCGCTACATACAGAATTAGTAATGTCGACTCTACAAGTACGTATTTTTTTTATAAGTATTTAGTGTTTAACTTAGTTATTTCTAGGTCTGTTGGATTTTCTCCGCAACCAGAGGGAGAGATTCATAAGCTTAGTCGGGGAACAGCGGGCAATCCACACCACCCTAAAGGTGAACCTGGAGGTGTTTGGTGGTTACACCAAGATGGCTGCGTCAGAGGGTGTTGAAGATATCAAATCCTTCAACACCCGAAATGTTGTGGTCACCTCATCCAGCGATCTGGGGGAGGTATACAACTCTTTTGTGGAGAGGATGTCAGCCAAGTCAGACGAATTTCAAGAACGAGATTCTGGTAAGTTTTGAAAAATTATTAATTTTTTCTAATTTTTAAATTTTAGGTTGGACGCTGAAAAATGTGTTATACTTAGAAATAAATATAAACAAGTATAAACCTCTTCGTGGGGAGTCCTACATCGAGCTCCCCAAATGGGTTCGAGACAAGTGTGCGGTGGTTAATGTCCAGAACCAAGACAATGCATGCTTTGCCTGGTGTGTTGTGGCTGCTCTTCACCCTGATGATGCTCACAATCCGCAAAGGGTCAGTAGCTACCCCCATTACAGCACCGCACTCGACGTGACAGGACTACAGTTCCCGATGCCCATAAAGGACATAGCCAAGTTCGAGGAGCAGAATGCTATAAGCATTAACGTCTTTGGGGTGGAAGGCAAGTCCATCGTTGGACCCCTCCACTTCACCAAAAGAAAGAGGGATCAGCATGTCAACCTGCTGTACATTCAGGATGGGTGCAAGTCCCACTACTGCTGGATCAAGGATTTGGGGAAGCTAGTGGGTAAGCAGCTATCTCATGACCACACCCGTAAATGGATTTGCGATGGATGCTTGGTGTTCTTCCCATCCGAAGACAAATTACGACAACACTCGAACAAGACTGCAACGTGGTTGCGACAAAGATGCCGAACCACTTTAACAACATCCTCGAGTTTACGAGCGTGCACAAGCAAATGCGGGTACCGTTCGTGATTTATGCTGACTTCGAAAGTGTGTTGAAGCCTATTAGCTCCGCAGTTCCGGATCCCACCTCTTCCTTCACCAACAGCACACAACACCACGAACCCTTCAGTTTTGCATACTATATCAAATGTTCATACGATGACTCGTTTAACAAGTTTGACCTGTACAGGGGACCTGAAGCTGCTAAAGTGTTTATGGAAAAGTTGAAGGAGGAGGCCTGCAGATTAGGTAAAATCCTTAAAACCAACGTTCCGATGGCACCGCTTGAACCTCTGGAGGAGTTGTTATTCCACATGGTTGACGATTGCGGCATCTGCAGGAAACCTTTGGGTGATGATCGAGTGAGGGATCACTGCCACCTAACAGGAAAGTTCCGCTTCGCAGCACATCGCCAATGCAACGTTCAATACCGGATGCCAAATTTCATACCGGTCATATTCCACAATTTAAGTGGGTATGATTCCCATTTTATTGTGAAAGAGTTGGGCTGCGATAAAGAACGTGTAGAGGTGATCCCCAACAATAAGGAGCGGTTCGTATCGTTCACAAAGTATGTGAGGTTATATGGCGAAGAACCAGATGTAGAAGAAGAAGATGATGAAACCGATAATTCCACAGTTCAGCTGCGTTTCATAGATTCGCTTCGTTTTATGACATCATCGTTGGATAAGTTGACGAAGAATTTAGAACCTCAACAGTTTGTTGAGATCCAAAAATTTTTCTCAGACGACAGACTGCGTAGTTTGCTGACAAGGAAAGGTGTTTTCCCGTATTCATACATTTCCGGTGTAAGTGTATTGAATGAAACCTCTTTGCCCGCAAAACATGCTTTCTTCAACGACTTATCTTCTACGGCTATTAGCGATGCGGATTATAAACATGCGCAGAAGGTGTGGGAGGAGTTCCACATACGAAACTTGGGTGAATACAGCGATCTGTATTTAAAGAGCGATGTTCTACTGTTGGCAGACGTTTTTGAAAATTTCAGAAACGTTTGTCTAAGTACGTACAATCTCGACCCGGCCCAGTACGTGACAGCTCCTTCTCTCGCCTTTGATGCAATGCTGAAACACACTGAGGTGAAGCTGGAGTTATTAACCGATGTTGATATGCATCATTTTGTAAAGAAAGGGATTAGAGGTGGTCTCACTCAGTGTAGTCATCGGTATGCTCGTGCCAACAACAAGTATATGGAGGAGTACAACCCCAGTGAACCCTCCATGTACTTGACATACCTCGATGCCAACAACCTATATGGATGGGCTATGAGTCAACCACTTCCACACGGGTTTTTCAGGTGGTTAAACATCGATCAGGTTAACCACCTAAAAGATAACATTTTGAATATCCCCATTACGCACAATATGGGGTACATCCTAGAGGTTGATCTGCACTACCCACAACAGCTTCAGGATCTGCATAACGACTTGCCTTTCTGTCCCGAGACCATGGTTCCACCAACACCGTCTTCTAGGACTCCGAAGCTACTCACCACACTTTTTGATAAGAAGAAATATGTAATCCATTACCGAACACTTCAACAGGCTCTGCGCAATGGTCTACAATTAACTACAGTTCACCGTGTGTTGGAGTTCGAGCAATCACCGTGGCTCAAACCTTACATAGATTTAAACACGTCTCTCCGTACTTCTGTTACTAACGCGTTTGAAAAGACTTTTCAAACTTATGAACAATGCGGTTTTTGGTAAAACTATGGAGAACGTGGACAAACGTGTTGATGTAAAGATTGTGTCGCGGTGGGAGCACGAGGGACAAAAGTTGTGCGCGAGTGGACTAATAGCTAAACCTAACTTTAACAGTAGTTTAGTGCTAGGTGAGGATTTGGTTATTATACAGATGGATAGGGTAAAGTCACTTACAACAAACCCATATATGCAGGTTTTTCGATTCTAGATATTTCAAAGACCCTCATGTATGATTTTCATTATAACACCATGAAACATTTGTATGGAGCTAAACTCTCACTACTTTATACAGACACTGACTCTTTAGTGTATAGTATAGAAACAAAAGACTTGTATAGTGATATTAGTGCAAACATTAACAATTTCGACACTAGTGACTACCCTCGAGACAACAAATACAATATGCCTCTTGTGAACAAAAAGATTCCCGGCAAGTTCAAAGACGAGTTCAACGGCGACTTGGTGTTACAATTTGTTGGAACTCGCGCAAAATCCTATTGCATTCTTAGTGAGAAGGACACGATTAAAAAGATCAAGGGGGTATCGCGTAGTGTGGTGGCTGGGATTAGTGTGGATAGTTTTAAGGACATTGTGCATAATAATTCTGGTGCCCTCATGCATAGCATGGTATGTATTCGGAGTAAAACACGATTTGTACACCCAATTAATTAATAAAATTAGTTTATCGGCAGAAGATGACAAAAGGTACGTCATCCCGGGTAGTACTTCCACATATGCATGGGGGCATAAGGATATTAGATAGTTGTTTATATTTTATTGTGTATATATAGTATGTAAGTTAGTTATAAGCATATCTACCCTCCCCCATCCTTAATAATTCCTTTCTTCCCGGCGATATGTGTTTACCTCCCCGTGGTCTCGTTGGACGGTAAAACATATTGTTGGATTAACAACAATATGTCTTATTGACTGAAAACATGTTTCCTCTCTTTTACTTTAATCTCTTTTATTACAGGTCTATTTAAACAACCCATTAATCTCTTTTTGTTACAGGTTAACCTGCTTGGATTCGGCTACACAAACAAAATACTTTGTAAAATTGTAATTAGTTTATTAAACTGTAAATCGGTTAAAAATAAAATATTAAACTTTTGTGTTCTTATTATTGTTGGTTAAAGGACTGTAGATATTAAAAGGAGGGTGATTATAAATTGATCTTGCTACAAAATCTTAAAATGAGGGTAGCTCCTTGGGGTGATGATATCTGAAAATTCTTAGAGATTCAGGTAGCTGAGAAAATCTAATATTGATTGATACCAAACAAGATAGGTTTATCTCGAAAGATGCAATGGCTAGACAAAGAAAACTATTTGGTTCAGATGAAAGATAAAAAATGGCTAGTCGAAGAAAACTTTTGGTTCAGATGAAAGATAAAAATGGCTAGTCGAAGAAAACTTTTGGTTCAGATGTGGAGGAAATGAGGATGCTCATTTATCTCGAAACATAAAAATTTAAGATAGGTTTATCTCGAAAGATGAAAAATGGTTAGTCGAAGAAAACTTTTTGGTCCAGATGTGTGGGGAAATGAGGGATTCTGGGGGAAATGAGGTGGTGGGTTTCTTGATTTTACCCTACTTTTATTCTAAAATAAACTTTGTTATTGCTTAGGCAAAACTGTTATATAGTAGTTTTGACAACATCTTTTAACGCCATCGTTCTGGAAAGATTAAAGAATATTCTATTAATACATAAAATTCTTGATCTTATTTACAATCATAAAGCGTTGGCAAAAATATAACTTGAGGATAATGTTCTTTTTCACCAAGGATGAAAAATTGTCCAGATACTGAGAGAATAAAACTTCACAGGGTAACTGTAGAAAAATGCAAATAATTACTTTGAACTGTTGAGGTTCATTCTATTTTAGAAACAGTGTACACATGTTTTTTAAGGTGTAACACAAAAGAATATTAATAGTTTTTTTAGAATTGACTTTCTGAGAGAATTTATAAACTGGTACATTACTACTGGCAACGTATCTGGTTATAGTGAACCCTACATGCAAACAATTTAGATCTGGGCTCTACAGAATCTAGCATCTTTATTTGATATTACTGGAGTCATCAAACCTAGTAATGTCTTGTTTGACAAGCGTAAAAACTTCTAACGTTGCTATAGTTTTACACTTGAAAGATGTAAATCTCTAAAATATTGTATGCTTTGGGTTAACTCAGCTATTACCCCAAGGGAAAGTTTGATGTGTGTCAGAGACGAAGGGCAGATACAGAAAACCCTTTAGTATTTTTTTAATTCTTATTCTTTATCAAAATTCTTGGATAAATATAGTGTGCCAATATATAGGGTAACTGTTGATTCAACCACTTAGATTCATTTCCCAATAAAAATATTTTAACATATGCAACCCTTAAATTATCCGATATCAAAAAATGCCAACGTAATACACGCCTATTTCATTTTTAAGAAATAAATAATTTTTAACATAATAACAGTACAAAATTTATATTAAAAGAATCATCAAATAATATTACAGGTTTCTGGTTTTAAATATTCAAACAGTTTACGCATTTACAAATTTGGCAGCTCAACCATGATTTGTAATATCTGGCATAGGGCTTACATGTTAATGAATTAGCTAAGTTTAAATAATAGAATAGGAAGATTGAGTAGTTTTTCTACTATTATACAAGACAAATTTGTTGTAAATCATTTCACAAAGAAGTTTTAAAAAATTATTTAGTTCGGTTTCTCACAAATAAGAAAGACAAAGTTCCAATTTTTGCAAATTTTAAACAAAAATTTACTTAAGTTATTTTTCTTTTAACAAATTATCTGAAACTAGAGAGTTGAAATTTTAATTACAATTTCTGTTTTACGATAAACCATACGGACCAAAATTATTATTTTTATATCTAATGAGGGTAATGGGCGTTTTGACGTCTGAAGTCTTAAGAGAAGTTGTTTAATACAACCGGCTTTTCATAAATTCTTTAACGAATTTAGCAACAGAATAAATCACTCACTCGTAATAGCGAGCTGTGTATAGTCACCTTTTTGAAACTACTCTGCGGTGTTGCAAGACTTTACTATATGAAACCATAGAAGTTTATTGACATCAATTGCACATTCTCGTGTAACAATTCATACTATTTTAGACCACATCCCTGAAGGGGTAAGCTGTATTAGGTTTCTTATGTTTTTCGCATCAGCGTCTCGAAGGATGGAATTTGAGTAACAAAATTATCAAAGCGGCTAATAAGAACGATTTGTTCTGGGAAACACTATCTACACAAAATAATGCCAAAGATGACATGCTTAACAAAAGTAGGAGAGACCACCAGCAGTGTTCATAAAATAACCTGGAAAACTTTGAAATATTTGAGAATAATAACGCATTTACTTACAATATCTAATGGTAAACTGCAATTTTATGCGATACCTTTACTTTTGATGACTTTCTCAACAAGAAGCATATAATTTATTATTACAATAAGGTGTGGGACTTAACCTTGCAATAGAATTAAAAAGGAAATAACGAATTGTTTAGTGATTTTCATCTGCAACTAAAAATCGGCTATGGATATAAAAATTTATTTAAGGTCGCAAATAAGTAATTTTAGTTTTTTATTTTATAAAAAATTGTTACAACGTTAAACTGATAGATTAAACCGTCTGTATCCGTATGCAAAAGTTTTGCTCTATTGACAAATGCTGATTTTATATAACTACGGAGAAATTCATACAAATAGGTTTTGAAATGTCTAAAATGGAGAAACATGTATAAATAGGTTTGCTTAAAAATATCTTTAATTTGTTTATTTCTATCAAAACAATATTTTTATTCAATACAGCGAAACTGTGAAGATATGCACTTTATAAATCAAGCAAATGTAGACAGCACAATAAGTGCAAGGATTTTAATTTCCGAACAAGGCTATTAAGTTTTTACTTCAGATTATTTTTTCTTACGATGGTGTTTAGCAAATTAAAAGTGGTAGCCGAATTAATAAAATCAATAAATGTGCTCATCATAGACAGTGTGTCAGAATAGGAGTGTCCCGGTGCACGCTTTCCAGATAGTGTAGGGTTTTTACTGAAAAACGAGTTTTTTTTTCTGAAAATGCCTTTTAAAGACAGAAAACATACTGTACGTGTACAATATCATAGTATAGGTTAAATTATTGTTAGATTACATTTAAACGCATTTTTAGAAAGTAATTTGTAATAATTTCGAATCGCAATAACGTTACTAAAAGATAATTCAAATTATACGGTTGATTATCAATATCCCTACCACTTTCTAGTGCCAATCTTACGGTTTAAAATATAAAATCCATTCTATAATTGTGTTCCGACTATGGAAGAAACAGTTATTTTTGCACATTATTGGCAACAAGGCATCTTTAACAAAGTATATAACATAATCAATCTAGCTTAAACGGACGAAATAATGGAAATTGTAAAATACACAGTTTCATTTACGAAAGGTGCTATTGTATCAATGATGCTGAAGACTTAAAAGGGTCAAAGTCATTTACTCAACAATGGATTGATCGACAACTACAAGGGTTTATTTAAACAATCAATATAAAGCAATAAAAGAATGATTTCATCATCATCTCGTTATTTTCTTAATCTTCTTTGGGAATTAAGTGGTTTAATTTAATTTAATTTAAACCCCAAAAAAGATTTAAAAAAATGCTAAACAAACCACAATAAACATACAGGGAGTATTTAATCATCTCGTTAAATATAGAGGGCTCCAGAATAATTATATATATAAATGTAATAAAGAGGTCACAAGAGGTCATGGAAACCAAAATTCTATAAATAAAACTCACTCAAAGAGAAGGAAACGGAAAAAAATTAAAATTTCGGAATATTCATTGCTTCACCCTGTATAAAAATAAGTGTATGACATGTGCAAAGCCATTAAATTCATTCGCGTTAATAAAAAGCTTATTTTTCCGTTTGTGCGTATGTGTAAATAAAGCCTTCATTCGAAGATATAAAGTAAAAAGCCATTTAAATTCATCCGCATCCAAAACCAACGATATTTTTGTATATAGATAACATTTAACTTGATAGTAAAAGTTTTAATTAAATACAAAGCCATTCATTGCATTTACAATAATTGAGAATGTAATGGCGAGCTTTAATCTATTATCTAATTGACTTCGTGTATAAAATATTTACTAAAACACGTTTTTATTGCATTTAACAACAAAGCCCTCAATTAAAACACTAAATAAATTTTATGTATGTAAATTTTGGGTTTGAACACATTTTAATTTCGTAAAAATAATCTTTCTTTTCAATTATTAAGATACATATCTTTTTCGCATTTGCAAAACTGTTAAGAAAGCAATTGAAGCTTTAATTAATTATGTAATTATACTGAAATCTGTACTTTATTAGTATACAAATCAACCATAAAGAAAGAAAACGCGTACTTAAGTTATTTTTCTGCGTGTGTGTATATCAGAAATAAAATATTTATTTCAAAATAACTCTTCAAGAGTTTTAAATTGAGCTAAACTTCAAAACTTTTGTGATTAATAAAGAAAAATACGTCATAAGTACTAAAAAATGTATAAATTAATTAATAAGTTAACGCCGGTTCACGGAACTCGAGTGGACATTAAAAAGCAATAAAATCGATAAGATTTATTCCGCATTTCTTGTCTGATAACTTCTATGTTGCTTGTGGAACGCCGATGAGATTGACTACAAATTATTCAAAACGTATTTGTTTCATGTCGTAAAGTAATTTAAATCATGCAACCCTGTTTGTATCTTACATGTTTGCTTGACTTAAGGAAGAATGAATAATGAATGTCAAATGTCGAATACTGAATTTCGAATGTTACATGTTGTTTGGATTTAAACAGAATAAGTCGTTACTAAAACTTACATGGCCGATTTTGTAAAATGAAATGAATCCCGAATCTGAATTACTTTCGTTTATATACAAAATAATCTCTAAACGTCTTCTTCTAGATCCATTCTATTGTTTTCTCGAAAATTAGTCATCCTGCTTGATGTAATATTCCCCTAATTGCACGGTGTCAAGTATCAAGTTATCGCGGTTGTCATGGTTTATGTTCGTCGTCTATCCTATTCTAATGCATGAAGTTAAAATTCGCGGTCTTCTTCTTTCTTATTGTAATACGTATGGTTATTAAACCGCGTTTTTATCTTATCTTGTATTGCTTTATAGTCGCGGGCTCCTTGAATTGTTACGTTTATTCATTGATACAAGTATGCAACTTATTTAATGATTTTTAAAGATATTTCTTAGTAAAAATGACGTATTTGTTTATTAATAAAAAAGATTCGGAAATTAATGTTTTATTTAAACTTTTAAAATGAATTTAACGAGGATGAATATTTTATTTTAGATATATCTACACACAGAAATCATTTTAGTTAATGAAGGCTTTGTCCTAATGCTTTGTAAATGCAATAAGATTTGCTTTTGCGGTGAATGAAACGTACTTTAGCTAATATTTTATACACGGAAAATATGATTTGCTTTTCTAAAGATGCATTAAAGCTCGTAATTTGTTTCATTATGATTGATATGTATTCTAACAGAGTATGGCTTTTAGTTTTGCATATCTTTCCACACTCTGCAATAAATGCATTACACGAAATTTAATTTCATGATAAGGACTTTTTTATGCTTTGTTGTGACGCGAGTGAAATGGATGACTTTGTATTTTAATGGTAATGAAGAACGCTTATTGTTATATGGGGTAGAAAAATTAAATATTAAAAAAATTTAATTTTTCTCGTTTTGTACTTTTTGGATGGGTGGTAATTTTTCATGGAACTTGGCGTTCAATGACCTTTGGTAACTTTTTTATATCACATCAATATATATGTATATATATATATATATATATAATATATATGTGTATATGTATATATAGCCGCGAATCTCTTTCTTGAACAAGTAGGTTAATTCATGCCCTACACTTTGGGCGTCATAAATGATGTAAAGATTAGCTCTGTCACTGCTTAAATCAAGCCCCACCGTTGGGCCATCATAATTGTACTGTAAGCTCTCCTTTTGAGCCCCTAGCTTGGGTTGATTAATTAATTAATGCACAATTACCTGTAGAGAATTCTCTAATCATCACTTAAATAAATTTTGTTCATAATCTTTGGATCATGATACGTTCTAGTGTACCCTATAAGATGCCCTTAAAATTGACATCACACGTCTAGCTCTGCTCACTGCTTCTCCAGGGATACTCACCACGGCTGCTCATCTGTTCTGCAATCCATAACTACCTTTCTATTTAATAATAATAAAAAAATAAAAAATACTTTTTTCTAACGAAAAATACAAACCTTTGTATTCTAAAAAATTGACATTAAAATCACACAATCTCAATATTTACAAAACTGATCCACATTAAATATTTCATGCTCCTTCTCAATATTAAAATATCATCAACTTCATACAATAAAGATTTCCTGCTTGTCTATATTCCTATACTCATTCTAAAGTAGATGGGCCTATTCCAGCCCCTTACTTTAGTTTCCCCTGGTATATGTTGAGCTCAGTGTAAACCTTTTTTGTATTTGCGTGCAAAATTTTAGCACTGATAATTTTAAATAAAATACCCGTTTACCTTTTACATCTGTGAAATATTCATAATTATATCATATACATCTATTTACATCTTCAGATTTTAAATATTTCCTGTACAAAGGTAAATAAATAAATTTTCTGTTCATGAATTCATCACAATATATAACCCAAAATCACTAATAGTTCAAAACAACAAATAAGCACCACCACAACAGTTTAAAAAAATTCATTACCTGTAGAGTATTTTTCATCTAGATGACCACCTCTAAAGATGTTCTCTTCTACCGACTGCTCGTACCTGGAGCACTCTACATTGTTGCCTTCCAATAGAAAGAGCAAGTATCTCTCGAATTTCCTTGACATCCAAATTACCATACTCCAAAAACCCTCAAGACTGCCGTTACAATTCCATAACAATCGCTGCCTTCAAGCAAGTGCAACAAGCACCCTGATTCAATTTACAAATAAGTTGCTACTTACCGTTCGTCCGGCTTCAATTTATTAAAATAATTTTATATGGTTCACTCCGTCTTTATAATCGCACCAACTTGTGCATTTAAACACTTGTAATTATCTCGGATGAAATATTCAGCAGAATCGGAAAACTAAGAGAGCGCCTACCTCCTCCAGCGCGTTTATATAACCAACACCTCTCTCAAGTTGCACGTATTTTTTACAAACATTCCTTGAAACTTTATCCAGTGGCTGCTCAATTCCTAAAATTTACGTGCACAATAACATAACCGTCGCCGAAAACCAAGAATTTTGAAGCGCAAACGCTGCTTTACTCCGAAAATGTCGTTCAATTTGTCAACCGTCTTAATTTTCTCTGATTTCTTCACAGTGCTATCATCCCCAAACAACTAAAATCACGCCTCCCATATGCGCGTACATACTATTATCTCGCTTCTACTCTGATTATCACATCCTCTAGCCTTGTTTCCATACTCTTCCTAACTTGTCTATGTCGTTTCTACGTTTCTGATTTCTTTGTCTACCCCATGCTTTCTATCCTTTGCATAGTCCCTCTATTACCACACTGTTTAGAGTTGCTTCTACCTACTTTTCTGTGCGCCTTGCAAATTAATATTTTCTGCGAACACGCTGAATTTTTGATCCGATTATTGCATTTAAAAATATCCTCATCTTACAGACGTTTGAAAGCTACTATAACTGACCATATTATATCTTCCCTTTGTGTCTATTACATGCTAAATATCGTCTCTCGTTTGATTTTATCGATCTATTTTCTACATGTAACCGTCCGTTGCTCTTATAGCCCTGTGTTTTCAGTTAACGATTTTTACCTAGAAATATATTCTAAACATTTAATAGCTTTATTGGAATTGTTTATTTACTGCACGTTCGTTTCTTGAAATTTATACCCGTTGTAGCTTGTTTTCAACTATACAACCTTATACATTTACACAAATGTTTTAGCTTATGCTATCTTTAGGAAATTATTGATTTTTACACTACACCCAATATGAAAAGCTTTTATAGTAATATTTGTACACAATTTCTGTCCTTGTCATAGATCTTATTATTAATTAATTATTATCCTAGTTCTAAATTAAAGCACAACAATTAAACCTATATTATCTTACATAATCTTATCTCTATTAATTATTTTGAAGAGTTTTAATTTCTAAATTGATTTCTACATACAGGGTTCCTACAAATAAATAAATGTTTGACTTATGTACACGGTAATATATATATATATATATATAAATATATATATAATGCTGTGATAAGGGGTTGTTTAGGGGTGTATTAAGTAGTAAGGGTCGAGTAGTAACTGTAAATAGCAATGGGAATCAGAAAATTGCATTTATTTAGCAGGAAAGTAAATAATTCGCACATTATGTAAATAGCAAGCATTTAACACCCTTTATATGGACCGTAATTAACTTTAATCAATGCCAGCAAGCATATCTTTCAATAATAGAACGCGTATTCAGCAGAGAAATAATAATACATGTAATTACACGTTGAGAAGTGTTCAAAAAGTTTATAAAATAAAGACGCAGAAGATAAAATAAAACCTAATAAATCCTCATGCAATTACGCTTGAAATAAAGAACGAACAATAAACGCTTTGATAAGAAAACGCACTTTCAAAGATCAGTCTAAATAAGTACGAAAACACCATTCGTGTTACATCATTTATTTCGTACAATTTTCCAAAAGCTTTATCTATACAAAACAACAGACATAAGTTAAAAGTCCGGCCATGATAACAATAGCAAATAACAAGCACGATATGAGAATCCAAAAGAGTTTAATCAGAAATCAGCTTGAAAATATTGGAAATATTAAAGACAAACCTGGTTGGTTGCAACAATCTGTAAGACTACTTGGAACCAATCCAAATTTAGTGGAAAAAAGCTATATAACACCCACCGGTGATAAGGCAGCTCAGTCTCAACTTGATGCACGTTGAATCCACAACACTTTTAATCACAAATCTACGCGTCAGATAAATAAAATTTATGCTATAATGAAAATAGTGCTGTGCAACAATTGCGTTAAGGATATATGAAGAGTTTTTGCCGTTTTTTTTCTTCAGAAAACGTGAGTAGAAATTGGGTAAATAATTTAAATTAAATATTTATAATGATATAGAGCCTTTGAATTATTTCTGGTTCAATTCTAATCCACGTCAAAAGTACTTATGTCCAATTCTAATTCTAATCTGCGTCGAAAACTATTCTAATTCTGGTCTGGAATTCTGGGACAATTCTAATTCTAATTATGGGACAATTCTAATTATAATCTGCGTCTAAAACAATTATAATCTAAGATACTAAGTCTGGTGTTCAGAAATGCATAATACTAAAGTGGTATTTAAGGCGTATCCAGAGAAATATTGAATAAAACACGAGGTGATTTTTGGAAACAAGGGGTAACAGTACTGAATTATTGGTTTAACATAAGGAGCATTGGTATTCGATTGAAGATAATGAGGGGGTGTTGATTCACAACACGAAGCAAATCAGGTCAGACCTACTTAGTTTTAAGGAATCTTTTCAAATTTAAACTTTAACATTGAATATTAATTTTGTCACTAATTTGTAAAGAGTCAACAAGGTCATTGAGTACGTTAAAACTTACGTAATAATCATATAAAGGTATCGAACGTTTCAGATTTTTTTGTAAAAGGTGTTGTTTTTGGCGACTTTATATTAAATTAAAAGGATATAAATTTTGGGATAAATAATCCATATTACATTAATTGATTGAAGGGTGTATTTAAAGAATTACGAAAATTGTGAAGAGTAAATATTGTTTTCTTTCATTATATGAATGTTGATTGACTTCTTTTTATCAATTCAAACAGATAATCATATAGCGGTAAATGAAAATTGATCATCGTAACGTTGTGCACTCTGTGTAAATTAAAAAGGGCTAGTCGTGACATAATAAAAGTAAAAGATTAAAGTGAGAGAAACACAGAGCGGTGGCGTTTAGTAGAACATTTATTACATCCGGCTGCACAAGTAAGGGGGGATACTACAGCAAATTTATGACGCAACAACGGGGGGGAGAAAAATACATAGCAATATATATATATATATATATATATATATATATATTGTATATATATACTGTAGTGACTTTGTGTGGGAATGAGCAGTTGGACTAATAAAGGGGGAGAGGGAGAATAATAATTAAAAAAAAAGATCCTTTCTGGCGGACCTAACAAAGAAATCCATTTTAAATATAGAGTGTAAAAAAGTTTAGAACAAAGAGAGAATGATAAAATGTAAAAAGATAGATTTAAGAAAAAAGTAAAGACGATTTATAAAAGAATTAGCGTAAGGTAATCTAGAACAAAGACAATTACTTATACAGAAGATAAAAGAAAATATATAATAAAAAAATTGGTATATAGAATAAGAGGAAGTAGGCAGAAATTAGAAAAGAATTAATAGTTAGCTAAGAATTTTTTGACTAGAGAGATTGGTGGCAGTTTTTATTTATGGCGAATTTAAAAGTATAATTTGTGGAGTTATCTTTTAAAAATTAATATAAAAGATCCATTGAATGTAGAAGTATTGTGAATTTATCAAATATTGAAGTTAAAAAAAAAACCCAAAATGACAACTGTCTTATTTCTGGAAATGATCGAAATGTCGAATGTGTAATTAATATTAGGAAAAGAAATAATGTATATAATACACCGATTAAGAAACGACCAAACAAAACTATAAAAAAAATCAAGTGTCTATTAGAAGCTGAACGTGTAAGAAGATAGTTGACGCAGAGTAACAAGAACAATATTTAAAATAATCAAGGAAAGTAATTTTATAATATATTTATAACACTGTATCAAAGACTTTTGTAATTTGTATTTAAGAAGGAATAATTATTAAAAATTTTTCTTTGTTTAAGAAGTCAGAAAGAACGTCAACTAAAATCAGATTAAAAAAAATATACAAAATTTCCATTTACATCAAATATTTAAATCATAACCATAGAAACACTGTGGTAAGGAATGTAAGAGATTCAATTGTAAATAAACTTTTATTTCATTTGTATTATAATAGTTAATTCCGTTATACAATCATTAAGAATCATTAATCCATATTGCAAAATATGGAGGCGATCTAGTTTCGATACTAGGTGACTAAAATTAACAATTTTTGGGAATCCAACTAATTAATAGATATAAAATTTGAACCCGTCCTGAGACGATAGAGTTACAGTTAATCAAAAATAGAATAAACAACATTAATAACTACCCAAAACCTTAAACACTACAATATATATATATATATATATATATATATATATATATATAATTATCTTGTATATTATCAGATATAGATTGGCATCGAGTCCAATTCATGATAAAATTCAACTATTTTTTCATTAACGTTTGCTATTTTGTCAATCATATTTGACTGTGTCGTTTTTTGACGTTTTGCCACTCCAATTAAATTAACAGTACCGGTGGGTCAGTTGTTGGAGCGAACGAGTACAAATTTGAGTATTACAGGTTCAAATCTTGTTCGTGGCCTTATATTTCTTTTATTTCTACCTCAATTTAAAATAATTAGATTTTTTAGATTGTTGATAAAAATGCGTACTGACTACTTTAGATATTTAATGGCGTTTTATTGGTTGCGTTTTACGCTTTTATTATAAATTGACGATGTAGAATTTACAGTGCTATTTAATGTAGACGATGCCGAATTTATGACAGTAAATTTAGAATATTTGTATAACATAATAAGATAGTTCAAACAAAATGTAATTCGAGTAATATATTGAAACATAAAATGCTTGTTTTTATGTAAAATACGTTCGAGGTAAAATTATACGTTGTTTTAAACACATAATACCGGAAATGTTACTGTATAAAAATTGGACCACTCGTAATGGTATTCACAGTATACGCCTCCTTATGATGTAAGCTGAAATTAAAAAAATTGAGAAAGGTTTAAAGAGAGGGATGCGTAATCCATAAGCATCGACTCGTAAGCTTAATGATAGTAAGGTAAAAGAAGAATATAAACAAGTATTAGATAATAACATCAAAGAGATAGCTATAGGAGGTAACGTAGAAAATAGATGGAAAGAAATAAAAACGGCTGTACATGATACAGCAACACTGACTATAGGTAAGAAAAAGTAGAAGCGAGAAAACCCTGGGTAACAAAGGACATATTAGATTTAATAGAGAATAGAAGAAAGTTTAAACCTTTCAGAGAATTGGATAGTGAAAATAAGCAAAAATATAATAGAGTTAGAAATAAGATAGTACATGAGTGTAGAAAAGCTAGAAATAAATGGATAGAGGAGAATTGTAAGGGAATAAAAGATGATTTGCGGGTAGGTAAGACAGACAGGGCTTACAGGGCAGTTACAAGGTTTTTCGGGGAAGATAGGAAAAAATATAATGGCATTAAAGATGCGAATAATGAGCTTCTGATAAATAAAGTTGAGTTAGCAGATGGATGGAAAAGATATTTAGAAGATTTATATAAGGGAGACGATATGGATGAGCTAGAGAACGACCAAGAACAGGATGTAGAAATAGGGTTCTCAATATTAAGAGAGGAAATTGATAGAGCTGTTAGGGATTTTAAACTAAATAAAGCGCCGGAGATACACAATATACCCGCAGAATTAATAAAATATGCAAGTCAGAAAACTTTAGACAAATTATATGAACTAGTAAAAGTAATATATGACACAGGTGAGGTCCCAATAGACTTCGAAAAAAATATTATTATCCCAATCCCAAAAACGTCAGGAGCTGATAGGTGTGAGAATTTTAGAACGGTTAGTTTAACTTCCCATGCTTTCAAAATACTAACAATAATAATTAAAAATAGAGTAGAAACTTTGACTGAGAATTAGTTAGGCGAAGACCAATATGGTTTTCGTATAGACAGAGGGACTAGAGAACCGATACTAATGATTAGAGTAATTATCGAAAAAGGGGTACAAAAAAATAAAAAGACTTATTTGGCGTTTGTAGATTTAGAAAAAGCATTTGATAGGGTTAATTCGATTGCTATATTCAGGGTTTTGCGAAAAATAGGAATTTCTCATAGGGATAGAAAAATTATTTACAGTCTATATAAAAACCAAAGCGTAGTAATTACATTTGATGAAATAGAAAAGGAAGATAAGATTAGAGATGGTGTTAGATAGGGCTGTATACTAATCTCCCTTGATTTTTAATGTTTATATTGAGGAAGCTTTAAACTTAGCTAGAGGGAGAAAAGAGACAGGTATTAGTGAACAGGGACAGAAAGTAGACATGCTACGTTTTGCAGATGATATAGCCATTATAGCAGAGTCTAGAAAAGAGGTAGGAGAGTTTTTAAAGATAAAGATAATGGCAAGTGAGTTACATCCTAGTTCTAAACCAAAATTAAAAATAGGTAAAACCGAGTTAGAGGAGGTAGATGAATTTTGGTATTTAGGTAGTATAATTACAAAGGACGGACGCAGCAGAAGGGAAATAGTACCTAGAATAGCTCAAGTTAAAAAAATGTTTTTAAAAAAGAAAGACTTACTAATAGCTAATAATATTAGTATAGCTAATAGAAAAAGTTTCTTAAAGTCGTACATATGGAGCGTTCTATTATACGGTAGTGAGACTTGGACAATTAAAGAGGTAGATAAGAAAAAGCTTTTGTATCTTGGTGTCATACGAGAATATTAAAGATTAATTGGACAGATAGAGTAACAAATGAGGAAGTTTATAGAAGGATAGGTGAGGAACCCTGTGTGTGGAAACAATTAAAGGTCATGAGAAATAGAATGACAGGGCACGAGTTAAGACACGAGGGACTATTTAGTAAGGTTTTAGATTATAGACTACCAAATAAAAATAGAGTAGGAAGACCTAGACAAAGCTATAATAGTCAAATTATTAGAGATTTAAGTTTAACTAGCTCAGAATAGAAAAGAATTTAGAGGTACGTCAAACCGACATTATAGTAAGTTCGAAAACAAAACAAAAAAATTAAATAAATAAAAATCAGTTAACTAAATGTCACCATGACATAACTCATAATTAGTTAGCGGTCTGGCATGTTGGTAGCGATTCGTTGCTTAAGCCTTACCATAACATATAATTTAACACTTTTCCTTTTTTGGAGGGGATAACAAGGAAATATTTCATTTCCCTGTAAATGGGAATCATGTACGCATGTTGGAGTTCTTTAACAACCATCGGGTAGCTAATATTTATGTAGAGCCAGGTAGATTACAAAAAGATAGAAAGTATAAGAAGACCTAGACCAATCTATATTAGTCAAATTATTAGAAATTTAAGTTGTGAATGGCATGTAGAACTTTTTAGATTAGCACAGAATAGAAAAAATTTAGAGCTGCGTCAAACCGACCTTAAGTAAGGTCGAAAACAAAATGATAATGCTTCCTTATGAAATGGTGTCAAAGAAAAAGCAAAGAACTAATGAAGCAGTGTAGATAAACCAAACGAGAACTGCTAGTTTTGGACTTTTTGCACAAGTTAGAATAGAATAATAGAAATGAGCACGCAAAAAGTGTGTGAAATAAATGATAAAACGTTAACAAGAGAAAAAAGTAGAATGCACGTCTGAAAATTATGTTTCACGAATTGACCAAAAGTGTGAATCCAAAATCGGATGTCCTTAAACTCCTTAAAGTTAATGAAGTATGCTAAAATAGAAAACGAGAGAGAAGAAAAGGGAGGCTCGTATATGGCTTGAGGTATGACGTAGATTGCTCTGCATGGAATCCCCTAAATGGTAAGAGTCACTGTCTGTTTACTAGCACAAACCGAACTACACGTTTTTCATTTATTGGACATTTTTGTTGTATCCAACTTTTACCGGATGTGCAAATTTATATGCTCTCAGAATAACTTACTACGTACTCAGCTTTGTTTTTAATTATTTTGTTTCTATTAATGTTATATTCACCATGGATAAATTAAGATGTATTAGTCATGTTCAGCACTCTGAACGTGAAAGCACATGTTAAATAAATCTATTAATTTTGCTGAGTAAAAATATAGGTATCGGTTTTAAGTATCGTGACGCCAATGCGATTAATTTGCCACAAAGTTTATTGATATTTTGATGGTGACATGCATCGGAGCAGAGCCAAATAATATCATGCGTTAGTGTCATGAATCAATTAAATCTAATTTAATTCTTGGTGTGCAGAGTTTTTCATTCTATTAATTATAAACTGTGCGTGTCCAATAAGTGTTTGCTCCAGTTTTTATTGAACAATAAAATTAGTAACTGACCACTGACGTAGGAATAATCCATCTCTCCAAAATTTATAGCGAAAGCATTAAGAAAGAATTTGCTTTTATTTTTTACCTTATAGTGAAGCTTGTAGAGTAGTTTCGCAAATTCTTCTGATCACGTATTATGGTCTCCTGTAACGGTGCCAATGCGCTTAAGAACTGTTGTGAAAAGCATAATTTTCGCGCGCTTTATTGGTAAAGTTGCAAATATTTCTCGCCTTAATTTTTGTAAATTTTCTAGTTAATGAGACGATTCCAATACCTTAGAGACGCGTAATCTTAATACGAAATATTTTATATTTAGGAGCTTTGGGCATGCGAAAAGTTGCCGACCGGCAGTGAGTTTAATCTTTTTAAATAGTTTGACTTAGAGGGTATGAGGCAAAAGCTTCTAACTACCTAAGCTCAGGTGCGGTTAATTCTAATCTTGTGTGAAGAATTATTATGATAAAACTTAATAGGAGTTGGAATTGACAAAGTTGTTATGTACCAATAGTATTTGTCTATTGTTTTTTGACTACCAAGTGCTTTAGTCCAACTAAACCAAAAAACAACCATCCAACTTATACAGGGTGGCATTAGTTATATGCCATTAAATTTAGGAGGTGATAGAGATTGATTGGCTATCCAAAAAACCTATAAATCATTTTAATCTTGAACCACTTTTTAAATGCCCGACCTAGGTCAATTTAAGTAAAAGCTTCAGGACTGCTGTTTTGCCATATGTTTATAAAAAATAACTTACCTATGCGAGTTTATGATTCGTATAACTCTCGGCCATCGTAATTTCAAATCACAATTCACGAAACTACTACGCGACAAAATATCTCTAATTATCTACAACCAATTACAATTAAATCACAACACAGCGTTTAAGTGTATTCCCTAAGTAGGTAGTGGAACACAAGTAACAAAATCAAACAGGTGCTACACACTTACTGATCATCTAACCCGGGCTACGAACTATTTCAATGAAAGTACAAACAATTTAAAATAGGTTATCGTATTTTGTATAAACGCTGAATTACAACAAACGCAAGAACACGGGGTTAGACACCCAATACAGTTTACCAAATCAGCATCATATGGAATATTATTTTTTGTAACATCCATATGTTAAAAAGAATTTAAACTTATTTTGGTAGCAGCTAAAGTGCGTTGAGTTATTTCGTTTGGCAGCTAAAATGCATTCTATTTCAATAATTTAAGTTTGCAAAGGGTCACAACTTGGTTGGTCGACTCTAAAGAATGAAGTAATGTGTATTTGATTCGTGACATAGTTAACATTGCAGTGGTTTTAAAACATTTTTGATATTTTTTGTTTGTCCGTTTGTAGCTTAACCATTTGTTTTAGAGCACATGTTTATTAAGAATTTTTGTTTGTCTTATCGGTCTCTACGCCCACTTTAAATTATTGACATTAAACCAATGTTACCCTGTATATTCATGTCCATTGACCGCACAGCTCCAAATAAACTATAAGATTACCATATACATAGACCCATTTTCTTCACTCCCCAGCATAAGTTAGTAGTTTCAAATCATCCACTAGAATTTAACACATTTCTAAATGAAATCATCCTCATTAAACCATTAATTTCTGAACCTAAGACACTGCTCCATTACATATACACTAATTTCTCACACAATCTTTTTACCACAATCACATAGTACATAGAACCAAATTTATCGGACCACGAGAACTCAACGACAAGGATAAGGGCACAAGAGCCGAAACTCGAAATGAATATTCTACACGTACTCGCATGATTGTTATATTATGGAAACGTAATAAATACTTTGGAATGTATAACTAGAAGGGACACAAGACCCAGATACAGTTGACCCTACATTTGATTTTCCAATGCTTCACCCAAAACTACAACATTGGCTAGGAAGCGAATTTCTTTCACCTGGAAATTTTGAATTTTGCCGAGCCGTTACTGTTCCAAGCACGGTAGGGATCTTTAATGTGTATGACAACACTCACATAGAACCTACAAATCTTGATGAGGGCGTATTTTTGTGAAAAATGCTTGCTTAATATCTTTCAAGTGATCCGTGTCGGGAACCGGGACCTTGGGATCAGCAGTCATACGCAAACCTGTCTGATTCACGAAGCCACCGGTGTAGTTAACCACATACATTTATCATGTACGTAAGTATGTACCAAGTGCCTGAAGAGTCTTTATTTGGTATACGAGTTTTTCAATAGTAGAATAAGCAAACATCTTATTTTATTTGATTTTTAGGTTGGTTACCATGTCATTCTTTTCAAGGTTGGTCTTATTCAGATCCCCATTGTTTCCTGCTCTGAGGGTACTCTTTCAGTACCTTTTACTTAGATGTTCATTAATCTAGTCTATACACTCAAGTCATTATCTTTACTTCATGTTTTATTTACTCGTTCTCAACCAATGTCCTAGTTGCTCCTTCACGTTGATATCGGAGTGCAAGTAGTATCAGTGCAGACACAGTAGTGCAACACATAAACTAATATATACAAACAAAAAAGGAATATGTTTACAATACTAAGACTTAATAACTAACATTTAAATATATATAAACCACTATAAGTAGGTATTTACAGGATTAATATGGGCGCGTGTTAATAAGCACAAACAGGAACAAATATACATAAAAGTACATTAGGTCAGTTAATGCAAAAACGCAATGTGAATATATACAGGAATTAATACAAGTGTGTTAATGACCACACACAAGAACAAGCGTTCACATATTCCTATATATAAAAAGCACAAATATCTATATGTACAATAAGCGCATTAAATAGTGTTGAATATTTACAAGATTAACACGAGTGCGTGTTAATAGCCACAAATAAGAACTAACGGTCATCTATCGCTATATATAAAAGAGCATAATATATACAGGGTGAATCTCCGTTGACGCGACGGTCCATTATGGATAAACGGTAAAAAATGTAAAGTTTTTGCATATACAACGATATGTGCGTTACTAATGGTTACATTTTAAAATTATTTTGAAATATACAGGGTGTCCCAAAAAAGTGTGGCGTATCAAAGTTATGTTTTTCTTACGGAACACTCTGTATTTTATTGCATTTTGGATTGTACGTAAAAATGAGATAAACTCTCTTAAACAAGTCCTATACCTAAACATTGTAGTTACCGAGATATTTTGAGTATTCGTAAATTTGAAGATCTAAAAGAAAAGTTAATAACTCCTAAACAAATACATTTATCCAAATCCAATTTTAACTATAAATATTAGACCAATAATAGAAACTATCGATGTATTTAAAGTTATCGAAAATTCTACTGGGTGTCCAAAATGGGACACTTTGCTAATGACATCTTCAAACGTCAATATCGTGCTCATGTTAAATGGAACACCTTGTATTTTATAATACAGTGATGTAGTACATTTAATTACCTTTCAAAAATTATAAAGGTGTACCATATCTAAATTATTTAGTTTCATCACGTAAATTTCTACTGTATTTGAGCATAGTTTGTGCTTGGTTGAATATGAACTGACTCTATTAATTTCCTATTGTATTTTTAAGCCCTACTCACTAATCGTTTCCATTGGCGTGTTTATCGATTAAAGCTTGTATTTTGCTTTATTTCTGGCAGAGCTCGGTATTTTCTCAAAATTCCTGTCGAATTTTTGGTGACAATGCTTTCTCAGTCACGTAAGCGTTCTGTATTATATGGTTATTTCTCAGGATCCCCAATTATTACCCACATTCAATCACGTAATTTTATGTTTGTAGTTTATAAGTCCAAAACTTATCATATAATGAACCGCCTGGTGTTTATTTGTTTGCTACAGAATGTTGGTTTTTTTAACAAATGTATTCTTCGTAGTCACGTATCCATTTTCTAATAATGACGTATTAAGATGCGTTTGCATATAGATGCGTTGATATTTTCGACGTAATTATTAAATATTTGGAATGCCAATTTATCTATATTTCCCGATAATTTATTTTGGTGCAATTAGTTGCTTCTAAAACCTTATCTTTACTCGTAAATTATACTTAAAAATATTATACCACGCACACATTACTATTCTAATTAAGTGGTATCGGATTATTACTAAATAAGCTTGTTTCTCATGCATTAGATCAAATATCCTTTATATACCGTATCCTTGCAATTGACTTTTTGTAGAATAGTCGATTTACTCCTATAAACTACCCTCTTATCATAGCAATATATATATATATATATATATATATATATATATATATATATTATTCCACCCCCCTTTTCTTCTTTTAATACTTTTTTACTTTACTTTATAAACTTTAAAAATGTGCACACCTAATGCACGCCCGTACTTGCACCGTTTGGTTGGTTCTTTTATTTAATATTTATTGTAATGCCTCGACTCTATAAAACTCTTAATCTCAGGGTATTCAAACTACTTATAGTGGATTCGTTATAAGTAGATGTGCTACGTCCAACCAAAGTGCACTCTTTTGTTTTTCTACTAAAATTGCTACTCTACTTTTGTATATGCCAAAATTTATAAAATGATCAAAGTTGCTATGTGCCAAATGAAATTACAACCAAAATTTGTATGACTAAATTTTGACGTATTATAAAATGATGTTAAACACTCACCTGGTCTATACTCCGTTGATGCCTCAGTGAATCCTGGCACAAAATCCTAATCCCCGTATGCGTCCTTACAACTTTTCGTGATGTTTCCAGGTATCTTCTAATTTTTAACTGTTCCCCAATATCTGAAATGATTAACCCAAATTTAGAATTTTGAAAAAATAGTGCTATAACTTCCCTTGTACTAATCTCCACTTCAAGTCCTTGTTTCTTCTATAATTCCGTCCGCTTCTCCGTATCTAAATCCCAATCCACTCGTTCCTGTATATTCTTGCTCGCTGCTCCTGTTGTCTTTAAACCGCTCTCCAATATCCCTTCAAATCTCTTTATAACCACTCTCAATAACCTTCTAACTTTAAACCACACTCCAATATCCACTTCAAATCTGTATAAACACTCCCGATGACCTTCTAACTTTAACCACTTTCCAAATCCAATATTTTACCGTCGCACAATCACTACTATTTACTTTATACTTTCGCTTATTTCTTTACCACTTTTCAATGAAACTCATTTTAAAACAATTACCTTTATTTTCTTTTCAAAATATTAGCACAGTTCTGAAAACACGTCTATTACAAAATTTGTTCGAAAATAATCTCTGAAAACACGTCTTTTACAAAATCGTTTCGAAAATAATCTGCTTTGTTTACTCTCTAAGGCGACCATGTTGATTCTCAATTCGCCTACTACATCCTAAAGTTCATCACAAATAGTCAAGTCCGTGTCGCACATACCCAAGTTCATGTCTTTATACAATTTCATAATCACTCTAAATTCTAATGTATGTCCTAAATCTTTACATTCAACCAATCACATTTTACGATGTTTTAACTAATAATTTTGGTTTTACAAATATTGTCCAAAAGTCGATTCTATAGAAAATGAAACCAAATAAATTTATACTTGACCCTGGATGCATGTTGATAGTGAACATTTACAGACGCATCCGGCTTTTGGACGGCAAATGTACTTTCAAAGGCTTTTTAAAATTCAACTCGGTATAAACCCTTGAGCATTTCACATCTTATTACGCCACTTAGTCATTTTAAAATTGCCTTTTGGCACTGAATTTCAACTACTATATTTGAATGGTATTTTAGTGTACATAAAATACGGTAAACATACATTTTTAAGTTTATGTGATCGATTATGTGGATTATTTTTGTTTGGCATATACTATCTTGTACTAAACAACCCTTATAACTCTTAATAGCTCCCTTAGACATTATATTGGCCCCACTGATTTTGAATGAAATTGGAAATTGCGTCGGCTTTACTCTTTCCTGGTGTGCATAATTTCTAGTTTTATTTAAAATCAAAACCCCCTCTTACCTTTCTACACAAACCCCTTTTCGGATTCCTACATATTTTAATTATTCAACCCCTATTTTTAATTCTCAATATGTCTGTCTAACTATGCTACATACTAACCTACCTTATAAACTAAAACAAAACTAAACCAAACTAAAACAAAATTAAACCTTCCGTCGCATGAACTATATTACAACTATTCTACTAACCCCTCTTCCTTTACAACCTTATATGGGTATAGATTTTCCAAGTGAAAACGCCCACGATATTCCCCTGTCATCGTAGCTAATTCAAATGTGTTTCCTTCCGCAAAACTACGCGTAATCTTGTACGGCCCTTCATACGGAAACAACAACTTCGCGCAAATGTTCCTGTCGCGGTTCGAAACTCTTAACCTTTTCACCACCACCATATCTCCTATTTCGAAAGTCGTCCTTTTTTTGATCCTGCTACACCTTCGCTCGATATCCCTACGCTGCATCCTTTCGATCCGACGTCTAACACTGTCCAACAACTCTGTGATGTCTTGTACCTCGACTTCTTCCCTCCATGGCCTAGCTGGTATAATCCTCCGAATCAATGTTATCGGACACGTTTTTGTCACTGAACTTGGTACACAATTCATAAAATTTTCAATCTGCGGCAGATATCTAACCCATCTATTATGGTGCTCTTGCGTTGCTAACCGTAGATATTTTATTACCTCCCGTATATATCGTTCGCATGGATTTGCTTTCGGATGCCGTATACTGCTGAATGACACCTTAATGTGTGCTCGATTTAACCCGTTCCTAAATCTTTGGTTGTTAAAATAAGTTGCGTTGTCTACCAAAATCCTTTCCATTCTCCCTACCTGGCTTCCAAATTCTTTAATCGACTGTAACGCATGCACCGTGTTGCTTCGCCTTGCTGGAAATAATTTAACAAATTTTGAAAAAACATCCACCATTACTAATATGTGCCGATACCCTTGTTCACTCATAATCAAGTTGCTTAAGTAATCAATCGCCACCAATTCCAATGGTCTGCTCACGCTCACACTCATCGGTACATTCTGCAACACCACGTTCTTATCTTTCCCTAAAATACAAATTTTGCAACGATTAACCCTTTTCTTCACCACTGCGATATCGTTCCGTGCATAAAATGCCTCCCTGAATACCAAAAATGTTTTTTCTTATACCGATATGTCCAAAATTTAAATGAATTTCATCGATAATCTCCACAGCCGCGTCTCTGGATACCACTACCAGCTCTGCCTCACCTATTCTTTTTACTACGAACTGCCCTACGATGGTAAATCCACGGTACTCCTCCACATTTTCGCTTGTTAATCTCTCGCGGATCGAGCTCACCTCACTATGCCTTTGCGTTTCCATTAACTTGGCATTTGTCCACCGACCAACATCCCTGAACTCCTGCAAAGCAACCAAACAATCCTTCACGTCTTTATTTTTCTCCACCTGCGGTCTGCTTAGAAAATCCGCCGTCACATTATCCTTGCCTGGCTTGTGTTTGATTTCAAAATCGTATTCCTGTAATACTAACGCCCATCTGTACAACCTGCTGTTTAGAAACTCCTTTTTCTTCATAAATGTCACCACCGTGTTGTCGGATTCTATTAAAAATTTTTTTCCTAGCAGATAAAAACGCAACTTTTTCACTGCATATACTATAGCCAACATTTCCTTTTCTGCCGTTGCATATCTGGTTTCGCAGTCTTTTAATACCCTCGAAATAAATACGATTGGTACCTCAGCTCCGTCCTGGATCTGCACCAACTCAGCCCCTATCGCATATTTCGACGCATCCGTTCTTAAAATAAATTCGTCTTTGAAATTCGGATATTTTAATGACAACTCTTTATAAAATGCACTTTTCAAATCCTGGAACGCCTTCTCTCGATCAGCAGTCCATTTCCATCTTTCATTTTTCTTCAATAAACTCACCAACGGCACACACAACTCAGAATATCGCGGTATAAATCGTTTGTAATAATTTAGAACCCCTAAAAATCCTCGCAATCCTCTCACGTTCTTTGGTTGAGCTATATTTTTCAACTCGTCCAACCTTTTATTGCAAATTTTCATCCCATTCTCACTGATTTCAAACCCTAAATATGTAACTTTGTTTTTGAACAATTCGCATTTCTCCACGTTCAACTTCAAACCCCCTTCGTCCAGCCTCTGGATCACCTTTTCTAAATGCTCCAGGTGTTCTTGCTCGGTCCTTGAAAAAATCAACAAATCATCCACATAGTGCGAACAGAAACATTCATACTCATTAAACAGCTTCTGCATGGCCCTTACAAGTGCTGCTGAAGAACTACTTAACCCAAACGGAACTACAGAAAACATGTAAATCTCTCCTTCAATACTAAACCCTGTAAACTTCTTACTGTCTTCATGCAACGGAATTAACCAAAATGAATTTTTTAAATCTAATTTACTGAAAAACTTCATCTCGTACACTTTGTACAACAAATTATCCAACCCTTGTGGTTGTTCATACTGCGGTTTCGTAATCGAATTCAACTTCCTTGCATCCAAACAAATCCTTATATCCCTTTTATTGGGTTTAGGAACAATAACTACCGGGTTCACATATTGAGTTTTCGCTGGTTCTATTATTCCATCTCGTAACATCTTGTTAATCTCGGCTTTAACCCTATTTCTAATAGCAAACGGAATTGGATACACCTTTGTATTAAACCCGTTGTCTTCCGTGACCTCTAACTTATGCATGTATCGCCTCGCCAATCTTGGCTCTTCATTGAATAACCCTACATACTTATTAAATAATTCTTCTAACTTCGCCTTTATCTCAATACTCACATTTCCAATCTGTTCATCCTTAATTAATCTCACAAACATATTACATAATCGTACTTTAACCTGTCTATAATCACTTGTCCTATCCATTCCTAATCCCGACTTATCTATATTATCTCCATTCCTATATTCCTCACTAACCGTAGACACCATCCATAACTTATCTTTATCAAAAATTCGAATCGACCTATCTTTACCATCTATATTCACTCCAAAATCCTCTATAAAGTCCATTCCTAATATGAAATCTATATGCAACCCCTTTGTAATTAAAAACTTTGCCTCCCCTACATTTTTATCCCCTACAAATATTGGTACACGGATGATCCTATAAATCGTAGTTAACTTTTTATTCATAGCCGACCATAGATTAACCCCATCAATCGCTTCTATTCTTCCTTTTAAAAAATCATCATGTTTTATCACCACCCTCTCATCTACCAGCGACAACTGTGAACCACTATCAATTAACGCAACATATAAACACTCATTTAAACTAATATTAATGAACAAAAGATTCCTTTTTTTCAAATTATAATTATTTACTAACAAGTCTTTTAAACTATAAACAACGTCGACCTTTAATCCTTTATATTTGTTCTCCCAAAAATTTGCGTTTTTTTTTTCTAAGGGTGCCTCGTGTATCTGCACCACTTCAATTTGATCCGTGTCCTGAGTCCTTGCGTTGGTCGTTATATGGTGGACATTCGCGTCCCTGTCCGTCCGGCTATATCCGTTCTGTGTGCCGCCCCCTGTATTTCGACCGTCATCCGCGTTGTCATCGCGCTGGTACCTGTTTTGTCTTGGTATGTCGTTCTCCCGGTGTTCCCTATTGTAGTATGGTCTCCTGTTTCCGTCGTGTCCCCAGTGATTTCGGTTTCCGTGGTTAAAATAGTCCTGTCGGTAGCTGGGTCGATGTTCGTGATGGAAATTGTCCTGTCTATGGTTGGGTCGCTGTTCGTGGTACGTATGTCGTCTGTTGTCATCCCTATAACCCCGGTTTTGATCCCAATGACTAGTCCGTGTTTTTGTCTCCAGTGCCGTTGCCAAATCGAAATTCCTCATAACGCCTAAAAATTCCCGCAGTGTTTTAACATTGTGGACCACAACCATTTTAGTCACTTCCGGCTCCATGTGGCCCGCAAGTAGTAGTATGATGTCGTCCTCGTTTAACTTTGGTGTCAAGTGCTGTGCCTGGTTGAACTTGTCTATCGCGTATTCTTCGCGAGTCCCGTGTGTCCGACTGTAGTGTCCTGAAATCAAATTGGTACGTATGTCGGTCTGGTGCGTGTTGCTCCAGAACTGTTCCATAAATAGTCGTCGAAATTCCGCGTAGGTGTCGTACTGTCGCCGTATGATATTGTGCCACTTTTCCGCGTTCCCTGTCAATGTCGCCCCTACTATCTGTAACTTAGTTCGTTCATTTTCCGATTCGACGATCTCGTCCAGTCTGTCTAGAAATCCCATCGGCTGTTCTGTCTTCCGTCCTTCAAATTTAGGTAGCGCGTCCCTGTTCAATTTGATGTGCTGTCCGTAGTCCAGTCCTATGCGCCGTCGTTCTAGGTCGTCCAATTTTTCATGTATTCGTCTTACGTCGTGTCCTACCCGGTTTTCTACTACAGTGACTTTGTCGTCCAGTTGTGTCTTAGTGTTCAAGTTTTCGGTCTGTATCGTCTCTAAGGTTTGTCCTAAATTTCTGTAATTTGTCAAATGTCTTTTGTCGCACGTTTGAATTTCGGAATGTAACGTCGTAAAACCACTGACCATTGTCTCCTCCACTGTCTCTACGCGTGTCTTGATTTCAGTCCGTATGTCCGTTTTTGTCGCGTTCATGTCTCCGTGAATCTGTACCCGCGTATTTTCTAATTTGTCATCTATCCTGTCATTCCTTTCGTGTACCTCAGTCCTTATGTCGTCCTTTACGTTTTGTATTTTCGTGAGTAGATAGTCCTGTGTATTATTCAATTTGGCCGTCAGTTCCGCGTGTGCCGTCCTAAACTCGTTTCTCAGTTCGGTGTGTGAATCTTCAATTTGGTTTGTTAACGTCATTTGTAAAGTCGTTATTTTATTATTTAAAAGCGTATTTGCCTCTTTTTGTTCAATCTGTGACGTTTCAAATTTTTTTGTTAAATTTGTCTGTGAAGTTTCAATTTTTTCCGATAGTTCCGCCTTCAGTTCCGTGTTTGATGTTTCAAATTTGTTCGATAAATTTGTCTGCAAGCTCATTATGAGTCGTATTAGGTCCTGGGTTCCGGCGATTTCTGCTACCCTTACCTCCGGTGCCGTCGGCTGGTCCGTGTCCATGTCTGTCACCTCCGTGTCTGTCTGCCTTGTCTCCGTCTCCTGGATGTCTCCTCCTGCGTCTAATTCTATGTCCTGTGTCCTAAGTTCATCGTTTAGTGTCGTGATTTCTGCTTCAATTCCGTATATCAGTCCCGATCTCGTAAACCGTTTCATTGCTGGGTCCGTCATCTCTGCAGCCTGTCTTTGAACTCGTATGCCTGAAAACTAAAGAAAAAAACTGCGGGCCCCACCTAATCTCTGGATCCTGTATCCTACTGCTATTCCTGTCTAATTTCAACTCAATCTAGCCTTTTTTTCAGCCCCACGTTGGGTTTGCCACATATATTCCACCCCCCTTTTTCTTCTTTTAATACTTTTTTACTTTACTTTATAAACTTTAAAAATGTGCACACCTAATGCACGCCCGTACTTGCACCGTTTGGTTGGTTCTTTTATTTAATATTTATTGTAATGCCTCGACTCTATAAAACTCTTAATCTCAGGGTATTCAAACTACTTATAGTGGATTCGTTATAAGTAGATGTGCTACGTCCAACCAAAGTGCACTCTTTTGTTTTTCTACTAAAATTGCTACTCTACTTTTGTATATGCCAAAATTTATAAAATGATCAAAGTTACTATGTGCCAAATGAAATTACAACCAAAATTTGTATGACTAAATTTTGACGTATTATAAAAATGATGTTAAAAACTCACCTGGTCTATACTCCGTTGATGCCTCGGTGAATCCTGGCACAAAATCCTAATCCCCGTATGCGTCCTTACAATTTTTCGTGATGTTTCCAGGTGTCTTCTAATTTTAACTGTTCCCCAATATCTGAAATGAGTAACCCAAATTTAGAATTTTGAAAAAACTAGTGCTATAACTTCCCTCTGTACTAATCTCCACTTCAAATCCTTGTTTCTTCTATAATTCCGTCCGCTTCTCCGTATCTAAATCCCAATCCACTCGTTCCTGTATATTCTTGCTCGCTGCTCCTGTTGTCTTTAAACCGCTCTCCAATATCCCTTCAAATCTCTTTATAACCACTCTCGATAACCTTCTAACTTTAAACCACACTCCAATATCCACTTCAAATCTGTATAACCACTCCCGATGACCTTCTAACTTTAACCACTCTCCAAATCCAATATTTTACCGTCGCACAATCACTACTATTTACTTTATACTTTCGCTTATTTCTTTACCACTTTTCAATGAAACTCATTTTAAAACAATTACCTTTATTTTCTTTTTCAAAATATTAGCACAGTTCTGAAAACACGTCTATTACAAAATTTGTTCGAAAATAATCTCTGAAAACACGTCTTTTACAAAATCGTTTCGAAAATAATCTGCTTTGTTTACTCTCTAAGGCGACCATGTTGATTCTCAATTCGCCTACTACATCCTAAAGTTCATCACAAATAGTCAAGTCCGTGTCGCACATACCCAAGTTCATGTCTTTATACAATTTCATAATCACTCTAAATTCTAATGTATGTCCTAAATCTTTACATTCAACCAATCACATTTTACGATGTTTTAACTAATAATTTTGGTTTTACAAATATTGTCCAAAAGTCGATTCTATAGAAAATGAAACCAAATAAATTTATACTTGACTCTGGATGCATGTTGATAGTGAACATTTACAGACGCATCCGGCTTTTGGACGGCAAATGTACTTTCAAAGGCTTTTTAAAATTCAACTCGGTATAAACCCTTGAGCATTTCACATCTTATTACGCCACTTAGTCATTTTAAAATTGCCTTTTTGGCACTGAATTTCAACTACTATATTTGAATGGTATTTTAGTGTACATAAAATACGGTAAACATAGTTTTTTAAGTTTATGTGATCGATTATGTGGATTATTTTTGTTTGGCATATACTATCTTGTAATAAACAACCCTTATAACTCTTAATAGCTCCCTTAGACATTATATTATATATGTATATATATATATATATAAACATTTTAGGAAGTTTTTTACACAAGTTGATAAATACTAAAGTATTACAGTTAATAAGATGAAATCATAATTTAGACTTTTATGCAAACCCCAAATGATCATTTCAAATCGAGCTATTAATTGAAAAAAGGAAAATATAAAGTCTTGGATAGGATTTGAACCTGCATCTCAGTTTTGCCGGAACTGTACGTTTTCCCATTACGTCCCCGAGACCTATGACTATAATTGGGAAATTTACAAATCTAAATCGTGTACAGAATTATATATAAACCTAACTTTCAATTACGTTTAGCATTTTTGTCAATCATATCTGACATAAGTCAAAAACTTGACCATGTCAGATATGATTGACAAAAATGCTAAACGTAATTGAAAGTTAGGTTTATATATAGTTCTGTACACGATTTAGATTTGTAAATTTCCCAATTATAGTCATCGGTCTCGGTGACGTAATTGGTAAATGCACAGTTCCGGCAAAACTAAAAGGCAGGTTCAAATCCTGTCCAAGACCTTATATTTCCCTTTTTTCAATTACTAGCTCGATTTGAAATGATCATTTGGGCTTTGCATAAAAGTCTATGTTATTATTTCATCTTATTTATATATATAAAAATAAAAAAGAATTAATGGCAAGTGACGCAGATTCAGCCACGAGGGCATCCTGTCGACGCGTTTCGCCCTAATTGGGGCTCATCAGGACAGGGTAGCAAAGTTGTAATATTTAATACAGACACCTTATGAAGTACAGCATCACCTAGCTACAATTTGTGTCTTCGTATCGTTTCACTAACATCGCAGGTTTTAACAAAGTCGGCACGGAGGAGATCCGGCTCAACTGCCTTTTTCCATAGCTAAAGTTATAATATAAACGAGAAGTAGTTTAATGAGTCTTAAATTAATTAAAAATAAAAAGAATTAATGGCAAGTGACTCAGATTCAGCCACGAGGGCATCCTCATAAGGTGTCTGTATTAAATATTACAACTTTGCTACTCCTGTCCTGATGAGCCCCAATTAGGGCGAAACGCGGCGACAGGATGCCCTCGTGGCTGAATCTGAGTCACTTGCCATTAATTCTTTTTTATTTTTAATTAATTTAAGACTCATTAAACTACTTCTCGTTTATATTATAACTTTTGGCTATGGAAAAAGGCAGTTGAGCCGGATCTCCTCCGTGCCGACTTTTGTTAAAACCTGCGATGTTAGGTGAAACGATACGAAGACACAAATTGTGAGCTAGGTGATGCTGTACTTCTCATAAGGTGTCTGTATTAAATATTACAACTTTGCTACTCCTGTCCTGATGAGCCCCAATTAGGGCGAAACGCGTCGACAGGATGCCCTCGTGGCTGAATCTGAGTCACTTGCCATTAATTCTTTTTTATTTTTAATTAATTTAAGACTCATTAAACTACTTCTCGTATATATATATATATATATATATATATATATAACAGAACGGTTATTTGCAGTCCGCAATAAGGAATTGTGTAAAACAATATATAATATATATATATATATATATATATATATATATATATATATTAAAAGAAAAGTAGGATTAATGAATCTTAATTTAGGGCGACGACTGGATGCCCTCGTGGCTGAATTTGAGTTACTTGCCTATATATATATATATATATATATATATATATTGCTGTGTTATTAGGGTCATTTAGGGGTAGTTAGGACCAAGAGTATAGCGCACTCCACATAAAATGCATAAGTGCTCAGAAAATGACATAGCTTTCTGAAAAAAACAAGAAATACGATGATTAAACTGGAAAGTAAATCACAACGCCCTGTATATAAATAATAATTATAATCAATTCAGTTAATGAAAAATATTTTGAAGATTTATTTGAATAAAACAAATTCGCAAGTCGTTAAATAACATAATTGCAAGCTGAAACGCGACACGCGTAAATAACGCAACATTATTACATCAAGAATCCCATTTAAAACAAGTAGGCTTAATAATGCATAGGATAGCAAACGCATATAATTTAAGGCATACATTGTATTACGTCTACGTGACTAGAGAATTAAAATCGACACCTGATTTATTGGAAACAAGCAAAGCATAGTAATTAAAATCAAAGTTCACCAAATTTATTTGAACAAACAATGGTTTACTTATCTAGAAGTATGAAAATCCAAGCGAATCAATGCCATTAACTGGAAATCGTACGTGTCAAGAGGAACGCGTTAATGTTAATATATAGCAATAATTGCATGAAAATCCGAAAACCTGGTATGAAAGTTTATACAAAAAACGAACTTTGCGCTTGTCAATAGGTAGACGGTGCATTTAAATAGGGCCAGATTTGTAAACAAATTATGAAGTAAAGTATAGTTCACGTCTCTGAAAACAAAAATATCCACGTAAAGTGAGTAATTGTGAAGTGTAAAATAATACCGCTGAATATGGAAAATTGATAGATTTGTCGTTTTATCCTTAAATAAAGAAAAGCGTAAGTAACTAAAGGTTGATTTAATTTTAAATTCTAATATTAACCTTAATAAAAAAAGACTAAATAATCACTGGAAACAATTCTAAATGATTACGGGAAACAGCTCTAAATAAATGCTGAAGCGATTATTACTGGAACATATGAGGAAATGCAACAAGCATTTACTTCAATGATTAATGGTTTAATGGAGTACGCTAGTGTGTTTAAGACGATCCTATGAGGGATGCACACAATACGGAAAGTGGTTGGACCAGAGACTGAGTTAAGCTGAAAACAACAGGTTAACCAATTTAAATGTTTATTATTTTATTATTTTATTTGTGGATATTTCGTTGCACTTTGCTAAACTGAATAACTTAAGATTTAACATTTAGTTCAATATTAATAATTTAAATACTTTAAAATGCTTTCATGATAATTTACGTGAGGGGTCGGCAAGATTTAATTTTTGAGTATACGTTGTAAATTACGTAGATAATAAAAGAGGTTAAATGAACGTTCATCAGGCTTCAGTTAATAATTAATAATAATGGTGATGTTGCTGACTTTTTTGATCATCTTTGGGAATGATAATTATTAAATTTAATGATTTAATTATTAGAAGAAAATTCCAGTTAAAGAATGTTAACCTTTTCATACGTTGTAAATTTTTTTGAGAACATTATAATAATTTGTGCTTAATGGTGTTTTGGAGAGGTAGATGGTAGGTTTAAATGCTTTGTTTGTCGTATTGTCGCAAGCTCCGTGCGTAATTTAAAAACTGAGCTAGCCGACGCAATTAAAATTATATATTAAAAATCAAAAATTGAGAGATTAAAAATTTTTACCTTTTTAATTCAGAAAAAGGGCGCATCGGGGTATAGCTACAGTATCACAACAATATATATATATATATATATATATATATATATATACTCAAGAAAATATAATAAATAAAGCACGTAATATGCATTTTAAAATATACAAATTAAAACATATGTTGAGAACTTCATAGAATTTCGCAAAATTAACATATTGTCACAAAAAAATATTTCGATAGTCTATAAAAACTTCACGAAAGTATTCAACCTACTAAACTCAGTTGGCGAAAATCAAATGATCGTGTACGCAATCCTAAAATAAAAATGTTTTCTAATAACATCAACACGCGTTTCATATTATCGAAGTAACACGAATATAACCAAACGTCGGGATATCTATAGGTCTGTTCGTTTGTTTGTTCCAATCTACACCAATCTGCACTTTATTTATGCAAGTACAAACCAGAGCTTAGTAGCATAATGCACGTCAATATTTGCCATAGCAATCAGTAAATGTATGAACTATATTTTGGTGCAACCTAGTATATACAAAAGGACAGACCTAATGAGCTGATATATGTTTATGCTTGTTTATTAGTCATATGGGTAGAATTTTTTTAAATTTTTAGTCCAATTTTTAATATTCACTGTTTTTAAAATAGTGTAATTTTAATTTTGCTAACAATTTGAATGTAGGCCTCTCTTGATCTTGAGGCTCTAGGCTGAAGCCTAGTTAGCCTATACGAAAATATGGCCCTGTGTGTAGATAATACGTTTCACGTTAATGTAATAGCAAAGGTTCATGGTAGGGAAAAAGAATGGTATGCAGACCATTAGCAATGTCAATGTCGCATTTAAATTGGATAGTGCTGCATTAATTAATATAGGTCCAACAGAAGTTTTACACAAATTACTTAATCTTCGATTAAAACATACAGGGGTGAGATTAGAAGCATTTGGAGGATTTAAAATGAATCCTTGTAGTGAATTTGAAACGTTATTTACTCTCAAGGAAATACATACTAATGCTAAATTTATTGTAGTTGATAAGCATCGTATTCCTATACTACGAATAGCTGCATGCATAGGTTTTAAAATTAAGTAGAGTAGAGAGCATACAGGAACAAAATCTAAACAAATAAAAATTTATAAAACTAACAGAGATGTATTTACAGGATTAGGGTCATTTCCTGATGCAATTTCTTTAAAAATAAGTAAAGAGGCCATTCCAAAGGCAAATATGAGTAGAAATTAAAAATAAGCTAAAATTAAAATAGCAGGAGTATGTTCAAAGAGGGGTAATAACTTCAATTACAGAACTCGCGAATGGGCCAGTAATTTAGTTTGTGTTGAGAAACGCGACTGTACTTTAAGGCTATACAAAGATCCAATTAGAAATTTTTACGAAATTCCACTATTGATGAAATCAGTACCTAATTGGCTAATAACAAAATTTCATTGCATATTTGATTTGAAAGGCGGTGTTATTAAAATATCTTTTTGGCTGTTTTATTTTACTGAGGATGGCTTTTAACTAGAATGTAATTGAGCCAAACTGTGTTGCAAAAAGAAATATAAAAAGCTGGCGGACTAGGCCCACGGTCTATTCCTGCGTAGGCATGAGGGAGTCGGGGTCTTTTTAAAATTGAACCATCTTTGCATAAATTAGGGCGCCACTGCGTCAATAGAATTAACAAAAGAATAATCTTCTTAAGGATAGACGCAGTTGAGCCTTAAGGGAATTTACCTAAGCCTGAATGTAGATATTCAGTAACATAATTTCCTTTCTTTTTTCTTAATTATCGTAACCAGAATTGGATAAATCACTTGTTTCTCTTAATAGATCCTCAGAAATAAAACTATTTCGATATTTGACTGATATGTAATGAAATTAGTTACTCTTCTTTTATATACAAAAAAATTTAAGAAAATATAAATATAATAGCATGAAGTCGAATGCTGATAGAAATATTAAGTCGACAAAAAAATTTAACAGTTACTAATGGGTTAGGCCCGTCATAAAAAAATATCCAATATCTCATACATTAAGTAAATGCTTTAACCAAAGATCTTTGTTTTCGGTTCACAAGAAATATTTATTAATCTTTCTAATGTTTTAGTGGCTTTCCTTCAAATTCAAGAATTATATCTTTGCATAACTTATTTAAGAACATAAGTGTAACTTGTTTAAATAAACATGTACCACTAGATATTTATCTGTCAGATGTTAGATCAAAATGTTGTCCTTAACGACTATTTAATACTAGCAAATAACTATAAAAAAATTTAGCCAGATCGTCTTATCTATACTAAATAAAACACAATTTAATTCAACAGGAAAACTTTCATATATAATATTCAAAAATTTACTGTATTTTTCATATCGTTTAACCAATTATTTTTCTTTTAAGACACAGTTTCTAACAAAATTTGTTTCTCGCGTGGATTGATGCTTGTTTCAAAAAGGAATTGTACTCACCCTAGCTTGAAGATACTTAGTGTTACAAAAAAATTACAAAACACCTGTCTGATTGCAGGCACGTGAATTTGTCGTTTCTTTAATACAAACAAACAGGATTCCCCCATCAAAGGTTAACCCACTTCCATTTACGATACTGTAATTTGAATTGATTTCTTATACCCATTACGATTTCTTAAACTATACCATCTGAAAGTTGCTTGCTAAAAATTCAAACATAAGTAGTAGCGATAAAGACGCCATGTTGTAAAGTTTACGAACCGCTTTATAAATCTTGAGTTCACTTCAATACTCTGCTTTGCTAAAATAACTGTGCTTCTACACTTTAACCCAGGCAATACGTTTCTCCCAGGGGTGATATTTATCACCCATGATGGTTAAATCTTCCTCGCCACCTTTTTAAAAGATAATGTCTTTTCTTTCTACATGCCACAACGAGAATACTTGTTTCTATATCGGACAAGCGCATCGAGCATCTTGCGCATGGCTGCGCGGATTGATGTCTACGTCGGTAAACAATATTCCGCCTAAACTGTGGCAACCCACATAACATATAGCAAATTTCGGATTTGCCTAAAACTAAAACGATACAACGGACTCCACCAAATAATATTAAATAATGAAGCCAGTAAACTGTGTTCATGTAGCACAACCGTTTGGCAAATACCAGTATTTGAGAGCACTTTTTGATTTATCAATAATTCCTAAAATATTTAATAAATTAGTGAAAAAGTACTTTGGTCATACTGATGGAGTAATACCATACTTCGACAACATTCTGTGTGCTACAGATTCAATTCAAGAGTTAAAGGAAATTGTTAGAAAATCATTAATGTGCCACGAACTAATAACATTAAATTTAATACAGAAAAACTAGACTATTTTAAAACCGATATAAAGTACTTAGGGTTTACATTCAGTGATTAAGGCATACTTATCGATCTTGCTAGGGATAGGTGCATAAAAGAATTATAGCGCCCGGGATATTAAACATTTTTGGGCATGATTAATTTTATGAGAAAATTTTTACCTGATGTAAGTAGTATAATATCACCATTGAGAGAGTCACTAAAAAGTAATGTCGAGTAATTATGAATAAAAGTTCACCATGACGTGTTTAATAAAATAAAGGAAAATACTAGCAACAGTATTGCATTAAGTCCATTTGATTTTAAAAAGGCGATTAAAATCCAATGTGATGCGTTTAAAATTACATTGGGCGCATGCCTAATGCTAGATCAAATGCCGGTAGCATTTATAGCCAGGGGTGCTATTCTCGACTTCATTCGTAAATATTTGAATTCGAATGTATTCGAAGGTCTTATATACGAGTAGTTCCCTTATTTGGTATTCTCCGCACTCTTCGTAAACCTTACTGTTCGAACGCATTATAGACGCTTGGCAACATGGCATTCGAATTGTCCCCCACTATGTTATCATATAATGCCATTTCTTTCTATTAGCTAAATAACATAACCCAATATATTTGATCCTTATTTGCTTTTGGTTACTAAATTATTGACTTTGTGGTCCTAGTTCTGCTTTTCAACTTCAAATTGATATTAAAGCAAGTTCGTAAGAGGAGCAAACCGAGTGGTTAAAAAAGCAGCAACCCCTCAGAACGACAAAAAACGGCACTGATAAGAGTTTGTAAAGAAACATAAAAATGTAACAAGTAAATTTTCAAATGATTTTGCATTTAAAGACTGTGGCTTCATAAACGGCTCCAATCAATGTAGTCATTAAAAACCGACATAATTCCTTTGATAAACAAAAAACTTAATAAATTTTTTATCAGATTACTCCCTAAATGGATCACTAGCAGCTTTATCTATTGGTTCACCTTTATCATCACCACCTTCTTCTTCCGAATTCTTCAAATCATTTATAAATTACAAGTATATTATTCCTTCATTTTCCAAATAAATAGTTTATGTACAAAATAAAGGTTAATAGTCACTGTTCGAACAAGAAATCATCATCATCATTGGGTCTTCAGTCCTGAAACTGGTTAGACGCGTACCATCATTGTTTCCTATTCTGAACTGACCTACAGATTTCCCCGAAATTTGCACAGTCTGCATCTATCACTATCTGATCTAGGTCTACATCCACCTCTTTTTTCCTATCTCTGCTTGTCATATATCCCATACTATTCCCCAAAAATGCCTTAGAACGTACTCTGCCCTTCTATTTCTCATATTTTTCCCCAAAGATATCCCTGTTCCCATACTGTTTCTATAACCTATTTGTTATTACCTTTATCTGTCCATCCTCATACATCTGAAGCACGGCATTTCAAAGGCTGCTACTGTTCTTCTGTCTGCTTTTTAGACTGCCCGTATTTCGTAGGCATACTGTCTGTGCTGTGCTCCACACATACGCTTTCCACAACTTTTTGTTCTATGTTTGTTATCTTTCATCATTGGGGGATCTTGGCAGCCACAGGTTGCTTAACCCCCTTCAATAAATCTCAGTGAAATAGGGCATAATATTAAAAAACAATACAAGGGGAACCGAGCTGTATTGCTGCGTGTGAATTTCAGGGAACTATGTAGGTTAGTTTAGAAAATAAATAAGTGCAGGTACATGTCCAACCAGTTTTGAGACGGAAAACTCAATGACGAAAAAATAAGCGCAGATAAATCTGATGATTATTATCAACAACTACAGGTGTTGGTTGTGAAATATCTGCAACTAATGTTGACTGTGCGAAAAGATATATTGGAAAAAATATTAAATCAGTAAATGTTCAAGTGCTGTGGGAACTTGGCAGCCACAGACTGCTTACCCCCCTTCGCAACTACTGAATGTCGGAGAAATAGGGTATATAATTGTAAAACAATAGAAGGGGACCGAACTGCATCTAACAAGAAAGAACGGCGCCTATGAACAAGAAATACGTCAACAAAAATCCACCCGAATGTATTCGTGTAAGAATTTTCGAATGCATAAAATATTCGAAGAGTCGAGAATAGGGATTTCAATATTTTCCTTCGAATGACGTCATTATTCGAATAGACGCATATATTCGAAGTGTCGAGAATAGCACCCCAGATGTCAAACGACAACGGAAAAGAAGTGTGCACAAATTGAAAAGGATCTATCGTGTGCGTGGGCATTAAATAAATTTTATTATTATGTATATGGGTGTATAAACTGTTATGGTAACCCGTGCGAACAAGAAAGAAAGTAGTACAGTAAGCAATGAAAACAGCCCGTACGGAGGGTAGCAACAAAAAAGAATTCGAAAGAAGTGAGTCGTGTTAGCTATAACGTCGAAAAGTGGGGTGGGTCACACAGAAAAGAAAAGGAAACTTCAAGAAAGAAATTTATTTACAAACCTTTAAGAAATCAATCGACTCGTATAAAAAACAACTTTTATCCAGCATATCTCGGAAGATTTAGATAGTGCAAAAATCTTCACAAAAATAAATAATAACCTTAACCTAATTTTCTACCTCAATCCTAGTATTTATATAAAAAAAATTAAACAATATAGGTACAGTGGACTGTTTTCAGGCCTGTGGTTACTCAAAATTGAATCTTTGATATCACAAAACATAACATCACATACTTACGTATTGCCCACAAGTAATTTTTGATAAGCAATTACAAAAAAAAAATGTAGCTGTAAATTACAGTAATAAAGAAAGAAATCACTTACGAGTCGAATAATGCATTTTGTTCTGGCTAAAAAAAATTATTAGAAAAACGTTACACTTTAACATAGTGTAATCTAAATTGTATGAAGAATAGAAAATTGCATTTTATAATTAATACCCAAGTTGACTTCATTAGCATAGTCCGACAGTTTGAGTGAAGTATCTTTAATTTCAACAACGTACGAGGAGTAACCTGAAGAACTTACCAAAAAGTCAGACCCAATTCTTCTCGATGGAGGTCATCAAAGCGATGCAGAAAGGAAATAGTAATTCTTACAGTTTAACCGCACGTTCCGTTGCGACCCAACAACTGGTTATAATCGAACTCTGTTGGATGACATGGCACACCATAGCAATTTCTTTTCCTGGAAAACTGAGTGAATCAAATTGAGATGAAGTAAAGGTGAACAGGGTAACTTTTCACTCTCCTTGGCTAGTAGCTCGTAGTAAATAATTAACTGACCCAGGATATATGCCTGTGCGTGCTACGTGGTAATGGGTTGAATTAGTTGTAAGTAAGTTAGCATGAAATGCAGTAATAATTTCGTTATTGGAAAAATTCCACCTCTCACAGTACAACTTCGGATAAACTAATTTTAGAACTCCATCTTATAAATTCATTAGCTGTAGGAGCTCACTTGTTTATCTTAGCGACTAAAATGTACTATTCCTGTCTGATCACGAAATTTATGTTAAATATGTCAGTTTTCTAATCAACAGATCTTCTAGTTTATTATTACGTCTTTTTGAACGGCCTGATTATAAGCAAAGGCTAATGATATGGTAGATAGGCACGGTTCACTGAAACGAATCATTGACTATCTCACGTGTATGACTCCCATATTTCGTCGGTATGATTCCTTACTTGAGGATGTTCAATTGTGCATTCTGTTTCGTAATCTTGCTCCATTTTATATAACCCATTTGTCCACCGTCCGCTGCAAGCAGGAATTAGAAGGATGAATGTCTATAGTTGTAGCTGAAGAGTTAAGGTATATAATTATGTGCCACATAAGTGGAGAAGTGATTGTGTGGATCCTGAGTTCGCTTTTGTGCAGTCCTCACCTCCTAAACATATTACCGGGACCCATGACCATTTCGCCACCACTTGCTGAATACTCCTAATACAAATCAAAGTTCTTTTGTTTCTAGTTTTTTGTTTTCTTCTGTACCTCATTCTGGTCGTTTTTCTACTACCAAAACATACTCTTCTTCGGCAAATATGTCTTCGAACAATACTCCGAATTTTGCTCTTAGCTGTCGCAATCGTAATCAAACGGGTCATATGTATTCACTTCCACCTCAGGCTGTGCCTCAACGACGATTTGAGCCAAGAATTCAAACTAGTAACTTACAGGTAGTAACTAAAGGGTTTGTTCCTGCTGCCTTAAATAATACTTCCCAAGAAATACCTGTCGTGTCTGCAATAACTGACGTAGGTGAAGTGATGATAACTAATAAACCGAAGGACAAAAAAAGTTCTGCTGAAGCTAGTAAACCAGTATCTACAACTCTTGTTGCCATTGTTGAGGAAACAAACCCTATTGTAGATGCAGTTTTACCTGATTCTGTTCCTTTATCTAACATCGACAATCTTACAGCCAGGGTTAAAAATAAACAGGCTGCCATTAGGAATAACTTTCCAAAACCACTACCACCACTATCTCAACTACATCCTCGGCTACATGTTACAATAACAGGGGTTTCTGTTTTGCAGAAAACTGTCCTATCAAAAGAAATAAGAGGCAGGAAATATTCCAGACCAATTCAAAACTGAAGATTAGAACACGAGGTGGCATCCTTAGGTATCTGGCACGTTGAGGACTTCAAACCTGCATATGCCGGCGACTTTAATGTTTCTTATTTCGGTCGTTTTTCTACTGGTGATGCAAATGTCTTATACCCCATTCTTAATCCTCTGCGTCGCCAGATTCTTATGCTGACTTTGCCCTACCTTAGGACTTGATTTTTGGGGTTTACCATCTTTCTAATAATTTCCTGGTTTTATAGGTTTTTCTTCTTTTCTTTCCTCTCCTCGTACCCAAACCCGTGTGGGTCTGGATTAGAATAGCTCCACGGTATGGTCTGCCTGTCGTAAAAGGTGACTAAAGCGATCCAACACACTCCCTCAACACACCCGTCGTACACAAACACACACACGCAACCACACACATACACACACTCTCCAAACGCGCGCACACACATATTTTTGTTTGTATTTTCTTTTCTTTCGGTTCGCTCCTCATGCTAACTCAATCTCGTGTGGGTCCGGATTAGTATATCTTCACGGTACGGCCTATCTGTCGTAAGAGGCGACTACAACGGTTCAACCCATTCTCTCAACGCACTCTTTGTAGATACCCACACATACAACCCCCCTCCACGATCAATCATAATTATTCTCTGCATCGTGTTGCCTTCTTCTGTTGGATGTTGTGCTGTTCCTTAGTGTTTTTGATTTTAGTTTTCTTTTTTGTTCTTTTTGTTTCATTTTTCTTTTCTTTTCCTTTGGTTGGTTTTCTCACTGTTAGTCCATATACTGACTGTTTTCTAGACCTCTCTTCTTTTCTTCGGAAACCACGACTTAGTCGACTTTTCGGCCTAGCTAACTATTTTTTGCTTTGATTGTTTGCTTGATACGATGCTTTATTAGCACAGCTTGAAGCACTTCAATTTTTCTATCCAGCGTTTTCGTCGCTCCCGTGTGGTTTGACAGTTATTGTAACTTTTATGCGGTAATTTCCTTAGCTACTGATGGTAGAGAAAAGTGGACATGTATACGAAAATTAAAATAAATGATACTAAACAAAACAATTAATTAAAGATTTTAAACAAGACAAACAATTACTTCAAACATTTACCTTTGTGGTTATAACGAAGCGAAGCACATTTTTTTATAGCGGTTGTTCTGAACGAAATGCGGTTGTAAAAACACTGTTAAAGGCGTACTTCTAGTACGGAATACGAAAACCTACTCTTCTATGTGGTGAAGCGTAGAACATGTAATTTTGTGGCCTTCTACAACGAAAATCGATACTACAATGCCTCGTGTGTTTTCCAAGGTGATAAGAAACTTCTTGTACATGCGAAGAGCAAGTTCATCGATATCACCGCATTTTGTACAGGCACTGTGTTGGAACTAATACACGGGACATTTCAATAACATTTTAATATACCGGGCGGAGGTAAATAATCAACAAATTCCAACTTCGAAAATAAATTAAGTGGTAAATTATACAGCATAAATGGAACATAAATTAAGCGGTAAATTATATACAATATAAACGGAACATACTTTGAGCGGTAAATTATATACAATATAAACGGAAGATACCTTAAGCGGTAAATTATATACAATATTAACGGAACAGTTATTATCGCGACTTGGCTTTTACTGTTGGTTTTCTCGTCGCTCCTTTTCGTACTTTTTGGCTTGTTTTTGCGATAAACTAATCCTTTTCTTGAGGTTGGAAGATGTTACAACTTATTTATTAGAGATATCCGCCCTCCGACGACTTTTGTCATTCCATCTTTGTTCTCGGTGCTTGCTACCCTATACATGTCCTTTTCTTATATCATGACTTGGTCCGGTATATTGGTTCTTCGAGCCGGTATTTGGTGCTGGCAATTTCCTCTGTTTACTTAATTTTTTTTTCTAGTCTGCACGGAATCCCCTAACAAAGTATATGGATCAAAGTTAGATACATATTTGTTATTTATTCATTACAGCATTGGGAATACCCACCTTTTTCTACCCATCCCAGAGATACCAAATAAGACGTGCCTTGTAGGATTCTGTACCAGACCGAGTCATTTGCTCACTTATGTAGAACATGATTTAAATACTTTGCATGAGGGTGTTGAAAGTGCATCTACTCACAAACCATTTAGTAATCCGAATATTTTTGTTTTGATTATACCACTGCATATTAAATGCATATTGACTCAACTAGCTACAGAAACGATATTTTATCTTTCTAACTGATTTTAGAAGACGCAACTGTTTCTATTTTAATTATAATTATGGAAATCTTATATTTTGTAAGTACTAAATATAATCAATTTACAGAACGGAGGAATCGAATCAATTCGACGCAGCCAACGACGCAAAAGTTCAGGAAAACTTCGTGTAAGCGAAAACTTGCCTTCTAAAAATGTAGATAATAAACGTCCTTCAGATCTTGAACAACGGTCTGCAACTAAAATTCAAGCAGGGATTCGAGGATTTTTGGTAAGAAGAAGGCAGATGAAAGACAAGAAATCGTCCTCTTAAGCCGTCGTGTTATTATGTTTAAATATGAAGAGCGTCGTAGATTAAAAATAAGCATTTTTTCGTTTAAAATTTGCACAGTAGATTAAGAAATACAAATTTCTGAGTAAAAATCAAACAATTAAGTTAGTGCTTTAATGATGCTTTTTAAAATGCAAATGGGATTTTTGTATATTATTAATACTCACAGAAATAATACTTTTACAGGGTTGTTTAGAAATTGATGTAAGGTGTTTCTGAAATTTTTTGTTCAGATTTTATCTGAAGACTTCTTCAGTCTGTAGTTCATATTGTTGTATTTTGGATATATCCAAGATAATACTTAAAAGTCTAAAATGAAAATCCATTGTGCGTTAGGCTGACTTACTTGCTTTTAGCTTGAACCCTTATCGGTGAGTAATACGTGTCCTATAGAATGAACATTTTCCAAAAACAAGATTCGTTATCAGTTACAATTTAATTACAAATAGTATTAATTATCAACGCAATAAACTTCATAAACTTTCAATTGGAACTAATATGTATAAAAGATATTGCGCCAATATTAAAGTACAATATTTTCCTATCGTCTGTCAAATATTATTAATTGATATTGCAGGTTTATTCCAAGTTTTTATTTATCTAGATTAATTTTTATGGTCTATAGGTATTTAATGTTAAATACGCGCCTGCGCCTGTTTTGCATTGATAAAAATATAATTTTAATATTGGTTATGGTTTCAAATATTTTAACGCCGATTTAAGATAGAATTTTAGAAAATACCCTCCAAATTATATTAATTCATATGACCGATTTTAACTTCTGCAAAATCTAATATTTTTAAACTGCGAATAGTACAAATACATCCAATTATTAACTATGCTTGCTACTTAAATCCTTCTTTTAAAAAAGTATGTAAAGCAACAACAATTTATAATTTGTCAAGTCATCAAATGAAATACAATCAACATAGTTACCAAAACACATATAATAATATAAATACTGAAAAATAACTGCTTCCCCGTTTTTCTTTTGTTTATATTACCACCTTATCTTCAATTTACAGAACAGACGTAAATATTTTCTTTAAACATACGTAATGTTTGCTATCTGAATGCAAAATAGGTAACACACATACATAATACAAACACATGCATGCAGCGTGCTAAAATAAAAAGATTAGTAATTTAAATAATACTGACGCTTCACTTTTGAAATTTTTGAAAATTGTGCTTTATATATAATAGATATATGAAATAAAAGTTTAAAGTAGAGATTGTAGAAAATAAAAAGCTGAAGTGATTGCAAGGTTTACGCATAGTTTCCAACCTGGCCTCACACTTTACAACTTAACTACCGTTTCTAGCTTTAATTGGAACTGGAATTGAGAAATAGAACGTCCACAGAGATTAAGGGCGTATATCATATGGATCGCCAGGTGAGAAAATAAAATGAAGTGCTTACTCTAGCAATAAAAATACAATGTCCTTGGTATCATGGCAAAAAGTGGACTGTCTACCAAACAGATACTTATACTCGCAAACAACTACCTTTTTTTTTTAAAATCTTGACAACGGACAGTCGATTAAGTAGTTGCCTGTTTCTGCCTGTTCAAATCGTTCTTAAAAGAAAAAACTGAAAATGTGAAAATTTAACCACGTCATTACCTTGATATTTAAAAGACGGTGAAAAGAGACTTCTCTGTTTATCATGTATAATATTTTTGTTTAAACTGTTTCAGATACACTTTGCATCGACACAGGGACTGCTAGTTTTGACAGTTCCAAAACTAGTTGTTATGATAGTTTGTCACAGCCGACACTTACTCATGTAGCTATAAATAAATGCATCTAATCTATTTCTAGATCTTTGTATAGGCTAAACCACTAAATGCATTTAGGCTTTATACATTCATTAGGGATTAAAATCAAACATGTATTGGCTATGTATTATGCAGCTACAATATCGTTTAGAGCATTAAATTAAATTATATAGTTAGTAATTAGAATAAATTCCATTTAGTCTAGATTATATATAAGTAAAATGCACTGCATATTTATTTTTAAATTTAGTATTATATTTGCTTAGCATAAGTAGACTTAAAACCTAACAAGTAAATGTAATAAATTATCACAAATAGACAATAGGATGCATGTGTTTTACAATTTATTTATAATTATTGCGGTTTACGCTTTTAAAACCCCATATTGTTATATATATGAACAGCAAGGCGAAGTCTCAGCAAACAAGTGATATGAATTTTACCCAGCAACAATGATAGTACTTGATCTTTATAGCCGATATTCTAGAGCCGCTCCCTTAGCAGCTGGCTTTTCAACACCACTTCTTTAACATCACTTCTTTACTACTAACGTTATAGATGGCAACAGCTACGATTTCAATACCGTTTGTTAAGTGGATTGTACAATTACGTTAGACGTCACAAACCCTTTTAATACTATTTAACAGGAACCTTATAAACTTAAATGAGAAAGTGATACTACAAATAGATTTGAACATCATCTGCCAGATTGGAAGAATAATACAGCGACCATTCGCTTATTTTAAATTCTATGGCTTCAAGTTTTTAGACTAATACATATTGTTGTGAAGCTTACCTCGGCTGCTCCGCTCATACCCAAACTTTGCTTAAAGAAAACTTTCAAAGAAACTTACCTGGACTACTACATCTTAAGACTCCACCTAACTGCTACTATGTTGTAATTTGAAAGAAAATACTTCTCGACAATCATACCTAAAATAACTCAATTAACAAAATTTACACTCTACGAAACTCTTTTCATTACATTCAATAATATAATTTTTCATGGAAACAAATCATTTTCATGAATGTGTTCGTATTAAATAATTTTATCAAACATATACCCTATTAAAGTAACTGGGCTATCCTCGTAGCTGACTTTAATTCTCATCTTAATATGAGCTCACAGTAAAACTCTTTAAACCTGTGTGCAACATTCTAGCAATAACAAAAGTCCCCTTTACTTTGTACAAAACAGCCTGGTTATCCTTACATTAATTATAAACCTATTTTCATTTGCAAATAAAGTTCAATAAAATTTTCAGTTCCTCAAAATTCATAGAAATAAGCACCCAACAGTACAAAATAGTTAAAACACTTTACATAAACAGCACAACAATGTTTTATAAGAATTCGTTACCTGGTAACCATCATTCTGCAAGCAGCTGCAAACCAGCACACCATTCCATTTCAGATCAACAAATCAATGCTCGATGCATTCACCATTAAAATTCCATTTAAGAACATTTTTATACGCTTTAACACCCAAAATAGCAGTAATGTGTACTTACATGCTTAATAGCTTCGCTCTTAACCCTGTATTTACTGTAAAATTTTCACTCTGACAATTCACCCAACTTGTGTACTTATAATTAACAATACTTGTTATAAAATCACTATGTAAGATTGACTACTTTTAGTTAACCTCGATGGCGAGCGAAGAAGTAAGAGAGCTTCACCCTATCTCTAAGGTGTTTATATAGAGCTAACCGTACTCCTTGTTTTCAAGTTTTCGGACAATTCTCGAACGGATAAACAAACATTCTAGGTATTTTGCCAACCGTCGGCTTCCTTCTTGAAACCTAAGCATAACGGCTGCAAAATTCCAGCTAATTTAGAAACAAACCCTCCATCGAGTTTAATGCACGAACACAGAAAATACCAAGAAAATCGCTTCTAACCGTCTAACGGTTAATGCATTCGCCAAAAAACTAGCTTCAACGGATATTGCTTCCTGCTAGATCACGCCTCACAACTGAAACAAACTTAATCTTTCCTTCTTCCACTCCCATACAACCATTCTCCATCCCGTTTCGTCATTATGAACCCCACTTGAATACATGCCCTTCTATAACTTCTAAAACGTTCAATTATATTTATTAATTCCTTTCCCTATCCTAGATCGATACAAACATCTTTCATTTTACTTTAACTAATAGCTTCAGAACTACACTTGTTTCCCCTGTTTATTACGAAGTCTAACTAATATTCGACTTTATCATCTCCCTTTGTTATGTGCTGTAACAAAGTCCGTCTTTGTTTGTGATATCGATACGTGTCTGCCTTTAACGTTCATTTACATTCGTAGAAATTATTGATTTTCTATCCTGTCCGTAACAAGCTTGTGGTTTTAATATTATCCTACCTTAAACTGTATTGAAATGTTTCTATATTATTAACAGATGCCCTTCGATTATCCATCTTACGCTAAAGCAAATTCTAAAAGCTTTTAAACCCTTGTACAGTATTTTATAATAATTAAATCGGCGTTTTTCTCCTGTACACAAACTAAATGCCCTTGTTGATAGCTGTTTAACATTTGTCGTACTACTTTATAAATATTATGTTGTTTGTTTACAAATGAATGCAAAGCTGAAACTAACATTAAATTAACTCAAAGTACCAATCTTAAATTGAATAATCGTTAACTTAAATATCTAAAACACCTAATTAAATTTTTTATAGATGGTACCTACACACGCAAGCTTGACCTATGACCTGTATATTTTTTAACCTACAAATTACGGTATTGGAAGTATAAATTTCTATCCAATAAGAATATTAGCTTTATTTATTTGTTATCTTGTAGAATTCCATCTGCGTTGATAAATTCAATTTAGCATTTCTGTTCAATATTTAAACTTGCGAATTTGTTAAGGTAAGGATTCGACTTTACTGCGCATACTCGCGTAAGAATATACGTTGATTTAGTTTTGATTTGAGGATGTAATTGAAAAACTAGTTCGAACGCTTGGTCGAGTAGAGAGTTTGAAGTCATGGAGTCTAACTGCCACGTGGCTTGGAAACGAAGGATCCCTTTTAGTTAAAATAAAAACCGTCACTAGTATAGATGTTGGAGATTCGTAAAAGACAATTTTTTTGTTCGTATTCTTCTTTGGTTAGTCGACTCTTGAGATGATTTATGTGGTTTTGATGCGACGTCAACACGGTATGTAATATTTTTAATTTAAATTTAAATTAATACTTCTTGATTTTTGTAGTGCAAGTTCTTTTTCTTAAATATTTCTAAGTTGAAATATTAAGGTGCACATGTTGTGGACAAGCGTTCATTTTCGGATGAAGATCAAACTGTTAGTTCTAGGTATGCTTGAAGGACATACATCTGTTGTTGTTAGACCTGGAGGTTATTGAGTGATGACGCAATGCTTATTCTGCAGATAGATAGCTGCCACCGGATTTATATAGAAGTCATGCAAATTATAGTGGTGAGTGATTATTTATTCAGTTTTCGTCAAAAGAAAAATTACCGGAAATATACCGATTGTATTTTTTTTTTGTAAATTCATATAGTACCCTGAATGTGAGTAAATTATTTTGTGCCATATTTAAAAGCTTGAACTTGTACACAGGTTCATGTGAACGTTTGAGATTTAGAGATAAATTTCAAGGTATAGAAATGTTAAACAAGAATTCGTTTGTAATTTAACAGGTGATTTTCTAGCACTTGCTTCGTCATATTTAAAATTCCAGTTTTTTTTTACTTCAAAGCATAATAGTACACAGTACCATAAAGTTATTTAAAATTTTCGTTCACAATTTAAATTTTTAAAAATATTTAAATTCAATCTTATGTCACAAGCTCAAAACATTTACGCACTTGTTTGCAAACCAAAACAGGATCCATTATCGGTGATTAGTAAAAAGTTGTTGTTTATAATTAAAGTACTATATATTCCTTAAAGAGTTTTAGTAAATACTTAAGATCTATAAAATGCACTTATATAATATCAGATAACAAATAAATACTGTGATAGTTTGATTGCTAAAATAATGTATACGAAGTTGCATAAAAGTTGTAAATATTTTTGACAAAATAGAAAATGAGTTATGTTATTCTGATTCAATTTTTTTATTGAAATAGATCATAGGGTCTCACAGTTAGTTCAAGTAAATTTGCAAAATTTAGGTGTATAGTGAGAAAGGCCATAAGCATTTTCCCCGGTAATATATTTTAGAGCTATAGTTTTGAATTGTTTCCTATAGAATTTTTTTGTGATAGTCAGACTAGGCTCTAGTGAAGCCCTAGTTCTATGTATTCTTTGAGGTGATTATATTTTCAGACAGTACGAGATCGTCGTTCCAATTTAAGCTTGCAATGTTAAAGGTAAGTATCATGTTTTGACATTTAGATTGTTCAGTAGACGTTTTTCATTTCGAAGATTTCCGTATCTTATCTTCGGATTCTTAAAATTATATCTATCATTAAGATACGGTGGAGTCCATGATATTCTTTTTTGTATCGTATACCAACCTACGACCCTAGCTCATAGCTTTGCCCTGAGTTGAAGAAACTTAGCTGGCTGGAAGATCTTATTCGAGGGTCCTTTTGTACGAAAAGCCGCTTTCCATGCACTTTACCCTGGGCTTGAAAGAATTCCTCCTTTGTTGTATGGTGACTCTGCCGCCTATATGGTAGAGAAACGTTGAAGATTACAATATATATATATATATATATATATATATATATATATATATTGTTACATACTATAAATCTTATCGTTAATTGTTGAAAATTTTAATGTTGACATTCGGCCGCGTCTTCTTTCGGCTTGATTTTTATGCAAATATCAGTATCATTTACCCCTGTGACGTAAACAAGTAATATACATAAATATAAATAAGAAACAACGTCAATTATTAGTACATAAACAATCAAGTATCTATTTTTGTTAATAGGTTTGCAAATATTTAGTTTGATTTATACAGGTAAATTTACTTCTATAATTGGTATAAAGGTTGGATTTTCCGATACACTTTAAACCTATCATCATCATCAGTTCTGGAACTGGTTGGACGCGCACCTTCACTGTTTTTTATTCTGTGCTAACCTACATATTTCCCTGAAGCTCCTACAGCCTACATATTTCGCTATCTGTGTGCAATAGTCTAATTTAGGTTTACCTCTACTTTGTCTCATACCTTATTATGTGCCCTATCATCTTATTTCTTCCACGGTTTTTACAGTTTTCCGCATATTTATTTCTTCCCCATCTGTAGTACCATATTTCAAAGGCTTTATGCTGTGCGCTTTTTGTACTGTCCACGTTTCACAGCCGCGCACTGTGCTGTTCTTCACATATATGTTTTCACTAATATTTCCATTGTTTTCATGTTTGCTGTCTTCAAACATAATAACGTATTTTTCGGACTATAAGACGCATTTTTTTACATAAAATAATGGATTCAAATTTTGAGCGAGTCTTATGGTCCGAAGGTTACATTAAAATATTTTTTCAATAAATCGTCTCTAAATTTTAGGTATGTACGTCTTATAGTCCGAAAAGTATGGTACACCGCTGAAGGTATGACGCAAATTATCTCAAGACAAGCGAAGGAATCACCAATTTACATACACTGTTTGTCTATGATTGTCGATAGCTATTATTGGACTTAGCCTGCAATCGTGTGTGCTTTTGTACGATTCATTTGAATTACTTTTCTAGATGGTACTGAAGATGACGCAATTTTTGAAAGGAGTGACAACAATAGTTCAGACAAAAGTAATACGAACATTAACGAGACGAGTGATAGTACCGTGAGTGAAGATGAACTGAATATTGTTAGTACGAGTTATGTTAACTAAATAAAAATTATGATCCGAAAGTAACTTTAAATATATTTTTATAAAAATCATCTGTTGTACGAAAATTTTCACATCTATCCAAACCCCCCTTTTTTTGGTATAGTGACTGTAATGTTATGTTTGAAATCTTTCGGTATCCCGTCTGTCTCATACATATACCTGACAAGTTGAAATGTACGTTCTGTTACTACTGGTTCAGAGGTTTTAGAGATTTTTCATGCATTTTATTTTCCAGGCTCTTAAATGCTAGTTCCAACTTGTCTCTAAGTATAGAATATCCCAAGTCATCTTTGTCACTGTAAGTTTCCTGTTTTAGTGCTTCTAGGACAGGAAGTCCTGCATATAAATTATCTTTATTCTTGCGATCTATCCAATTATGCTACATTTTCTATAATGACGTATCCTCCCGCGACCCTTTTATTTTTGTTAATGTTTTCTATCCCGAAAATTCGTTCTAATTTCTAATTGGTTTGTACGCTACGTCTGTCTTTCTTTTTCCCACCTTAGTCTATACTTCTTTGCAGTTTCCCCCAATTATTGTTCTTCAGCTTTCCTATATTTAAGAATAATTTCCCATTTTTCTGTTTTTCTGCTTCTTTTGGTTTATTTTTGTAATTCACTTTTCTTCTATAAAATTCAAAAATTCTTTGTTACCCGTGGTTTCCTATTTTCAATTTGTTTATATTATACCCCAAGATATCTCTGGCCGGCATGTCTAAGCTGGAATAATGTTATTCCATTCTGCTTCTACTTCCTTAGTATAAGAAACTTTTCCGATGTCTTTCCGCAATGGTGATTGTGATCCCCCCCAGAACGTTTAGTGCATATACACCAGAACTTTAACAGTGCATATTCAACTCCCCCATAAAAGTAGAAAACCATTAGATGTAGGTAGACGACCAGATCTTCGGATGCTGGAGAAATTTATATTGGAGGTAAGAATAAAATTGTGGCGGCTGTACTCGCATGAGCATTGATTTGTGATTTTAAACAGATTTTGAAATAATCTAACAAGCACGTTTTTGTGTAATGGCGCTAGTCCATATAATTCTCATGCGAGTGCACCTGATAACATACACTGTTACATGCTTTTGCTTATTCAAATATTTCTTTATATATTTATTATATGTATATTTATATATTTATATTATATTCATATTTATTTTTACACTTATGTTTTTGCCTGCATTGTATTGTTGTGCGGCTTGATTTAATTCGTTTGACGTTCTGTCGCCAATTTTTGGTCGCAGTATATATAGGAAAGAAGATTGTATATATAATATGTCAGTTACGGAATGATAGGGAACGTTAGGGACAAATTTAGGATAAAATACTTAGATCAGGGAGGACGAATTTGTAAATTTATAAAGCAGGCAAAATAGCTTGATTCACTATTAATACATTTGGCAAATGCTTAGAAATTTGAATCCATTTTAAATTAGCTAGCTAGATTTGGATAGTTTTAAGTCGACCCTTCAGGTCGCACTAGTATGCAGAGCCGGCGTCTGCTATCCGGTATTACGGATCCCTCCCCCTCTCATTTTTGCTCGTCTTGTTGATCGGGCATGCTCCAAAGTCAAGGCTAGGGATACCATTATTTAAACCCTGTTTTTAGTTTTTGTTTCAGTCTGATCGATTTTTATTTAGAGTGGATTAATTATGAAGTTAGAATAAATTACAAGCACGTTTATTTTTCGCGTTTAAACCCAATGTAGTACCTTCGGATGGAGCATTGGGGACGTGGCCGCAAGTATTATTCTTATTCAAATTATAATGTCTTTCCGCAATTCGTATGACTTTTTCTCAAATTTTTGTGGGCATTTTTATCGTTTAGTTTCTCAAGGTATAAGTACCCCTTTCCGTTCCTTTTTTTTCAAATTTTTAAACTTTAGCCCGAGTTTCATAATTACTATGTTGTGGTGTCTATATCTGTCAACCGGTAGCTGCAACAGTCATTTACTTGATTCATAAACCGTTATCTGACAAGATTGTATTCTGTTTGATATCTCGTTATCGTGACTTGAAATTACTTATATTCAATTTACCTTCTCTTTTATTAATTACGAATCCTTTGTATTGAAAATATTTTTGCACTCTGTTCTACATATCCTGTATTTTAGTAAATTCACATTTTTCAAAGTAAACTAGTCACGTGATGCAAATTTTTTTATTTAAAATCAATCAGAGAATTTAAGTCTACTGTTGTTTTTAAACCCCTTGCATGTAACTACTTTATTTCTTATTCTGTATCTGTTATGCTTTTACCCATAATTTTTTCATGTGTTTCAAGCGTAGGACTGGTTTAAATTTTTTCAAGAAAGCTGATCTACAATTATATTATATCGAGGATCGACTTATTTATTTTATCCTTCTTTTTGTAACTTTTATTTTTACTGCAAAGTATTTTGAATTTTTATTCCATAAGATCAACTACTAATTCTTAATAATGACTAAACATACAATTATAACCTTCCATTCCTTTAATTCTTAATCGTTTGTTTACAAAGTTTCTTAGTGTTTGAAGTATAAGACTAATTTAACCCAGGATCGCTACTATGTCTTTTATTTTAACTTATTTGACCAATTTTCGAATTTCTTTTACCTCAAACCTGCAACCATCCTATTGTGAATTATTATTGCAACTAACATTTAAATTTTTGAAAACGTTTTTTACTGGCCCACAGATTTTTCATCCGCTACTTCAAACTCTCTCTTATTTTTACGAACTGTTGCGCACTGTTTTCAAAAATTTCGCTAATTTTTCTTAAGCATTTACTCAGAAAAGGCAATTTCTACATTTTCAAGCTGCGGAATAAGATACAAGTTTATGATGTGAGGCGAGAGTAATATAAAAAACATTTAATGGGGTAAAATAAAAATTAAGGGTTATTGTCTTGTTAACGCTGGCAATGCTATATGTGGTATAATTTAAAAATTGATGGAACAGAAATTGCCAAATTAATGATTGGATTCATAATTCAGGTATAATTTCTATTGAGATACGTGTACATTATTTAAACAAGTGAAAGTGCTGATTACATTTATGTAAATCTTATTTAATTCAGTGCGCTAGAGAGCTAGTAAGTCAACCACAATGTTTCTGTCAGAGAATAAAATAAATCTGTATTATATTAAATTTAATATGCAAGGAAGTAAATATACATTTAATGCTCTTAAAATTTGCATTAAAATTTCATGGTTACTTTTATTTATTTTGGACCGCAAAATAACGAAAAGTATTTATAATCACTTTAAAATAGATTTTTGATGCTCTCAGCCACCAGTGCATGTCATATAATTTTAGGTACAACAAAATTTATTTTTATTACTATCTCGTGCTGTTCAATACTGTCAAGTTTGTATTTTTTCTAAATATAATTCATGCATTTTTTATATAAACCTATAAAGGAACAACCACCTATAAATTTCAAATTTATTACCCTAATAAAATGTTTTCTAATACTATTAGTTTATCATGTTGATTCAGAAACGTGTTCCAAAATTGTTAGTAGGATTTATTGGGTTATACGCATAACATGGGACAGATATTTTACAAATTGTTCGAAAGTAACGAATTATTTACGTATTAAAATATTAAAATTTTTAGATATTTTGATTTTACGGTATTTATATCTAGCCATTTATTTATTTTACATCATCTATTTTCCTTTTTCTAACTAATAACATCTAATTTGTCATTTTTTCCAACACGCGCCATTCCAAGCAAAATATGGTTATCTGCGGTATATTATTTCTCAAACTTGTTACGTTCCAATTTTGTTTTTAAAATTTTTTTGTTGCTAATTCATTATCCGTTCGTCTAAATTCCATGTCTACTGTTCAATTAAATCATTTACATCCTGTGTACAATAAATACGCTTTCTGCAAATTTTCAAATTTACAAATTATCAGGTCGAGCTTATTTAGTTCGAAACAACAAATTTATGCTACAATTAAATAAGTCAATGTCCTTATTTAAGTATCTCGTTATAGCTTGCGATAGCATATCATTACTTTCTCTGTGGTTTCATTCTAAACCTTCGTCGAAAGAGCACATTGAACTATTCCGATATAACCCGCGTTTTCCAATCAATCGCGTTTCGACAAGCGCGGATGCTTGCTTTTCGAATTCGTGTTACTTTGAACTTATTTTTAAAATTGGTCTCTCTAGCTTGTGCGTTGATGCACTTGAGAACAAACTACTCGCTCTGTTATTTCAAAAGCAATGCACGTTTGTTGTTTGTTGTTCTACAAGTAAGCGATGGTTAACGTGTATTGGTAAGTTTTCCCGCGTTTACTCATTCTAATCCGATTTTCGTTTTAGCTTTTTTTAGCTGGGGGCCAAATGGGTTCTTTTGGTGTGTAGGCCAGACTGTTCATTGTCATGAAGCAGCTTTTTCTTTCTTTGTGGTGACTCACTACTGAAATTACGATGACCGTTACGTCGCTGTGTTGACTCAACCCTCCACGGTAGGCAAGATAGGTACCCGTACACCCACAGGTATGCGGTTTGTTTTCTTTTGTATGCACCAATGAAACATTCCTTATCGACGTTGGGTGCAGTCACGACATGAGAAACGTGACCCTATAGGACTATTGTTTGTTGCTACGATTCATGATTTTCGCTCTACAGGTGCTTCGGGTTATACTTCGGTAGTTATTACTACAACGTTGCTGGTATTTAATGCGTAAATTTAACACTTATAATATTGAGAGAATCAGCCTTCACTATTTTTAATTTTAACATGTTGCTATAGATATTGAGAAAACCTACATTTAAAATTTGCTATCACTATTGTTTTTTCGAAAATTTTAAACATTAATTTTTTTGGTTCAATGAATTTTATTACCTGTTAGCCGCGAAATGCGCACTTCGAGGATCCACTATCGTATTTGACATTTACAACATCACTAAAATTTAATATTTTTTATTTGTCTATGCGAATTAAGAAATTTTTTGTTTTTATTTATGATTTGTTGTTAATAGATAAGCGTGGGCGATGTGTTTTAATTTTTTTGTGTGCTTAATTTTTATTTTTTTTTTTGGTATTTAGGTGAATTCCCCCGCTCTCTGCGTTTGATAGCTAGCCTGGTACTTACTTTTCTTTCGGCTACGTCATTGCACGTAGCATAAATTATTGACTCCCTGGCGTGGGGCTGCGATTTTGTTTTATTTAACGGTTACTCCGCTTTTTTTTTGATTAATTTCTGCTCCGAGTTTGTTTTAGTTAATTTTTGCTCCGATCTTTTTTTTGTGTATTATTGCTAGTGCCTAGGTTCTTACATGACCCGCATTTTCTCGGCCTGATATTACTTATGTTTTGTCCTTACGTTCAATATTATCGGTTGGCTTATTTCAGATTATTGGACTTGTATTTTCGTTAATAATCCTAGTCCGTTGAAAACGCTGGCGCCCAAGATTTTTATTTTCTTTCTTCTCTCTCTGTATATTTGGTTCTCCCTATTAAGTCTAGAGTTAGTTTTTTTCTCCGATTTTTCTTTTATTCTACAGCCCTATTCCAAATTCTATTTTATTGTTTCGCTTCCATTGGTGTCCCTGAAGTTTATCCGTCGCATCTGTTTTAGATTGTCCTGCATGCGCAATAATTTTTTTTTCTTTTGAGCTTCTACCAAGTTACGGATAGTCTTTATTTAGTTACTTTCTCCCAATTTCTTCTTTATTATTACTAAAAATAACTTTTTGTCGGCTTCCTACCAAAGTCTTCCTGTGTGGGAGTGGAACTTAAATTTTCTGGTGCCCCGAACACTCTTACCGTAAATAATTTTTTTGAGACGAGTCGAAAAACTCCGACGAACTTACCATGTGTCGGAATTGCAATTATTTGAGTCTGCAGTGGATTTGCTTGAGTCGAAAGCGTTACTTTGGTATCGTGGTCGGCATAGGTTTTCTGATTAGAAGTCGTTGTCTAGTTTATTGATTCAACATTTTGAACTCCCGAATTTTACTTATAGGTTTGCTACTACTGAGGAAAATACTTTTGCTTCACTTGATCGAGTTGTTAAGATTTCTTCGACGCTTACGAGTAGATCCGATACTTCTTCCGTACGTTCTATTGTTCTTCCTCCTTGTTATACTTCTACTCGTCAGGTTGTATGCTTTAATTGCAAAAAACCTGGTCATGTTTCGACACGTTGTAATCGTCCTCAAGTACTCCATTGTTATGGTTGCGGATACAAGGGAGTTTCTCGTCACAACTGTCCGAACTGTAATCCTACTACCAATCGTTCTCCAAATAATTCTTCAAATTCTGCCCTCACCTTTAACTGCCGAATTTTTCCTGATTCTCACTCTACGTTCTTTTCTGTCCCTCATCCAAGTCACCCTGCTACTACTAGCAAAACATACCTTTCTTCGGCAAATATAACTTCAAACAAAATTTTCTCCGTTTCTAGTTCTAAATTGTATTTTACTCCTTCTTCTTCTCGCCCTACTTATTCACTCTCACCCCAGAGTGCGCCTTCACCACTATTACAACCCATGCTTCGAATTAGTGACTTGCAGATAGCTTATCAAGAGTTTGTTCCCGCTTTCTGAAATTGTTCTAGTCAAGAAATTCCTGCTGTGTCTGCAAGCACACATGTCGCTGTAGTGACCATAATTTCTAATTCAGTCAGCTAGGGTCCTGTTGAAGTTCACGAACCTGTATCTTTAATGTCTGTTGCTGTTGCTGTCAAAATTTTATATGTTCCTGCTTTCTTAAATTGTTCTACTCAAGAAATTTCTGTCGTGTCGACAATCACAGCCGTAGCTGAAGTGAAGATAATTTCTAATACGGATAGAGAAGGTCCTGTTGAAATTAGGGAACCCGTAGCTATAATGCCTGCTGCTGTCGTTGTTCAAGTTTTACCTGATCCTGTTTCGTTTCCTACTCTTACTCATTTTTCTCATGCTGACAAAATGTTACTTGCATCTGTTCTTTTAGCTAAGGTTGGTAACATCCTAGCTGATGTCCTGTTGTCTAACGTTGATGAACTTCTACCTGATTCGGTTCCTTTATGTAATATGGTTGAAGTGTTATCGTATTCTGCTCCTTTTCCTAGGGTTGATATTCCTACAACCAATGTTGTTTCCTTTCCTAACTGTAATACTTCTAGTCCTTTATCTAACGTCGATGAAATTTTATCTACTTCTGTCCCTTTAGTTAACGTAACTGAAGTGTGCTCCGCTTTTGTTTCTTTTCGTAAGGTTGATTTTCTTACAGCCAATACTTTTACTTTTTCTACCGTTGATATTCTGAAAACCCATGATGTTTTCTTTTCTACCGTTGACTTTCTTACCTTCTATCCTAACAAAAATTTTCTTTCTTAACTCGTTTCGAGTTTTCTAAACTGCCTTCGCCACCTCCTAAACTGCGTGTTACAACTCCTACACCCCCTGCTCTTCCTGGTTGGCAGAAAGCTGCCCCCCAAAGGCAGACATTATTCTATGCTCCTTCCGAACCTGAGGACATATGTTGGCAAAATCCTGATGCCCTTGATCTCGTTTTTTTTTTCCTTCTGGCGACGTAAACGCTTTAAGCCCAATACCTAGTCCTCGCACCCCAGATTATTACGACTTTGCTCTTCTTCGGACATTATTTTCGGACAATACGATTTCGTTTCGATTTCCTGTTTTACGGTTTTTTTTTCGTTTTCCTGCATTTTCTTTCACCCGTGTGGGTCCCGAAATAGAATAGTCCCACGGTGCGACCTGCCTATCGTAACAGGCGACTACAGCGTTCCAACATACACACACACACACACTTTATATACGTTCAATCCATACCTACACACTTTATATACACACGAATACGTCCACACATTTCATAAACACACAGTTCTACTTGGTTCTCCTTTCTCCCGTTTTCTTCTTGGTTTTTCTTTCTTTTGTTTTCTCTTTGTGTGGGTCTAGGAATAGAATAGTCCCACGGTACGACCTGCCTGTCGTAAGAGGCGACTACACCGGCCCAACACACACACACACACACACACACACTTTATATACGTCCAATTCATACACACACGCATACACCTATACATTTCATAAACACACAGTTCTACTTGATTCTCCTTTCTTCTGTTTTCTTCTTGTACTCCCTGTACCCGTGTGGGTCCGGGAATAGAATAGCCCCATGGTACGACCTGCCTGTCGTAAGAGGCGACTACAGCGGTCCAACACATACACCCACGCACACCTTATACACGCACAACACATACACACACACTTCTTACACACTCCACACACACACACACCCACATACACACACGCACGGACACGCCCACAACTACTCATACATAACTACACTGGTATTCTGTTTTATTTTCTTTTATACGATTTTGAGTTTTTTTTGGTTGGTTTTATACTTGGTGTTGGTATTATTCTTTTTGGTTTTTCTTTTCTTTATTTTCTTCCGGTCCTTTCGTTCCACTTTCCTATTCCTATCCTTTTGCTGATCTTCTTTGCTGATAGTTCTTAGTCCGCTTGTGTTTCTTCCATCTGCTCCTGTGGTAGGTGCTTTCTAGTCCGTCTTTCTTTCTTCGGGAGCCACGTCTCAGTCGACTGTAGGACTAGTCAGCATTCCTGTTCGTCAGTTTTTCGTTTGTTGCGTCCCTTTGCTACCACAGTTGAGAGTACATCGTTTCCTTATACCAGCGTCCCTCCTCTCTTTCTCTCGTTCTACCTTGTTGATTTTTTTCTTACTTGAGGCTTGACTTTTGGGTCCTGTGTTGATCGGCACTGTTGGTTTTCTTCCTCGTTCAGTTTCTCCTTGTAACTTTGATAATTTTTCTGTTTCTCTCTTGCGAAACATCCGTCCGTTGACGACTCCGCAGTGCTGAGGCCGTTCCATCTTAGACCTCGTTGCTTGTTTCCTTTCCTTCCTTCCTTTTCCCTCTCTTTCTGTTATTGGTTCTTCGGGTCGAACGAGCGTTCTTTTTTTATTTTGGGTTTTTCTCTTTTTCCGTTGTCTTTTGTGTTTCGTTTTCGTAATGAGTTTTGTTTTAGTTCTTAAGAGAATTTTTCTGTTGTTTGGGTTTTTGTTTCTTTTCTCTTTGGGGTTTTTTGGCCCTTCTCATTCCCCTTCTTTTGTTTTCCTACCCCAATCTATTAATTTTGCTGGGGGCGAGGGAGAGATTTGTTACATTCAATTTTGTTTTTAAAATTTTTCCGTTGCTAATTCATTATCCGTTCGTCTAAATTCCATGTCTACTGTTCAATTAAATCATTTACATCCTGTGTACAATAAATACGCTTTCTACAAATTTTTAGGTTGAGCTTATTTAGTTCGAAACAACAAATTAATGCTACAATTAAATAAGTCAATGTTCTGTTTTAAGTATCTCGTTATACCTTGCGATAGCATATCATTACCTTCTCTGTGGTTTTATTCTAAACTTTCGTGGAAAGAGTATATTGAACTATTCCGATATAACCCGGGTTTTCCAGTCAATCGCGCATTGATAAGCGCGGATGCCTGCTTTTCGAATTTGTGTTACTTTGAACTCATTTTAAAATTGGTCTCTGTAGCTTGTGCGTTGATGCACTTGAAAAAAACTACTCGCTCTGTTATTTCAAAAGCAATGCACGCTTGTTGTTTGTTGTTTTACAAGTAAGCGATGGTTAACGTGTATTGGTAAGTTTCCTGCGATTACTCATTCTAATTCGATTTTCGTTTTAGCTTTTTATAGCTGGGGACCAAATGGGTCTTTTCGGTGTGTAGGCCAGACTGTTCGTTGCCATGGAGCAGCTTTTTCTTTTTTGTGGTGACTCACTACTGAAATTACGATGACCGTTACTTCGCTGTGTTGACTCAACCCTCCACGGTAGGCAAGATAGTACCCGTACACCCACAGGTATGTGACTTGTATTCTTTTGTATGCACCAATAGAACAATCCTTATCAACGTTGGGTGCAGTCACGGGATGAGAAACGTGATCCTATAGGCCTTTTGTTTGTTGCTACGATTCGTGATTCTCGCTCTACAGGTGCTTCGGGTTATACTTCGGTAGTTATTACTACAACGTTGCTGGTATTTAATGCGTAAATTTAACACTTATAATATTGAGAGTATCAGCCTTCACTAATTTTAATTTTAACATGTTGCTATCGATATTTAGAAAACGTTAAAATTTGCTATAACTATTGTTATTGCGAAAATTTTAAACATTAATTTTTTTTGGTTCAATGAATTTTATCACCTGTTAGCTGCGAAATGCTCACTTCGAGGATCCACTATCAAATTTGACATTTACAACATTACTAAAATTTAATATTTTTTATTTGTCTATGCGAATTAAGAATTTTTTTTTGTTTTTATGTATGTTTAGTTGTTAATAGATAAACGTGGGCGATGTGCTTTAATTTTTTTTGTGTGCTTAATTTTTATTTTTTTGGTATTTAGGTGAATCCCCCCACACTCCGCGTTTGATAGCTAGCCTGGCACTTACTTTTCTTCCGGCTACGTCATTGCACGTAGCAAACTACTTTCCAAGATCAAAACAATGCTGCTTTTAATATTTTAAGATCGTTATATCAAAATGCGACAAGGAACCACAACAATAAGTCATTGTACACTCTTCTCCTTTAGTTTAATAATTATAAATATGGTCTTAACCATATTTTCTAACAAAAAAACCTCTGGACATTTCTTGTTGTATCATCGATGTATGCGGTGGAAAAATCCCCCTTTCCAAGGACATATGCATATTTATTGATCTTAATATAAATATAACTATTATCGCATGGTTGAGAAAGTAAAGAAGGACAAGTGGTTTTGAAATAAGCTTCCCCGATGTATTAAATTGTAAAAGATCCATAAATTTGCATCTGTCCTTGGGAAAGAAAGTTTTTTCGCCGTATACATCGATGACACAATAAGAAATGCCAGAGGGTTTTTTTAAAAAGATGGCCACGCTGGAATTTGTTGGGACCATATTTATAATTATTAAACTAAAGGAGTACAGTGCGCAATGACTTATTGTTGTGGTTCCTTGTCGCATTTCCATATAACGACCCCAAAATATTAAAAGTAAGCATTGTTTTGATCTTGGATAGTAGTTTGAGAAATAATATGTCGCATTACAGATAAGATACCATATTTTGCTTGAAATAGTTCGTGTTAGAAGAAATGACAAATTAGTGTTATGTGATTAGTTGGGGAAAGGCTGTAAAATACATAAATAAATAATACGTAAATAATTTGTTGTTTTCGACCAAATTTACCTAATAAATCCTACCAACAATCTTGGAACCAGTTTGTAAATCAACACAATAAACTAATAGTGTTAAAAAACATTTTATTAGGGTAATAATTTTGAAATTTATAGGTGGTTGTTCCTGTATAGGTTTATATAAAAAAAATGCATGAATTATATTTAGGAAAATAATAAACTCAACACTCTTAAACAGCACGAGATAGTAATAAAAATATTTTTTTTCGTATCTAAAATTACATGACAAACACTGGTGACTGAGAGCATCAAAAATCTATTTTAAAGTGATTATAAATACTTTTCGTTATTTTTCGGTCCAACATAAATAAAAGTAACCATGAAATTTTAATGCAAGTTTTATAAGCTTTAAGTTAACATTCGCTTGCATGAATATTAAATTTAAAATGATATAGATTTATTTTATTCTCTCACAGAAACGATGTGGTTCCGTCAGTACTAGCTCTCTAGTGAATTTTGTTCTTTATCAACAACAGAAGATTTTTAAAAACATTTATTTCAACAACTTGGAACTACAAGTATCGTGCATGCGTACATATATTTAACTTAAACTATAAAGTAAAGTCTAAACTTGGAGTTTAAAAATGAAGTCCTCCCGGAACGTTTGTCTCTGGTATTTATATGTTTCCTTCCACGACCCTTTGTATTGGTCCGTGTGAATAGTCTTGGTTCCCATGCGTTTACAGATGTGTTTACATTGTTTATCCGTTTTCAAGAGGATTTACGCCAGACAAAATAAATATTAATTGAGATACATCAGTATGTTAACGAGTGTAACTGTCACCCACTATGATTGATTCCCTACGATAAAAGTTTCAGGGTAACTTTTAATAATATGTCTACAGATTGACAAGCTTAACTAAAAATAAATATATACACTTCTAATCTTGAAGGGATGCAATTCGCTTCCACGGATGTTTATTCTGTACATCCACAAATGTTAATGTAAATTTAATATAACTTATAGGTGACTTGTGCAATACGTAACTAACGCCTTGAATTAAATAAGATTTACATAAATGCAATTAGCATTTTCCCTATGTTTAAATAATGTAAACGTATCGTATTAAACCGTGATCGAAATGGAGATTATACCTGAATTATAAATCCAGTTTAATAAAACATTGCAACAGAATATATATGAATAAATACTCCCTGTATGTTTGTTGTGGTTTGTTTAACATTCTTCTTAATTTTCTTTGGGAATTAAACCACTTATATTTTTAAAATCAACTTTATTTACGTTTCGATCCATAACCTAGGATCGTTGTCAAAATAATAAAAACTTCAAGTTTGACATTTATGACATAAATTGAAGGTAACTTTGATTTATTGATGTTCGAAATATTTGGTTTGAGTACACAAAGCAAAAATTTTTAAAGTTTAAAAGTTTAAAAGTTTAAAAGTTTAAAAGAACTCAAACCAAATATTTCGAACATCAATAAATCAAAGTTACCTTCAATTTATGTCATAAATGTCAAACTTGAAGTTTTTATTATTTTGACAACGATCCTAGGTTATGGATCGAAACGTAAATAAAGTTGATTTTAAAAAATATAAGTGGTTTAATTCCCAAAGAAAATTAAGAAGAATATATGAATAAATTGTGCACTATGCATATTTGACAAGCAATTTTAAATCACTATTCAATTCAATTAGATCATAGCAATTTTAAACAATACACATATTTTCTGCTCAAGAAGGACATGGCTAGTGCCAACGTTGTGCAGTAGATAAATTTAGTGTAAGAAGAATATTATATAGGCAGTGTAAGGGCCGATTTATCGATTCATCTTTAAAACTGTCAGTTAATAAACTGTTAGTCAATGGTAACCAAAAGTTAATGTATTTGTTAAAAGAAACACCGTTTATCAATGCGTAATATAGCTCCAGTTTAATAACTTCCAGTTAGCATTAAGTTGGCTGCATTGTAATTAGATTTTATTGGTTAAAATTCTAACCAGAATTTATTGAAGAAGAGATTTAAATTTAAAGTTGACTTATTTTATTTTGTAATTATAAAAGCAACGCGTTGTGTTACGCTAGCTAGCTTTAAATTAAATGGAAAAGACCATTTTAGTGAATCTGAATAGAGAAATTGAATGTAGACGCACTTTGTGTGATAGGTTTCACAAATATTAAAATTTTGGTTTCTATACAGGTCATTAAACTCATAAAGTATAAAATTATTTCTTTTAAATACATTGTTGTTAAGGAGATAATAATCCAGGACGATGACTTAATTTAAAACGCCAAAATAACTTTAAATGCTGTAATGGTTCATGAACAAGATGATTTACAAAAGACAGATATCGCACGTCCCAACCACCAAGGACATGAAAATAATACAATATTATAACACTAATGCAAATTAACCGGACAATAATAGATTAAAAATGTATTACATCTTGAAAACGAAATTTTATAATGAATGAATTATCCGCGAGTAGTTAATCAGAAAACGTCAAATGTAATTATACGAGCAAGTAGCAAAAAAAAAGAGTTAAAAATTGAAGAAAAACGAAAGAGTCTCCAAGGAAAATAAATACAGATGTTTTCACTTGCACGGGTAATGTACTTTCAATTCACTGTTTGTGGAATTATCGTCGTTACAACCGGTTAAAAGTGTTAGGACCTAGAGAGTTTACTCCTTCATTAATTTGGAATTTTGTGTGGCGTTGAGTTAAATGAGTTGTTTTTTGAAGCAAGAAAAATGGGGAAGCTGGTGTTTTATGAATATTTTTAATCTTTTACATAAGTTATACCGTAAGTAACTATAAACTTTTATATTTATACTTATTAATTATGTACTTGTGGATTGTAAGAGTAAATGCGTTTATATTCATGTAGCAGGAAATAAAGCAAACGCAAAATTTTACTTATTTTGTTGAACAATGAAGTAGCGACGGAATTAGTATCGGTTAAATCTAAGCATGATATAATCGTGCAAGAAAGTGTGGAACATTTTTAAATATTAGTAAATGTGTGGGTAATTAAATGTAAATGTAAATTCTATTGGTAGACTTTAGTGTTAGCTGAAGCATAAAAATATAGTATTTTGGAATGGACAACGTTAGAAACGATATAACGAAAAAACTGTTATTTTCTGTCGGTTATTAAACACATTTTCAGAAATTGGGATTCAAAGTGTCATATAATTTAATAGGAAATAGGATAATCTGGAGTGATAGTATTATTCATGGATTTAATTCAATAATCTTATCTTAAGAATCTTGTTAAAAATTCCTAACCAGGGTGAGATTAACAAATTTAGGTTTTTCCTTTAAGGAAACTTTTGTTTATGGATTTGTATTTTTATTGAAATTATTTGGTGCCAATAACGGATAAGTATAGATTGAGGTTTATTTGGGTTTATTAATTAAATAATTTGCATTTACATATTAGGAATTGGGCAAACAGACTAATTCGTCATAGGATATCCAACCAGCTCTCTGTGATGTAGTTGTATTTGGAAGAGGTATGATATTAAAAAAAATTTTTTAATTGTGACCACAAATTTAATAACTGTGTTAAGATATTTTAGAGAAAGGAAACGTACAATGTGATCACATTTAGGAAATCGGAGCAAGGGAGACCTATGCAAAATAACTCGATAAGAACTCAACAAAAAATACTGCGAACGCAGGACAATTTAAAATATATTCAACGGAAGAAATTGAAATCTTAACGCACCGAATCGGTATAGTTCATTCGTTTTAATTACAGGAATACTAATAGGATTGGAGCAACCAAATAGAAACTAGAAATAGAAATAGGGCATCAGCTTTTTTAACGGACTAGAATTATTGGCGGCAGATTTTTTGCACGTGATTGCAATATTTCCGAAAGTGCAGTAAAAATTTATTAATTATTTATACCTTGACTAAGATACTTGTCAGTACAAAAACTTCATATAGGAGAGTAAAGAAGGGGGAGGGGTGAGGGAGGAAGGGATGGAGGAAAGGAAAGGAAGAGAGAGTGAAAGAGAGAGTGAGAGAGAGGGGGAGGAAGAGGGAGGGAAAAAGATGGAAAGAGTGACATTTTGTGAGCAATTTATTAATTAGACAATGATCCACAGTTTGAAAATAAAGCATTCTTTGGACCGACGAATTTTTATTTTCAAATTGTGGAATGTTCAATTGTAGAAATAAGCACTACTATTTCACTGAAAATCCACATTTGTTGCAGGAAGTAAGGAACTAAGTTTGTTTTTCTGTGAATGTTTGGTGTGGAACCTTTGGTGGCTGAATTATAGGCCCTTATTTCATCCAAATGAATTTATATGAAGAGCAATGTTTAGGTTTTCTAATTATGCTCTTGAAGGATTAGAAGCAGTTAGAAATCTACCACATAATTCTAGGTTAATGACAGACTACTTAAATGAGCGTTTCCACAACATTAGATCGGAAAGAATGGTGCTATTTCATGGCCAGCCCGTTCGCCTTGCATAAACCTGTTGGATTTTTATATATGGGGAAACGTAAAAAGTTAAGTTTACAATACTCCGTCTAATAGTATCCAACACTTGCAACAGAAATAGTAAGTGCACTAGATCAGTTGATCATGATTTCATATCAAATGCTATTACGCAGATAGATAAGAAGGTTCGCTTGTGTGTGGAAACAGCACGGTAAACATTTTGCACATTTGTTGTAGCTTTATGTTGTGGTGGTTAACTTTTTATTATTATTATTAGGTTAGTTCGTCTACAAAAACAGTTGTGATATATTAACGTTATTTTAAAATTATATATTTTTTTCTATACGTTGATGTGAAAATCCAATATAGCGGCCATACAAAAAAAGTTGACTATCGCGCAGAAGAAACTAATGGATTTGGAAAAATTTGTAAATCGCCATTAAATGCAGAACTAGACCTTATGCAATCCTACCAAGTTTCATCGTTCTAACTAAAATAACGAGTTATTAAGGAAAATTCAAAATCCCAAAATTTTTATTTTAGCCAATATCTAGCAATCTCTGAGAAACATTTGCAGTTTAGGATTGGCTATGGAATACCTTACTAAGTAGGACATTTTTGTCTCTAACTACCATTGTATCTTTTATGGTTCAAGATATTTTTATGGTGTGCAATTAAAAACTGTGCATGAATACATGCAGAAAAATATGTGTGAATAAAATCCGTATTACTTATACGGTAGCAATGTATAGAATGTTGCAAGTATACTGTACTCGACACGGCCGGTGTAAAAAGATGGGAAACGTTACATGAAAATGATATCCCCATGCAAACCCTTAAGCGTTTATGCCCGACAAGATGGGCGTCACTATATACAGCCTTGACCGTGGTTCAATTTCGCTACAAAGAAGTGATCAAGTGGCTAACTAAAATTATTTTAAAATCAAGCGCCAGCGACGAATAGCCAGAAGTCAAAGGACTTAAAACTCAAAAATTTGAATTTTATATTTTTAGTAGTAACGTCCATTTCGAAGTTCTAGATTACTAGAACAGCTGAAATGGCTTGCGTGTTCTAATGAGCTAAAGAGCCAAACTACAGGTCCAACCAAAGTAGTAGGGTCGTTAGTGAGGAACCAGACTAAGACAGGTTCCCGAAAGAGGCCAGCGGTTCTTTCGGTACTTAGATTGGCAAAGGCTATAGGGGTCGGTATGGCAGTCTAAGACACACTACCGCGATGTTGAAGGCAACGGGAAACCACCACATTACCTCCCAAGTACACAGCGTACTTAAATTATAACAAAATGATGGCATTCTCTGGGGTAAAAGATTCCGGAGTTAAAATAGTTCCCCATTCGGATCTCTGAGAGGGGACTACTTCGGAAGATGCGATCGGAAAGTTCAGAGTAAGAGTCGGGAACATTTTGCGAGTCGAAGCGTGGAATGTTAGAAGCATGAAACAAGTACGTAAACTAGAGAACCTAAAAATCGAAATGAATAGGTTATCACTAGACATAATAGGGATCAACGAAGTTCGTTGGCTAAAGGCGGGTGAGTTGAGACTTCAGGGTAATTCATAGAGGAGCAGAGGAAGGAAATTTGGGTGTGGGGATAGTTATGTGGAAAAGATAGGACACTGTGGAATAAATTACTTACAAAAGAACGAAAGAGTACTCATGGTTAGATTAGAATCTAAACCGGTAAACACACTAATAATTCAAGTATACATGCTCACCTCTAGCTACAGTGACAAAGAGGTAGAAGCGATCTACAAAGATATCGAAGACATATTAAGATACGTAAAAGGACATGAAAATTTAATAATTACGGGGGGATTTTAATGCAGTGATAGGTGAGGTTAGGGAAGGAGCAGTAGTAGGTTTATTTGGTTGAGGCACGAGAAACGACAGGGGAAACAGGCTGGTAGAATTTTGAGACAAAAACAATTTAATCATCACAAACACATTATTTCGACATCATGCTAGAAGACGATATACGCGGAAGATTCCAGGAGATATAGGAAGATAACAAATAGATTACATTCTTTAGAAATCAAGTAAAAGACTTTAGAAGCTACCCAGAAGCATATATAGACACTGACCACAACATCGTAATTATGAGGGCCACACTTAAATTAAAAAATTTGTAAAAAGGAAACGGAAAAAGGCACTTTGACTTAGAGAAACTAAAAGATAAAGATATTCAAGAAAGATTCGAAAAAAGTCAAATGAATTGCTTAAAGGTGTCGGGAAAATATCTGATACAAAGGAAGTAGAAAAAGAATGGAATAACATTAAATCCATCTTAGACATGGCGGTCAGAGATATTTTGGGGCATAGACAAAAAGAAAATAAGAAACCATGGATATCTTGAATTTAATAGAAGAAAGACGAAGATACTAAAGTAAATCAGACGAAACAGGAAAACAGAGATGCAAAGCCATAAAATGGGAAATTATTCGCAAATTCAGGAAAGCTAAAGAACAATGGATTGATGAAAAGTGCAAAGAGGTACAAACTAAGATGGAAGTAGGAAAGACAGATGAAGCATACAAACGTATTAGAATCAATTTTAGGGATATAAAACCGTATAGCAAAAATATAAGGGACGCGGGAGGAAACGTCATTATAGAAAATGTAGAGAACGTGAGTAGAGGGCAAGAATATATAGGGAATTTATATGCAGGAGAGAAACTAACAGGAGCCAGACATTGAAAATGATGACTTGGGATATCCTATACTTAGAGATGAGTTTGAATTAGCATTAAAGGGTCTGAAAATGGTAAGGCGCCGTGTACAGATAAGGTGCAAGCAGAAACTCTAAAAGCCGCTGGACAAGCAGTAACAGAACGTCTGTTCCAACGTGTAAGCTATATGTATGAAACAGGCCAGATACCCAAAGATTTCAAACGTAACATCAAAATAACTATACCAAAAAAGAAAGGCGCGGATAGATGTGAAAATTTTCGAACAATATGTTTGACAGCACACGTGTCAAAAGTATTAACTAGAATTGTAGAAAGACAAATGGAAGAAAGAGCTGAAGAAATACTAATAGAAGACCAATTTGGGTTTAGGCGAAACAGGGGAACACGGGAGGCTATTTTAGCTCTGCGAGTGATAATGGAGAAAACAATAGAAAAAGGGGAAGGCGTGTATATAGGGTTTGTAGATCTGGAAAAGGCATTCGAATATGTAAAATGGAAAAAAATATTCGAAATACTCAAAAAAATTGGAACGAGTTATAGGGATAGACGAATAGTACATAGCTTATACTAAGAGCAAACAGCAGTAATAGAATTAGAGCAGGAACGTAGTGAAGTAAACATTAAGAAAGGGGTGAGGCAGGGATGTGCCTTATCCTCATTAACTTTTAACTTGTACATTGAAGAAGCAATGAATACTGTCAAATGCAGGAAGACATTTGGAATTAAAATGCAGGGACAAAAAATTGATATGCTTAGATTTGCAGATGACATAGCGGTATTAGCGTCTAGCAAGGAAAAGTTAGAAGCTGCTCTTATTGAAATGGAAACGGTTCTAACAGAGAGATACGGTATGAAAATTAACAAAACTAAAACTAAAGTACTAGAATGCAAAGGAGGGGAAAATAAATCAAAAACAACAATACAAATATGTAACACTAACTTACAAGAAGTTAAGGATTTTTGTTACCTAGGAAGCCAAATAACGCAAGATGGGAAAAGCGCAAAAGATATAAAACAAAGATTAGCACAAGGTCGTGCCACATTTAACAAGAGAAAGCAACTACTGTGTTCAGAGACCATAAACATAGAAACAAGGAAAATATTGCTTAAAACATATGTGTGGAGCATAGAACTGTATGGCTGTGAAGCCTGAACAGTAGGAGAAGCGGACAGTAAAAATGTGGTGCTACAGACGTATGATGAAGATATCATGGACAGACAAAGTTAAGAACAAAGAGGTACTAAAAATGGTAGGTGAAGAAAGAAATATGTGGAAAACGGTAAAAAATAGGAGAGATACGATGATAGGCCACATACTACGGCCTGATGGAATAGGGCGGAATATATTAGAAGCAGAGATAGGAAAAAGAGAAGGAGAGGTAGACTTAGGTTAGACTACTGCAAACAGATAGTGAAAGATGTAGGCTGTAGGAGTTTCAGGGAGATTTGTAGGCTAGCTCAGAATAGAAATCAATGGCGGTACGCATCCAACCAGTCACAACATGGATAAATTAATGACGAAGAAAGTAACTGTACTTAAACATGATGATTATTATAAACAACTACAAGTATTGATTGGGCAATATTCTCGAATAAGGTTAATTGTGTAAAAGGATTTTCTCGAAAACTATTAATTCGGCAAATGTCTAAGTGTTGGGGGATCTTAGTAGCCACAAGTTGCTTAACCTCCTTTACTGAATCTCAGTGAAATAGGGCATAAAATTAAAAAACAATAGAAGGAGAACTGAGCTGTATACAGGCAGTGTGAGAATTTCAGGGAACTGTATAAGCTGGCTCAGAATATAAATAAGTGCAGGTACGTACCCAACCAGTTTTGAGACGGAAAACCTAATGAAGAAAATGTAAGCGCAGATAAATCTGATGATTATTATAAACAACTACAGGTGTTGGGTGTGAAACATCTGCAACTAATGTTGACTGTGCGAAAAGATATATTGAAAGAAATATTAAATCGGAGAACTTGGCAGCCACAGACTGCTTACCCCCTTTCTCAACCACTGAATGTCGGAGAAATAGGGTATATAATTGTAAAACAATAGAAGGAAACCGACCTGCATCTGACAAGAAAGAGCAGCGCCTATGATGAAAGACAATAAACATAGAAACAAGAAGAGAATTGTTGATAGCATGCGTGTGGAGCACAGCACAGAATGCCTATGAAAAGTAGACAGAAAAACGGTAGCAGCCTTTTGGAATGCTGTGCTTCAGATGTATGAGGATGATAGCATGGACAGTCAAAGTTAATAACAAATAGGTTTTAGAAATAGTATGGGAACAAGGATATCTGTGGAAAAAAAATAGGAGAAATAAAAAGGTAGAATACGTTCTAAGACATTTTTGGGGAATAGTATGAGATGTATTACAAGTAGGGGTAGGAAAACGGAGCTATATGTAGTAGATCAGATAGTGATATATGCAGAAATGTGTATGTTAGTTCAGAATAGGAAACAATGATGGTACACGTCTAACCAGTTCCAGGACTGAAGACCTAATGATGATGAGTAGTAAAGTGATTCAATTTATTTTCTTTAAGTAACTTCCTTGGTAAATATTTTCAATCAAAAAGCTATTGATATGAAAGACGCTGAAATGAACTTTATTAACGCATATGTCGTATTAAGGCAATTATAAGAGAATCATTCGAAGAAATTAAGAAAACAGGTAGAAAACTTGCTCTTTCCTGGAAAATAGAACCACTTTGTCAGAGGAAGAGATTTCGGCGTGTTAAAATGCACTTTGATGAAATATGTCAAGACAAAAGCATACGAGATAACGAACGAGAATTTAAAATAGAAGTATATCTTAAACTATTTGACATACTAATTTCACAAATGAAAAAAGCTTTGAGTCATTTAGATCAATCGTCAATAAGTTTAACGTGCTAAATCCAAAAACTTTAAACACCTTTAATGATGATAAACTTTATCATTTATCAAAATCTATTAGCGATGAATATGATAAAGATTTAACAGATTTTCTTGCTCAACAAATGGTTAGTTTTCGTTCAATTATGAATAGAATAATTTCAAATTTTGAAAATATTAGACAGTTAGTAATAATTACTTTACTTTATCCGCTAGCCATCTTGACATTTGTACAGCGAACATGTTATTTACAACATTGTCAGTGACAACTGTATTAACCGAAAGATCTCTTTCTAAACTTAAGCTAATTAATTACTATCTTAGAAGCTCTGTCACAGGATAGGCTTTCAGGATTTTCCATTTTAAGTATAGAAAATAATACTGCTCGAAATATAAATTTTGATGCTATCATCGAAGCACTTCCTACTTCAAAGTCTCGAAGAAAAAAATTCGCGTAATTTTTTTAAATAAATTTTAAACTTATTTGTTTTGCTTGAAGAGCACAATGTACAAATTTACAACAGACCACCTTAATATATATATATATATATATATATATATATATATATATATATATATAAATATATTTTGTATACACTTTGAGTTTGTATCATGACTGTTTGTATTGCGCACGCAATTTTGACAATAGTAAATTTTTACTTTTTTTAGAATATTATGTAAGGCAGCGAGTTATATATCCCTCCAAATTAGTAAATAGGTAAAATCAAATGGAACTATTGAATCTAAAGACTAGATGGTTACAATGTATAATTAAAGAACATATTACAAAAGGTTGATGGAAGTTCATAAACCAGACATGAGAACGGATGCAACTACTTTGTAATCCAGACGTAACATAACACCGCAGGTGCAGGTCACAATAGATTATAAGAAATTTATTGTTAGAATTAAGATTAATAAGAAGTAATACTTTGTATTGAATAAAGAAACAGTAGACATAAGATCTGCGTTTCCCACAAGTAATGTAAGAGCAGAGATAGCATAAATACCCTGAAAACACCAGGAGGGTCAGTCAGTGTCGAGCTTCACAACTATAATATTGTTTTTTGTTCAAGCTACTCACCCTAATTTTAGTTAAATTAAATAGTGATTGTCAATTTAGAATATTTTGATTTGAAAACGTTACTGAACATAACGTACCTGTTATTAAATTCATATCGTAACTTCTGTTTAAATAAAATTGATATAAAAAGCCTTTTTAAAAAGACGCTCCTAGAGGCCCAAAATCAATCTGGCGCAGCCGGAACGGATTCCAGAAGGGCACTAGTAAATCCAAAATCGAGGAACTGGTGGTCGTGAATCTTAATTCTTCATCTGGAAGAACAAACAAAAATTTAGACAAGGTACAAAATCGACCAAGCCCAAAGAAGGAAAACTGATGGTACTGGCAATAAAAATTCTGTAAGTTCATTTTACCTAACCATTTTTCAATTATTGGTATTAGCTAGTAAATAACGAAAGAATTTATATACGCATTTTTTGCACAATTTATTATTACATTTTTATCGCAATTTATTAATGAAAGAATTTAATCAGCAAAAGTCTGAAGATTAATTATAACGAAGGTGTATAAATACGCAAGTCTATGTACAATTTATTACAGCAATTTATTATTGAAACGATTTAGTCAACACAAGTCTGAAACAAAAACGTGTAATTATAACGCAGTCCTTATACAATTTATCACAGAAAACTATTACTGAAATAAAATTATTTAGAAAAATCTGAAACTCAATTAGCAGCACTTTATAATCTCTACAAAAGTTATAATTATACACTTTAACGCAACAGTAATTGATGAGACAGAGTTACTCAGCAGAATTTTTCAATGTAATTGTAACACTTTGTAATTAACTATACGTAAAAAATAAGTGCTTCTTTAAATAACTGAATATCAACTTTAATACAATCTTAATACAATGCGTACTCGACTGAAAAAATTAAGTTTTAATTAATTGATAAACATGCGATTATATTTAGAATCAATCCCAGTATATAATGGCAATCAAGCACTATTAGATATCTTTATCACTGCTTGCAAGACATTTTTAAAATCCTTTTATAAAGAATGCGACATTGACCACAACGTCATATATATCCTCTAAATTTCTCGATGCCAAAGATAACGCCCAATAATTCTCGTTCAGTAGCCGAGTATTTTTGTTCGGCAGAAGTTAAGGCACGACTTGCATAAGCGATTGGATGCTCTAAACCATTGCTCACCTGGAACAACATTGCACCTAAACCAGTAAGTGAGGTATCGGTTTGTATATAAAATTTTTCATCAAAATTTCGTTAGATTAAGATAGGTGCTGAAGTGATTAATGTTTTAATTTGTTCGAAAGCCTGTTGAGATTCTAAATTCCACTCGATAGTTTGGGATTTATTTTTATTTTTAATTAAAGCGGTAATGGGTGCAGATATAGTTGAAAGGTTGGGTAGAAAGATGCGATAATAGCTAATCATTCCAATTAAACGTTTGATTTCAGTAACAGTTTTAGGTGTTTTGAATTTAGGAATAGCATCGACTTTAGCAGGATCTGCTCGTAGGCCAGTTTCATCGATAATAAAACCAAGGAATGTGAGCGACGAACAACAAAATTGACACTTTTCCCAGTTTATCTTAAAACCTGCTGCATTTAAGTGTTCTGCAACCTCATTTAATGTGGCGATATGTTCATCAAAGGAACTTGAGATAACTAAAATATCATCCAAAAATACAAAGGCACGTTTCTGATGTAAGATAGGACCTAACGTTTGATCCATAGTACGTTGTAGGGTTTGTGGTGCGTTACAAAGACCAAATGGCAAAAAATTATATTCGAAAAGACCTCGGCCTGGAACACAAAAAGCAGTTTTTTGACGAGAAGATAGGTCGACAGGTATCTGGTAAAAAGCTTGTCTAAGATCGATAGATGAGATAAATTTTGCGTTTCGAAGCCGGCTTAAAATAGAGTCAGCTCTTGGTAAAGGATAAGCGTCAGAAACAGTCACGGAATTCAACTTTCTGCCATCAAAACAAACACGCCATTCGTCATTCTTCTTACCAACTAATAATACGGGAGACGTCCAGGGTGAATTTGAGGGAGAGATAACACCAGATTCTAACATTTTATCTATTTCAGCATGCAAATGCTTTTGTAATGCAGGCGATAACGGATATTGACGTTGCTTAAAAGGGATGGCATCACCTGTAGAGATAACATGTGTTGCAGTAGTAACGTAACCAAGTTCAGAGGTATTAAGTTTACGAAATTTGTCGATTGTAGAGTTAAGAATTACATTTTGGGAATCAGTAAGAGAAATTTTGTTAGATATTCCTGTAGAAGCACAGGAATTTGTTTTAAGAGAGGTTTGTTACGAAAAATCTTGGAAGTAAAGCGACAAATTAAAAAGTTTACAGAAGTCCACACCTAGTAGAAAAGGATAAGCTAATGCAGAGACAATCAAAAATGAAACGTCACGTTCAAGTGATTCTACTGGAATTTTTAATTTAAGGGAACCCGTTACATATATTTGATTATCATCAGCTAAATTTATAGAAGTTTTTTCGGGAACAATTTGAATTTTAATATTTTGTTTAGATAATTTATGTAAACCTTCGTTATTTATAAGGGAGCATGAGGAGCCTGTGTCCAATAAAGCTATTACATTTAAGGAACCAATTGAAATGGGTAAATGTGGACGATTATCAAAGGGTTTCTTAACAAGTTGTAAAGCGGCAGACTTTTTATGGTAAAAGGAATTAACGGTTTGTAGCCAATTAGACCACTCTGATGGAGTAGTATAACATAATTCTTCTAATGAAGGTAAAGCATTTTGTACATTGACAGTAGCGATATTATTGTTAGATAAATTTAATAACGGTACAGCGTTAGAGGTAGTTTTATGGTTTAATTTTATTGACGTCTGGGTCCGTCGAATGATTGGTGTTGAGGACGATTTTTATTCCTTGAGATATTCACGCCCTGAGTTGGAATATCTCGACGCGAGTTTCCCGATACATTAGGATTACAATTCGTGCAGTTAGATTTATAGATATTTGCGCGACCACAACCATAACAAAAAATATTTTTGGGGTATGTGCAGACATTATAGTTATGTCCACTTCTCTTACAGTTCCAACAAGTAAGTGAGTTATTTGTTACGGTAGAAGGAACATTAAAGGTAGATACTTTATGAGAAGCTCGAACTTGACAAGCTAAATCGGGTTCTAAAAGGCCAGATTGTTTTTCTGGGGGAGGACGGTATTTATCAAATCTTAACTTTACTTCCTGAAGAGAACGACATAAATCTTTAAAGTGAGCTAAGGAAGAAATGTGTTGTAACGCCAGACGTTCAGAAAAATAAGGATTTAAATTTCTAAGTAACTGATCGATAATTTCAGATTCTGAAGGTTTATTATCGAGTCTACTATATAAGGCTTCTATTGAGGTAATGAAGGAAACAACATTTTCGTTAGGTCCTTGGGTTCGATTTCGTATCTCGTTCCAAAGGTCGGTAATATAACCATGCGGAAGAAAATCTCGTTTTAAGCACGCAACTAATTCCTCCCAGGTAGAAATTTGATCTCGAATGTTTCGGTGCCAGATCAACGCGGAATCGGAAAACAATTCACCTGCTGAAACAAATAAATCCTGATCGGTACACTGCCGAGAAATTTTAAAATCGTTAATTCTATCGAGGAAAGACAATAAAGAGATTTGAGCGTCGAACCCTTGAAAAGTTAGACCCCATTTGTAAACAGGTATCGATTTCCCTAATGGTTGAGCTTGGGCAAGTACGAGATTTGATAACGGTAGCGATATATCTGTGTCTGCGTTTGGATTGAGTCTCTCAAGAACAATCCCTTCAAGTAATAATATTTCTGATAGAAAAGTTTGTTTAGCTAGGTTCGCTTGTTTATCGTCATATAAGGACAATAATTCTATACGCTGTTTGACATGGGTTATTCTCGAAACTAAGCGTTTTAGCTCGATATCACTGGGGCCGGGATCTATTCTATTTATTATACTAGTTATATCGGCTAAAGACAGTTTGATTTCAGATACGTTGTGAGGCCAATCGGAAACAATTTTCTTTAAAATAGGTACGCCTTTCATTTCCTGGGCTAAAATGGCTCTAAGTTGTAATCGTCTATCATTTTGATTAGTGGTAGGGGTAATATTTCTACACTCAATCTCGTAAATTAGCTCCAAGGACTTAAGGTGTGAAATATTCATCTTGAATAGAATATTTGAGACACGGTATATAGCAGATATACAATAGTAAAGTAATTCAGAAGATACTAAAAGGTATAGCTAACCAAGTCAGCACGGTAAATGTAGTTAAGGTAAAAATTTCTTATAAAAGGCATTCGTAAGATATAATATTCAAATTCAATCACGGCAAGTATATAAATCACCAAAAAACACGTTTAGAACTATAAGAGGGCAAGATTAGTGTTTAATAAAAGAAACATATCACTGATAAACTACAAAAAGACACTGCAAATTATAAAAAAAGGTAGGTAATGTGTTATTTAACAAATGCAACAACCCGTAGTTTAACGTTTTTTTAAAAAGATATTAAAAAAGGGCAATTTATTACGATAAGTACTTTTAAACACAAGGTTTCTTGTAAAGGTAATTGAAATATTCTCTAAATAAATAGCTAGATTAGTAAAAGACACCTTTAGAATGTAACCACACAAAACAGTGTATTCACGGTTTCAAAAACGGTTTTTTAAAGTCGAAAAAGAAGCAAGGGGTATGTTTTAATCTAGTATAAATAGATAATTTTCGTAATAAACAGTGTTTAAGGCATGCATTACTTGTTTATTTATTTGATTGTTTGTTTATTCATATCTAAATAATACACTTACCAGTATAATACAGAAGTAAGGTTATGATATAAATCCTTCCTAAAAACTTATATTTGTGTGTAAAAAAATAACTATGCACTCAACAATAAAACTGAAGTCAACAAACAGATCCCACATTCAAAATTAAAGGAACATTATATTAAAACATACTTTATAAACAGCAGCTATATTTTAGTTTCAAAATGGCGGTACACCTCTAGTTACCATAACAATTATTTTTGACATCTAAGCAATGTGGTGTGTTTCAAAACACGGATATAGGGTTTTAAGGTCAACAGATATTAGATAATTGACTTTTTCAGTGAAGAAGCTATAAATAACATTAGGTAATACATTCTATAGTCATAAAAACAAAAGAAAAACCCTTATTTTTCACTTTCACACGTTGAAGGCGCCATTCTTACAATTTAAAAGTTCATAATTACAAATCCGCAAGCGCGGAATAAGCGACGCCACGGGCAGGTGGTAGCTCCAAGCTTTACACAGGCTTTAGCGCGGCCATCTGACAATGACGTCACCAATATACAAATTAAATGCGCAATTGACGGAAAATATGCCAATTTTTATACAATAGTTTATAACAGCGAAATACTCACATCAATATGTCCCTGAGTTAAAGTTGGCTTCTGTTGACGTCCATCAGGGCTACTGATGGCCCCTTTTAAGACAATTAACGGAGGGTACTCCTAGCGTCCATCCAAATGGCTTCGACTGGATCTGAGGGCTCCACTTCGGAGTGATTAAAGATGGTGCTCCGGCGTGGAATGCGGTTCGGCAAGCGGCTACAAATTACCTCTACCTATGTAGGGAAAGGACAGGAACAGGTATAAGGACGACAAACAAAGATAATCAAAGACAAGGATCTACATAAATAAAAGATAACGATACGTTACCGAAACCCAACCACACTTCTGGAAGTCTCAGGCCAAAAAGCCACGTTACAGAGAGCACCGGAAAAAAACCACTTTTCTGTCCTTTCACGCGTCGGCGCGAAATTATTCGCCCAACCCACTTTTGACGTGACGGAAATACGCGCACCGAGTCTTTTGAATTTTAAGGCGCGAAAACTTCCGTACATCAAAGCTAAAACTAGGGAATGTTTAGTGCCAATTTATTGGCACGTAACAAACTCCACCCACTGTTTAACGCCCAAAGCAGGTGAAAAAAGATTTGTTCACTTATAAAAAGGCAATATCATCAAAAAATGTTAAAAAGAACAATAGCTCATCATCAAAGTCCAAGGTGCTCAAACGGAACACCTATTCGTCGTCATCGGATAGCTATGATTCTGATTATATTTGCCAAGTGTCTTCTAATACTTCTAATTTTATGTGTAAAAGTACAAAGTCTTTTGAAGGTTCGAAACAAAATTTACTTTGATTCAAAAGAAAATTGACTTTGATGACTTCGTCTCTGTCTCACTAAAAGAAGCAAAAAGGCAAACTGTAAAAGAGTTTATGGCACAAGTTGTTCGATCATGCGAAGAAGAAACAAATGAGTTTGGAATGGTCTATGAAGTAAAATTTATGAGGAATTACCGGCAGCATGTCGATGTTTTTATATTCTCTGAAGTTGAGGACGTCAGTATCGTATATAAGAAAGAAATAACGGACGTTTTGTCTAAATTTAATATTCTGAGACATGGTAAAATTATATTTTTATAGGCCTAGTAAGTAAGCATTTGGTTTATTAAAATGTTTGTTTGATTTCCCATTGCCTCATTTGTTGTTTCACTTTGCGCCATTCATTGTTTCATTTTACCCCAACTGGTGGGGTATAGTGAAATAAAGACACGTTGTCAAATTAATTTCAATAGTTTCAAACTGTTTTGACTTATCATTCTAGAATTGATCAAATGCATTTCTAAGAGCACTACTATTAATATGCATACCATAAAGTCAACCATAACCAAAATATGATCTTTTACTTGTTAGCTATTTCACTTTACCCTACTCTCCACTATCATATATTCTTGTTATGACATAATTTTCACATCTCTCAAAATTTATTTGAAAGAGAGCTTTTCAAATATGACAATTCCAAAAATGAATTTGGGTTTACACTACAAATCTAGACACCAATCTAGAATGTCTAGAAATTAACGAATAAGGAAAATATCTGAATTATGGAACCGATTATAATTAACAATCACGCTAAGGATCACCTGTAACCATTTAATCCAATGTCCATTTCTGTAAAAGTTAAAATTATGACATTCACTTTCAGATTAAAAATACCTAAAACGGAGTATATTGCAAACGCCTATCCAACTGGCGCGGTGAATTTAAACTTAACCAATTTGATTACGAATTGATTATGGATGTGCCCAGCTCGCATACATACTTTAAAATTTAAACAGTAGTTATTTAGTAACAAGCGTCACTTAATAATTTACATCTTGAATAGCTACGTTCAGTCGCCTAAGTGACAGGCAATTCATTATAAGAGGAGGTGTAATGATAGTTGTCTATGGATATTCTCTACGTTTCTAGGATTATTATTAAACTATATGGTAATTCTCATGAAAACTTTTGTGAATTTTCGCACTATCCAACTTACTTTATTTGATATTAAAGGTACAACTTTACTCTATTTTAGACAACATTTTATGCAGTGAACAACTTCTACATGAATAGTCTACTACTGGCAGCAAAATGCTATCAAGACAGGACGTGCATCATTGCATCGCATACCCAATTAAGCCGTATTGTCGCACAGCAGTAGTGTCAGAGAAAGTTATTTCCAGAAAAGTAAACTCGATCGCCCTATCAAACTAAAACGCGTCTGTGTAGCAAAATAGCTGAAGAACAATAAGAAAGCCACGGTTTCTATAAGCAGGATCGTTTGCAGCATGAAACAACAACGTACGCTAATGGTTGTTCTCAGCAAACTAATCGACAGTACTTTCAGACAGCTGTTATAACTCCATTTAGTACTATCCGACGCACTGAACCATAATGATTTGGGCTTTATCGACAGAATTATTAAAATATAATTTTTGTTATTTAATTAAATTTTTTATTAGCCCCTAGCTCCAGTGAAATAAATTTTTTATTTTATTTAAATTTATTTAAAGGTTGAAGGAGCTGACACATATAGGGGTATTGGAAACAAAATTGCCACACGTTGTGAGGGCTATTGTAATATAATTTTTGTGAATCTGGCCCCACGCTAAAGGCACAAGTGCAATTAAATTTGTTTAACAAAAATGCAAAACATGTGACAGCGGCATAGCTCAGGTATGAACTTTGTAGAAGCATAAGAGTGGTCGTAGATTTGTTATCAACACGGTTGAAGAACATACAAAAAGGTAGAAGAAAGACGCCACTACATCCAGTAACTCAACATTTACATCTAACTACTGACACAGGAAGATGTAGAGACCCTAGTACAATACTTATCACAAACGTACATAAAACTCACGACTACAATTCACACCTGAAACGGTATAATTCCAAAAGATCCAAATGAAATTTAAATGTATCCTTACCTTACGTAAATATATTTTGAATTACATTATCACACGGTATTTTGAACTAAAACGGAACTGCAACTTGAAAATCCTCCATCAATCTCAACATTCATACGAGCACTTTTTAATTTATAACGGACGTCATGATTTAACATAAACTTGTCGTTTTACATCAACCAGCTTGATTCCTATGCTTAACTTATTTAATTAATTGGCGCCGAAAACACTTTATTAATATATACATTAATTAGATTTAAAATCATACCATTGTAAAGATTTTAGGGAAGTTACACAAACACTACATCACCAAGTAATTAATAGGTTCTGGATCCTACAAAACTCGATAGCTATGCTAACGTCTTGAAGGGATAACGACAAGTGCCACCATGTTTGATTGGGTTTGTATAAATGCGCGCACACAGGAAACACAGATACAAACCACAACTAGAACACACGGTAAGCAAATATATGCGATCATCCGACTGACTATGCGGCAACCAAAAATATATCCAAACAAGGCTTGAATTTATTTATTGATCGAGTTGAAACATCCGAACCTTGTCTTCCCAGTGCAGTTAATTAAACAAATTCTTTTTTTAAATTTTAACAGTGCTAATTACACCTTTACGGCATTTGTAAATGTTACAAACTTTTTAACAGAACACCGCAACTTAACAAAACCATTTTTTTACAGAAAATTCTTCATCAAAACCCGCTGTAAAGCGATCAAAGTAATTCCTTTCCGACAACAATGACTCCTTTTTAAAAGTTTTCAGAAGGTATTTTCGTTAAATATCGCATCCAACTACTCAACTATCACTGCCGACTTCAAGTCAGAGCAATTTTATTCTCTCTAAAAGGTTAAAATTCTTTTATAAGTCGAAGGAAACTATCCTTTCAATTTCTACTTAAAGGAATCGAGACCTATTACGCCTAGCAACAACAAAATATATACGGTACGCCAAGATTCCCACAAAAAATAACGAAGGAAGAAATCATTGCTTTAGAACAGTTATGCCTACAAAGACAATGCGATTGTGATTATATTGCGGACAGAATATGAGGATTGGATTAACTCGTTACTCCATGATGACTTATTAGTTAAGATCGAGAGAGAAGACCATACGTGACTTTTACTTGAATCTAAAATACACGTATATTGTTGACCTCTATTGTCGTTGGACGCTAGTGTCAAATAGAGCGTTAGTGTATTAGAATATCTTTTAGGTAAAAAGGAAAAATGAGTGTGGTATGCATTCCTCTTGTAATGACCTTTCCTGAAGGATAAGCAGTATATGAAAATTTATCCGTTTAAAGGAACCTTTCCGAAACTTCGAACTTACTCGGAACTTTACTTCTGCGAAGATTGACAAGACACGAGAACGGGGGGGATGTAAGAGAATGGATATACCAGACACCACTATATCTTTGAAGATGTATATAAACTAGAAAACGCTGTTAAAAAAACTGTAAAAATCTCAACATGAGCACGCGTTGAAAATGTACAAATTCCTAATGTTGAGAATCACACAAAACCAGAATCAGAAAGAAAACCTATTAATTACAAATACGAGGTAGCACTTACGTCACAAAACTGAATTTAAAAATATTACTGCGGGAACTTTACGTACTAACGTTGTACCCCTAGCGCAGACGCAAGTAAACGCAGATGAGGCAGTACGTGACTGGCGATACGATGAAAAAAACGAGTCGAGGTAAACGTCATGCTTTATGATAATTAGCGTTGGTTGTATTATAATGTAACCGGGATCAAAAAAAGTTTATGATTAGTGATTATGTTATGTTCGATTAATAAACCATTAACCTTGGTTGATTTGATTAAAACAAAGTTATAGTAAAAACCCACATATTTGGGGGCTCAACCCGGGATTAGCGATTCTTGATTGAATGTTGTGCACGCAGGTCCTATATCGCTACGACGTGATAAATAACCCGTTTTACGCCGGCAATGATTAACAATGTGTACTTTTGCGTAAAGAATGCATAACCAATTCATAAAATACGACGGGAATGTTTTGATTCTATACTTATAGTGGAAATCTGATAATTGCTAATTTGCGTAAAGAAGTGAGATAGAAGATTTACATGTGTTACAATATACAACAGCTGATAGTTAAGAAAAGCCGTTTAGGAAAAATGTTTTGTTTGTGAAGACAAATAAAGACGGGGCAGTACAAATGAATACAAAATTCAATGACGTATCAGGATAAGGAGGTAACACTACTGATAATAAGACAAATTAATGGTAAGTGACCTTGTTTATTTTGTTGTTATGGAACTGTAATTTTTGGGTAGACGGCCTAATTTTTACAAAGAAGTACTTAATGCGCATGTTATGAGAGTAAATGAATTGGTTCGAATTTGCTTAATGGCGTGGACTAATTAATTTTCGCACATGACGTTGCTTCCGCATTCAGTTTATAACGCGCCATATATGTAAATATATATTAATCTTATATTTCATAAGATTATTTAAAATATGGACACTGCGCGGTAAATACATCAGCCTGGTATTTCCAGCCTTACTGAGAAAATATATGGTGCTTAGCTAGGAAGGTCAATCGGGGGGACGGGTAGCAAGTTGATGTTTAGATGCGCGTGGATACAGGTGGCTATGCCAGCTGTCTGTGCCGAGAGTATATGAGGTTTATTAACTATAAGGTATTCAGTCGGATGTTCACATACCTCTAGGATAAAAGCTTTGGTATTTACTCTGTAAATATCAATTGCAGATATTTGCTAGTTGTGTTTTAGAGATTTAGAAAAGGATTATATAAATCGTTACGGGTAATGAATATGCTTTTGTAGCGTAATTTAAGGTGTTGATGATGATGTTAGTGTAAACTCCGACTAAAAGATAACGTAGCAAAACCGCCCGGAGCACCGGCAGGTATTTATACACTTGCACTTGTAAGGACTTCTAGAACGTAAGTGTTTACCTTTTATTTAACCAGATAATTTGTGCGCTAGTACATGCTGTAATCGGTTCGCATTATGGAGTTTTTAATTGGGCGTATTATAAAATATGATAAACATTGTTAAGTTGGCTTTTTATTTCCAGCGGTATGACGTGTGAAGTAATTTCTGTATGTATTTCAACAGTTAATAATACATGTTATATTGCCCTCGGCCTGTTGTTGTATATTTGCTAACCTGAACCCTTGAGAACAATTAAGAGTATTGCGTCTTTCTTCGTGCTCGACACGGATTGACATCTACAAGTTTGAAAAACTTTAAATAGTTTTGATCGGTTGCAATTGTGAATTTTAATTGATTTTAAAACGAACGACGATTTAGTGGACATTGTTTTGATAAGACAATTGCGAAAATAACTTTAAAAATGACAGCATTAGGAGAAATACCGAGTATTCTAAATAACATTAACAGTGCTCCCCTTAACGTAATTCAAAAATTTCATAAATTGATTTTTGTTCATGACGGTGATCGAAATAATCGTAAAAGCCTTCGCGAGTTTGGCGGATTTGATTTCAAAGATGGGTCTGATGAGTACGACGCGAAATTAAAATATGCGAATGATTGTCTTTCAACTAGCGATTTAGCTTCGGTTGCTAATATTTTACGAATCGATTATGAAACACCAAAAGACGAGTTAATTAAAAACATTGTTTCGGTTTGTTAAGTTTAAAGAACTTACCGGGAAACGGTGCAAACGAAAATGAGGAGTTGGATGAGGTAAATAACGTTAGTGCCTCGGTTGATTCGAAAAATAGTAATTGTCAGTTTTCAAGAAACTTTCGCGATGTTGAAGATTCAATTAAACAATTTGATGGTAGTGGTTCTTATCCGATAAAAGAATGGATTAAAGGCTTAGAAGATATGTCCGAACTTGTGGGTTGGAGCGAACTATATACTTTTTTATTTTTGCAAAAAAAAATCCTTATGTGGATTGGCCAAACTATTTGTTCAGAGTGAAAGAGGCATTAAATCGTGGAAGTACTTGAAAGACGTTCATTTAGATGAATATTCCACACGAGTGAATTGCATACAGTTACATACCATGTCATCAGGTCGTATGATAAAGAAATATGAGAGTATACAAGCATACTTTTTAGTTATGAAAGAATTGGCTAGTAGAATCACTTATTCAATACCTAATTGATGGTGTAAACGACGAACAGAGTAATAAAATTATTCTTTATGGTGCTAAGACGATACGTGGAGAATTTATACAGAAGTAAAAGCCAAAACGTCAAACTTTGAGTCCCGTTCTAAAGACTCTTATAAAAAAATATTACCTAAAGATGACAGTAAGTCTGCTCTTAAGCAACCAAACTAACAGAGGTTTAAAAACCCAATTAGATGCTTTAATTGTGGAGCAAAAGGTCATGGGAATGAAGTGTTTTAAATGTAATAAATTTGAACATAAATCAAACGAGTGCCAACTTAACAAAACTGAAAGACAGCCGAAGATGCCCGTTGTCAATAAGATAACTACGGTGGTACGAAATACAATGCATAAAGAAATTCAAATAAATGGTGCACGTATTAACGCGTTGGTTGATACGGGAAGATCCGTAAATATAATTAAGTTAGAGGTACATAAACAAATATGATCGTCTTCTTTAAAACGGTCAAGTATCATGTTCAGTGACTTTGGAAAGACTAATACCGCAACCCTTGGAAATTTCGAGTGCAGAATAGGAGTAGATGACGACTACTTCGAAGCGACGATCTATGTCGTATCAAATGACGTTAGGGAAGTTGCGGCAATTTTAGGAGACGACCTGTTGAGTCAAGCAGAAGTAACAATAAATCCGAATGGTATTACAATTTCAAAAATATTCAAAGACGATGAGAAAATATACGAAGATGTGTTAAAAATCGATGTTGTTGGCGAACATGAAATCAACATACAAAGTGATCTAGATGACGAACTAAGAGCTAAATTTGAAGCGATGATAAAGACGTACACACCGAAAAAAATTAAGACTACGAATGTTGAAACGAAAATTTTTGTTAAAGATGAAGAACCTGTTTACTGTAGTCCAAGACGTTTACCTTTTATTGAAAGAAATATAGTCGACAAACAAGTTAAAGATTGGTTGTGTGAAGGAATTATAGAACCGTGTAGTTCTGAGTATGCCAGTAGAGTGATAATTACAAAGAAAAAATGTGGATCACCACGTATATGTATTGACTACAGAAAAATGAATAGAAAGATCCTTAAGGATAAATATTCTTTACTTTACATGTGATTTTCCAATTGCTACACCCGAAGGTGCTACATTGGCCAGGAAGCAAATTTTTTTACCTGAAAAATTTTGAATTTTGCCGAACCCTTGCTGTTCCAAGCAAGCTAGGGATCTTTAACGTGCGTGACAACACTCACACATGGGACCTCCATTTTACCTCTCATTTGAACGAAGGTGTATTTTTAGGAAAAATGCTCGCCTAACATATTTCAAGCGGACCATGTCGGGATTCAAACCCGGGACCTTGGGCGTAGTTGTCACACGCATACCAACTACGCCATGGAGCCGCCTAGATATCCCTTACCGCTTATTGAGGATCAATTGGACAGACTCGATTGTTTAGTACAATTGATCTAAAAAAATGGGTTTTTTCACGTTGGAGTAGAAGAAGCAAGTCGAACATATACTGCATTTGTGACGCATAATGGACAGTATCAATTTTTACGAGTTCTGTTTGGGATGTATAATTCTCCAGCAGTCTTCCAGAAGTTTATTAATTACGTGTTTAATGATTATACAAGTGAAGGCATAGTGCTACCGTACATGGATGATTTGATAATTCCAGCTGTAAATGAGAAAGAGGCGGTAGAAAGATTAGCAATAATTTTACAGACAGCCCAAGACTATGGTCTAGAAATAAATAAAAAGAAATGTCAGTTTATAAAGAAATCTGTTGAATTTTTAGGGGACATCGTATAAATGACGGAAAGATTTATCCTTCAGAGTTAAAACTAAAGCCTAAAAATAAGAAAGACGTTCAAAGTTTTTTAGGTCTCGCAGGATATTTTAGAAAGTTTATCCCTTTCGGTTCTATTGTTGCTAGGTCACTTAGTGATTTGTTAAAAAATGACGCTGACTTTCAATTTGACGTAAAACAAAACTACGCTTTTTATTTAAAGAAGATTCTATCAGAGAAACCTGTTCTTAAAATATATAAATGGTGTGCTGAAATGGAACTGCACACAAATGCTTCAAAAGACGGTTATGGTGCCATACTGCTTCAGAAATCTTATGACGACAATCTAATGCATCCTGTTTATTATGCAAGTAAGAAGACCTCCGATGCGGAGAAGAAATACTCTTCTTACGAATTAAAGGTGTTAGCGAGAGTAGAGGTGTTGAAAATCTAAGAGTGTACCTTTTGAGACAACCAACCATTTAAAATAGTTACCGATTGTTCAGCATTCGAGAAAACTATGAGCATAAAAGATTTAGTGACAAGAGTTGCCAGATGGGAATTACTTTTAGAAGAATTTAACTACAAAATTGAATACCAATCAGGAAATAAAATGCAGCACGACGATGCACTTAGTTGCTATCCAGTTATGACGATTGATGCACAAGACTTAACGACCAGAATAAAAAAATGTCAGCATGATGACGTTGAAATTGAGACTATTAAAAATATATGGAGTGTAAAGCCAATTGACGATTATCTATTAAAACACGATTTATTATACAAATTCGTTGATGGTGAAGAACTAATTGTAGTTCCAAAGCTAATGCAAAATGAAATTATAAAGATAGTTCACAACAAAGGACACTTTGCGACTAGAAAAGTTGAGGAAATAATTAAGGGAAATTATTTCATTGCAAAATTAAAGAAGAAAGTAGACCGATTTGTTCTGAATTGTATACCGTGTATTCTAGTTAATAGAAAACGTGGAAAACAAGAAGGTTTTCTTCATCCTTTGAGAAAGGAAAGTTTTTCTCTTAACACATATCATGCTGATCATTTGGGGCCTTTAGAGTCAACCAACAAGAACTACAAACACGTATTAGTGGTTACAGATTTATTTACAAAATTTGTGTGGTTGTACCTTTCGAAGTCAACGACGACTAAAGAAATTATTTAGAAGTTAGAAACGCAAAGAAAGATTTTTGGTAATCTCTCCAATATTGTTTCTGATAGAGGTAGCGGGTTTACTGCCCAAGAGTTTGAAAATTATTGCAAAGAACGTAGTATAAATCATTTTAGAATAACTAATGGTTTACCGAGAGCAAATGGACAAATGGTTGTATTATAATGTAACCGGGATCAAAAAAAGATAATGATTATTGATTATGTTATGTTCGATTAATAAACCATTAACCTTTGTTGATTTGATTAAAACTAAGTTATAGTAAAATTCCACATTACAAAATAAAATAGATTTATCATGTGGAGTTTGTTTCAAAAAATTTTAGGTTTGCTATTCAATATCTGTAATAGCCCATTTTCTCTAAACACAGGTTTTGAATAACTTAAGTACCCTTTTTATAATTGACCTTTTCTCTATATTGTAGTACTCAATGCAATAAACACAGTCAAATGGATAATTATATTAATAATTAAACATTTTAAATTACATAATACCAACTATTTACTAAAGATCATTAGGTCTATCTCAAGATGTTAAGGATTTAGAATTTTAGTTCTAATTTTTAGATTGATTTTAAGAATTTATATCAAAAATATAGATTTACAGTGTGCTTGAGATCGATGTTCGTGTACCAATATTCAGGCCTGTGGTGTTGGTTTACAAACCTGAAAGTGAATATCATCCGTAACTTGAATTTTGAAAATGGAGCAGCTAAGAAACACTAAAAAAACGTTAAAATCATTTTTACTATCCTGTATGTTTTGTTTCAGAATTTTTCGTGTTGGCAGTTTACGGATAAGGAGATACAAAGCGTCATCTGCAGGTCGATGACTTCATCATTATAATTTAATTAAGGGCCGCTATGCTTGCGGCCACGTCCCCAATGCTCCACCCGAAGGTACTACATTGGGTTTGATGACCTCATCAGCAAATTTGGATCTGGATTTTGTAAGTTACTCATCGCACAGCTAAAGGTGTTGAAATATAAATTGCCTCGCTCGGATTGTTGGACTGTGCTTAGGACGACGACTGTTACTGTCTGGGTATTTATGTAGAAATTATTAATAATACCGTGTCTCAAAAATTGTTTCGATATAATTTTTTCTTTTAGAGTTACTTTACTATTTAGAAGTTACATTAGTGCCTACTTTTGGAACCAACTATGGGTCTAATAAATTTCAATCGGTAGCTGGGTCCTTCAGTTCTGTAACTATGTAAGTAAATACCTTCTTTTTATTAATATTTAAACTTCGTGGTCACCACAGGACCGAAAACGATCCATTCTAATTTTTTTGTGTTATTTGTGCTTTATATACAGGTTACAATTTAACTACCCCGTGTGGATCTTGTAAGTATAAACTTTTCTGAATGAATATTTTACACTTTGTGGTGACCACAAAACTAAAAAGCAGTTCGTTATGTTTTTTGTCTAATTTTTTTCTTTAATTTCATGTTAAAATTTAGTTCTACATAATTAAAGTAGGATATATCTTATTATTTTTGTGATAAATTAATATTGCGCAGATTTTTTTATACTTCGTAAATCCTTCGGGATATGTTGTTGGCTAAATGTTATTTTCTACGCAACACGTTTTTTAACTAGAGATTACATAAATGTTCCTTTGGGTATCATGCATTTTCTAACTAGAGGTTTGTAGATAGAATTTCCTTTCTTGAGGTTTCCTTTTTCTTTCTGTGTGACCTATCTCACTCTATGACGTTTTATCAAGCACAACATTAATTCTTAGAATTCTTCTTGTTTTGTTGCGCTACTCGGTGCGGGCTCGTTTTTTTCTTACTTTACTTTGCTTTCTTATCTGCAGGTCCACCGTAACAAACACTTGATGAATTTAAATCGTAAACATGTAGTATATCATTAATTTGTCAACTATCATGTAATCTACCTGCGAACTGGAACAAACGCCTTCTTTAGACATCGCCTGGCTCCATGACCTACTGTATTACTGACAGTAGCTGGTGTTCCTACGTTGTGTTATTAGGGGATTTACAGATACACTGGTTATTCACGAAAGGTTGAAATAGAACTACAATTTTACTGACCCTAATTTTATTCAAAAGATTAGTCACTAAGTTGACTATTTACAAATAAGCAATTTTAATCAAACAGTACCATACCCAACCAGGGCAATTTCGATAACAGGAGAAAGTAATTTTCTACCAATCCTTTATACTCTACTATTGAAAAGAAAATATAATTATTTAAACCAAAACCAACCTTTATGGTTCCCCACCTAGACACAAATAAGTACAAAATAATACTTTACTGAAAACTCCTTCAATAATTCTATTTTAAGGTAATAACTTTAGTGTCATAGATCACTATGAAATAAGTAACTCTTTTTAAATTACAAATTAGCTCTATTGGTAAGTTTCAAAAATTGAAATATTTACAAAAAGGTGGTAACTGTGTAATAAAAAGGATCTTAATTAACTTCGTAACACAAATTAGGTTTAGACAAACATCCCTAATCTAAGAATTAGCAATATTGAAACTTAACCAATTTGATCACGAATTGATTGTAGAGGTGCCCTAGCTAGCAAATATACTTTAAAATTTAATCAGCAAATATTTAGCTACAAGCGTCACTTAATAATTTGTACTTCTAATAGCTACGTTCAATCGCCAAAGTGATAGGCAATTCATGATACCAGGAACGGTAGTGATCGTTGTCTATTCATATTCTCTGCGATTCTAGGATTATTATTAAATTATATAGTAATTCCAATGAAAGATTTTTGTGGATCTAACTTACTTTAGTTGATATTAAAGGTACAACTTTATTCAATTTTAGACAACATTTTATACAGTAAACAAGTTCTACATGAATAGCCTACTATTGGCAGCCAAATGCTATCAAAACATGACGTGCATCATTGCCTCGCTTACCCAATTAAGCCGGATTGTCGCAGAGCAGTAGTCAGAGAAAGCTACTTCTAGTAAAGCAAACTCAATTGCCCTATCAAACTAAAAGGCGCCTGTTTAGCAAAACAGCTGAAGAACAATGAGAATGTAACTATATCTATAAGCATGATTGTTTGCAGAACGAGACAACTTAAGCTAATAGTTGTTCACGGCAAATTAATCGACAGTGCTTTCAGACAGCTGTTACAACTTCATTCAATACTACCCGACATGCTTAACTAAAATAATTTGTACTCTATTCGACTGAATAACATATGAACAAACTCAAATAAAAATCAATTGAATTTATTCCAAATCTTATCTTTAAAAAGATAAAAGGCGTGCAACTTTTTACACGAACGCTAGTTACATATCCCCCAAATCGATATATCTCTATATTTAAATGAAACTATCAAGTCTTAAGAAATAGATTGTTACATTGTATAATTGAAGGACACATTATAAAAGGTTAATGGACGTTTACTAAGCAGACGTGAGAAAGAAAGCAAATACTTGGTATTTGAGGCATAACCTGATACTGCAGGTGCAGGTCACAATAGACTATAAAAAACCAATTGTTAGAATAAAGATTATTAAAAAGGAATACATTGTATTGTATCAACAAATAGCAGACATAAAATCTGCATTTTCCACAAAGTGATGCAAGCATAGGGATTGCATAAATACCCTGAGGAAGCCATGATGACCAGTCAGTCTCGAGCTTCACAATTTTAACATTGTTGGTTGTTCGAGCTACTCACCGTAATTTTAATTATTAATTAGTAACATTTAACTTTGATTATTTTTTAATTTAAGATGTTAATGAATATAACGTACAATTTGTCAAACCATTGTAATTACTGCTTAAATAAAGTTGATAGAAGTGTTTTTCTTTTTAAAAAGAAGCTCCAAGCGGCCCAAAACCTATCTGGCGCAGTCGATTGTAGGATTCCAGAAGGGCACCGGCGATTTCAAAATAGAAAAACTGGTGGTCGTGAATTCCAATTCTTTATCTGAAAGAAAACCAATTGGACAAAGTAGAAAAATCGACCAAGTCCAACAAAGAAGAAAGACTATAATGGAACTGACAATCAAACTTTTGTGAGTATCATAAGTTTATTTTTCCTAACCATTTTCAATTGCGTATTGATATTAGCTAGTAAGAAACAAAAGAATTTTATATACGCATTTATGCACAATTTATTACAATTCTATCACGATGTATTATGAAACGATTTACTCAGCGAAAGTCTGAGCTTTATTATAACAAAAGTGGAAAACTATAACACAGTTCTTTCTATAATTGTTGCAGAAATCATTACTGAAACAATCTATTTCAGAACTTGATTCTCATCAAGTTTATAATCACTTACAAGATCTATAATTTTAAACACTTTTATTGCAACAAATTAACGAAGGTATATAATTACACACAGTTTATGTACAATTAATACAACATTACCTTATAAAACAATTATTCAGCAGAAACCTGAAAACAATGTAATAATAGCAGTTTATAATTACATAAAATATACGTAACGATAAGTAATTCTTTAAATAACTTAATAAAAACTCGACTGAAAAATAATCTACAAAGATGAATTCTGAAAACATGAAACTTTATTTAAACTCAATTCCATATGCGACGGTAACCAAGTTTTATTAGGTATTATTATTACTGTTTGCAAGACAATTTTGAAATCCTTTAACAAACAAGGGGGCACAGATCGCAACGTTGGGCTTCTACGTTTAATAATCAGCAAATCAACGTGCAGAGCATTTACTTTGATAGCTAGCAGGGATGACCTCGTAGAGTGGGACGACTTTAAACGAATATTAGTAGCGCATTTCGGCGACCAAAGAAATATATAATGGCTTATCAGAGACTTAATAAACCTACGGATGGGAACCAATCAATCGCCATATCAATTTGGTATGAGATGTCAAGACGTGAGGAGCTTAATCCTAACCAAACTAAAAATCGAAGAACCCGATCAAAACGTACGTTTAATTAAAACTAAAATGTACGACGACATAGCAGTAGACACATACATAAACGCGTTACCCGAACGATTATCAGACAAAATAAAGTTTCAACATCCCCAAAAATTAAAAGAACTAATGAAGTTAATTGTAGAAGAAGAAAATGTTATGTATTACAGAAATAGAATATATAATCCTAACGCGAATAAAAGTTACTCACCGATTAAAACAATATAAGGGGCGAGACAAATACCAACACAACCAAAATTTACACCATTTAATGCACCAATGAATCAACCTCGAATTAACAATCCAAACTTTAATAACACAAATTTCAGCAATCAACTTCGACCAACATTTAATTCAAACTTTACGAAACCCACATTCACACCAAAATTCCATCAGAATGTGAATCGAACATGGCAAACATTCGGCGCAAATTCCAACAGAAACACACCCATAACAAGTAACAACAACAACCCCAACCAACTCCTATGGACACTTCATCTGGTAACACTAGACCGAATACTAAAATATTTCAAATTAGACCCGATTACACTCAAAAACGAAACTTCACTTCCGAGGAACTATTCCACCAAGAAGTAGAAGATTTTAATAATCAAGAACGGATGATTATGCAAACTCCAGTAGGGACGGGGAAACAAATTGTGCAGGAAGTTACGAATGCAATAACCCTTATGAAAACTACGAAGAGGACGACGAAGAAAATGCGTGCTCAAATTTTCAGTTAGACAGATTCAAATACGATCAGACGTAATAAATTTAAACAACATTAATCAACAAATTTTACCTTATATAGAAATACCTCATGCGGAACTTCAATTATTAATCTATACAGGATGTTCAAAAACTTTAACCAGCCCCAAAACCGTACAGAAACACTATTTAGATTTTGTAGAAAGAGAACCTTTTAAAATCAAAACAGCACACAGAACGACATTACACCAATTTATTGCAAACATACCTTTACCAAAAACCTTTAACGTAAAAATGAAACACAAATTTTGCATCTTTGAATTTAACGATAAATATGACGGATTAATAGGCATGGATCCCTAAGAAAATTAGGAGCAAATATTGATATAAAAAACGGGCTATTAAAAACGAAGCACGGACAAAATCCCATTAAAATCCAAAACAGTAACATTCAAATCGACCAAAAATACACCATCGAGCCTAGGACAAAAACAAATAAAAGTCTTAGTAAATTCAAAAAGCGACATCGGAATTATAAATCACATGTCATTCCAACAAGGAGTAGAAACACCCACCGCGTTAGTACAAATAAAAACAGTTACGCCACTACGACAATTTTGAACTCAAACGATTACGCCATCGAAGTATCATTAACAAAACCAATAGACATAGAAGAAGTGAATTTTAGTGAGATGGAAATTGACGAAGACTCAGAAAACAATTTCAACCCTACAGAACACGGTAGAATGTTAAAAGAAAATTTAATTAAAATTCGTTTTAATGATGGATGGTATTAATACCGAAGAGGAGAGAGCAATTAAAGACTTATGTTTCGAATACCGAGATATATTCCATTACGAAGGAATACCCTTAACTTTTACCAACACAGCCAAACATAACATAGAACTAACAGATGATAAACCAATTTTCACCAAAGCGTATAGACTACCTCAAGCAAGTCAAGAAGAAGCAGATAGACAGGTAGTAGACCTATTAAAGCAAGACATCATGCAACATTCGAATTCACCATGGAGTAGCTCCGTATTAATTTTACTGAAGAAATTAGATGCCTCAGGCAAACGCAAATACCGAATGGTAATCGATTACAGAAAACTCAACGAAAAGACGGTAGACGATAAATACTTCTTTCTCAATTGTGCTGTACTTCTGTTCTGTTTCATTTAGCGTCCGTGATGCGTAGCTGATTGGTTTATCACTGCCTACTTTTTCTTGCCTTAATACTGCGTCTAAAGCAACGTTGGATGCGTCGGTTGTTAATATAAATGGTTTTGGAAAATCAAGGTATTCTAATAAGGGGTGATTCATAAGGATACATTTAATTATCTCTATTGTTTTAATGAATTCCGGCGTGTGTTCGATTTTATTACCTTTCTTCAAACAATTTGTTAATGGTTTGGTTATTTGTGCTTAACCTTTGATAAATTTTCTGTAGTAAATCACTGAGTCCTACGAATCCTTTTATTTCTTTATTCGTTTTTGGTAAGGGGTAATTTAATACGGCATTTGTTTTGTCTGGGTTTGGCATAACACCTTGCGGCGTTATAGTGTGTCCTAAAAATGCTACTTCTTTTTGCAAGAATTCGTTTTTGTCTAATTGAACTTTAAAATGAGCTTTTCGTAAACGTTCAAAAACTTCTCTTAATCTTTCGATGTGTTCCGCGAGTGATGTGGAATATACGATTATATCGTTCAGGTAGACAAGACATTTTTCGTTGTGTATCCCCCTTAGAATGTTGTTCATAACTCTCTGAAAAGTGGCGGGTGTGTTCTTTAAGTCAAGAGGCATGCGTTTGTATTCATAGTGTTCTCTGATGAGGAAATTAACTACAATGATATTAATGTTGAAGAAAATTATGAAAATGCTGAGTCCAAAATGGGCATAACACTTAGACCCATGGATAGATACATTTAACGAAGGGGAGCTAGAATTACTCCGTCAATTAAAATGTTGGAAAGCGAATTCTTTCCTCGAATGGCCGAGTATTATAGAAACCTATTACGACATATCGTTCGAGAATGTTTTAGAGTATTTCCTTGACAAAGTAGTTCGCGAGTTTAAACAAAAACCCTCTCTTCTGGTGTATTGTATTCCACGAATTAACTATGTCTCACTATAACATCGTGCATTGCTGTCAGTGAAGATGGTCATGTTGTAAATATTACGATCTTCAAAGAGCAAATTGCGGAAGAAGACATCTTGCTACAACTCCTTTCGAAAGATACTCTATACGATTTCGACCGTGAACTGACCTATTTATTTTCAGAAGGAAGAATGCTTAACAGCATTCAATGCGGCCCTGCCTATGTCGCAAGGGTGCTTGAAATTGAATACATACTCAACGAAAAAATATTGTCTTTCGGAATCGAGGTAGCGATGGCAAACTGCAACGAAAAAAATTAAAGTACGTCCAACTCCAAACGAAATGATTCAGGTAACTGTCTTAATCAACGCGTGGGTCGAACGCATAAATCAAGCAAACAATCTGAAATTAAGTAGCAGCTCACGCAAATAAACGATGTTATATACAAATATTGCGCTGTTCCAATCTATATTTCTTGTAACTGCAAATAGCGGTTTACAAGGATTCATTACCAGTATCAATAAAAATTATTTGTTGATTGTGGCAACAATTTGAATTGAAATCATACACTGGAGTCTTAATGATTTTTTTTAAATATTATGCAAATAATATGCCTTTATGAGCTGCAATTTAAGGAAATATTGATAATTATTATTATTCTCCATTCAGTGCCACCAAATAAACATAGGACCCGGAAAATATATGAATTAATTTCCAACAACAACATATGGAACCAATCAGAAAGCGATTTGTTTCAAAGTACACTGCGGAAATAAAACATTTTTTAAGCAAATTTAAAATTCCATGGTGTGTGTTATGCCATGTCATTGTTAATTAAATCTTCAAAAATTATTAAAGATTAAAAACACACGAATGCCATTAATATTGAATATTAATAACCTAACCTTACAAATATTTCAATATGACAAATAAAAGCTTTCTACGTTGAGTGTACTTTTAGCAGGCAGTGACACCAAGGTCGCATCTCCCAAGTCCTATGTTTGCTTGGTGGCACTATACATAAGTTTACATCATATAAGAGAATTATTAAATTTCCAGTTATATAATTATGCGATCGCAGAATCATCAACAGTTAACGATGCTATTACACAATTTATACATGAAAATCTGTGGATGTCAAGTGTGCAACAATCATCAATTAAGCACAAAATCTTCCCAGAATTAATGGGATAAACCTATGCTCGACATTGTTTCCAATAATTTGCTGGAATCAGCTCTAACATTAACTGATAAGGCTCGCATTCAAGCAATAACTACGAAACACAGTGGAGCTTGGTTATCTGTTTTGTCAGTAGCTTCGTTAGGTTCTCTATTGGACAATGAAACGTTCAGAATAACTGTTGAATTACAAGTAGGAGCTCAATCATGCATCGCACATATATGTATATGCGGTTCGTCAGATAATGAAAAAGTAACTCATGGATTAAGATGCCGTTTCAGCGCAGGGCGTCAACCTAGACATAAAATGGTAAACGACATTATCAAACGTGCTTTAGTTACCACAGGCATTCCAGCTATCTTCGAACCTAATAGTATTTTTCGCGACAATAGGAAGAGACCCGATGGAATTACTATGATTCCATGGAAATTCGGTAAACCAGTCGTATGGGATTTTACGTGTACCGATACTCTAGCCAAATCGCATATAAATTCAGGCGCTTTAATACCAGGCGCAGCAGCTGTTGTTGCAGAATCTTTAAGCATCCAAAAATATAAAAATTTATTAGACAATTACATTTTTTACCCAGTCGTAGTTGAAACACTTGGTGTATTGGGATTGCAAGCAATTGAATTTCTGAAAGACATAGGTAAGAAGATTTTCGAATCAACATATGATAACCGAGCTACAATGTTTCTTTTTCAAAGGATAAGCATTGCAGTCCAAAGGGATAATGCTGCTTCAATCTTGGGAACGCTTCCCTCTTTACAACAATTAGAGGAGTTTTTCATATCTCCATTTAAAAATAAAAAAATTACATTTCTCCAAAATCATTCAAATCACACACATACGACTTCTATTTTGAAAAATCATTTTACCATAACGCCCAATAACCCAGACATTGACTCTAATTTTAACTTTGACGAAGAAAACGTTTGCAATCTTCCATATTACAAAACCGTTGATCAATCTTCAAAGATGAATAATCTAACTTATAACATGCCAGAAAGTATAAAGAAATTGAACTATTCAATGATACGTGGTTTAACTAATTTAGGCAATACTCGTTTTTTCAATTCAGTTATGCAGTGTCTTGGGCAAATACCATATTTATTAAAATTACTTCCTGAAACATTAGGATCTAACCAATATTTCAAGCAACATAGTGACAGGTTAGATCCATACAATAAAGATTCATTGATGTTAGATTCATTTGATGAAACTTTAGAAAAACGGCAACCCCTAACAAATATTTTAGTATAAACGCTAAAAGAATCACAAAGTGATAGACCAGAAGTATACAATCCTAGCTTGCTATTTTAAAAACTCAAACAAAGTATGTCACAATTTGCCGGAGGCCGACAGCATAACGCACATGAATTACTACGGAATTTGCTAGAAGCAGTTCGCAAAGAGTATTTGAGAAGTCATCAAGTAGTTGTAAAGCAGAAAAATCATCTTTTGAAAGTGGTCAAAGAAAAATTGTAAAGTTTTACGAACATCAGTCCGAATTGGTATTTCCCTCTAAACAAGTTTTTCGAGGTGTCTTAGTCAGTAGATTACAATATCAAGAATGTATGCATATTTCATATCGAAATGAAGTCTTTCGTGGTTTGAGTTTACCAATATCGGAAAAACAAATTCCTAAAAAAACGGAAAAATTGGAAGAAAGTAAATCATCAAAACGTCTTATAAAAAAGGAAAAACACAAGATTAAAAAAAATAGAAAACAACAAATGGACTACAAACAGGTAGTAGATAGTGTAATATTTAATATTGGTCGAGCTGAAGAAGATAAAGAAAGCAATTCGAAATGTGAATCACGTTGTTGATTTAGAAGACATCGATGAAAACACATCAAAATACAAGAAAAATTTTTAGGGAACAGACTCTTATGGTATTGTAGTGCATAGCCCCGCAATTAAATCAATTGCTACAGATAACCCAAATTACTGCGTAGGCTCACCTTTGGCTTTTATAAATAATAAAAATATTACTACGAAAGGGGATTTAGAAAAGTCACTTTTACTAAACAATGATACATCTTACCTTTATAATGGCGATAAGGACATGGATGGTTCTTATAAAGATTTTGATATTCAGCAAGAAAAGAAAATGAATAAAGACTATGATATAAATGAGACAGATTGTTACGTCGTCATCGAACAATTCGGTATTTTGTGACAATAAATACTTTGTGCGTGCATCCTACAGTTTGAGTGCAACATTTTATATACCGGCAATAACAGTGCATAAAGTGACAGTCGTACTCGAGCCTTTAGAGAAGCAAGTCGCCTTCGAACCCTTGAAAGGGACGGTCGTATGAGAGCTTTCAAAGCGAGACCGACACCCGGTCGAGCGTGTTACTGGTTCTCCGTAAAAGCTTTTGTGCGTGAAAGTGTCTATTGCCCCAGCGGCGCAGGACAAAGCTTTGTGCGTGAAAGTGTCTATTGCCCCAGCGGCGCAAGACTTAAGGTATTTATACCCTTCCTTAATTAGTTGGTAGTTGTCTTTTTGTTATTACATAACCGCTCCACCATTATCGTTATTGCTATAAAAGCAATTGGTCCTTCATTATAATTTGCATATTTTTATACACATTTATATCAACCTCCTTAACCCCAATCAATCATTGGCCCTATAAGTCGATCCGGATTCATTAGTCCTGTGGTTACATGTCCTAAATTAAATATTATTGTGCATTTCAGCGAGTTTTTAATTAATTAATATTTCAGTTTTAAATTTGTGCTTAAAGCCCATATTTAGCGGGTTAAAATGTGTAAACATTATTTATACTGTCTTTAGATTAAATTAAGCGATTTCGCCGTAATTGAAACCAGCAAGCGTTTTAATTACAAAGAAATTCATAATATAAAATTTGTCAGTTTTCAGTTTTAAATTCATTTTAGCGGCATAAAACAGAAAGCAACCTGAAAACTATAAATCGCTTTATACTTCTTAAACAAGAAAGGTAAAGGATTTGCTTTGTATTTAAAAGCTATTGCACGTTTTGTATTACAATATTGAAAATATCTGCAGAGGAATAAGGTTGTAAAGTTGCATCTTTCGGCAAATATGTTAAGCCACATGTTTTAAACGTTTCTGTGAGCTTTTGATGGTAAGCCGCTCGGGTTGTTAAGCGGTACATCTTATATTCACGCTTTTGTTTGACGAACCGTTAGTCATAAAACGTGATTTATTGGTTATACCCTATTTTACATTTTTCGTGCTTTGAACACCTCATAATATTTTAATATTTCTCAGTGCACATTTAGCTTTACCGTTTTACAACAGTTTATTGTAGTCCTTTCAGAATCTTTGAGAATGGCTCCAAAGAAAGCACATGTGGTAGAACTCCAATTACTGAAAACACGGATTTTAGAAATATTTGAGCTTTGTAATTCTATACAAAGTGACCCAAGTTTAAAGGCATTGTTCCTTATTCAAACAAGGGAATACATGACCTTTATGCAAATTTCAATACAATTTTAGTCGCTGTCTTGGCCTCATGTGATGAGGTAGACTCATTAACTTACAACGCTGTACGGAAGGAAGTAGATTCCGCTTATTTTTCATACTGCTGCATCTCGATACGATGCAAGAAATGAAAGCACCACAAATTACAGAAAATGCTCCAAGCAGCACGGTATCAAAATTGTTACCGTTAAAGCTCCAAATTTTAATAATGAGGTAACTGAATTTTCATCTTTCATCGATTTATTTGACAGCCTGGTCTATAATAACGCGTCGCTGTCCAATATCGAAAAATTAAATTATCTTATCAGTTGTTGTACCGGGGAGTCTTTAAGAATCGTTAAATCTGTACCCATTTCGGGGATAATTTTATTATTTCCTATAACGCCTTGCGTGAGAGATTTAGCAATCCGCGTTTATTGGCAACTTTGCATTGGAAAGCAATGAAAGACTTTCTACCTTTAAAATCAGAAGACCCTAAGAAACTTAGGGCACTTATTGATTGTTTTCGGAGAACCTTGCTGTTCTAACTAACTTAAAGTTTCCCACTGAACATTGGAACTTTATTCTGGTCGATTTGCTTTTAGAAAACTTGATCCGTTCACTAGAAAACGCTTCGAACTCCAATCGGATCCGAAGCAAATACCTAATTTCGAGGATTTGAGATATTTTTTAACCCAACAATGTGCAGCGTTGGAAACCTTTTCTTCAACCGCACCTGTTTCTTATTCGACGACTGTCCATACATCGCACACATCGGTGCCTAAGAAATCCTCAGCGTTTCAATTTAAATCAAAGGTTTCTTCTAACGTAGTTTCACTGGACACACCAAGTAGCTCCAGTGACTCAAATAATTCATTTTCGCACCATTGTCCTTCCTGCAAGGGCAATCACTTAATTTACAGATGTCAATCGTTTCTAAAGAAAACTCCGACAGAACGTTTCGACATTGTCAAACGCTTACGCCTTTGTTTAAATTGCTTACGAACAGACCATGCGTCCATGCAATGCAAATCTTATAATTCCTGTCGAACTTGCGCCAAGCCGCATCATACCTTGCTACATTTTGAATCGCAACCTGCTTCTAGCCGTTCAGCTGAACCGACCGCTACACACATGCATAAAAATGCCAATAGGACGCAGTCAGCCTCTCCTATTCCGGCAAATGTTTTGTCTTCACAGACGAATTCAAATCTTGGGGTTACTGTCTTACTCTCCACTGCTGTTGTGGAAGTTCAAGATCGTTCTGGTAGATACAAACCGATCAGGGTACTCTTAGATCCTGGTTCCCAAGCTAGCTTTATTCGAGACGATTGCGTGAGCAAACTTTGGCTTCCACGCATACGTTCTCAAGTTCCGATTTATGGACTTGGGCAGACAACTTCAGCAGTCAATAGGGGTGCCGTCAGCTGCACCATTCGCTCTATGTTAGACTCTGAAAATCTCTAGAAGTCACAACTTTTGTGCTTTCGTCAATATCTGGCAAATTACCTAGCGTTGAAGTTCCTAATAATTGGGAACACTTATGCGGCCTGCACTTTGCAGACCCGACCTGGAACTCTCCAGGAACCATTGACATGCTCCTAGGAGCAGATGTTTATCCGTTCATCATCAATGGCGGTGTTATACATGGCAAGTTTCTTCAGCCTGCCGCCATAAATACAATCTTTGGTTGGACTATTATTGGTCCCACAAAAGCTTGCAGTCTGATACTGTCCAAGCATTTTTACGTCTGTAGAAGATCCTATCGACCAGACCCTAAGGCGGTTTTGGGAGAGAGAAGAGTTGCCATCCACGCCTTATACTTCTCCAGAAGAAGAAAAGGCAGATTTGATTTTGAAAACACGTTTTCTCGTGACCCTAGCGGTCGTTTTATTGTTGCGTTACCGTTCAACGATACTTTGCCCGTTTTTGATAATTGCTTTGAGATGGCTAAAAAAAGACTATTTTCGTTGGAGCGCAAATTACATGCTCAACCGGAGCTACGCGCCCAATACAACAATTTCATGCAGGACTATCTTGATGCGGGTCATATGGCATTACTCGATTCTCCGCCCGTTGGGAACGATAATTACTTTTTACCCCATCACCCTGTGTTTAAAGAAGAAGGTCATACTTCTAAAATTCGTGTGGTTTTTGACGCCTCTGCAAAGGCTAAAACAACGTGTCACTTAATGACACTCAATTGGCTGGACCTAGTCTCCAAAACGACATTTCGTCAATCTTACTGAAATTTCGTACTCATCGTTTCGTTTTTACTTGTGATGTTCGCCAAATGTATCGACAAATTTTGATTACCGATGAACATCGAAGGTTTCAATTAATTGTGTGGCGGTTCTCCGCAGAAGAACCCATTCAGACATATCAGCTTAATACAGTGACCTACGGTATTAAGTCATCGCCTTATCTAGCATTAAAAACTCTTCAGCAATTAGCCATTGACGAAGGCAAAAGGTTTCCGTTAGCCGCTGACGCTATACGGTCAAATCTATATATTGATGATTTCGTCGCCGGTGGAGATTCTATACAATCGGCCCGCGAAATTAAAGATCAACTTATTCGACTTTTACATTTGGCTGGTTTTGAACTTCGAAAATGGAGTTCTAATTCAGTTTCTATTTTGGAAGGCATTCCGTCAGATTTTGCCAATATACTTCTCTCGATTTCGATTCGGACGAATCAATAAAAATATTAGGTCTTCAATGGTCACCTACAGAAGATATTTTCTCGTTTCGGGTTAAACCATTAAACCAAATATGTACAAAGCGCAACATACTTTCACAAGTTGCCAGAATATATGATCCATTAGGATTTTTAGCCCCACTAACACTTTTGCAAAACGCCTAATCCAGCATCTGTGGATGTTAGGTTTAAATTGGGATGACATCCCACCAGCAGACATTTCGTCTCAATGGCAGCAATACCAAGAAGAGTTGCCGTTATTATCGTCATTAAAGTTACCACGTTGTTTACCCCTTCGGATCCTTTTACTTGTCATTTGCATGGGTTTTGCGATGCTAGCGAGGTAGGGTATGCAGCGGTAGTGTATTTCAGTTCATAAATCAAACTACTGGAGAAATAACTGTACAATTTGTAACCGCTAAAACAAAAGTAGCTCCAATTAAGCGCATTTCAATTCCACGTTTGGAATTATGTGCCGCCGTTTTATTAACCGATTTACTTTCTTTTACCATTCGGTCTTATCAAGGCTTGATTGACATCTCCGATGTTTCAGCGTGGAGTGATTCTACGGTCGCTCTCACTTGGATACGTTCTCCACCTTTTCGTTGGAAAACTTTTGTGGCAAACCGTGTTAGCCACATTCAAGAAATCATTGCACCTAGCCGATGGTTTTATATTAAATCTTCGCATAATCCGGCTGATCCTGCATCTCGGGGATTAATGCCAAGCGCGGTTATTTCATGTTCGCTATGGTGGGCGGGGCCTGAATGGCTTCACTACCCTAGTGACTCGTGGCCGCCTCAACCAACATTGTCAACCTCAATTGCTGAGGTAACTACGGAAAAGAAGATCCTAACATTTGTCGCTCAAACAGATCCAAACGTCATTGACATTTTACTAAGTCGCTTTTCATCGTTATATAAAATCCAAGGCATCGTGGCTTACATTTATAGATTTTCTAAACCCATGGCTCAACGTCATACGGGTCCCTTAACAGACATTGAACTACACAATGCTCTCATGATTATCGTTCGGCATGTACAAAATGTTACATTTTTAAAGGAAATAGCTTCGATTAAGGCAAACCGTAAATTACCTAAAAGCTTGCGAAAACTTTCGCCATTTGTTGATCCACAAAACATCTTAAGAGTAGGTGGGCGCTTGACACATTCTTCGCTTTCCTATTCCGAAAAGTTTCCTGCGTTATTGCCTCAGCGGCACCGATTAACCGAACTTATCATTCTGTCAACTCATGAAAGGTATTGCCATCCCGGTGTTAATACCACAGCGTATCTTATCCAACAGAATTTCTGGATCCTTTCTATTAAACATTCAATCAGAAATTATTTATCATCCTGTCATAGATGTTTTCGTACCAAACCGGTCCTGGTAACTCCTCCTATGGGAGACCTACCGGCAGCACGTATTACCCAAATCAAACCGTTCAGTATTGTTGGTGTTGATTTTGCTGGCCCTCTTTAATAAAGGCTAACCGCCTGCGAGGCTCTAAAACTCTTAAGGCCTATATTTGTATTTTTGTTTGTTTTGCCACTAAGGCAGCACATATTGAACTTGTTTCGGATTTGTCGGCAGACGCGTTTCTTGCCGCTTTGCGACGATTTATAGCACGTCGAGGACGCTGTTCTCAAATATTTAGCGATTGCGGTACTAATTTTGTAGGTGCCTATCGTCAGCTTACGAGTTATCTGCATAGTGCAGTAACCTCAGAAAGGATAAAGTGGTCGTTTAATCCACCTAGCGCCCCTCACTTCGGTGGCTTGTGGGAAAGCGGTGTTAAGTCGGTAAAGACACACCTATCTCGCGTAATCGGCGAACAAAACTTACCTTTGAGGAACTGTACACAGTTCTTACACAAATTGAATCTGTGCTAAATTCAAGGCCACTCTGCGCTTTGAGTTCGGATCCAAATGACTTGCGTTGCCTAACACCAGGTCATTTCCTAACTATGGAGCCTCTTTCTGCACCACCAGATGAGGACCATTTAACCAACGTTGTACCATTAAAAAGCAGGTGGAAACTCCTGCAAAACTCCACCAAGATTTTTGGGCTCGCTGGAGCCATGAGTACTTACATACTCTGAACCAGAAGGTTAAATGGCACTCTAAGGTAGGTGTCCGACAAGTGGAAAAGGACACTATTGTCCTCGTCAAGGACGACCAGCTTTCTCCACTTCAATGGAAGTTTGGTCGTATTATTAATACTTTTCCCGGTGCGGACGGTATTATACGTGTCGCTGAAGTCAAAACGGCACATGGCACTAAAACGACCTTTGGTCAAACTAGCGCCGCTACCGGTATTTTAATTTTATTTTATGTTTAGATGTATATACACATTTTTACATGTATAGTAGTATATTATTTTTACATATTTGCTTATTTACATATATATTTTATTTTTGCATAGTTGGTAATATCGCTCGCTGTAGTGCACCACCCTATCTTTCGTTACCTCCTTTCCTAGCAAGGTCAAATCCCATGTGATTTCCTTCACCCAACCTACTTCCTCCTTTTCAAAATTCTATGAATTTGGTGGGCGGTATGTTACGTCGTCATCGAACAATTCGGTATTTTGTGACAATAAATACTTTGTGCGTGCATCCTACAGTTTGAGTGCAACATTTTATATACCGGCAATAACAGTGCATAAAGTGACAGTCGTACTCGAGCCTTTAGAGAAGCAAGTCGCCTTCGAACCCTTGAAAGGACGGTCGTATGAGAGCTTTCAAAGCGAGACCGACACCCGGTCGAGCGTGTTACTGGTTCTCCGTAAAAGCTTTTGTGCGTGAAAGTGTCTATTGCCCCAGCGGCGCAGGACAAAGCTTTGTGCGTGAAAGTGTCTATTGCCCCAGCGGCGCAAGACTTAAGGTATTTATACCCTTCCTTAATTAGTTGGTAGTTGTCTTTTTGTTATTACATAACCGCTCCACCATTATCGTTATTGCTATAAAAGCAATTGGTCCTTCATTATAATTTGCATATTTTTATCACACATTTATATCAACCTCCTTAACCCCAATCAATCACAGATGGAAGCACCAATATTCTAAAATACCAATGTGGAGAAGACGATGGCTCTTTGCAATCTTGTTTAAATGAATTCACGATAAGTGAGTTACTTACCGTAAATAACCAAGTAAACTGCGATGTGTGCACAAAGACATATAGCAGATCTAATAATGAAACTGTTTATACAAATGTCATTAAGCAAGTTCTAGAGATTTAAGGTGTTAAGACTTCGTTCAGCCAAGGTGAATAACCATGTTGCGTATCCAATGTTACTGGATTTAGCGCCATTTTGCTCTAAACAACATCAAAACATTGCAACGTTTAATTCTAATCAATCTAATGTGTTGTATTGGCTGTATGGTGTTGTCCAACATAGTGGTTCAATTCACAGTGGTCATTATGACACATACGTAAAAATAAGATATCCTTTAGAAAACAACAGTGACAATTGCCAATTTCTACATACAAATAAAAAACATATTTCGTCCTCACAGTGTAAAACTAACAAAGCCAACTTTGAAATTCTATTGGAAAAGTGGTATCATGTTAGTGACTCTCATATGTTAGAGGTGCCTGAAAAAAGGTTCTTGACGCATAGGCATACTTGTTGTTTTATGAATGAATTTAGTCGTTTGTAATTTTCTAGTGTTTGTATAATTTAAAATCATTGTATACCTGGGATATTGTAGATATCTGTGCTAATGAGATTTTGTGTTTCAGTACATACGATTATGTCAAATAGATTATGGTAATGTTGTGACAATAAAATAGACATTCATGTACATTTATTTGTAACTGACATTTGACAAATAATAAAGTCGCGAAGACGTTATTTGAAGCAAGTAATATACATACTGTAATTTAATATTTGAAATATAACAGTGAATAAAGAATTTATACATTAAATATATAATGTATGTGAAAAAGATACCAAAAGTTAATACTATAGATATATTTGGATCTGCTAGTAATGGAAAAGGCTACTCTCATGATATGATCACAAACTTCTATATTTAAGTGAGGCAGGTAAAAAAATTTTAACCTAATGAAAGCTTTTCTTTACAATCTCTAAGAATAGAAAAATTCAATTACAGAACAAAACTAATATAGAACCATGTGTCCATGATTCAGTAAAATTTTTATTAGGAGGCGATTCTATACAAACAAATATCGATTATCAAGATACACAAAAAATTAATCGTACATCGGTATTTTTACTGCTAATCTATTATCATTAACATATTGTTTTTTTTTCATTATTTCAACATCATGCTAGAAGGCGATATACGTGGAAGATGCCAGGAGATATAGAAAGATATCAAATAGATTACATTCTTGTTAGACAACGGTTTAGGAATCAAGTAAAAGACTGTAAAAGCTACCCAGAAGCAGATATAGATACTGACCACAACATCGTAATTATGAAGGCCGCACTTAAATTTAAAAATCTGAAAAAAAGGAACGGAAAAAGGCACTTGGACTTAGAGAAACTAAAAGATAAAGATATTCAAGAAAGATTCGAAAAAAAATCAAATGAATTGCTGAATGATATCGGGAAAATATCTGATACTAAGGAAGTAGAAACAGAATGGAATAACATTAAATCCAGCCTAGACATGGCGGCCAGAGATATTCTGGGGTATACACAAAAAGAAAATAAGAAACCATGGATAACAAAGGATATCCTGAATTTAATAGAAGAAAGACGAAAATACAAAAATAAATCTGACGAAACGGGAAAACAGAGATACAAAACCATAAAATGGGAAATTATTCGAAAATGCAAGAAAGCTAAAGAATAATGGATTGATGAAAAGTGCAAAGAAGTACAAACAAAGGTGGAAATAAAAAGGACAGACGAAGCATACAAATTAATTAAAATGAATTTTAGGGATATAAAACCGTATAGCAAAAATATAAGAGACGCACAAGGAAACGTCATCATAAAAAACGTAGAGAAAGTGGGTAGATGGCAAAAATATATAGGGAATTTATATGCAGCAGAGGAACTAACTGCATTAGAACAGGAATCAGACATTGAAAATGATGACTTGGAATATCCTATACTTAGAGACGAGTTTGAATTAGCATTAAAGAGTCTGAAAAATAGTAAGGCTCCGGGTACAGATAAGGTGCAAGCAGAAACTCTAAAAGCCGCGGGACAAGCAGTAACAGAACGTCTCTTCCAACTTGTAAGATACCCAAAGATTTCAAACGTAGCATCATATTTACTATACCAAAAAAGAAAAGCGCGGATAGATGTGAAAATTTTCGAACAATAAGTTTGACAGCACACGGGTCAAAAATATTAACTAGAATTGTGCAAAGACGAATTGAAAAACGAACGGAAGAAATACTAGGAGAAGACCAATTTGGGTTTAGGCGAAACAGGGGAACACACTCTGAGAGTGATAATGGAGAAAACAATAGAAAAAGTGGAAAGCGTGTATATAAGGTTTGTAGATCTAGAAAAAGCATTCGCCAATGTAAAATGGAAAAAAATGTTTAAAATACTCAAAAGATTGGAATGAGTTATAGGGATAGACGAATAGTACATAGCTTATACAAAGAGCAAACAGCAGTAATAGAATTAGAGCAGGAACGTAGACAAGTAAACATTAGGAAAGGGGTGAGACAGGGATGTGTCCTATTCCCATTGATTTTTAACTTGTACATAGAAGAGGCAATCAATACTGTCAAATCCAGAAAGACATTTGGAATTATTATGCAGGGACAAAAAATTGATATTCTTAGATTTGCAGATGATATAGCGGTATTAGCGTCTAGCAAGGAAGAGTTAGAAGCTGCTCTTAATGAAATGGAAACGGTTCTAACAGAGAGATACTGTATCAAAATTAACAAAACTAAAACTAAAGTTTTAGTATGCAAAGGTGGGGAAAATAAATCAAAAACAAGAATACAAATATGTAACACGAACTTACAAGAGGTTAAGGATTTTTGCTACCTAGGAAGCCAAATAACGCAAGATGGAAAAAGCACAAAAGATATAAAACAAAGATTAGCACAAGGTCGTGCTACATTTAACAAGAAAAAGCAGCTACTGTGCTCAAAGACCACAAACATAGAAACAAGGAAAAGATTGCTTAAAACATATGTATGGAGCACAGCACTGTACGGCTGTGAAGCCTGGACAGTATGAGAAGCGGACAAGAAAAGGGTAGAAGCCTTTGAAATGTGGTGCTACAGACGTATGATGAAGATATCATGGACAGACAAAGTTAAGAACAAAGAGGTACTAAAAATGGTAGGGGAAGAAAGAAATATGTGGAAAACGGTAAACAATAGGAGAGATAGTATGATAGGCCACATACTACGGCATGAAGGAATAGTGCGGAATATATTAGAAGCAGAGATAGGAAAAAAGAGAAGAAGAGGCATACCTAGGTTAGACTACTGCACACAGATAGTAAAAGATGTAGGTTTTAGAGGTTTCAGGGAGATCTGTAGGCTAGCCCAGAATAGAAATCAATGGAGGTACGCATCCAACCAATCCCAAGATGGATAAACTAATGACGAAAAGATAACTGTGCTTAAACATGATGATTATTATAAGTAACTACAAGAATTGGTTGGGCAATATTCTTGAATAATGTTAAGTGTGTGAAAGGATTTGCTTGAAAACCATTATTTCGGCAAATGTTTAAGTGTTGGGGGATCTTGGTAGCCACAGGTTGTTTAACCTCCTTCACTGAATCTCGATAAAATAGGGCATAAAATTAGAAAACAATAGAAGGGGAACGAGCTGAATACACATGCTGTGTAAGAATTTCAGGGAACTATGTAGTCTAGCTCAGAATATAAATAAGTGCAGGCACGTGCCCAACCAGTTTTGAGACGAAAACCTAATGACGAAAAAATAAGCGCAGTTAAATCTGATGATTAGTATAAACCACTAGTTGTTGGTTGCGAAATATCTCCAACTAACGTTGGCTGTGCGAAAAGATAAATTGGAAAATATATTAAATCGTTAAATGGTTAAGTGTTGGGGGAACTTGGCAGCCACAGGTTACTTACTTCCCTTCACAACCACTAAAGGTCGGAGAAATAGGGCATACAACTGTAAAACAATAGAAGGTGATCGAACTGCATCTAACAAGAAAGAACAGCGCCTATGAGGAAAGACAACAAACATAGAACAAGAAGAAAATTGTTGAAAGCATATGCCTATGAAATACGAGCAGTCTGAAACTCAGACAGAAAAACGGTAGCAGCCTTTTGAAATGCTGTGCTTCAGATGTATGAGAACGATAGCATGGACAGACAAAGATAATAACAAATAGGTTATAGAAATAATAGGGGAACAAGGATATCTGGGGAAAAAGATAAGAGAAATAGAAGGGCAGAATACGTTCTAAGGCATTTTTGGGGAATAGTATGGGATATATTACAAGCAGAGATAGGAAAAAAGAGGTAGATGTGGACCTAGATGAGATAGTTATAGATGCAAACTGCAAATTTCAGAGAAATCTGTAGGTTAGTTCAGAATAGGAAACAATGATGGTACGCGTCTAACCAGTTCTAGGACTGAAGACCTAATGATGATGATATTGTTTTTAATACTGCTGATCAGAAATTTATAAATTATTTAATAGTAGTATTCACTGATTAATAGTTCTCAATGTCTATTGGAATGGACAGTGGAAGAACTACAAATTTAATTTCGGATGCAGCGGCTTTATATACATATTTTAATGGTTGGATAATTGTAAAGTGAATTATTGATAATATTTAAGTAATTATTTCTTAAAGCCCTTGATAACAGCCTGACTATAAATAGATAGTAGATTAATTACAGGCCATTCATTATTAAGCAATTATTTCTTAAACTGTTATTAACAGCCTCACCAAAGATCGATAATTGAGTAATCACTAGTGATATTACAAATTCTTTTATCTTTGTATTCTGGTCTATTTTAAGTACCATTTTAAATATCAATAATGGGAGTAAATGCTTGTTTATCTAATTCACCCTACATTGCACAATACGCGCTTATTCCTTGAATCTGTATTTTTACTTATCGTTTGACTAAGTAATTAATTTCTTGAACAATTATAAACAAGAATTAAATCAGATACTACAGGGAGTTTATAAAAAAAATCCTTGATTTGAAGTTTTATTTGTACACAGTAAAGTTAAAATAATAGTTAGTAAAGAGTATTAAAGAAAATCTTGTCAGGTTTTTTGGATACCTAATGCACCATTTGTTGCCCTGGCCACGTCTAAACAATAACCAGTTTCTTCCCAGGTATTCAGCAGCATATCAGGCGTGACGGATGCTACAGCTGCAACAATCTTCTCCCTCAAATGAGCAATGTCACGGATCTTCTCATTTTTTCCCCCACCACGTTCGCTCTAAGGCCATGCACTACGATCGAATATTAGCAAAACAATCTTGACAATATACTGAACTCAAGTTCAAAACCCGAAAGTTTATTACTAGTTTCGTGTTTTAATTATGATTTTTTTAAATCAAGAAGTTCTTTTATAAACACTCTGAATTATGTTATAAAACTATGTTAGGTATGATTTTCATCTTTGGAAGTTAATTTTATTGTAAGTTACGCCACTCAGTCATCTTTAGTTTGGTTTTAATAAAGTTGATAGTCCTTATAGTCCGAATCTATTGGAAAACAGGTATTTTGTTATCGGGTTTGTTATAGAACTTGCAGTTGAATTAAACCTGCATCATACTTTTGAATATTATTCATGTAGCTATTGTCGATTGGGTTATTTTGAATTTAATTCAATCAATTTTTGAAGATTTGTCTTTAACACTTTAAGTCTGTTTTGTGCAAGTCGTCTCGCGACGCGCGTCTCGAGACGCGTTAAATCGAAGTACATATGAGTAAATAGGTCTATTTATGTAACGTGAGTTAAGGTTCGGGCCTTGGGAGCTGCGTTTTTAAAAAACACTTCCAAACTTCTTAACAAATTTATTTAATTGGTTCAACTTAAACAGAAATTAATGTAGAATTTTGACAAACTGAAATTAATTATTCCAAGTAGAAATAACTGATTTAAATGAATTATTGTGAGTCGCCTAAGCAAACTGCAATGTTAAAGCTAGATACTTTGAGTGACTGCCAGGTTTTGGGGGTCCCGGGCTATTTATAATGTCCCTACCCCCTCACATGGCTGTGGGAACTTGCAAATCTCATGTTTGCTTATTCTTAATTCTATACTTTGTTACATTGTTACAATCTTATTTTCTAGGTAATTGCGATATCTTAACCGTTTGTGACCTGCCACCTGCAGTATCACTATCGTCTAGAATACATTGTATTGCATCCGTTCTCATGAACTGTTAATAACCTGTCAGGTTTATGCTTGTATTACAATGTTGCATTTTACTTTATAATTCCTAATTATTTCTATTTCTTTATACATACCTAAATTGGGGGATAGATAACTCGTGTCGCGCCTTAATGCGATGCGTGACATTAAAAACGCGACTCGGGTACCTGAATGACGCTCGTCTTGCAAGCATAAAGAACATACAAGAGTCACCGAATACATGTAAAAAAGTGAGGACAACAATGGCGGCTACAACCGGTGGCGCCTCGAGGGACTACTGGTGAAAACAAGAGCTAATAAAGCGAAATTCAAAATATTAACGTTATATTTATTTAAAAAATTTATTTTCAAAACTCAACAATATGTATTTACAGGTTAATTAAAAATACATTTAAGCATATATGGTAAATAAATGAATTTTAATTCAACCTGTTTTATACATGTTGTGGAGTTTTGAAAATACGTTTTAGATAAATTTATTGATAGGAGCTGAACAGAAAAAATAATAATAATGGTTTATTAATGTAAATATTCTTTATTATACATCGCACTTAGCAACAGTACAAAATAACAAATCAATAAATAACATTAGTGTATCATAAATATAGTACAGACATACTCATTATATCAAATTTAATTAAATAAATAATTAAACACAAATAATTAAAATATAAAGAAATTCTATTCGGTGATGAATTAAATCTATTATAGGCATGCATTAGAGCTAATTTTGAAGTCTCTATTTCGTGTCTCTATTTTTTTTGTATTGTATTGTATTAAATAATTTTGTTAGTACAGAAATACATATGACATAGAGATTCAGCACCTAGGCAAAGCTTGTGAGGCTGAATACATAAATAGTTTAACAGAAAACTGTGAATAGTAAACTAAGTTATAAATACAAAATAAAAAATTCTAAAAAAATAAAAAGTATTTATCTAGAAACTGATAAAAAAATGGTCAAGTTCAACCTAAAATTGGGTCTTGAAAAGCATTAGTAAATGTAAGATTATATTTTTCCATATTATCAAGTAAATACTTTGTTACTCGTTTTTCATATAATCTAATGCTGTTCATAGTTTTATAGCCAGCAGGTAAAGTACTAAAAATAGTGTTGAGTTAATGTCATACGCAATCGAGTAGTTCTGATTGGATTTTATTAATTAATCTTGTTTAATAATAATGCTGTATACATTTTTTAAGGTAGGGATTTTTGTACAGAAACCGTAGTTGAAAAAGTGCCACCCCGAATCACAATACCGTATCTAATGATAGACTCCACAAATGCATAGTAAATCATCTTAAGGTTAAATAGAAATAAAATATTTCTTAATTGGTAGAATTTATAAATACTGTATCAGAGTTTAAATGTAATGTATATAATATGTACGTGCCATCTTAAAATCTTACACCCAAATATTTAATTTTGCTAACTTTCTAAATAACAGGACACGAACATGCAGATCTTGTACTGTCTATTTTATGAACGGCTAGTTCCGTCCAAGCAGATGGCATACCAGCCAAGCTTGGGCGAAATCTAATAATTAACTTTTATCTAAATTTAATGTTAGCAAATTATCGACAAACCATGCATTAACAAGGTCTATGCCAACAGCAGATTTCTTATTAACTTCAAGCCAATTACTGCCTTCAAAAAGAATAACTGCATCGTCTGCAAATAAAGATAATTTTTTACCGGTATCGATGCAATCTGAAACTCCTTCCCTATAATTCCATCAAAAACCAAAACGCAACTACCACAATTCATCACATTCTATTTACACAAAAAAACAATTACTACTTCCAAAACTTATTCAATTATAACAGTTCACATACAGAAAATTACATATCCTTGATTAGGAAACAAATCATTTTCAAAAATATTGTTAGATCAAAATTTTCTCATTATACAAATATCCTAGTTAAAGTAAGAGGGCTAACCTCATACCTGACTTTAAGCTCTGTCTTAATATGAGCTCACAGTAAAACCCTTTTAAATCTGTGTGCAAAATTATAGCACTACAACAACAAAAGTCCCCTTTACTTTGTACATAAACAGTCTTTATACCAATATTTTAAATATTCCTTTCGACATAAAAATATTTTCATTTAATTATAAAGTTCAATAAATTCTTAAATCCATAGACTTCTTAAAAATGCACTCAAAAAGTACAAATGTCAAAACACATCAAATAAACTCGACAACAAAAAAATCAGTTACCTGGAAACCATCACACCGCATGCATCTGCAATCCAGTCCTCGATGATGTTGCCCACGACAATGACTATAAGTTATGGAACCGCTCCCAAGTTGAACACACCATTCATGTCAGCACGCAGCTATCCAAATCTCTCCAACTAACCATTGATAGTGCATCCGAACTTCCTAAACTCCTCTACTGTCCCATATACCCTCAGAAAATTACTACTCTATGCATTCACAATCGCTGATTCGTCTTAGAACGCCTTGCAAGCCCACAACCAAAGTAACTGTAATCTGTACTTACATGACTTCGATAAGCTTTGTTTTTATTTCTAAATGTACTCCATGATTTTTTCTAAACAACAAGTACTACAGCACATTAACTTGTGTGTATTTATAAATAACAACTTTTTAAAAGCACTCAATAATATTCACTACTACTTGTATTGATGTCGATGACGAGCGCAGGAAACAAGAGTCTCACACAACCTCCTAGGTGTTTATATAGACCTAAAATACCCCCCTGTTGTTTAATTTTCTCACAATTTCACTCCACATAAACAAGCTTTCTCGGTAACTTCTTAACCGTTGCCACACTTCTCAAAACCCAAATCTCAACCGAAACAGAATACTAAAAACCCCAAGTTGGCCTTGCATAATTCTTTGTAATTTTGTTAACCACATCAACCACAACAAATTACAGCAAAATTAGCTCCTAACCGTCCAACGGCTTGCTTGCTCGAATTAGCCTCAACTAACATCGATTCTTAGTAGATTCGCACCCCACATGTGAGACGAACTTTGCCTCATCTCTCTCTATCTCACATACGAACATTTCCCCTCTCAAGCTTTGTTTAGGAATCCCACTCACATATGTACTCTCTTTTAATCTCAAACTGTCGCACGTCTCCCTTCTACCAGTGACGGCCAATTACCTTTCTCAATTTCTCTCCTCTTTTAAATCGATATTTTATACAAATATCTTCCAACTCACTCTTGCCTATAGCCTCGAAGCTATTCTTGTTCCCTCGTTAGTTACCAAGTCTAACCGACACCTGATATTTGCATTTCCTTCTTTTATATGCTAAAATTAATCTGTCCTTGTTTTCATGTCGCTCTCTGCCTGCCTTAACTTCCACTTTCATTTGTAGAAAATATTGATCTTCTTATGAGGTTGTTGACAACGCGCCCCATCCTTGAAAATAAATCGTTACACAGAACGTGCTTATCGTAACCGTCGAGTTTCGTTTATCGAAGATTCTTTCATACTCGGCCACTATCTCCTTTTACCAATCTCGTGTTTTTAAATGCTATCTATGCTAAATTCACCTTTATAAAATTTACATATGTCAAACGATATTAAATAAATGTTACTACTTCACTAAAATTATGCCTGTAAAATTATTGATCTTACGCTAAAGTAAATTGAAAAAGCTTTTTAACTATTATACGCTGATTAACCTATAATTAAAGCTGCATCCTTATACTGTAAATTAATGAATTGATCTTTATGATAAATGCTTAACACTAATCGTTTCTACTCCCTAAATCTCATGAAATTTCTTTGCAAATAAATGCAAAGTTGAAACAGAAGTACAATTACTTTAAAATTTCTATTCTAAATTAATTAATCGTTACTCTGGATTTGTAAGACATCTTTTTAGTAAGTGGTATTACACATTTAACTTTTTAATAGATGGTATCTACACACTCTAGCCTATCCTAAATTGTTCAATGACCTATTTAATTAATTCTAACCTACAAATTACATAGTAATATATATCTATATATATATATATACACACATATATATACACTATATATATATACGTATATACATAAACACACACACACACACACACACACAAACACACATACACATATACATATACATACCTACATTTGGAGAGTATTACAATAAAAAGGTCATATATATATTCATATATATATTATATATATTATATATATTATATATATATATATATATATATATATATATATATATATATATATATTATATATATATATTATATATATATATATATTATATATATTATATATATTATATATATTATATATATATATATATATTATATATTATATTTATTGCTGTGTAGGTTAAAGTACAACGTGTGTAGGTAGGCCAAGAGGATACTTTTATAACGACCCTGTAGATAAATAATAACAATTTATTTTGTACGCTTCAAATCAAGAGTTGGCATACTTTTATATAAGACAAGGCAGACGATTACATACAGAAATTTTTAGTGTTAAATGACATATTTTTATGTACCTTTAAAGTAATAATTTGTATACATTAATTTAAGGCAAAGACAAGTAGAATCGATGACAAGGTTTAGTATTGCATACAACCGTGTATAATACTAAAGCTCCGCGGTAGGTAAAAATCAATAATTTGTCTACGATAATGTAAGACAAGGTTGACTATTGCAGGCAAACATGTCTAATATTAAAGCTTCGCGGTATATACAAATCAATAATTGATGCAACGGATATTTATTTAGCATCGCAAACTAAAAAGTACGTTAATTTAATTCGTAGAAAACTACAAAATAACATAACCAAATGGTCGAGGAGTTCAGAGAATGAGAGCTTCAAGTAATAAATATTTCTTTGAAAGCTACAGCACGATTCGATAACATTTCGAGGTATTGTACAACAGAAAAGCCAGGTTAACGAACAATATGTTATTTTTGAAACAAAAATCAATAATTTTAAGGAACAGAGCATCGTTAGAAGGCAACTAAGGGAGACAGAAAATAGTGGTTATGAACGCATGACTGCAAGAAGAATAGAAACGCAGGCACGATGGGTGTGTTTTGCAGGCCGTTAGAGATATGGAGAGGAATGATTTTCTGGATACGCGTCGACGGTTGCAACTGGTAGATAGTTTTTCGTGGTAAAGCTGTGGTGAAACGAGTGAAATTCTCAGTTTTAAAAGTTCGTTGTGTTTTGAGTGGAGGAATTTGGAGAATTGTTGGTAGCGGGTGCAATAATTCAGTAAAAACTATGGAAATACGTGACTAGAGAAGGGGTTTGAAGATTATAAAAGCTCTTGCCAGGGGTGGAGGAGCGTTCTTATATTTCTTATTCGCTTCGCGTACACTAAGTAGCATCGAGAAGACATCCTAATTTAAAATTAAAAGCCGCGACATAGTGCAGTCCGCCGTATATTTTTCACAAGTGTTATAAATGCACGAGTTGGTGCTAACAAGTTAAACGGGCTGAAAATAAATAATTATAAATAATTGTACGAGTAAAACAGGATGCTACTGAGGTAGGCGAAACAAGTATTTCTTGATCGAGAGTGCTGGTGGCACGTGAAATTGAGACGGAGGCAACAGTTGGATTTGGACGGATGGTAATATGGAAAGCATCCACTAATACCTGGGGAAACTGGATGACCAAGTTAAGATGGAGTTGCTGTCCATGTAGGAGTGAGAAATTGGGGGAAATCCAAAAACGTGATTTTGGTGGAGGTCATCTAAGGAGGTGGTGCGTCCGAAGAACATACCAGGTAACGAATTTTGTTTTATTGCTGAAGTGTGGTGCCGGCATTGTGTTATAAAACTAGGTATGATTAAAATTATGTGGTGAAAATTATATGAATTAAAAATTTATTTGATTACCGTATATAAAATACAATTTTCTATTATTATTTGAGTAGCTAAAAACAGGAATAATAATTTTTGATGTAAAGAGTAAACGGGTCTTTAGAGTAATTTGACCATGCAGATCAGGGAAAAAGGTTTATACTGAGCTCACCATATACCAAGAAAAAGTAAATTTAGGGTTTCACGATAGGCCCATCTACTTTGAACTAAAAAAATGTTGAAGTGTAATAACTCACAAACAATTTAGATGGAAGTAAAGGGTGAAATGTTTTATTGTAAATATAAAAGTGTAAATATTGAGATTGTCTGAATAATCATTTATGTCATATGAATAAAAGGGTGTATGTTTGTCCAAGGATTTTATTTTATTTTTGTATTTTGTTGTGTGTAAAGGTATTGAAAGAATGTGTAGTTGGGATAAGTATATCCTAGGAGGTAGTGCACAGAGCTAGCCGAGGAAGATCAAATTGAGAAAGCAGTTTGAAGCAATTTGGTAGAGTTGGATTGGAGCCCAGACAGGTTTGTAAAAATAGTGGGGCACGAATTAGTTGTAATAAGCACAGAAATATAGGTCGCCCAACGCTAGGGCTCGATTCACACAAATATATATATATATATATATATATATATATATATATATATAATTATTGTAAAAAGATTTGCCTGTAAATTGCGAAATTGAAATGCTGAGTACGCGATCTGACAGTCTAATACGTTGCTTAAATTGTTTTATGCCTCAAATTATTCTACCCAATATTGCTAAGGTTTTACTGTGTAAGTACATCGACGTGCTATAAATTCAAACCAAACGTTGGCGACGAAAACGTGTCTCCATTTTTTTACAATATTGAAAAGTTTTGATACTGTTAACATTAATACTGCCTCGTTATTAACGACTAGGTTTAAAAGTGGTTTTCATATAACACAAAAATGCACAAAAATTTACAAAACTAAATAGATTTGTAATTGTGTATTTATTTCCTTCATGCTTATTCTATTATAATGAAAACAAAAAAATTTTAAAATATCGATTAATTGATTCAAAATTATTTAGAACAGCGTTGGAGAAAAAAGGATTCAATTTTATAAAAGACATTAGCACCCCCCCATAAGCAATGTGAAGCAAACCTTTGAGAATATGTATAATTTTAAAAAATATGCGCAATTTTTTATATAACCTTTGGTTAGATTTTTGGAGACAAAGTAATATGTTCCGTAGTTTAGTCAAAACTGTTATTTAAAGTATGTTTTATTCTGGTAGAATCTTTTTGAAAATCCAATTTATTCAAAAACAGCTAACACTCTTCTTAATCTGGCGTCACTTTTTGTAAGAAACAAATTCAATTGATAATAATGTATCTATCAAATACAGGATATTGATACACAGGCCATCAAAAAATTTGTGATTTGGATTTGTTTTTTTTTTGAAGTTTTGGTGGCTAATCTAAAAAAGAATCAAAATTTTTTTGTTTCCATCATGCACAAATTTTTAATAAATTTACTAGGTGTCATATTTATGGTTTTTAAATATTCACGAATAAAAATTAAATGGCATTCTAAAAATTGCTATGCCACTGAGATTAAATTGTATACAAATCAATAGAATAGTAGAGAAAAATTCTTGATAGTAAAATTCAATTGCTGGTATCCCTCGATTTGCAGTCAGACCGTCAGCGAATGAGATATAATTGGACGTCTTTATGTAGTAAGCGCATTCATTAATTTGTTTGCGTTCGGTCTAGCCAGTCGTTGTTTAGTGAGTTTAGTGAGGTTTTTGCAGTTAAATTCGTGTTTAAAATAATCCACATACTTTTTCTATGTGTGTGGTTGCTTGTGGTCAAGAAATTTAGACGTAAAATTACATCGCTGTTGAAACCCCAATACTACGCTTCTTTTAAAGTAAAGATTGGCGATCAAGACAAACATTGAGCACCACATGTTGTATTTAAGATATTTGAAGAGAGTTTTAGGCATTGGAGTAATGAAACAAGGAAATCCCTACCGTTTGGAATACCAATGGTTTGGTGAGAGCCAAAAAATCACCATGATGATTGTTACTTCTGTATGTGCAATGTACGTGGATATAACACAAAAATTTAAAAAACGTTATTTATCCGAACCTCTTCTGCAATTAGGCCAGCACCACAGAGAAACCAACAAATTTAGAAGATGTTACAAGCAGTTCTAAACCTGAAGTTGATGAAAACTACTGTACCGATGTCAGTGAAATATCGAGCGCAGTAATTTTCCAAGACCGAACTTAACGACTTAGTTAGAGACTTAGGTCTTCCAAAGAATCTTTTCAAAATTTTAGCAGAAGACGATAAAATCTCGTATTTTAGGAAACGTGTAACTAAATATACATTCCTGCCTCGAGAGGGTATCAAATTAAAAATAAAATAGTAGGGCATGACCCCTAAATCTAAAGTACCCAAACGTTTCGGAACATTGCCTCGCAAGCTTGCTACAGTCGGTGAGAGGGTGAGGTTCATTAAGCTACAACACACTAAGATATAAATTTAGATTGTTTTATTAACTGTACAGCTAATTAAACCTTAACCTAATGACATATGAGTACAAAATATATACAATATTTGCCGTTATATACAATAGGGCGCCACCGTAAGGGAGGGGAAGGCTTACGGACCTTATCAAGGGATTATCACTCGTTGCACTTTGTTCTTGATAATGGGAAAAGATTGTCACAAATACGCACGCAGAAAATTTTAACACTGCACTACTGTGGAGTTTTATAGTCCCCGGCTAGCTAAACACTATATGACTAAACAAAATTAATGTCTAAATTCCTTAGGACTAGTCTACTTTTTAAGGATATAAGAAACAATTTCGGGCTCAAACACCCAAATACAATAATTAATTATATATACAGTATTCTAATAAAGTTACCTACTGGGACCCACGCTCTCAGTTAACAAGGGTGTCTCCAACTAACGGAACATGAAACGACCTTTTCACCGGTCAACTATTAGTGTAACGGAACTCGTTCAAGTACAACAAAGATTATCACTACGGGGTCCTTTACTACTATACCCGACCTGAAAATTGCGTAATCAAGTAGGTTTCGTTGCTAAGCTATTGCCTGAGCCCTCAGGCTACCGTCGAAATAACAATGAACCGGTGTACCCTGCTGAAGCCTCCCTGTCTGCCTAAATAAGTACACAGTGAATAAAATTTCAACGCGTTCAACTTAAGCCCAAACTCAGAGCTTTAATCTGAACGTCGGTATTTTTACAGAACGTCGGCACAATTTAGTTAAACAATTACGGATACCTAATTCATAACACAACCCATGAGTTCATTATTTAAAAAAAAATACCATACACTCTGTTTTAATAACTGGGAAAGTACTTACTCGGAATAAAATAAAAAAACACACATAACTTTACTTTCAGAAGTACAGAAATAAACCCTGTCTGTGGGAAGTATCAAAATAAAAAAGCCCTTTCCATCCCACGCTGAACTCCTTATACACCTTTAAGTTAATTGAAAAATACCCAGTCCAGTTTAGATCTCATAATCGAAAAGGTTAAGCCTGTCATAAATCTTAAAAGTTACTTAAAACTAACAATTGCTTTAGGATAACCAAAATCTCCCTCACAAGAAAACTCCGAAACTATAATTTTAGTTAAGTACCCAAACTAATTGAAAATTATTCAGACAACTCGGGCTGCTTTATACATAACTAGAGTTTTAGCTACTTGATTAACATCTATTAGTAGATACTACTAATCTGACACGTTAAGTGCCTTCCAAGTAGAGCTTCGTACCTTGGGAATGTTAATTAAATTTTTGGATTATATTTTCCAAGAACCCTTCTCTGGTTACTTGGGAACGGAGCTTTTGAAGCCGTTTAAAATCGCACACATATATATGCTACAAAACCGTTATCCTAATAATTGGGACGCTAAAATTAAACTAGAAAATAAACCAATTTGAGAAATAATAGAGAGTTATTTTTACATAACCGACTGTACTAAAACAGTATGTTACAAACGCGAGTTCAGGTATTCAGGCTATTTTGAGAAAAGTGATTTTTTAGTTTATTTCATCGACATTTCCAGTCTAATAAACAAACTTGAGGGCACATACAATCCCGATGATTGAAGGTTTTTTATTGATTTTTCCAAAAGAAGCTGTTCTCTTGCACAATAGGAATGTTTTTTCATCGGTACCGGTTGCCCATTCTTTGCAAATAACGGAAAGCTACGAAAAACTTAAAGTAATGCTTGAAAAATCAAATACAATGATCATAGTTGGAAAATTTGTTGGGCTTTGAAAATTGTGGGACTTCTACTAGGACAGCAGTCAGGGTATACAAAGTATCCATGTTTTTTGTGTGAGTGGAACGGTCGAAGTAGACATCAACATTGGAAGAAAAAGGACTGGATAAGAAAAGATTATTTAACTCTCGGATCAAAAAATGTTCTGCACGAAAGTCTTGTTGATCTACAAAAAATCTCGATACCTCCACTGCATATTAAACTAGGATTAATGAAACAATACGTTAAAGCTTTAAATAAAGATGGAGACTGTTTCAAATACGTTTGGAGAAGATTTCCCGCTATCTCAGATTCAAAATAAAGGAAGGAATTTTTGTCGGTCCTCAAATAAGGAGATTAAGGAAAGATCAAGAATTTGTTAATACTATGACCGAAACTGAGAAAGATGCATGGATTTCATTGGCTAATGTTAATGAAGGTTTTTTTGGGAAACAACAACATGCTACAGAAATTTATGGAATTGGGATGTAACATTAGCATCACTTTTTACACTCGCATCTTGATTACTTCCCCGAAAGTCTTGGCATGAGAGTGAGGAGCAAGGTGAGAGGTTCCACCAAGACATGAAAGAAATGGAACGCAGATATCAAGGTGGGTGGAAGAAAATCCACTAAACGAAATTTTTCATCCAAGAGGGAAAGATCTTCTGGAAAGAAAAAAAAATTAAACTTTTTTCAATTTAGTTTACTATGTGTAATTCGCTTTTGTCTCTTTATCAATAAAAGTATCGATTATTTTGACTAAATTTTTTATTAATTTATTTTCAACATTGATAAAAAAACCTTACGTGATAGGGCGAAATGACACTCGGATTTGAATTCAGCAGATCAAAATTATACATACTCAGATGTCAGGTCGAAATCAACTTTCAAAAAGTCAAAATTTGTTGGCCTGTGTTATTGACACAATTCTATATGACACTTTTTTATCAAATATTGGATAAAATAAATTGGGTAAGAAAAGATTAAGTGGCATTTCATCTGTCAGCATTTAAGTATTTTTAAATCTAGTTGAATGGTGACAGAAAAATAACATGTTATATTAAAACTCTTTTTAATTTAAATATTTAATTATCGCACAAGAAAATTCAATTTGACGTTTACTCGACATGTTGGTTTTATTGTTTCATTACCGGAACCGAATTAACCGTAACTTAGTTAATAAATCCTTAAACAAAGCTTATTATCAGCCAAACTAGTACTACATGTGTGTGTCATGGCTAGACAGATAACACAAAAATGCATTCTGGTAAATACAAATACAGTTCTGTTTCGTTATAAATTAGTTTCTATTTCCTTATTTTCTTTTATAAACACAAAAAAGATTAATTATCTATCAGGAGTCTCGACAATTGATAATGCAAACATCTAGCCTTTGATAGAACAACCTCTGACACAACTTTTCTGACCTTCATTTTTGTTTATAAAAATAGATAGCTCTAAAAATACCCTTATATTAATGTAGATTTGTTATGTATAATTAAGTAGGTTATCTTGATGTAAAGGTCGTTTTTAAAATAATCTTGGTTGCATGGTAAATTTTAGAAGTTGTTCATTTTGCTGTCTACATATTTATTATTTTCTAGCTGCAGAAGTCGATTTCGCAGACTACATTTTTGTGTTTTGTCTTTTTGTTCTAATTCTTTTTGTATTGTGTTCGTGTGTGCGTGTAAATGTAAACCGATCGACTGAATTATTGAAAATTTCCTTTTGGCAGCCAAAACACTCTTCTGTACAGAAAAAAAGGATTTCTATAAAATAATAAAAAATAATACTTTGGGTACCAAGGGCATTCGCAAAAGTCTGTTGATTCTCATCTACACACGTACAGAATTACGATTCAAAAAGAATCAGAGCAATAAACAGTACACAAAAGCAGATACAGCGCTCGCACAAAAGAAAATATTTTTTAAAAACTTGTCCAACATGTAAAGATACACACAGACATCAAAATAAAACATTTTTTAAAAATGTATCCAGTCCATTTTTAGTTACACGCACCCAGGAACACAATACGAACAACATAAGAACAAATAACTGTATACCGCACTCGCACGGAAGAAATCGATCTTATCAAGATTTGTTTTCGCCTTTGCGGACGTTGTAACTTTTTTGTATTTTGGTTTTGTCCTAATTTTTTTGTATCGTATTCTTGCGTGTATGTGAGTGAAAATTGATTAGGTTTATTCTTCAGTGGAGGTATTTATTCAATAGTTGTGTCCTTCTGGTATTTAAACAATGCAGTTATTTTCTTTACAGTTTGGAAATTAAAAGATCCACACCATAATAATTCAGACTGTTTGTTTCTAGAATATTTTAAAGTTATAGATATTTTCAAGTTACTTTGTTCGTAACTATCATCTAGGGATTGTAGTGCAAATGCACATTTTCCGAGAATGTAAATTTCTAAAATATACAGGCACTGGTGGAACTGTTTCCGGGTAAATTTTATTTTATTAAAAATTGGAATTTTAAAGTTATTTTAATTCAAAATTCAGTGAGTGAGAAATTCATTTGTTAGGGTACAAAGGATCTCTATATTTTACATGTAATTATCTTGATAAATAAATGTGTTCAGTTCATAGTATATTTCTTTGAAGGTATTCCACCCATGGGTTGGAACGTACTATTCAAGGTTCAATAGGTCATTAAAGTTATCAAAGTATTTTTAACAGCTTTTTGAAGAGCGATTTTCTTTCTTCTTGTGCGACCGAAAGCAAGCAGTCGTATTGTCTCATCTAGAGATGTAAATATTAGATGTTCAGGATTTTAATAGTTGAAGCCTTTTAAAATTTGATTTAATGGTTATTTCGAGTTATTAGCAGATTGCTAAATTTTTGGTACACCACGACGTTTTTTTCATGAGAGAAGCTTGTAAGTATTTAAAATAGGTTTTATGGGTTTTCCAATCAAAGTTACGTACCTTACATATCCTTTTCCTTCTCATTTTATTTTTGTAGGTTCTGTTTACTTGGTATTTGTTCTTGTTGATTTTAGTGGTAGTTCTAAAACACTGGTGGTTGAGATGTTGTGCAGCAGTCTTCGCAAATAAATTTAGACCAGCTTAGTCGATCCTGGACCTCTGAAGTCCAACTTCCTTTTACAGCGTTAATCAATTGATTCTGCCTGTCTCGTTGCTAACTGATTTTACTGATTTATAAGGCTTTGATTCTCTGGTCGCAGAGGGTGCGAAATCGTTTCTTCGCGCCAGTCTTGCTGGCGGGAGAATTTGTGTACTTGGTGTATGTGTTTACGGCTTAGCCATCTAATATGCTTCTGGATGTTTCCTTGCGTTTCTGTGGGTTTCCGTCCAGCGAAGGTGCCATGTGTTGAATGTGTTCGATATCTGAGTTGTCGATTTTCTCGTATATACTTGACGCCAGCGTCTTGAAGTGGTTTTCTGGGGTTTATAGCCTAAGATCATTCTTTAGGGTTTTATTTATAACGAACCATGATGCTCCGGTGATGGTCCTAACGGTCTTGTTATGGAATACTTCAAGTTTGGTTTTGTTTGTGTTTGAAATGTAGGTGTACCATGCCGTCGATGCGTAACTCAGTATGGATCGTAAGTATATCTTGTAAGTCTTCAGTCTGATGTCCATTGGTAGTCTTTTTTGTGGACGAGTATTCCGTGGATGAAGCCTTTTGTTCTTCGAGCTTTGTTTATCGTTCCAGTGACGTGTTTGTTGTACGTTAATTGCTTGTCGATGTGAATTCCTAGGTATTTTATTGATTGGCTCCAAACTAGCTCTTGGTTTTCTAGCGTCGGTGGTTTTTGCTTTTTCTTACGTCTGGAGAACATTGGAGCTTCAGTTTTCTGAACGTTTAATTTGATTTTCCACTGTTGAAACCAGTCCGGTAGTGTATCGAGCCGTCTTTGTATTTTTGTTGTTGTTCCCTTAGCGTTTTGTCCGGTTGTCAGGAGTAGGGTGTCGTCGCCGTACATGGCGCAGAAGACTTTTTGGAGGCAAGGTAGGTCTTGGACGTATGCATTGAGTAGCGTTAGTGAAAGGCAGCTTCTTGTGGGACGCCGGTTGTGACGGGAGTTTTTGGTGACAGAATGTTTTCTACCTTCACCTGTATCTTCCTGTTGATCAGGTAACTTCGTATCAATTGGATGTAAAGCGTCGGATGGTTGTGAATGGTGGCAAGCTTAAACATTTTAATTTAGATAAGTGACCGCTATACTTGCGACAACGTCCCCAATGCTCTACCCGAAGGCACTACATTGGGTTTAACCGCGAAAAATAAACGTGCCTTAAATGAAAATCTAACATCAAAGTTAATCGGTCCTAAATAAAATTCTAACAAACTGAAACTAAAACTAAAAATAGGGTTTAAATAATGGTATCCCTAGCATTGATTTGGAGTGTGCTCGATCAACAATACACAAGCAAAAGTAAAAAGTGAGGGATCCGTAATACCGAATAGCAGTCGCCATCTCTGCTTACCGGTGCGGCCTGAAGGGTCGTCTTAAAGCTATCCAAATCTAGCTAGCTAATTTAAAATGGATTCAAATTTTCTAAGCATTCGCCAAATATTTTAATAGTTAATTCAGCTATTTTGCCTGCTCTACAAATTTGCAAATTCGTGATCCCTGATCTAAGTAATTTATTTTATCTTTAGCCTAGATCCGTCCCTAGCTTCCCCAATCATTCCCTAACTGATTTATATTATAATTACAATCTTCACAATTACAATCTTCGTTCCTATAAAAATGCTGCCACCAAAAATGGCAGCAGAACATCAGCAAAAACAAATCAAACCCCGAAATATATAATACATGCAAGATAAATATAAGATGTAAATATAAAATATAAATATGAATGAATATAAAATAAATATAAGTATATAAACTGATATTGAATTGTATCATGGTTCTGCATATTTATTTAAAATTTATATAAAAACTGATCACGGCCACTGAGGACCGAAGTATAAAAATTAAAAACCAAAAACGTTTAAAAATTTTCAATTTTTATACCCCAGTTTATACCTCAGCAATCGCAATCAGTTTCCATAAACATAAGTATATATATATATATATATATATATATATATATATATATATATATATATATAAATGTATATATACATATATATATATAAATGTATATATATATATATATATATATATATATATATAAACATCTAAAAACGTAAGCATGTAAAAGTGCATAAATTAGCAAAAGCGTCACCCAAATAAATTATCAGGTGCAATCGCATGAGTATTATATCGGCCTTTACACATACAACGTGCATGCTAAAATATTTCAAAATCTGCTTATCACTACAAATCAATGCTTATGCGAGTACAGTCGCTACAATTTTACTCTTGTCTCGTATATAAATTTCTTCAGCATCCAAAGATCTGGTCGTCTTCTTACGTCTATTGATTCCTTATTGCTAAGGGGAGATGGATGTGCACTGTTAAAGTTCTGGTGGGTATGCCCTAAACGTTCTAGGGGGATCACAATCACTATCACTTTTAAGTTCTGGGGGAATGCGCGGTTTCAATCTATTTTATTTTCTTTATATATTAGACTGATTTAAAATTAATGACGGTTTTTGATTTAGTTTGTTTTATTTATTTATGTTTTGATTTATTTCCGATACTTCGCGCGTTTAAGGTGAGACAGTGATTGTTTTAGTGGTGTGGGGATTTGTTGTGCATATTAGACTTAGGTTAATTATTATTATAATTTTTTTCTTTTCTTTTTTTTTAAAATTTTTATACAGGTTTTGGTTATACATGCTCATGTCCATTTCTTTGAAGGCTGTCCAGAACGCTTTCTGGCTAGTCACCTCCCCAACTTCCTCTAGGTTCTTTGGCCATGCAACCCCTTCCATTGCCCATTTCATATCAGCTAACCCTCGATTTGTCATCTCGAGTAGACAGTGGAAGAACACATGCTCTGCGCTTTCGGCGCCCTCACCGCATTCGCAGCGGTCATTATCGGTTAAACCGAATCTTGGTAAATACGCTTTCAGGGCACCGTGCCCTGTTATCAGTTGCACCATTTTATGATCGAGCTTCACCTCGATCTTACCTTTAGCTTCTATGCTCGGTATGAATTTGTGCGTCAACCTGCCCGTGGCAGCGTGTTCCACCTCTCTTTCCATTGTCGCATTGACTTTTCGCGCAGCTTTCTTTTAATTAAAGACCTCGGTATCGACGAATGTGATATCCGAAAGTCGTCCGTTGCGGCATCTTTAGCTAATTCATCAGCCCTATCGTTTCCTACGTTACCATTGTGCGACCTGACCCAACAGAACTTTAAACGTCGAAACTCGAGCGCCGTACGCACTATCCTCCAGACGTCCGCTTGGAGGTCTGTCGAGGTGTTCATGTTTGCTAAAGCCGTCAGCGCCGATTTACTATCACTGATTATATAATACTCGTCTCTGCCCGTATGATTTATTACGTAATTGATAGCCTTTCGTATGGCTACCAATTCGCACTGGAAGATAGTGCTTCAGTTCGCAAGTTTGGCTTGAAACCGAAAGACCTTTTCCTGCTTATACACGACAAATGCCGCGCCTGCTTGCCCATCGTCCATACGTTAGCCGTCCGTATATATTCTGATACTCATCGCGTCCCCATCATCTTTGACAAACTCGATTCCTTTAATATCAGCCGGGTGCCCCAACTCAGATACAACGATCTTCCTTGCAACGTCCCTATTATCAAAGTTGAGATCTTCGATAATTTTGCGGGAGCACCTGGATACGAAGCTACAGGTAAGTGTTTATATAGGGTTTTCATTATTTTTATTATATTTTAGGCTCTGCTTTTTATTGTATTTTATTTTTATTATTGTGCGGCATTAATTTTTAAAAAGCGTTTTTAATAAATTTAAAACAAAACCGCGTAAATCGTGTAAAGGACCGCCTAAAACCATCAAAAAAGTGTGTAAAAATTTTATAATGCGCGTATAATAAAATAACAACCTAAAGACCAAAATCTAGACCCTTTTAAATTAAATAAATAGCTCAAAAACTGTAAATTTTAAAATAAATTAAATATAAATATTCCCCATTTTTAGTATGCGCGTACTTAAACATTCTTAAAGTCGAGTTTTTAGTTAATTAGTGGTGTAACACTTGAGGCTCGAGTAAACACGGATTAAGTGCGTTTTCGGTACCGCATTCCAATAGCGCCTGTTTTTATTTGTTTATTTCCGCAGTTAAATTTAAAGTACAGTATTTTATAAATAATAAGAAACTCTGTTCCTCTTTTATACAAATTTTCAAAGCATCTTTTAATTCATATGGGCACGTAGGACCTGTCTTTCTACCCTACTATTTTTGGGAGCTTGGCAATTAAACAAAATATATTTAATCGTTGCTAATACGCGAAACAATTTGGAAAGTGAAGAAACACGATCCATTAATTCCATTAAGGCTACATTTTTCGGTTAATTGATTAAAAGTGATTCAATTTCGTCAGTAATTAATTCGGGCATATTAGTTACTGAAATCGTTTCATCAAGTGGTGGCCATTCATTCAACGGGCAAAACAAAACAGGTGATCTTTTCCATCATAAATTGCAATTTAATAAATCGTCAGCGTGCATACCACGAAAGGGATTCGTTCATGTTTGTGCATATATAACTACCATTCAGGTCGCGTATTTTTTAATATTTTTACCACGCGATTGGCGACAAATATCCCCAGTAACCAACCTAGAGGGTCATATATGCGGGCAACTGCAGAAAGTACATTTCTTTTAGTGTAAACGATTGCGTTTAAATGAGTTTGTTATGAGAAATTGTCCTCAGACGAATTATTCTGATGACCAAAAACCTGTACTGCAAAATTCTGTTCGTCAGAAAGTACGCGAGGATGCTCGCGATTCTCAATTGGTACCTTACCAATAACGGTTTGACAATTGACAATTACTTGCCCGTTTTTGTAACGTAAAACCACCTAACTTAAATAATTGTATGAATTTATGTTGAAGCTAAATGGGAATCTTCAACAATTTCTCACTATAGTACATGCGTCATTGAGAAATGTTTCATTTATAATTGCTTCGCTAGCGAGTGAATACTTCATCCCTTTATCTTTAACTAATTGTAAAAGTGCTCTTTGCGCTAAAAAGGCACTGAGTTTGAAGCCAAATGTTAAAATATTTTTTCCCTACCTTAGCCGTAAGTGACACTTACATCACTGAGAAGACCTTCCGTAAGTTGTATTTACTAGGATAGCTGTGAAGCGGGACGTAAATTTTTACTTACTTCCCTTGGGACGAAAGTGATTGTCATCCAAATAAAAGAAGTCATCGCTACAATCCATGGTTATGGGTCTAAGCCTACATTAAATAATTCTTTATTCTTAGTAGAGTCTTAAACTTTATTTAAACCAATGTTTAATGCCGGCTGCACCGCTTCGACTCAAATGCTTGACTTAGTAAAGTGTCCCTTAATGTTGTCAAATTTACATTATATTTTTGGAAAAGTTGATGACATTTGGGCAATGTAAATTTGGCAACTTAAGTGACACTTTACCAAGTCAAGCACTTAAATCGCAACGGTGGAAACGGTCCTCAGAAGTAAAACAAACAATAGAAAACACCTCAGTGAACATTTAATATCAAACAACTGTTTTAACTTAGAAAATAATTAAAGAAACACTGGGAATTATTTAATATTTTCAAAAACCAATACGATGAACTTAATTTATTATTTAATGTTGAACGTAAATGTGTAAGTTGTGCAACTAGCTACATTTATCAAACTGGACATATTATTAGCGTCCATTCTATTAATAATACGTTTAGAAACAACAACGTTTTCCAATAAAGATTGTAGTGCATTGAGAGTAGCAAAGGAATTTTGATTTTCCGTTGCTTTTGATTTTCTAGAGATTGTGGCTACATTTCCATTAAAAATTCTCTCAGGAGCTTCATGTTTACATTCCAGGGAATCTGCAACATATCCTTCTGCTATTGTGGATGATTTTCATCCATCATGACGCTTTAGGCTAAGTATAACCCCTCTGAATTAACCAACAACGTGGCTGATGTTCGTCAAAAAGCATGACTGTATAAAGAAGTGGTTCTGGCAGATTTAAAAAGGTAGTTATAATTGAGGGAAGCTTGGAAAACGTATTCTTTCCTATAGGTCGATTGAAACATTTTCCTGCAGAAAATTTCAAACAATCTTATTTGTTTCATTGCTTTTGCAGAACATATATTTCTAGCAGCAAGGAATTTCCTTACAACTAGAAGATATCTAACTCCATGTATATCGTTATTGATAATGGTAAAATAGCGTGAAATGTTGTTCTTTGTTTTACGTATGTGAATAACTATCAAATCGGTATTGTCTTGGACATCTTGCAGTTGTAATTTTAAAAGTTCGACCGTACGACATGCTTCGGCAATACCAATCACAGCCATTGCCTAAAACCTTACATCTTATAAAATGTTCCGTATATTAAATTGAAAAAGTGCACCATACCTTAAACAACAGATATATTTCTTCTGGTGCATCCTTTATGTTTCTGAATAAACTGAAGTAATTTTTTACATTAAGGTAGCGTATTATTTGCACATTTAATTTCGAACTCCTTGCAGGTAGATTTGGGTAAAACTTTCAGACTAGCTCACAACATAGCAAAGTCAAATAAATCTTTAATATTTAGCGATTTTGAAGCGTTTAGGTTAGTTTTGACACCTATAGAAATTAAACCAAACCTGAGAGCGTTTTCTCCAAAAGTGGTTGAAACGAGAATATTTTGTCCCTGAAGCTGGATCCTAACAAACGCTTATTTTGAAAGCGAGATAGGTTTTGGGCCGCTTGGAACTTCTTTTTAAAAAGAGACTTTATTTACAAAACACTCCTATAAAGTGTATTTTTATAATAATTACAATAATTTTGACAATTGTACGTTATATTCACTAAAGACTTGGTTTCAAAAATAATCAAAGTTACTTTTCACTAATTAATTTAATTAAAACTAAAATGAGTAGCTTGAACAACCAACAATGTTAAGGTTGTGAAGTTCGGGACTGACTGGCCATCTTGGGTTCCTGAGGGTATTTATGCTATGCCTGCTCTTACATCACTTTGTGGGAAATGCAGATCCCATGTCTGTTATTCCTTAATACAATACAAAGTATTACATTTTAAAATCTTAATTCTAACAATTGCTGTCTTATTGTCTACTGTAACCTGCGCCTGCAGTATCACATTACGTCTGGAATACAAAGTAACTGTTTCCGTTCCATATCTGGTTTGTGAACTTTTATTAACCTTTTTATTATGTCCTTCAATTACTCAATGTAACAATTATTCTTAAGACTTAATGGTTTCAATTGAATATATATATATATATATATATATATATATATATATATTAATTTGGAGAATATATAACTCCTCCCGACGTAGATGAAAATTAAGGGTTGAATTTATTTTTTATAACTGATTGTCCCTAAGGTTTTATTTATTATTTCTTTATTTACCTTTGTTTCTTGTTTATTATGACTAAAATTTGTCTTCTTGTTTCTATATGTAAGATACGTTTTGTACAATACATATACAGTTAATAAAATTATTACAATAATCGATAAAATTGTCCAAACACTGATATTGTCGTAATGTAATTTTGGCACTTTTAATTCACTTAAGTATTATTTATACTGTCCATTAATCTTACGGCTTGGTTGAGGTTGTCTAGCTCTAGATGTTCTAGTTGCATTGGTTTCTTGATGATTTCGTCTTTTTCGGTTGTGTAATCTTGAACTGTAGTTCGGTTAAATTTACGAATTTCTTCGTTATTGCCGGGTCTTGATATACTCAAATAATTTCGTTGTATAATTTTAAATAACAATCTTCTTTTAGGGTGATTACTTTACTTCCAATTAAGGCTAAACTGCTTTCGTCTTGGTTCTAATGGATGGTTGTTATTACTTTTTGCGGAAACACAACAATCCATTTGTTGTCCGTGACTTTCTGAATTTTCATATTCGTAATTTGTACTGGTTTTGGCTCACAGTTCTCGTAGTGATTAGAGAATCTTAATAATTGTACTTCACAAGGTCTACCTGTTTGAGTAGCAGATGTCGTTAATGATTGACATAAATATTGACTAGGTGCTACTTCTTTGCATTTTTCATTCGTTAAGCCATACCTAAGTTTATTCAGGGAAAGGAACATGGTTTTAGGGATAATTACTTGATACTGGCTAGTATCTTTCATGAAATATTTTTTTGATTTTAAACGGACCTAAATTTCTGGGGACCGTTGTGTGTCTCTTATCTTTAAAATTCCTTTCGTACACGGTTTGTCCTACTAAAAATCTATTTATATCGGCATTCTTATTGCGGGTTTTTTTTAATACGTTCTTTATCGTTCTCTAATTTACTTTTTACACTATCATTCATTATTTTTTATTTTTGTTTGTGGTCTTTAGCATACTGTTGGTATACTTCTTTATTGTAGTGTATATCGTAAGGGTTGCGGATATATGAGTGTCCTAATGTTAATTCAAGGGGTGTTAAATTAGTTGATAAGTGGATTGTGTTGTTATAAGCAATTAGTGCGTATAACATTAAATTAGTGATATGCTCTTTCTATAGGTTAATCTTAACAGTCGAATTTGTTCTAATAATGTTAGGTGAAATCATTCAATCAGTCCATTTGATTCCGGGTGATTTTCTGTTATAAAATGAATTTTCATTTTATAAAGTTCTAGGGTATCTTGTATTGTTTCATTTCTGAATTCGCTTTCATTGTCTAGAGTTATTGTTTCGGGTGTATCGTAAAATGTAAAGTATTGTAAGAATCCTTGGGTTACATCGATACTATTTTTTGAAGTGATGGGTATCGCTTGGCCTACTTTAGTGAATGCGTCTACGATTGTTAAAAAGTTTTGGGTTTCTACTACCAAAGTGTCTGCATGAAATCTTTGAAGAGGTTTGTCGGGTGTTTTGGTTAGCATTAAGGGTACTTTTGGAGTGATATGTCGTATCTTGCTTTGTCACATAATTCACATTTATTTATAAAATCCGCGGTTAATTTTTTTGTCTTTAAAATAATCTTTTCTTATGAGTTGTTTTAATGCTTTGGTGATTCCACGATGGTTAGTTTTATCTTCGTGTTGGTTTCGAATTACGTCATTCATTTCGTCTGGGTCATCTAAAGTTATTAATTTTCGTGTACATCTGATAATCTCGGGTCCTGAATTATTAAATAATCTAATATATAATTCTGAAAATCGTTTGTATAAATGTTCTGTGGTGAAATAAAACTAAAAATGTTTTTTCTCTGGGGTATATTCTGTCAAAATTTTAATTATCTGCTCTTCGTTATCATCCTTCGTTATTTGAATTTGATATATTTTCTTATTATCCGTTTTTGTATATTTTACTGGAATGGGGATGGTTAAAACTTCGGTAACTATGAATTGATTTGGTTTTGTGTCTATTGCTTCGTTTAGAATTTTATTTGCAATTTTCGGTTCGTCGTTTTGCGTTGAGTGTATGGTTTCTAATTCTTTTGGGTCCTCCCTAATCTCTGTTTCGTCTACGTCACCTATAACTGACTCTGTTTCTATTGCGTTAATTTGTATTTTGCTAGTGCATCTGCGTTATTGTTATACATTCCTTTTTTATATATAATTTCATAGTAGTATTCTTCTAGTCCAATCCTCCATTTCTGTTGTTTTGAATTTGATTCCTTGAGTTTGCATAACCATACTAATGGTCGAGGGTCGGTGTATATGTAAAATTTCCTTTCATAAAGATATGATCTAAAATATTTTGTTGCCCAAAATATTGCTAATAGTTCTTTCTCAATAGTGCTATATTTTTGTTCCGTTTCATTTAGCGTCCGTGATGCGCAGCTGATTGGTTTATCGCTACCTATTTTTCATTGGCTCAATACTGCGCCTAATGCAACGTTAGATGCGTTGGTTGTTAATACAAATGGTTTTGAAAAATCATGGTATTCTAGTATAGGGTGGATTGTAAGGATACATTTACTTTTTTTCTACTGCCTTAATAAATTCTGGGGCGTGTTCGATCTTATTCCTTTTCTTTAAACAATTTGTCAATGGTTTGGTTATTTGTGCGTAACTTTTGATGAATTTTCGGTAATAACCACTGAGTCCTAAAAATCCTTTAATTTCTTTATTGGTGTTCTGTAAGGGGTAATTTAATACTGCATTTGTTTGATCTCGGTTTGGCATAACACCTTGTGGGGTTATTATTTGTCCTAAAAATGATACTTCTTTTTGTAAAAATTCACTTTTATCTAATTGAACCTTAAACAGAGTTTTTCGTAATCGTTCAAAAACTTCTCTTAATCTTTCGATGTGTTCTACGAGTGATGTCGAATATACTATTATATCGTCCAGGTACACAAGACATTTTTCGTTGTGTATTCCTCTCAAAATATTATCCATAACCCTCTGCAAAGTGGTGAATGCGTCCTTTAATTTAAACGGCATGCGTTTGTATTCATAGTGTCCTCTAGGTGTACTGAATGCTGTTGTGAGCGATACTAAAATTTGTATTGAGACATCATTTCGATTAACGCCAACGCTTGAGTTCTTAAATGTGTTAGTTTTTCGATTTTAGACAGGGATTCATTGTGATCAATAAGGACGACAAATAATTCATAAAAACTTGGTCACAGCTTAATATGATCCCCATGAAAATTGGAATTTGGATTTTCGGTAAGCGCGACTGCGGAGCACGTGGCGAGGCGGCTCCGTGGCGTAGTGGTATCTGTGTGATTACTACGCCCAAGGTCCCGGGTTCGAATCCCGACACGATCCGCTTGAAAAATGTTAGGCGAGCATTTTTCACAAAAATACACCCTCGTTCGGATGAGAGGTACAATGAAGGTCCCGTGTGTGAGTGTTGTCACGCACGTTAAAGATCCTTATCTTGCTTGGAACAGCAAGGGTTCGGCAAAAATTTCAAATTTTCCAGGTAAAAAAAGCTCGCTCCCTGGCCAATGTAGTACCTTCGGGTGGAGCATTAGAAGATCACATATAAGGAGCTCGTGGCGTCCCCGTTAGCGGCGTATTACCGGAACGGCGGGTGAAATGTCCGCACGGACGTTTCATAAGCTTGTCATATTTTGAATGACAAAATACAAATTTTCGCAAGCGCCAACAGCTTGTTGTACATTTATTTGGTCAGGTTTATCTAATTTTAGATTGAGATCAGTCAACTGATCAGAAATTTCATCAAACGTGTCGTAATCTATCTCAAATCCATCATATCTGGAGATAAAATTATGTAGCAAGATGTCATCGGGTTAATTTTTAGATACAAGGTGTTCACATTTTTGCCAGCGTCGTGCAAAGCGGTGATGCGAATGAAGTACTTTACGTCCTTAAAATTAATGTATCATTTTTAATAATATCGGTATCTGGCAGTATCTAGATCACAATATCAATAACGGTGATTGCAATTAATTTACGTTATGTGAAAAGCCAGTTCTGACTATTGTAACAAAATTTTTGTTACATTAAATATCTCTAAAAAAAATCATTTCTAACCGTTGTTGTTTCACGAATTTGTCATTTAGCGTGAAATCGTTAAATAGTTTAATTTATTATAAGTAATTACATCTCTTTCCTTTTTACATTATTTTTACCTATACGGAGTATTTAATAGTGACTCCTACGCTTTTGATATCGGCAAATACCCAGAACGTAACTTGAGTTGCATAAGTTACAGGCGTTCTGAAGTCCACTAGTGCAATTGCTAGACACAACGCCTGCGCGTAAAGTGACGCGATAGCTAGGGTGTTGGTAAGGAAGCGAACGGAGCCATCTTGCAAGCAACTACGTGGAGGTACACTTCATTTTAAAGATGGGGAACTTTGGTTGTAAGTGGGAGCTGAGAATAGCTCTACCATAAAAGAAGGGCTAGAGGTTGCCGTGCGGAGGCGTTACAATAGAGCTCTTGTGATACTGCCCAGACAACCTAGAGCAACAGTAACAACACGTGGTGAGGAAGTCGATTAGTGGTGAGATTTGTGTAATTAGACAGCATTATATAAAACTAATAGGTGGTTCAATTTCTCTAGCACATTTAGGAAACACGTTTGACAATAAGATTGGAACTTGGTTATGTATTATGGGATTACTCATTTTTGAAGCTGTCCGAGTGGCTGCAACTAATAAAGTCATATTTTGTACCTTTCTAAATTCCAAGGAGATGGAATGTTATGTGGTTTGTTTGGTCTAGTGTATTTACCAGCATCACCGTCGAGTAATTAAGACAAAGCCAGTCAGGTACTTATAAAGCTATTTATTGAGAGAATTAATTTTACGTGTTAATTACGTCCAAAGCTTTGATTTAACGTTTTCCAAATTATAGGAAACTTTTGTTAGAGAATGTTAATGTTAAATTTTTGCAAGATATGTTTATGCTTAAATCACACATAAAAATCAGTTTGGAAATTATATCCTAGTAACTTGACAGGTCAAATACCTTTTGTTTGTTCAGAACTAAATTTTTTTATAAGAGGAATTTTTGAACTTTTAGATTAATTAAATGAAAGTGTTATTCAAAGCACGTAAGAAATGCACATGTTAATTGAGAAAAATAAGTATAAAGTTCACTTCTGATTGAAAGATGTTTACTTACAATATATTATGTGATTAGTAGAATATCAATGCTGCTACTAACATATGTTGAACTGACTTTCTTTAATTTCATGTAATGTTCGAACAATATGAACTTTTGTGTAATAAGTTCTTTAGAGAAATTTTGTAAGCCAGAACAGATCTGTTGTATGGATGTTTAAGAACCGACTGTACTAAATAATTTTTAAATGTTAAGATCTCTCTATGTAGAGAAACAAATTCAGAGATTTTTGAAACTTATTTTATATTGATTGTTGAATTTTTTACAAATAATTTTTGCAACGAAAGAGAAACAAATTCAGAGATTTTTGAAACTTTTTTTATATTGATTATTAAATTTTTTTTATAAATAATTTTTGCAACAAAAGAGAATAACATTTAAATTATACTTTGATATAAAACTTTCGTCTTTTTATTTCACTAATTGAAATTATTAATATCCAAATTAGATAAACAAAATTTTGAATGTGGAACTTAGAAAAAGGTTGATACAGTATTAGGTAATAGAAACAGAGTAAATAATTTTCAGCAGAGAATATTTCCATAGGTAAGATGTTGTTGAGATTTTGAATTCAGGACAGTCAATTTATAAAGACCGAAATATTTTGTTGTCGTAAGACACAAACAGTGTCTTATATTTTATTTTTTTGTGAGACATTTTCTTGCAGGTCCGACATTGCAGAAGTTGGAGCAGAGGTCCAAGAGGTTTCCAGAGGTATTGCTTATTTTAATTTATATGCTTTTTGATAATCATTATATCCAATAGGTTTCTGCGTCTTCCTGTAGGATACTTTAGTTTTATTTATTGTCTATATAGATGCAGTGGCGCCCATTTACTTTTTTTTGGTCCCGTTTGTAGTCGAGCCCACCCTATATCCACGCCCAAACTCATTGCTCACCCTTGGGGTAATTCCCAGACTAAGCCGCGAATATAGTAAAGCTCGTGGGTCCACCGAGATTTTGTTCACTAATTGACTCACTCCATAATTAAATTAGAGAAACAGTTTCACTATATCAAAATCCGATGATAATTAACTTTGGTATTAATTTCGAACTAATTTTTGTTTCTCCTAACTTTGTACTAATTAATGAGCAATATTTTGCTTATTTTTTATAGTCTCTACGCGGGCAAAATGTTTGAGCGAGTGTTTTTATACCTCACAATCTTACTTTATATATTGCTAGATATGTGGTGGAAATAGGTAGCACCATTTGATTTATAATTATAGCGGTTTACGTATTTATTCATATACGATTTTACACAGCGGATAACGAGCCCGAGTTGACGTCAATGCAACACACCCGTACGCGTCTTCACTCTCAAGTGAGGTACTTTATTGTACATGCAATAATAAAAACATAACAGGTTGGTCTTTATAATAACAAAACACATGATGTTGAAAAATTATGATTTGCAGTAACTGCAATTTTAAACGTTTAATAAGTTGCTAATTTAGACACAAGCCCTAACGGAAAAATTAGTCTTCGCATTTATCTTTAAAATCAATTAGTTTGTGTCAAGAGAATGATATCAGATTTATATTTCTCCCAGCCAACTCTACTTACGTTACCGACCTTAGATATGGCCGTTTTTCAACCCTTAAAAATGAGCTCGCACAAAGTGTTAGGTGAATGGAAGAGGGGGTTTAGAAAAAGCCAAGCAAGAACCCCAAAAGTTAAATTTCTTATTCTTTTGAAAAAGGTATGAGTAGATGGATGGCAGGTCTTCCACCGCCACATTTCCTCCAGCATCCACATTTCCTCCCAAATTTACATGTAAATTCCCATAAGGAGGAAATGTGGTGGAGGAGGTGATAGTTTGGTGGAAATGAGGAGAATCCCACATTTCCACACACATCTGGACCAAAAAGTTTTCTTCGACCAACCATTTTTCATCTTTCGAGATAAATATATCTTAAATTTTCATCTTTAGAGATAAATGAGCATCCACATTTCCACCCACGAGATAAACCTGTATTGTTTGGTATCAATTAATATTAGAACTTTTTCAGCTACCCGAATTTCTAGGAATTTTTTACATAGCATCACCCTCCAAGGAGCTACCATCATTTTAAGATTTTTTTACCGCTAACATTCTGAACCAAATAGCTTTCTTCGACTAGCCATTGCATCTTTCGAGATAAACCTGTATTGTTTGGTATCAATTAATATTAGAATTTTCTCAGCTACCCGAATCTCTTGAAATTCTTTAGATAGCATCACCCTTCAGGGAGCTACCATCATTTTAAGATTTTTTTACCGCTAACATTCTGAACCAAATAGTTTTCTTCGACTAGCCATTGCATCTTTCGAGATAAACCTATCTTATTTGGTATCAATTAATATTGGAATTTTCTCAGCTACCCGAATCTCTAGGAATTCTTTAGATTGCATCACCCCCAAGGGAGCTACCCTCATTTTAAGATTTCTTACCTGTAGCGACTTTTGAGCGTTCTTATAAATTTTTTTTAGTCATGCGATACATTAAATTAGCTTTGAATTTTACGCAGAATTTGAATCTGTAAACAGATTTGAAATCGGACTACGCCCTGCAAAGTTATACCCCTTTAAAGCTCTCAAACCTCTAAATTTTGCTCTTTGCTTTATAAGCAAAACTAACAAATAGTTTTCTTCCTCTAACCAATGCATCTTTTGAGATAAACCTATCTTGTTTGGTATCAATTAATATTAGAAGTTTCTCAGCTATCCGAATTTCTGGGAATTTTTAGATAGCTCCATTCCCTAGGGAGCTACCAGAATTTTAAAATTTTTTTTATCAATGTCGATTTCTAATCAGCTATCCTTTTTAATATCTACAATCCTTTAACCAAACTTGTAGCAGTATTAACATAAATAAATTAAGCACGCAACAATTTAATAATTTATTTTATCCGATTTACAGTTTAATAAACTAATTACAATTTTTACAAAGTATAAGATTTATCTTCTTCGTTTAACCAAATCCAAGCAGGTTAAAGTAACCTGTAACAAAAAATAGAAATTAATGTGTTGTTTAAAAAAGACCTATAACAAAAAAGAGATTAATGTAAAAAAGTGGAGACGTGTTTTCGGTCAATAAAACATATTGTTGTTAATCTAACAATATGAGAATAATGTAAAAACATTCCAATGTAATGTGTTTTTAATATATAAATGGGAAGGTCGACTTTGGCGTAATCATCGCTCCGAATTACATGTGAAAGCTGTATATAATTTCTTTTTAAAAGTGTATATCTTCTCCAAACAAATGCGGTTATTACAGTAGGAAAGTACGCTAAATGCGAGTCAATTAATAGCAATTTAATATTGCTTACTGACCTACCTTAATTAGGTTGCTGTACTATTAGGAATGATATACGTTTTGTTGTCCTCGCCCGACAAACTGATTTTATTAATTGGGTATAAAGTTGGTGTTTACATGGTTTCGTTTAAGACCTCGTACATATTTTCCGGATTACTAGAAGACGTTATAACCATACTTTTTGTGTTAAAGGATTTCACATCGGTAGTCTCTTCTCCCATTTTGGTGTAAACGCCGTAGAGTTCGCAATCGACTTTTATTGCTGTATGATAACCATACTTTTTGTGTTAAAGGATTTCACATCGGTAGTCTTTTCTCCCATTTTGGTGTAAACGCCGTAGAGTTCGCAATCGACTTTTATTGCTGTATGTTGTATTCTTTTTTTATTAAGTAATCGAATAAATCGTTCCTTCTGCTTCCAAAGAAACTCGGACACTCCATCGCCGACACGGGCATTCTTTATGCGATAGCTAGCCATACGGTTGTTAAACGCTGTGCTATCCATTTCTACACCATCGTTGTTAGTAGCGATAACTGATGCATTTTTTTATGTTTGTTGCTCCGTAGATGACCAGGGTATGCAGACTTTAACACCTCCATGTCGCACACTTTACACATAATTCGTTATTGTTTTGTACAAGACCCTTTAACGGCTGGCGGAGCTGAACGTTTACTGCTTAATGACGTACCGTGCTGTTTTTCCTTGTGTCGCTGTAAGCTATTCTTGTAAAAGCGATACTGCAAGACCCACAGTTTAAGTACTTTGCTGCCGACGGATGTATAAGCTTAACCGCGGACGATGTTACACCACGACATTTGTTCTGGTACCGTTTGAGAGCATCCCTCCTGGTAAAGTAGACGTGACAGGGCTCGCATTTAAAAACGTTTAGTACAAAACAAAATCCGTACTATAAGACTTTGGTTAAACTTGTAATCGAACTAACTTATAACTAAAAAGCTTACTCTAGCGTACCTGATTTATGTTCCTTAGAGAATGCATACCGAAGGTTACCGAAGACGACCGAACGATGTTGAGGATTCAGCGGGGAACTAAATGACGTCATAATCCTTGCTGCTCGTCCAATACATTTAGCGCCAATGCATGCACCTGGTTCGCATCGTCGATGGTGCGAATGCCGTTAGTAGAAACATCGGAAGCGTCTTCCATGTTATACGGATCGCGTGCATATTAAAAGTCCAAAAGGGCGATAGCACACGCACACAAATTGTGTGCAAGTCGTGCTGTAGAAGATGCAGTGCTACTATAACCAAAAACTTAATAAACACACTTTAAACCATTACTAAGGAAATACCAACTTGTTGTCTACAGGATACTTACTAATAAAGCAATTTAATTTTGAATAACTTCTACGTCATACTTTAGGAAATGGTAGGCTTGAATATTTTCTAAATGATTCACCAAGCATAAGTATATGCTTAGCGGTATTAAAATTAACCATTAATTTCCCATTTTTACGACCGTGGTTAATTATAGATTAAAATTTAATTTGTTCACATCCGAGCTACGCGTAAACTAACATATTTTGTAGCAACTGTGCACTGTATAATACATGCATACCCCTTCTCTGCGCTACTGCTATTCTTGTAGTTGCTTGAAAAAGTCAGTCGCCCTTTTTACTGCTAGGGTCGCTAAAAAGCACCATTCCATACTTTCTTTATAAGTGTAGCACATCGCGCACTTTTTTGTCGGATAATTAAATTTTGTTTATGTACGCCTTTACACTTTCGCTTATTTAAATATCTAATACGATCGATTAACCACTTTCGATTATTCTAACGGAGGCCACCATACATTTCGCCACACCGTTCCTTTTGAATCCAACGATCCTATGGGCATCCACACACTAACACCTAACGTATCTTTCCTACTATTTGTTAAACAAAAACTACCGGCATCGCCATGTTCGTATACGAACGTAAACAGATATTTGTGGTGTGTACGAGAATATGTCATATACATTAATCAGTCTAAGCTATTTTATTTAGTCCACGAAAACTACTATTTTTCTAAACCACAATTAATAATCGCCTTTATAGGTTTAACATTTCTACCATTACCCAATGACTGGTGCTACGTACATGGAAACTTTAATTTCTTATTGGAGAATCCTTATTCTCCACGCACTGTTGCGTAGCTGCATGCCCACCCCTTTTGGGAATATATGCTCGTTATAGGTTGTAGCACCCGCGGTTTTACTTAACTACAATGCGTGAGACCCCTTTAATCTTTTTAATCTTATCTTTCTCGCCTACAGTACAGTAGGACTTAGCCCTACTACCAACAAATTCTAATACTGGACCCACATTAAAGTTGTCTTTGAATTTCTCTACAATTTTTTGTTAACATGCGGTATATTGTGTTTATTATTTGCGGGGCAGTCACTCTTTTAAGATAACTATATTTTGTTTGGTATCAACTAATATTAAATTTTTCTAGGGACCCCAAATCTGTAAATAGATTTTAAATAGGACCACCCCATACAAAGTTATGTCTTTTAAAGACTAATTTTTACCCATCTTTATTTAACTCCATCTTTAAAATCCTTATTTCGCTACCCAAGACATATGCTTTGACCAACCGTTTCCCTAGAAATCTAAAACCGCCGTGTCCCGCGAATACCACGTGGAGATAACACGTATACTCTGTCAACCAGGATAGAAGCCGGAAGGATTTGGAAGGTGGGAGAAGAACTTAAAAATTATGGAATCTTAAAACTAATATATACAATAGATTTACAAAATCCATACAAATATAAACAACTATCTTATATCTTTACGCCCCCATGCGTAGATTGTTGTACTATTAGGAATGATGTACCTTTTGTCATCTTCCCTCGATAAACTAATTTTATTAATAAGCTGCGTATGCAAATCGTATTCCTTTACGCCGCATACATACGCAGGCAAGTACTCGATACCATCCAAATAAAGAATTGCATGCTTGGTGACTGTTAACATCCGCTTCCCTCGTGTACGCCCAGACACATCCCAGCCCATGAGCACCCCTGCGCATGCACACCCCTGCCCATGCGCACCCCTGCGCGTACGCACCCCTGCCCATGCACGCTGCCCATGCGCACCCCTCTCTGTGCGACTGCTATTTCGGGGTAACGTCACAGCCTTTTATAAATAAAGAACAATGTTATATACTATTATAAAATGTTTATTCTGACATTATACATAACAAATTTAAAAATATTTAATACCAAGCATGCAGTCATTTAAACTTAATTTTAATACAAAGTTATACACAGAAGACAGTCCTTTCTTTATGTTTGTTTGGAGTGGTTTTAATTTTATCTAATTTTATTCGCAGCTTAAAATTTAAATCGACACCCAAGTCTTCTATCTCCTTTTCTAGCCAATAGTTTGATACATAAAGACCGTCTAGGTTTTCGAATTGTAAAATGTACCGAAGTTTGCTTCTATATTTAAAGTCTTTGATTCAACCGACAACCAGATCCATTCCTTCGTGTAATTCTTGCAGCTTGTGACAATCTTTTAATCGCTTCTTTCCCACTATATCCTGCATACGTATCTTGTTAGCTTGATCGACTTCTTCTTGTCGGTATTGGAGGAAATCCTTTTTCTCCCACACACTGTTGCGTAGTTGCATGTCCACCACTTTTGGGAATATATGGTTGTTATAGGTTGTAAGACCCTCGGTTTTAAATGATCCGAAAGGTTCTTTACTAGGTAAATATACAATGTTTAGCGGAACCCCTTTGCGTGTGGTGTACGCCAAGGTTTCGAAACCCGCATTCCTTAGTTCGTCTTTGTTATCTGCCATTTTGATAAATACGTTTTTAGAATAACCTTTTAAAAAGTATACGGATTTAGTACCATCCTTTTCTGCAAGAACGCCTACATAACTAAAAGAGTCTTTCTTACTAACCGCAAATGCATACAGCTTGTACAACCCGGATGTATCTAAGTCAGTCCATCGGCACATAAAATAATCTTTTAATTCTTCCTCATTTTCTCTAATAAGATGTTCTTTGTCTAACACATCTTTGTATTGTTCGCGTATTGTCGCAGTGTTTTCCATGTAGTCCAATTTTCGCCTTTTTGCATCCATTTCCTCTAATTCCAGTTGTCTTTTCCTTCCACTATAATCTATAATTAACCACGGTCGTAAAAATGGGAAATTAATGGTTAATTTTAATACCGCTAAGCATATACTTTCGCTTGGTGATTCATTTAGAAAATATTCAAGCCTACCATTTCCTAAAGTATGACGTAGAAGTTATTCAAAATTAAATTGCTTTATTAGTAAGTATCCTGTAGACAACAAGTTGGTATTTCCTTAGTAATGGTTTAAAGTGTTTTTATTAAGTTTTTGGTTTTAGTAGCACTGCATCTTCTACAGCACGACTTGCACACAATTTGTGTGCGTGTGCTATCACCCTTTTGGACTTTTAATATGCACGCGATCCGTATAACATGGAAGACGTTTCCGATGTTTCTACTAACGGGATTCGCACTATCGACGATGCGAACCAGGTGCATGCATTGGCGCTAAATGTATTGGACGAGCAGCAAGGATTATGACGTCATTTAGTTCCCCGCTGAATCCTCAACATCGTTCGGTCGTCTTCGGTAACCTTCGGTATGCATTCTCTAAGGAACATAAATCAGGTACGCTAGAGTAAGCTTTTTAGTTATAAGTTAGTTCGATTACAAGTTTAACCAAAGTCTTATAGTACGGATTTTGTTTTGTACTAAACGTTTTTAAATGCGAGCCCTGTCACGTCTACTTTACCAGGAGGGATGCTCTCAAACGGCACCAGAACAAATGTCGTGGTGTAACATCGTCCACGGTTAAGCTTATACATCCGTCGGCAGCAAAGTACTTAAACTGTGGGTCTTGCAGTATCGCTTTTACAAGAATAGCTTACAGCGACACAAGGAAAAACAGCACGGTATGTCATTAAGCAGTAAACGTTCAGCTCCGCCAGCTCTTAAAGGGTCTTGTACGAAACAACCACGAATTATGTGTAAAGTGTGCGACATGTAGGTGTTAAAGTCTGCATACCCTGGTCATCTACGGAGCAACAAACATAAAAAAATGCATCAGTTACCGCTACTAACAACGATGGTGTAGAAATGGATAGCACAGCGTTTAACAACCGTATGGCTAGCTATCGCATAAAGAATGCCCGTGTCGGCGATGGAGTGTCCGAGTTTCTTTGGAAGCAGAAGGAACGATTTATTCGATTACTTAATAAAAAAAGAATACAACATACAGCAATAAAAGTCGATTGCAAACTCTACGGCGTTTACACCAAAATGGGAGAAAAGACTACCGATGTGAAATCCTTTAACACAAAAAGTATGGTTATAACGTCTTCTAGTAATCCGGAAAATATGTACGAGGTCTTAAACGAAACCATGTAAACACCAACTTTATACCCAATTAATAAAATCAGTTTGTCGGGCGAGGACAACAAAAAGTACATCATTCCTAATAGTACAGCAACCTAATTAAGGTAGGTCAGTAAGCAATATTAAATTGCTATTAATTGACTCGCATTTAGCGTACTTTCCTACTGTAATAACCGCATTTGTTTGGAGAAGATATACACTTTTAAAAAGAAATTATATACAGCTTTCACATGTAATTCGGAGCGATGATTACGCCAAAGTCGACCTTCCCATTTATATATTAAAAACACATTACATTGGAATGGTTTTACATTATTCTCATATTGTTAGATTAACAACAATATGTCTTATTGACCGAAAACACGTCTCCTCTTTTTTACATTAATCTCTTTTTTGTTATAGGTCTTTTTTAAACAACACATTAATTTCTATTTTTTGTTAGAGGTTACTTTAACCTGCTTGGATTTGGTTAAACGAAGAAGATAAATGTTATACTTTGTAAAAATTGTAATTAGTTTATTAAACTGTAAATCGGATAAAATAAATTATTAAATTGTTGCGTGCTTAATTTATTTATGTTAATACTGCTACAAGTTTGGTTGAAGGATTGTAGATATTAAAAAGGATAGCTGATTAGAAATCGAAATTGATAAAAAATTTTTTAAAATTCTGGTAGCTCCCTAGGCAATGGAGCTATCTAAAAAATTCCCAGAAATTCGGATAGCTGAGAAAATTCTAATATTAATTGATACCAAACAAGATAGGTTTATCTCAAAAGATGCATTGGTTAGAGGAAGAAAACTATTTGTTAGTTTTGCTTATAAAGCAAAGAGCAAAATTTAGAGGTTTGAGAGCTTTAAAGGGGTATAACTTTGCAGGGCGTAGTCCGATTTTAAATCTGTTTACAGATTCGAATTCTGCGTAAAATTCTAGACTAATTTAATGTATCGCATGTATAAAAAAAATTTATAAGAACGCTCAGAAATAGCAACAGGTAAGAAATCTTAAAATGAGGGTAGCTCCCTTGGGGGTGATGCAATCTAAAGAATTCCTAGAGATTCAGGTAGCTGAGAAAATTCTAATATTAATTGATACCAAACAAGATAGGTTTATCTCGAAAGATGCAATGGCTAGTCGAAGAAAACTATTTGGTTCAGAATGTTAGCGGTAAAAAAATCTTAAAATGATGGTAGCTCCCTGGAGGGTGATGATTTCTAAAAAATTCCTAGAAATTCGGGTAGCTGAAAAAATTCTAATATTAATTGATACCAAACAAGATAGGTTTATCTCAAAAGATGCAATGGCTAGTCGAAGAAAACTATTTGGTTCAGAATGTTAGCGGTAAAAAAATCTTAAAATGATGGTAGCTCCCTGGAGGGTGATGCTATGTAAAAAATTCCTAGAAATTCGGGTAGCTGAAAAAGTTCTAATATTAATTGATACCAAACAATACAGATTTATCTCGTGGGTGGAAATGTGGATGCTCATTTATCTCGAAAGATGAAAATTTAAGATATATTTATCTCGAAAGATGAAAAATGGTTAGTCGAAGAAAACTTTTTGGTCCAGATGTGTGTGGAAATGTGGGATTCTCCTCATTTCCACCAAACTATCACCTCCTCCACCACATTTCCTCCTTATGGGAATTTACATGTAAATTTGGGAGGAAATGTCGATGCTGGAGGAAATGTTGCGGTGGAAGACCTGCCATCCATCTACTGGTATGTGAATCTTTAAAGGCAGAAAATGTAGTTTCAGGATTTGAAAAGTGTGGCATTACACATTAAATCGAGATAAAGTATTAGCGATGCTGCCACATGTTGATAAAAAACAGCAAAAGAATGATCGAGAACAAACCATTAAGGTTGTTGATAATCTTAAAAAGTCTGCGCCAATATGAGACATCCAAACTAGAAAAAAAAAGAACCAAAATTGCTGTAATTGCACGTCAATGTATGGTTGTTGATGATTGTACAACTGAAAATGATGGTCAAGGTAAAAATAAAATTTCTGATGACCTCAAACTGTCCGTACTGAACTCCTCAACCCATGAAATAACCCTTAAATACATTTACAGAAAAAGCATAGTAGTGGAGACTTATTAGTTTCAGTCTTTAATAAAGATTTAGTACCATCAGAGCCTTTATGATTTAGTAATAGTGAAATTAAATTGTTAGAATCTACGAATTTCTGCCCTACGTTGTCTATTGTATATTTAGTAGAATTACAGCATTTCTGCTTTCTTAACAGTAGTACTGGTATATTCAACTTAATATTGTTCTTTTATTCTACACTAGTAGATAGAACATAAATGGGTAATTATTTTTTGTTATTCCTATTCGATAAATTTATCTAAATATAGACAATTTTGAAATTATATAACCAATATATAATAAGCTGAGTCATTACTTAACTAATTAATTATTATATATAGAATACCGATATTGAAGGTCATTAAGATCGCATATCTAGTTAACTTTAACGAGACTCGGAAAAACTTCACGTCTATAACACCTTTCATCTGCGTGATACCACATTCTTTCTCCACAAGCTCCAACGGTTGTAATGGATCACCGCAACGTTTCTCAGATACCTACAAGTTTTAAATTTATTATTTTTCTTTGGATTACTAAGATAAACAAACACTTTTGAGCACTTTTCTGTTGCAATCGCTTTTGACTTTATCTATCTGCAACGTTCTGAAGTTTGTTTGTTTGTTTCAATCTGCTAGAATTTGGCACAGTAAACATTTTGGCTTAGCTTCGGTTCTGAAGTAAATAAAAATGTTATTTTACACGTACCCTCATAAAATTATTGTTAAAAATTACTCTACCTTTACTGCATTTTATTTGAAGGTTTTACGTGGTAGTTGTATGATATATAAAGAAAATACGAGAAAGTAGATCACGCTTATTTTGCTGTCACTTCAAAAAACTATGTTTTGTTTCTCATCTTCCTTAAATAATTTTCAGAACTTGGAAACATAATGAAACATTTAGAAAACACCTGGTGTTTTCAAGTTTCAACATACGATTATTCGCATCAAAAATTGGTCAAATATTTTTACCTTGGTTGGTAGAAATTGATGTGGGCTGATAGCGAAATGTTCTCAATCCTAGTGTTCTTGTTAGAGTCAAGTGCTTTAGGAAGTGGTTCTGATTACTTCGGAGGTGGATCGCTTCAGGTTATTGCGGGATCGTGTCTATAGAGTTGTGAGAGTTCACTTCATTTTATTGTATTAAATTTAGTGGTCGCAATGAGATAATCTAAAGGGAAACCGCCCTTAATGCGCGAGGAGCTTGATGATTTTGGTCTTGCGCCATTCTTAAGTTCCTCCAAGTAGTTTTGTGGCTTTCTTGAGAACTATAAGAAGTGATGCCCTCGCGTTTGGAATTCACTTTATTGCAAGATTTGCTTGTATTAAACGTTCGTACAACGAATAACCGCTGTAAAGGCGGCGAGAGCGTACAGAGCCACCTCCACGGAGGCGGTCCAGATGATCAGTAGAACTCTTCCTATCGATTATGTCGTTAGGGAGATTAGAGACGGGAGATTAGTAGATACAGGAAAAGGGCGCGAAACCATCGAAAGTATTAATCTTAACAATAGGGAAGTTTAGAAGAAAATCGTCTTGTCAGGATTAGAACGCCCGACCGATATTAGAGGAATCGAGTTTGTCGAAGGTTATGGGGACGCGACGGGTATCAGAATTTATACGGACGGTTCACGTATGGACGATAGGCATGCAGGCGCGGCGTTTGTCGTGTATAAGCAGGGAAGGGAGGTGTTTCGGTTTCAAACCAAACTCGCGAACTGGAGCACTATCTTCCAGTGCGAATTGGTTACCATACGAAAGGCTATCGATTACATAATAAATCGCACGGGCAGAGACGAGTATTATATAGTTAGCGATAGTAAATCAGCACTAACGGCTCTGACAAACATGAACAGTTCGGCAGACCTCCAAGCGGGGACGGAGGATTGCGCATACTGCGCTTGAGTTTGACGTTTAAAGTTCTATTGGGTTAGGTTGCACGATGGTGACGAAGTCAATGATAGGGATGATGAATTAGCTAAAAAGGCCGCGACGGGCGACTTCAGGATATCACATTTGTCGATACCGAGGTGGGTTGACCCACAACTTCATACCGAGCATAGAAGCTAGAGATAAGATTGAGGTGAAACTAGATCATAAAATGGTGCAACTGTTATAGGGCAGGGCACCCTGAAGGCGTATTTACAACGATTCAGTTTAACCGATAACGCCCGCTGCGAATGTGGTGAGGGCGCAGAAATCGCAAAGCACGTGCTTTTCGACTGTCCACTCGAGGTGGCAAATCGAGGGTCAGCTGAAATTAGCTATCGTAGGGCTCTAAGATGGCAAAGAGCCTAGAGGAAGTCGGGGAAGTGGCTAACCAGAAGGCGTTCTGGACAGTCTTTAAAGAATTTGTGGGAAGGGTCGCGAGGTTAGACAGTGACAACCACGCATAACTCGGGGGCAGAGAAAGGATTGGAAACTGGAATATGACTTGGCACGATATATGAGCACGACTTAAAACCTGTTAAAAAAAGCAGTAAAGCAAAAACAAAAACAAAAATTAATAACCAAAATCTAATATGCACGACAAAATTCCCACACCTCTACAACAATCACTGTCAAACCTTAAACGCTGGGAATATCGGAAATAAATCAAAACGTAATTAAATAATAACAAACTAAATCAGAAAACCCCCATTATTCTAAATCAGTAAAATAAATAAAGAAATAAAACAGTGAAATCGCGCACCCCCAGGACTTTTAAAGTGATAGTGACTGTGGACCCCCCAGAACGTTTAGTGCATACCCACCAGGACTTTAACGGTGCATATTCAACTCCCCGTAGAAGTAAGATATCAATAGATGTAAACAAACGACCCGATCTTCGGATGCTGGAGAAACTTATATACGAGGCAGGAATAAAATTGTGGCGGCTATACTCGCATAAGCGTTGATTTGTATTTTTGCATTAATAAGAAGAATTTGAAATAATTTAACGAGCATGTTTTTTGTGTGTAATGACACTAACCATCATAATGCTTATGCGAGTGCAACTGATAATTTGGGTGATGCTTTTGCTAATTCATGCACTGTTACATGCTTTTGCTTATTTAGATATTTGTTTATTTATTTGTATATTTGTTTTTTGTTTATTTATATATTTATATTATATTTATATTTATTTTATATTTTTGAGTGCATTTTATTGTTTTGTAGGTTGATATAATTCGTTTGAAATTCTGCCGCTTATTTTTTGGGCGCAGTATTTATAGGAAAGAAGAATGAAATTATAATATGTCAAGGTAGGGAACGATAGAGAACGTTAGGGACGAATATAGGATTTACTTAGAATTAAATACTTAACCAGAGAGCACGAATTTGTAAATTTATGGGGCAGGAAAAATAGATTGATTCACTATTAAAATATTTGGCGAATGCTTAGAAAATTTGAATCCATTTTTAAAATTACCTTGCTAGATTTGGATAGTTTTAAGACGACCCTTCAGATCACACCGGTAAGCACAGCTGGCGACTGCTATCCGGTATTACGGATCCTTCCCCTTTTACTTTCGCGTGTGTTTTGTTGAACGGACACACTCCAAATCAACGCTAGGGATACTATTATTCAAACCCTATTTTTAGTTTTTGTTTTAGTTTGTTAGATTTTTATTTAGGATTGATTAATTTGGAAGTTAAATTACATTTGGAGCACGTATATTTCGCGTTTAAACCCAATGTAGTACCTTCGGGTGAAGCATTGGGGATGTGGCCGCAGGCATAGCGGCCCTTATTCAAATTATAATGTATTAAACGTTCGACGGCTCCGTAGCGTAGTTGGTATGCGTGTGACCACTATGCTCAAGGTCCCGGTTTCAAATCCCAACATGGTCCGCTTGAAAAATGTTAGGCGAGCATTTTTCATAAAAATACGTCCTCGTTAGAATGAGAGGTAAAATGGAGGTCCCGTGTGTGAGTGTTGTCACGCACGTTAAAGATCCCTTCCTTGCTTGGAACAGCAAGAGTTCGCCAAAAATCCAAATTTTTCAGGTAAAGCAACTCGCTTCCTGGCCAATGTAGTACCTTCGGGTGGAGCAATGGAAAATCAAATGTAGTGTATTAAACGTTCGAACGTTTCTATTTGTATTTTGAGGGTTGTTGAACGAGTTCATTATTGATTGAGGGTTGTTTTATTCGTACGTGCTATTTATTTGCATGTCGCGTACTAATTAGTCAGTTACTTAGTAGTATGGTTGCTTACGTATTCCTACATATTCTAGCCAAGTTTGGAATAATTACTAAAAATGTTTTGTTTGCAGCAAAACTAAAATGGCTGAAACCTATTAATCTCTGACTATTCAGCCTTTTTACCTATTTCGTAAATTCACAGCTTGTGTTTTTTTCTCACAGTAGTGCTAAAACTTTGGCACAATCAACTTCATCTTGTAACATTTTGGACCAACAGGGTAAATAAAGCACAAAATTGTCTAATTCACATCTTTTATTATTCGTCTTTGCTAATTTTATCTAACTATAGACAATAATACAAATTCAGTTAAACTCTTTTCATTAATAATTTAATACAACTCGATTTAATCCAGTTCATCACAAGCAAAAATAAACGTATTTTGCATTTATATAATAAATATATAATACGTTGTCTTCTTTTAACTAATATTATTAGCTATGTAATACTGATATTAAAAGTCATTGAGATCATATATCTAGCTAGCATTAAGGAGATTCGGGGAAACACTTCATGGTGTGAATTGAACAACCATGGCACCTTTCATCTGCGTGGCACCACATGCCTTCTCCACAAGCTCCTAATATAGAAAATGGACCTCCACAGCGTTTCCCAGGTCCCTAAATATCGTAAAATTAGTAATGGCTCTTAATTGCTAAGAATTAAACTCACTTTTGCGCAAGCCCTCCTGTCGCAAATGTCTTTAACTTCGCCCCATCTGCAATGCTCTGAAGGTGGTTGTTTGCATTCTGCTTCGTTTATGCACGGCGGACACATTGATTTAGCTTCGGTTCTGAAATCAGTAAAGATATTATTGTACACGTTATTTCATAAAATATTGTTAGAAAAATATTATAGTTTTAGTATTCTACTTGAAGGCTATATGAAAGAATGCGTGATTAAATTTTGTATAAAAAAGTAAACGATAGCAGACTTTATCTGTCGTAAAATTTATTTATTCTGCTTCAATTTCAAAGCACAGAAATATACCTTTAATTAGTAAAGTGTACCAAAAGTACGTTCTGGATTTAATATTATCTCAACATATGGTATTTTGAAAACTATGAAAGCGTAAGTTCAACTGGGTACACAGTACTTTTTGGCAAACAAATGCAGCCTTTGCCTACTAATCTGTGAATTCCCATACGATTGTTGGTACCAAGAATAAGCAGCTTAAATAGTAAACTAACAGACTTTAGAAAAGTTAAAGACGAATGGATGAAGGCCAGGAGAAGCATACATCAGAATGTGGAAACTAAATTATAAAGATGTAGAAAAAATCAGACAAGAACTATATAACAGATTGCATCAGAAAAAAGTAGCCACTTTGTTACGTGCCGAAATCGGCACTAAAAATTTTCATTTTAAGTTTTAATTTGTAAGAATTTCGCGCCAAGAATTTAAAAAGACGTGCGCGTATTTCCGTCACTTTAGACAGTACGTTTGCGCGAGATTGCGCCGTCGCGATGTGCCAAGAAGGGTGGCGGTGATTTCCGGCAGACGTGTCGGGACTGGTGATCGAGCGGCCAACGAATGTAGTTATCTTTGTGTCTTACCGTGTCTTTTTTTTGTTATGTAGGTTTCCTCTCATTTCTACCAATTACCGTACCTCTACCTGTCTTCCTTACCGTACTTTTACTTACAAATAGAAAGAAGACAAAATTGAATTTGGATTCGACCGGGCTCAACGATTACCCACGCCCGAAGAGGATCAACGGAGCCCGCCATCATGGAGTAATGCTGGAGTCGCCCTACAGTTTACGTGAGTACCCCTTTGGGTTTTCTTTAAAATTAGTATAACTTTTTTATTATGTTGTAATAATCCGAACATTGATATGACGCAATCTTTTATTTGCGCGTCATTTTTACAATTATTTAACATTGCTACCAACTGACTGTAGTGGCTCGCGTACCGCACCGGCGGGGTTATAATAACTTCAACGGAGGTTATCAATAGAAGAAAGAAATGATTTTTGAGGTTAATCGTTTCGCCGGGACAGTGAAAAAGTAAAAAGATGATGCTTGTTGTCCAAAAATACGCTGCTTATTTTTATTGTCTTTCGTCTTTAAAGGATAGGAGATTTTGAAGAAGGATTTTATGATTGCAAAGTCGTCAAGTTACCGATACTCGTACATCGAATGGACAGAATAGAAATTCGACCGAATAGTAGTTCTATTGATGCAAAATCCAAAAATGTATACCAACCAAAGTATAAAAGATGTTTGTTGCTCTCAAATGCATAGCGAATGTTATTATTATTATTAAACGAGGAACAACTTGCCTTTAGGGGAAGGTTCCGATTCCATCAATAACCAACAATTGAGGGGTATTACTCTCTTTTGAAGTATTTTAGTCACTACAATATTAACCTATTTTAGCATACAGAAATTGTTTAAGGTAAAAATCATTTTGCAAGCTATTATTCTTTTCATCACCATCATTACGTCTTCAGTCCTGGAACTGGTTAGACGCGTACCCTCATTGTTTCCTATTCTGTACTAACATACACATTTCCTTGAAATTTCCACAGTCTACATCTTTCAATACCTGTGTGCAATAGTCTGATCTAGATTTACCTCTACCTCCTTTTTCCTATCTCTGTTTGTAATATATCCTGCACTATTTCCCAAAAGTTCCTTAGAACGTATCCTACCCTTCTATTTTTCCTATTCTTTTTCCACAGATATGCGGAAAGTCAAGTTCAGAAAACTAAAAAACAATAAAATGTAGTAATACAAGCAAGTAAGAAGGCGGGATGGCCGCGTTAGTAGGGTTGGTATGGGGACATGTTAAAAATCGAAGCTAATAAAGCTCCGAGGTGACTGTGAATTTCCACAGGTAATAAAAACGCGCCGCGCGACCTATTCCTTTGAATTTCGGTTACACTGGCAGAGTAGATTTCAATACATAGGTTTGTGGAATTATCGCCGTTACGGCCGTTTAAGAAAGGGCTCCAATAATTTGAATGTTGTTGAATGTTGTGTTAAAGCAGCTGTTGTTATTGGACAACCCAAATAATTTTTTCAAGAAAGATTGATGTTGTTGCGCATCCTTATGTCCCCATGAATCGTGAGTAGCATAAAGCTTTTATGTGTAAATTTATTAATTAAATACTTGTAAATTTTAAGTTGTAAATGGTACGTACTTCTATAATAATTATTTTGTTGGACTACATTAGAGACGGAAAGGTGTATATTGATTCTAATATATAAGTTTTATTAGTGCAATTTAGTGTTAGGTAAAGCATAAAACTTTAATATTTTGCTTGGAAAATAAAATCGTAAGGGGAAAAGTTTGTGTTTAATCGTTTTTTATGTTGTTACAACATGCATTTCCAGAAATGGGATTTAGAACGTCATGTAATTCGATATGGGAAACGGGAAAATATGGAGTGATAGTACTATTGATGAAATTGATTTAATGTCTTTTTTTATTCTTTTTAGTAATACCTGGCCAGTTTGAGGTTAAGAAATTAGGTTTTTAAGCATATTTGTAATTATTTTATTTAATGTCAATTGAAATTAAGTGTAGGTTGAATTTTATTTGTGGTTATTTATTAATTAGATAAAAATTAGGTCATCGTAAAGGAATATGCAACCAATCCGGTGATGAAGTAATATTATTGAAAATATTATTGAAAAAAATTTTAATTATGCAAAAATTTAATCTGTTAAGTGTTTTAAGATATTTTAAAGGTAGGTGATGTATAATGTCATAAATATAGATTTCATAAGCAAATGAGACTTATTCGATGTCCTCCGTGTTGTAAAATTTACGAAAAAAATTGTTTACTTGAAACGATTTGGCGCCTCTCAACTATGAGAATAGAAAATTTTTTCAGAGTAAAAAATATCGTAACGTAGTTTGTTTGTTATAATTATGTGTATGTGGATTTTAAATGTAAACGACGAAATTAGTTGAACGTAAAAGCAATTATTTTGTTGCATAATGAATTAGGGACAGAACCAGTGTTGGTTAAATTTAAGTATGATATTATCGTGCAAAGAAGTTTTGAACATTTAAAAATATTAAGAAATATGTTTTGATTTAAAATGTAAGCGTTATTAGTGGAATTTAGTATTAGTTAAAGCATGAAAATTTGGTATTTTGATGGACAATAAATGACAAACGGAAAGGTTGTATTTAATAGGTTTTCTATATATTGTTATGAAGGGCATTTCCAAAAATGGGAGTTAGAATGTCATGTATTTCATCATTAGAAACGAGAACAACGGTGCTCTAGTATTAACGAGTTTTATTTAATGCTTTTTCTTTTAGGATTTCTTTTAACAATACCTATCCAGATTGAGGTTAAAAAACTAATTTATTTTTAAATATATTTGTATTTATATTGCGATTATTTAATGTCAATAGAGGTTAAGTTGTAGGTTGAATTTTGTCTGCAATTATTTATAAACTTTATAATAAATTCAGTCATTGTGAAAGGATTTGGGTTCAGGGGAGGCATTTCATTATACAAAGTTTTTTTTTAATATGACACAAATTAATTGGTGTTTATAAGATATTTCCAAGGAAGGTAGAGTATAATTCGATAAATTTAGGAAACCAAAAGTAAAGGACCTATTCGGAATAATTTTCTTTCGTGCAGGGAAAATATCGAAGAAATTGCTAGGATAAGACGGTTTGGTGCCCCTCAACTATGACAGTAGAAAAGTCTTAGGGTAAGTAAATATTGTAAAGTAGTTTGTTTGTATTTTAACCATTTCAAATGTTAAGTATTTTATTATTTTAGTTATTTTTTTGTTATTATTTTTATTTCTGTCATAGGTACCCAGTTTCACACCACTGTAGTTAGCCGGAGCACCTTTACAATTGTTGCGGGGTCCCCGCTCCTTCAGGGTAAATTTAAACTTATAACTGACCGCTCATTATACCCTTAAAACTTTTCTAGGCAGTCTAATACAATTATTAATAACATCAACTGTTCTTCCACTATTATTAAAAAATCCCATAAATTATTCTACAAATTTTCTTCCAGGAATATATCTAATTATAATGCTATATTGAGATCTTTGTACAATATCTGTGGAATCGTCTAACTGAACAGATGAGAAAGTTGCAGCTTTTGATCTGTTTTCCATGTGTTTTTCAATATATTGAAAAATTCAATTAATCAATTCGTTTTGTATAGTTTTGGAACTGTCAGTAAAAACAGGTGCGATTTTTTAAATTGCTCTCGAACGTCTACAAGAGTCATCGAAATAAAAGCGTTCAATAGCTCTTTAAAATTTCCACGGTTAACAGAAGAAATATTATCACGATAACAACAAAATGCCCATTCTTGTCTACCTAAATAAAGAACCGCGTCAATAGATAGTAGCATCAAACGCTTGCTTAGAAGCACGTTTTCATTAAAACATTTTAATATACAGCCTGGAATTTTTTTAAAAGCATCCTCAATGCTATTTTTTAATTTAACAAAATCTAAATCATTACGACTGTGATCAAAAAAACCTTCATGTTTGTGAAAAGTGCTAGTCACATTGCCAAAATCATTAACGCCCGTTTTGTTCCAATCAGCAGACTTAACACCAATTGCTAAATTTGATAATCCAAAATTCTTTTAAATAATAATTATCATTTATCAACTAATATTTTGAACATCATGCCTGTTCCTGAAGTTTCGAGTATATTCTTTGTCCTTAACTTTTACAATTTTATATGCACTTAAAATAGACATAGGTCTTTTACAACTAAAAAGTGTTGTTTGTCATCGTTTTTCCATCTAGAAAAAAGCGATTCAAATAAAATACACACTATGATTTAGAGGATACATTACCTAACAAAAACACAGGCACAGACACGCAACTTACACAACTCGCAAAAATTTTAAATAGACAAAGTGAATACAAGGTCGTGAACGCTTCACTTACAGTTTCCAGTCTAATCGCGTGGTTGTTAGAATATGAAGCAAGTTCCAAAATCATGCGTACCGTTGCCATGGTTACCAGACTATATGATGCAGCAACCTGAAATAAATACATACGCTACAGCACTCACTCAGACCTTTGTGCTTGTATAAGATTAAGTTTTATTGGTACCATATTTAGACTCGAAAGAAACTGAATTAATTTAATAATTAAATCTAAATTTTAAAACCAGTTTATGACTTCATTAACGCTATTAGAAATATTTAAAATACTGTTGCGAGCTACTATTAGGCAACCCGTCAAACACACAAGCGCCGTGGGCGCTGCATATTCTTCAGGGTTCGAGAATTCTTCTGGCTATTACTGGAGAATGAGTCATCCTTTTTAATTCAGAGTATATATAAGACCGCTAATAAATGCAGGAGTCTGTCTATACCAGAATGTCGAATATAAATTTATATCGTGTATAGTAAAAGTAGTTGAGCTTTTGGAAGTTTAAGAGTATACATAAATGTTATATGATGTGTCTAATGTACATGCAGCGTGTAGTATACATAAATAGATAGAAGTGTAATAAATAATAGTTGTGATAGTGTTATTAATGGACCTATGGTAAAGAAGTTAGTTTAAGAAAATATCAGTGCTTGTAAATTCATTAGTGTGATAGTGCTTCGTTGTTAATTGGACTGAAAACATCTATAAATAAGGCATATACTGTTAATTAGACTTGTGAACAGTGAGTAATAAAGACTCTTGTTATTACTTGTTTTAAATTAGAGAAACGCGGTAGCAGTAGCCCGCTTCAATATCATTGAAAAAATGTGCTTGTGCAGGATAGTACCTATACTAATAGCTTCTTTTAATAAACGTATAGCTAGGGCTGAAAAAAAGATACAGTTCCTTGACAATCTCACTATATGAAAGAATTCGTGCAGTGCTAATTATAATAATTATAATTAGTGTACTTGTTAATACAAATCCTTTGTTCAATGACTACTTCGTTTTAAATGTTGTTATTTAGTTTGTCAATACTTATTAGTAGCTAAAGTAATTAATTAAAAACGTTGTTATGGTAGATTGAAAACGAATTTTTAGGCATGTGTTGTAGTAGATACTATAAGGAATTTCCAAATGTTTACCATTCAAAAATCGATGGCGTGGTTGTCAGAAAACATTTTTATAATTTTTATCAATCGTCATTTTGTTATTTAAAAAAACAAGAAATAATTGCAAAAGTAAACGTTTTAGCGAACCAAATGCTAATTACGAAAATTTTGGAGATTTTTAAATACTACTTCAAATAAGGAAGTTATTACGATTTTTCGAAAAACAAAAGAATTCCAATAATTTTCAACCGTGGCACCAAATAAAAAATTGGAACTAAAAAAAGTTATTCGTTATAATAAGTTGTATCTGCCACTTTCGGGTATAACAACATAGCACTTACACCCTGTATATGAAGGAATCGTTGACTTGATAGCTGTTGAAGATCCTAGTGGTTAAGAACCTTTTATAAAGTTAAAAATGGACTTACACAAATATCGAATATCCGTTTGCAATATAGTAGCTTGCTCCTTTGACGGGGCGGACAATATGAAAAAATGCTACAGACTTTCAGACTGTATGAAACCCAGAAATGATTTAAAGTGTTGTATGGCCCATGTGTTAAATCCTGTTGTTGCAGATTCCACGTTTATTATATGCAAGCTGAAAATTTATTTGGCTTGGTTTAAGGAACTGCTTGTTCCTTTGACCAGTCTCATAAAAGAATGTCTGTTTGGGAAAAACAAACTAAAAGCCTGTACAGTGGAAGTGAAAACTATATCCATTAAATAAGATTGATGTTGCTATAATATGATATACCATGTCGTCAATCGTTGTTTATAAATATATTGTAAAACAGAAAAATTTTGATTATTGTGACTGAATGTAAAGACGTTATACTTATTGGACAATACGATTTCGCCTGGGAATAGTCATTCCGACCAGGCTTGGAAATAAAGACCACCCTGACATTTTTCCAATTGCTGAGGATGTATTTAAAGGCAATACAGCCTCTGCATAGTACCGCCAGGAATAGAAGCATCCCCTTCAGGTCCCAGTAGGGCAGGAAAAATATCGTCCAGACCAGGGGACTTGAACCCTTGGAGAGTTGAAACGGCCCATTTTACTTTCTCTTTGTCCACCACCCGGTTTGAAACTATATATCTCATATGGGGCAACAGGGTAAGTACGCCGCGGGATGGGACAAGTGTGTTTCTGCAAGTAGTTCCGCAGTTTCCTTCTTGCTAACGTAAACCTGTCGTCTAGACATTTCAAACAGCATGGTCGATGACGAGGATGTTTGGACAGAATTCTGGTGATTCGACAAGTTTCCACGGCAGAGTCTACTGAATTTCAGGTCTTCGAAGAGGCTCTCTGTCGTTTCCTGATTTCCATTTAGTATTGTCTAAGGTGGCTTTTGTAAGCCTCCTAGTCAAGTATACTCCTAGTGCTTGTGCCTTATTGAACAACCAGCTAACAGTTTTGTTCAGCCTCTGTAGCTAATCGCACCACCATGTGGTGGGAGATCGAGTAGATGCTGTTCTTACCGGGCATGCTTGTTCAAAAGATTTTATAATAGAAGTCTGTAGAAAATCAGAATTTCTTCCGCTGCCACTATTTTGAAGTTTAAGCATCAATGATCGAGCAGGGATGCCTTCGGCGACACCTGTTGCTTCGCGATGTTTAGATATGCCTGCCGAAGCAAGCGTGATGTCGATTACTGTCTGACAGCGAGATGTCACAAATGTGGGTTCTCCACCCCAGTTTAAAATCTCCAAGTTTTTACTGAGAATGTATTCTATTAATACCCTTCCATAGAGTTAGTGTCAGAACTACCCCATACGTAAGGTCTTTGAGTAAGAGAGAAATTTAAATCATTTGCCAAAACCCGACGAATTCTTAAGTTTTTAGAGCACAATTGTTTAGTTTTAGAAAATCTGTCAACTACAGGCAATCTCCCCCATAAAAGAATATCAAGGACTTCTTTACATGTCAGTAATGAAAGGCCGCACATAGGCATTTGCTCGTATTGTAATAAAGGTACCCACAAGATTTATTTATTTGTTGCAAGACTTAGCGCAAGCCATTTTAATTGGGAGTATTACTTTTAGTTGTTCCATTTAATTGTTGTTCTGTGTTGTTTTTAAACTAGAAATATCTTCACATACGTGTTTTGGTTAATCTTACTGTCTCGAGAAGAAAAATAGATCACCCCACATGCAGTTCAATGTGAGATTGCTCCAAATCGAGTGTTTCAAGTGGTTTTCGAATAAGGCCAATTGTCAAACACTATAATCTGTGGTTCTAAATTCCAAACATTGTATCATGTTGTTAAATTTAGCATGAATAACTATATTAATAGACCAATTAAGATCAAAAGTAATTGAAATATTTATAAACATAAACACGACACTTTAATTAGGAAGTGGATCAGTACTCTTAGATACCACTTGAGCGTTATTACTTAAAATGTATTTCAAATACTTAAAGAGTTTATTAAAATAAATGGAATAACTTACATAGAAACACATGCTGATATAAGAAGTATTAAGGACAGTAGTAATGCAATCCGCATTTCGTGGTAGTGTTTTCCAGCGGCGTCGATAAAAAGATGTACCGTCGTATCTGCAATAAAATTCAGTTACTACAACATAATAGATAAGCATGCATAGAACTAGTGCATAAATTTTAATTTGCATTCTTTATTCTAACTGGAAACAAGATAACAGTTAATTAATTTAATTTTTTGGTTTTGGCTTCACTTTTAAATTAAATATAGCTGTTGTTTACGGTCAGTATTGCAGCTAATGAGCAATGCAATCACAACTTTTCACATTAAGGTCATAAACAGGAGGCAATAAACGCCAAGTTATAAACAATACAAGCCTTGGGTATTTAGAGCACATATATAACAATGTTTTGGGGATCAACAATCTAGCAAATTATTTAATTAGTATGTATCATTTTTATGAACTTAATTACGAAAATGTCAGATTTATTGAAAGATTTAAATAAGCTTTCCCTTCTTCATACATCCACTTTTTAACGAAAAAGCATTTATAACGCACAGTTATAATTGTTCAAAAATTAAAACTTATAACGGTCCAATACAGAAAAAGAAAAAGTCAAGCTTACAATCACCGCCATCTTTAATTAGTATAATAGGCGTAAATTCTATGTCGCTCTGCATAGAATATATTTTACAAAATCCTTCGTCTATAAAAATGATCTGTCAATTTTATCGAATATTTTAACTTTGTTGCAACGATTAGATCGCAAAAAAATCTTATGAAGATTCACAAAAATAGGCGTTTATAGATGGACAAAGCGCAGAAATTTTAAATACTTCAGTATAACTCAACACGAAGAAGACTTCAATTTACTTTAAATGTTTCGTTAACCAGAGTTGAAATTGAATAAAGGATCAGAGCATTTCTAATTTATTAATTCAAAAAGCTGATTTAAGAATTGAATAAAAATAGTAATATGTAGTACATGGTGTTTAGGGTCCAATAGACAGTACGAGGTTCTAAGCTACCAAAAGGTAACAATTGGTCAGTGAACAAATGTCCGGAGAGAAATCGTTTTAAAGTTTCACAATTCGGTAATATTTAAAGCATCACTTTTACATACGAGGTTAAGGTAAAAACTTCTCGACCTGCAATGAAAGACTGCAATTTTCAGTAAAAAAAATTATTTTATTTTTCGACATAATCCCCCTTAACTTCAACACACTTGGTCCAGCGTTTCTCCAACATCAGTATTTCTTCCCGGAAGTGAAAGTCTGGAAAGCTGTGAAAATATTCGTTTACAGCCCTCTCAACTTCTTCATTGAACATGAAGCGCTTCCCAGAAACAAATTTCTTCAAGTTTGGGAACAGATAGAAGTCTGAGAACGCCAAATCAGGGAAATAGGGGGGAAGGCCGAGCAAGTCGTACCCCAATCCGTCAAATCTACCATCGCCAACGTACCCTTGTGTGCAACTGCGTTGTCTTGGTAAAATATTACTTTTTTTTCTTCAAGTCAGGCCTCTTCTTGCGAATTTTGGCATCCAGCTGATCAAGAAGGGTGGAATAATATTGACATGTAATTGTTCTGCCTTTTTCAAGGTAATCTATTAACAGGATCCCTTTCGCATCCCAAAAAACGCTGGCCATCACCTTTCCGGCAGATGCGATCGACTTCGCTTTCTTTGGCGCTAAACAATCGGCTTTCACCCACTGCTTCGACTGCTGTTTCGTTTCTGGCATGTAATGGTGGACCCACGTCTCATCCATAGTGACAAATCGCCGCACAAAATCGCTCGGATCCTTATTGAACCGGGCCAAACATTGCTGCGAAACTCGTTTTCGCATTTGCTTTTGATCGGCATTCAGCAAATGCACCCTTTCGTTCGATACCCCTACAGCCTAAGCTATCTCCCGCACTTTCACTCGTCTATCGTCCAACGTCGAGAGACGTGCGACTACGTTTAAATTCAGCTGCCCACTTTTTAATGGTTGACATGGAATATATTTCCTGAGGGGTCAATCCATCCAAAACGAAGAATTTTATAACCGCACAATATTCAAGTTTATCCATCTTAAGGAAACACGCATAACACGTCTGCTTGAAAAAATTCGTGTAAACAAATTACTTGAGATAACAAGTTGAAACTTGTCATACGAACTAATGACATGCGCACGCAGGCTGGAAGCAAAAATCTTTGCTAATTGGAACGCCATCTCTGTGTCAGGTCTAGAACTTTTCACCTTACTCTCGTATATAAATGTAAAAACTTCACCCTGTAATATGCGGCGACACAAACAAAACAAAAACGTCAACCATAAAAGAACCTGAGTGTTGACAGGAAGTTTCTTTGAGCCATGAGCTAGTTTAAAATTGATATAGCAAGTGCATGGCGCTAGAAGTGAAAACTAGAAGAAACAGACCCGATTGCACCGCAACGCTGCACCGTCTTAGTTAAAGAAAACTTACTCATATCAACGCCGTAAAATTCAGGGTGTTTTTATTTTTTCGTAGCCCGCATGTTTATTTTTGCAATCTGAAGTTGTTGTCATTAATTAATTGATTTTTTATTTAATTTTTATAGGGTACTTGGTAGATAATAGTGACTTGTGTGATCAGTCATTTTATAATTATAATTCAAGTGCTGATATATGTGGAGCCTGAAAACCAGATATTCGAGAATGATTTTAATGTGTTATTGATTATTGTCTGTTAGTTTTGAAGACGGACTGTATTTGACCGCATAAACGATAGTAATGAGCTTCTCGACGTTTTGTTTTTACGACATATGGCTTAATGCATGAAACTATTTTTAATATTTTTCAACTTATCATAACAGAATGAGATGTAATCAAAGCATTTCATCCATTAAAGAGCTGTTGAAGTATGTGTGATTTTATACAACGGCTGGTCACCTTATTCAGTTATGAATATAGGCACATCTAAAGTTTCGGGAGTAATTTTGCAAATCTCGATAGCGTTTGCTAGGTTATGGCCTCAATTTTTAAACATGCCTGAAAATGTAGCACACAAGCAACTAACACAATGAGGTTTTTAAAATAGCTGCTTCCCTCGAGTCTGTTACATGCCAAAATGGTCATGTATCATGTTTTGGGTTAATTGTCGCGTATTTTTGAAATGATACGGTAACTTCCGCCGTAGGTGACGGTTGAGTCTGCGCAGAAAGAATGCGGAAGTGCGCGAGTCGTAGAAGCGTAATTAAGTTAACTTGACATGGACAAAGCAATAAGGTGGAAGTGCGGTGTAGTTTTTAACAAAAAGGTACGTAGTTTCCTTTTATCTTACCTTATCGCACACGCTACCCATTTCCTTCCAAATCCCCTACAAGTAGAAATAAGAAGATCACCAACGGATAATAATTTTATGTTCAACCCGGTGAACTACGAAAACCATCTCACGTGTTGAACCCTGAGATGAGAGATTCCGAGATATACATATCACGTAAGTAATTTGAACATTACCTAAAATGTGCATGTAAATTGACATAGACATTGCGATTGCATCATCCGGTAAAAACGTGGTCTGTATAGGTTATATAACGGCGTCAGAGCTAGCCGCCAAAACTGTAAAATTGCGCGCCGAAATTGTAATAATGGCGCCTGACGTGAGGCTTATCAGGACAGGAGTAGCAAAGTTGTAATATTTAATACAGACACCTTATGGGAAGTACACTATCACCTAACTTACAATTTGTGTCTTCGTGTCGTTTTACCTGACATCGCAGGTTTTACCAACAGTCGGGACGGAGGAGATCCGGTATAACTGCCTTTTTCCATAGACAAAAGTTATAATTTAAAAGAAAAGTAGGTTTAACAAGTCTTAAATTAATACAAAATGAAAAGAATTATTGGCAAGTCATTCAAATTCAGCCACGAGGGCATCCCTACCTTATCGGGTATTATTACAATTTCGGCGCGCCATTTTTACAGTTTTGGCGGCTAGCTCTAACGCCGTTATATAACCTATACAGACCACGTTTTTACCGGACGAAGCAATCGCAATGTATATGTCAATTTACATGCACATTTTTCGTATAATTATTTATGGTTCCGGATTTGGACCGTGTCATTTTATAAATTAAGGTCGACGTTTTGCCCACTTTTGTAAGGGGCTTCATCAGGACAATAAAATATATATATTTTTTTAATTATTTTAATTTAATTTTTTTTTATTTATTTTTTTTTAAAGATAAGAATGATAATATTAAATAGACAAGTAAACTGTAAAGAGAAAACAATATATATATATTTTATTGTCCTGATAAAGCACCTTACAAAAGTGGGCGAAACGTCGACCTTAATTTATAATATGACACGGTCCAAACCCCGAACCATAAATAATTATAATGACTCCGGCCGTGAAAGCCTCCGATAATATCACATTTTTTCGTAGTTCGCTGGGTTGAACATCAAATTATTATCCGTTGGTGATCTTCTTATTGCTTCTTGTAGGGGATTTGGAAGGAAATAGGTAGCGGGTACGATAAGGTAAGATAAAAGGAAACTACATACCTTTTTTTTTAAACTACACCGCATTTCCACACTTGTTGTTTCGTCCATGTCAAGTTACTTAATCACGCTTCCACGACTCGCGCACTTCCGCATTTCTTCTGCACAGACTCAACCGTCACCAACGGCGGAAGTTAGCGTATCATTTCAAAAATACGCGGCAATTAACCTAAAACATGATACATGACCATTTTGGCGTGTAACAAGTCATTGGTGTTATACATAGGATGCACATTAATCAACTGACAGGTACAAACAAAAAGGGTAATACATTGTGGATTTCGTTTCCCATTCCTACGTCAGTATACATATCTGTGCCAAGTATCTACGTTGCATAGCAATGATGAAAATCAAAGTCGTTGATCGTCTAACCTATAGTTGATCGTTCCATATGCAGTTTTTGGGTTTATTAGGGATAGCACCAAATCCTCAATTGGATATTTTGGTGTTATTATATTAACAGCACCACTCCCATTTATCAGCGTTTTTTTTTCTTTCTTCTGTTGCAGACTTTCTCGTTTCCTGTTTTAAATACCATGACATTTTTTAGCGATTCAGTGTTACAGATTCGGAGATCAAGAACTAACGTTCTTTGTAATTTCATCCCAAATCTGTTTTGTCTCGTATGAATATATTGTCAGTTTTCTTATTTTCAATCACACTTCTTCCTCATTAATTAGAGTAAGCAGAACATTATTTCCTGCGTATTAGAGTTAATACCGCAAGACCGTTTTTTTAAAATCCATTTCACCTTTTACTATGCCGCATAACGAGAATTCAAAATTACGAAATTTAATATGTTTTTGCTGTACAAACACAACCACACAGAAAAGCAAAACCTGTCAATAGAATACCGAAAAATATTGACAGTTCAGTCAAGGGACAGTTCAATGTTATAGGTACTCCTTAAAACTTAAGTTTTTGCCAATAGTCACTTAATTAGATATAGTCTTTACATATACGGAGCAATTGAAAACTAACTTTTAAGGGTTACTTAGATTTAAGAATTCCTTAGCTGAAGTGGTGCAAATTCCCATAAAATATGTATTAAGGTTTCCATTCTGCACATTTGAATTAACTAGGATTAATGTTTCGGGACGTGTTTCAAATATAGTTAATCGGATATCGTGGTATTCGACTAAAAGGACTATTAAATCTAATTTTTCTTGGCTGCTTATCAGGACAGCGAAACCAGTGGATATGAGGAACGATGATCTTTGACAAGCTGCAGTAGAGGAACACAAATAAGGACATAACTCTTCCAACGAGAAACTGTGATTTATTAGCTTGAAAACGTGACGGCAATATTTTGATAGATACTTTCTTTCCATAAAGTACCAAGCCAAAACCTTTCGAATTTGATATAATGGTCAGCTAGTTTAGTTTTTAAAGGTAAATTTTACAAAAATTATTTAATGGATTTAGATATTAATATTATTTTTCTTTTTAATTTGTAGACTTGATCCTTGCTAACATGGTTTTGGTCCATAGCTTAGAGGTATAAAGCAGTGGTTCTAAAAACATTGTGTTCTTATAATCGTCTCCACCAGTAAATAAAATTATGTCATAAATAGAAACCTTTAGGTGTTACGATTTTTAAAATAAAACTAGATTAATTATTCCGAAGAACCCCTAGATCTTGAATTAGAAAAGTTTAGATTAGCTTCTTGAAAAATTTAACCTGAAGTGAATTACGACGATACCGTGTTTATGTAAAATCACTGTGATGAAATAAGAAAAAATAATGTGTTATTTAAATGTTTAAAATAAAAATTTATAAAGTAGTCTGTTTGTAATAATTGAAAGGGTGTAATAGATTTTGGTTTTGAATCAATTTTCTTCTGCTTTCAATTTTATGCTTAACGAATAGATAATTAGTTTCTGATTTGGACCAATGATCGAAAAACTGAATTACAGTTGAAAATAAGCAGAATTGTTTAGCTTAAATGTTAGTATAAGAATATTAAACACTAACAAAGAAAGATACGATTTTATTTTATCAAATTTATTCCATTCTAAAAATTATTCTGTCGAAGAACTTGAATTTACCTTTAGGAAGCATCCAAATCTCAAAATAGTGTGTTTCCTTTATGGCTTGATTTAATCCTGGTGTCATATAATGTAGTTTATTAAGTATTACGATTTTTAAAATAAAATAGTCCTTCGATCTTGACTAATAGTACCTATAAGTTTAGATCTACCACTTGAAAAATAAACCGAAATATATTACCGTCAGTCCGATGTAATGCTATCATTCTAGTAAATTAAAATAAAAATATTCTGTTCTATAAGTGTTCGATATTAAAATTCCTTTAAGTAGCCTATTTCTAATATTTGAAGGGATGTAATAGATTTTCGTTAAAAATCAATTTCCTTGAATGATCAACGAATGGATAAATTGTTTCAGATTTGCACAAATGACCGAAGGTTGAAAAATAAGCAAACAGAAATTGTTTAGCAAAAGTGTCAACGCAAGAATATTAAAAGCAACAAAGGAAAATTTTACAACTTCTTCTAGCTAATTTATACAATTCAACAATTTTTTCTTTCGAAGATCTTGAATTTTAAGTTGCCCAAAAGTGGAATCTCTGAAATCTTTAATTAGCGTTGTTAACAATTTCTCTTACCATTTTTAAAGTTGTTACAATTTTGAAGTAACAAGTTTGATAATTTTTTAAACGGCTCGTTTTTAGTTGTAGTAGAATTTGAAACCACAAGCCTTATGCAAAATTATCCCTAAAATCCTGGTATTTCTTGAAATACTTTGAATATCTTTTTTCTTCCTAAAAACAGTGCTTTAATGACACGTAATGAAAGGAAGCACCGAATTCTCTTGGAACGTTTTAAATAAGACAACAAATAAAAACAAGAATCAGCGACATTTTTTGTAAGTTAACCTTAATTATTTTCAGGTACAGTTTTTTTAATTTAAATAACTTGTTCATTTTGCCTCATGTTTTTGACCATAAAGGCGACAAAGTATTATAATTTGTCAAGTGAAGAATTCATTTTATTTACAAACCCTGCTCTAATATTTCTGAACTATTGCTTAATTAATTTGCCTGTAATTCGTAGCGACCTAATTCTTAAAAAGTCTACGAAAAATTCTCCAATAGCTTACCTGTTTTAAATAACTGGAGTTTACAGCAATCTGATTTTCCCCCGTTAAAATTCTGAAAACTGTTAAGTACATCTATGCCGTGGTAACGTGCAATTTTCACAAAAAACGTCGATTAACCGCTTAAAGCACTGCACTTTTAAGATTTATAAACACATTCACAATTTTTCTTGTTAAAATTTTAAAAGAATTGTTAAATTAAGATCGCCAAACAATGACGGTTTTATTAGCACTTGAGAAAGAATATAATTGCTGGAACACCACCGTTGCACTCGTAAGAAGCAAGCGATGTCCGAGGAATCATCTGCTTTGCTCCTTGACCACTATTTTTAGCCTCTTATCAGTAGCTTTATACCAGATCAAGCATTGGACACGTGTTGTAAACACGATTATTTTATTTTAAACGATTAATTATATATTGACCGGAATACTCTTGAAACACAAATGCGCTTGTGATAGCTTCAAAATTAAAAATATGCTTGTGACAAAATGTTGAGGACACTAAATGTTTTAGGTAAACAATATCTTGCAATTCTTAAGCTTCGTATTTTCTGTTTTTTAAGATATGCAACGTTTATATTTAGAACCAATAAAACATTAACCTTAAAACTAGATAATAAGTAAATAAATATGCTAATGATTAGCTAAGGTCTTTTTGAAAGTCATAAGTAAATTTCTTAGAACTTCTTCAAAGATGTTTCAAAACATTCTTAGTGATAACTGGGTTCAGTGGACTTACCTAGTGAATCAGTTTTTGAAGTAATGCCTTTTGTGGTATACATTTGCTAATTAGTACTTTTAAATAAAATCAAATAAGGACCTGCTAAACGTTTCCAAATCTTCTCGTGGCTTTGTAAAATAGTTAAGTTTTGTAAGAAAATTAGTTATTAGAAACTTGCATTTTCAAATATTGGAACCGCTGCAGTCGCCTAATGATAACAAGAAAATAAAGGTTGCATTCTCCGCTAACCGACAGTAATCGAATGGAAATTGTACTAAACTAATTAGTACACATAAAATTAATATATACAATAAAATTGTGAATAGTCTTTATGTTTAAACTACTTTCGTTGACTTAGTTTATCGTAAGTAACCTAAATCAATAGAGCAGTGGATGAGTATATCAGCTACTTTTCTTCAGACCCAATAGTATCTTAGCTTTGCTTATCCTAGCTAGGAGGTGCCGCTGTATTAAAGTCAGAAATGCTTGAACTTGATACCGGGGCGGATTGTGGTATCTTGCAGGCCACACTACTGTAACATACTGTTAACATTAAGTAAAATAAAACATATATTTATAATCCTAGCAATTGATATACGATCCTATAACAACTTATTTACAAGATTAACACGTGTGAGCTTGTTAATAGCACAAACAGGAACAATTATATGTATATGTATATATATATATATATATATATATTGCTGTGGATCGTGGGGACAGTCTCTGGATCTCCCTAAAACCTATTCAAATTCTAACGTTCGGCTGTCATAAGATTGCTGTGATCGGGGACTTATGGGTTTGACATCGCCAGTGTCAACACTGATTTTCAAAAATTTAAAAATGTTAACCAAAAAAAAATGTCTTACCCTGATTTCTGCTTCAAAATATCTCCAGCAGCTTCCCTGGCTAGCTCAGCTGTGACTCTTCTCGGATCCCTAAATTTACAATCATTCTTCTTTCCCACTCACACACCATTCCATAAAATCACCAAATAATACAACAATCATACAATCTTTATTTACCGCTATTTACAAACAATTATTCACAAATATATACAGTTTGGTACACTAATTACGACTCAATAAGTGCTATTTTTGTAAAGTCCTTGTTTTAAATTTTTAATTGCAAACACATTTAATACAATAGAAGTAAATGGGCCCCAAATAATACCCTATATTTATTGCACACTGGAGCATGGTGAGCTCATAATAACCCAGTTTATTAATGTATGTCTTTTACCTTGCATAAATTTACTACAAAACTAATAAACCCATGTACCCTTAACAATCCAATTTAAATTCATAATGAAATTTAGTACGCTTTACATACACCTTTTTTTCAATATTTAAAATAACCCTACTAATTGTCAAGTACGCGTATCTTTTCCGATACGTTAAATAACCATAAATAACCCCAAAGTTCACTCACACATCACAAAATAATTCCAAAAGTTTATCCGATAACAGAAAATTCAAAAGAGTTACCTGGAAGTGCTTCAAGTCTCCATCTCCTTTGATGATGCTCTACAGAATCCCTTGCTTCGTGACTATGCGCTCTGATCCTCCAGATAGATGATAACCTCAGTATACGCCGAGCTCTTTGCTACCAATTACCATTCCATCACAGCATACAAATTCACGTATATTATACTTTAGTTTATTGATTTATTAGCTTGTTATGGTATTAGTTGGACCTTGGTTAATTAAATTCACTCGAAACTACTCACGTTAATAACTATAAGACCTCAACTTACCACGTTATAAGTGCTAATACTACTTTTACTAAATTATAAGGTTTTTAATACTCACAAGACTCTACTCTAGCATCGGTTTATTGTTATAAGTAGTCTAAAGCGATGAAAAATACAAAGAGGACCGCTACTAATTCTCTTCAAGTATTTATACTGTTAAAATGCCACCTTTCGGCCACTCTTCGTGCGAAAAACTTATTTTAAAATAATACTTCTGCAAATTTTGATATAACCGCCTTAAAGCTTCCAGAAATTCACTTCGTGGACGCGCTATATGATCCAAAAAATCGCTTTTACCTGCCGCGTGTTCGTCCTTTGTAAAACTACCTGTTTCAACCAATGATACTGTTCTGTGTGGTCATAAAACTCCGCCTGTAATATTTTTATCTCTGTCTTATGCATATTTGATCTCGCGTTCCAAACCCCACTTGAGTTATAGAAAATTGATATTGCTGACCGCGTCTCATGACTCCACGTGGATTGAGTACGTGCGCTTTGAATCCAATGCTTTTATATCCGTCTCTATCTGTAGCATATCACAGATCGTGCACCCCTTCTGCTCTTTAAGAAACTTTGTTAGATTGTTATTCAAAGCCACTGACGGTTGGAAATATTTTCTTTGAAGTCCGCTTTATTATGCTGATAAATTTGAAGAAGGTAACCTTTTAAATATGCAGGTGTTCTTAATTATTGACTGTTTAAAATAACAATTCTTGGAGTTTATATCTCACGGTCTCTGATACAATTGAGGTCTTTGCCTGCTACCACGAAACCTTTTGCTTTGGAATGATTGATTTTCCATACCCTGGTGCGTTTTTTAATGCTATTACACGTTGAATTAAAATAAATTAAATTAATTATGCGTTTCTATTTGTTTTTAAAACTAATTTTCTTTATGAACCTATTACTTTTCAATCATTAATTATAAAAATACGTCAATACTTGTTTGTTCGGTCTCTTTGTCGCACGTTTGCGTGGTTAATTTTAAGTTATATTTAATTTGTAGTTGTAAATCAAATAGTAAAACTGTCATCCCTTGTTCCCTTATATCCTGTCGTAAAAATTCCTGGTGCATCTGTAAATAAGTTGAAAAGGGGGTAGTGACAAAACACTCTCTCATCGATATCGAAGCAGAACAGTCGGTTCTTCGTTCGCTAACGTGAGTTTGTCAATAATGCCGCCGACTTTATCGATAAACCCCTAAAAAACACAGTGCAAGTGCAAAGTAACACGTACTATAATCTCGAATACAGTCCACAACCTTTACGTCGTTGTGTACTTTCGTCGAGCCCTTAGACAGCGACATTCGTCGATTTTGGGAATTAGAAAATATTCCCTTCAAGAAACACATTTCTTCTGAAGAAGAAACGTGTGAAAATCAATTTGTGGAAAATTATAGACGTATCAATGACGGTCGTTTTGTAGTGTCCTTGCCTTTTAAAATTTCTGAACCCTCATTTGTGGGTACGAGATCGATTTGTATTAAAAGATTTTTGTCGTTAGAACGTTGTTTGCTAAAAAATCCTGAATTGTATTCGGATTAAAAAAATTTATGGAGGATTATTTGGAAAGCGGTCACATGGTTCAAGTGAAACCGCCTATAAATTCGTCGGTTCATGAGAAAATGTATTACAGTCCCCATCATGCTGTACATAAGCGTGATAGCACTACCACCAAATTGCGTGTGGTTTTCGATGCTTTGTTTCCGGATCAATCTGGAAATTCGTTAAATGATAGCTTGGCTATTGGCCCTGCTCTGCAAAAGGACATTGCAGTTTTGTTATTGCACTTTCGTGTACATCCTATCGTAATTACAGCTGACATCAAACAAATATATCGGCAGATTTTGGTTAAAGATACTCATCGTGATTATCAACGTATCGTCTGGAAATTTTCTCCGTCGGATCCTATTACGGACTTTAAATTAAATGCTGTAACTATGGAGTTTCGTGGTCGCCTTTTTTTGGCCTTGCGTACTGTTCAAGAATTGGCAAGGTTAGAATCGATTAATTTTCCTTTCGCGTCATCGGTATTGGCGAGCGATACCTATGTTGATGACTTAGTTACTGGATGCAATTCGATTGAAGCTGCTAATCAATTAATTGGTGAATTGAATAGTATTTGCACTAGTGGTGGTTTTCAGTTAAGAAAATGGAGTAGTAATTGCTCGGAAGTGATGTCCAACTTGAGGAAGTCCCTGTCCAGTTCGGACGCAATTACATTTCAAGATAAAGATAGAGGTTCAATAAAAATTTTAGGTCTTTCGTGGCGTGCTATTACAGATGCATTTTTATACAACTTAAACGTTGAAGAGCGCACTTGCACTAAGCGTAATATTTTGTCGGCTATCGCAAAAATTTTTGATCCTCTCGGTTTGATAGCGCCTTTAGTACTTTTCGCTAAACGTTTAGTTCAAGATCTTTGGTTTTTAGGTCTCGGTTGGGACCAAGAGCCGCCATTGGAAGTCGTAGAAAAATGGAAACATTTTTTGGGTGAATTGCCAGCGGTTTCGAATATTGAAATTTCGCGTCGCATTGTATGTCATAATTTTAAAAAGGGTTCTGTGATGCTTCTGAAGCGGGATATGCAGCTGTCATTTATTTTCGTTCGTTCGATTTAGAAGGTAATATTACCATGTCATTAGTATGCGCAAAATCGACGGTTGCTTCTACTAATCGCGTTTCATTGCCTCGTCTCGAATTGTGTGCTGCCCTACTCTTGGCAGATTTAGTTGATATAGTCAAAAATACTTATACAGATATTTTATCCTTTAGTAATATTTTCGCGTGGTCAGATTCTACTGTTGTTTTATCCTGGATTCGGCCTTCCTCGCATAAGTGGAAGACATTCGTTAGCAATCGCATTTCGCATATTCAAGAACGTATTCCTCCATCTTCATGGTTTCATGTTAAGTCCCAGGATAACCCTGCGGATTGTGCCTCACGTGGACTTTTGGCTTAGAGTTGGTTCACCATCCATTATGGTTGACAGGGCCTTACTGGTTAGTGCGTCGTAGCGAAGAATGGCCAGGAACGTCGCTGCCAAAACTTATCGACTCATATCAGATGCACATCGAATATCGTACTTTGTCGTTAACAGTCGTTATGTCTGAGAATTTCTTAGATTTGTTGTTGGATAAATTTTTAAAACTGCAGAAAATTTGTAGGATTATTACATGTATTCGTCATTTCATTCGTAATGTTCAATGTCCGGCAGATTTGCGTTTAAAATATTCTGATGGTTTGTCTCTAGCTCATCAGCAAGAGGCTATACATTTATTGATTAAAAGAGTTCAAACAAATATTTTTGCCTAAGACATCGCAAATATTAAAACTGGAAAACTTGTTAGTAAACAACTTTGTAGCCTTAGTCCGTTTCTAGATAGTCGTGATTTGTTGAGGGTGGGCGGTCGCCTACGTAATTCTGAGTTGTCGCATGATGCAAAATTTCCAATTTTGCTTCCTCGGTCGCATCGATTGACTGAAATTATTATATTAGATTGTCATGAAAGACATTTACATCCTGGAAATCGAACAACTCAATTTTTATTAATGTAAAATTATTGGATCTTGTCCGCAAAGAGGGCTATTCGGCAATGTTTGAAAACCTGCATTCGTTGTTTTCGTGTAAACCCTGTGGCTTTATACTCCCCTATGGGGGATTAACCAGCTTCTAGGTTAACTCCAGATAAGGCGTTTTTACATACGGGAGTCGACTTTGGCGGACCTTTCTCTGTCACGATGAATCGATGTCGTGGCGCAAAATCATTGAAAGCGTACATTTGCTTATTTATTTGTTTCAGCACTAAAGCCATCCATTTGGAACTAGTGTCTAACTTGTCGACAGACGCTTTCTTGGGTGCTTTACGTCGATTTATTGCTCAAAGAGGCAAATGTATTCAAATCCATTGCGAGGGAATCGAATTTGTGTTTAATCCTCCTGCTGCTCCTCATTTTGGTGGTTTGTGGGAGGCCGGGATTAAATCAGTAAAATCCCATTTAAAAAGAATTATCGGTGAACAAATTTTGCCGTTTGAAGAATTCTCGACTGTATTGATTCAAATCGAAGCGATTCTCGACTCACGTCCACTATGCGCACTGAGTTGCGAACCGCATGACTTTTCGTATTTGACCCCGGGTCATTTTCTTAATGTTGAACCAGTCTCGGTGTTACCAGATCCAGATTTGTTGTCCATAAACCCGCTCGTTTGAATCGCTGGCAACTGTTGCAGCAAATGCAACAAGGGTTTTGGAAGAAATGGAGTGCTGAATACCTGCACACGTTGCAACAGAAAGGTAAGTAGTTGAGGAATTCCGCTACCCTACCTATTGATTCGCTTGTCCTCTTAAAGGAAGAAAATAACCCCCCTCTAAAATGGCGTTTTGGAATAGTAGTAGATGTTCACCCTGGTAGGGACGGTATCGTTTGGGTAGCTACAGTCAAGACATCCCAAGCGTTAGTCAAACGCCCCTTAGTGAAACTATGTTTACTGCCAGTTACTTAATATTTAATGGTATGTATACATATATTCACTTATATAAGCTTGTCGGTTTAGATTTCTTAGTTAATAGCTATAATTATTTTTAAATATAAAATAAGTTAGTTCATACTTATTTTGGTGGGCGGGATGTTCGGTCTCTTTGTCGCACGTTCGCGTGGTTAATTTTAAGTTATTTTAAATTTGTAGTTGTAAATCAAATAGTAAAACTGTCATCCCTTGTTCCCATATATCCTGTCGTAAAAATTCCTGGTGCATGTGTAAATAAGTTGAAAATGGGGTAGTGACAAAACACTCTCTCATCGATATCGAAGCAAAACAGTCGGTTCTTCGTTCGCTAACGTGAGTTTGTCAATAGTGCCGCCGACTTTATCGATAAACCCCTAAAAAACACAGTGCAAGTGCAAAGTAACACGTACTATAATAACGAATACAGTCCACTTAGCTGAAGAGTAAGGAACTACATCTTAGAACAACAAAACAGTTCGTTTAAATTAAATAAATGAAATAAATTTTGCGCGTAAATAAATTGTTTTTTTCTCTATACAGGGTGTTTGAAATTGCATTGCATACCCCAAATTTAACCCTTTGAATCCATAACAATATATATATATATATATATATATATATATATATATTTCTATGAATCTTCCTTTCCATCGAGCTCCAGCGTTGGGCCGACGTAATTCTGTGTATCTTACCTGGAGCGGCTCAAAAAAAATTTTGTGGCATCACAAATACCTGCACCTCTAAAGATGATTTTCAATTCGAACGCCAAAACCTCCAACTTCCTCAGGGATATACGCCACGACTGCTCACTCGTTCACTGAAAATCCTATCCTACTATTTCAATAAAAGTTGACTGCCAAAAGTATATCTCGATTTATTTGCACATCCAATTGCTATTCAAAAATTTCTTTTACATTCCTCAAACATTTTAATATTTAACGCATATTATCAATTTTGAGAGAAAAATCATTTTAAATAAATTAATTTTGAAATTCTTCTAATTACATAAATAATTAAAAAGTAACTGGGCTTATCCCCAAACTTTAAACCCCAAGTCTAATACGGGCTCATAGTAAAAACCTTCCTTTATCTATGTGCTGACTACGGCACTGAAATTATCAACACCCTTTTACTTTGTACAAAGAGCCAAAATTACACCTTCATTTAATACCATCAGAATATTACATAAATAAGTTTTCATATATTTCTTTTTAAGGTAAATCAATAAATAAAATGTCCTTACAATACAATAAAATTCACTAAAAGTCACCAAATAGTCAAAAACACCCACAAAATTACAAAATGCAAAAGTTTTACAAAGGTAGAGTTACCTGGATTGTAGCACCACCAGCTCTCTACGTGGAAACCATCTCCAACGTAGTCGTCCCTCTAGACTGCACGTTCAAATTCTTTCTCCGGGTGGTCTCTCACCATCCGGAACAGCACGCTTCTATCCAGATTCCCCCATACAAATTCACGGTACCCCCATGCTCCGCTACTGGTCTATCCATATACTCGACATGTACCCAGAGTACACAAAGCGCCTCCAACCACAAGTAGTAAAATTGTACTTACTTTGTATTTAGCTTCAATTATTTACAGCATTTTATTTACTTTAGAATTGCCATATACTTTAGCACCCACTTGTGCTTATTAAATTTTAATGAACTCTAAACTTTTATATTTGCACTTGTAACTTGGTTGGCAATCAAAAGTACAAGAGAAAAGAGAGCCTTTACCACCTCCTTGGTTTTTATATAACCTCCAAATCTACCTCCTCGAAGCTATTCTCATCACCCCTATCACATATTTTCTCGGTAACGTTTCCAACCGTCCACCGGTTTCAGAAACTGATATACAGCACAAACAACAACGGTCGCTCAATTCCACAAAACACACGATTATCCTTGAGCTATTTTACGTAAAACTTCTTAACCGTCACAGAAATCCCAGCATTTTCAATAACAAACAAAAGCTTTACGAAGAAATGCTCATGAAATTGTTACCGACCGCCGCTTTCCATGAAATCGTCCGATAACTGTCGTTTATTTTAGCCTCCAAAATACGCCCCTAATGCACACGCATATTGGTTATCTCCCTCTAACCTGCATTTAAAATCTTCCATCTTTGGTCATTTTCCCTTACTTAAATTTCAACAACAGTTGTGCCATTCTTTTATCTTCGTCTAACCCGTATGTGATCCCCTATTCATAAACTCTGTTCTACCTAACCGATCGATACTATCGTCTACCTTGCTTTTGTACACCAAATCTAACAATCGTACACTGTTTGTACCTTTCGACTAATTTCTCATGCCTATTCCAATTATAATATTCAGAAAACACATCGCATCTTTGTTTCGCTTATTTGTCTTTAAATTTCTTTGTCTATCCAGACGTTTCAAAGTCAATGATTACTAAACATATGCTATTGTTCTTCCTTTGCTACCTCGTGTAAAATGATGTCTTTCTCTTTATATTATCGATCTGTTTTTCGTACGTGCCTGTGTTTGTCGCTCAACCGTCTTCTTCCAACAACTATAATACTTGTTGATAAGCTTTATACTCAATATCTAGAAATATTATCCGTGCTCAAACTTTGTATTTTACGTTACACAAATAAATAACTAACGCTTTAAATATGCGTTTACTAAATAAACTCTTCACTTATCGATGTGCATGCTACAAACATAAAAGCTTTCGTATTAACACATTTATTCACTATTTCATAATAAATCTTAACTATGGTTTACGGACTTACGTTCCCCATATAGTTATGCACGTATGCTATACGAAATTAAGTTTCCTACCTAATTGTAACTAATATGTAGAGTAAATTATACAACTACGTACAATTAACCTTAATATTTAATGAAAATTTGTCAATCATTATCCGATCTTTCTGAAAAATGTCTCAAACTTTCCTTGACCCTTATATACACGCTTTACCTTGCAATAACTAATAATTCGACCTTGCTAATACCTCTTATAATCTATAAAACCACAGTAATATATATATATATATATATATATATATATATATATAATGTATTCTTTTGTAGGTTTCAGGTCTTCTTAAATAATCAGTACTTTTTTTATAAATCTAAGCTTTCGGATATATTCAATCCTTTGTCAAAGATACTAAAAATACAGAATAAAATACTGTAAAAATAATATGCTTTACTTACTAAAGCGAGGCTACAGATATAAATTAAAAATACATTTGTTTGTACAAATTAAAATATAAACTTGTTGGAAGTTAGGTAAGTTTGACATTTGACAGGTGTTTATTTTTGACTAAAGCTCCCTCTGTTTTTATATGTTTATTTAAATTTAAATAGCATTTTGTTGTGTGTGTGTGTGTGTGTGTGTGTGTGTGTATGTTAGCAGCTGTTGTGAGATTACTGAATATTTTTAATTTATGTGTTAGTGGTTTGAAAATTTAGAAGATAAGTATATAACTCAAACTACAAAATCAGTTTTTGCATTGAAATTTTAAAAGACATTCAAATTCTTTTTCTTTAATTTCAATGTCTAAATTTTTATAGTTAGTTAAATTTATCCATAAGATCTTAAATAACTAAGTTAAAACATCTTGGGTTTGAACACACACTGATTTCAACCACACAACACACACACACACACACAACATGCATTTAAAATTTAAATAAACATATAAAACAGAGGGGAGCTTCAAAAATAAAACACCTGTCAAATGTCAAACTTACCTAACTTCCAACAAGTTTATATCTTAATGTTTGATGGCTAAACAAATGTATTTTAATTTATATCTGTAGCCTGCTTAAATAAAGCATATTTTAATAGTTTATTATTTCTGTTATTTTAGATCTTTGACAAAGGATTGAATATATCCGAAAGCTTAGATTTATAAAAAAGAGTACTGATTATTTAAGAAGACCTGAAACCTACAAAAGAATACCATTTATATTGAAATTAAGGTCGTTATCTTTATAAAAGTTTAATAATATATATATATATATATATATGTTTGAGGATGCTTTTCTTGGGTTATACGTCGAAACATTAACATAAAGTTTTACATTTGATTGTTCCATAACCTCACTCGACCATACGTATGTTTCGACTATTTGAGCCTTTTTCAATGCTTTAGTCATTCCTATAAATTAATTTAGATACTAGGTGTTTAAGTGACAAACAGTTTTTAAGCGCGTGATAGACAAGTATACTTTAAAGGTCTATAAGAGGGACGCAGATGCAACATGTTTGTAGACGGTATCGATTGTTCAAGGCACACAGAAAGGATGAGAGAAATAACCGTGAACAATATTATTATAGAAGGGCGACAAGCAAGACGGAAAACACAAGATGGAAAGAGATACCAGAAAAGAACAAATAACGTAGGCACTTTAAGTAGGGAATATAGACAAGGCTGAGAAACGTGATTATGTGAATCCAAAAAAGATAATTAGATAAACGCGCACACGATAAACGTAATTGTATACTGAGCTCACCATAGACCAGGGGAAAGTAAATTAAAGGTTCAGGATAGGCCCATCTACTTTGAACTAACATAATGAAATGTAGAGAAGTATAAAATTGGGAAGATATTAAGTGATTTCTTTTGATACCGAGTAGGGTTATAAAAAATGTTTTACGTAGATCCATATTGTACATATTGAGATGGTGTAAATTAAATTTTTATTTTGTTAGAATAAAAGGGTTGTCTGTTTTGTCGAATTATTTGTTTATATTTTTATTATTAAGCATATAGGTTGTTGAGAAAAGGAGTAGCCGTGGTGAGTATCTCCGAAGAAGTTGTGAGCAGAGCTAGCCGTGTAATATCAGTTTTCGGAAGCAACTTCAGAAGATACTTAACCAGAACATCTAGTAATCAAAGCCGGGATTCAAAAATTTATTTAGGTGAAAAATTAGTAGAGTTTCGGCAAGTACTTTATTTTATGACAACCAAAGTGTGAGGCACGATGATTAAGGGCATCCTTTCAAAGATCCACTGCATATTTATGACAGCCCAACGGTGGGGTTTGGAATAAGCGTACGCTTGAGGCAAATTCACTGCAATATATATATATATATATATATATATATATATATATATATGAGTAAAATTTTGAAGTGGTTTTACGACCGTTGTGTGAAAATATTAAAGGGTTTATGCTTATACGGTCAATTGGTTGAATGCATATATCTTTATTTTAAAACCAAATTTTCAAAAGGTAGTTCCTTTCTTTTTCAAGGTTCTAGTAACAATAAACAGTTAGTCTAAATTAATTTACATAGGATAATACTTGTAATGAAATTATTAAATTATATACAATGCTTTTGATGTTATTGCATTTTTTGACACATATAAAATGTCACTTTAATTGACCCTAGGACCTGTGTTGACTTTTGTTATTTATCTATATGGAAATGTCTGTGTGTACTAGTAAGTGTATTTAGTGTAGTTTGAAGATGTATTGAGGGTTGCGTCATTTTAAGTGGGAATTATACTGGTATTTTAAAATTTAATAGATATGTATACATTGTGCTTAAATTGTTGATATCCGTTTTCTTGTTCATACTTGTAGGGTTATTGTAAATGTGACACATTTCCAAAAAAGTTCTCTTATTATAATTTGGTTCAATGGTCAGAATTTGTGTATTTGTAAAATCTGGTCTATGCCCTTTTATGTTAGAGTGAACTTTGAAAAAGAAAGGAACTACCTTTTGAAAATTTGGTTTTGAAATAAAGATTTATGCATTCAACCAATTGACCGTATAAGCATAAACTCTTTAATATATATATATATATATATATATATATATATATATATATTGCTAATCTCTCGTGACCTCTTTATCACATCAATATATTTTCATGCACCGAGAAAACTCCTGACCTCAACTTCAAATCAGTTCTAGTCGTACAAACCCCTGTGAATCATAGTATCGCGTAAACCTTACATGTGATTTTCCAATGCTCCAACCGAAGGAACTACATTGGCCAGGAAGCAAGTTTTTTTTACCTGGAAAATTTGAAATTTTGCCGAACCCTTGCTGATCCAAGCAAGGTAGGGATCTTTAACGTGCGTGACAACACTCAGACATGGAACCTCCATTTTAACTCTCATCCCAACAAGGGTGTATTTTTGTGAAAAATGCTCACCTAACATTTTTCAAGCGGACCGTGTCGGAATTCAAACCCGGGACCTTGGGCGTAGTAGTCACACACATGCCAACTATGCCACGTAAACCTGCGTAAACCTCGGGATAAATGATTGCATAGATAAAAAAAATGGCGTCAGCGTTTCAAATATTTAGAAATAGCGGTAATTTTTCCTGATAGTACCGCAACCTTAATTACATGTATATATTTAATCACGACGCACAAATACTCTAGTAACTTTTGTATTTTTGTAAAATTAAATAAAGGAAAAATTGTGTTTATTTATGCCACGGCTTTTGAAACTCACTCTCAGGAATTATTATATAAAGATATTTCTACTCTGTAAGAAAACGTGGGCTCAGGTCGTCTTACAAACACATTAAGCACTTCCACATAAAGCGTCGTCTAGTTAATATCGCTTAACCTCTCGCAGTGTAGATGTGGCTTCATATTATTTTCAAAGATTGATAAATATAATCGCAAATGTATAATTTAGATAAACGTTTGAAATTCAAATTACTAACAAAAATCTTAAAATGGTGCTTATACAAGGATTAATTTCAAATACCTGTAATTCCACCGAAGGTGCCTGAGTTGTTCAAATGGACCTCTTCACAGGATAAAACAAAATTGTCTTGCGAACGCTTGCAGTTAATACCTGTAGAAAGTAAGTTTTAATTTTATGTTTTTATTAGATTTACTCTATCTTATGTTCTAGGACTAATAAAATAATAACTTAGGAACAGTATACTTAGAATCCGCTATATGAATATGTATTCTTGTAATACACGACCACATATGAACAAAACGTTGTCCTGTTAGACTGGGAAACCACTGTAAATTATCCGAAGCGCAGTGATGCTATTCTCCAATACTAAAATGACCCTTTGTTCGCTTTAACTGGAATCACTCTTCTTAACTGCACATGGTTGTATAAAACCTTTGTTACTTATTATATGATGCACTAATAGTCTTCCACAAATATTAAGTTCTTTATATAGCTCAAATGTTACGATGATTAAGTAAAAAGGGGTAAAATTCAAATAGATATATTCTTTCTTTTCTTTAATACAATTACAAGCTCCTCAGAAAAAAACGTCTTTTTACAAAAAAAATTTCAAAATCAACTAATTCATTTTCTAAACACTTATCACCTAGGAGATTGTTTCAAAAATTATAACTTGCCTACTATTTACAAAATGTTTAAGAACTACACTCATTGATCGATTATCATTATGTATACTTCCTATTTTGGAACAGCTAGATACTTATTGTGTCACTTATACTACTTATTATTGGTTCACATTCCACAAATCTTAAAATTACTTAATGCTAACTAAACATGTTAAAATAAATTCTCTTACAGGTATTATGGTACATTAATTAATTAATGAAATAGAGTATCCATCAAACAGTTAACATGAAATTTACAAACAATCAACCGAAGCTCATTCAGTTGAAATTACATTAGATAAACGTTTTATTAAAGAACAATTAACCAAAACACTTCTTTAAATCTCAAACGCTTCACCACCAGTAAATAGCATTTTAGCCTAGTTTAAAAAGTAATCATTTATCAATCCTCAGCTTATTGTGTCTTAAATTTAGAAAACATTGATAGGAGTGGTAAATTAATGTGTTTACTTTCAGATATCTTTTAAATCATTTTATAATATATATATATATATATATATATATATATATATATACTATATTTTATAATATATATATATATATATATATATATATATATATAATATTACTTGAAATTGTGTTTCTTGGGAAAAGGTCTAAATAAATAAAAAATATTTTTTCACATTATATGCGTGTTAAACAGACGTTTCGACCGTCGCAAGATGGTCTTTATCAATGATGTTTTTTATCTATAATACGATACATGTACATTATCTCTTATAAATACCTAAAATATGCTTACCCATAAACGGAGGTTTATATATTATAACGTAGTATAAATTGAGTCATTCATTAAATGGTATGGTACGGTTACTACACTTTAATTTATTTAATATACAATTGAACTAAAAAATTTACGTCACAAATTAAAATATTGTTGATATATATAAATTATGTACAACCTTGATGCGAGTTGCTAAACTCTTAGTCAAAATTTAAAATTCTAATTTCTTAGTAAACATGTATATTAAAATGTTTAGTACAGAGTTTGATTGGAGACTAATGCTTGATTTATTGGAGTTTCTATTTCTTGGCACTGGATAAAGACACGTTTTTAAAACAGGTTAAAATCATAATACTATTTACAATTATGTATATGTGTGTTATTGGATAAAATTAACTTTATGTATAAATATATATATCAATGTGTTTATATATTTAATAATATCTATTAATGTATCCACCTGTACATACCTCTACGCATACACATACGTTTTTTCACTCTATTTTGCCACCATATATGCAAGACAAACACCTATTCCTGATTAATTTTATGCATTTTTATTTTAATAGATTATAATATATTTTACTTAATTTGCTAATATCTATTTTATCATTTACTGATGTTGGATGTTTAATAATATACACCATCTCTAGGAATTCTCGAATTTTTTGGTTTGCTTCTGTTTTTAAAATTGTTGTTTTATCGAATTCGAATTTATGTTGGGCTTGTTTTTCATGTTTGGTTAGCGCAGTTTGGTTAGTTTTATCATATTTATGACCATTTATTCTTTTTTCTAAATACTGTATACTCTGCCCAATGTATACGTAATTGCAATTCTGTTGACACGGAATCTAATAGATGGTGTGTGTTTTTTTATTCTTGGGAGTGTTGTCTTTTAATTTACTAAAACAACTCTTTGTTAAATTGTATCCTTTGTGCGCAATTTTTATATTATGTTTTATTAATAATTTTTGTAGGTTTTCGGATAAATCTTGCACATACGGTATGGGTGCATATTTTATTATTGATTCATTTTTGGTATTGTTGATATAGTTTGTGTTATAGTGTTTATTAATTTGTTTTTTAAATATCCGCTCAATTAAGTTTAGTGGGTAATTATTTTCTCGTAATGCGGTTTTAGCTTTCTTAATTGCTTCCCATCTATGGCAAAATAGAGTGAAAAAACGTATGTGTATGCGTAGAGGTATGTACAGGTGGATACATTAATAGATATTATTAAATATATAAACACATTGATATATATATTTATACATAAAGTTAATTTTATCCAATAACACACATATACATAATTGTAAATAGTATTATGATTTTAACCTGTTTTAAAAACGTGTCTTTATCAGTGCCAAGAAATAGAAACTCCAATAAATCAAGCATTAGTCTCCAATCAAACTCTGTACTAAACATTTTAATATACATGTTTACTAAGAAATTAGAATTTTAAATTTTGACTAAGAGTTTAGCAACTCGCATCAAGGTTGTACATAATTTATATATATCAACAATATTTTAATTTGTGACGTAAATTTTTTAGTACAATTGTATATTAAATAAATTAAAGTGTAGTAACCGTACCATACCATTTAATGAATGACTCAATTTATACTACGTTATAATATATAAACCTCCGTTTATGGGTAAGCATATTTTAGGTATTTATAAGAGATAATGTACATGTATCGTATTATAGATAAAAAACATCATTGATAAAGACCATCTTGCGACGGTCGAAACGTCTGTTTAACACGCATATAATGTGAAAAAAATATTTTTTTATTTATTTAGACCTTTTTCCCAAGAAACACAATTTCAAGTAATATTATATAAAAGAAGGTCAAGAAATACCAATCGAATTATATATATATATATATAATTATATTAGAGGGTCATTCAAACATAGTCGATCAAATCATGCTTTTCAATTGATGAACAACTAGCGGCAAGCGTTTGCAAGTTTTGAGTATTTCAAAGTACGGTAAGTCAATATATTTGGGCTTGCTAGTTAAAAATCTCCCGAACGCAAACGTTAGCGCGGAATTAAATAAATTACTGATACTTAGTGAAAATGGGTTGGTAGTGGATGCTTTTTTTTAACAGCAGTCGGATTCTAAGGATCACATCACTGACACCACATTGTTGTCTTGTACAAGATTGATTAAGTCTTTAAAAAAGGTGTAAGGCGTTAAATTTTTTCACCTGCTACATATTTTAAACTGTTATTTAATATTTAAATGCATATAACCACTTTTCTTATTAATTGGATTTTTACGTTGGTGTACGATTGATTGAAAGCGATTTATAACCAGAAAAAGCACCACAATTGTAATTACTTAAACTGATAGGTACACATTTAGTTCGTTTAGATACTTATACATAATAATTTTATTTTGTTACATTTAGATTTAGCCAAACAGGAATAGTTAATTTAATTAATTTGTTTCGTTACGACATAATACAGGTTAGTGAGAAGCTTGGACTTTTTATTTGTGTTTATTTTAAGTTAGTAGTTGAAAGAAAGAACAAGTGTACAGAAGGCTCTACCAACCTGTATTGCAGAAATTTAATAACTGTTTTAGTATTCTCTTGTAGGCCACCCACCGTCTAACGAGATACGATAAATTTCACGTGGGTTGGTCCCCAGTATTTTATTGAATAAACATTCAAGCACCTTATCAAGTAGGTGCAAGTGTTAGATTTGAATTGCTTTTTTTGTCATAGAACGCACAGGTCACTACTAAAAGCTAGCTTGTGAATTTTTTTCTGTTACGTCTACGTAATAATTGAAAGGTCATTAAAGCCAATTTTACACGTAACATATGTTGAATTAAAACACACTGTCTTCCATTTAACACAGAGATAATTTTTGAGGAATTAGTTTATTTAGTTCACTGTACAATGATATTGTGCTTTAAAATTTCTTCACGAAAATATCTTGGTAATGTTTCATGTCTTACCTACATGACAGATTTGCGACTTGTCTCAGATCGATAGGTAGAATGTTACTGTATGTACTTCAAGTAACTCAAAATTGTAGCTGTGGTATAAAAAATTGTTAAAAGATTAACATATTTTAACATTTTTTTGTACTTTATCTATTTGTTACGTTATCAGCTTGTGATGTAATTCAGTTGGTGTAAGTGTAATCCCATACTGTTCTACTAGTTGCATTCATTATAGTAATCAATCTACCTCACATGGATTCTATTTACAACTTAACAAAAATGAAATCATTCCTAAACCAAACTAAAGATGCAAAATAAAAAAGCGTGCACCAACAAATTATGACAGTGATGAGAAATTCTAAGTTAGTTGGTGGTTGGAGACAATCTTTTAATTTTGTATTGCTAATCATCAAACATTGTAAAAAAAAAAGTATCAAGCTACTGTTTACTTGTGAAAGTCTCAAAAAAATAACCTTATTTACCCTATAAAGATAAACTAATTATAAGCTTGTCAAAACAGATAACTCAGTAATCGCAAGTGACTCAGTACTATCAACTTATATCAACCGTCCTTGCCAAGGCTACATACAAATGAAGAAAATAACTACTTATTTGATGTTTTATATTAGATATTTGAACCCAAACATTGAAAACATTAAACATACAAATGCTGCAATAGCTGTTAATATTCATGAAGTTACTAGGTAAAGAGCGAATCAAAATTTCGGAAATATTTCCAAAGCGTGTAGTTTTTTCACGACAGATATATTTCCGCGATAAAGTATACGTAGCTTAAACTGAGACATGAATCGTAAAGCACACTATTTTGAAGATGCCAAATCCTCATCATTAAACGCCAAAATTGCTATTTGGAATTATAAAACCTTAGGAAATACGCGTTTAATTATTGAAAAACATTAGGAACGATAAATTTGACTTTAATAAATTTATGATACATCTATATGAAAATATTTCTCTCTTCAGAGTTTAACGAACTTATGCTTGCAGATGCTTTTTCTTTAAAATACTTGACCGTGAACCCACAGAGAATTAACTCCTATGAGCAAACCATTTATACAGGGTGTATCAAAAATACAAGCCGCTACTCTTCACAACATAGTACATATTGAAACACGAAGAAAGTTTACCTACATAATTGTCCAAAAATTATTGGTTTCCAAGTTATAAATTTTGAAATATAACGAAAATGTAGTAAAATATGGAGTACAATAATATTTAATTATAATATATTACTAAAAGAAATACAATGTTCAAAATAACCCGCCGTTACCTGTGAAACGAGCGAGTCCTAAGAAAAGAACGAAATCAGTAACAAAAGACGCGAAAGAAAGGGAAAGAAAACAAATGTCGCGCTAAACATAGGGGGTCTATAGAACGAAACGATAGTACACACGAGCCAATTCGCCTTTATCTTCCAACATCTGTACCTAAAAGGACAATTAAACACAAAATACATGTAATATATAACTAATAAATAATTTCTAGGAATTTATAGAAAACAATATTAAATTGCTGGTTTAAGGACAAACATTTGTATCCTCCACTGCACACCTACTAACATTAAATATTAATTATATTTAGTAACAATTAAATTGAAGGGTGTTTTGTTAACAAAAGGCCTCATAATTATACCGCCCTTAAAATAATGCCGCATATTTCTAGATAACAAAAGTGACGGTTAAGCTCTGTAGTTTAAAACAATTCGTATTGACACAGCAAACAATTAAATAATCATATTTACACGGCGGCACAAACATATATATTACTCTAATTTAGACCAGGGTAGAAAATTAATTAACGACATCAAATAATTTTAATCACCGTGTATAAGGAAGCTTTGGGTAATAATACGCTTCATTTAAAGGCATGTTGGATAAATTCGTCATTTACTTCTAAACATAGGGTTTATATTGTTCAAATAATGTTAAACACCGTGTACATTAAAGCAGTGGAAAATAGAACGCTTAATTAAAGGCCTGCTGCGTAGATTTAAATCATTCAATTAGAATGTAGGGTTTGTATATAATCATAATCAACGTGTAGAAGGAAGTAATGTAGAATTTCATTAGATAATACGTATTATTAAAACCATGGAGCATAAAAATTTATTTGTTTTGTTAAAAACAAGGGGTTTAAATTATTCACTGGACGCTTTCTATAAAACGAAGCCGAGTTAAAATGTTCAACTTGTATTTAATTTAATCTTTCCAAGTACTAAAGCTATCGAGAAATTATAAAGACGTGGGGAAGTCACGTAAAAGCCTTCAGCGTATTAGAACTCAGAACACCTGCAAAAATAACGATGTATATGATAGTCGATAAGCTCCAAGCTATATGAGTGCATGTAAGAAAGCAAGTTTGTGGTATAAAGACAAGCGAGAGGGAATGCATTAGTAGTTAAATGAGGGGAAATATGTAAAATAAGAGCACAGGTTGTAGATAGAACGAACAGACTAGATTGGCGATTAAGGTTGAAATAAGATGCAAACATGAGAGGTGGACGCATAACAATTTCTATGTAAAATTAATTAGTTGTTCGCGGACGTGTTGCGAGGCGTGTGGAAATTTCATAGATTTCAACTCGGACGAGTGCAAATTTCAGAAGAATCATTGTGCCGAGCCATCGGAAGGGAAAATAGAATGCGAATTTCTGAAAATCGTCCGCCGCGGGACAAATTCGACTTGCAAGCGAGCCATTATATAAACCCGTGCTGATAGGAGTTTAGCTCTCTTTTATTTTTGTTTTTATTCGATACTTCAAGCAGAATACATGGTGATTACGTGCTACGATACAAGTTATTATGCATTAGTGCACTTAGAGAAGATAGATAAAGGTAATAAAGTCTAGTTATATTTGCGGGTATTACTGTACCAATTATCCAAATTAGTAACGATAAATAACTAAATAGAAGTATGCAGTTTTAGTATAGCGTGAAAGTATTATGAATTTCATTGCTATTTTTCGGGAGTGTTAGTAATCAAGTGTTATTCGTGAACGTGATTGGATCCACAAAACAAGATTTAGATGTACATAGATGAGTTCCTGAGAAGCCCTGAAACTTTTTAGACAAATGGTGGTGTAGGAAAATTTTAAAGGCGGCCAAAAATCCGAGGACGTAAACATAACCCAGCTGGAATGGTGGGATTAGCAAGGACGATGTACATTGGAGCCACGAGTGCATTAACCTTCAGGTAACTTATGCATTGTTGTTCGATCTTAGATGTTTTGGTGTGTGTTGAATATCTTTATAATTTGTTTGATAAAGATGGAGTAAAGTAGTAAATTTGTATAAACAACAAATTTTGAATTTTAAGGTAAAATTTTCTTGTATAAGTAAAAAGGAGTATTTATCAAGTTTATGTTTTGGATTATGATGAAAACTTGGGTCTGTCTTTGAGCTCAATTAAACTAACCTGTTAAATTAACGTAAAAGGGTGGAGATGCTCCTTTATTCAGACTTCAGGTCTGCAAATATTGTGTAGTTAATTAGTATGCATCCTACAAGGACTCTAATTCTGGATGCAAATTAAAATGATGACAAATTTGAACTTGAAATTTTATGATGCTGAAATTTATGCTGAAATTTAATTTTGAAATTTTAATGTATTGTGAATATTAATGTAAATAGAGTTAACGTTGATGTTTGTGGTAGGAATGTGTTTGTTTTTTTATGAATGAGGATGAAAGTTTTAACTAGGTGAGCAGCCGAGGCGGAAGGAAAGAGTCAAGAGGCGATTATCAGAAGAGATGCAACGGACAAGAGAATCACAGCAATTCCTGGCACAGAACGTGGGCAATTCTAAAATAGAGCGAGAATCACAGCAATATATATATATATATATATATATATATATATATTATAGTGGTTTTAAAGTGTTAAAAATAAAGATAAACGAAACAATTTCAAAACACCCTGTATAAAGGAACAAACAGAAATTACGTGCGAAATTTATATTAATTAATTTTTATCTAAGTAACAGGTATTAATCAAATTGTACAAATAATAATTAAAAATGTAATAGTTTTGCAAAGAATTAAATGGTAGAAGTCAATGCCATGCATTTATTAATTTAATTGGAGTTAATTGAACAATTATTGATATATAATAAGCATAAAAGCCTGTAAAAACCCGAGGTAAAACGCGTTGCTAACAAACGAATATATAAGGAGGGTTGAAATACCATGAAACGAAGCTCGGAGAATTGTATTTAAAATGTTCGTTACGATCGAACACCTGCAAACTTTTAAATGTCAAGTTCTAATAAATTTGAGTAGATAAACATGCAGATTCTACGTATATTGGAAACGGTTGAATGTTTTAGCATGAAATACTAAACAGGGGTTAGGTAAAGTCACGTCGCCAGTCCACGTGTGTTTAAACAGCAGATAGTCAAGAATATCGATTTTATACCACTCAGACCAGGGTAGAAAGGGACAGAGAAAACGCATAAGTAAGAGACACTAATAGGATAGGAGGGATTTGTGGAGCGTCACTAAGTCTACGATTGGTCGATATGTTAGTTTGAGTTGAAACAAGCACAAGGATAGTGTAGCGTGATATTCTTGAAATTTTATAACGAGGTATTGAAATTCGCGGATTTAAAAATGGAGTTGAGTGCAAAATTGCGAGAATGTGTGGTGTTAACAGGGGATTTCGCGTTAAGCAGGTAGGGAGAGGTTACAGTCGGAGTGTATAAATGCTTTTAGAGAACGTGGTGAGGGCCCTTAAGTTTTCGATCGCTCCAAACAACGTATCTAAGTATCACGAGTTGTAAGTATTATTAAATCAGTTAAATTATATTACAAGGTGATAGTCTCTTAATTAAATACGCGGTTAAGTGTGCCGAAATTACATTTTAATAGAGCTATCATCTATAATTATAATCAACTCGTGTCGGGACCTTAAGTAACGCGGTTTGAAGCATCTAATTAATAAAGAAATAATTTTAAATGGAATTTGGAATTGGTTATACCGGGGAGGCCGCGTTTGCAGTTCAATTTGGATGGAGTTTTTCTAGTAACAGCTAGAAACGACCTGCAGAACGGACAGAAGAAAAAGATGGCATCATCCTCAGAGCAGAGATCTACTATAAAATTCCAGGTAACGATTTGAATTGTGACTTTATAAACTGTGAATATTGGGAGAACGTATGAGAGTAAAATTCCAAGGTAGTGTGTATTATTTACGTATTGAACTTAATACGTGTAAAAGCTTTATTATGGTATTTAACTAGAAAGTTGAAGGTGTCTATAAAGCTTTTAAACGTTCCATCAGAACGTGAAATTTTTGTGAAGAGTACATGGCTTTGCTTTGTTATTTGTTTTAAAAGTATGCAAATGCATAATTAGCTGGGTTATTCTGAGCTCACCCTACCCCAGAGTTTAGTTAGAGTAAAATGGATAAATAAATTATAAAGAAGGAATTTTAGAGAAGGTATTATTCAAGGACCATTTACTCCGGGTACAATTTATGTGTTTAATGATTTAAAAATAAAATACTGGACATTTTAAAATAAGGTTTTTTGAAGTGTAACGTGATCAATGGAATATAGATTCTGTTGCATTTCATTTGTAAATAGTTATAAATAAAAGCTTGTATGTTGGTTGTATTTGAGGTTTTATTGCTAGTGTGTGTGTATGATTGAGAATATGCGAGTGAACCTAGATACCTAAGAGGAGATTCGAATGAGCTAGCCGGAAGCAGTTGAAGAAGGCCGTTCAACTGAGAAAGATAGGAAAACGGGTAAGGATAATTTTTTTTGAATTAGTTAATTTTTGAAAATTTGTTTATTGTCAAATCTTAAAATTTTATAAAATTTCGAAAATAATTTATGGTTGGTAAACATCTTACCCGAGTTCCACGGCATAAATTTGACGCCCAATTCAGGAGCTAAGGCGATTCTTATGAGGATACACAGCAATTTTGACGCCCAATTCGTGAGGCTCGATTCAAATATAGGTTACACAGCAATTTTGGCGCCCAACGTGGCTCGATTAAATTATATATATATATATATATATATATATATATATATATATACTAAATACATAGTTACTTACTATATTGATTCAGACCAAGGTCGTTCTGAATAGAAGCTACTATAACAGAAAAGCTAGCGCTAATACATAGTACATTTATACACAAATCCCCAAATTATTAGAAAAAATTGTATAGCATAAAGTACTCCTTTTACTATTTTTAGAATGTAAACAACCTACATACCGTCAAGGAGTAAGACAAACAGCTGTCGGTCATCATAATATAATATTCTTACACGCAGCCTGTGAAGGGTATGAGCAACTGCAATGTACACCCATCTCATCATAACTTAATGTACATGCAAAACGGCCAAGAAATCACGGACTCAGGAAACCTAACAAATAGAGCGTAAAATCCAAAAAATACTGGTTACACACCAAGCTGAAAAAATTAAAATTTCTATTAAAAAACATCATCACCCTTCAATTATCTACCAGTCACGTAAAGAGAAAAAGTACGTTTTTCGTTATAAGAATTTTTGTTACTACTTGATTGGGTTTATATTATTTAGTCTAAAAGAAGCCACGCAAAACAGCGCTAGAAATATAGTAAAGTTATTCGAAAAATGTTTTTATAAAATTGTTTCCTGAAGAATAAACACGGAAATTCTATATCGAAAAATTACACTGCCGCTTTACCTAATTACAATTAAGCTAGCAACATTTAGCAAATTTCTAATTATCAAAAATATATAACTGGATTAGGAACCACAATATGCAATATAAACAAGTGGATCTTGAAGTAAATAAAGGACGAGTAACGCTGGTTGTCTAACTGAACTGACTTAAAATGATAAAAGCATTTAAAGAATAAGCACAGTTGACTGAATGAGATTACCTGAAGCAATGAAAGTATATTCAAATAAGTAGAAATTGCAATGGTTTTTAAAATTAAGGCAGTAAATTTACAAATACGAAACGGTGCGTAACACCCCTACTACAACCTCTGTTAAAATACACGTTTCAACATAACGTGTAGTAACCTGTTATCCTCTCGTATAAACCTGGCGTGTTACGTACTGTGACAAAACCGTCTCAATAGGTTGGGAGTAAGCAATTTTATTTAAAATTCTCTGTAAATAAAAATCTAAAGGATTTAATTCCTGTGATCTAGCAGACCGAAAAACAGGAACCAAACAAAAATTTTCTAACCACTTTACCACGAAAATATGGTAGTTCACCGTTATGTTAAAACCACAATACCATTAGAATTGCCAAAGAAACGTTCTCAAGTAAGATGGTTAAAGTCTTTTATAAAAACTTCAGTTGCTAATTGCATTAGCAGAAATATCGGACGAATAATACCATCGCCAACTATTTCATTCCATAAATTTAGTCAAAGCTGTTGCCAGTGCTTCATTTGAATGACAGTGTGCGCAGTTTAGTCTTGTAAACTGTAAAGGTTGCCAAAATTTATTCCTTCGTCTCTGTTATAGCTGTTCATAAACAAAATCGTAGATGTTGAATTGCGTTTATTTGCTTCGCAGCAACCAATTCAGAGTACTACTATACTTGGTGCAAAACCAATTGCAATATACGTCCAAACATGTTGTAGATGGATAGTAGAGATATAGTTAGTAATACTTAAAAATTTCCCAGATGGTTATACCACTATCACTTAAAACTGAGTTCTCTTGTGCTAACATTAACATTTTAGCAAGTGCGTTAAGAGCACGCTTCTTAAAGGCAGGAGATCTGTGGTGGTTTGTTATGATGTAATATACTATCCTTTAAACATATCGTTTTACTTCATCAAACATGAATTTTATGCATTCCTCAGTAGTGATCATGTTCCCATAAAAGTACCAATTGACAGTAACTGAATTTGCATCATCTTCAAAAAAGGTCACGCCATGCTCACTGCTCAGTATCCAAACACCGTAGTTTGTATGGATGCATTTTATGCTCTTGGATTACTTTGGGGCTTTTGTCACCGCAAATGCGAAAGTTTTGTTTGTCGACATACTTCGATACATCGAAATGAGCCTCTTACTAAAGATTTTTGCCATCTTATTGTCTAGTCAAAAACCGGTGATTACGTCGATTAGTTGATATGTCTGTTACTACTAAACCCAAGGTCCCGGGTTTGAATCTCGACACGCTCTGCTTGAAAAATGTTAGGCGGGCATTTTTCAAAAAATACTCCCTCGTTCGTATGAGAAGTAAAATGTAGGTCTCGTGTGTGTGTTGTCACGCACATAAAAGATTCATATTTTGCTTGAAAGAGCAAGGGTTCGACAGAAGTAAAAATTTTTAAGTACAAAAAACCGCTTCCAGGCCAATGTAGTACCTTCGGGCGGAGCATTAGAAAATTAAAAACCCAATCGGTAAATTTTAGCCGTTTTGCATGAATCGTTGGTCTCAGTTCTTCTGTCAACTGAATCTTGCAAATGTGCATGTGAAAATTTTTGTTCAATAGTCGATGTACCATAGTTTTTCCATTTTTCCATTCGAATACTGCGATTTTGATCAAGTAAATGATCTAGATTCTTCGAATATCTGTACCAATCTGCAAACTTATTGCGATGTGGATATTGTCAAGTCCAGAGTTAGCACGAAGTATACAGACAGCCTCTGCGCAGCACCCTCCGTTTTCGTAATGACTAATCACAGCAAGAATGCGTTGCCTAATATCGAACCGCTCCATTGCTACTAAATGAAAAAGCATCAAATGGTTTTCTAATCGGAGTGGTGTCAATTTTCAAACAAAAATATTATACAGGACGATCCTAAAAACTTATTTCCTATTTAAATTTTTTCACTTTGAGGGAGAGAAAATTCTCAGTTAGTATAGTCTTTTTCACTAATGAGAGAAGGTTTAATATACTGAAGGCTTTGGGTTTTATTATAAGATTATCTGGGTTTATATTTTTAAATGTCGTTTTATCAAGTTGCAGTGAAGGCGGACTGTCGATGGCTCAAAATAGAACAGCCAAACTTACTGCTGCCCCACTAAACTATTGTAGAACTATTGTAAACTAAATTTTATTAGTTTTAATGTTTACTTTGTTGCGGGTAAAATGTGCGATACATTTTGATTTGCTCTGAAAGGGCGGGAGTCTCATAACCAATAAGGGTGTGTCGGATAACTACAGTGACACGGGAATGGGTTCCTATGAAAGAAATTATAAAAGAAAACAGAAAAATTCGAAATAAAAATAATAAAGATGTAAAAATAATAAAGAAAATGTATGAAATACACCAAAGAGAATACTAAGCACTTACCCTTTTTTCTTTTCATAATTAAAAGGGATGCCAAACCGTTTAACAGCAATACCTTTGATATTATTCCCTACACGGACGACTGTTATTCCACACAGATTGTCTTTGCTTCAGTTCCCTAACTTTGATCACCTTACATGTTACCTTTCTCTATACTACTTTAAAAAAATGTTATTAAATTTATAGTCACATTAAATAAAATTGAAAAATAAAATGCCTTCCAAATACGATTCGATCACTGAGGTAGTTGGATATCCTTCAAAAATGTGGCTGTTTACCTAGTTTTAAAATAAATTCAAATAAAGTTCAACCCAAACTTAAGCATTGTTACCATTAAATAAAATCAATATAAATACAAATATACCTTCAAAGAAAATTTTAACTACTTAACCTTACTCTGGCCAGATATTGTTACAATAAATCCTAAAAAAATGCTGTCACTCAAAATTTTTCCGTTTCCCTTATTAAACTATATGACATTTATAAAACCCAATTTCTGGATATGTCGTTAATAGAAAACATAGAAAACAATTGAATCCCCGTTTTTCGTTCTATCCTTTCATAGCCTATTCAAAATACAAATATTTAATTCTTCAATAAACACTAAATTCTACCAATAAAATTTACATTTAAAATTTTATACGTACATATTTATTTATATTTTAAAATGTTTCAATCTCCTTGTACGATAATATCATGCTAAAATTTTAACCAACACGGTAATTTGTCGTTCAACAAAATAATCACTTTCATGTCCGTTTCATTTGCTACATGAATACCAACCAATTTACATTTAAAATTCACATATACGTTATCACAGAGTATAAACATAAAAACTCATACTATCACTTGCTCTTTTAAATTCCATCATTTAAAATAGTTAAGGATTTCCAGAACCATCAATAATTTTTATCTAGGGTCCTTTCAGCTAACGCATGCAACTAAATATTTTTTGCTCGTAACCTAATAAAAATTTTTATGTCCCTTATTGTATTCACAGTCATTAGCGAATTTTCAAACAATTTCAACAGTTTTCTAAATAGAAATTATTCAACAACCTGTAAATTTTATTAGTATACATAATTATAATTTCAATATTCAGCTACAAACTTTAATGCTTTAAATCAATTTTAATTGAACCTGAAATCTAGGATGTTGTCATTAACGAAGTTATTTTAATAAGTTTAAAATCTGATTTTCGATTGTTAAAACATATTACATATTGCAATCATTAGATACGTGTTTTAAAAAGGTTATCTCTGGTTGACTTATCGCTATACCTCACGTTATATAAAGTAGTAATTGATTTATGCTATATTTCTATAATTTTATACGAAGTTAATATGCAATTTTTCATACACATCGCGCAAAAGTCCTTGAGTCGATGCATTATCGTGTTGTTTTGAAGCGCGACGGCTGGTTTTACCAAGCAGACGTAAACTTAGGTTTTTCATCTATTGATCGTAGTTTGCTCTAGTTGCTCGGAGTTAGTAGTTTTGAAAAATACCTTTTATGTGGTTATATATCGACAGAAATGTTTTGAAGGGAAGTTGCGCGTCGGATTATTGATTATTATGTGCATATTCCTCGCAATAACAGAACTAAATTGTTTTGAGTGATGACCTACGGGTAGCGCGAATAATATCTTTACTTAGTGTCGTTTGCGCAAAACTAGGAATATGCTACTCCTTTAAACTTAAAAATTTGTGTAAGCGCTGGTAATCGAGTAATGTAAAAATATGCAGAGGTTTAGGAAATTGGAAATACAGTGGGCTCCTACAGTTAGTGGATTTGTAACACGGGGTTCCGATAATTGATTTGTATGAAGTTGTTCCTTTCAGAGATGAAATTTTTCAAATGATTAAATTATCTACTGTAATTGGTGTTAAGTTACGTTCAATGGGATTACTGCTTTTTCTTTACGATGATTTGATGGTTTCTCTCGGGAAGAATGAGGTTTGGATTTTTCAGATTACTCATTGCACAACCGCAGATGTTCCGGTGTCAAGATTAAACTTGCTTCGCTCCAACCGTCAGAGTGTACTTATGACGATGACTGTTATGGTTTAGATATTTATTTAGAAACTAATAAAAATTTTACTACATGATTTTCTTTTAAAGCGTGATATTAGTTTATACTCCTGGACCGCCTGCAGCAGGAATGCTGTAACTATGTAAGTAAGTACTTTTTATTAATATTTAGGATTGGGTAACCATAGGACTGAAAACAGTCCACGATATTTTTTTCTTGATTTTTGTTTAAGTTTATATTAAAACTTAGCTTAAAATTTAGTTCTAGACAATTAAAGAAGGTTATATATTATTTTTACGATGAATTATTACTACGTTGATTTTTATATTCTGTATATCCTTCATGATATATTTTGGATGACTGTTGTTTTATACGCGAGTTGACTTTTTTACCATGTCTTTTTTTATTTGAATTAGAGGTTTTGTAAATATTCTTTTTGGTATCATGCTTTCTTACTAGAGGTTTGTAACTAAAATCTTCCTTGAGGTTGCCTTTTTGTTTCTTTCTGAACCATTCCACTCTACAACTTTTTTGTTGGCGGTATTTGGTGCAGGCGATTCTCTTTGCTTTCTTAATTTTTTTGTAAAATTTGACGCCAAAAGTTGAGTCCAGATTTTTCAAATTTTTCTTTCTACTCAACGTTGGCCCCGACTTCTAAGACTTTTCTTTTTACTTAAAGTTTGGCCCGATTTTTTCTATACACCTTTTTGTCTCGATGATTATTTTTGTTGTTTCCGTTTTATTGTTCCGTTACATAAAAAGTTTCTATAGATTTTTGGTTCACGTCAAATTATCGGAATTGTGTTTTTGACGATAATTTTAGTGCTTCACTGTTGAAAACTCTGGCGCCCAAATTTTTGGTCTACTCTCTTCTTCTTCCGTCTGTCAATATTATTACTGTTCTTCTTTATTTTCTCTACCCTTTGTTGCGGGTACCTCCTAATTTGTTCTGTGGTTCGCAGTAATTTTTTTGTTGATGTGAGTTTTTGTTACTTACTGTTTTTTTACTTTTGATTATTCTTATTCATGATGGCACATTGGCGCATTCATGTGAACCGTTTGCGAAAAAACGAGTTCCAGTATTAATTAGAATCTCGTAGCTTAGACTCTGAGACCAATGTGAATTACGCCGGTCTCTGCAGAGTACTTATCGCATGGAACACAATAAAGAACTCTCTTCTATTTCCATCAAATCAGATTTGGTATCCGAATATGCGGCTGTCCCAACTTCAATACAAGAACTGCAATAGTCCCTTACTTAATTTAGGGGTGACAAGTCCTCACTTATGTTTAAACGCATTAGTTCCCGGTGGCTTCGCATGGAACGTCGCTGTACTAAGATGTCTTCAACAGAAATAAAATGCAAAATCCATTGTCAACTACTTCTTACCTTGGCCAATCTCCGCAGTTTTTTTAAAACTAAAATAAGAAAAATCTGTCACGTTACTACCCTATCAGAGACTCAGGCAGGTACTTCTAGTCCTGCTCACACTTTTAATACTGAGCTTGATGATCCTTCGTTATTTACTTCCGAATCGGAATTGGATGAAGAACCTGGACCGGTTCCTGCTTCTGAACTTAGGTCAATCTCTACTTTCCTTCCTACCACTAATTATGGCCAATTAGTGTCAAAATGGAATTAAAAATTTGCTGGAGATCCGGAAACGATAACGGTGCATGATTTCCAGTAGCGGATCAAAGAACTTTGAAGAACTCGACAGGTATCAAAGCCTCAATTATTTGAGTCCGCAGTGGATTTATTTGAGTCTAAACCGTTGTTGCGGTATCGTAGTAATCGTCATAGATTTTCCGATTTGGAGTCGTTGTCCAGCTTGCTTGTACAACGTTATGAGCCCCCGGAATGTAATCTTATATTTTAAAACGTACACAGGAGCTTTTGAAGGGTATTGTCGAGTGCTTATCTTACATGACGGTTATGTTTTGACGTCACGGTGGTATATCTGAAGATGCGCAATTGGATATTATTTCTAGAAATTTATTCCTCTTCTACCTCTCCTAATTCCCTAATGTTAACTCTCCGATAGACTTAGAGTAGGAATGTTTGCAGTGTGAACGGAAAAAATTCCGCGTTGATAGTTATGTACCCCCAAGCCAAGACAAACACGCATACGTAAAACCAGATTTCGTCTATAAATCCACTGCAATTGAGAAAAACACTATAACTTCACATGGCCTATTAGTCAAGGTTCATCCTACACCTATTATCGGATCAAATAATTCTTCTGTAGCTTCTTCCGTTCCTATTTCTGTGTCTACTTCTACTACCCGAATACTCTCTAATAGGAACCAAATTTCTTCTGCCTCTATTTCTACGTTCCCTTCTGTACCTCATTCTAGTCATACGACTACTACCAAAATATACCCTTCTTCGGCAAATATGTCTTCGAACAATACTCCGAATTCTTCTCTTAGCTGCTAGAATCGTAACCAAACAGATCATGTGTATTCACTTCCACCTCAGGCTGTGTTTCAGTAACGATTCGAGGCAGTAATTCAAACTAATAACTTACAGTTAGCAACTAAAGAGTTTGGTCTTGCTGCCTTAAATAATACTACAAAAAAATTCCTGTCGTGTCTACAATAACAGATGTAGTTGAAGTAACGATAACTAATAAACCTAAGGACAAAAAAGTTCTATTGAAGCTAGTAAACTAGTATCTATAACGCCTGTTGCTGTTGTTGAGGAAGCAAAGCCTATCCTGGCTGAAGTTTTACCTAATTCTATTACTTTATTTAACGTTGACACTCTTACAACCAATGGTAAAACTAAACGGGCTTCCCTAAAGAATAATGAATTTCGAAAACCACAATCACCAATGCCACCACCATCGCAACCACATTTCCAGCCACATGTTACAACTATAACACCAGCTGCGGTTTTGCAGAAAGCTGTCTAGTAACTCAACCAACGAAACCGACTAACAAGAGAAGTAAGAGACAGAAAATATCTAATATTGACTCAAAACCTGAAGACGTAGGGCGGCGAAAATTGGAACATGAGAGAGCATTTTAGGTATTCGGTACGTTTGCGATCTTAAACCTGTCCATCCCCAAATGTTCCTGGTCCGCCTCGTTTTCCTACAGGCTACGCAAACGTCTTAAACACCATTTCCAGTCCTTTGCGTCTCCAGATTTCTATGCTGATTCCGTTTTACCTTAGGACTTAATTCTTGGGCTTTACGTTTTTTGTTTTCTAAATAATTTTCTTGTTCTGAGTGGTTGTCCTCCGTTTCTTTTCGCTTTTTGTACCCAACCACGTGTAGGTCCGGATTAGAATAGCCCCACGGTACGACCTCTCTGTCGTAAGAGGCGACCAAATCGTTCCAACACACTTCACGACACACTCATACACACGTGCGCGCGCACGTACACACACTCACACACACACACACACACACTCCATACCCATATATACACATATTTTTGTTTTTTTTCTTTTCTTATATTTTGTTTTCTTCTTTTGCTATTGCTTTAGTTTTTTTAATTCTAGTTTTGTTTCTTCGTTTCTTTTGTTCCAAATTCCGTTCGCTTTCCTTTACTTGGTTTTTCTTACTGATAGTCCTAATACTGACTTGATTAAATTTTTCGATCCATTTCTTGTGGTGCTTTTTAGACTTTTCTTCTTTTCTTCAGAAACTATGACAGTCGACTTTTTGGCCTAGTTAGCTATTCTCAACGAACTTCGTTCGTTTATGAAATCGATTTGTCGTCCGTCTGTTCGTCCGTCCGAGGCCTTTCTAATGGTCGGACATCAATGTGTGATACATCAATCGATTCAGCTCGGTGTCCAGAGCTTAAGTTTTGATGTCAGTTAAAATCGGGCCACGGGGGCGCCGTGCCCCCGAGCTATTCTGTCGGGAAAAAAAAAATTTCAAATAGGTCCAAAATTAATGTGCGATACATATTTGGACTCCCCTAACATAGCTGAGTCGAAATATGGAACCCCCCACAAAATCTTACCACGGAGACCCGACCCCCGGAATTAATTTTATCAAAAATTTCAAATAGGTCCAAAATTAATGTGCGATACATATTTGGACTCCCCTAACATAGCTGAGTCGAAATATGGTACCCCCCACAAAATCTGACCACGGATACCCGACCCCCCCCCGGGAATTAATTTTTATCAAAAATTTCAAATAGGTCCAAAATTAATGTGCGATACATAAATTGTTTTAAAGTAAGTCTACATTTGGAAGTTCGTTGCGACAATGCCTTGCATTTTCAACTTGTTTTTTTGTCGTTTGTTTGACATGATTATTTGTTACCACAGCTTGAAATACCTCAATTTTCCTATCTAGCATCCTCGACTTCCCCTTGCATACTTTGAGACTTAACAGTTATTGTCTCGCTTTGGCTTGTATTGTTGGTTTTCTTTCTCGTCAGTCAAATTCAATTTTTTGAGAAATGAAGGTGTTGAAGTATTGATTCACTAATTAAGACTTTCTTACATGTGCTAAATGACTAACATTTCTTGGTTATATTGTATTTTAATATACTTTTTTAAACATTGAGTTAGCGGTTTTGGTAATTTCGCAAAATATTTAATGAATATTCTAACAGTCCTAAGAAAGATGTGATTTGCTTCGCTGTTTGGGGCATTGAAAGACTTTATATCCCTTTGATTTTTATTTTTGGTTTGGTGTGATGCATTCGGGCGTATTTACCAAAAAATTCTACTTCTTTGCAGAGGAAGTCAAAATTGTCCAATTGAATGTTTAGTCCGTCTTCTTTGAGTTTGTTGAATACTTGCTTTAAACTACTAACATGTTCCTGCAACGAGGTTGAATAGATAATTATATCGTTCAATACACTAAGCAAATCTTATCTATTAGGTCTCTTAGAATGTTGCTCATAATTCTTTGTGGTTGATGCGCCTGTTAGTCCGAAAGGTAGTCTGATGTCTTGGTAATGTCTATTTTTTACATTAAATGTTGTTTTTGGGAATTGAGATAGGGTACAGCTAAATTTGAAATAATCCTTGACTAAGGTCAACTGTGAAAAAATATTGTGCATTTTCTTGAGGATATAAAATGTCCGTATAATCTTGGGCAAGGGATAACGGTCATCTATTTTTTTTTCGTTTAATTTCCAATAATCTGTGATAATACGCCATTTTTGCTTTCCACTGTGATCTAGTTTTTTCGGGAACAATCCATATTGGTGCATTGCTGGGAGGTTATAAGTCTTATTATTCTCTCGTCAAGCATTTTCGTTATTTGCTCTTGTACATCAGTTTTGTGTCTTGTAAATATCTACACGTCTTTAGGTGAATTGGTACTTTGTCAGTGGTCTTGATTTCATGTATTATTTTGTTAGCAAAAGTAAATTTTGTGATAGGGTTGTACATTATGTCTTTAGTTTAATTAAGAGATATTAAAACTACTTCTTCCTTTTGATTTAGATGGTCAGTTCTAGTTTTTGTTATTTGTTTTTGTACGAAAATAATTGAATCTAAATTATAGTATTTAAAAGTGGTTATGGAATATTTAGAATATGAGTTTAACAAGTTAAGATTAATCAAATGATGCTTTCTTCAGATTTGTTAATTAATGCTGAAATGAGTACACCGTTTTGTATTGTTATAAGTCCGGTTGGAATTGTAATATATTCGTTGGTTAATTCCGGAATATGTTCATTAGGTAAATTTACCTTTACTCGCTTGCAGACATTGGAATTTCGTATTTGTATGTTGCAAAATCTTCTCTAAATTTCGAAATGTTTTAAATTTCGTTTTTAAACAATATATTATCTTTTAAATTAATATTGAGATTTAATCTCCGTAAGTTGAGGATTCAGTTTATTCCGATAAACTAATCGTCGAAGTTAAATAAGTGAATTCTAATTTTCCTCACAAGGGATTAAATTCTTCAAATGTAAGGATATGTACTACGGATTAAGCTCCGTTTTCTCCAGTGTGCGTAATGATTGGTGTATCGGATTTAAATATTTATTCTGGGAAAGAAATTTCCGCAAAATAAGGTCTGATTAGTAAAGGATGACAACCTGTATCAATTAACAATTTCATTGGAGGTTGGTGTATCTCAATGTAAAGTAATAGGTATGAAATTAATTATTTAAATCGACTGTAAGTGACTTCTTGCTGAAGAATTTTCATAAAGATAAATGTCTTTATTAGATTGTTCCTTAAAGTTATCGTTAATGTTAGTTGTTGTGTAAGTATTGTGTCCTCGTCCTAGTAATTTTCCTGTCAATAATTATTATTGTTATAATTAATGTCGTCTTGAAATTCTTCGGTGCATTCTATTTCGCATGGAAAAGTTTCCATATTTGTTACTTCTTCGTTTCTAGGTCTAGTATAAGGTCGAAATGAATTTGACCGTTGAACTTGATTATTGTTTGTGGTCATGAACTTATTGATATAGGTTCCGGTGTACCTTATGGTTTATTTGAATTTTGTTTTGCTAATACGTTAGATGGTTTTCCGACTACTTGTTTATTTGTAAATAATCTTTGGGGAATTTCCCTACTTTATATGTTTATAGGTTGACTTGGGAATGGAATTTTATTATTATGATGATAATTATTGTTAGGGTTTGTAGATCTGGAAAAAGCATTCGACAATGTAAAATGGAAAAAAATGTTCGAAATACTCAAAAAGATTGGAATGAGTTATAGGGAATAGTACATAGCTTATACAAAGAGCAAACAGCAGTGATAGAATTAGAGCAGGAAGGTAGAGAAGTAAACATTAAGAAAGGGGTGAGACCGGGATGTGCCCTATCCCCATCACTTTTTAACTTGTACATTGAAGAGGCAATGAATACTGTCAAATGCAGGAAGACATTTGTAATTACTATGCAGGGATAAAAAATTGATATGCTTAGATTTGCAGATGATATAGCGGTACTAGCATCTAGCAAGGAAGAGTTAGAAGCTGCTCTTAATGAAATGGAAACGGTTCTAACAGAGAAATACGATATGAAAATTAACAAAACTAAAACTAAAGTACTAGTATGCAAAGGAGGAGAAAATAAATCAAAAACAAGAATACAAATATGTAACACGAACTTACAAGAGGTTAAGGATTTCTGCTACCTGGGAAGCCAAATAACGCAAGATGGGAAAAGCACAAAAGATATAAAACAAAGTTTAGCACAAGGTCGTGCTACATTTAACAAGAAAAAGCAACTACTGTGTTCAAAGACAACAAACATAGAAACAAGGAAAAGATTGCTTAAACATATGTATGGGGCACAGCACTGTACGACTGTGAAGCCAGGACAGTAGGAGAAGCGGACAAGAAAAAGATAGAAGCCTTTGAAATGTGGTGCTACAGGCGAATGATGAAGACATCATGGGCAGACAAAGTTAAGAACGAAGAGGTGCTAAAAATGGTAGGGAAGAAAGAAATATATGGAAGACGGTAAAAAATAGGAGAGATAAGATGATAGGCCACATACTACGGCACGAGGGAATAGTGCAGAATATACTAGAAGCAGAGATAGAAAAAAAAGAGAAGAAGAGGTAGACCTAGGTTAGAATACTGCACACAGATAGTGAAAGATGTAGGCTGTAGGAGTTTTAGGACAATGTTTAGGTTAGCTCAGAATAGAAAACAATGGAGGTACGCATCCAACCAGTCCCAAGATGGATAAATTAATGACGAAGAAAGTAACTGCACTTAAACATGATGATTACTATAAGCAACTACAAGTATTGGGTGGGCAATTTTCTCGAATAATGGTAATTGCGTCAAAGCATTTACTGGAAAACTATTATTTCAGCAAATGTCTAAGTGTTGGGAGATCTTGGCAGCCACAGGCTGCTTAACCCCCTTCAATGAATCTCGGTGAAATAGGGCATAAAATTAGAAAACAATAGAAGGGGAACCGAGCTGTATTGCTGTGTGAGAATTCCAGGCAACTATGTAGGCTAGTTTAGAAAATTAATAAGTGCAGGTACGTGTCCAACCAGTTTTGAGACGGAAAACCCAATGACAAAAAAATATGATTATTATAAACAACTATAGGTGTAGGTTGTGAAATATCTGTAACTAATGTTGACTGTGCGAAAATATATATTGGAAAAAATATTAAATCGGTAAATGTGCAAGTGCTGGGGGAACTTGGCAGCCATAGGCTACTTACCCCCCTTTCACAACCACTGAATGTCTGAGAAATAGGGTATATAATTGTAAAACAATGGAAAAGGACCGAACTGCATCTAACAGAAAAAACAGCACCTATAATGAAAGACAACAAACATAGAACAAAAAGTTGTTAAAGGCATATGTGTGGAGCACAGCACAGACAGTATGCCTATGAAATACAGGTAGTCTGAAAAGCAGACGGAAGAACAGTAGCAGCCTTTGAAATGCCGTGCTTCAGATGTATGAGGATGAACAGACAAAGGTAATAACAAATAGGTTATAGAACCAGTAGTGGAACAAGGAAATCTTTGGAAAAAAAAATAGGAAAATAGAAGGGCAGAATACGTTCTAAGGCATTTTTGGGGAATAATATGGGATATGAAAAGCAGAGATAGGAAAAAAGAGATGGATGTAGTTCAGAATAGGAAACAGTGATGGTACGCGTCTAACCAGTTTCAGTACTGTAGACCCAATGATGATGATGAATTATTGTTATAAAAATGAAAATTTGTGCGTTCTTTGTGGATTTTGTTTAAAGTGTTTCTTATAGTCAGGATTCGTTGTGGGTATTGCTGGTATTGATGCTTATGACCATTTTTAGAATTTTGGAACGGTTAATTATTTTTGTCGTATTTTCGATTTTTGCTTTTTTGAGTATTATATTAAAATTAACAATTACTAATTTGTTGTTTCATAAAAATGTGATTTACAACTAATAATGTTGTTTCATCGATTGTATTAGGTTTTTGTAGCATTAAAGGCGTTCTTATTTCTGTGTTCGTATTTGAAATTAAAACTGTAACTACTCTCACATGGTTTTGTGGTAGTGACATATCGGAGTTTATTGTTAGGTTTAATCCAATTTTTATTAATTTTAGTCTTCTTAAAAGGTTGATATTATTTTCTCCTTTTTGTTTCGTTATACCTATAAACTGTTATTGCAAAACTAACCAGTTTCCAATTTTTTTTCTCAGCACCTCTTCAATTTCAGGGCATGTCGATAATTCTGGTCGACATAAAATAAAATCTTCAGCTTCAACGACTATTTTCCGAGCATTTTAAGACAAAAACAAATTCATTTAAATTATTATTCATAGACAGATAGATAGATAGATAGAATTTTATTCACCATTCTCGTACAATCTTGTATATAATATAGTAAGCCAGTGCAATATAAAATATTTCTAAACTTTAAAATTTTAGTCTATTTGTATATATAAATATATAAATAAATAAATATATGTATAAATAAATATACAAATAAATAAATAAATAAATATATAAATAAATAAATATATAAATACATAAATATATACATAAATAAATATAGAAATAAATAAATATATAAATATATATATATATATATATATATATATATATATATAACAGGTAAGTATTTTATGACCTTATTTTATTATATAATATAAGTAATGGGATTTAGGTCTGCTGGATGATTAATAAGACTCTTTTTTATTACATTTTTAATTTTTTTTATTTATATATCTGATGCCATTACATATATTTTAAACCTCAATTTAGTGAGTATATCTTAAATGTAATTATTATGCGTTTGTATATTTTATAGTACCTCTGAAGAAGAATATAAATATATTCGAAAATTTAGGTAATAAAAAAGAGTCTTATTAATCATCCAGCAGATCTAAAACCCATTACTTATATTATATATATATATATATATATATATATATATATATATATATATAAATATATATTACTCTGAAGTTTACCTGGATTGAAGCCCCACGCTTAGACTGCTATAATTACTGCGAGGTTACAGAATCTAAGTCCCATAATTGGGCTGAAAATGACCTACCTTCAAGGACGCCAAACTACTGCCAGCTTTTTGCTACCATTAAAAACTCATCTTTTCCAGTGAAGTTCACCACGGCTGCTCTGTTGCTAGCTGAAAAATACTATCCTACTATTCTACCAAAAAAAAAACTCGACTACGGCACCACACCTCGATTTATTCAAACAAAAAAAAAATTCTACACCAACAATCTTTGTGAATTGTTATTTCACACATCAGAAAAATTATTTACCACAGCGTTTTGAAATACTACATTTTCCTTTCAAATTATTTTCGAATTAACATTTTATTCTTTAATAAACAATTCAAAGTAACAGGTCTTAACCATCCATGTTACGTTTCCCCTGGTTTTAATATGAGCTCATAGAAAGATTTTCAAATACTCGTGCTAAATTTTGCACTGCAAATTAACATAAGTTCCTTTTACTTTGCACACATTCAAATTTTACAAAAATTATTTTATGAATATAAATTTCTATATAAATTAGTTAAATAATAAATCATTAACGTTTAATAATTAACTCTTTAGTCCTTAGAGTTTATAAAAATTTACCTATAAGGCACAAAATTGTCATAATACACCAAATAACCACAAAATAAACAATGTTTCACAAACAAAAATTTGTTATCTGGAATGCACCATGGCACATGGGACTGCAATCATACCATCAATGCCTGATGTCCGCACAAATGACTGCACGTTCTCCAACCTTACCAAATTGCATCCATGATGGCAATCAGCTGCTCAAATCTCTCGACTACCAAGTGACGGTACATCCAATTCCCTCAATTATGCTACTTGTCTATTTACCATAGGTAAACTACTAAATCGATCCATCAATACTCTACTCCATTAGTGTGCACAACTTGCACCAACCACCAAAATATAAAGCCATTTTTTTACGTACAGTACTCAAACATGCTTTGCATTTGTCAAAATGTATTTCATAAAATTTTTGGACTGGTAGTAAAATATTACACCAACTTGTGAGATATTATCAACTTTAATTCAAATATTAAACTTACTTTAAAAAAATAACCAACAGTAATTTCTTCACCAATATTAGTGTACACGTCGATAACACATCCTCGTGGTTATATAGCCAAATCTACCCCCTTTAACTTGAAATTACCCGTAACTACGTCCATACAAACGAACTAGCCTTCTTGGTAATTTTCTAAACGGTACGACCTTTCCACAAACAAAATTTTCAACTGCCACTTTAATTCTGAAAACACACGAGTACCTTCAACAATTACTTGTAAATTTCGTAACCGAGCACCAACCGTCGTCGAAATCTCAGAAATTTTAACAATACAAACAACAATTTACCTCGAAAATACACTTTAGCTTTGCAACGGATCTTTATTTCGCCGAATCCTAGCCTCTACTAAATAAGTTCCTTGGTTAACACACGCCCCTCATATTAAAGTCGCCTCACTCTAACCTACATACGAAAATTTTCTCTTCCTTACTTCGTACTCACTCCATGTTTCCTATTCCTACCATAAGTTATCTTTATCCCAGTCTACCATATGTTCTACATCCTCTATTCTTTTTACACCATATTTGCACCTTGCGTTAAAGCCCAAAATAACATTTACCCTCTCTCAATAATCTTAAAACTATCTTGTTTCCCTTTTATATATGACATCTAATAATCTTTCTCTGTTCATCATATACAAGTTTCATCTGTCCTTGATGAAATCAACCACTCTAAATAATACACAAAATATGTTCATCTTACTCCTATAAACACAATCTATTAATCTTTCCTTGTCTTACCGCTCACTCCCCAAATCAACCCAACACCTAACACATGATATCTCTGTCGTTTCTGTGCCTGCTATGGCCACTCCCTCTTTCCAACGGTTATTTGTGCACATTTTCTGCGTGAATTCCTAGAATCTAGATACAGTATAACTTATTTACAACAATATTAAAAAATCCTTGACCAAAACGACCTTCAAACTTGTA